>JAGFBZ010000035.1:3743065-5191131 GCA_018398805.1 Hirundichthys speculiger | reverse complement strand
GGTATCGGTGAAAATGAGGACATTGTTGTCTGATCTTTGTGAGTACTCTCATGCGTTCCAGAAGGCAGCTGTAGATTTCTCTGTACTGAATAATGAGGAACCTGTTTTGTGTGATGCTGTGACTGATGGTGAAAGGGTAATCACTGTTGAGGAAGGAGCAGTTTGCTGTAATGGATGACGTGTAAGTGACTCAGCAGTTGTTTTCAGAACCACATCTGTTGTGATGAAGAGTGAAGCTGTTTCAGGAAATTTTTGTTCTCTCTGTACTGTATAAAAACGCTGTCTCTTTGATCGAAGTTGAAGGTGATGACTTGTGTGGAGTTGTGTCACCTGAATCATCTTCTTCAGTAATGGTAGAAGATTGCTCAGTCGTACCTCCCGAAGGAGAACTTGGGAAGATGGTGATTTCCACGGGATTTGACGAATGTTCCTCAGACTGAGTTGTGGTAAGGGTTTCTTTGGTTTGAAGTGTGGCTGATATTGATTTCTCTGTACTGTAGAGCAATGAAGCTGTACTAACAGTTGTTTGCGAAGAATCATTTGTTCTGGGAGAAAGTGTTGGCTTAACTGTTGGTGTCTTTGTACTCAATGTTGAATAAGTTGTAGTATCCGTAATCAGTGATTCGTCAGTGAAATCAGAAGTGTTGTCTCCTGAACCATCCGTAGACACGGGGAGTGATCCTCTTTCAGTTGTCATAGTTGATCCACTGAAGAAAGGACTGGACTCGACCATTGTAGACCCACCACTAACACTACTATCCTCTGTATATGAAAGAGTGGAAAATGTACCAGAAGGTACACTTGGGCTTGTGGGTTTCATATCAGAGACTGGAGAAAACTGATGGTTCTTCTGTAAAAGCTGGCACTTCTGTCTTTCCTGTATCAAGACTTAAAGATGTCCCAAGTGACTGATCTGTTGGTGTTTTGGAGCTGTAGAGAGAGTCAGTTTGCAAAGATGTGTATTTGTCTGTCACATGGGGGGGTAATCGGGTGAAAATGAGGACATTGTTGTCTGATCTTTGTGAGTACTCTCATGCGTTCCAGAAGGCAGCGTTGTAGATTTCTCTGTACTGAATAATGAGGAACCTGTTTTGTGTGATGCTGTGACTGATGGTGAAAGGGTAATCACTGTTGAGGAAGGAGCAGTTGCTGTAATGGATGACGTGTAAGTGACATCAGCAGTTGTTTCAGCAGAACCTTCCACATCTGTTGTGATGAAGAGTGAAGCTGTTTCAGGAAATTTTGTTCTCTCTGTACTGTATAAAAATGCTGTCTCTTTGATCGAAGTTGAAGGTGATGACTTGTGTGGAGTTGTGTCACCTGAATCATCTTCTTCAGTAATGGTAGAAGATTGCTCAGTCGTACCTCCCGAAGGAGAACTTGGGAAGATGGTGATTTCCACGGGATTTGACGAATGTTCCTCAGACTGAGTTGTGGTAAGGGTTTCTTTGGTTTGAAGTGTGGCTGATATTGATTTCTCTGTACTGTAGAGCAATGAAGCTGTACTAACAGTTGTTTGCGAAGAATCATTTGTTCTGGGAGAAAGTGTTGGCTTAACTGTTGGTGTCTTTGTACTCAATGTTGAATAAGTTGTAGTATCCGTAATCAGTGATTCGTCAGTGAAATCAGAAGTGTTGTCTCCTGAACCATCCGTAGACACGGGGAGTGATCCTCTTTCAGTTGTCATAGTTGATCCACTGAAGAAAGGACTGGACTCGACCATTGTAGACCCACCACTAACACTACTATCCTCTGTATATGAAAGAGAGTGGAAAATGTACCAGAAGGTACACTTGGGCTTGTGGGTTTCATATCAGAGACTGGAGAAACTGATGGTTCTTCTGTAAAAGCTGGCACTTCTGTCTTTCCTGTATCAAGACTTAAAGATGTCCCAAGTGACTGATCTGTTGGTGTTTTGGAGCTGTAGAGAGAGTCAGTTTGCAAAGATGTGTATTTGTCTGTCACATGGGTATCGGGTGAAAATGAGGACATTGTTGTCTGATCTTTGTGAGTACTCTCATGCGTTCCAGAAGGCAGCGTTGTAGATTTCTCTGTACTGAATAATGAGGAACCTGTTTTGTGTGATGCTGTGACTGATGGTGAAAGGGTAATCACTGTTGAGGAAGGAGCAGTTTGCTGTAATGGATGACGTGTAAGTGTAAGTGACATCAGCAGTTGTTTCAGCAGAACCTTCCACATCTGTTGTGATGAAGAGAGTGAAGCTGTTTCAGGAAATTTTGTGTTCTCTCTGTACTGTATAAAAATGCTGTCTCTTTGATCGAAGTTGAAGGTGATGACTTGTGTGGAGTTGTGTCACCTGAATGAATCTCTCTTCTTCAGTAATGGTAGAAGATTGCTCAGTCGTACCTCCCGAAGGAGAACTTGGGAAGATGGTGATTTCCACGGGATTTGACGAATGTTCCTCAGACTGAGTTGTGGTAAGGGTTTCTTTGGTTTGAAGTGTGGCTGATATTGATTTCTCTGTACTGTAGAGCAATGAAGCTGTACTAACAGTTGTTTGCGAAGAATCATTTGTTCTGGGAGAAAGTGTTGGCTTAACTGTTGGTGTCTTTGTACTCAATGTTGAATAAGTTGTAGTATCCGTAATCAGTGATTCGTCAGTGAAATCAGAAGTGTTGTCTCCTGAACCATCCGTAGACACGGGGAGTGATCCTCTTTCAGTTGTCATAGTTGATCCACTGAAGAAAGGACTGGACTCGACCATTGTAGACCCACCACTAACACTACTATCCTCTGTATATGAAAGAGTGGAAAATGTACCAGAAGGTACACTTGGGCTTGTGGGTTTCATATCAGAGACTGGAGAAACTGATGGTTCTTCTGTAAAAGCTGGCACTTCTGTCTTTCCTGTATCAAGACTTAAAGATGTCCCAAGTGACTGATCTGTTGGTGTTTTGGAGCTGTAGAGAGAGCCAGTTTGCAAAGATGTGTATTTGTCTGTCACATGGGTATCGGGTGAAAATGAGGACATTGTTGTCTGATCTTTGTGAGTACTCTCATGCGTTCCAGAAGGCAGCGTTGTAGATTTCTCTGTACTGAATAATGAGGAACCTGTTTTGTGTGATGCTGTGACTGATGGTGAAAGGGTAATCACTGTTGAGGAAGGAGCAGTTGCTGTAATGGATGACGTTGTAAGTGACATCAGCAGTTGTTTCAGCAGAACCTTCCACATCTGTTGTGATGAAGAGTGAAGCTGTTTCAGGAAATTTTGTTCTCTCTGTACTGTATAAAAATGCTGTCTCTTTGATCGAAGTTGAAGGTGATGACTTGTGTGGAGTTGTGTCACCTGAATCATCTTCTTCAGTAATGGTAGAAGATTGCTCAGTCGTACCTCCCGAAGGAGAACTTGGGAAGATGGTGATTTCCACGGGATTTGACGAATGTTCCTCAGACTGAGTTGTGGTAAGGGTTTCTTTGGTTTGAAGTGTGGCTGATATTGATTTCTCTGTACTGTAGAGCAATGAAGCTGTACTAACAGTTGTTTGCGAAGAATCATTTGTTCTGGGAGAAAGTGTTGGCTTAAACTGTTGGTGTCTTTGTACTCAATGTTGAATAAGTTGTAGTATCCGTAATCAGTGATTCGTCAGTGAAATCAGAAGTGTTGTCTCCTGAACCATCCGTAGACACGGGGAGTGATCCTCTTTCAGTTGTCATAGTTGATCCACTGAAGAAAGGACTGGACTCGACCATTGTAGACCCACCACTAACACTACTATCCTCTGTATATGAAAGAGTGGAAAATGTACCAGAAGGTACACTTGGGCTTGTGGGTTTCATATCAGAGACTGGAGAAACTGATGGTTCTTCTGTAAAAGCTGGCACTTCTGTCTTTCCTGTATCAAGACTTAAAGATGTCCCAAGTGGACTGATCTGTTGGTGTTTTGGAGCTGTAGAGAGAGCCAGTTTGCAAAGATGTGTATTTGTCTGTCACATGGGTATCGGGTGAAAATGAGGACATTGTTGTCTGATCTTTGTGAGTACTCTCATGCGTTCCAGAAGGCAGCGTTGTAGATTTCTCTGTACTGAATAATGAGGAACCTGTTTTGTGTGATGCTGTGACTGATGGTGAAAGGGTAATCACTGTTGAGGAAGGAGCAGTTGCTGTAATGGATGACGTGTAAGTGACATCAGCAGTTGTTTCAGCAGAACCTTCCACATCTGTTGTGATGAAGAGTGAAGCTGTTTCAGGAAATTTTGTTCTCTCTGTACTGTATAAAAATGCTGTCTCTTTGATCGAAGTTGAAGGTGATGACTTGTGTGGAGTTGTGTCACCTGAATCATCTTCTTCAGTAATGGTAGAAGATTGCTCAGTCGTACCTCCCGAAGGAGAACTTGGGAAGATGGTGATTTCCACGGGATTTGACGAATGTTCCTCAGACTGAGTTGTGGTAAGGGTTTTCTTTGGTTTGAAGTGTGGCTGATATTGATTTCTCTGTACTGTAGAGCAATGAAGCTGTACTAACAGTTGTTTGCGAAGAAAGAATCATTTGTTCTGGGAGAAAGTGTTGGCTTAACTGTTGGTGTCTTTGTACTCAATGTTGAATAAGTTGTAGTATCCGTAATCAGTGATTCGTCAGTGAAATCAGAAGTGTTGTCTCCTGAACCATCCGTAGACACGGGGAGTGATCCTCTTTCAGTTGTCATAGTTGATCCACTGAAGAAAGGACTGGACTCGACCATTGTAGACCCACACCACTAACACTACTATCCTCTGTATATGAAAGAGTGGAAAATGTACCAGAAGGTACACTTGGGCTTGTGGGTTTCATATCAGAGACTGGAGAAACTGATGGTTCTTCTGTAAAAGCTGGCACTTCTGTCTTTCCTGTATCAAGACTTAAAGATGTCCCAAGTGACTGATCTGTTGGTGTTTTGGAGCTGTAGAGAGAGTCCAGTTTGCAAAGATGTGTATTTGTCTGTCACATGGGTATCGGGTGAAAATGAGGACATTGTTGTCTGATCTTTGTGAGTACTCTCATGCGTTCCAGAAGGCAGCGTTGTAGATTTCTCTGTACTGAATAATGAGGAACCTGTTTTGTGTGATGCTGTGACTGATGGTGAAAGGGTAATCACTGTTGAGGAAGGAGCAGTTGCTGTAATGGATGACGTTGTAAGTGACAATCAGCAGTTGTTTTCAGCAGAACCTTCCACATTCTGTTGTGATGAAGAGTGAAGCTGTTTCAGGAAATTTTGTTCTCTCTGTACTGTATAAAAATGCTGTCTCTTTGATCGAAGTTGAAGGTGATGACTTGTGTGGGAGTTTGTGTCACCTGAATCATCTTCTTCAGTAATGGTAGAAGATTGCTCAGTCGTACCTCCCGAAGGAGAACTTGGGAAGATGGTGATTTCCACGGGATTTGACGAATGTTCCTCAGACTGAGTTGTGGTAAGGGTTTCTTTGGTTTGAAGTGTGGCTGATATTGATTTCTCTGTACTGTAGAGCAATGAAGCTGTACTAACAGTTGTTTGCGAAGAATCATTTGTTCTGGGAGAAAGTGTTGGCTTAACTGTTGGTGTCTTTGTACTCAATGTTGAATAAGTTGTAGTATCCGTAATCAGTGATTCGTCAGTGAAATCAGAAGTGTTGTCTCCTGAACCATCCGTAGACACGGGGAGTGATCCTCTTTCAGTTGTCATAGTTGATCCACTGAAGAAAGGACTGGACTCGACCATTGTAGACCCACCACTAACACTACTATCCTCTGTATATATGAAAGAGTGGAAAATGTACCAGAAGGTACACTTGGGCTTGTGGGTTTCATATCAGAGACTGGAGAAACTGATGGTTCTTCTGTAAAAGCTGGCACTTCTGTCTTTCCTGTATCAAGACTTAAAGATGTCCCAAGTGACTGATCTGTTGGTGTTTTGGAGCTGTAGAGAGAGTCAGTTTTGCAAAGATGTGTATTTGTCTGTCACATGGGTATCGGGTGAAAATGAGGACATTGTTGTCTGATCTTTGTGAGTACTCTCATGCGTTCCAGAAGGCAGCGTTGTAGATTTCTCTGTACTGAATAATGAGGAACCTGTTTTGTGTGATGCTGTGACTGATGGTGAAAGGGTAATCACTGTTGAGGAAGGAGCAGTTGCTGTAATGGATGACGTGTAAGTGACATCAGCAGTTGTTTCAGCAGAACCTTCCACATCTGTTGTGATGAAGAGTGAAGCTGTTTCAGGAAATTTTGTTCTCTCTGTACTGTATAAAAATGCTGTCTCTTTGATCGAAGTTGAAGGTGATGACTTGTGTGGAGTTGTGTCACCTGAATCATCTTCTTCAGTAATGGTAGAAGATTGCTCAGTCGTACCTCCCGAAGGAGAACTTGGGAAGATGGTGATTTCCACGGGATTTGACGAATGTTCCTCAGACTGAGTTGTGGTAAGGGTTTCTTTGGTTTGAAGTGTGGCTGATATTGATTTCTCTGTACTGTAGAGCAATGAAGCTGTACTAACAGTTGTTTGCGAAGAATCATTTGTTCTGGGAGAAAGTGTTGGCTTAACTGTTGGTGTCTTTGTGTACTCAATGTTGAATAAGTTGTAGTATCCGTAATCAGTGATTCGTCAGTGAAATCAGAAGTGTTGTCTCCTGAACCATCCGTAGACACGGGGAGTGATCCTCTTTCAGTTGTCATAGTTGATCCACTGAAGAAAGGACTGGACTCGACCATTGTAGACCCACCACTAACACTACTATCCTCTGTATATGAAAGAGTGGAAAATGTACCAGAAGGTACACTTGGGCTTGTGGGTTTCATATCAGAGACTGGAGAAACTGATGGTTCTTCTGTAAAAGCTGGCACTTCTGTCTTTCCTGTATCAAGACTTAAAGATGTCCCAAGTGACTGATCTGTTGGTGTTTTGGAGCTGTAGAGAGAGTCCAGTTTGCAAAGATGTGTATTTGTCTGTCACATGGGTATCGGGTGAAAATGAGGACATTGTTGTCTGATCTTTGTGAGTACTCTCATGCGTTCCAGAAGGCAGCGTTGTAGATTTCTCTGTACTGAATAATGAGGAACCTGTTTTGTGTGATGCTGTGACTGATGGTGAAAGGGTAATCACTGTTGAGGAAGGAGCAGTTGCTGTAATGGATGACGTTGTAAGTGACAATCAGCAGTTGTTTCAGCAGAACCTTCCACATCTGTTGTGATGAAGAGTGAAGCTGTTTCAGGAAATTTTGTTCTCTCTGTACTGTATAAAAATGCTGTCTCTTTGATCGAAGTTGAAGGTGATGACTTGTGTGGAGTTGTGTCACCTGAATCATCTTCTTCAGTAATGGTAGAAGATTGCTCAGTCGTACCTCCCGAAGGAGAACTTGGGAAGATGGTGATTTCCACGGGATTTGACGAATGTTCCTCAGACTGAGTTGTGGTAAGGGTTTCTTTGGTTTGAAGTGTGGCTGATATTGATTTCTCTGTACTGTAGAGCAATGAAGCTGTACTAACAGTTGTTTGCGAAGAATCATTTGTTCTGGGAGAAAGTGTTGGCTTAACTGTTGGTGTCTTTGTACTCAATGTTGAATAAGTTGTAGTATCCGTAATCAGTGATTCGTCAGTGAAATCAGAAGTGTTGTCTCCTGAACCATCCGTAGACACGGGGAGTGATCCTCTTTCAGTTGTCATAGTTGATCCACTGAAGAAAGGACTGGACTCGACCATTGTAGACCCACCACTAACACTACTATCCTCTGTATATGAAAGAGTGGAAAATGTACCAGAAGGTACACTTGGGCTTGTGGGTTTCATATCAGAGACTGGAGAAACTGATGGTTCTTCTGTAAAAGCTGGCACTTCTGTCTTTCCTGTATCAAGACTTAAAGATGTCCCAAGTGACTGATCTGTTGGTGTTTTGGAGCTGTAGAGAGAGTCAGTTTGCAAAGATGTGTATTTGTCTGTCACATGGGTATCGGGTGAAAATGAGGACATTGTTGTCTGATCTTTGTGAGTACTCTCATGCGTTCCAGAAGGCAGCGTTGTAGATTTCTCTGTACTGAATAATGAGGAACCTGTTTTGTGTGTGATGCTGTGACTGATGGTGAAAGGGTAATCACTGTTGAGGAAGGAGCAGTTGCTGTAATGGATGACGTGTAAGTGACATCAGCAGTTGTTTCAGCAGAACCTTCCACATCTGTTGTGATGAAGAGTGAAGCTGTTTCAGGAAATTTTGTTCTCTCTGTACTGTATAAAAATGCTGCTGTCTCTTTGATCGAAGTTGAAGGTGATGACTTGTGTGGAGTTGTGTCACCTGAATCATCTTCTTCAGTAATGGTAGAAGATTGCTCAGTCGTACCTCCCGAAGGAGAACTTGGGAAGATGGTGATTTCCACGGGATTTGACGAATGTTCCTCAGACTGAGTTGTGGTAAGGGTTTCTTTGGTTTGAAGTGTGGCTGATATTGATTTCTCCGTACTGTAGAGCAATGAAGCTGTACTAACAGTTGTTTGCGAAGAATCATTTGTTCTGGGAGAAAGTGTTGGCTTAACTGTTGGTGTCTTTGTACTCAATGTTGAATAAGTTGTAGTATCCGTAATCAGTGATTCGTCAGTGAAATCAGAAGTGTTGTCTCCTGAACCATCCGTAGACACGGGGAGTGATCCTCTTTCAGTTGTCATAGTTGATCCACTGAAGAAAGGACTGGACTCGACCATTGTAGACCCACCACTAACACTACTATCCTCTGTATATGAAAGAGTGGAAAATGTACCAGAAGGTACACTTGGGCTTGTGGGTTTCATATCAGAGACTGGAGAAACTGATGGTTCTTCTGTAAAAGCTGGCACTTCTGTCTTTCCTGTATCAAGACTTAAAGATGTCCCAAGTGACTGATCTGTTGGTGTTTTGGAGCTGTAGAGAGAGTCAGTTTGCAAAGATGTGTATTTGTCTGTCACATGGGTATCGGGTGAAAATGAGGACATTGTTGTCTGATCTTTGTGAGTACTCTCATGCGTTCCAGAAGGCAGCGTTGTAGATTTCTCTGTACTGAATAATGAGGAACCTGTTTTGTGTGATGCTGTGACTGATGGTGAAAGGGTAATCACTGTTGAGGAAGGAGCAGTTGCTGTAATGGATGACTTGTAAGTGAAATCAGCAGTTGTTTCAGCAGAACCTTCCACATCTGTTGTGATGAAGAGTGAAGCTGTTTCAGGAAATTTTGTTCTCTCTGTACTGTATAAAAACGCTGTCTCTTTGATCGAAGTTGAAGGTGATGACTTGTGTGGAGTTGTGTCACCTGAATCATCTTCTTCAGTAATGGTAGAAGATTGCTCAGTCGTACCTCCCGAAGGAGAACTTGGGAAGATGGTGATTTCCACGGGATTTGACGAATGTTCCTCAGACTGAGTTGTGGTAAGGGTTTCTTTGGTTTGAAGTGTGGCTGATATTGATTTCTCTGTACTGTAGAGCAATGAAGCTGTACTAACAGTTGTTTGCGAAGAATCATTTGTTCTGGGAGAAAGTGTTGGCTTAACTGTTGGTGTCTTTGTACTCAATGTTGAATAAGTTGTAGTATCCGTAATCAGTGATTCGTCAGTGAAATCAGAAGTGTTGTCTCCTGAACCATCCGTAGACACGGAGAGTCCCTCTTTCAGTTGTCATAGTTGATCCATGAAGAAGGACTGGACTCGACCATTGTAGACCACCACTAACACTACTATCCTCTGTATATGGAGTGGAATGTGGGGGGTGGGTTTCATATCAGAAAGACTGGCACTGGATCTGTTGGTGTTTTGGACCTCTGACTGGATTGTATTGTAGACACCACACTTGTCACTGGAAAGACTCCTCTGAGATGAAAAAGATGTATGAAGGTAGAAGGTAAAGGACTTGTGGGTACACTTGGGCTGTGGTTCATATCAAGAAGAAACTCTGATTCTTCTTCGTAAAAGACTGGCACTTCTGTCTGTAAAAAACTGATGGTTCTGTAAAAGCTTTTCTGTCTTTCCTGTATCAAGACTTTATGTCCCAAGTGACTGATCTGTTGGTGTTTGGAGCTGTAGAGAGAGAGCCAGTTTGCAAAGATGTGTATTTGTCTGTCACATGGGTATCGGGTGAAAATGAGGACATTGTTGTCTGATCTTTGTGAGTACTCTCATGCGTTCCAGAAGGCAGCGCTTGTAGATTTCTCTGTACTGAATAATGAGGAACCTGTTTTGTGTGATGCTGTGACTGATGGTGAAAGGGTAATCACTGTTGAGGAAGGAGCAGTTGCTGTAATGGATGACTTGTAAGTGAAATCAGCAGTTGTTTCAGCAGAACCTTCCACATCTGTTGTGATGAAGAGTGAAGCTGTTTCAGGAAATTTTGTTCTCTCTGTACTGTATAAAAATGCTGTCTCTTTGATCGAAGTTGAAGGTGATGACTTGTGTGGAGTTGTGTCACCTGAATCATCTTCTTCAGTAATGGTAGAAGATTGCTCAGTCGTACCTCCCGAAGGAGAACTTGGGAAGATGGTGATTTCCACGGGATTTGACGAATGTTCCTCAGACTGAGTTGTGGTAAGGGTTTCTTTGGTTTGAAGTGTGGCTGATATTGATTTCTCTGTACTGTAGAGCAATGAAGCTGTACTAACAGTTGTATGCGAAGAATCATTTGTTCTGGGAGAAAGTGTTGGCTTAACTGTTGGTGTCTTTGTACTCAATGTTGAATAAGTTGTAGTATCCGTAATCAGTGATTCGTCAGTGAAATCAGAAGTGTTGTCTCCTGAACCATCCGTAGACACGGGGAGTGATCCTCTTTCAGTTGTCATAGTTGATCCACTGAAGAAAGGACTGGACTCGACCATTGTAGACCCACCACTAACACTACTATCCTCTGTATATGAAAGAGTGGAAAATGTACCAGAAGGTACACTTGGGCTTGTGGGTTTCATATCAGAGACTGGAGAAAACTGATGGTTCTTCTGTAAAAGCTGGCACTTCTGTCTTTCCTGTATCAAGACTTAAAGATGTCCCAAGTGACTGATCTGTTGGTGTTTTGGAGCTGTAGAGAGAGCCAGTTTGCAAAGATGTGTATTTGTCTGTCACATGGGTATCGGGTGAAAATGAGGACATTGTTGTCTGATCTTTGTGAGTACTCTCATGCGTTCCAGAAGGCAGCGCTGTAGATTTCTCTGTACTGAATAATGAGGAACCTGTTTTGTGTGATGCTGTGACTGATGGTGAAAGGGTAATCACTGTTGAGGAAGGAGCAGTTGCTGTAATGGATGACTTGTAAGTGAAATCAGCAGTTGTTTCAGCAGAACCTTCCACTTCTGTTGTGATGAAGAGTGAAGCTGTTTCAGGAAATTTTGTTCTCTCTGTACTGTATAAAAATGCTGTCTCTTTGATCGAAGTTGAAGGTGATGACTTGTGTGGAGTTGTGTCACCTGAATCATCTTCTTCAGTAATGGTAGAAGATTGCTCAGTCGTACCTCCCGAAGGAGAACTTTGGGAAGATGGTGATTTCCACGGGATTTGACGAATGTTCCTCAGACTGAGTTGTGGTAAGGGTTTCTTTGGTTTGAAGTGTGGCTGATATTGATTTCTCTGTACTGTAGAGCAATGAAGCTGTACTAACAGTTGTTTGCGAAGAATCATTTGTTCTGGGAGAAAGTGTTGGCTTAACTGTTGGTGTCTTTGTACTCAATGTTGAATAAGTTGTAGTATCCGTAATCAGTGATTCGTCAGTGAAATCAGAAGTGTTGTCTCCTGAACCATCCGTAGACACGGGGAGTGATCCTCTTTCAGTTGTCATAGTTGATCCACTGAAGAAAGGACTGGACTCGACCATTGTAGACCCACCACTAACACTACTATCCTCTGTATATGAAAGAGTGGAAAATGTACCAGAAGGTACACTTGGGCTTGTGGGTTTCATATCAGAGACTGGAGAAACTGATGGTTCTTCTGTAAAAGCTGGCACTTCTGTCTTTCCTGTATCAAGACTTAAAGATGTCCCAAGTGACTGATCTGTTGGTGTTTTGGAGCTGTAGAGAGAGTCCAGTTTGCAAAGATGTGTATTTGTCTGTCACATGGGTATCGGGTGAAAATGAGGACATTGTTGTCTGATCTTTGTGAGTACTCTCATGCGTTCCAGAAGGCAGCGTTGTAGATTTCTCTGTACTGAATAATGAGGAACCTGTTTTGTGTGATGCTGTGACTGATGGTGAAAGGGTAATCACTGTTGAGGAAGGAGCAGTTGCTGTAATGGATGACGTGTAAGTGACAATCAGCAGTTGTTTCAGCAGAACCTTCCACATCTGTTGTGATGAAGAGTGAAGCTGTTTCAGGAAATTTTGTTCTCTCTGTACTGTATAAAAATGCTGTCTCTTTGATCGAAGTTGAAGGTGATGACTTGTGTGGAGTTGTGTCACCTGAATCATCTCCTTCAGTAATGGTAGAAGATTGCTCAGTCGTACCTCCCGAAGGAGAACTTGGGAAGATGGTGATTTCCACGGGATTTGACGAATGTTCCTCAGACTGAGTTGTGGTAAGGGTTTCTTTGGTTTGAAGTGTGGCTGATATTGATTTCTCCGTACTGTAGAGCAATGAAGCTGTACTAACAGTTGTCTGCGAAGAATCATTTGTTCTGGGAGAAAGTGTTGGCTTAACTGTTGGTGTCTTTGTACTCAATGTTGAATAAGTTGTAGTATCCGTAATCAGTGATTCGTCAGTGAAATCAGAAGTGTTGTCTCCTGAACCATCCGTAGACACGGAGAGTGATCCTCTTTCAGTTGTCATAGTTGATCCACTGAAGAAAGGACTGGACTCGACCATTGTAGACCCACCACTAACACTACTATCCTCTGTATATGAAAGAGTGGAAAATGTACCAGAAGGTACACTTGGGCTTGTGGGTTTCATATCAGAGACTGGAGAAACTGATGGTTCTTCTGTAAAAGCTGGCACTTCTGTCTTTCCTGTATCAAGACTTATAGATGTCCCAAGTGACTGATCTGTTGGTGTTTTGGAGCTGTAGAGAGAGCCAGTTTGCAAAGATGTGTATTTGTCTGTCACATGGGTATCGGGTGAAAATGAGGACATTGTTGTCTGATCTTTGTGAGTACTCTCATGCGTTCCAGAAGGCAGCGCTGTAGATTTCTCTGTACTGAATAATGAGGAACCTGTTTTGTGTGATGCTGTGACTGATGGTGAAAGGGTAATCACTGTTGAGGAAGGAGCAGTTGCTGTAATGGATGACTTGTAAGTGAAATCAGCAGTTGTTTCAGCAGAACCTTCCACATCTGTTGTGATGAAGAGTGAAGCTGTTTCAGGAAATTTTGTTCTCTCTGTACTGTATAAAAATGCTGTCTCTTTGATCGAAGTTGAAGGTGATGACTTGTGTGGAGTTGTGTCACCTGAATCATCTCCTTCAGTAATGGTAGAAGATTGCTCAGTCGTACCTCCCGAAGGAGAACTTGGGAAGATGGTGATTTCCACGGGATTTGACGAATGTTCCTCAGACTGAGTTGTGGTAAGGGTTTCTTTGGTTTGAAGTGTGGCTGATATTGATTTCTCCGTACTGTAGAGCAATGAAGCTGTACTAACAGTTGTTTGCGAAGAATCATTTGTTCTGGGAGAAAGTGTTGGCTTAACTGTTGGTGTCTTTGTACTCAATGTTGAATAAGTTGTAGTATCCGTAATCAGTGATTCGTCAGTGAAATCAGAAGTGTTGTCTCCTGAACCATCCGTAGACACGGGGAGTGATCCTCTTTCAGTTGTCATAGTTGATCCACTGAAGAAAGGACTGGACTCGACCATTGTAGACCCACCACTAACACTACTATCCTCTGTATATGAAAGAGTGGAAAATGTACCAGAAGGTACACTTGGGCTTGTGGGTTTCATATCAGAGACTGGAGAAACTGATGGTTCTTCTGTAAAAGCTGGCACTTCTGTCTTTCCTGTATCAAGACTTATAGATGTCCCAAGTGACTGATCTGTTGGTGTTTTGGAGCTGTAGAGAGAGCCAGTTTGCAAAGATGTGTATTTGTCTGTCACATGGGTATCGGGTGAAAATGAGGACATTGTTGTCTGATCTTTGTGAGTACTCTCATGCGTTCCAGAAGGCAGCGCTGTAGATTTCTCTGTACTGAATAATGAGGAACCTGTTTTGTGTGATGCTGTGACTGATGGTGAAAGGGTAATCACTGTTGAGGAAGGAGCAGTTGCTGTAATGGATGACTTGTAAGTGAAATCAGCAGTTGTTTCAGCAGAACCTTCCACTTCTGTTGTGATGAAGAGTGAAGCTGTTTCAGGAAATTTTGTTCTCTCTGTACTGTATAAAAACGCTGTCTCTTTGATCGAAGTTGAAGGTGATGACTTGTGTGGAGTTGTGTCACCTGAAACATCTCCTTCAGTAATGGTAGAAGATTGCTCAGTCGTACCTCCCGAAGGAGAACTTGGGAAGATGGTGATTTCCACGGGATTTGACGAATGTTCCTCAGACTGAGTTGTGGTAAGGGTTTCTTTGGTTTGAAGTGTGGCTGATATTGATTTCTCCGTACTGTAGAGCAATGAAGCTGTACTAACAGTTGTATGCGAAGAATCATTTGTTCTGGGAGAAAGTGTTGGCTTAACTGTTGGTGTCTTTGTACTCAATGTTGAATAAGTTGTAGTATCCGTAATCAGTGATTCGTCAGTGAAATCAGAAGTGTTGTCTCCTGAACCATCCGTAGACACGGGGAGTGATCCTCTTTCAGTTGTCATAGTTGATCCACTGAAGAAAGGACTGGACTCGACCATTGTAGACCCACCACTAACACTACTATCCTCTGTATATGAAAGAGTGGAAAATGTACCAGAAGGTACACTTGGGCTTGTGGGTTTCATATCAGAGACTGGAGAAACTGATGGTTCTTCTGTAAAAGCTGGCACTTCTGTCTTTCCTGTATCAAGACTTAAAGATGTCCCAAGTGACTGATCTGTTGGTGTTTTGGAGCTGTAGAGAGAGCCAGTTTGCAAAGATGTGTATTTGTCTGTCACATGGGTATCGGGTGAAAATGAGGACATTGTTGTCTGATCTTTGTGAGTACTCTCATGCGTTCCAGAAGGCAGCGCTGTAGATTTCTCTGTACTGAATAATGAGGAACCTGTTTTGTGTGATGCTGACTGATGGTGAAAGGGTAATCACTGTTGAGGAAGGAGCAGTTGCTGTAATGGATGACGTGTAAGTGACATCAGTAGTTGTTTCAGCAGAACCTTCCACTTCTGTTGTGATGAAGAGTGAAGCTGTTTCAGGAAATTTTGTTCTCTCTGTACTGTATAAAAACGCTGTCTCTTTGATCGAAGTTGAAGGTGATGACTTGTGTGGAGTTGTGTCACCTGAAACATCTCCTTCAGTAATGGTAGAAGATTGCTCAGTCGTACCTCCCGAAGGAGAACTTCGGGGCATGGTAATCCCATGTGTTTTTAATTCTTCCACAGTTTGAGTCGTGCTCAAAGCGTTTTTTAATGTAGGTGACACCAATGATTGTTTTTCTTTACTTTGGAGTGTTGATGCAACAAAATCACCATAATCTGACGTATTTTTCATTGTTGTTTCATTATTATTTTCTTCCAGATACAATGAAGAAGTAGAGGAGGCTGCTGTCATCTTAGTATCTGTGGAAATAACATGTGATGTGGGTTTTGGTTTTGTCATTGGATTGTCATTGGAATATACTGAGTCTATCTTTGAAGGTGCACTGCTCATCACAGCATTTCCAAAAATTGAAACAGCAGGTGATCTTGGTGAAACTGTTACATTTCCTGAGTCTTCGGATGTTTCATCAGCTTCTGTTGCTTTTGTTGTTGGGTTATGTGTAGTCTCTTCTGTACCAGGAGAATTTAATAAACCTGTCTGCATCATGCCACTTGACGATCCCACTGATGAAAGTTCAGTTTGAGCAGTGTCATCAGTTACAATTGAAATTCCGGGTGTTGTAACTGCATGTGCCACAGGTTCATGTGTTTTCAAATTAAACGTGGAAGAAGTTTGATCTACTGAGGTCTTGTTATCTGCAACACCAACAGTAGTTTCCACACTTGTATTTACAAATTGGTCAGGCAGTTCTGTAATCACTGATGTACTCTGAGACAATTGGTTAAAAAAGTCAGTGAATGATACCATTGTTGTTTTCAATAATGCAATAGCACTGTATAATGGGAAAGCAGGAGTTGGTGTCTCATCTCGTTTCCTTTCATCATGCACTGTTGTGGAGATAAGAGTTTTTTCTCTCCCCTCTTCAACAGAACCAGATGCATTATCTGTAACTACTGTTGATACTGTAACCTCACTCTCAAATGGAGCTTGAGCTGTTTTATGTTTGGGGTAAACTTGTTGGTGATTTTACACCAGTTACTGTTTGGCTTGTGGAGTGCACCCCCTCCTGTGAAGACTTTGCATCAGTCTCAAATTTCTCTGTTGTTGAGATGGAAGGTATTTGACTGGCTGTACTCCAACCCTGAGTTGTAAATCTTCCCTCTGAGGTTTCAGCCAGTGTCGGTGCCTCAGATGCTGTTGATTCAGTGGTCCCTCTATCTATGTCTGGTGTTTTTTCCGTCCTTATCATCTGTTTTGTAGAAGCTGAACTACTAAATACTGTAACAGTTGTGCTGGAGGTAATTTCTTTTAGGGTTTGTATCTCTTTCTGTTCCTCCACATCTTGAATAGAGCCCTTTGACTCGTGGGTTGCTGCTGACATTTTCCCATCAGCATCATCAGAAGAGGGAGTAAAGACATTTTGTAATGTTGTCTGAGTGCTTTCTTTTGCAGCTGGAGTGGCAGATGTGCTCCTTGTTTCCTCTGTGGCTTCAGCTTCATCTGTGGCTGTATAAAGTGTGGTTAGAAAGGTTACAGGGGATTTGTCCACAGCCCTCCCTGTCTGAGTCACTTCTGAAACAGTTTTAACAAACACGGGAGTCCTCCCTGACTCGCCCACTTCATGTCCAGACATGGTACTGACAGAGATGGTTTTCATCTGGTTCTTTGTTGTTTGGATTTCTTTACTTGCTTTGGTGATCAGTGGCTCAAATGGTGTTACTGTAGGAACAAAGTCAGTGGTTGTTGCAGCAGTGCCAGCTTCAGTTTTCTGTGTTAACAGAGCAATGTCTTCCACTGTATAGGATGATGTTGAGTCTTTGTGTGTAGGGTCTTCTGTGGTCAGTTTATCCTCTGTGAGAGAAGGCTTTGAATCAATTGTCGAATGGTCATAGTCAACCTCATCAGGCACTTCTGTAGACATTGTTGATGCTAAATGCATTTCTATTGATTCAGTGGTGCTAGTATCAGTCAGATCAGTCGAGATATAATCAAACCCTGTGGTAACTTTATCACTCAGTACCAGATTTGTCACATTTGTGAAAATTTCTGTACCTCTGACCTCTTTTTCTTTCGGGGTCTGTGGTTCCAATTTGATCTCCTGTTTACCATTTATAAAGCTGATATTTGGAGTAATGGTCACAGCAGCTTGGGGGAATGGGTCTGGGCCCCCATGTAGGAGGGTTGGCTCACCATCAGCCATGGAGGGTATGGGATGGTCGGGCACAACTGGCACAACTGGCACAACTGGAGACTGAGAACCCTGAGACTCCAACACGTCCTCAACTGTAAAGAAAATAAAGGGAAATAAGGACAAATTGTGACAATTTGATTGCAAAGGAAGTGAAAGTTTAAGTTAAGTAAATTTTTCAAGCTTTTGAATTAAACTTGCCGAAAAAAATATTTTGATGACAAAGATATGTGAGTTGTGAGCATATCATCCTGTTATAAATAGCCAGACTACTGAATACTACTGAATACTAAGAGATGCTGTTTTCATTGTTAGGTAACACCAAAATATATCTCCTAAGAACAGAGATAAGCACTATTGCTGTGTTGGAAAAGGCTAATTCAAACCTCTGTTTTATGTTATCCTATGCTTTACATCATCATTACAGTGTTCTGGTGGCTATGAACTATAATTTTACATGTCACCACTATGTAAAAATGATTTCCACACTTGTAAGGAACCTCTTAACCCATTTTTCCACTTTTTTAAAGCTTCTATAAAGCATTTACTCATCCATTCACACACACACACAAAAAAAAAATCAAACAGATCTTCTTAGTCAGTGCAGTACTTTTGCTCAACATCCCCACACCCATGTGCATATTGAGAGAAATGTGGGTTTCAAAGTCTCTCCCAAAGACACTTTGACAAACAAATAAGGACAACATATGTTTATCACAGAGAAAAGCAGAAATTGCAAAACACCACATATAAATCTCTCCGCAACATGTTTACAGGCTTTGACCAAAACGATGTCAACCCAAGTTGCAAGATTTATATTGTAAATCGAAAATAATTTCCAAAAGGCCTTTGAACCATGCTGACATATTCAGAACACTGACTGAATGATTTTCTACACCTCATAAGTTTTGTAAAATAAATGGGAGGGAAAGCAGAATGGCTCTGTCTTCATAAAAGGCCTTTCCAACAGATTCTAATGTGTATATAATGTAAAACATCAATGCCACAACACAAAACATAATATTCAAAATCTACAGTAGAATGAAAAATATTATAGCAATGATTATGACCACCAGAAAGGTCACATTCAAGGAGCAATAATTATTTATATTGTGGATCCATTTGTGTGTGTTTTTTTTTAACTCCCCGTATATAATTTAAATAGAGATGTCCCTATGTGATTTTGGATTTCAGCAGTCTGCTCACAGAAGCAGTTCTCTTTACAGCAGTTATCACTATCCCCCTACACTGTGTTGCTTCATGTGCATTTATGTCCTCACATCTAAATAAAACACAAAGTTGTCTGGATGGAAGCTTTCCACCCTCTCTAAGAGATAGTGGCCTAAAACTGAAACTTGAAACATGTCATTGAATTCATTAAAGAAACTTCCTGAACCAAGTTCTTACCTGTAATATAGTGTTAAAAAAATGGTGATGAGCATGAAAATGATGAACATGTTAGTTGGTCCATTTCTTGAAATCAACTTTGTCTCACTAACTGATGGGTCAGCTTTTCTTTGGTGCTTGTGTGATGTCCAATCAAAGAGAAAGAAAAGGTAATCAACAAACAAAACATTTTAATAATTTTATATACAAAGCTTTTCAATGTCTCTCTCCATCACTCTCTCTCTCTCCCTGTTTCTTCCCTCGGATCCTTTTTTCTCTCTTTTTCCCACAAATGATGGTGTAGAAAGATTATTGGTTGCAACAGATAACACCTGTATCCGCTTAACACTACAGAAAGGCACCTGTTACAATCCCAGGTCAGCCCTGGGAACTTAGGCAATTTGCTTTCCTGCCTTCCTGATTCTCCCTCCCTCCTTTGTTTTTTCTATCTCTCTCTCTCTCTCTCTCTCTCTCTCTCTCTCTCTCTCTCTCTCTCTCTCTCTCTCTCTCTCTCTCACACACACACACACACACACACACACATACAAATATACTTGCTCCGCACCAAAACACCAGTGTTTGCCTTTCCCTGCCTCCCTTCACCTTGCACCATCAAACAAGCCTTTAAGAAAGCACCAGCTAACTGTGTTTTCACAGTAACTTCAGGCACAAATACAACAGTATCAGACAAATTACTGCCTCAGCCATCAAAGAAAAGGGACACTACTTTAATTTGTGTTCTTGGTGCAACAACAGCCAACATCCAGTTAGTTCAGCTAGTTTATGCCACATTCACAAGAGACAGATTGTAATATACCACTATTCAAGACAACTGTGAAGATAGCAAATATTTGAGCCGCAAAATCTTTTGTTCATTTGGTTGCTTTCCTCACTGTCAACAATGTCACTGAAGATAAAAATTGTGTTTTCATAAACAACGAACGTAGCCTTATTTATTTAAGGAGACCTGTGCAACCTAAAGAATTTTATGGGACTGGTATGAACAAAGTGTTATGTTCGTTGCAGAGAACATGTTTGAATAAAGTGGACTTCAATCATGAAATCTTTGAAAAGTAGATTTGTACATGAATAACCTCCTTATTAATAACTTGCTCAAAATTCACTTCTAGCATAAAATTAGGATTGGATCATAACAATGTATGTGTCTTCACAAATGCCAGTTAATCACAAACTGGCAATGTGCTCCACTGCTCATTAATTAGCCTGAATCCCCACCCAGGGACCACCATATAAGGAGGTATAAAGGTGCATCCTCAACCTGCATGTCTACTTGTGGACATTGTGCCTGTTTAAAAAAAACAAACAGACTTTTAGCAATAGAGGTATTTTTAATTGAAGAGGAGCAAAGAAAATTATTTCAGTTCGCTATTAGTACAGACATGACGAGGACCAGCAAGTCACAGGCCTGGAAAGGAATTACTAATGCAGTTAACGCCATGTCTTCTGTCCACGAAGCATCCAAGTGGTGAGGCAAACATGGTTTTATTTAAAGCTGAATGCAAAATTCTCTACAACGACCAAACATTGCTAAAACTAGAGGGGGGGGCTTTCCAAAGTAAACTCTCTGGGCCTGATTTACTAAGATCCTAAATAAAGAGTACTAAATTGCGTGTGCACTGAAAAAGTTTGCGCGTGCTGTTGTTGTGTGTTTTGCAGGGTGATCAACTAAGAATGCTCGCGCAATTGATAACGGGTGCAAACCGCAGTATTTAAATGAGGTGTTGCGTGTCTTACGGTTTGCGCCATGGAGAGTCTGGATGGAAAGCAGGATAGACGCAAGCGCAAAATGAAATTTGACGAGTTGGAGTTAGAGATATTAGTGGAAGAGGCAAATAAACACATTCATGAACTACAGCAAAGAAATTTAAACATTACCAAAAGAAACGCAATATGGGAGAAAATCTGCGATAGAATAAATGCAGTTGGTAAGACAAAAAGAACGGCAGATGAGGTTAAAAGAAGGTGGCAAGATATAAGGCAAAGAACTAAAGAAAAAGTGGCCTTTAATAAAACTTCGGCAAACAAGACAGGTGGAGGGCCTGCGGAAGAGATGCCTCTAACACGCTAGAGCCAACTGCAGAACAAGGTAGGCGCACAATAAGAAACACTTTTTTCTCCATGAAAACACGTGATTTATTTATTATTACAAATAAAAAAATTGAATGTGCCTCCTGTGGCAACCTTTTGCTGAATAATACTCGATTTAACATTCAAATAAAATATTTCTCCTTTTGCATGTGCTTGTGACCGGCTCCAAATCAGCCCTTAAGTTTCAACTATCTGGTTTTCATTCATTCCAAACAAATTTACACGAGTCCGAAAGACTCTCTCTCTGCGTATTCTTTGATTTTGGCGATGTCGCCTCCTTGCCACAATAACAGCAGCCATCGGTGCGTAATGCTGGGCAGATTAGCACCTTCCTTTCGAACGTATTAAATACAGACGCAATCACAATCCCCGCAATTACTTTCAGGGTTGGTAAATCTCATTGCGTGTGGTAAATGAACCTATTTGCATTTTCCCCTCCCAGTATTTAAGCGCTTTCTGGCGGGTACGCCCCATATTGATTATTCATCAGGGCAAAAGTACTAAATGAACAGCGTGTGCTATTTTGCTCATTTGAGAGGCGCAGTCCTCTTTGCACGCTGTTAGTAGATCAGCTTGCACATTGGTTTGCGGGTGATGTCAAGTTTGCTCACGTTTTTACGCACGCAAACCTTTAGTAAATCAGGCCCTCTGTTGCAGACCACTGCATTGTCTCTAGCTTGTGCTAGAGACAATGCTGACAAGGATCCTGACAATCTTTGTCAGGATTCATACCTGCTTAAGACAGGAACATGCCAACATGCCTCCATCGGAGTCAGAGGCAAACTCGGAAGTTAAGGTTACACTTAAACTACAATTAAAGAAACATAATCTAAAGCTAAATATGCAAAATGCCATCACGCAGGATAAATGTGTTATATTTCTAATATACTGTCATGGTGAAATTAACAAACGATGGAACACATTTACACTGAAGAGTCTGATAATGACAGACAATATTTATGTGCACTCCTTATTTACACGAGTTCAATACATTTCGGGGGAAGACAAAGAATTTTATTGTTTGTACAAAATGTTTAGTACACAATTAAAGAAACTACAACTATGCACTTTAATCAACACGAAAATAGGTGTAAATTGTGCTCTGCACAGTTTACACACAATTACGTTCTGTTCATATTCATGATGAGGCCTAGTCCCTTTTCTGCACAACAGTATCACAGGAAGTAAATATACCTACTTCATTTCAACTCAATGATAACTTTAGGTTTAAGTAACAGCTTTATTTAATGTGCCTTGTGCTTAGCTTACAGGCATCTTAATATTCTTTTTCAAAATTCACTACAATTCAATGAAGGGTATTCCCCAAAGTCCCCAAAGTGTCAGGCATTAGCAGAGAGAAAAATAGATGTTTACTCACAGTAAGAATGTACTGTTGGCAGTTTAGTAGACTGTTTTGTGAAAATTTGTGTATGGCACGCCTCTGAGGATCAATAATTTACCAAGTCCAAATATGTCATATAAACACTTGGTAAACAGTGAATTTAATTGTCATTGCTAAATCAGAAACAGATGAACACAGTTCATAATTGCACTGCTAGATTTGGAGCAACTCTAGTTGCAACTTGCAACTAGAGCAAGTACTTGGAGCAAGTACCCATTCACTTTGTTATCATGCTGTCAGATGACACGCTTCTTCCAGTGCTACAGTATTTTCCACAGGGTTTTGCCACACAGACTGGGAGGGATGAAAAGGGACCCAGTGTCTCAGCTGATCGCATGATGTAGCAGTAAAAGTAGGTATAACGACCTGCTTCGGTCAGGCAGCTTACAGATGTCCTGACAAAGAGGGGAGAGTGTGTGCTAGGAATGACATCACCTCATGAGGTGTTGTCCAGTCTATGCTGAAGACAGAAGTATTTGCTTACTCGGGTAGCCTGCCAACACAGCTCTGTTTTTGCCAGACTAGCTGTCAGTTAGGTGGTCAAACTCAAGGAGGGAAATACTGCAAATGCAATAGTTGTTTACAGTTCAAAGAAAAGAAAAATGGCAACAAACAGACTTGTATGTTTCACATACAGTATTGTACAAGCACATACACTCAGAAAAGCAATGCAATGCATTCTATTAGCATGTTAGTGCATGTTAGCAATGTGCATGTTAGCACATTGCTAACATGCACTCCAGACCGTGTCCTCTTAAAGGTAACTAAATAGAATGCAGGATTAGGGAAGTAAAAAAGTAACTTGTTACAGTACTAAATTACTTTTTTTTTTTAAAAAAGAGTACTTAAGAGTACAATTGTATGTCGAGCTGTGATTCTTCTTTTTGTTATAATGCCATGGCGCAACTAATTTTGAATATACAGACTCTGTCTCAATGTATGACGTCTATAGTCTTAAACTCTATGTGCTGATAATAATAATGACAAATCTACCACTCTCTTTGCATTGCTTCAATACTAAATAGGCATACAAATAAAAAGTCTGGGGTTCAGTGCATGTAGCCTAACAAGTTGTATGGATTTTAATTAATGATCTTATCAAAAGCTCAATATTCCAGTTTGAAGAGTGCTGAGCTGCTTGCATATTTGTGTGCTGCTGCTGCTGCTGCTACTGTGTATAAAGATTGTTTCCTATACATGAGAGAGCCAGCAATGACTTTTTTTTTTTTTTTATTTCCTCAGGACCAGCAGCAGTAGCCAAGCTTTAGCCTGAAGCTGCAGCTGTGCTTAGCTTACAGGTGCATCTTCAAATCTGAAATAGAGTTGCTGACAGACACTTTGGAGCAGTTTTACGATAGATTTATGCCTACCACAAAACCACGTCTTGGTCTTAAATTTAATTATCCATATTTACTAGGCGCAGAATTAAATTATTGCCTGGAAGGTGTGCATACAGGGATTTTTCAAATTGGCCTTGTTACATATCTGCAGTGGGAGTTTCAATAGTACAAAATTCAGAGCAATTATTTAAAGGATTCCTGTTTAGTAAGTTACAGTAAGTAACTGTACAATAATACAGTAAGTTTTAAACTATTCAATTAATTTCTGATAGAACATTAGTTATTACTAAAATATGGGAAACTCTCTATTGGTGAAAATTTTATTTGGATTATAAGAAGTTGTTATTAGAATATTTTGATTGCCAGAAGAAGAAGATCTAAGATTACCTGAAATCTCGACAAATAAAAGTCATGTGCAGTTCAGTTGAACGAGTTTTTGCAGCTTTTTGTGAATTTTTTTCTCTGTTTTGTTTGTTTTTGTTTGTTCTGTTTTAAAGGTAGGGAATTCAGGATGACGTCATCTCTGTTTATATTTGAAAGAAAACATCAACAAAACACATGATTAGCTAGAGCTAATGTTTGTTATGCTTAAAGAGACTGCCCCCACTTTATTTCCAGTTTATAGCACAAGGGCTGTATATAAAGGCATTTCCTTTCTAGTGCAGCTAGTGGATGGTGATAAGGTATTTATTGAATGTGAAAAAAATAGTTCTGGGTTAAAACCCATATAGAATTGCTTACCCTACCTTTAACTGATGAACCATAATTTCTGTTAATACCATACCTTAACATTTTCACATGTTTTGTCTCAACATGCTGAAAACTATGGCTGAAAAAAAAATGGCTATGAGCCTATGAAACATTAGTAACTTTATATTCATGCTTTATTTTTCTGGAATAATAGCTCTTTCCAGATATCTCATAAATGAACGGTAGGCTGTGATTATAGCTACCTATAAGGCAAGTTTAAAGGGTTTTCCATACTATGGACATTTGGCTACACGTTAGGCTTTAATGACGCTTCTTCAATTTAATGCGCTGTTCAATCCTTAACCAGAAAAGAAACAGACATATTTATATCCAGCTGAAAATAAGACTTATGTTTTATTACACTCTTGTGAAATCACAATTCATTTACCAAAGCTTTCTCCATAACTCATTACTGTTTTTATTTTTACCCTATATTACCATTGCTGTTTCTTTCTAAAAAGCACATATTAAATATTTCAACTGATTTAACTGATACTTGTCTTTGTTACAAATATCAGAAATCCTGCTCACCTGAGACTAAGTAGTCAAAACAGTTGTTTACAGTGATAACATATGAACACAAGCCAGAGCGAGCCAGAAAACAAAACACCCCGATTCATGAATAAGCTCACTCAAACCATTCACGCTGTGTGCTAAAGGCTGTATAAGCTTGTGTTTCTCTGGAATAGAGGAAAACTGCCATCAAATGTAACTATAACTATGTTTAATACACAACATCATAACGAAACATTCTTTTTTAAAAGAGTAAATGCTTCAGAAACAATGAGAATCACAGAGGAAAAACAATAATGGCTCTTTATTTTATCATAGTAAACATAAAGGCTCTATCAGACAGCATGGTTTTAGGCCCCATTTGCCAATTGCAGAGTTCGTCAATCCGCCGGTGGTAAATTGGCAGGCAGTTGGGATTCAGCACTGGATGTTTATGTTTGAGCAAGTGAAAGTCATCAAAGATGCTCACTGACATGTCGCAGAGCCATCGTTTAATATCCCTGTGGCCCAGGGATATTAAACAAGTGGATCATCTGGAGCCAAAGAGGGAATCCCTGTTTGAGCTACAGCCAATGAGAGAGGACATCTGTGATCTGACCCAGAGGAAGGCAAACCCAAAGGGATCCACAAAGCAGATGAAGGCCATACTACAATACGAGCTATTTCTGCAGGTAGCTACTTTTTCATTGCAAAATATTTTTTACTCAAATTCAGCACAGACAATCTCAGCCACCCACACGTACTCATCTTTTCTGTTACCCATCTTTGTCTTTCCTTTTTTTGTTTGTATCCTGAACAAATCACAGCACAAAGATCTTCCATTGTTTCCTCCCTCAGTCCATTTTCAAATAATCAAGTCTCGTTTTGTGTGGGCTATGCTTCATTTCTCACAGGTGTTTAGTTGACATAAAGCAGAATTAGAGAAGACATCATGTTGCAAGTGACCCTGCATCAGTGATCAATCATGTCATGTGAATTCCAAAATGGCTTCATGACTCTCGCTTACAGGACAGCAAGCAGTGCAATCTGAACAGCCCAGTAATCTGCCAACTCTGTAAGTCACATAACCTCCGGAAGTAAAATAAACAAAGCAGACCCTATATATTGTTTTTTTTTTTTTTTTTTTTTTTGGAAACATGTTTGTTGGTTTCCTCCAACTTGCATCAAATCCTTACAAATAGTCACTGGACAGCACGGCTGACCCCAATGCTCAGCTACTGTTCATAAAAATCCTAAACCAATTAGTTAAAGCCGGCAAACAATAGATCACACAAAATCCTTCTTTGTTGTACTTAAATGTAGACTGAGTATTGGTATCCCTTATTTTTTACCACCACTATGGTTGAAAGGTAAAAGATATTGTATATCCTACCTGGTTCTTTCTGAGTCTGGATGACTGTGCTCATTTGCATGTGCTGGGCCTCAGTGGCCCCTGCAGCTGGAGAGGCGAGGGTGACAGCTACAGCTGATACATCAATCTCTGCTGCCACATCATCTTCTTTCAGGATTTCATCACTGTGCTTTGGTATCTGGGTGCGGGACTCATTGAACATATGAACAGTTGTTGATGGTGTCACATATTCAGATGATATTTTGTTATCAACCTGTTCAACAGCAGCCACAGTAGCAACAGATGTGGCCTGAATGTCTGCATCGTCTATTAGAGGCATCGTCTGCGTTCCAGTATCAGTTGTCTTGGGTGCTTCTGTGGTACTCGTATACTTCCGGCTTCCAGGTTGAGTGTTACACATAAAGGTTGTAGTTTCAACAGTTGCATCAACAGTGTGTCATACGAGGTGAAGGAGACGTCCACTTGAGAAGGTTCGAATGGTGGCAGAGCCTCAAGAAGAACGTTTGTCTCAAGTCTGTCATCAAAGTTCCCATTCTCATAGAATGGGAACGATGATGTGGAATGACTACTAATGGTTGCAGGTGATGATGTTGATTCCGAGGAGCTGAACACTTCCTCTGAGGTCAGTTCAGTGGACTCTGTTGGTATGTCAGTGAGACCAGTAATACTAGAACCCAGAATAGTTTCCTCAGTCTTCCCCTCAGCAAACATGGCATCTGCATTGAGAGAAGTATCTGGCATGGGTAGATCAGGTTGGTTTGTGCTGATCTCAATCACGGAGTGGTAATTTGGATCCTTCATGGACACCGTGCTGCCAGTGCTTTCTGCTAGGATTTCAGGTTCTGTGATCACATCACCACGGCTGGACACAGATTCCCGAAGGTCTGAGTTTTCAGTTACAAAGTAATCAGTTTTGGCTACTGGTGTTTCATCAGGGTCATCTTCCTGGATGATTGTAGGCGCAACTGTGGTGATTAACTCTTCTTCGTGACCCACAGGAGTGGGGCGAGGTGGAACCATACTGGTTGAGAACATAGATGGAGGATTTGTTGCCGAGTCTGGAAACTCTTCTTCTGACAATGTGCCAACGGATGTGGTGGTAACTGTGGTGCTCCTCTCCAGTAAAGGTGTGGAAGTAGGGGAACTGATGCTGGTGGTTTGTATGACGGACACATCTACAAAAGACATCTGGTTGATTGTGTGTCTCCTTCCTATAAAACACAGAAACACATAATTGAAAAGTCAGAAATGACATCATCTGTGAGAAAACTGTGAAACATTATTGGGATAGTAAAATTACTTTCAGCATATCAAATAATCAATAAAACTGTTTTTGTAAGGCAAAGATCATATTCTTTAAAAACACTTTCTTCAAACAGTGCCAGTACTGGTTGCCTAGATTGCCATTACTAACCCACATGGCCAAGATTCCCTCAGGATCACACCGACGTAACACTAATGTGAGCAAATATACCGAGATTAAAATAAGAACCCCACAGGTTAATTGCCATTCACCTATTTAAATCAAGTGTTTTACATTCAAGATGTGCATAAGTGATAAAATATTTTAGACCATAAAAGCACTCTTTTAGTGAGGCAAACCTTATGAGTCGCTTGTAGTCAAAGAGCAAAATTTCACAGCTGCAATAACAGCATGGCCTTTATCTTTAAAATCCTTAACTGTTCTCTAAAAACATCTGCGCAGAGGACTTCCTCTCTTAACCTTTATGTTGTTTATAACCAGCTATAATATTTATTCACACAATGTTCTCAGAGATATAACTCTTAAACCTATGGATGTGCATTAGAGGGCAGGCTGGTAATCTTTTTGTTTAATAGTCTTTCTCTTGTACCTGATAAACTGGATGTTTTGTAGCAAATGATGTCATTCTCAAAGGGTTCTTTTTTTCCCTGAAAAAACCAAGTGGACTTTGAATGTTTGTCCAAGCATTTTCTCATCTGCTTGAAAGTGTTCCCATGACTGTGACAGACAAATCTTAACAGTATAAAAACGTGAAAGAATCTGTGATTTTGTTGTGGTTTTCTTAGTTAATTATTTATGATTGACTTGTTCTATCCTCTATCCCAAGAGTTTACCAGTGCATTGTACCTAGTTTAATGTTTACATCTGCCAGTACCCCTGTTTAGAGTATTTGGTCTTAACGTTTTATTAAGTTGTCTGTTGCATTTACTCTTAAGTGCATCTCTTCTGGATGCCTCCTCCATCACTGTTGCATTTACTCACACCCATAAAAAACAGCTCAACAGCTGCAGGACCTTTTCCTCGATGGCATGGCTAGACTGCATGAAGGCAGCTGTTGACCATTACGTACTACAGACCTTTCCTCATTAAAACTATCTCTGATGTAAGTTGTGAGACACATTTTTCCCTTACAGAAGAAAATCAGGGTCTGCTCTATGTGAGTAGATTCTGATTATATCTGCTGCTGCATGGGTCTTTATTTTCCTCATTGTAGACCGAAGACACCAGAGAGCAAATTAACCCCCCCCCCCCCCCCCCCCCAACTCTGTGTTCACCTCCTCTCTCCTCGTTTTTCTGTATGGTCTAAGTGACATTGGTTTACATAATATCTCTCTTTTAAGACACAATTGGCAGTGGGAAAGCAGGAAATGATGGAGATTGTCCCACCAAACGAGGGTACTTGTAAAGCACTTACACAAAGGTGTAAGTACAACACGACTGAGAGAGCTGACATGACATACACAGAACAGGACATGGGGGTGGGGGCTGTTTGTGTGCCCTCTGAACTGCATGGGGACTTATCACTGCGAGAGTTGCCGTGGCCCAAGGGGGAGAAAATGACCAGACAGTGGACGGCTTATCTGTCCAACCTCTCATTTGTAAAGATGGAAAGGCCAGGTCAGAGGTCAGCAAGGATGACTGAATTTAGAAGTCCAGCAGCAGCTTTGTCCATTATCCAAACATTTGCTCTGATAAGTACAAGTGAGAATGACAGAGGGAAAACTGACAACGGAAATGAGAGCGAAAAGATGCAAAAGGGATAAGATAGTGAGGCTAAAAAGGCTTTAAGGCGTGCCCTAAGGTACTTTTACTTCTTTCTTGGATGGCATCTGTCATCTGTCATTTAATGTTGCATTGGTGAAACTGATTAGTAAAGAACAATCACATTTGGAGGGATTTGTCTAACACTGTTAACCTCCAGTGAACTAGGATCACTGTTTATAAAGACACATTGCTGCATTCTCTTTTCTTCTCATTGTCAATAATCTTCATAGTTTGCAGCAAGAGGTCATATCTGTGCATAATTAAAAAAAAAAAAAAAAAACCACCACCGAATCTAAACACCCTCATCAACATAACTTATCGGGTTATTATTGGATGTGTTTGAATGGAAATACAGTTCTTTTTTTCTGTAAATATATTGCCTGATTTAAATACAATAACATTTTCTAAACAAAATAACTAACTGTATTCAAACTCCTGAGCAAACTATTAGACAAGTGTTGTTGCTCCCAAAAGTAAACAGAGCATACCACTATGTTTTACTCTCCTCTGAGCTAATTCAGTTGCCTCAGAAATGGGTGTGAGACAAAAAAGTGAGACAGTGAGGTCAACTGGATACTGTAGTCTGGCACATAACGGGCAATGCTCTCTCTGCTTTTGTCAAGTTGTTTTTGATGGTCAAACTGTAAAATGGTAAAAGGCAACACAAATGTAAGTCAAAAAAAAGGTAATGAATTGTAGAATTTTAAACATTCGCTCTGTTTCAGATGTGGGAAAGTACACAGGGGTGTGAAGTAGCAGAAAATCAAAGGGTGGGGAAGCAGACGTGAATAAATGCAGGAGATGAGCTCATTGCTCCTCATAGTTAGGTTTGGTTTTGTCAAGGAATGGCCTGGTCCTTCAGTCCCTGTCTGTCTCTTATAAACAAAAAATATAATATAAATATATAATGACCCAGTACATTCAATGTGTTTCATGAAATGCTGAAAAGAAAGAAAAGGACGCAAAGCCCTTGCAGGTTTTCTGCATTAGTGTATCGTGAAATTTGATTTGATCTCATCTAATTCATAATAGCAGACAAAAACAGTGTGATCAGATTGAAAACACACAAACTGTTATATTTCTGTTGGTAACTGAAACTGAACACACCCATGAAATATTAACAGTGATAGAGAAAAAAGTACATGAAACCTTGGAGTTATAACTTGAGCTTTAGGTAGCTGTAGATCAGACAGGAGGATTTTTTTTCTTCTTTTGTTTTTTACATTCTCCTCTTTACAGAACTGCTTTGGGTCAGGCGCTGCTGTTGAATGGCTGCTGTGAACAGTTTTCTTGGGGTCCTTCCACAGCGTGAACCACAGCAAGCCATTCTGTGGTGGATTTACTCCAGTGGATTGAGCAGGATTTACTCTCTGCTGCATTACCCGAATTCTGCTACATTATGCTCTTGAATACTGTGGTAAACCTGGGAATTCATCTTTGTATTGATGATAGCAGGAGGCCCCGAGACAGCAAAAACAATCTCAAATAATGACACTCTCTCCCCCATACTTCACTACTGAAATGAAACTGAAGGGGTGCAATGACTTTCTTTTTTTTTTTTTTTCTTTTCAGGAAGCAGCAATTTCCAGCAATTTCTGCCATGGATACCCTGTCTGTGCAGTGACTCATGAATAGAGAGCCAGCTTGTCATCTAAACTGTCTCTATTTATAGACAGCCTGTCTCAATGTAAACTGCTGGGTGCCTAAACACTTTGAGATTACTTTCTGTCCCTTTCTAGCCTTATATCAGGCATGGTTCACATCAGCTGATATTTCCTACAAACACCAAACTTAAAACAAGTGTCTTTTATCAATCAAAGCAGTGCTAAACTACACCTACAAACTCCCTCTCATTCGTTGGAGCTACTACCAGGTAGTTAACCTATGGCAGTGGTTCTTAACCTTGTTGGAGGTACTGAACCCCACCAGTTTCATATCCCATTCACCAAACCCTCCTTTATTGAAAAATAAAATATGATTATTTTTCAAATTCAATACATAGGTATGTTTTACTGGTGCACAGAATGAACCATGAATTAACATCACTGTGTTCAAAGAACAAAACCAATACAATGCATGAACTGCATGAATTACATACCTTACGTATTTATTGTATTTATCATTCATTCTGAACCTGCTTTATCTGACCACTTTCTTTTTTTGTTTGAAGATGTACAATCTCGACAGTCATAAGTCGACTCCTGACCGCACCAAATTCCCTGATTGGCCAAGCAATGTAACGTGATCACCTGTAGCCAGTGATGGCCAAGCTGGGCGTGTCATCATGAATCATATGAGTCAGGTGTCTTGACCTCCGCCGAACCCCTGAGACTGACTCACTGAACCCCTGGGGTTCCATCGAACCCAGGTTAAGAACCACTGACCTATGGACTCCATGGTTTCACTTACCTTTTCCACCAGCACTGTTGTCTGAATATTTAATGGGTGCATTCAATAAAGACACAAAAAATTATAATTGTTTGTCTGCCATCAGCCTTAGCACACAGTGTTTGTCTATTATTGCAACTTGTATGGAGATGAGATCCCATTTTTTTGTGAAATGCAGAAAACAAGTTAAGTCCAAGGGGCTCACATACTTCTTGCCACTGGACTGTAAAGACAACAAATGATGACAACAAGATTGATCTTTTACCTTTAAAGCAGTAAGCCCCAAGCTTCTTAGTAGGTTCAGGGAAGCCGGTCTGGTTTGTATAACGATACATGGTCCTAACACCTAGCAGACCTCCCCCACACTGAATTCTGGGTACTGCAACAGGGTGTCGTGCGCTGCCATCAGACAGCCAGCCATAGTCGCATCTGTCTAGTCCCTGTCTCCAAGCAGCGTGGAGCTGGCCGGGGCTTGCCAGGACAGCATTCCTCTTTTTACACTCTTCACGGGCCTCTTCAAAAGTCATCTTATGGGTCACAGGAGCATAGTAGACTTGACCTGAATAAAAACATAAAATGATGACTTGTAAAAACTGTAAATGCAACTGTTAATGCATCTTTAATCACATCTTTAATCACAAGTTACACTTTAGATCATTCACAAAGTTAAGAATAAACCTAGACTGTGACAAAAGTCATTTTTGTTCAAGGAACAAACCCAAAAAATCTCCCACTGATAACATTTAGGACAACAGTGGTTCATTTATTATCTCCATCTCATGTGGGATAGCAATGCAGGCGATGTGCCCACCCTGTCAATGAATATGTCTATTCACTCAATTTTCCATTAGTGAGCTACTCCATCACACCTTCTATTACCTTCCTAAGATTCATCCTCCATAACAATGATGAGCAACATGAACATTTGTCTTTGCTTAAAGGATAATACTGAGTGGAATAAAGACTGCAGAGACACAAGGTCTTAATTTAAACTAAACAATTTTAAAAGATGGCTGTTCAGCATGTTTTCACTTAGCACTGGGTGTAACATTTTCAAAGAAGGTTTCATTTGTTCCAACCATATAAGTACTGAAAGCAGTGTAGCATGCTAAGAACAGATGGTGGTGATGTCTTCCTTTGTAAGACAAGACATGAGAAATTATATCCCTTCAAAAAGTCACTTTTAACAACCAAACTCATACAAAGTAGTTTCACTGGATATTTTCTGGCTTTTAGATATTATACCCATCACTATAGATTTAATGATTAATGTAGTTAACACAGGTTGTTATACTGAAAAGGTTATCATTTATATAAACTTCATCTACAATAAGTAATTACAGTCAAATCTTATCACGCTTTTTACCACACAGCTCTCAAATGAGCTTTTGTCATTAATATAGAACACTGGACATTTCCATTCAACTTTGACATGGGTTAAGCTCTACAGCTTTGAATCATAGTGACATTGTGGACAGTAAGCTGAAATAATATGAATAAAAATATAATTCTAAAAAACTAAATTGATTGTTGTCCTTTCTTTATCACATATATATGCTAATGTCAAAGGTGTAAGTCTCAGTTAGATGAAGAAAAACTAGTCCATGATTTTGTTACTTCAAGATTGGACAACTGCAATTTCTTATTAACAGGCTGTCCTAAAATGACTGAACAGTCTCCAACAGTTTATTAGTCTGCCTTTGCTGTCATCTCAGACCACCGACTGGTCAAAGCACATCTCTATCCTTCCTGATTCTGGTTCTGCTGGAGGTTTGGATCCTTGTTAATTAGAATTTTCTGTCACTACTGCCACCTTGCACTTCCAGCAAAGTAAACATTTGATTTGATACAGTCTGTTGGGTTCCTTAGTTTGGATATTTCTTTATGAATTGGCACTGTATGAACTTTGAATATGCTGGAATGAACTGGGTTAACTGAACAATGAACTGGATTGAACTAGAAGATAATTGAACTGAAATGGTTTGTCCTTGATTGAACTATACTGAACTTGTTTTCTGTTTAAAGTGTGCAGAGATTACCTTTGTTGTGAAATGAAACTATACAAATAAAGGTGAATTAAACTGACTTTAATTGAACTTAACTGATCTGAACTGAACAGAGTTGTAGTGAACTGAATGATTCTCCCAGTCTGTGACCACTGTCTGCTCATTATTCTAATTTCAATTTTAGTTTCAATGCTATGTACCAAACAAATCTTATGTGCAAAAAAGTACAGAGAAATGACTGGAATTGAGCCATGACAAGATGGATTTTAATCCTCATGACATGCTCTGAGGGACGTTTACTGCGTTACCAGTAACAGGATATATATACTGTAATTACAGAAAATAGACAGAAAAAGTTACAGCCACCTTAAAAATCTAATTTTTTTGTTTTTACTATTTTTTTGTTTGTTTTTTTTAACATGTCAGGATTGTTTCTTGCAGCAAACTTCTTTGTTGAGCAAAGATCTACTCCTCAGTCCACTAATAAAAGAAGTAGATATTTGCTGAAAAAGGTCTATAACTATTGACTGAAATATTTAAAATATATATATATATGTGTGACAAAACAAGTGTATTCCCACTCTGGTTTTATAAAGCATGTATCTTATCCGATAAACGAAACCCGAATACTTACCATCAAGTTTGTCTACATAACAGAATACATCATAGGTCTCTGCAGGGTTCCTGGTTCCATACGACCGAATCCCAGGCTTTGTCAATAGGTTTCCAAAGCAGCCCTTTCTAGGTCTTATGATTGGGTATCTGTAAAGACAGAAAAACCAAGAGCCAATTTAGTGCCCAGATAAAATCAGTTTGCTTATGTACAAAAGAGTTTTACATAACTTAACATCATTGTTTACACTATTTAAAATAGAGAAAGAGGGCACTAAAGTGCTAACCTCACTGTCTGGTCAGCAATCCAGCCGGCATCGCACTGGTCAAAGCCATCATCATAGGCTGCTTTCAGTTGGCCATATGTGGCAATAGTTGCTCCAATGTTTTGGCAGGCTTGGACAGCCTTCTGGTAATTCAAAATGTACCTGCTGGTGCTTGCTCTATAGTGAAAAACAACACCTGGAAATAAAGAGATTTAGAAAAAAAAAAAGAGTCAAATAGTCATCTGGAATTCATTAGTATAATTTCAGTGATAAATTATGTCAAGTGTTTTATAAAGCAAGCTCTATAAGTGAAATACTTGTGTGTCTACAGTTCACCGCAAATGAGCAAGATAACTGCACATAATGTTACGGGCTTGAAATCCCCATATTTGCGGACAGTAAACAGACACAGAAGATTTGATTCATAGTCTCAATTAACTTTGCAAATAGCTGGAAAAGAATTTATGTAGACAGTAAACCAAAACTATCCCAGTATCCCACCCCCTTCCCCCCCACCCATCCATGTTTTCAATAAGTGTTATACAGGATTTCCCACAATACTTCTCACTGATAACCACCTCCCCACCCTCACAAACTGAAAAGTTTAATATTAGGGAATACTGGGGGTGGGGGGGTTGTTTATTTGTTTGTTTGTTTGTTTTTTTGCTAGGTAAGACAGTAAAAGTAGACCACAAATACTCTGATAGTTGATGCCCACTAAATGCCCCACCAGAAAAAAAAAAAAACTGGACAAGAAGGCTTCCAAGATGGCAGGGGCGCATGGGGCTATGTATACCATGGCTGACTGGGTTAGTGGTGGAATAAAAACATTACTGTGCTTGATAAGGTCTTGGACCAAAAGTCCCATCTGCTTCTTTTAAAGAGAGCATCACCTCTAAAATAAGAACCAATTAAAACTGTGCTTACTCTCTCTAACTACTAGGTAGCTGCAGCTATCAAAGTAAGCTGAAGGGCGCCTATAGTTCTCTCGTGCTGTTTACATTTCTGTCACCACTTGTATTACATTTCACTACTATTAAGCCCATGCATCAACCCCCCTCTACAATTTTCATGGTTTTAGTCTGATTCCAGCATGGCGTGGGAAAGAAACAGTGAAAATCTTACCATTGACGTCAAGGTCAATCGTATCCTGGGTGTCTTCAATGCCGTACATGACCTCACAACGGTAAGTACCCGTATCACTGGCCCGCAGCTTGACCATTGTCAACGAGGCGTCACCAACATCCTCAGGGTGACTGGGCACTGATACGCGGTTCCTGTAACTTGAGCCAATCTTGATGACCCCATTTTGTGCCACCAACACAGTGGATTCCACTTCACCCTCTATTTTGGTCCATTTGATCCGCAAGTAATCATTACTATAAATGACTGTTCCATTGGGACTGATGACTGGTGCTGAAGTTGGGATTGTAGAGAAGGAGCACGGAAGATTTACTTTCCCTGAGAGGAACCCAGTGACTGGTCTGATTATTGATAAAGCGTTGGAGGCTGAAAGGTTTAAAAAGGAAAAAAAAAAAAAAAATGTTAAACTTATATTCAATTTCACAATGATTACATTTTAATGCTTCAAATTTCCCTTTTTCAGATACATACATAATCGGTTTACCCTTACCCTAGCACACGCAAGTAGACACATTAAACTGCCTGACTAATTTACATTGATAGGGTGTGACAACTACACCCAGCCTATTAAAAAAATATGCATCATGGCTTGAAAGTGGCTCTTGGAAAGTCAAACCTCATCCTCAACGATGGGTGTGGGAACACATTTAACACTGACTGCACTGTATGTACAGCATGTTTATACGCAGTTAAAGATAATTTGTTACAGAAGGGAGTCATGTCTGTATCGATTAATGCAATGTCGTTGCTTTGTCCTGTACATGTTTATGTCCCCCACTGAATGAATCCCTCATTCACCCACCGCAGGACTACGTGATCATGACATGCAGATTCCAAGAAAAGATGGGATGTGTGCCAATGGACAATACTATCTTTTTTTCAGTTTTCACCTTTGTATTCCTATCTGGAAAGTATTACTATCCATTAGTTCATCAATTTTCAATTCATTTTTCATTCTGTTCGGGTCATGGGAGACTGTTGCCAATTAGAACTGTTAAAGACTTGAATGATCCTAAGGAGGGGTAATCTAACTCAGTCTTACATTTTAAAGGTTCTACAGGATATGACAAATCAGACAAGGCTTCACAGTTACTATGCGTCATACTCAGTTTCAATTCTGTTTGAAGTATGTAAAGAGAATCTGTGAGGGACAGACAAATGAATGGAAGTTGGTGGGATCACACTAAACCCACTGGAGAACAAAACAACTGACCTTTTTCTTTTTTCTTTCTAGAAAGGTTTTGAGGGGGCATTCACTGGGAATAATGTAGGGAATGCTCAGGGAACTGTGGTGGGACAGCCCCAGAGGCATTAGCCTATGTGCTTTAACAGAGGGTTATTAGGATGTAGGATAAAACCAGCTGTTCAGCTTCCAGACTGGGAGTTGGGTCTAATTGAAAGGTGAAACATGTCAGACACAGAGCAAGGGAAGAAGGGCCAGCAGAGCACTGGGGTTCAACTGGTCCCACGATGTAATCCTCAATACCTAAGTTACCATGGTATCACCATGGTTTAGCTCATCACAGTCAATGACTTTCATGAAAATCCCCTAAACCTGCCGTGGCTGTCTATATATTACTTTGTTTGAGATAAATTGTAAACACAAAAAAGGGGCAATGGTTATTAGAGATGAAGATAGATAAGAAAAGAGAGGATGGGAAGGGAGGGGGAGATGGATGGAGGAAGGCCAGAGGAGAGATCAAGAGAGAAAAGTAGAGGGAGTTGTACTAACCCATTCAAAACTTACCTGTTGCAACTGCAGCACCACACAGATAATATAACCACAGGATATGCTTAATATTTAGTATCATCTGTTGGAAAAATCAAAAAAGCTGCATGAGAAAACGACTTATTCAGGCAATTTTGTTAGTTATCTTAATTTATCCACAATGTCAAGGACATTTGGTTTAAAAATTTGGTCAACATTAAAGTGGTATTATACTATCCCAAAATTAACCAACAACAATATCAGAATATATGCGTGTGATAGAAAAGAAACGAGTTGTCTCTCTCTCTCTTTGAAAAGACATCTTTTGACAGAAGATTTTTAAATGACCCAGTCTGAAAGAAAAATAGTGATGAAAAAGCACACGGATAGTTCAATGACATATCTAATGTTTTCAGTGAATCTGTGGGTGGCTGAGCTGGGAAGTAAAACTTCCTGTGGGGTCGAACCTTAAGAGTTTTTTGGAGTCAGGAAGACAGGAGCCGAGCCCCTCAGTCTCATTAGCACCCAACTGTGTAAACACCAGCGGTGGGTCGCAGTGGCAGCTCCAAGCTGTGGGAGCTCTCTATCAAAGTGCAATTAGTAAAAGAAAGATGATCACCAAACGTGTTTCAGGGCGGCAGTCAGTGATTCTGCCTTCATGCCTGGAAGAGGACTCTTAACCGACCAGTCCTGACCGAATCAGGATTGAGTGACTCATTAAGAATTAGTCATCTAAAAAAAAAAAAAAAACATATGCAAATGATTGCGCTTGCAGATGGTTTTCTAGGAAACACAGACGGGTTTCATTCAAAGGAAATCAGCTTCAGCATCACACGGGCGCGTAACTGCTTGCAGATTGTTGGAGCCAGTCGAGCCGCGCTTGTGCGCAGCTCAGAGATGCTCCTGTCTTCAGTGAAAAATGCTTGTTTGCGCTACTGTCAACGTCAATAGTGAATTAATTCCAAGATCAGCGTTCAGTTTTTTTTTTTTTTTTTTTTTTTTTTTAACTTTTTGTTTCAACAATTTTTTTTTTCACACAAAGCTTTGATGCTCACAGAAAATACGACTTAATAAAAAAAAGTCCCACTGACTTCACACTGTAAGGTAAATTTCAGCGCTGACTCTCTTCTGCCAAGGGCAGGAAACACAACTGTAAATTATCTAAGGGTATAATTTTCAAATAGAAACGTTTATTTAAACTTGACGCATGTTGACTTTTACTGAATTATCAGATTGAAAAATGACACGTTGGAAAAAGTATTTTGACAGCAATATTATCACACTGCAGTTCAAAGATAGGCTCCATAATAGAAAAAATACTTACTTTTAAATGATTTTTATTCCATAAAATATGCAAAACAACCATGTAAGTCCTTAAATTGAGATAGCCCCTGTGCGTAACATGCGTGCGTAAATCGGTGCCTTAATAGGTCCACTCCAAAATTGATGCAGCAGCACTTATATCTTGAGTCTTTCTCTTCTCCTTGATGCTCCACAGTTTCAGTCTCCTGCTGATGATGATCCTGATCCTGAACGAAGCAACAGAATTCGTGAAGTGTTGGCAAGAAACAAGTTCAATTTTGCTTAAGGCTCGCTGTTATTTCGTCAGAGAGGAGGAGTCCATCTAAAAAGTGAATGAGACACCTTGTGGAAGAGGGGGAAAAAAACTTAATTTGTCCATGTGCCGGAGAGGTACTAAACACTCATCCAATCAGACTCCTCTTCTTCTCCCTTCATGGACCCACCCCATTCAGTTTTTTATATATAAAGCGGGTGAATCTTGACTTCTTACTGGAAAGTAACGCATGTAACCGAACAGAATAAACGTAGGTCATGACAGTATTTTATGAGAAATCCCCAGTATTTTATGAGAGCGGCGTTCTTCTTTCTTCCACTGCAGCTTTCAATCAGCAGCTGTAATCAACCTTCACCGAAGATCTCGCAGTGATGCCATGTAAAGAGCGCTCCGGTCATATCCAAGGGTGTGCAGTGGAAACAGTGTGAAGTCATGTCTCTGTTTGAATTTGAGTCACAAAAGAGCCTACTGTTTGTTCCAACCACACATTTCTGTCAATATTGTGAGGAAGTTTTCCCGTCCATCACAGTGAACCACTGAAGACACCTTAGTCTCATCTCTAGCGATGAGCAAAACCGTTCTTGCCTTAAATACATGTCTGGGTGGATTTTGCATTTACGTGAACGCAGTTTACCTATATGCGAAAAAGAAAAAAGAAGCACCTATCAGCAGAAAATGATCAGCTCATGTGGAAATGGGTTTCCTCTGGGAAGTGTGCATGAAAAGCCACCCGACAGTAGATCAACCTCGGTGCTGAGCTTTTCCACACGGGGGAGAGGCTGGACTGGTTTATCAGTGCTTCACTGATAATCAGCATGATTGGCTTCTGCCAGATACAGGAGGGAGCAGAGTCAGATGAGTGGATGTGTGGATGTGTGCCAGTGCGCAGGGCTGGTCGTATCAGTGCAGTGAAGGTGCAGATCGGTCTAACATGGCATAAACGGAACATGAAATTCCACATTTCCATGAAATAATCCACTTTTGTATTGGTCGCTGTTCCCTAAAACCACTCTCATGCGTAATAATGTACTTATTCCTTTGGACAGTGTGTATCTTGTTAAACTGATAACTTGTTTTGCTGTTATCATGTGTCAATGCATACAGGGCTTATTGATTTGACTCAAACATATCAAAGTGAGCGCTGGTATCATATTAATATTGATCTGATGACAGAATCGTAGCTTCTGCATATGACTGAGAACCGACAGCAAAGCCTGATTGCTGATTTTGCCCTGTCAGCATCATTCAGTTAGAAAAAATTTTTTTTTTAAATGTCCATGGCCACTGATGAGAAGTTGAGAATGTAATCTACAGGCAAAGTTTCTCCACCAGCTATAGAAGTTGATTTAAAATATTTGCATCTTACTTGCTCAAATAACATACTACAGTCATGGAAAAAAATTATTAGACCACCCTTGTTTTCTTCAGTTTCTTGTTCATTTTAATGCCTGGTACAACTAAAGGTACATTTGTTTGGACAAACATAACAATAACCACAAAGTTTGCTCATAAGAGTTTTATTTAAGAGCTGATATCTTACCATTTTCCATGGTTTTCTTGATTATAACCTAAATCACTTAAGTTTTTACATCAATAGCTATGGCGTTGCACTGCCAAAAACACTGCTTTTATGCATTCAGTGTTTTCTTTTCTGTCTGTTTTAGTCACATGATGACGTTTAGTGGTACCAGGTATTAAAATGAACAAGAAAGTGAAGAAAAAATGGTGGTCTAATAATTTTTTCCATGACTGTATATACTATGTACAGGCTCCTCCATTTTAAGCTATAGCCCTTATTTTCAGCACTTTGCAGTGAATTAAATGTTTGTTCATGTATTAATTCATGGAACGTTGTTTATCCTGAATTGACTTCGGGAAATAACCATTGCTAGGAAATCAATTACAGTTGCTGTAAATACTGGCAATGACAACAAACTTGGGTATCTAAAATATAAATCAATAAAATTTGCATTTTGGTGAACAAATCTGTTTCTCAGTAAACCCAAAAAATATACAGCTAAGTATTTTCTACATTCAAAGTGGTTGGGCACGTTTAAAAAAAAAAAAAACTGAATAGAGCATGGGTCACACTCCTCTCCCCGCAGTTACACTTTCCTAAACTCTAACCTATCATTGTAGTTCATGCCTGAACCTAACTAACTCATCCAATCCAGAATTATTAGGCAGGGAAGGCTTTTACCATCCAAGGGAAAAAGCGACTTGCAGCACACTGTTGAATATCAGATGGGATTAACAGCGTTTACTCAGAAGTGATTTAAGAGCAATTGAACAAGCTTGCATACTGCACTACACACCACTGAAGCTTCAATCATGAACTCCTACTGGCTTCTTATTTGGAGCACACAGACTCATTATTGTAGTTCTGTATTGATGCCATTTTATACTGAACCTCAAATGAGCTAACTTTATATTTTTGTGTACACCCTGGTACATTTCTACTATCAGGGTGATAGAACGACTGAGAAAAGCTTTCATACCAATATGAGCCTTCTTTATATCTACTTACAATTAAAAAAATACAAAATAAATCAAACACATTTGTTATCTGTGAAGGGTTAATGTTGCAACGACTCTTTAAATGATGATAATAGGTTTAAAAAAAGGTCTATATGTTTAAATCATCTATCAGTTTCAACAAGTCAACAGTGATAGCCCAGTTGGTGAGCACTGGATGAGAGGGGTGGACTAATTGTTCTAAATCATTATTGTTGTCTGAAGCCAGCTGAGAGACAAGAGTCAAAGCAAAGGTGAAAAGCCTCTAAAAGAAAAGCCTGCCCCCAAGGCTTAAGAGCCCTTGTAAAAAAAAAAAAAAAAAAAAAAAAAAAAAAAAAACTTGTAGGTGCCTTTTCCATACCTACGTGCATTGTAATCATCTGGGGGGCCCAGCTACAGTTACCCACAATACATCTCTCTCCTGCAAGGCTGGACTGGTCTGGACAGCCCGGCTCTCAGGGGAAAAGTACATAAAGGAAGCAGTAGTTGAGACAGAAAGGGAAGGCTGGAGGCAACAGGCGGTCAATTTGAACTAATTTCCTATCTCACAGGTACAACCTGCCACTTTTACTGTGGTATTATTAGATGGGTCAAGCAGAGAAAATCTGAAAATTACACTTAAACATTGAACATTTGAACTTTGAGCATGCAGAGAAAACAATGGTGCAATCGATCACTGCAATCAGTAATAAGACATGACAAAGACATTGCATTCTGACGACAATTACCTGGTTTTTGTAACTTTAAAACAGCACAAAGCACAAAGTCTAAAGTAACCAGTTCTGCTGAAATCTGACATCAGATGATGCTGTTTGGTCTTGAAACGAGTTACACAATTATTTCATCACTGCTCTGGTTTACATTCTAAAATGATTGATCATCAAGTTAAAAGCTGGAAATAACTTCGTGCTGTGTGAAACATTTCTACTGTATGTCTCACTGTGGAAATCCTGTTGCCCTCAAGCACCTATAAATCACTGAGTTGAAGAGCTAGTTAAAGAGTGTTTGATCCTGGCGATCCACTGTGTGGGCCTCAAGATGACCCAGTATCACATGACCTATAAAGGTGGTCTGCCTCCAGCCCCATGCTACCACAGACAGCATGAAATGTGCGTTAAAACTCTCCAACGTAAAGAGGCTTCCTTCAAGAAACTAAGAATTCAATTTTGAAGATGTGGTTAAAATGTGTTTTCACTGATTAAATGCAGGCCAGACCTCCTGGATCAGAATCAATAAAGGAAATCTGCAGTCACTCAATATGTTTGACATCATGTTTGCGTCTATATAAATAGACAGAAATATCAAACTGGCACACATCAACATTACAAAAAAAAATTGTCTTTGGAGCATGGCTAGAAAAGAAACAAATTAATAAATAATGGTGTGGAAGAAGTTGTTTGATTGAAAAGTAAACAAACCCAAACCTGTGACACAGAGGAGGAAAGAAAAAAAGAGCTTGCTGTGGTTTCCCAGGGTTCAGGGAAACAAACTTGTGATGAGTGTGTGTGTGTGGTGTGTGTGTGTGGGGGGGGGGGGGGGGGGGGGGGGGTTGAGAGTGAACCCCCTGTTTAGAGCGGAACATGTGGGAAAATGAAGTTGGACAGACGTGAACCTTGATCCTTTGGAGTCTAGTGAGGAGGTCCAGACCACCGCAGCTGATCCCTTCAGGTTTAGTGAAAGGCCAAGAAAGGAAAGCAACAACACATTAATTGATTTTAATTGTGCTTCTTCAAACTTTAAGGCAGATTTATCTTTTTAAGCATAATTATTGATTGTCTGAGGAAAATGTGTGTTGCACATGAAATGAATTTGGTAACAAGTTGGTAGACTTTTCAAATAAGTTGGTTGAATGATGAATGGGGTGAAATGAGGTGAAGTGGCAAGTTTTTGTCATGCAATATATTTTTTTTTTATAAATTGTAACAGTGCTCTTACTGGTACAGAAAAACAAATTTATGAGGCCAAGTACATAAAAATTTACCCCACAATGATTGTCTGATAGTCATCTGAAGAAATGTCTATAATACATCTATACTAAATAGACAAAGCTTTGACAAATATGTGTGCTGTAGGATTAAAAAATATAAGACATATATAGTGAAAGAAAAGCGCACTTTATACCATATTTCTCCCCTAGTTTGTAAATGTTTGCATTATAATGCATCAGTCAAGCTCAAACACACTATTACTGCTGTTTGGTCTTGAAACATACTTGCATCCTCATACATCTGTAATTGCAGACTAGAATATTTTTAATGAAACCAAAGCCCTGAAAATGTCCCTTAAACTATGAATAATATTTTTTTAAAAATGCAATGTGGCAACATCAGTGATGTATACAGAGTAAATGTAAATGCAGTTTTTTTAATAACTTCCAAATGCCATGAAAATGACAAATCGAAAAAAAGAGAAAAGGCTGTATGCTGCCATTGTGATGATGCTTGAGCATGTGACGCAACTGTCTATGTTCTGCACCAGGTCTCAATCAAAATCTGTCAGGCACATTATGACAGTTTACAATGGTTTTTACTTAGTCCAGTGAAAGAAATATAACTTTGCCCTTCTGCCCACAACTTGTTGTCTTTAGTGAGAAGCATTAATTAGTCATAGCCCGTGATTTATTTGTTTTTCCACACTTCTGCCTTTCTGTTGCAGGATCTTTACTCAGTCACCTGTTGTAAGTAAACTCCAAGTGCTGTAAAAACCTGACTTTGCTTATATATACACGTACATACATACACTATATTGCCAAAAGTATTCGCTCACCTGCCTTGACTCACATATTAGCTTTAGTGACATCTCATTCCTAATCAATATGACGTTGGTCCACCCTTTGCAGCTAGAACAGCTTCAATTCTTCTGGGAAGGCTGTCCACAAGGTTTAGGAGTGTGTTTATGGGGAATTTTGACCATTCTTTCAGGAGTGCATTTGTGAGGTCACACACTGATGTTGCTGAGAAGGCCTGGCTCTCAGTCTCTGCTCTAATTCATCCCAAATGAGTTCTATCAGGTTGAGGTCAGGACTCTGTGTAGGCCAGTCAAGTTCATCCACACCAGACTCTTCCATCCATGTCTTTATGGATCTTACTTTGTGCACTGGTGCAGAGTCATGTTGGAAGAGGAAGGGACCAGCTCCAAACTGTTCCCACAAAGTTGGGAGCACAGAATTGTCCAAAATGTCTTTCTTCAGACAACGTTCCTCCACTGCTCTAGAGTCCAGTGGTGTCGTGCTTTACACCACTGCATCCGACAATTTGCATTGCACTTGGTGATGTACGGTTTGGATGCAGCTGCTCCACCATGGAAACCCATTCATGAAGCTCTCTGTGCTGTTGTTGAGCTAATCTGAAGGCCACATGAAGTTTGGAGGTCTGTAGTGATTGACTCTGCAGAAAGTTGGCGACCTCTTCACACTTTGCGCTTCAGCATCCGCTAACCCCGCTCCATCATTTTACGTGTCCTACCACTTCATGGCTGAGTTGCTGTTGTTCCCAAACACTTCCATTTCCTTATAATAGAGCTGATAGTCAGCTGTGGAATATTTAGGAAATTTCACGACTGGATTTGTTGCTCAGGTGTCATCCTATCACAGTTCCACGCTGGATTTCACTGAGCTCCTGAGAGCGACCCATTCTTTCACAAATGTTTATAGAAACAGTCTGCATGTCTAGGTGCTTAATTTTATACACCTGTGACCATGGAAGTGATTGGAACACCTGATTCTGATAATTTGGATGGATGAGCAAATACTTTTTGCAATTTCGTGTGTGTCTCTATAACTTATATATATATGCAAAAAGTTTTAAAACTGGGTGAATCATCATCAGAAGCCACAGATGTAATCAGGTTGACTCATTTGATAAGACTGAGAAGTTAGAAGTTGTTCTGTAACTTTGTAATGCCCTAAAACAAAAATTCTCTAAAAGTGTGTCTAAATGTTCCCACTGTTCACAAAATTTCATCAGATGGTGCTTCAGTCCAAACATTAATGTCACAACTTGAACTTTATGAGTCACCACCACCCTCTAGAAACTTACTTTACTCTGAAGGGAAGGCAATGAAACAAAGACAGAGGAAGTGAGGAGAAAGGGCGGGTGGGGGTTGATAACCAAATACAGACCATTCCCACCTCACAGTTCTTGGCCAATTACGCTCAACATAATGCTGCTTTGTGGAACCTATTTACTCCCCCCACCCCACCAACCTCATCCCCTCTGCTGCTGCGTTGTCTCATGATTACAGTAAGGTTTCAGAGTTATTGTTGACCACTCAGTACCAAAGCATTTAAAACTGCGCAACTATGACGTAGATCATGTGAATACCCATTAACTCCTTATTGTGAATTAGGGGAGTCGTGCTTCTCACTGCTCTTCAACCACAGCGGAACTGAGTTTAAGCCAAGAAGCCATTTGGCCTACAAAAGAGAAGGCATTGTGGAGACTTTGATGATTCTTTGCTCTCTCAACCAAGACAGAGTTGAGATGATAACATAATGCATTCCCAGCAATGAGAGGAAATTAATTTAGCTGTACTGATCACTTGGGCTACTTTGGTTCCCATTCCCATTTTAAATGATGTTTTTAAACAGCAATACATGTCTTAAGTAATCAATTTAAATGCTCGGCTGGTATTCGCACATTAAAAACTGCTTAGCAGTTACTGCATGGCAGTTACTGTGCATTTCTAAGTATTATGTTGTCATAGTGACACCAGCCAAAACATTGTAGTTCATTTGAACACGTTAACATTTGGGACAGATCTCAACCCTCCTGTACTTAAAATGTCATCATGTTGGTAGTGAACATTTTTAAAGCTCAGTGCAGGAGTTTTTTTGTTTGTTATTTTCCAACTGTGAACGTGTAATAAATAAAGGAAAAAGGTATAGAATATATTAACACAGCACTTTTTTAAAAGTTAAGCACTCCTGTAACACACACACACATAAATGAAAATAACATTTATTCCAAGCATAGCGCTGCAGAATGCAATCATCACCATATCCTTCATGTTCAACTCCCAACCACTTGAAACCTGCAGAACATTTTGGTTTAATTCAAATAATGAGGCCAATCAGTTCACACCAGCTTCTCCAAGAGAAACCACTTGTTAATCGTGGTGATCAAAAGGATGCTAAAATGACTTGAAACAAAGTCAGCACTCTGCTTCAGTGGCTTGTATAGCCAGAGGCAAAGAATCCACAACTGGGAGACAACTCAGCACTCATGCAGAACAGAGATTTGAATTTCATTCTATTCTCACAGCCAAAAAAGGTTTGTAGTATTCATGGCTGTGACTTTTATATGAGCAATGATGACTGCGAACACACCAGACACAACCGTATTTATTATGGTGCCCCTCTCATCCTCTCTAAGACATCCAACATTTTAAAAACCATCTCATCAGGCGCTTCATGATTTCCATAATACACTCGCTAACAGAATATGTGCTAGTTGACATGTGGATACAACTCTTAAAAGTAGAGCGTTTAGGTCTCCCAAACACCCTTTTACCCAGAGTGCAAAGGGCTTTCACATTCAAAATGGAGACTCACAATTGATTTTACATTGCTATGAAATATACTGCTCAAGTTTCAAACAACCTACCCATTTATTACGTGTCCTGTCCAAATCAGATAACTGTTCTGCCCACAGAGAACCAAACCAAGAGCAGAGACAAAAAGAGTGTAGAAAACCCATCAATCAATTCATTCATTCATCCTATTCAGGCTCATATGGTCTACTGGAGCCTATCCCACCTGTCCGCAGGCAAAAGGCAGAGGTACACCCTGATACTAAACCAAAATAGATTTGTCTACAGTGTGAGTGAACTGGCTCTATTGCTCATATTTTCAGTATCTGATAGAATCTAGCAAATAAGATGTCATCTTCAGTTTTCACACGCTGCTTGTATCAAGGCCAAGCTATTTCAGACATCATAGTGCAAGGCGGCGAGCGGTGAGAGCACAGACGTATCTGACAAAGACCGCTCTGTCTCTGCAGCTCTGAGGCCGGAGAGCAGGAAGACGCCTGTCTTTTCCTTGGATGATGGGAATTCTACAGGTGCGCTCTGTAAGTGAACGACGATGATAAGCACATTTAATTTCAGGCAGGCCCAGCTGTTATTGCTCTTTTCCAGACAGTGTTAACCCCTTCAGCTGCAGGAGCACGTGTGCAGTTGATGGATTCAGACTGCCGTTGGTGTGTGTGTGCGTGTGTGTGGTGGAGGTGGTGGTGGTGGTGGGGGGGGGTGACAGTTTTATTCCAAAATGATGCCTTTTGTATTAAAAATGTAATCAGAAAGTTCCTCAGGTAGTAAGTGTTTTACATACCTTCAACATGATGGGAGACAAAATGTTAAATGAAGGTTAATTTTTATATGTATAAAATATTAAGCAGTGAGAAATATGAAGATACAATGCAGAAAGGTCATATTAGGGAGTCGGTCTGTTCTTTAAATCTCTTACCCTCTCTCTGGCTCTAACAGAACAAACTGGTTAGGTTTGCTCTTTCTTGCAAATACACGGGTTAACTAAGACCAATTAGGACATCTGTTTAAATATTACTAAAGAATGACTTTTAAAGATGAAAACATGTCTTAATTTTAACTACCTCGTATCAAACTTATATGAAGGTAAAATATCTACCAGGAACATTCTGGATTTAAAACAACCCTGGTCTGTTATCAGACGGTTATGACTGTAAATTTTAATTTGGGTCTAAAACAATGAGAATTGAGGCATAACAGGTTTGAACAGAATGTGTGTTTAATGGTAGCATATGGGTCAGTGGAACTGTGTCAAAATAATTAACTCTTCTAAGCTTCTGACAGCACTCCAAAATGTAACTCCACATGAGTGATAGTGTGGACAGGGTCCCTACTGACAAAGTGAGGTAATTCTAACTTCGTATGTGGAGAAAAGGTGTATGAACAGGACTGTTAGTCCAGAAATCTAAGTCCATTAGTCATTACCTTGTCATAAATCCCTACAAGTCAACTAATGACAAGTGTCAGCAGACATAAAAGGTGGAGCGTTTATGACCTCTGTTTCCATAGAACTCGATTGGTTCTTATAGTTTTGGAAACAGATAAATGTTAGAGGGTGAGGTCATAAACTCCTTCTTGGTCTATTGACGGTAGGTTGAGCATCACTGGTACTCTACTTGCATCTAGCTTTGTCTGTAGGGACCCTGTATACACTATCACTTACACTTAAAGATATTTTTTAGTCTTGGCAGCGGTTTAAAATATCACTCTATTCTGACATAGGAGAGTTGCCTCAAGTTCTAATATTAAATGTCATTTTGCTGTTAACACATTTTTCATTCTAATTTGAATCCGCTTAGATTCACATCCTCTTGGTCCTAAATGAACGTTTACACACCTTATGATCTAATATTAAACCAACAGTTGTTTTAAATCCACAATGTTTCTGTAAGACTAAGCAGCTGTTAACTAATAAACACTGAATGAGAAGGGCACGTTTCTGTTGTGAACTACACTTCCTTTAATCTTTACAGCAAAAGATTGCAGTTTTTAAGATGAAATCATCTTCTTACTAAGAATTATTCACTAATAAATTAATGCTGAAGAATCAATCCCTTCGAGCTAACATCGTCTTCCCAGCACCAGGGGCTTAGAAACTACAGCACCTCATCAAAACACAAACTGCGACTTTTTTTTTTTTCAACCACATAATAGAACATGTCAGGGCAAAATGTGTCACACATTTAATTTTTGTAGAAAAAGAGAAACAGATTGAATATGGCAGAAAAGCTAAAAATATAAATATAATGTAAAAAGCTTTTATCATCAGGCTTACATTAACATACTTGAAACATTTCAATTTCATCATGAACATTGTACATTTTGAGAAAAATCTTTTCTTCTTTGTTTTTTTAAATTATTATTATTTTCAAATTTTGTTTTTCAAATTGAAAAAAAAATGAAGAAAACATTTTAAAATCACACCAAAATACAAATGCATCACCTAAAAATTTGCATCCTTAAATATGCATTTACAAATTGTAAAAACAATTAATCAGTATTTTTTAATCAAACAAATTTAAAAAGAAATCTGCAAGCACTTTTTTTCCTTAATAACACCACTGAAATATTAAAGGCAGTCTCGTAATGTTGCGTTGCCATGCATTCATCTGTAAATCAGCAGTCTTTTCTGATGCCCTTTGTGAAGTACCTAATTGATGGCTTGTATTGAGGAGAGAGTGTGACATTCCTGCGGGGATTACGAAACCAGAAAAAACGCGTTGCAAGGGGATTATCCAGGCGGCCACCCGTGGCCTTCAGCAGACAAAAAGGTATCATCAAAATAACAAAGACTGCAAGAGGGTCTAAAAGCCAAAGGTAGAATGGTCAGATAAAGACCCTGAACAGGTTGGTTCATTTGCCTCAGTGTGAAGACACCCTGCAGTGACCTCTGGACCTAAAGCTGGTAGCCGAGGTAAAATGACGAGCTGGGGAGATGAAGACAGTGAGAACATAACCTCATTAAGACTCTGGTAAGCAAACCTCAGGTAGTTAGGACCGCAGAACATTCACATAATAAAAGGGCAGATGAAAGCAAGGAAAAAAAAGTGGAGGTCAAATTAACTCTTGTTGAATGCTAGTTTAGAGTTACAATGAAAGATGGATTATCGTTTATTTTCATAATGAAAAGAGAGGAAAACAGCAGTAAGACATGATGAATAAGCAGTAACAAAGCAGGTTCAGTTCCTTGGTGGTGACACCCTGTTTTCTGGGTGTAGCAAAGTGTCTTTCACTAGATCTTATGCTCTTTCTTGGGTCTCACACAGCTGACGCTGAGGGAATTGGCTGCAGAATTTCAGCTCAGGGCTTCAAGTCAAACTCATGAGAAATTACTTCCATGCTCCTGGTCCAGATTTTCTAACATGTTCTTCACATTATTAGTGGAAGCACTGGAGATAATGAAGTGCTTGTTATCACATGGCTAACAACACATCTTCACCGCAGCACAGACTGGAGCAGGCTCTCTGGAGGGTTTGGAAAAAGATGGTGTCATTAATTGCTTGAGTTTTGATTTATTGAAGGCGAGAGGCAAGCAGAGAGTCTTGTGAAAGCTGCAGCAGGTAATTGTCACAGCTAAAGCAGACCAGATGGCAATAACATGCTCTGGCTTTCTGAAACCTGCATTCACAATGTGGGACAAAATCTGGCGATGAACAAGTGAGGCCTCTGGGACACTGTTGCCTGGTTGGTGTTGTTTTGGTTGTGTGTAGTGCTGCAAACTTGACTGCACAAAAGTTGGTTGCCACATATAGTCATGTGAAAAATAAAGTAAACCTGTTTAAATTCATTTTATACATCATGACATAAATTAATAATTAAAAAAATATGTTCATTACAGGCTGCTTAAAATTGGGTAAATACAATGTCAGATGCATGGCATCGGTGTGTAAAAAAAAACAAAGTGCACCTTTACTACTTCCACAGGAATCAAATGAGTCATGTGTGAGTTATCGTTCTGCATCAGATCAATGCATTACCCATGCTGCAGTTAGGCCAAAGCTACGAACGTTACACCATACCATATACTATAGCCTGGCGTGAACCTCCGCAGGACCTAGCTGTACTATGTGTCAAGTTCAAATGGAACTGCAACCACTGTAACTGGTCTAATTGGTAGCACTGTATGTCCTGCTGCGCATTTCACCTGTTTCTACTGCACAGTTGGCATTGTTGTGGCGATAACATCATAGTTACCATTATCCCAAAAGTTAAACATACTTCACTAATTAACCTAGAATTCACCTTTTCTATAAAAGCAAAGGTTTTGACAGTCTGATTGAAGGTAATTAGGGTGTGTTAACACAATGAAAAGGAGGGAAGATATCAGTAATGATCTTATAGAAGCAGTTGTTGCTGCCCCTCAATCTGGAAAGGGTTATAACGCCATTCTCAAACAATTTGGTCCATAGAAAGAATATTCTCATTCTCTTTAGAAAACTTTCAAGATCACTGACAATCTCCCCAGGTTTGGACATACTAACAAGTTCAAACCAAGGTTAGAGAAATGCTCACTCTACAGGCCATACTCAGCATGTTAAACGTTAAAGGTTAAGGAGAGTCCACGACATCGTCACAAAGTTATCACACCAACTGTAAAACATGGTGGTGGCTAGGCGATTTTCTTCTGCACATGACTGTAACTTGTCAAATGACTAAAACTGCCTTCAGTCATGTTCATAATCAAATATGCATCATATATTTTCCTTGAAGAGAAGGGTGGAGACAAGTATAAGGGAAAAAGAGAGGAAAACTGAAAGGAAAAGAGCAGATAGAAATGGAGATTTAACAATCTTTACATTAAATATTGACCCCTCGAGATAGATTTTTTTGGTACATATAGTTCAACATGCAGTATAAAATAATTTTGTCTTTAGTCTTCCACTTCAGGGGCTCGTATTATTACTTTAGAAAGAGGAAAAGTAAAGCGCAAGCAGCAAATGAAATCTTAAATAGTGTAAGATTGAGGGTGCAAATGAGTTTTTAAAAGATTACTCATGGTGTTCAAAATTTATTGCTTTCATATTGCCCGTAGCTGAAAAGAGAGCCACAGCACAAAGTGGAGTAATTTTCCATATCATATATTTCCCAGCCAACATGCAAGTGTATGTTTGGGGAGAATGTTATTAGGTTGTTATAGCTGAAGGAAGAGCCACTAAAGGTCACTGAGGTGACCAACTTACTAAAGAGACAACACATTACACTGACTGGCTTGGCAGTGATAAAACATGACAATATAGGTGTCAGATGTGTTATGTTTATTGCATTTGCTTTTTACTAAAAACTCTCCAAAAAAAAGCAAAAAAACAAAGATGCTCTCTGCATATCAACCATCCTGTTCGTGAGGAGGAGGTGGCAGCAGGTCTGAACTGTAGATCACCACGCTGTGAGCAGTGGACAAGAGCAGGAGGAGTACCGTTATCCCAAAAGAGCTGCTCAATCAGAAAAATGTGATGATTTTTTTCCTTTTTTTTTAACAATTACTCAGCCAACCCTGCTGGATGGTGGGACATGTGGAAATTTCTTGTGCTTTTGTTAAGATTTGGGATTAATCTGTTCTTTTACTGAAATAAGATTGAAGTGGGATAATTTCAACATGGGAACCGAAAAATCTACTAAACCATTTTTCCCCCTCCTTCGTGCCAAGTTATGTCAAAAATTGCTTTTATATCATTACATTGCACTGTTTGTTCAGACTGACCCGTGATTTTATCTCTGTTCAGAGGAGCCTGGGCTCGGGGAGTGACGCATCCTACGCTTCCGTCTCGGCTCTTCATCTTCATCATCAGAAAAAGTCTGGTCAATAGAGAAACCCTGTGCCACCAGATCACGACCTGGACATTATACAGAGTTCACACGCAGACACGGGTAGGAAAAAGCATTACAAACAAGACATGAATCACATTTATGAGAATCTTTCTTTCAGTTTCTTAATCCAAACCTTTGTTTTTTAATGGTCAAAATATCAATTGTCCATTCTCTCTGTTTAAATGGATTCTCTATCAGTACCATTTGTGCCACATTTTGAAGTCGTTGCAGGACATATTACTCCAGATAACCCTTGTGAACCCAGAACAACTCCACAACCTTTATCGGCAGTAGGGATCTGGCATTCCACAGGTCTGGTCGCAATCGATTACATACGGAGACAAACACACCTGTTTGCCCTTTAACACTGCCGCAAGCATCTTCACAGTCAAAGATCCCAAGATTGAGCAGTTGTTTTAGAACAAAGAAACACTTGATCTAAACTGATGGAGGAGATAAAACATGAAATCTAAGCTACTGTAAATACCGTATTCACATTTAAATGAGTTAAGCATGTGTTATGTCTAATGAGTCCTCCTCCTTTCACTCATCTCCCCTAAGAGTCACTGACGCATCTCTTTATAAACACTGACCCTCTCCTCTCTTTTCATTTTCTTTCTCTCTCCATCTCCATCCCTCTTGCGCTCTCTCTCTTATCTTCCACTTCCCCCACTGTGACTGATGCTTCCTGTGTTTTCACTATCAGAAACTAAACCTGGAGGGAATGGGTCAGAGAGCCTCCAGCCCTGCTTAGCATGAAAACACAGCCTGGGGCTTAAAGGTCAACAGGGGCTAAGCATGTCAAAGGAGGACATCGAAGCTCACTAAAGCACTGGGCCAATAGCCATATGTGTGAAGACTTACACTGGACACAGCAAAGCCAGAGAGTTGTTAAATGACTTGAAAGGTGAGAGTAAATTTCAACATGAGAGCCTCTGGTGGTGAATTCTTTGTTTCATCTCTCAGTAGTTGCTGAGGTTATGAGGTTAGTATTATTATTATCATTATCTTAAAGCAACCACAAAATGTAAGGCTTGTTTCCAGGAGAGAAACTTTGAGACCATCTAAAAAAGTCCAATACTGAAAACCGATAACACTGTGAAATGAGTGCAGCGGGATTACACCGACAGGCTGAAAACACTAAAAAGCACTGTAAAACCCTTCTGGGCTGAAAACAACCAAGTGTGTGAAACAATGTCAGGGGAGGGTACCTGTGTGTGAATGTGAGTGAGATAAAAGCCACTCACACACAGCACTTTCAAAGCAGGACATTTGTGCTGGTATTCTGACTCGTTTTGTTTGTGAATGACCTCAAGGGGGAACGGCAGGACACCTCTGTTGTAGTAGGCAGTGACAGAAACAAAACAGTGTGGAGACGAGCTCTGCGTGTAAGAGCGAGTCGTGCATTATAGAAAATGCAGCTCTTACCAACACTGCTCCTGTGACTCAGATGATTCCCTGACGCCCGCACGCTGATGCAGTGGCACTTCCGTTCGGTCTGTGTGAAATACTAATTGACAACAGCAGTGCTTAAAGAAGGACAGCTTTTTTTTTTTTTTTGCACTGACACAGCATGGTTGCTGCACAAAATAGGCTAAAGTATGTTAATAAAATCCAGTTTAATATGAATGTTTGTTAAAACTGTGCCATTCTCTGAGGTTGCTCAAGTTAATCGTTGAACACGTTCATGATCACTGAGAAAGTGGTCATTGTGTTAAACCCAGTAAAGTGCAGTGAGTTTAGTAGGTGGGGGTATGACTCAGCAAGTGTGATGTCACACGCCTGCTCTGCATGACGCAGGAAAGGGAAGACCACCTCGTGTGTGCCGTGTGGAAGCAATCACTGCAGTCTCACTGACAAGTGTTTCCCAGAAATGAGCTACCCGAAGGTACAGTTTCTGCTTTCAAGTTAACGCTCAAACCCCCTACATGCATATTCAATTATGTTTAACTATTGAGTTTACTAGTCAGTAAAATCTGCTAGAGGAGATCAAATACTGAGGAGTTTCACATTTGAATTATTACAGAATAATTACTTTTTAAACCGCAGACAGTACTGAGACTGGGTGTAAAGCTGCCATGTTTAATACTGAAACATCCTTTCACAATAGGATATGGTGCACGTTTAGGTGAGTGCACGTTGTAGCACAGTTTGCTCATGGTGTGGTACTGTTATGAGGTATTTTGAAGCAATTACCCATAAAAAAAATTTAAAAAACCCTAGAATTAGTTACTTAAAGAGAGAAAGTCTTTGGGAACCGCCGAGCCGATAATGATTTTAATGATATAAAGAAATATAAGATAAAATTGTTAAGCCTTCAGTTCATGTTGCCGCAGCCTCCACAGTACTGTATATTACTGCTGTATCAAAGTCCCTGCCACTGGGCTTTCCAATTTATTTCTCGTTTTCCATCTTTTTTTGGGTGGTTCAGGTGTGCAACAGCAGGTCGCTTGTCTTACCTCTGAAACAACTGAACTGAAGTTGAATAGTGAATTTAATTGAAAAGTATTTTGATAGTAAAAGATGAGCAGAGGAGCGAGGTGCATAATAACTGCGATTGTATGGAGATACACAGTTTCAAAAGTTTGTAAGGGATTTTTTTGCAGCCTTGCAAACTACCTCAAGTCTGTTTTTTGGGTACCACCTCCAGATAAATGGTCAAGCAGAGAGAAGAAACCAGTAAATGGAAGTTACCGCCTCCGATACCACCACAACGGTAGGGTACTCTCTGATCAATTCCACTGGTCTGGCAACTGTTTAAGTGTTCACTAGACTATCAATCACCACTGTTTCCCACACAAGAACAGGAAATGGTAGTGGCCTTTATGCAACATGAGATGTTACTTCAAGGTTTAGAGGCAAACAATAACCTACTCTGCACATCCCAGAGCATAGGATGTGCAGTGTGTTAATTTCCTATTGGGATGAATAAAGTATCTATCAATCTATCTATCTGAAATGGGCAAAAAGCATCCCACTTTGACTTGTTGACTTGGAAAAAAAAGTTGTGGCTGAACATCAAATATCTACCTCTCAAGTCAAAAACGAGGAAACTAGGTTGTAATTGTAAGTAGGCGTACTGGAGTGGAAATAATGACAACATGATTCCTATAAATAGGATTTTCTGGACCCTTGGAAGGAAATGTGACAGTCCCTAGAACAGTAACAGTTCCTTTCTTGGGTTTTCCAGGTATCCTGCTCTCTCTCTCTCTCCTGATTCCCTCTCTATCTCAATACTGAAGTAGTTCAGGTGCACATCAGCTGGACGCCACCTGAATGCTTTTCTCCAATCACCGGTAGCCTTAAAGATCTGACTAAAACCTTCACTAACTTGCTGAGCCAGTCACCATATTGATGAAATATCGACGTCTCCTTTTACTGACCTTCTAAAACTAGGTGTCTTTCTAAACAGAAAGTTAAATTCCCTAGACTCGTTTCTTGCAACTACCACATCAAATACTACTGGATCATGGACTCAGAACATAAACTAAAGATGCAATGCAATCTGTTGGTTTCTATTGACAGAATCATAAAAATTGCATTTATAGATTAGATCATGCATAGACTGTGAGAAATTAGATTTAATAAGAATATAATCACAACATGATTCCACAGAATGGAACTGAACTGATCTATATTTAATTTGATATGACTATTTTTCTATGAAGTACCCTGAAATACATTTGTTGTGAATTGGCTCTTCTTGAATAAACTAAAGTGAATTCTTAATCCTAGACTCTGGCCAAAGAACTGACCCGTGGATTACTGGACTTCAGATGTCGCAGCAAAGACTCACCTAAAACAATCCGCCTGCCTGCTTCTGTTTCTGACTCTGCTTGTTCTATCAATTTCTTGTGTAAACTTACCAAAGTCTGGTTACTGTCATCACAGATAACATCTGACAATATGTAAATATTATCTTTTTAACATTAATTGTTGGTTGACTTTTGGAGAAATCTTCCCTGCTGACACAAGCTCACAGTACCACACACCCACCCACCCAACCACACACACACACACACACACACATACCCACCTGTGATGAGGATAGTTGGCTCCTGGGATGGATGGACGCTTTGAACCGTCTGTTCTCCTCTTTTCTGACTGCCATCCTCACCCTGCGTTGCGGCATCATCACTAAGAGGAATCACGTAAAATTTGAAAAAGTGTTTCCTTTACCTCAGTGTTTGAAAAAATAAATGTTTCAGTGAGGAAGAGGCATGATAAACTGCAAAAGTTTTCTTTCAGTATTTATTACTGTATTACTGACCAGAAGGGCCAGTAGCAAAGGCATACATTTGAGAAATAATGGGGAAAAACTTTAATCCGCACTCGGTAGTCGATCACAATATACTGAGACATGGTGCAAGATATATATATTTCTGGAAAGATATGAAAAATGGCCAAAAAAAAAAACAACAAAACAGTTTAATCTTATCTTATCTTACAATAAGGACAGTGATGATGTTTCATTAAGAATTTCTATTACATGTAATCAAAATAAAATTAATTGCTGCACATTTAAATGTCTCTTTTAAAAATATCACACTCACTGGTTCTGTGGTAAATGAATGTCACAAGTATAACATTAAAAAAATCAAAACATAACTACAGAAGCACTTTGATAGACAGCAAAAAGCCTATTTCCAGGCATTAACAACAGATAATACAACACAAAAGGTGTTGTCTTCAGCTAATAATGGTACCCATTTAAATGAGAGAAAATGAAAACTGCAACAGTTTCAGTGGACAGAAACACTGGAGGACCTAAAAAGGTCCTGAGGTTAGAAATGAAGGTGTAGTAACAGAAAATAATTTAGACAAAATAACTTCAAATAATGTTTCCTCCAAAGTTAGCAATTTGTTGGAAACTTTCAGAAATTTTCAAAAATGTAGAAGTTGAATAATTACTGGTCAGACAAACTAAGGTCACTTTCACACTACAAGACATTCAGCATTTGCAGATTGCTGAGCTGTGGAGACTGCATGAGCAGCTGTCAGGAGGGACCCTTGGCCAGTTTCACATTATCATATCTTGCCCTTCAAAATAACTTTGAACACCTCAGTTGGTGACATCAGGATTGCCTCTCTGCTTTTTCCAGATGATGCAGTCCTGTCATCTTCATGGAGCCATGATCTTCAGCTGGAGTGGCTCACAGCTGAGTGGAAAGCAACAGGGATGAGAGTCAGCACCTCCAAATCTGAGACCATGGTTCTCGCTCAGAAGAGGGTAGAATGACATTTTCGGGTTTGGGATGAGGTTCGGCCTCAAGTGGAGGACTTTAAGTATCTCCAAGTTTTGTTCAGGAGGAATAAAGCAGACTCCACAGACAGACTAGTGTGGAGTCTGTAGTAATGGGGACTGTACCAGTCTGTACCAGTCTGTCATGGTGAAGAGAGAGCTGAGCCAAAAGGCGAGACTGTCTGTTTACCTGTTGATTCACACTTCAACCTTCACTTATGGTCATGAATTGTGGCTAGTGACCAAAGGAATGAGATCACAAATACGAGCGACTGAAATTACTTTCCTATGTACAGTAGGTTGGCTGGACTCTCCCTTAGAGACAGGGGGAGAAATTCAGTCATCCAGGAAGACTTAGAACTGAGTCATTGCCCCTCCAGATCAAGAGGAACCATATGAGGTGGTTCAGGCATCTGCTTTGAATGCCTCCTGGACAACAATGTGCTTATATAGGGCGCCTCCCTGGAGAGGTGTTTTGGGCACTTTCAACTGGGCGGTGCCCCCGGGTGAGACCCAGGACATGCTGGAGAGATTATGTCTCTTGGCTGGCTTGGAGGGCCTCAGTATTCCCCCAGAGGAGCTACAGGAGGGAGATCTGGGACCTCTTTGCTAAACATGCTGCCCCTGCAAACCTATTTTGGATAACCACCAGTTAATGGATGAATTAATGATTTAAGTGCTTCAAAAATACCATGGATCGAGTTGTAAATTAGTGTAACAGTGCTAACACCATCACCTGGAATGTTAGTATTTCAACACAAATGGTTTTTGGAATGGCACAAATATTTAAAAAGTTTAACATTATTTGATATTGCTGAATTTTATTTTATTTTTTTCCCCACAAATCTAACCAATTAACCTAGAAAAATAAAGGATTGAGGGTTCTGTGGCAGAAAAATCACAAAATCCAATTTAAAATCAGCGTGCATACCTTTGTATTCCTTCTTCATCTCTCTGCTGGGGAATCTGTCGGACAACATCCTGCAGGTTTCTGATCTTGGCCTTCTTCTCATTCAGCACCATGACAAAACGTGAGTACAGCTGCCTCTCTAACGTCTCTTTTTCCTGAACCTGCTGCTCCAGCCTGTTGAGACAACACATGTGCATGTGCAAGCCCATACTGGAACAGATACAAGCATGTTTTTAAAGCAGAGCAGAGTCTTGGCTTCACATTAGTTGATTAAAATAATGCCAATGAAATAAACTTGTGTTATACTAGAATATCAGTGATGGCAGATATTTCATAGGGGATTTAATAACACAAATAATGCTAATTCAAAACAAATCGAGCAACAGGACAGCCATAAAAAAAAAAATACATGCAAGTAAATAATTTGAAGTTGTTTTCCAGAAATCTCAAGCCTTGCTTTCATGATTGGGTGGGACCCACATTATTCCCTAATGGAAGCCCTGTGATGATGTTATGCGGAGAAATGATCGTGGGTAAAAACAGTTAGCAACACAACTCAGAAATGCAAAGGGAGCTGGCAAGAAAGCAGCACAAGCAACACATAAACAGTGCAGTTGCTGAAAATTCTACAGGGTATTTCCCTCCTTGTTCTTACTCTTTGATTATTTGCTGATGATCGTGTCTCAGTCTGTGATTCTCCTCCAACAAGTGTGAGTTTTCTGTTTTTAGATCTGTGCTGCGCTTTAGTGACTGGCCAATCATCTCCCTGATGAGCTGTAGTGGGTCTGGAGCTGGCTGGAGCTCCACAGACCCCAACTGCACCTATAACCAGGAGAGAAGGAGAAGTTATGATGGATGTGAAAAATAAGAGCATGATCAAATTGGGAAAGAATAACAAATGTTTTTTTTTTTTTTCTTCTACAGCTTTTCTGGATTCCTTATTCATGGACAGCAAAATAGATGACCTTAACACACAGCAGTTTGTCCGCTGCAGTTGACAGGTTCAGGCAGTACACTGTTCATGATAAGCATCAATTCTGTGTCCCTCTGATCACACCCACTTGACACTACAACTCAGCTGCCCTTGGAGTGTCTAGAGGACATTTCCTAAGAAAAACTCACCTGGCATCCCCATCCTGACAGTGACGTATAAATTCTTAGATTTATTTTAATAAAGTAATTGCCTCATCTATTCCAGATGATTCACTATGAGTGAGAGTGCCGCTAGCATTCACACATTTCTGTCAACATGGCAAGTTCTACAATACAGAGGTGCAAGAATGTTACGTAACATTTTCTTTGAACTGAGATGACATATTTTGACAATGAGGATATTCTTTCTTGTGTCTGGGAGAAACACAGGTTGAAGCCACTGGTCACCAGTGAACTATGAGAATGAGAAGTTTTATTTCTGTTAAATCTTGTCGATGGCTCTTCAGAATCATAAGCTTCAAATGTCATAAGGCATTTCTCATCTTGGCACTTATTCACCCAGCAGGGCTGAGGCGTAGCAGTTAACTACCAATTTCTAGTATTTAGTTGATGTGTAACATTTTACAAACTTCACTATAGACCACCTACTTTAAGCAGAGGTGTTTGTTTACTGGACAGAATTAGAAGTCTCTGAGATTTTCCCAGGTACAAAAACCGGCACCTGTACATGTCTAAATGGCTAAAATATATTTGCTTTTTTTCTTTGATGATCGTTCCATTTACACCAGAGGGAGAGAGAAAGATGGGGGGACAAAGAGAAAGAGGTATTCCTTATGAAACACTGAAAAACCAGAAGGTTGTGCAGTGCTAAATCTTTACTGGGCTGCACTGAGGTCGCGGACCGACTATAATAAAACCACCATCTTCAAAAGCTCTCATAAAATAGCTGTCATTTTTGTCTTGGACTGAGGCTGTCCTGGCAGGCCACACAGCTGTTTTTTGTTTTGTTTTTTTCTCTCCCCTTCTCTCTGCTCCTGAACTTGAACGTGTCACTGAATGGACACTGGCTATACACACAGTCGTAACTAAATGTCTTTCTTGCATATTTTCTTTTTTCAATTAAAATTTTTTGTTCTTGGTCATCTTCTCTCATTTGTTTTTTTTTTTTTTTTTTTTTTTTTTTTTACAAATAAAAACAGGCCTTGTTAAAAAAAGACAAAAAAAAACCTGTCAACCATTGTCTATGCTCTTATTATTTATTATTCTTTTAGGGTCACAGGGGTCTGCTGGCGTCTACACCAGCCATCTTTGGGCGAAAAGGCCAGGGTTGCTACTTCATCATAGGGGCACTTGTCTCTTACAAAACTGCAAAAAATCTGTATATTTATCTGCTACAAAAAGTAGAGCATTTACCATCATGAGGTAAAAATCATGTTATTGGTTATATAACTAAAAGATAACTAAAAGTACACACACAGAAACATACATAAATATATATACAATTAACAACTAAAATAAATGAAACCCTTTATCACCAGAATTCCAACAATAACATTTCATTTAATTAACGTGAAGGGTAAAATAGTTCATAAAAAGTAAATCGGATTTATGATTAATGTCACTACACTCACTTGCCACTTTATTAGTTACACCTGTCCAACTCCTCGTTAATGCAAATTTCCAATCAGCCAATCACATGGCAGCAACTCAATTTATTTAGGCATGTAGACATGGTCAAGAATATCCCGCTGCAGTTCAAACCAGCATCAAAACAGGGAAGAAAGGTGATTAAAGTGACTTTGAAAGTGGCATGGTTGTTGGTGTCAGACGGGCTGGTCTGAAAATTTCAGAAACTGCTGATCTACTGGGATTTTCACACGCAACCATCTCTAGGGTTTACAGAGAATGGCCTAAAAAGAGAAAATATCCAGTGAGCAGCAGTTCTGTGTGTGCAGATGCCTTGTTGATGCCAGAGGTCAGAGGAGAATGGCCAGACTGGTTCGAGCTGATAGGAAGGCAACTGTAACTCAAATAACCACTTGTTACAACTGAGGTATGCAGAAGAGCATCTCTGAACGCACACGCTGAAATTTGAGGTGGATGGGCTACAGCAGCAGAAGACCACAGCGGGTGCCACTCCTGTCAGCTAAGAACAGGAAACTGAGGCTACATTTCACAAAGACTCACCAAAATTGGAAAATAGAAGATTGGAAAAACGTTGCCTGGTCTGATGAGACTCAATTTCTGCTGTGATATTCAGATGGTAGGGTCAGAATTTGGCATCAACAACATGAAAGCATGGATCCATCCTGCCTTGTATCAACGGTTCAGGCTGGTGGTGGTGGTGTAATGGTGTGGGGGATATTTTTCTGCCACACTTTGGGCCCATTAGTACCAATTGAGCATCGTATCAACACCACAGCCTACCTGAGTATTGTTGCTGACCATGTCCATCCCTTTATGACCACAATGTACCCATCTACTGATGGCTACTTCCAGAAAGGATAACATGGCATGTCATAAAGCGCAAATCATCTCAGACTGGTTTCTTGAACATGACAATGAGTTCACTGTACTCAAATGGCCTCCACAGTCTCCAGATCTCAATCCAATAGAGCAGCTTTGGGATGTGGTGGAACGGGAGATTTGCATTATGGATGTTCAGCCAACAAATCTGCAGCAACTGCATGATGCTGTCATGTCAATATGGACCAAACTCTCTGAGGAATGTTTCCAGCACCTTGTTGAATCTATGCCACGGAAGATTAAGGCAGTTCTAAAGGCAAAAGGGGGTCCAACCCAGTACAAGCAAGGTGGACCTAATAATATGGCCTATAATATTTCAAGTAACCAGGTAAGCAGGTTCATTTTACAAGCTGTGGTGCTAGAAGAACCAAGCCTGTCTCATTGATCAATCATGGGTTCTAGTTCAAGTTTACTGTGCCTTAAAGGATTATACTTCTGCCCCTGCCAGTTGGATGTATACCCATTCATGGAATAAAATCAATCCATTACTACAAATCCTGTGTAGAGTCAGTAACTGTGTGTGCATGTTTGCCCTGCTATTTCTTTGGGCAAAAAATGCATGATGAGCACTGGGCTCATCAACTACTATGCTCTTAGCACATAAGACGTAACAAAGAAACTGGGAGCAACTCAAAAATTGCTATTGATGAAAAAAAAGAACTTTGCCCACTGTACAGTTGCTTATAGAGAGATTGCTAAAAAAAAAAAAAAAAAAAAAAAAAAGGAAGAAATTTTAAAGAACATGTCCTTTGAGATGCCCACATTCCCAGTGTATGGACAATCCCAACAATCAGTGTTTTAAACAAAAGCAAACACAACGGGATCAGGAAAAAGAGAGAGACCACCCAGGATTTAAGAGACACGGTCATCCCAAGATTTCTAAAATCAAGACCAACACCAGTTTATCACAGATGTTCAGTTCAGGATTCTCTTTTTGGTCAGTTCTTTGACTTAGAGTCATCAACGAGTGAGCTGTGACGCGACTGTGCAAGATGGTTCACCATTAATCGAAAACAGTAAAACCAGTGTAGGTAAAATGTTTGATGGTGTTTATATTGATCTTGATTACAAATCTACTTCTACTTGCAAGATTTCAATTTATAAAACTGAAGGAAGCTATAGCTTACCCTCTGTATGCACTTTTGCAGAGCTTCACTATTTATGAATGAGTGACAACGAAGAGAGCTTTCATCTTCCTTAAACTTCCCCCAGATCTTCTCTTTAAATGTTTCCTGTACATCTTGAAATCTGTACCTAAATCTCTGCAGTACCTTCCACCTGAGGAAGGTCATATGACAATAAATCAGTCACATGAAAATGTATATTAGCAAGGCTTTGAACTTCCTGACATGCTGAATACACCAATATTTCTACTCTTCAAAGAATGCTGTAATGTCCTACATTTTACATTACAAGTCTCAATCCATTATAATGACTGGAACTTTTACAAACTTTACTTTTCCAACTGACACAGCATAAATCTTCCTAACCAACACACGACCAGTTCAAGAAGCCAGAAACAGACATCTAAACTGCTGGAGGCACAACCTTTATTTGCTGAATTAACACTGGAAATGAATCTCAGCTGTTGTTTATTTATTCTGCTCCTGCTGCCTTTTAAATAGCAAAGGTTGCATGTTTCACTGTCTTTACTTTCAGGTTTTCTGAAACCTACTGCAGTAAACACATGAAGTCCACATCACGTAGAGTTTACTTTCACTGAATGGAAAAGGAAGGATTACACAAAACAAGACATAGATCTTAAAATGCAGCTGAGCATTATGCCAACTTCAAGTGACAGATGGTAATTAATGTTTTTTTTTTTTTTTTTTTTTCTGTAAGTGATTTAAGCTAACTGATAAGTGACAGGATAGAAAGGCTTGGAGTTTCGGGTTCCTTCTTCTCTCCCGAGACACAAAGATAAAGTTAAAGGTCACTTGGTATGCTGTTGCCAGCCTCTGCCAGGGTGTGGGAGGTCAGACTGCGTGTCTGAGTTAAACAACCCACTGCTGCATTTTTTCCCTCAACTGAAAAAACAATAAAATAAAGATATTGTTTGAAAGAAACAACTTTAACTTTTAAAACACATGGGAATTTGACTTATAAAACAGGTCAGGCAAGTTTTTCAACATCGAGAAACAAATTTAACACCACCGAATTAGAGTCAAATACATCTTATATATTTGTTTCATCTGAAGAACAGTCCATGACCTTCAACACCCTGAAAAACCTCCTGTGTATGACACCCACACGCATCCAAATGTGTGAAAATGTGCTATGACTTTGTCCAATACAACAATGCGATTCAGTGTGAGTGTGTGTGTGGTCTAGCTGTTTGTTTGTGCGTGTGCCTTAAGACAGTCATAAGGTCAAATGTTGACGTAGGTATGCAGGTCCCAGTGAAAATGATACCATAACATACTGTGGGAACAGAGAACACACAGCTTTTGTTATCCCACCATCCAACACACTGCCGGAGACCTGAACCAACATTTAATCCCAACGATCAATGGATAATGTTCCCCTTTAAAAGAGAACTAATTCAATAAATTGAATGAAAATGTCAGGAGTTATCCAAAAGTCCAGCCATTAGTTAAATTTTCACATTGAAATACAATACCAAGGTAATACCCTCTAGTTTTAAATACATAACAAAAATACAGAGGCAACGCTTAATCTTTCTTTTTTCTTTTTTGTCAGTGAGCAGGGAACTGAGTGGGTGTGCATGATGACAAAGATGCAGTGTTCAAGGTTAAGCACGGGCATCCAATATAGGAAATGTGGGCACAAAAGTTGAGATTAGCGTGGCCCATAAATTCCCTCATCTGCTGTGAAGAGGCGTGATCCCAGATAAAGAGCAGGAAGTGAGGGGCGACAGTTATCCAGTCCATCCATGATACCGCAAATGTTTGGAGAAGTAGCAAGCACAGTGCTAGACAACTAACCCAAGAGCAGATAGAGGAAATCCTTCAATTTCAATGAGGTGTCTGGCTTCAGTATTATAAACATGGATAAACTACAACTCTGACAAGCTACTTTGTTGTGGAACCTGTTAGTGGTGACATCTGGATAGACATGTTGGTGGATAAAACTCTTTAGTGTGCTCAACCTGGTTTCCATTTGTGCCCCAATTTTCCAGAGATTAAAACCAAAGATTTCAATAAAACTGTGAAACCTAATAGTGTATCATGACAAATCAGATTTGGCATTAGGATGACAGCGAGCCTAAACTAAAAACTAGTATGAAAGCAGTAAGACTTCTTTACTTAGGATTTAAACATTTCTGGTTAAAAAAAAAAGTTTTACCAAATGATGACACCAAACAGTTATTTAAAAATAAGAAAAAAAAATGTACAGGTCACTGTTAACATTATACACGATGTATCTCTCTCAGCTTAGTTCTTATTTTCAAACAGCCTTCATGTAGATCATTTTCAACAGTTGTGTGTTGAAGGAAACTGCAGGATTCTGGGTGAGTTAAATACTGATTATTCCATGTTTGTCATAGAGAAATTAGCACACTGGGAACTCCAGCTGTGCAACATGACGCCAGCCACAAACTTAACTGCAAGGATCCATGTTTCTTATTCTGATTAAATCATCTCAAAAGAAGAGAGAAATTATACCATATGCACTGTACTTTTAAGACTGATTGTACTTTCTTAACCTGAATTTGTCAGCATGAAGACTGTGTTGGGATGTGGAACAGTGTGGGTAAAATCATGTATATTAATAGGTATTCTATCCACTTCTTATTACTTCTTTACAGAGCATTTGTATTATTCATTGTTTTTTTTATCTCTCTCTGTCTTAAGTCTAAACACATTTCATTAATTTTCATTTTATTTCTTGATGTTTTTTGTTACATTTCTCCATCATACCAAAAACAACCAAATTTTTTCCTGCTCACTACACAAATAAGCTGCATTCTTTGAATGTGTCCCACCTCCGTGTACAACCTCACTGGCTAGCTCTAGCTGTGCAGCTGCAAGTCGACTGGCTGACACATGCATTGAAGCAGGACAAGTTAAAAATCCTCCAACTCTTGACGGGGCAACGCTAATGACGCAATGCACTGAAGCCATAATTAAGGTCAGCAACAGATGATGTCACCCCATCCAAAGTCTATGGAGACAGGCACAGATGACACTTTTCCACCATTAAGTCTGTGAATTAAAATTCTGGCATTATAGTCTTTACATGTGAGTGAGTAACATCAGTCTTTTCAAAGCTTTCTAAAGTTTTTTTTTTTTCCTAAACTGAGCTTCTTCAGACTTGCAGTACTCCTGTCAAATGATATTTAGGTATAATTACCAACATTTCAAAAGTGTGAAGAAATAGTGGTTTTATACCCTTGTTTCATTTACAGTTTGCAAATTCAAAGCCAAATAACTGACTTTATTAACAATACAGATCTCAGAGAAAAAAGTGAACAGAATTAATATATTTGTAGTCAATAACAATTAAAATCCTTATGAAGCCCCATGTGAACTTGTCCCTGGCATGCTGTAATATCAGAAGCCCGTGTTCCTGTTTAGCAACGTTACAATGAAGACTATTACTTATAGACAGAGGCAACTTATGATTAAAGAATGAGCAAACAAGAGAACATTTTAAAATGACTATATGGACAAGACATTAATTGACTAATGACAGGGAGCTTTTGAAGGTTTTCAAGGTTAAGTATCACCTCAGTCATTTTTTCAACCAATGACAGATTGATACTTAAACAGACATTAAGGAGGAGAAAATGTTTGACTAGTTCATGAGTAACACCTGTTTGGTAGCAATCAAACAAAGGGCACCTAATTACATCCATCATTACAACTGATGAGGTCAAAATCATAAAATATTAATATCAGGTTGAGTTTACCACCTGTTTTGTCTCTAACCTCTTTTCTGTTTATACTCCATTGGAAAGCTTGTCAAATTTCTGCAACCTCAAATTATCTGGCTGGGAAAACATGTTCTACTAACTTTGGACATGGTATAATAAGCAGGACAGGAAAAAAAAGTTGTTAGACGAGGGTGGTGGTTAATTTTGCATATTAATCATACAAGTCCCCCTTACTCTTCTTGCAGAGAGTGATGTTTACCGTCTGAAAAAAGTAGCTTGAACTGTATGGTTTTTTTAAATACTTATAGAACTGGAAAAAAACACAATTGTCAATCATTTTGTCAATCACTGGCCTACATGGGATGGGGTGTGGTAGGGACTACCACAGAAAATGTTCTGAAATCAAGATAAGACTACACGTAAATAGAGACACTGCAGCTGGGGATGCTCAAGCTGTTTTAAAGCTACATCTCAAAGAAGCAAGAGTAGTCTAACACAATCTTGTGTAGCAGTGTTTCTGAGTCTAAAAAAGTCATCATTCACAAAGCACAGAAATAAGTGTTTTACTTAAAACATGACTTGTATCCAAAGACTGACAACCTTGCAGTCTTTCTAACAATCCTGTTTCCAAAAAGGCTGGGATACTGTGCAATAAGGTCTCAAAAGTTGAAACTGAGAAAATGTGTTTTGTTTTTGTTTTTTTTTGCTCATGTTGATATGTCAGTAACACATCTTAAAAGGTTTATGCAGCAGTATTTCCAGGACATGTTGGGCCAGTTAATTGTCAGCTGCATCCCACTTAAGTGTGGGGTACCACAAGGCTCCATTTTGGCACCCATTCTTTTTTTTTTATTACACATGCTTCTTCTGGGCTTTATCTTTTCCTGAAACTTAATATAGCTTTTTATTGCTTAAGAATTCTTCTGTGGATCTATCTGCCTATACAGACAAACTTCTAGTCAAACTCTGTTGAACTGTATTAAGGAATTATAATCATGCTTGAAAGTATTGTACTTGGTCAGTGAAACATTTGTGTATGACAGTGCTGTTGACACATGAACAATGTACAGCAAAACATTTGTGAGGAACCTTTATGTAATTTTTAATTATGGCTTTAAATCTGATAAACAGATGGGCTTGATTATGAAGATCAGCCTCAAGTCAGATTTGAGGCTTTGGAACTCAAGGGTCTTAAAGTAAAGTGAAGGTCTACTTTTCTCCAAAAGATTTTGAGAGGGTTAGTCACCTACATATCAAAACTAATCAGCTGTTGATCCACTGTTTGCATATTGTGCAGAATAAAGCAGTTCACCTTCTGACAGGGAAGAAACAGCCTAAGGACATTATTCCTGTCCAGTTCAGGATCCAGTTTAAGAAGTTTTTTTTTTTGTTTTTAAGAATCTTTAAGGCATGGAACCACCTTACTTGCTTGAGCTCTTACAGTTTCATACTCTAGCCGAGCACTAAAATAAACCAGGCAGTTGCTTTTGGCTGTTCCTCAATCTAGACAGAAAAAAACAGAAGTGATAGAGCCTTTTTCTGTTTTGGTCCCAAAACTGTGGAACCAAAATAAGAGCTGGCCAGACTACAGGACATTTTAGTCTTTGTTAAAAACATATTTCTTCTTGCTGGCCTTCTCGCTTACCTTGGCTTTTATTGTGCATACAGTTAATTTTCTCTTTCCAATTCCTGTGATTAATTGTTGTTTTTATTATTTTATTGTTGGTGGTTTTTTTTGTTTTGTTTTTTTTTATTATATATCTTACCTTACCATATTTATTAAAAATGTATGGATTTTATTTGTCTGTTTATGGGTTTTAGCCTCCAATTTGGTCGCCTGTGGTTGTTTTTAAATGTGCTATAGAAATTAACATCGACTGACTTGACTTGTAGTATAATAAAGACATACGCATGAAAAGACATAAGTAAATCATTAATTGAACTTAAATGATTAACTTGAATCACTTGTAGGACAATTGTGAAATTCAACTTGATGATTATCTATCAGTCATGATCATATAAACCACTTATTATAGTCAAAAGAAGACTTCCATATAATAATTCAAAGAGACAAAGAAAGTCAGCGGGAAGTGGAGAAACAAAAGAAAAGGGTCTATTTTATTGTTTTTCAGATTGTAACATGGGGACAGCCCTCTCCATAAATCAGGATTTTATGGTCGCTACAGTGTTCCTAACCTTCTGGCCTTCTTTCTCTGGTCAGCACTGCTAGCAAAGTGTCCCAGGACCCCAGGTGACCTGCTCCCTTAAGGCAACAGCACCCTCTCACAATTTAGAAGAATAACATCCAAATCCACTGAAAGAAGCATGACCTGTCTTTAATCAAATGTGTCACTCACTGTGAACTGTCTGCAGACTACCTCAGAAACAGTGTTCAGCACATGCCTCTGAACATCCTTAGTATATTGGCAGTGAGTGTTGCAAATAAATCAAACACAAAATTTCAGTCAACACACATTTTCCTTGTTGAGAGCCACCTGAATCTGATGCTACAATATGGCAAGAGGAGGCTCGAATGATTTCTATCTGTGGCTCTTTTCGCAGCGGCCTAAGGGCAGCCAGCCCTTTATAATTCTGCTGTAATGTGGCGAGACAATAAACCTTATCTTTTAAAGAGCCCCCCCTGTAAAAAGGAAAAAAAAAGACTTCCCTTCTATTTTTGTTTTATGCTGTAAGAGGCATTTGTCCTCAGGGAGCAATGATAACAAGGAGGGGAATAACATTATGTGGTTCTAAAGTGAAGTACTGATAAATCTACACCACTGATCTCAAGCACTCAATCTCACAATCGCAACCATTCTCACAAATACCACTTACCAGCAGAGACTCAGTGCCAGCAGTTACAGAACTGTTGTTCTAGTTTACCATATCAGGCAATGTGACATACCTACTATGACATCACCCACTGGTCTGTGCAAGGAAGAAAAAGAACCTGAGAAAACTTCCAATGAATTACTTAATTTTCAGTCTGGCCTGCCTCATCCATTTTGAGGTATATGTTAACAATCTTAATGCATTTTAAACAAAAAAAAAAAGCACCCTATGAATGAATTGCCATAAAGAGACTGTAAACTATAGATGACAAGACTGTTTTTTCTTTTGTGAAGAGTGAACTTGCTTGTGATATAGGGTCAATGCAAAAAAGTGATGGTAACCATACTGTATTTGCTTTTCAACACTATAACAGTCGAGATTTGATACCGTTAATAAAGAATGTAAAAACAAATATATGCAAAATGTTTTTCTCTCACCAAGTTGTTGTTACAGATCTTCTTATAGGAGAGATAACAGTGATCTGGAGTGAGATGGAAAGAGTACACATCCTTGCCATCTCTTCCTCTTTTTCCTTCACTTTTTGTTAAAGCTTGTAGAAGATCTTCAACATACTTCTCCCTCGTAACTCCCATGTCTGTGGCCTCCCTTGTCACCTCATCCTCTGAAACTGACAAAATAAGGCACTGATCAAACAACAGATTTTTTTTTTTCAATATCTGTATTATTTCAGAGCGGCGCAAAGTCCAAAGAGATAACAGGTGGTTCCAGAACAAAACTACAAACATTAATTATGTAGTAACGCACAAGTGGATGTGAAAGCAGATTTGAAAGGAGGCATGCAGAGAAACCAAGGGGGATATCATCAGCTGTTGGACAGCTGCTCCCACAGGCCCCAATTAACACATCAAACACACAGAAACACTGATGATCCAGAAGCCCACGCAAAGCTGTCACAACCCCATCTCAGACTGTCAACTCTGCAGATGGACAACTATGGAGCACTTATGTTCCAGGTGTCCCTCCAAAGAATACATAGCTATGTACATATGTAAGAGCAGAGATAGACGGACACACAGACATACACACACACACACAGCACTGACTTGTACATACAAAGACAGGCCTTGTAGGATTTAATCTATTTTATACACCTGTAAGGTGCAGCACAGGAGTGAAGAGGAATGATGAAACAAGGTCACTGCTGTCCCACTAGTTAAAGGACCAAAACAGGTACAACATTATGCGATGGGGTCAGCCAGGTGCCTACACAATTTGGGCAACCTGATGACAGTCTAGTCAGCAGTCAAAAGATCTAAATCTCCATAATACACTTAAGCCTAAAATTGTGGGTCATTTACAAATAAAATATCCTAAGCCGGTCTTGTCGAGAATAATGTGACCCCTTTTTCCACACCTTAAAGGTGGGGTGGGTGTTGTTTTTTTGCAACACTTTTTACAATATTGCCTGAAAACCTTTTCACATTTCCATTGCACCCACTGAAATAAAATGTTTGCAAAAAAAACAAACATTTTGGTCGGAAGGTGTTCAGAGAAAAAACTCTGACCAATCAAAAAAGTGATCATCACTATTTTGATTGGCTGCCTAATACGTCCATCAAATATCACCCCTCGCTCCCTCCTCCCTATGTTCATGCAGTCGTGAATCATGTGAAGGCGTGGTTTCGAGGGGTGAGTGAAGAGGAGGAGGCGGAGCCTTGGGAGGAGGGAGGGAGTGTATATTTCAAAATCTCACTTGAGTTGGATTGTTGGAACCGTTTTTCAAACAACACCTACTCCACCTTTAAGATCTTTACCTTCTCCAATCCATGCGGAGCTGCCATCAGTGAGACCTAAGGTGAACCCGGCACCCAAGTCTTGGGCCCAGTCCACTCGCAGGAAGTATGGGATGCCTGGATTAGTGCTTAGAGCTATCTGCTGAACTGCACCACTCATTTCTCCTGTATGGCGTTGATGCCTGCAGAAAATCAAGGACGAGTAATTCAGAAATTCTAACCAAGATGCCATTATGATAATGTTTCTGGAAACACAGCCCTCTGCATTGCATTCAGCTAATTTTGTTGGCCTACTGTTAGAATTAAGGTCCCGGGACTTCCTTCAAAGACACTACCCATTTCACCAAATTAATCCATTTTGGTATTGCGAGGGTTGCATTAATTCTGCAGCTGCATCAATGTCCTTCATTGTTTTACAACTTGGATTTGGTAATAAAAGTTCTTGTGTGTGCCTTCAGTGGGGGTCTGAGTCAGGGGGACCACACGGAGATGAACAGGTTTTGGCATGTTTTTGTGTGGGAATGTGGACTGCCTACGACCAGCAAGGTAATTACATGCTGTTAAAGATAAATACAGGAATATCGCTGAAAAATCCACCAAGTGGTCTGATTTTATTCAGTGTGTTAATTCATACAACTTTATCGAATAAATATATTTGTTAAAAGGCGTCTCTGATATTGTAGCCTCCAAAAGCCACTCTGCATCTCATGAGTTTGCACAATAAGGTTTAAGTCAGGACGTGTCTACTTGAGAAAAACTATTTCACGCTGTGATTCTGAATCATTAAATGCCATTGCTATGCCATTTGATGAATATTAACTACAAATATTTTCCAATACCACATTGGCCTCTAGCAATCATCTTTAAAGCTTGACTCACTGCCGCAGTTAAAGTCTGCAACTAGAAACAGCCTTTGTTTAACAAATAAGGTAAAAGCATTTGATTAAAGGAATACAACATGATTTGTTAAGTGAGTTAACCCACTCTAAGGACACTGGTAGTCTATCTTATGCTTATCATATACTGTAGTCAGTGAGATGAAACGTTTCCATACAATTCCTAAAGTCTCCTTATAGCTTACCTGCCACACACTCTTGCTGGTCACAAATAGCTTGAGAAACTTTTACTTGATTATGGATGTCCAGTACAGGACATGTGATTACTACTTCCACAAGAAGTGAGAGGTGAGTTGGACAGCTTCCCTACTTAAACACAGGGCAAAGAGTGTGGACACTGAGCAAAAAGGACAGCTAAATTATCAGTTAGCCAAGCGAACAAGCTTGGGAAAAAAAAAAAAAAGAAAATGAGCGCCCGTAGACCTTGGGCTGTGTGGTATATGTCATCAACATATATACATTTTTTTTTTTTTTTTTTTTTTTTTTTTTGGGGGGGGGGGGGGGGGGGGGGGGGGGGGGGGTGGGTGGTGTCAAGGGTATTCAAAATGAGACATGCAGAAGATCTTTGACACAAAAATGCCCACATACACAAACACCACATGCGGGTGCAACGGATTAAGGATGACCCTTTGTGCTTTCAGGAGGGGTGTGGCTGAACGCAGGAGGTAGCTGAAGGCATCAACTTTAACCCCATAAAGGGACCCCAGCTAGTCATTAGTTACTGTAACATCTGTTGTGCTGGGACGATGACCCTGTGGTAATGGCAGAAGGGCACTGCAATTAAATAAACAGCACTGTCTGTCAGGATAGCTGCAGAAAACCATCAAAGCCAATCCTGACGTCCCACTATCAGCATCTGTTCAGCAAATCAACCTGCAGACAAAAATCACTGGCTTGTTTAAATCATCAACCAAAGCTCTTCTATAACTGTGACACATAGCCGTTATATTTCTTTCTTGCTCCTTCCGTAAATTTTTTGCACAACCTTTTCATTGTCATTTTTTTCTGTATTGCTTCATATTGCAACAAACCGTTAACTTTTGTGTACATTTAATGTAATTATTATACGGATACATTTTAATGTGTGCTGCTGCCTCTCTGGGCTAAAAAGCTGTCTGAGAAGAAAGTCATGATCTCAGCAAGAACTTCAAAAGACATGCATGACACCCAGTTCTTGACACTATCCTGTATCTCATTTTAAATAGCCATTTTTAATGGCTAATAGCAACAACGTGATGATTGTAGAGCCCTATTTTATTATCCATCTTGTTGATCCTAAACATTTGGCAGCATAACAACGGCCCCAAACATAAAATTGAGTCTCAATAACTACAGCATCTTCTGTGACAAGAATTAGGTGTTCTGGAGCCAATGACATGCTCCACAGAACCTTAATCTCAACATCATTGAGTCAGTCCAGGATTGTATGAGCACACAGGCGGAAAAAAAACAAACAGATTAAATGCAAATACATAGGAAAGGGTCAGGCCAAAAATGTAATCATTTTTTTTATTTTCTTAAGGACCTTTCCTTTCACTTAAGTAAAAATGGGAATGTTTGCTATGGAGAAGTGTCTTCTTCGTGACCACCAGTATTGTAGTCAAGTGACCAAACTTTGAGTCCAAGCCCAGCCCACATGGTCCTTTGTGCTGCAGCATTCATATGCTGTATTTCAAACATGGTGGCGTGTTAGTTCAACTCTGTAGAGATTTCCATGACTTTCAACTGAGTAGGCCAATAGCTCAGTTGATGGACAGTCCTTCATTTATTTTTTTCTCACACACCCTCCACACAGTTTCATAGAAGCTGCTGGTCTTTTAAACTGTCATCATTATAAACCATCTTTTTGGGTGTCAATCTCTATGTATTACCCAGAGTAACACCATATTTTGTTGCTGCTTGACAGTTGTTTGCCAGCTCTGTAGGCTTTATCAACATCACCTGAAAGCTGGCGTCAAAAATTCTGACTTGTTTCCTCACTCGCCCCACTTTTGAACCGCTTTGTTCAGGATCTCACGGTCTTTCAAACCTGGAACTGTTATGTTTAAATCTCCAGTTGTAACGGACACATACAGGTTTCTAGGTCACCTGTGGATGTAACGGTCTAGGTATTAAAGTCTAGACCCTGAATGCAAGACGACACAACTTTTTCAGGTGTCCTCAAAAGGAAACAAACCTAATATTCGGGTCATTATGGTAAAATCTGAGAGCTCGTCTCGGATTTCCAGGCCTGAATGCAATTAACGTACAAGTCCGAGTCCAAGTCAACACTGCTAAAATCGAGCCAAGTCATGAATCCTGAAATTTAAGGCTTGAGTCAAACTTGAGTCCAAGTCCTGGACTCAAGTTCTACAAGTCTGGTAACTTCAATAGGTTATGTGATACTTTATCAATATCTTCAGGTTGAGCTAACTCACTTCACACAATCTGGAATGATAGTAAGCTGTCTAACTTACCTTACGGTTGTTAAAAGATATACACTGTCTCAGGCTAAAAATCAGGCACTGAAAATATTTGTCTATTTCTGTTGTTGCATTTCCATTTGTTATAATAATAATAAAAAGAGTAAAGCTGATAGTATCTCTGATACAATAGAATGAAACTGCAAGAACAAGAACTATGGTAAAATCTTGAGTCTTGAGTTAACTGCGGTACCAGAACCTAAGTTGGTCAGCACACTCTAAATTATAAATCTGAATCATGTTATGACGATTGTGAGCCTGATAACACTTGCATTCTTGCAGTAAAATATCTAAACTGTTATTTATGTGTGGTTTTCAGTGTGACAAATTCCCTCTTACAAGAAGGGCTCCCAAGGAGTGACTGGAAAGGAAGGATCGAGGGGGATTTACAAAACATGGTTTAAATGCAATCAAGATGCTGTGCGGCTGGTTAGAGGGAGGGGACCTCACTGTGAAAACTTTTAGAGGCAAGAGGACCGCAAAAATGTCTCTTTTACGTCACCATGAGAAAATAGGACATCATTGCAAAAACTGTCCATCTAGAAAAAAAATCTCATTATTGTATTTTTTCTCAAAAATACAGGCAAATTCACATCTCATAACAATAAAGAGGTGTTAACATGTTAAAATATACTCAGCAATCTAATAAACTATCAGAAATCATTTCCTTCTATTTCCATGCACTAAATTCACATATTTCTCATTATGAGATTATCATTATCTCAGAGTACTGTTATGCTTTTCAATGCTGACGTTCACTCTCCCCTTCTCCCTCCCGCCCCGCGCCTCCCCTCCCAATCTAATTCTGTACAAGTAAATTACACTAAAACGAATGCACAACAACATCCTGGTTCAGGAAGCGTTGTCTGACAATATTTATCTGTACACATCGGTGTGAATGCAGCGGCAGTATGTCGTAATTGCTGCCATGGAGTATCCTCGCTCTTTCGGTTTTACAGTGGTTTCCTCTGATAGCAAAATGTAGTGTACTTTTGATGTAGACGACACTCCTGATGAACAAACATTGCTCAAAACACTTACGGAACTGTATGGGCTAATGACTGCGATGAAATGAAATCTTTGTAGCCCTTCCTTATGACAGGGTGGATTTCACTATATTCAACCTTCAACTCGTGCGTTATCAGCCAATCAACAAACAGTACGTAATACGTACGTAAAGCAACGTACGGGAGCGTACGTTACGTTACGTAAATTCCAGAGAGCAGGAAGTTTGATGTGGCTTTGATTGACGTACGAAAATGGTGAGCTTGTTTTCATTTTTATTCTGTTCATTATCTACTAAAAGACAATCTACAACGTAGGTCTACATTTTCTTCTGAGTCGTATATAAGCAGGAAGAAGGTACTGTTGGTATACTCTGAAAAGTAGACTTATAAATAAATGCTAAACAATCGAGCTAGCAGGGCTACAAGTTTAGCTCTGCCGTCATCCTTCTGAATTTAAATGTGGTATAAAATACACACATGTCAATATATACGATCTTTATAATGATCCTGTGAGTTATTGATATCTTCCTCCTTAAGTTCCACTAAATGATGAGTGCTAACAGTGCAATCGCAGTACTGTGTGTTTGTTGTGTGCCACGTAGCTGCATCTGGTTCAGCAAGTTATGACGTGAAAGCTCTTAGAAATAGTTTCTAATTTGATTACGTATGGCAACAGATATACTGTAGCGATGTTTTTTTTCTCTGCGTTTTAGTAGGACTGCAGTTGATACTGCTAAATATTGATATCAATGCATGATATTAATTGCGTTCATTGGCCTATAATAATTCAGTCTAAGTTTACGCTTTTTTTGCGGATAAAATAATAATCACGTAAATATTATAATGCTAAAGGGAGCACATGATGTGATCAAATTTTGAATTGTACGGAGTAAGAAAGTATGATATTAGTGCATGTGTATGCTACACGAACACAGAAGGACTTGAAACCGTAGCTTTCAATTTGAGTTCTCTATTTTAATAAACTGTTAGAAAAGCCAAGAGAAGCAAAGAAAGACATTAAAGTTTATATAATAGGTAAGTAAAAACTGTTCTGGAAGACTATAATCTTTAGATTAATTGATGACAGGTAAGGGTGTACGGCTGGATGATATGACCTCAAATCGATAACATGTTACTTTGGTTATAATTAATGGGTGGTTATTTTAGTATTGTTTAATATTTTGCCGTTATAGATCACTCGCAGTATTTTGGCTGCAAATATGCTGTTAAAATGGGGATATTTTTCTAATAAAACAGAGCATATCTTTGATTTTAAAATCAATGTAAGGAAGTGCACACAGGTTTAAAATATGTGTTCATTTATTGAATTACATTACAAAGAATAAATCAGAAGTTGACATGGGCAAGATTACATTGGTTATTGGTTCTGAATGCTGGTTTTGATTCATATTTGATAATTGCCTTCCCCTATGAGTGTCTCTTAACTAGGTGTAAATTATGCTGTTGTGATCATGACAGAACACATGTTCCATTTAGACAAATCTGCAACACCGTTTTGATGTTTGTAAGCACACTGATGGACTACCAAGCTGCCTTTGTTTAGCCTGTATGTATTACATATAGGGAACAGCAGCAGCTTTACAAGGACCTCTTCTTCTTATTATTTTTTTTTTTTTATTTTTTTTTTGTACTGATATGATGCAACCATTGTGTAAAATGACTATATGACTATAAAATGACTATAAAATGACTATAATGACTATAAAATGACACCAGAGAATAATTGATAAGTTAAAAATCTATATATACATCATAATTCTCAATCCAAAATTGCAAAGATCTTGGGTCTTTAAACCTCTGCAGTGCATAATCTGTATTGTGAAAAAAATTAAGTGAGCCTTGGGAAATCTCCAGTGTTTACAGGCAAACTCCATCAATTTCTGCCAGCCATGCCAGTGTGATGAACACAGCTACAAGAACTTGACAACTTGAAGAGCAAGCAACATATTAACTGTGCAGAAGCAGTTATATGGGAACTGTCTCATCTCAGAATAACAGAGACACAGTGGACATGGACAAATGAGTCCACATCTTAGTTCACTTTTGATTTGGGCCGGGGGGGATTCTGAGTCCTAACGATAAGAAAGCCCAACCAGGCTGTTATCAGTGTCCGTGATTGCATGGGGATGCATCAATACCCATGACGCGAGTGACTTGCGTACATGTAAGATATTGCAAACATCTGGTACCATCGAAGTGACGCCTTTTGCCGAGAGATCTGTGGTTATTTTGGCAGGACAATGGCAGACTCCATTCTGCATGACTTATAACTGTGTGGCTTCATAGACAGAGTGTAAGTGGGCTTGATTAACCTGCCGCCAGTCCAGATCTGTCTGCTATTTAAAGTGAATCATGAAGAGGAGTAACTGCACAACAACAGCCATGGACTCTTCAGCAGCTTAAATCTTGTATTGAGCAAGAATGAACAGATTGTTCTTGCGAAACAGCAGCTGTTAGTATATTCTGTTCCCAGACAATTAAAAAGCAATTAAGACAAGTGTGATTTAATAATAGGGTAAAATGTGCTTTTATCAAAGCTTTTTTATTTATTTATTTTTTTGTGGTTTCCTCGCACAAAATCCTGGACTTAAAATCCTCGCACTTAAATTTTCTCAGTACGATGAAGATGAGTAATATGATCAATGAAGAACATCTCCTTTGTATCCATGTCTATCAAATATTAAATGAACATTATGAAGTTACATCTATTATTAGATAGTAAGGAGTGTAAACATTTGTAAGGAAGCAAAGCAACTTGAACTGAAGCAATTTTGAGTTGCACAGTACATATGTTTGAAGAAAAACAGCAATTAATTTCAGCACAGGGTACAATGAAGCTGCATCAAAATCAATTCCAGTTTTATAACCCTTTGATAAGACTCAAAAAATGTAATTCTACTAAAGTGACAGTATGGATCACATCCGCACAGACAAACTGAAATAATGTTAACCTATTATGCGTATAAACAGACTTTTTGTACCGACGGATCTCCTTCCTCTTGCTGCTGTCATGTCATTGGTCCATTTAAGTTGACAACTGATACCGAACAGACTCCCGTCAATAGAAACAGAAGGAGGAGAGCTTATGGACTCTACTTCCATAGAACTGGGCCAGTACTTATATATTCATGACTAAATAGCAAGTGTTAAAACCCCAGGTTGTTTTAACTCTTTAGTTTAACTTTAATATAAGTTTAAATCTGAAAAGCTGAAAATCTGAGGTGCCAATTGTCTTAACTAAGACTATCTAATTAATTAGAATAGTTAAAAGACAGGCTGAACCCAGCTTGGTCTCACTCATATAGAATGAAGACATTTTATCTTTTCTTAAGCAACAGTACCTTTTAGGCATATGGATGACTTTGTAAGTTAATATGTGTGTGTGTATATATAATATACATTTAAAAGGAATACTTATGACAGTTCATGGAAACACATTTTTCTGTCTCCAGTTTGGTATTTAGTTTTTAACAGACCTTTGTTAAATGTGTCTAATCAGTCAGCTCACACTTTTGTCACTGATGAACACTTAGTACAGTAACTATTTCAAGCAGAACTGCTCTCATATGTATTAAACATGTCATCTTCTCTAATTTTGCAGTCGGCCATTTTCAACTTCCAGTCACTGCTCACCGTGATTCTGCTCCTGATCTGTACCTGTGCCTACATCAGAGCGCTGGCCCCCAGCCTGCTGGACAAGAATAAGACCGGGTATGATCCAACATCATTGGAAGACTTAACAGTGAAGAAGCTGCTGTTTATGGTCCCTGCGAGGGAGAAAACAAAAAAAGCTTGTGAACATTTATATGTTATAGTTTGAGTGGTCTTATTCTCAAATACGGTCATTGTATGAAGATGAGTGCAGCTGTGTATTTTGGGTTGCAATGCAGTACACATAACTATTTTTCTAACTATTTGAACTATTTTGTAACTTTAATTCAAGTGTGGTTGGATTAAAGAAAAGTTTCTTAAACAAAAAGAAAGATACTTTTGTAATCCACTTTGACGGCTAAAGGCATTTGCTTTTTTTCAGATGGTACAAAGCTTCTTCGTGAGGCAATTGAAGTAACGGAACCATTACAAGCTTGTTATATTTGGACGTAGAAACTATAAATCATTTTGTTAATAAATCTGGCACATACGCTCTACTCAATCACTTACTCAAACTATTGAGGAAAGGAGGGACATTGTGTCCAGACAAACCCAAAAGACTGAGGGTGACAGATGGGATCATTTAACAGTCTTTTATGGCTCTTGCCTGGTTTGTTGACGAAGGCATGAGCCATTATTTGTGTTGATTTAGTTCCACACATTATGAGAATAATACTTCTGTGGTGGGGAAAGGCCCTGAATTTGAGGAAAATGTTATTTCCTGGAAAACAGGAAAAACATTTAAAAAAAAAAAAAACATGTAGAAAACTTGAAGATATATTACCCTTTTTTTAAGCTGACACAATTTTCTGATATTGTATGATATGACTGTGCTTTTGTCAGAATGTCACTGTACATTGGCTTCCTTTTCGAACATGTCTATAGCAGTCAGATGTTAGAAGGGTGGAGTCAGCCCCTCCCCTCCATTCCACTCCAGCCCTCCCTCACGTAGGATATGCCTCTGCTGAAACTAATGTCACAGCTTTGCACTATCCACTTCAGCAGCCTCGCCAGCCATCCTGATAATTTTCCTCACTCAATACAAAGAATCAGTCTGGTTCACCTGCATTCAGTTTTGATGTCCAGGGGGCAGCAACAGAAACTGCCTGTTGACTCTATTGGATCAGTATACAACCGGTCAGAGGAACGAAGCATGTGACACAGCAGAGTGACAACCAGACACGTATGAACAAAAGACATCTATCTGTGAATGTGAGGGGTGTCAGGCACATTTCACAAAACAGAATTTTTCCAAAGTGAATTGGTATGGCTGGCCAGACTAACAGCAAGTTAGCTACAATTAGGAACAAACAAACTGACCAAGTTATCTCAAATTTTTTGGACTTGCAAGTTGATGCTCTCAAGCACCAAACAGTCTCTTTTCTTTACGTATGGGCCCTTTAGCTCTTATACAGTTGCTTCTCAGAGCCAGCACACTTGGGTTAAAAAAAAAAAAAGCTGAAAGAAACTGGCTTTGAAAGTGCACAAATACACTTGCAGATACAGTCAGACGAGACAGAATCGTTGAAGCCCTGAAATGTGACATAGTCCTCAGTTGTCACTAGAGACGTTGAGACATCCTGCCGTCTCCTTCACGGAGCAGAATATATTCTTTACGTGAAGACATCCTTCAGTGGTTTGTAGGAAGGAGATCATTGATCTCTTGTTGCTGTAACTGATGGTATTTTTTTCTTTTTCTTTTTTATTTAACTGTAGTTTTAAAAAAAAAAAAATCTGACTAAAGTGTCCCTGCTTATAATTTCTCTCTACCTATTTTATCTTGTAGACTTCTAGGAATTTTCTGGAAATGTGCCAGAATAGGTAAGCATATTTTTTACATATATTTATTTTTTTATCGAGTCAGTGGTTTGTTCTGAGCTAAAGCAGGTGTGATACTTTGTTTTTCTCCAGGTGAGAGGAAGAGTCCCTGGGTGGCTTGCTGCTGCGTCATCATGGCTTTTAGTATACTGTTTCTGCAGTAGCAGAGGACCCAAAGACAACCACAAATCGGAACAGTAAAGAAATGGATGGACAGTGAAGCATGGACAGTATGATCCTAGAAGCACAATAGGACCTCCAGTGGGTGTCACATAGATAACATAAAAACTGAGACCTGTCATCAAAATATCCTAGCCATGAAGAGACAAAACATGTGGTTAAAGGAAGGTGGCGGTGACCTGATGCCTCCAGTGTCTAAACCCCTTCGCAGACTAACAGGTTTGTTGGGGAATGTTTACTCCTGATCTTTGTATAAGTCGGAGGAGAAGTGCTTCTCAGTTATCAGCTATTTATGGGATCAAATGATACTTAGTTTGCCTAAACATTTCAAACATTTTTTTTTTTTTTCACAATGGCATCAACCTGAAATTCTCCACAGGCGAGATATCCAGATAAATGTCCAACATGTTAATGAATTCACATGGTGACTTGGAGTTGATCCTGTTTTTGTGTGAGTGTCTAAAGGGGTTGATCATATTCTGCAGCAAAGAAAACACAATTGTAGCTCTTCAGGTGTCGAATTGCCACTAAGAGCTATTGATATTTTTAAAAGCTAGTTTTGCAGCTATTTATTAAAGAAACATTTTTGAAATCTGATTTGAAGCTTTTTTTTTTTTTCCCAAAACTTTTTTGACCAGTGTTTTCTTTTGACTTCTAGTTATATCTGTTGTGAAAATGCAACACTGTAAGAAGTGTCAATAATGTCTTCAAATGAAAAGGCAAGCAACATGTTGATAATAAATCTTTTGTCGATCTTCTCTCTTTATGAACTTAATTGCACAAACTGTTTACAATTGCACTGCTTGAAAACTGAAAAAGTGTCATGAGGAGTTCATGGTTTTAAGTGTAGTCGTCCAGATTCTCACAGTGGAGCAGACGGTGAAGAGCGATACCCTCCTATACAACCACGCAAGTCAGGGGATTGTATCACAGACTGACAAAACCAGATATCTGCTACAACATAAAATGCAGAATAGAACTGAAAGCTTTCATTTTTGCGTGGAAGGAAAAGAAACTTGAAAGGAACAGAGTTAAGTGGACAAAATTCAGGCAAATGTTGTGTTTAAACCACAATATTTTGAAAGCTATTCACATTTCATGGCTAATTGCACTAGCCCTTTAACTGTGGACAATGCTGACAGCAGAAAAGCAGAATATTCCCCACAATGAGGCCGCAACATTCTAAATGCTGTCTGGAGCAACCTTAAATTAAAGTTAAAGTTACTCTACTACTACTAAATTATGTGGTTGCTTTGAGAGAGTTGTGACAAGTGATATATGCCATCTGACTTTTATTTTCATCATCAGCTGTAAAGTTTGACCAATTTATCGAATCCTGTCCAATACTGGCATGTGTTCTTTGAGAAAAGTGCACCATGATGGTGCACATTTGTCATGATTAACCACAATCCGATGCAATTTACCTTCTCGGAAAACAATTCCACACACTGTCAATTTTCTCCGTTCTGTGATACAAACTCACCTTTGATAATCTGGTCACTGGTGAGTGTCTGGAACCCACTACCCCCTCATGTGGTCCCTGTTATGGAACCAGGATCACATATCTATGTGCATCTGTTTTGGGACTCTTTGTTTGAGATAAACCATCAAGTGAAGTCTGCTGGTAAGCTTGTGATTGTCAGGAGGTGACACAGATAGAGGAGACAGAGAGGAGCAGGAAGCTCTCAGACATCTGCTCCTATCTTGAGGAGCAGAGATACTGGTGGGCTGCAGGGACGTTGCTGGTCTGATGAACCGGACTAGGGAATTGAGCGATGTTAAAAGGAAAGCGGTATGGAAGAACTGGTGCTGCTTACCTCAGCTGGTTATAGCAGCTGCTATCAATATGCACATTATACGATAAAGGAAAGATTGAAAAAGGGTTCTACAGAATGCTGAGTTAGTACAGTAATGGTTGGGAAGTGCAGACTCATCGGCCTAGCTAAGGTCCACGGGATGAAATCAAAAAGTGTTTTGTTTCTTAGATTTAGAGAGTCAGAAATGATGATTCTTAATTTCCCATGGACTGTGGCTACACATGTTAAACAGTGAACAAGAACTCCTGGCAGAAACACAGTAAACCAATGCCCAGATAAACTTCTGAAGGGATTCTGGTGCATGTTCTAATTCCTTTATTTGAATTGGCTGTCCAAGATTTACACAAGTGGAGTAAATGAAGTGAATCAAGGGCGCAAGAAAATGGATCTCATTATATTTACTGAATCAGGGTTCTGCAGCAATGTGATGATCATCATTACCTTCATCCTTAACATGTCTGACCACTTTCTAAAATCCTCCAGTCATGAGCATGGCTGGCAAGCAAAGCATGTAAGCTTTCTTTAATAAAGTGTGAAGCAATCGGGGTTGTCTCTATGGACATTTAAAACTAAATACCAAATAAAGTTGAAGTTTCAGTCCCATCGCAAAAGTATTTCTTTCTGCAACCACATGGACAAGAAGAAGTTATCGTTAAGAGGATTATCACGCATTGATTTTCCTCACGTTTTGACATTGTATCTTACTGTATGATGGTTACAAAAAAAATCTAACAGATCTAATCATTTAAAATTAGTAGATATTCCAATAAAACTTAAAGCCTTTCCATATTATTCATCTTCACTCATTAAGCTACAGTAGAAAAACATCCAGAGCATATTAGTTTAATTTCCTTGCGTCTTTCCTACTTTGATCTTATCAGACAGAGGTTTTTGGGGTTTTTCTTTTTTTTTGCAGTAGTTTGGGAACTTCAAAGGCCATCAGGCTAATAAACTCTGCACCATCTCCTGCTGAGTGAACCAGAAGGGTCCAATCAGACATTTGACCCTTAAAATTTTCAGTGGAGCCTGTTTGAATCAGTGCATTCACTCTGCTGTTGAAGAGAATTTGACTTGGTTGGAAGAAATGGAAGAAAAGTCCAAACAATATGCCTGGAGAGAATCTGAGTAAGATAAAGGGAGGGAGAGGGAAGAGAGGGGAAGCACACATGAGAAGAGTGGATTATAAATTTTTACTCAACTGGTGTATCACGAGCAACCTCATGTGTTTTATTTTTATTTATTTTTTTGTAACTGCTTATGGTTTCTGATATAAATCCAAGCAATTTTTCTGACATTGTGAATTGTAAAGGCCACAGTTTAGCCTTTACAATCCACAAATGCTTGACACCACTTTCATCCAACAAAGTCTTTGTTCTGTCCTCACTTCTTTATCACAATGTGAGAACTTTGTTTTCTTCAGCAGAACAAACGACAAGAATAATATATCTGGCTGAAAGACAGCAGTATTCTCCAGGTAGGGCAAGTCTGGGTCAGCAGCCAGCCCAATAATGAAGTGTGGGAATGATCCAATAATTGAAGGTCTATAGTACAGGCCCATAAATCTCACCGTCTACTGTGGTGCTACTGGCTCTAACTCCTTCCGCATGTCATCCTTTTACCAGAAATTGGATTGTAACAGAAAAAAAAATTTCAACCATACTTGTGTCAGATATTTCTCTGTGGCCACAGTAGCTGGAACACTGCAGGCCGTCTTCTTCCAACGCAGCTTTCACAGTTTGGTCATAAGACATCAGTCTTGCTTGTTTCTGGGAGCTGGTAGTCCACTCTATATTCATTTAGTCTTTCATTTAGTCTTTTTATTTTAACCGGGAAAAGTTTCACAGAGGTTAACCTTTTTTCCTCATATTTGTATGATTATATGAATAGAACACACTTCAATGCGTTTCAGGCATATTATGGACTATTTAATGCGAGGTCAATGGATGTTTACCAATTTCTCTATGGCTCTGATATATGAGTTTTCTCTGTCATATAGATTCATCTTCTAGGAAAAAAAAAACAAGGGAGAGAAAGAGAAATGAGCACCCCATGACACAAAATGACAGTTGTAACAAAGGGGGTCGGGGGGTGGGGGGGGGGGGGGGGGGGGGGTCACCTAATTAAATTCTGAGGGAGTGGAAGCTACATCACTCCAACAATATGATAGTAGGAAAGTAGGAAAGGGTTTTACAATTGCAGAAGGTCAAATGAATTAAGAATTGCATTTTATTTGATTTCCTGACCAGTGACACAGACCATAAAAACATGCAAAAGGCATATACTGCAGGACGTCATGGCAGACCATCCAACTCAAGCATTTAATATAGATACAAGCATGAGTAGGAGATTTAGAATTAGGAGAAAACCTCAACTCTGCTTAGCTGAATCCATCTGAGGAGGTAAACTCCATCCTTGTGGGTCTGCTAATAAAGGGTCTGTCCACAGGACAAGGTTTAACGGTAGATCAAACATTGTTAGTGGGATTAAACAAATGCATTGGTGTATTAGTTTATTTTAGTATAGTAAAACTATCCTACAAATGAGACCTGACAGTGAGTGAGACAGTATTCTGGCATGTCTACAATAACAAGATAATCTTCAATAAAATGCTTTCAGATTATGATGGATCTTGAACATTTTTGTCTTGACAGCATTACAGTACAAGTAGACAGGAATTATCTACTACGTGCAAGTGTAAAGCTCACTTTGAATACTGAAAAAAAAATGTTGAAAGAACTGACAACTGATTCAGACATATCCTGGTTATCAAATGTTATCTCTGATGGGAAAGCACACACTCACAGTTAATAAGTTCCTCTGCTTTTGTGCAGGTCATGTACTTGCTTGTATTTGTAGTCATTTTATGTTAACTGTCAGGATGATAACAATTAGATTCAGCTTTTTACATGTCTAAGTGTGGAAATAGTGAGGGTTATAGCTGAGTCACTGTATTCTAATCAGATAAGATATGTAGGATTTTGCAATGATTTTAATGTTCTGTGTAAGTGGCAGTCATGCAGGGTTAGGCAAAAGTAGATCAATACATTTCAAAATAAAATACAAAAGACCCTTATTGTCACTGCATCAAAATAAACAACAAAATATGACAGTCTCTACATGTATAAAAATAAAATATTGTATTTTAGAAAATACTGGAAATGGGTGAGTCTAGGCAAGTTCTGAGTAATGACTCAGAGGCTTCATGCACCGCTCTCTTAGATCATTTGGTGGATATGTCAGAAAGCAGATGCAAGATGATGCAAGATGCAAAAAGACAATTTGATCTATTAGCACATGAAGACAACAAAGCAGATAGACTTCAACATACTCCAGTGGTTGGCTTTGAATGAAAAGATATGAACACATGTAGGGAAACTTGATTTTAAAGTTCCTTCATGTCTGAATCTGTAGCGTAAAGAGGCTGTGACTGCTGCACAGTCCAAGTTCCTCTATCACTTCCAAGAAGACCGAGGAGTTGTTCCACTTTGGCAGCTGAGACGGCCATTCACATCCAACGGGCTGATTTCCAGATATGAGCTGAGACACGAGCGCTTCTGCGTCACCTCTCAAGGCTACCATGGGAACAGTGTAGTTGATAGAACAACAGTCATAATGTGCAGTAACAGCTTTCACTTGTACAGCTGAGTGATACTTGCTGATGAGGTAGACACTGGTAGCAGATCCAGACATTGAAAAATTATGAGAGCTCTGATACAATTCACACACAGCACTTTTATACATGTGCTGTTATTGGATGAACTCATATATGTAGACCCTTGTGTATTAGCACACAGCCGTTGATGACATGTTTAAAGGTTTTTTTTTTCTCCTTACCTAGAAGTCACTCTGTCAATCTCACTGTGGGAAACAGAAAAATCCTGTTTTTTCAAAGGATGAATTGAGGCAAACTGTCCATCAAATCGTTGAATCCACTTAACTGTTTCTACCACTCTGGTACTTAGTCATATTTGTTTCAGATTTTATATTTTTTTTAAAGGAGGTTCGTCTGTCAGAAGATAAGATGGCCAAACGCTTCTTCCTGTGCAAATAAAAGTCAGCTGTTGCTGTAGTATTAGCTTGAATGTTCGAGAGTGTTTTCTCTCAACAGCCATGGGCCACAAAGTGTTACCAAAGCAACCTAAATGTTAGAAGACCAGGACAGAGATATAAAAGAATACTGAAGGCACTGACTGTATATGGAGCACTGTTAAAACCAACATCAATAAATGGAGAAAATGTGGCAACACAGGGACATTGCAAAGATCAGGTTGACCTTCCAATGTTTATGAGAAGACGGGGACAAAGAAATGATCAGGGAGGCTACCAGTAGTCCAACAGAAACACTGAAGGAACTACAGAAATTTCTGGATGGTACTGGCCACTCCTTACATGTGACCATCTCCAGTATCCTGCATAAGTCTGGGTTGTGGGTCAGAGCGGCAAAGATGGCTGTTTCTTATACAAAAAAATCCAAAAGATTCATTCAGTCACCCCAAATCATGAGAGAAAATGTGTTCTGGTTCTAGTCTGATGACACAAAGGCTGAATTTTTTGGCCTTAATTCTAAAAAGCACATACCGACAGTGAAGCATTATGGTTTGGGCTACTTCTCTTCCTCTGGGCCATGGAGTCTGATCAGGATGGATGAGAAAGGGAAGATTTAAAACACCAAGATACTTTGGCATGAACACATCAGTCCTCCACTGAGAAGCTGAAAATGAAGAAGAATTTCACATTCCAACAGTGGCACCAAGTCAGAGCCCAGATCGCAATTTCATCAAAAACCTCTGGAATGACTTAAAAAGAGTCACACAAATGAGATTTTCTCACAGTTTGAAGGAATTTGAACTTTTGCAGTGAAGAGTGAGGATAAAATTCAAACATCTAGATGTGTGAGGTTAATAGAAACTTATTCAGGACATAATGCTATAATAACAAAGACAAAATGTTCAGACTTATGCAATCATCGTAGGAATTTTTTTTCATATAAAATGTTTCCAAATATCAAATATTTATATTTTTCTTTGGATTTCCGTTTGTTTGCAGATCACATGAATGATGTGACAAGTCTGACATTTATGTTTTGTTCTTTCAATCTTACGTTTGAAAAAACTGCTAATTTTATTCAGCTGTGTTGACTTTTTATGTGCAGTATATAATCAAAAACTTACAATATAACAAAAAACGAATTTTATTGTTTGTTTTCTTTGTTCCACAAGAATAACCTCAGTGAACATCTTTGTCTTATCACGGCTCTATAACCACAATTCAATTTCTTTGTCGGTAATCCCTCTTCAGTCTGCTCTGAATATAAATTACTTGCAGAGTTTCATGTCTTTCTTTGGTTGTATTTGGCATTTTGATAATATGTTTGCTGTTGGACTGTTGCCCTACACTAATCTTGAAGAAATGCAGACTGTGCCCACCAGCCATGGTGGATGGCAGCAGTGCTATAAGAGCTGTATTGAAGTGCATCTACTCAAAGTAAACATGCCAACTTAATCTTTGGTTCAGAAATTCTTTGAGTTGCCCATCATGGACTCAAACCTATGGGTGTAACCCCAAATTGAGGAGTAATAACATAAGTAGCCTCCAATTGTATCAGAGTTTTTCCAGTGTGGCAAGTCAACAGAGATTCAGAGCATAAACATCTTCATAAGACAGATGAAAACTGCAACAGAAAAAGTTCTGTGTTAAATTAGTCTACAAGGGTGTTGTTTGTTTTATTTATTGGCCTGACACTTTTTTGGCACACTAGTGGAATTTACATTAAATGTCCATTGGCTGAATGATACAAACAGTAAAGCTCCATCAAAAGTGATGCTGTAGGGGGATACAGACATACATTCAAAAGAGAATCGTATGAAAGGCAATGAGTGATAAAGAGGCACCACATTCATATTTAATACTTTTTGGACCCTCTCCTATTAAGCAATACAATTATTAATTTGCTCAAAGATTAGCCATTTTAGGTAGATGCCGTTGCTGTTCTGAAGAAACATGCATGGTGCAAATTTAGGCAGAAAAGGGGAGAAATTTAGCTCCAGGGGTTATCCGGTGAAAAGATATGAATTAGAACTTTCAAGAACATTTCCTGAGTGCAAATTCTGGAGCTAGATGAGAAAATTCAGTAAAAGTAAAGGAGAAGAGTCAAATAAGGTCAAATGGGGGGTTGACGGTGGAGCAGGTCATTGATTGCTCTCGAGTTGGATGAAAAAATAAATATCTCAAGCCATCTGTTTCTCTATTCCTCAACACATTTCATGAATTAGTGAAATAAAAAGTACCAGGAAGAAAAAGCTGGTATAATGTGGCTTGAATGCAGAGAAGACATGTGATGACATACTGAATGTAGTTTCTTTTATTCATTAAAAAAGAAAAGAAAAGCAATGTACCAGTTGAATACTGGCCTCTATTTCTGGCTCAGAGTAGTTATTTTTTGAATTAATGATTTTATTATTTATTTATTTATTTATTTATCTTTACTTTTATTTTGAAAGTCTGTTTCTTGCTCGGGTTTGTTGTGGTTGACTTCCTTTGGCCCCATCTCTCCTGATTGTTTTCACGTAGGGTCTCGTCAGCCACTGTGTATATTGGCTATTTCTCAATCTGTGTACTTCTCTGTGTCTGTGTTCTTTTGTAATTTTGAAAGATCATCAGCCTCAGTCTTAGTACCATTCCAATTCTAAAGTCTGTATCTGGACAAGTACAGTCAAAATCCCAGGAATGTGTTCTTGCACTGCCCATTTTATTAGGGATGCATCCAGTGGAAACTAGTATAGACTTGAGACAGCAAAGTATCCCAGAATGCATCTTGTAGCTCCTGTTGGCTCAACTCTGGTCACCTCGATTCCTCTCGCTGCAGCTCCTGTTCCTTCTGGTCTCATTGCTGGTCACCTCAATTCCTCTTTCCCTAGCTCCTGTTGCCTCAACTCAACTCCGGTCTCAATTCCTCTCATCTCAGCTCCGGTCTCCTCGGTTCCTCTCACTGCAGCTTCTGTCGCCTATACTCCGGTCTTGGTTCCTCCCATGGCAGTTCCATCTCTGCTCTCCTCGGTTTCTGACCTGAGGCTGGATCCTATTTGGTCCCTCCAGGCTGGCCAGACCCCAGAACTTTCTCACCTGTTCCGCCAAAAATGACAATACTAAATACTGAAATGGACACTGTACACACAATATACTTGAAATTAAGTGTTGGAGATCTCATCTTTATTTATCTTACTTTTTGAAGACATTAAGACCTAATATGTATGTCTTTAAATGACTCATCTTTGTATCCAAAAATATCCGCGACAAAGATCTTGGTTACAGTTCTTTGAAACACAGGCACACAAACAAGAACCTGAGTGAGTATCAAAGGTATAAATGTTTCTCTCTTTTTTTTTTTTCAAAATGTGATCTAGCACATTTTGCAGAGTGATCTTATGTCACTCCTCAAATGAACTCAAGTACAAGATACTTTATTACCCATCAACTCAATCTCATATTTTAGAGTCTGAGCATCCATTCAGTTACAATACATTCTTTGTCTTGTTTAGGATGGGAGGAGACCATCCCCACTATCATCAGGTGACATGAAGGGAACACCCTTATCAGGTCACCAGTATTTATAGAACATCCAGCCATCCATTATTTATAAACACTTCTTTCTAATCATGGTCACAAGGATCTGCTGGAGCCTTTCCCAGCTCCTCTATTCGCAGAGGTACACCTCGGACAGGTCGCCGGTCCATCACAGGGCCACGTATAGACAAACAGTCACAAACATTAAAAAATTACATAGTTTCAAGGTGGAAAAAAATATTATAATGTGAGTTAAAATGTCATAAGTTCAGTTTTCATTTTTGTTTTTTTGTCCTCTTCAGCTGTTCCACTCATTGAAATGATCTGCCTGAATGAGAGATTTAAGTTTCGATTCATTTGCATGGCAAAGGGAAATAATTGACATCAGTATTTACCTGAGTGTTAACTAAATTCATTCATCTAAATTCTGGTGTGCTCAGTGATTGTTGTGGGCTACACATGAAAGGAGATGTGAGGCAGCTCGCATCAAATGTGTTTGTTGACTGTTTAATCATTTTTCTGTCCTCAAATATGCTCACTTTTATGTGTAGGTTTTGTGCCAGTTCTTTTGTTGTGCAGCCAAGCACCAGCAAGCAACACTTTCCTTGCAACACAAGAAAAGACTGCAATAATTAGCATCTAGTTGACATTCACCATATCAAGATAAACAAATATTCTGACAAATTTTGGGCATCCAGTGTTTTACAGATAAAGCAATTCTCTGGATATTCTCTGGAGATGTTTTTGATGGAGTATAAATGGTGTCAAAGACTTGACTAATTCCACGAAGCTTGCAGCGTTTTGTCTTTTAGTCCAGCTGTGTCCCCAGATCAGCATGATGCTTTTGGTTTTGTTTTTTTTTTATTGTGTTTGTTTGTTTCTGCTCATGGGTGTGAGTGGTATGTGATGTACTGACGACAAAGTGGTTCACATTTCTGAGTGAGAAGGAAAATCCACAGAAAGATGGCTTGTCATAGAAAGCCACAGCAGTCATACACATATTAAGAAAATATTAGGAGCAACGTTTAAATTGGAAAACTATGATTTATTTTATTTTTTTGAACTGTAAAGCACTTTTTGGTCAATCTTCGATGTTTTTGAATGCACTAAATAAATAAACTTGACCTTGACCAAAAATAATACTATAAGACAACAAAAAGGGAAATATTAGGCTTTGTATAGTCCAGTAGACAGGCTATAAGATGCCAGAGGTCTCTTCATTTTTGTGCCATTAAAACAAGCAGTTTAGTATCAGTAACCAAAAAATGCAAATGTCCTCACATGAAGAGAAAAACGTTTGCCCAGATAAGGAAAGTCTCTGGAAATTGAGACTTGCAAAGGCTCGCCTGTCTCCTCCTGGCTTATCAGGCATGACTCAGGCTGAGACACATAGGTGATGTCTTGTAGTAACTGGCCTCTGGGCCACAACAAGAACAAGTGAAAAAAATATCTTCCTTTATTTTACTCAAATACATTAAAAGATTCTCACATTTGCTGAAATCAGCAGGTGCAGATTCCTTTATCTATCCATTTTCTATACCCACTTTAGTCCTAATAAGGGTCAACGGGTCTCATGGAGCCCAGCCAACTGCCAGGTGGGCCATACCCTGGACAGGTCTCCCATCCATCTCAGGGCCAGGTGCAGGTTCATTAGACTTAGCATCAGTCATTTTTAAAGAGCGCTATCTCCTCCATGTTCTCCGGAGGACTTTGCTATAGGAACTTGTTTCAGTAATGGTTGGTGGCTGGCTAACCAAGCCTCAGTCAGTTCAACCTGTAGGAACAATGCCATACAACACCACCTTTTACATCACTGATTTATTTGAGCATAAAATGGTGGTCAAATTAGGTATTTAGCAGCAGGCAACACTAAGCCCAAAAGGAAGTACTTCGAGATATCGCTTCAGTAGAGTTTATGTGATTGTACAAAAAGATTACAGCCATGTATAAAATCTAGAGAGTCCTTCCCTTATTCTCACATGCATCATCCAAAACATAACCTGCTCTGTGACTTAAAGTGTGCATCAAGGGCTAGTAACAAGTCACTTCATCCATCTAACTCCCAGGTGCCAGGACGCTGTATTAACAAGAGCACTGAAACCATTGATTAACTCTCCAGAGGACAAAGAAACATGCAAACAAAGAAAGAAGTGACTTCAAAGTTTCCTTACTTGGACACTTGGATGTGGACAAAGCAAGAGAACTGAAAGCTTTCTTTCTTTTCATCATCAGCTGTTTAATTGTACATATGCAACTGGATCAAGTCAATGTCACTGAGTAAAACAAAAACATGCAACACTGACTTAAATGACATCTTAGCTTTTAAGATGTATAAAAAAATAAAATAAATAACAGTGGCATCTTTTTAAATTAATGAAATCTTGCATGAAATATAAAGCTCAACTTACAAACAAAGATAACCTGAATTCAAATGTAGTATTTTATGCGGTAATCGATTTTTTTTTTCTCAGCAGTGTAGCGCGTGTGATACTGTGCTCTTTTCAAAAGATTTCAATCAAAGACTCAGTTAGTGTATTGATTGCATCATACAGGTGCAGTGGTGAGAACGAGATTTGTCATGGAGATGACTACGCTACATTCAGAATTCAAGGGAAATGAGGGTTGGAGGTTTGTCATCACTACCACAATTAGTGCAACTAGTGTTTCTATTTTTCTTTTTCCCATGGAAAATTGCGTAAAAGCTACAGAGCTGAGTTTCAAGGAAACTGGAGAAGAGGTGGAACTCTGCAATACAGGACCATTGGTAGAGTCATAATCCAGTGGAATACCAGCAACAGAACATTGGTAAAATTCTCTGGAAAGGAACTTTCCGAAGATGTTTGTTTTTTGCTCATTTTGCCATCTTGGGGGATAAAATGTATTACGTGACTGAGACACGGGTCTTAATGTCTTGTCATGTGTCAAGAGTAAATCATAGACAGATGTAATGGAGAGTATCTGGTCATGTTTCAAAATAAAGCATCATTTAGACTCAGATAATAAATCAAATAGTAATAATGGAAGTTATTTATTTTTTCTCCGCGGCCCGGTACCAAATGACCCATGGTCCGGTACCGGGCCGGGAACCGGGGGTTGGGGATCACTGATAAACAGTACATCTGGCAGTCACATGAATGCGTTGCTTGGTACTTCCAGATACTTTTGTACACTAACCACAATCCATTTCTTGATCTTTTCCCATCCTGGCTGTTTGGATCCAATTAAAGAGAATCTTAGTTGTCATCAGGGAGGCTCCAAATCAAACAGAAGATTTACTGCTTATAATCAAATCACAGCACACTACTACAGTGAAAGGCTCTCTGTTTCAGCCGTCACCCTTACAAAACATGAAGTACATTCCAGTCATATAGCAATGCTCAGTTTCCTATGAATGCATGCAAAGGTTGGTATGAATTATTAACTCATGTTAGATGAATGGAGCAACATTATTCAAAACAAATGTTGTGTTTGTTCATTACTGCTCAAAATGTTTTATGGTCATTGTCAGTACGCAGCAGACAAAATACTTTTGCACAATCCTCAGCTGTGCCATATTTTGCGGTCTCGCTTTCGTCATAGTAGGAATCTGTCTCTGGATGTTTTGTAATTTGACAACAATATGACAATGCTCTGGCTGACAGGGAGGGTAAAGGGGGATTCCCCGATTATGACAGATCTCCTGACACCCATGGCAGCGCTGCGGCTTGAGGTAGGTCTTTCTGACATGTCTTCATTGACCAATAAACAAACCATCAAATTTCTTCCAACTCAGAACACAAGTAAGCTAGAAGCTCTATAGACTGTATAAGAGGAAGTGGGCAATCCTTGTTTGATGTTACCTGTAGATTTTCTGAAGAGTGTTTCCTGTCACACTGTGCTGTGCCTTGTTGCAAATGGGAGCTGGAACAAGCACACTTTAGTTCAGTCTATTTTAGCTAGTTCAACCTGGCTGGATTAGTTTATGCTAACCTTTGATGCTAATTAGTAATTTACATTTACTCAGGTTGCAGTTACCCATGGATCAAGCAAGCCTACTGGTATAGGTGTGAGAGTGGCAGACTGAGTGACAGCAGGTCCCAGCAGATTTCCACTACTTCATGTTTCAGCTCAAGCAGCACTCATTTTGGATGTGGTTGGCAAGTGATCCATGTAGTCAGTTTGGAAGGATACTGAAATGATTCAAGGCATAAGTCCTTCTATCAGAGGACATAGCTGCTACGAGAGATAGAAACTGATGAGCTAGAGACAGTCTAACTGGGTGTCTTCTGACCAGCAGCTGTCAAACAGAAACAAAGACAGCTGCTTCAGACAGCTTTGCTCTGCAGCACAAAAAAATGCAATGCCCCGTACTGTTGTCATGGATGTGAAATCTAACTATGGAGACAGAAACTGCTTTTTGAACCAGACTGTGAATAGGTTTATTTATTCTGCAAAGCTGGACATTTTGACATGGGGGTTACTGGCAATCCACTGGTTTTGGAGCCAGCCCCTAAGGGTCAGTTGAGGAACTGCAATTAAACCTAGTTCCATGCTGACGTCAAACTAGCAAGGGAAATGCAAATATGTATGTAAATATCCATATTGCCTGAGATTTTAGTAGCTGCTATTAGCTGTGTGGCTGCAATTTGACTGGCTGATGCTTGTGTCACCCCATCCAAAGTCAAAAGTCAGCAACACTCTTGGCGCTGCCAATGCATGTGTATGAGTAAGGGGTCCACTATTAAGATAAACTGCTAACATTGCAAAGCATCTTGGGACAGCAGCCTGTCCGAGTAGCACATCAAAAAGTTGATGGCTTGGAGCAAGGCAGCAGGTCTTGAGAACAGAGGTATTTTGGTTTGATAGGGTTATCTGGTTAAATTTGTTTTATATATATATATATATATATATATATATATATATATATATATATATAGTTATACATGCAACAAAGCTTCTTACATAGATAGAAATAGAAAATTCACAGAGGATGAATATTTTCTTAATCCCCCCCTCCCCCATACAGTAGCTACACCTTTAAGCAAGCAGATAGTAATAAAGAGAGACAATTATAACAATAGGCATAAAAGCTACCCCTCATGACAGCACAACAACCACTGCGATTTATATTTCTTTATTTATGTTTTACTTTCATAAGGTTAATGCACCTAAATCGCCTCTAATCATCCATTATTTTTCTCACTATCTTCATCAGTTGTATGGAGCCTCAGCAAAAAAAAGAAAGTGATGTGCTGTTGCTTCCAAGGTGGCATATATCTGTCTGAAACAAACAGAAGTGTGCATATAACAATAATAATAGCTTTTTAATCGGAAATCTGTTAACTTATTAAGTCACAAGTCTCATTTTCAGCCATAAAATATTTAGCTTTTTTTGTTCACTTCACATTCTTCAGAATCAGGAACTTGTAGCCTGAAGGTTCCTGGTTCAAATCCAGGCTGGGATATTTCTGTATGGAGTTTATATGTTCTCCTAGTGCCTGTTTGAGTGTTCTGTGGATATTCTGGTTGACTCCAACAATCCAAAAACATGTCTCTCATGTTCATATGTGATTCAAATTTACTGTAGATGTGTGTGCGCACACACGTGCATGCATGCGTGTGTGTGTGTGCACGCCTGTCTCATATGCCTGTTTGGACCTTTGATGGAACTGTTTACCTGTACAGCGTGTACCCCACCTCTCTCCCAGTGACACCTGGATTAGATTCCAGCCCCCATGACACTCTGAACAGGATGAAGCAGGGATAGAAAACGGATGCATGGATTGATTTTAAAATGCACCCAGTGAAATCTCAAAGTGAACACAAAAGGACTGAATTTTGTGACTAAAAGTGATTAATAATCAGGATATTGAATTTAAACAAAACCACAACTGGCACAAATCTTGAAAGTCTGTAAAACCCAGGCCCAAGGCCCCCCTGATTAGGTCTGTCGGTACCGGTACTGCACAAAAGGCATGATGAAGAACACATGATTGGACAACCAAGAGCCAAGTCAGATCTTAAGTCAGTGAGAGAGGGGTTTCGTTTCTTTTAACTCTACTGGGATGTTAAGACCAATTTGCACACAACATACAACAGTGGCTTGGGTGTCATGCTCATTGTCCCTTCTCACTGTAGTTTGTCTTCTTCCTCCATCTAGTGGTCAGAAATAAAGGTCATCAAAAACTTTATTAGCTCTGAAGAAAAACCTGTTGCTTACCACAATTTATTTATCTTGCAGGTACTTTTACATGATTATTTATCCCATAGTCCAAAGTTTGGGCACCCCAACTATATATTCTGAATGACAATGTTACTATTTTACTAAAGTAAAAAAAAATCTAGGATAATGGCACATCTCAACCACATTATCATTAAATAAACCAAAGATATATATTTGAAGTTCTACACTGAAAAGAAATACAACATCAGAAGACATTTATTTTGTCATTACTCCAACTTTATCAGTGTTGACTAGTTACTGCTATCAATCACCACAAGGGGGCAGTGTGTCTCAAATTGCTTAAGGGAGGGAGCAATCAGGTGAGTGGTCTTCAAGGTCAATATTACACACCACACATACATGTTAGACAGGTAATAAGGTTCTCTTCATACAATAATCCAGTGTACACCTGTGTCATGATGAGCGTAGACTTTGGCATAAAATCTAAAATGAATCAAGTGTCTTCAACAGTTACAGCTATTCTGAAAGTCAGATTACTTGAATCCTACTGTAGAAAATCAGTTTTCCCAGTTAGCTTATATCAAAGGTCAACTGGTTAAACGGGAAGAATATTCACTCTCTCAGAAAGATATCACTCTGCCAATGATTTTTTCTCCTAATTCCTATTACATCAGCTGAGTCTAAGGGTGCTGTTGGCAATGGAAGGAGATATCATTATTAATGAACCCCTCGCTAACACACACACACACACGTACATACACACATAAAGCCACCATGTCAGAGACAAGAGCTGGTGTGTCTTTAGCTGGGACTGCAGTGTTTGCACCATTTGCTGTTGTTCACATGCTGGCAAATGCACACACACACAGAGAGAAGCCATCACTGAAGTCATCCACAAGAAAAGGATCTGAGCTGTGGAGGAGCTGAGTTTGCCGCACAGACACACACACACACACACACTGAACGCCTGAGCCCCCATTGGTTGACGTCTCTCCACCCCACCGCGGGAGTCTCTGAGGGGTCTGCTGCAGCACTCTGCTCCAGGGGCCTGGAAACGCTGGAGTGAGCCTTTTTTTTTCCCCCCCTTACTTCTATTTTGGGCTGCATATCCATGGTCCTCAGCCTCCCTCATTTTCCACCGTTTTTCAACATACTGGTTCCCAGTGTAGACTGCTTGCGCAGCTTCATTGCCTCCACTGCAGACTGAAACAGCAGCAAGGCCCGAAGCTCACAGAGGCAATATGATACCACTGAGACAACGGGAATCTGTGCAATAAAGGAAGGGCGCATAAATCGTGCCTCCACTGCAGGGCCCAGGGGCAGCAACCCAGTACGCAGCCAGCCATGTAGACTCAGGCCACAGCTGAAAGAATTTGGAAAGGGCCCTTCCTGCTGCCCCTCCCCCACACAAACAGAAACCTATCTCCTCTCAGGAAACCAAAGGTTTTCATGACCAAAGTTTTTTCTTATTTCTAGGAAAAGTCAAAGGTTTTCTCTTGCGTTTGATCAATGTACTACGCTGTTTATATGTGTTGCATACGTATTTAATTCCCACCAACAGAAGGCTTGGGAAAAATCTATGCAATTTAGAATTGTTTTAAATCACATTTTACAAAAACCCATATGACAGGGAGAACTTTGCAAAAAATCTAAGATGGGAATAATAGTTGGGCACCTTATTCTGCTGTTCTTGTATTAATACAGAAAACCTGAAAATCCCATAGGTGTTGATTAAATTCATGGCTCAGAGGGGAATATGTTAAAGGCCCTTTTACTTTTTTATTACATTTTTAATAGGAAGTTGAAATCAGTCCGTTGAAAGGGTTGTGTTTTTGCACCTATACTACAGGGGATCAATCAGTCTCATGGAGAGCTCTTAAACCTCATCCCTGGAGTAAAAAACACAAGGGTATCTGCCCACATTCATAAATTAGAGGGAGGTTCCTAATTCTACAATAGCCTATAGGGCTTCAGATTCATGTAGAAACCTGTCAGAGGGAGGAAGCATGTTTATGAATGAACATACTACTTATCTGCCCTTGCTCAGTGTGTAGTCTGATAAGTTTAAGGATGAGCAGGAAGTCCTGTCCGGCGTGGAGACATCCACCGCTGCAGCTTATTCACCATATGTGCGTTTTTTCACGCATTTCCTTCCGACAGAGGAAAACACAAAAGAGCTTTGTGATAACTTTGAAAAACAACAGAGATTTGTGTCACAGAGCATAAAGTTGCAAACTTCCCACAAAAGCCCCAACTGTTAGGTTTGACACTTGACTGGCAGCAATGTGATTGTGATGTTTTGGGTTTTAAGCTGCGGTTTGTGCTTCTCCGCGGCCACATAAATGGGTATCCGGCTTATTGATGGCGCTGAATGCCAACGGGCATTAGAACAGCGAGCGGCCATCTGCCAGCCGAGCGAACTAGCAACCCCACCAGCTGCAGTCGCAAAACGCCCTACAAAGCAGGACATGCATGCAGCTTCTGACGTCTGCGGCCACACTGCGCTACAAAGACCAGAAAACCCAGGAGCGGAAACAATGAGAACCGGGCTCGTAGACGCCGCAGAGGTCCGGGACCAGCAAGTTTTTTAGACGAGGGGTCGCCGTTAAGCGCACATCACTTCATTTTCGGATGACCGGTTCGGGCGATTTTTTTTTTCCACGCCGGAAAATACACATAAAAAAAAAAAAGACTCATGCAGGGGCACTTTAATACACCGACATGGCGACGGCAAGAAAAGGGAGAGAGCTTTTTACTATTTTGGAAACTAGCGCGGACGCAGAAAGTGCCACGGAGCGCGACGGACAAGACTCTCCGCTGAATTTTTCGGCCGACGTGAGGTGGTTTGAAATCCCCAACAGAAAGCCGGACTCGGACGAGGAAGGCGAAGCACGGCGGGAGGAGGAGGAGGAGGAGGACGGCGAGGGGGAGAATGGATTCGCGAGCGCGGCGGCGGCCGCGGCGGAGGCGGCGGACGCGGCCAGCCTGATCGCGGGAGGAGGCTGCAACATTATACTGGTGACCGGCAGCAACGGGACCAAGCACGACGAGGAGGACTACGCGGAGGACTGTTATTATTCCACCTCCACCAACTGCTCTGACACCACCTCGAACGATTCGGATATTGATTTCTCCGATCTGGAGGAGGAGGAGCGCAGGAGCTTTTTCCGCTTGGAGGAGGACTCGGACGAGGACTGCGCTTCTCCGGACTTCTGGGGGGAACCTGACCAGGTGATCTCGATCGACCCCTTCTCCGCCGTCAGTGGCCCTCAGCACTCGCTGGGGGACGACGCTGACACCCGTGACTATTTCCGGATACTCTTCCCAGATTCTCTTTTTGAACACATGGTAGAACAAACAAACAACTACGCCCTCTATCGGCAGAGGAGGAGTGGAAAATCAGACCCCCACTGGCACCCCACTGATGTCAGAGAGATGAAAGCGTATGTAGGTCTGAATATCCTGATGGGTATTAATCAGCTCCCAGACACGGGCATGTACTGGGCCAGTGACATTTTCATCGGTAATGCGGGCTTTAAAAAAACGATGACGGCGAGGCGTTTTGAGAAGCTCACCCAGTACCTGCAGCTGTGCGACCGTGAGTCCGAGCCCGTGCGTGGAGAGCGCGGCTACGACGGGCTCTTTAAAATCAGGCCTCTCCTGGATGTGGTCGAGAACACCATGTGGGACGCGTACACGCCCAACCGCTGCCTGACCATAGATAAGTGCTCCATAGCCGCCAAGGGACGTTTCTCCCCCACCCAGTACATGTCCTCCAAGCCCCTGAGGAAGGGGCTGACCGTGTGGATGCTGTGCGACTCCCGCTCGGGCTACTGCCACCGGACCAAGATCTACGTGGGCAGGCCCGGCGAGGACGAGGAAACGGCCACCCTGGGCTACAGGGCGGTGACCTCTCTGGTGCGCGGCCTGGAGGGTCAGTACCACCACCTCTTCATGGACAGCTTCTTCACCTCGGCGCCCCTCCTTCAGAGGCTGCTGAGGGACGGGTTGTACGCCTGCGGGCCCACTCGGCCCGGGCGCAAGGGTTACCCGGCGGTCCTGCGCCCCCGTAACGTCGGCAAGCTGTGTCAGGGGGAGTTCTACCAGTGCCAGCGTGGCAACCTGGTCGCCACAGTGACGCGGGACGTGAAGACGGTCAGCTGCCTGTCCACCAACTGCGCGCCGGGGATTGTGGGTATCAGTCCGGGGCGGCAGCAGCACGACATAGACGGGGAGGAGGAGAGCGACAGCATGGACAGCTCGGGCTCATCTCTCGGCGTGCCCCGACCTCTGCCCCTGCTGCTGTACCAGGAGAACATGAGAGGGGTGGACCTCTGCGACCAGCTGAGGGAATGCTATCAGGTCGGCAGGCCGTGCAAGAAGTGGTGGCGCTACTTTCTGTGGTTCTACGTCAACCTGTGCATCGTCAACGCCTACATCATCCTGAGAGAGAGCAGAGGGGGCGCGCCGCCAGCCGGCTTCAACGGCAAGCAGTTCACCCAGCGGCACTTCCGGGTGCGCCTGGCGCAGCAGCTGATTGGAGACTATCAGGGGGCGCGGGGTATGGAGCGGGCAGCTCGCAAGAGGCACGCGGATTCCCCCATAGAGTATGGACATCGCCTGGAGCGCATGTCAGAGCGCTCGCGCCGCTGCAGGAACTGCACCAACAAGGGACTGCGGCACGAAAGCGTTTTCGGCTGCAAGATATGCAATGTCCACCTATGCAGGGGTGGGTGCTTCTCTGAATTTCATAAATAAAATCAAACTGTTTTTTTTTTGTTGTTTGTTTTTATATCCTTTGTGTAATCCAACAACTTGTGTCACAATTTTCTTTTTTTTAAACAGTAAAACAATTTTGTAATTCCAAAGGATTCCACTACAAGTGCACACGCTATAGTCACACACTTTATGTAGAACTAGTTTTAGGTTAGAGATATTACTGCACGTATATTAGAGAAAATAATCAGAAAAACTGTAGTTCATTTGAATTAGCCTAGAATGTTTTGGAGATCGCCTTCTGTAACACTGACATAAATGCCTTGTGTCACTTTTTTTATACGTTTAAAATATGGTAAGAATTTTGTATTAAAAAAAAAAAAAGTTAAAATCCAATGTTTCTGCACTTAGAACTGATGAGAAAATGTTTACGATGGGAAGTTTATCTCTCTGTTTTTCCAAAATAAAAACTTCATTATGATGGACTTAACTATACCATCTCGCTCTCTCTCTCTCTCTCTCTTTTCAGTTTTACTTTTCAAACTACCACCGTAGTATATACAAACAGAAACATGGAGTTAGTCAAATCTGAGCATTAATGTTTTTTTTTTGTTTTTTTTTTTTTTTTACTTTGGGCTTGTTCACAACTGAAAATCCATGTCTGGACCTTCAAGGGGACACAGCTTGGACTAATTAGAGAGCAGAAAAAGCCCCTCAGTGCTCCCCAGCCAGTAGACCTAGTGATGCCATTTCTTTCTCCAACCACACCACAGACACAGAGCCATCTGTGGCCCTGTTACACTGAGTCCAGAACCCAAAAAGTGGTACTAGTCACTGACACGACTGGGAACTAGAAGAAACACACTTTTTGATGTAATATTCTTTTTTTCTAATGGATGAGGGAACACGTTTGAATGATGTAAAACAGTTTGTACACGATTAATTAAATCAGGATGTGGTGGATCAAAGCTCTTTTTGGAGCGCTAAGAGATGAGTGCGTTTTAATTAGAGATGTCTTTGACTTGTGAAGGCGTGTTTTCTGTTGACTCTGTTCTGGGCTGACGGGGCTGTACGCAAAAGCAGAGATCGGCCGTTTCAGCGTGTCACACTTCTCGTCTCCTGTGTGTCTCCGTCTGAGATCTCTCTCCTTCTTCAGGATGCTATCTCTCTCTATCTTTCCCCTTTCCCGGGCTCTGCTGTGCCATCCTACACAAACACACGCACACACACACACACAAACACACACCCTCCCCTCCTTTCCTCTTCAGTCTCCTGTCTTGCAGTCCCTGAGCCGTTCCCCAGCTGGGAGAGGGTTAGTCAACTGGACGGCCATCCCGCTGATCTGCTGGAGCCCCGTGGGGAGTTGCCATGGCAACCGTGGCCGATGAAGACAGGGAGTCGCCAGCAGGCCCACATGGTTGTCATGGTACTGGCTCTGGCTGCATGAGGGGAGGCGCCAGAGGCCACACCTCCCAACTCCCCTCTCCAAAACCAGAGAGCGCTGTGGTGTGGTTTGTGTGTGTGTGTGTGCGCGCGTGCACGCGTTGAAGGAGCCTCCTGGCCGACAGCCCGCACACCCTCCACCGAGCCAGGCCGGTTACCAGGCAGGCTCTGCTACAGCAGCGCCGTCAAGGCTGAGCCCAGGCGCTGCTGTAGCAGATGTCTTCATGCAGATGTTGCTGGGATTAACAAAGTCTGCTGCGCCATGCTACATCACACCAAACGCTTCTGCAATATCTTTACATTGATAGACGAGGCGGGATTACTTAAATCTGCACTTTGTAACGAACTGGTCAAAAGTTTGCACTAAAATGAATCGGTCTGTCCTGGTTAAAAGGTTAAAGGTTAAAATATGACCAACTCACCCTGTGCTCATATTCTACTGTCAAAGTTCTTACAGGTAACCTACTCAGCATCTAGACCATTTGAAGCATTACTGTGTTATTAATGATGAACTTTTTTTTTTCTTTTGTGTTTTCTGGAAAGGGTAAAGCGCAATCTGTGCTGAGTCAGAACCAAACACTGCTTCGTTTCTCTTTAAGGCAGGTGGGTGTACTGTATGCACTGTCACGATAGCCAGATATAATGTTTCCAGGATGGATCCCAACCATAAAATGCTCAGCTCTCAACACGTCTCCCCTCCTGGGCAGGGAAAGATCTGTGAGTTCTCTGTCAAGAATATGGGCCTGGTTTCACTTAAGAACAACTGGTTGGCTAACACATGTACTGAGAATCATGAATGTGCCTTTGTTAAATGCTTTCCTCTGTCCCAGAGTAAGGACTTGGACAAGGACGAGCGTGAGAAAGCCCTGACATCCAATTCTCAGTTCTCTCATTCATTGTGTCTTTGCCCTGCCTGTGTATGAATGTTCTACGCAGACACCACTACGAAAGGTTCAATGACATCAAATCCATTTCTTTAAAAGCATCTCATCAAAATTTAATGTAGTTGTTAAAGGACAAGTTCTCTCAAATATCAAAATACATTTATACATATAAGACAAAGGGCGCCTCATCTACTTTTGTTTAAAATAAAAGTATAATTTGTACCTTAATTACAACATGCTAATGCTGGGCTTTGCTTATCATTGCAGGCAGAAATATTGATCTTTTTGACTGAATTAGCATACTTTTCTGAATGGAATTTTAAATGAAAAAAAGTAAACATTTTGACATATATAAAATTTGTTTTGAATTCTTGGCTCATGAACCTTTCCAAAAAGAAATAATATATATAAACTGATAATCTAGGGGTTGCAGTCTATCTTCTATGAGCTTTTGGAATTCAGATACAGATTTTCCTTTTAGTCTTGTCAATGATTTAATTTGATTATCTATCTGATGCTCAAAGTTGCTCACATTTTATGAGAACCTGCGGCTTGAAAAAACTCCAAAAACTGAAAACTGAACTTCTTTTTTTTAACATTAATATTTATCATCTCATGATGACACCATATATTTGACCCTCATCCATCAGACTGAGCTATCTCATGTTATATAAAGTACTATATAATCAACACTATCTTAACCTTCTACAACAGTAAAGTTCACACAGACCTTGTAAGCATTAATCCTGAACAATGTTTCTACTTTTTGTAGACACCCACACTGTCCATAATTACACACTCCTGTTCTAACAAAGCACAACATAAATTCACATATATATCGTACATACCATTTTCTCTATATACTTGTATGCAAAACAGTGCCATTTACATTTAAGTTTCACCTATTCAGCTTTGTTGTCTTTATTCTTAACTGTTGCCAGTCATGTGAAAGTACACTTAGATGCACTGAGCAAACTGAGTCTCGCCTCTTGTATTTGTAACTGAATCAGCCTGCAAACCTCATTTTGATCCATTCCATCTACATACTGTCTAATCAGATTAATAGATAAAAAACATTTAAATTAAAGTGCCCTTTTCTTAAGCCCAAGTACTTTGGGTTCTAATACTTTAAAGCAGGGGTATCCTGATCCAGCCCTCTGATGTGTATGCCTTAGATGTTTCCCTGCCCCAACACACCTGATTCAAATGAATGGGTCATTAACAGACTTCAGATTTCGATGACAAGCTGATGGTGACCCATTCATTTGAATCAGGTGTGTTGTAGTAGGGAGACATCAAAGACATGCAGGACAGAGGCCCTTGAGGGCTGGATTTGGACACTCCTGCTTTAAAGGGATATGCTAATTCCCAACATTTTGGGAATAATCTTGTTTGCCATCTACCCCAGAGTCTGATAGAAGGGTACATACTGTTGTCTTCTCTTTGCATCAATAATTTCATCTAACAAAGCCCCTGTTAGCCTAGTTTAGCATAGTCACAGGAGGCAGATTGCTATACCTAGCTTAAGTGACAAAAGAAACTTCCTAATAGCTCCAAAACAATTTTATTTTCATATTGTGACTTGTACATTTAGCTTGTGTAGAAATGACTATGTAAAAATGAGATGCGACAATCTTATAAACAGATACATATAGGGAACTATATTTTAGCAAAGTACCACTACGTGGGTGCAGTAATTGCCCGCATCAGCACAGTTGCCAGGTAACATTCAAGGAGAGAATTTGAGAGTTTACATATCTTTGTAAGTAAAGTCTAGCAGCCAGTTCATAGTTCATAATCAGTTTCCGAAACCTGTAGTTTTTCCTTGGTGTAATCTGGCAGAAAAGGATTCAGCTCTGGATAGGTTGGCCCCAAGTAATCGTAGTCATCTGATGACCACATGCTCACAAAGTCAGCCATAGTCAGCGGTGACCTAAAGGGCCGTGTATACTCTAATGTGTAATGTGTCGCCGTCAGCTTGTCGCAGAGATGCCGCCGTCACTTTTGATTTATACTCGCGCGGTCTCCGCTATGTTCGCCACAACGCAAGATGGACAATCACGAACTAGCTAAACTTACTAAACTTATCTCTTGTGTTCCACTTCCTTACCGTCTTGGCTGTATCCAGACCCACATTCATCGCAATCTCCCTCCATGAATTACTAGAATATATGCTGTCTTTGTGGTGTGGAGAACCAGAATCGTACAGATGTGGGTACTTCCTCATTTCTTCAATGCACTCTTTTTTATGTGGATGTAGAATTGACCAATCAGAGGCCCCCTTTCTCTCCTCTCTGCAACACTGTCTGCGTCAACCTACAATTTTGGGTAGGTGCACCGGAGTGTCTCTGTAGTGTCGGCGTAGGGTGAACGTCAGGTCGTCTGCGTCGTCTGTGTAGGTGACGCAGACGACCTGACGTTCGAGTATAAATCAGGCTTTAGCTGCAGAATTAGTTGGTGCAGCATTACATTAGCTGAGATTGTTGCCTCTCATTTTACTAGGTATTACATAAGGAAAATGCACAAGTCACAATGTGTAAATAAAAACATTTTGGAGTTGTCGGTTTATTTTGTCAGGAGTTGCAATCAAGTTGCTTCTATGCTAAGCTAACTATGCTAAGATAAGCTCTCATAGGCTTTCTCAAACGGATGTTTTTTTTTTTTTTGACGCACAGAGAAGAGAGTGGCATTTCCTCTCCTATCATAAGAGGGGGTTGACAGTAAATAAGATAATTCCCAAAATGCTGGCGTATTACTTTAAGTATTTTACCAAATTGATACTGATCTTACTGTAGAGTATTTCCTTCATGAAATTTACATCATACTATATTTACTTTTACTGAAGTAAAGAATCAGACTATTTTTTTTTCTCCTTTGCTCAAATAGATACAACATCAGATTGCAGAAACAACCTATTTGGGACATACAATATAAGGGTTTATATATATTTATATATATAGATCAAATAAAGGGAAAAATCATGTTAATTTGTGTTTGTGTTCTCACTTTTTAAGAGTTGTTAACTATAGAACTAAAACAACACAGATTCAAGGATGTGCACTTTGTAAAGAATGGTCAAACACATCCAAATTATTTTACTATTCTGACATCTCCATCTAGTGGACATGTGTGTACATAGATACATAATACAAAAATGCACTTGAGGTTTGGGCATCTCCGGAAAACATGCTTTTATTTAAGTGCTGCAACAATAAATAACATACTCAAAAGTTCTTTTTGTTATTATTTAGAATCCTGTAACACATTGTCAAACATTATCGCACATACAACACCCCTACCTTCCACCACCAATTTATCATATCCTTTTTAACCAGATAACTCTCGAAACCGGATGGATCGCTTTGTTTTTTGTTGACAAGGTTTTGGCAAACCTTGCAGGATGACCAGAGGGGAGTTTGATTTCTTGGTCTCTTATGAGAGGGATATCAAGAGTGACCTGTGGGAGAGGGGAAAAAAAAAAAAAAAGTAATATTGCTTTTTTGTCATTTACATAGATAGAAATCTGGGACCTGCTTAATTCAGATTTAAATGGACCGTAAGGCTACTCGGCTCTGAGTCTCTTCCCAGGAAACACCAGCGTTTAATGGGCAGTCTCTTTAAGAACAGATGGCATGATGGAACAGGTTAGGCTGTAATAGGACACTTTTTCGTTCCCTTCATTTGTATGTGGGCTGCCTGAGCCTTTTAACCCCTCCTCCCACTTACTCTCTCTGTCTCTTCCTATCAAACAGCCACCATGTGGTGCTGTTTAAGTGCAAAAAAAAAAAATCTTTAATTTATGATGCAGAAAAACAAGGGAAACCAGATCTACATTTACTCAGTCTTGATGTTTACATCGTTTCATATGAGGGTACAATACATTAAATGAGTCTTATTCAACTGCCGGTTCAAATACCTTGATTCTGTACTCAAGCTTCATCATGCAGCAGTTGAAGAAGGTAGGCTGGAGCTGTGGAGGGATACGCAGGACTTTGGCGATGGTGGAGCAGCTCTGAGCTGGAACAGAGTCTTCTGTCCCAAACAAGATATCATTTGTGTGTACTCTCCTCTTTGACTCAGCAACAAAGGTCTGCGTCTCACACAGGTAGAATTTTGGTTTTACTGAGCATGATGATTCATTCAGAACTTCCGCGAAGACTCCCATCGCTTCACCTGTTTACATTTTTTTAGAAGAGAAAATAGTTTATGTTGCAATGAAAACACTACAGAAACAGATATCATATATGAAATATGTTTACCTTGCTTTAAGCCCATTTTTTCTGACATAACGTTCATAGTAACTTTTCCAGAGCCATGAAATGATATTCTGGTGGCATATTGCTGTTCCTGCAAAATCATATAGAGACAGAGGCTTTCAGAGAGACAAATCTCAAAATTTTTTATTTTGACTGAGTGGAAAGTTTTGCATTGTTAAGAGGAAAATGGAACCAACTAAATTATGTTCCTAACCTTAAGTCCAATGACTATCATTTCTGACTTGGAGGCAAAGGGGAACTCGGAGCTGGTAAGGAATGGGAAGTCAGTCTTGGCTTTGTGTACAAGCCAGATTGACTGAGTCAGCTGTGCTCGCAAACTATATGTGACCTCACCCCATTTCCCTTTATATGATGAAGGCATGTCTCTGTAAGAAAAGAGCCCAGTGGGAAATTATAGTCATTTATCTCCCCAGACCAGGAAGTGTTTATGTAAAATACAAATTCAATATATAGTGCTGTGCTACAATAGAACACATACATCTTTGGAATCACAAAGCTGAATGGATACACATTTCTCCCAGGGCCCATGATTTCTGAACCTTAAAAAAGAAAACACATTAAATGCTCTTTCATCAGTTTGGCTTCACACTGTAAGATATTAATCAGCTGAGAAGCTCAAAGCTCATTTTATCTTTCACAATTGACTCAAGCAACACAATACTAACCATCTCCTTTGTTTTTATCCTGAAGAATAATATGTTCAAAATAGAAGTATTTTCTCTTGTTGCTGTGGACCACTGTGGTTTGGCCTTCCTGCTCATACCAAGTTACCTTTGCTTTTCCTTTCGCTTTGACCACAAAACACTGCACTTTTATTTCCTTGCTGGTGACCACTGTCACTTTCCCAGATAGGACGTCCCCAGGAGAATAGGTGCCGTGCTCATTCACTTTGTCGTAATCCAGTAAAAAGTGTTTAACGGCCATGATAAGACTACATCAAATAGTTTTCCCAAAGCATGCCGCTAAAAAACACGGAGAGCTTCCAGAAATGATTGACGATGGTAGTAAGACAAGGCCTCCCTTCATCCCTGTGATGAAGAAGATGTTGGCAAGCCTGTAGCAGTGGATTTCTCTGGAACCTGCGGCTGTGTCACACATGATCATGTGATGGAGACTGCAGGTGTCACTTTCACATCAGTAACTCTAGCTGGCAGTCCTTCAGGGTAAAATAGGTTAAATAACTGAACACCAAGCTATATCATATGTGTGCCGGTTTATTCAGTGAATAATGTTGAAAATAAGATCAACAAATCAGCACCTCAAAGTACATACTGTGTTTTATCACTCCGTGTTTTAAAAGTATACTTCACCACCCCCCACCCCCTCCCATTCATAAGAAAGTTCACTTACACACCAGGTCATTGCTACTACATCTGTAGATATTAGTGTCAATATGAATCAAAGAAGCTGTAAGCAATTTCACATGCTAGGAATACATTATTGATGAATCAGTCAGTGTTTAGTCAACCTCACCAACAGTTAAGAGCATTTTAACTCCAAAACAGATCATGACATGGTGTGCTGCCCTCAACATGGATTGACCCGTTGAACTTCCAGATGTCTGAAACATCTGAAAGACCTGAGAACACACCCTGGCAAAATAAAATCAGATCTGCATTAAGATTACTACTCCCACTTGGGTATCTCTATGTCAGAAGAACATTGATTCTCTTCTTGCTTCTGAGAGGAGTTCTCACATTCAGTCTGGCTCCTTATCAAGGAACAGTTTTGTCTTGTAGCACTGTGTTATAAACAAACATTTTTTTTAAATAATTGCCATAATTATACCTTTATTCAAGTAAGGAAGTGAAAAAAGAAGGCATTGCTGTTACATGTAAGATGGAAAACTGAATTAGACCCTTTTATACAAGATACTCTGTGTTCTATTCACCCCAGTACAATAAATGGTATAATATACAGTAGTAGTCAGAAATCAAAACATCAGAATTAAAAGACCTGAATACAACGTGTCACTTTGCAGTCACACTGCATATGTGAAAAGAAACTGTTGTGGCTCCAGAAAGAGATGTAACATCTGATAAACTTTCTAATTTCAGTGGCAGATAGTGATAACAAAGATTATGTAGACAGTGACAGTGTAGAGACATTTAAATCCACCCACCCTGTTGGAGATGAAAATGTATTAAGGGTAATGCAGGCACCAGCATTTGTCAGCAAAGAGAAATGGATGGAATGAAGATGATGCATCCACTGGTGTTATCAGGCTAAAATCATGACAGTCTATGTTAAAGTGTGTATTTTTGGAAAGAGTTATCATAAGATGGGGGAGGGTACATGGCACATGCTCCGTAGGGAGGTGGGGGGTCCTTTGTTTGTGGGGCGGTGCTCCAGGTAGGTTGGCTCGGGTTTCCAAAGGGTTCAAATCCAAATCCAGGCAAAGCTGGTGGTTGTGCTCCCTCTGCAACCTCAGGTAGGATGACAATAGGCAGTTTGATTACTGGATCTGATGCATATTTAATATCCAGATAGATCTGAAAGAAAAAAAAATGAGTTAGCTTTCATGTGTGCATTTTAGTGTGAAGGTAATTGAAGCTGGGTCAGCTGGGTTTGCAATGTTCCTCATTCCACTGTTCTGTCACTAGAGGTCTCCAACTATTAGGTTAGCACTAATATTCACCTGGCTGCTAGTAATATTCCCAGACTGGCTGGTAGTGTAGTTTACCTTCAGTCTGTATTCCAGCTTGATGATGGAGCAGTTCAGAATGGATGGGGGCAGATGTCCAGGGATGGTGATCACCTTGGTCACACAGTCTTTGCCAGAGGATAAATCAACAGCATCAACTTTATCTTTAAGGATGTTTTTTGTGTGAACTCTTCTGTGACCCTGGGCAAAGTAGCTTTTCTTCTCGTACAAGACAAATTTGGGCTTGACTGAGCGACTTGAGCGATTGTTGACTTTAACTGTGACATGAAGGCTCTCACCTGTAAAATGGAGAGAGCTGGTCAGTTTGGAAAACATTAAATCCATTGAACCAGTGACAAATGGTGTTGATATGATGAGTATAATAAATAACCACATGGGTTAAATGTTAAGCTTCTGAAACATAAAGACTTGTAGACTACCTCCCCGCCACCTCTCCTGGTTTCAGTTCTAGACTTTGGGGATCATCAGTATTACATGGGAGTAGAGATTAAGAAAAAAAGTTTATTTGAATATAGAAATTTCTATCAGAGGAAAAATGTCAGATTATATTATACATTTTTATCCTGTCCACTTTATATTTTCTAGACACGTAGACCCTGGTGCTGCCTTTACCAATAGTGTCTCCTGTGAGAATGATGGGTAAAATGTTAACAAAGAAGTGCTTTTGTGTGATGTTTCCTTCTTTAAACGCATACATAGCAAGCATTCCTCCTTCAATCAAACCTTAAAAACCTGCCCTTGATGATAAGCATGAGGTGTATTTCCAGTTCCTGAACAAAGGAAGGCAATACATCAAAATTCCACAAATGTAACATTTCCCTTTTAGACAAGACATCTACCTGGTCTGTATCCCAACCTCTTGGTATGGACATCCATGGAGACAGTCCCAGAGCCAAAGGCAAGGTTTTTGTCCTTGCACTCATGCTTAGGTTCCTAGAAAGCAGACCTCAACGTTAGGTCTATGCAGTAAGATAATTGTCTGTATTGTCTATAGTGTCACTTATGCTGAATTCAATTTTCAGGGTTTTTCCCTTTTTCTTTCTTACCATGAGTCCTGGGAAATCCATGTCTGCTTTGGATACAAAGGTGAAGTGGGCTTTGGTTTTTTTTGTCAGCTTCATTGACTGTTTAAGCTCTGCCTTCACTTTATGAACAATTTTGCCAATGGATGTCTTGAAAGTTGATGGCATTTTTCTGTGAAATAAAAGATGAGAAAATTATAATAATGTTAAAAGAATCAGTTGACAAACTCCAAATCAGATAAAGCAGGAATGAAACACTTTTTTGTATTTTATCAACTTCATTTCATTTATTAATACACATCTATTTCCTAATTTAATTCCTGCAATATATTCCAAAAAAGTTATAATTTGGGCAGTTTAACGCTAGTAAGTTGAAGTAAAGGGGAAAAAACTTAAATAAGTGATGTCAACAGATGATTGTAATGATGAGCTAGTACAGAAGCAGTATTCATTAAAAAGTCTTTAAGATGCAAAGATAGCCAGAGGATCTCTACTTTGCCAACAAATAAGATGAAAATAAAATCCTTTTTATATTTAAAAATGGTTTTCCTCAAATAAAGATCAGAGGGATTTGCATGTTTCACTTTCTGTTGTGCATAATTTAATTCAACACTTTAAGAAATCTGAATCAATTTCTTAGCATAAAGGGCAAGGGGGCAGAGCTGATTAGCCTGATCCCTCTTTGTATTCCAAATTCTTTTATTTTTTCTTTTCCCTGCAGTCCTGGTTTGACCCCCACAGAGAACATTCAGAAATGCAGAAAACCCCTACAGCACTCTACAAAATACTCAAAATTTTACATTTTCAACCTGAGAAGATTTTTTTTTTAACTACTTATTTCAGAATGTTTCATTGTGCATATTTCTGCTGATGTTATCAAAGAGTAAATAGTCTGGTAAATAAATGAGACCTTGAGGAGAAAAGAAATGGGACAAAATAATTACTAAACTCTTCATAACCTGTTATTATTATTGCCAAAACACCTTTTAGAAGGAATGGCTGCATTGCAAAATGATTAAATCTTTATCTTCCTAAACTTTTTTTTTTGGAATGTGAAGCAGACTTGAAATGCAGAAATAGATGGACATAATCAAATTTAAATGAACTTGAGAAGAAACAAAAAAAAAGGTAATAGATGAAATAACTTTGGTTCATGGTGCTGCTGGTTCATACCTGTCAGGTATCGTGAAACTAAAAGGAAATACATGTCTTCCCTGTCCCACTACTTCGGTGCCTAAAGAAAGAAAAACCTTAATTTTACTGTACATTTAAACAGGATATCAATATCAAACATACTGATCCACAGTTATAATAATTTCATACGTCACCATCTTGTCTTGCTTCTCTCAGGATATGATGTTTGACGCTGTAATATTTCTCATCAGCCCAGTATACGCGATGGTCGTGCTGTCCATGTTGTTCATGCCAGCAAACATGAGCCTTTCCCTTTTGCTATAAAAACAAGCGACTGAATTTTTGTTTCAGTAGAGACCTCCAAGATGATCCTCCCATTGATGGTGTCTCCATTTGTGAAGGTGTTCTTGCTGTTGATGGCATCATATTCAATTTCAAATTTTTTAATTGTCATCTCCAACAGGGTAATAATCCAGTACAAATGAAAGGACAACTCACTCTAAGTAAGTCATGTGCATTTGCCATGCAGTATTTATAAGTTACCACAGGCTTGTAAATCTTGTTAAACCTGTCTTGTATCATACCTGCACTCAAGAGGGGACCGCCCACATATGCTGACAAGATAATAATCTGTTGTGGAAAAAAAACAAAAAAAAAACACTGAAAAATGGCTAAAACAAGAAAGACCTACATGGAGGCCTATAGTGCAAATAAAATATAGTTTACATTGAACACGAATACAGGAAGTGCACAAGGCATTGCTTTCACATGTGAGATAGAAAAATGCTTTTGACCCATTTATACAACATATTTTATTCTTCATTTTTCACACAACAATAAATTATATAAGTAGGGCTGGGCAAGATAACACGTTATTATTGCATTAATTTATTAATTTATTAAGGCCGACATTTATTTTATCGCGCTTTAACGCATGTTGCTCGCGTGCTTTCGTTTTGAAAAGTCTGTTACTGGCTGCTGCGGACCCGGAAGAGATTTGGCGGAAAAACATGCTAGAAATCTAAAACAGACATGCAGAACTTTATCATGGACATTTCCAATTTAAAGTTCTCCCAGACGTCTAATTTGACAGAAACAAGGTTATTTGTAACAACTGACAAGTTGAACTCCCCATTAAAAGTTTCTAATGTTACCTCAGAAATTACCTGTTTTAATGTTATGATTGTGGCTCAGGAGTTTGTTAGTAGACTTTTTTTATTTTTCATAAAAAACAGGATTACTTTAATGTCCAGTGGCAGTGGCAATACGCTTTATTTTATTTTACTTTTTTTTTAAGATAAGATTTACACTAAATATGTGTTACTGACAAGCACTGATGTTAAAAGTGTTTGAACAATTGTTATGGCACTTTAGTTTATATGGCAGCAGAACATTTAAATATAAGTGAACTCGACACTACTTTTGAATTCATTATTTGATTTTGCGCATACAATGCGATTAATCAGGGAAATCATGCGATCAATCACAATTAAAAATTTTAATCGTTGCCCAGCCCTAGATATAATATACAGTAGTCTGAAATCAGAACAATCAGAATTAAAAGATCTGAATACAACACAGGGGCGATTCTAGGGTCAGAGCTTTAGGGGTGCTGAGCACCCAATTAGCCCCAACACAACCCACAAGTAAGTTTAGTGAGAAGAGGATGATACCATTAGGCAGGGTCGTTTTCATTTTCATTCTTAAAATGAAAAAGAAAAAGGTCCACCAGGACCTCCTTTGTAGGGGCCCAGAATTTGGTGCTACAGCCCTGGTGGTTAGTACTGCGTGGTGCCACCATGCACTACTAACCACCAACAATGGATAGTTGGGGTGTTATCTTTGAGTTTTTAAAAGAGTGGGCCACGCCGGCGGCGCACGTATGGGCCGCGGAGATAGGGCACTGGAATCCCCTGGCAAGCCAAGGGAGATCACGGACCACCACGCAATGCTCGGCCCGCGATCCCCCTTGGCTGGCAAGGGAGAGAGCGAGCCTCTGCGCGGTGCGGATCTGGCGCGTGCAATGGGACCGTCTGCTGCCCATAGCAGCGGTCCCGGCGCCATCCAAGCACCAGGCTCCCCGTGGTTCCCCGAGGAGACCCACTGAAGATTTGACAGTGTGTGACCTCTTTATATACTACTTTTCTCACGCGCCATCAATGACGTCACATTGTAAAGCCACGTGAGGGAGCTCCCATGGAAAGTTCCTTCAGGGTTGTCATGACAACACTGTACGTGGTGACGCGTCTTTGCGCAGAGCCCGCACGCACGCCGGTCTACCAGCGCAACGTCGCGCGCAGAGGCGCTTACTGGCTGATGCAGGACGCTGTTGACCAGGGGCGTCACTAGGTTTAGGGGAGGCTTAGCCCCCAAGAGATGCACAGGATGTGAGCGAATGTAGCGTGTGAGCACAACATTTCACAAACAGCTAATAAAGACTGAGAAATAATTTATTAATATTATTATTTCAGTCTACAGTATAAGTATACAGTATAAGTCTTATATCTGCTTGCTCTCCTTCTCTCTCTGTGATAACTTGATCTTCCTCTGCCTCTTTAATCCATCCCTGGATCCCCTTGCTCTCTGACTTGACCTTGCCTGTTGATCACACAATGAGTTGAATTGATAACTGATCAACATAGAGCCTAATGCCATAACTTTCGCTCACAGCACAATAATTGTTTGTTCCCAAATATTTTGAAGTTGCACAGATTACATTTTGGGCACATATGTGACTAAAATGGTTGTAATTTCAAGCCCTGAAAAATATACTTAATTACTTGAATTAAAGTAATACTAAGATACTCTTGAAAATATTTGGGTCAGGCTAATATATATATATATATATATATATATATATATATATATATATATATATATATATATATATATATATATATATATATATAGATATATATATATATATATATATATATATATATATATAGCTTTCTCCACTTTCTAATCATTACACTCCTCAATAAAAGCTCAAGTTAAATTAGTCTTAATATGAATATGAAATATGAAACATTTCAGTCAAGGTGAACCATATGAGTTCCATAAAATTCCAAGGCTGTCTGCACCTCAAATGACTCTATCCTGTGAAATCCTTTAGACTCACCTTTCTGGTAAAGGTCTCTCCCTCTCACTCCCTGTGCTCCTCTGACCCTCTGCCCTGACTCCTACAGGTCAATAGGGGAGGTGGAGTGATTATTATTGTGTATTATTATTATTATTATTATCCACTGATGATAATCATACTGAATGAGCTCAGCTCAAGTGAGAAACACAGCTGATGCTCCGGAATGAAGCCATCCCAAAGATAGTATATTATAAAAAAGAGTGCACAGACGTGCGCAGATTGTCTGTAGTGTGCAAACTAGGTTTTTATTTGTCAGCCAGGGAGCACTTGGTTCATTAATTACACGGGACTTTCTGCTGTTAGCTGGAGCTAACTAACTGTTACTATCAGCAGTGATCAATACTTACTGTCTTGAAAAACTTTCTTATGTCCATCCTTCAGTGAGTCATGTTCTTCTACTCATGCGGTCCGAGTCGGCTCTGTGTGCTTCGGGGTACACACAGGAGTGCAAGCAAGGTCGCAGGGAAAACGTGGACTGGATTTTCAGTGATGTGGGCGTTCTCAATATGAACAAGTGGAATGGATTGGATAACGACGCACTGACAGATTTATGATCATATTTAAGTGAATAGTGACAGGTTACACAATTATTTATTTAAACTCATATTCTGGTCACTTCATATTGAATTTGTCAGCGCTTTTTGTAAAATAATATATATATTATATATATATATATATATATATATATATATATATATATATATATATATATATATATATAATATAAATATATAATATATATCTATATATTTTTTTTTTTTTAAAAAACCTAATTATTTAGGGGGGCTTAAGCCTATTTTAGGGGGGCTGAAGCCCCCTTAAAATAGGCCTAATGACGCCACTGATACAACATGTCACTTTGCAGTCATACTGTATAAGTGAAAATAAATTGTGTGGCTCCAGAAGGAGATGTAACACATCTGATAAGCTTTCTGATCTCAGCGAGAGAGTGAGATAACAAAGATTATGCAGACAGTGGCTCAAAATTATATAATCAACAATGTGAAGCATTTGAATCCACCCACCCTGTTGGTGATGAAGTTGTATTAGAGGTAATGCAGACACCAGCATTTGTCAGCTGTGTGGAATGAAAACAATCTACTGGTTTTATGGGTATACGAAGCTTGAATTAGGACATTCCTATTTTAAGGCATGCATTTATGAGAAGAGTTATATTTGTCATAGGAAGAGGAGGGTTACATGGCACATGCACCATAGGGAGGTGGGGGGGGTCCTTTGTGGTGTGGTGCTCCGGGTAGGTTGGCTCAGGTTTCCAAAGGGTTCAAATTCAAATCCAGCCAAAGCTGGTGGTTGAGTTCCCTCTGCAACCTCAGGTAGGATGACAATAGGCAGTTTGATTACTGGATCTGAAGCACATTTAATACCCCGATAGATCTGAATGAAAACAAAACAGCTTTTTTTTTCTATAATATATAAATTTAAAACATTTATTATCTGAAAGAATTTGTGTTTTGGTAGTTGAAGACCTGTCAGCTTTTGTTTTGTCACTAGAGGTCTCCTGTGGTTTTACTTTAAACAGCACTAATGTGTTTCCAATGAAAGATTGTTATTGTGCCAGTATTAGACTTTTAAATGCAAGAGAAACAAAGTCTTGTTTACCTATTAAAGATAAAAATGGGAATAAAATGTCCCATGACAGCAGGAGCACAGAAATATTAAATAGATTGCAGTCGGTGGATATTCTACCAAGACAGCAATCAAACATACAGTGAAGACAACAGACTGGCTGCTAGTGGAGCTTACCTTCAGTCTGTATTCCAGCTTAATGATGGAGCAGCTCAGAATGGATGGGGGCAGATGTCCAGGGATGGTGATCACCTTGGTCACACAGTCTTTGCCAGAGGATGCAATCAACAGCATCAACTTTATCTTTAAGGATGTTTTTTGTGTGAACTCTTCTGTGACCCTGGGCAAAGTAGCTCTTCTTCTCGTACAAGACAAATTTGGGCTTGACTGAGCGACTTGAGCGATTGTTGACTTTAACTGTGACATGAAGGTTCTCACCTGTAAAATGGAGAGAGCTGGTCAGTTTGGAAAACATTAAATCCATTGAACCAGTGATTAGAGGAGGTCATGGATCAGACAAACGGCGTTGATATGACAGAGTCAGATAAATCACAACATGGGTTAAATGTGTTAAACATCTGAAATCCTGAATGAAAGCCAGCAGGCCATATATCTGTGTCACATCATTTTCCTCATATACTTACACGTCTTTCTTAACTAACTTGTCTAAAACAACCTCATGAGTAATACCTTTTAATCTACAAAAACCTTTTCTTGTACCGTACTCATTTAATCCTTTTAAATAGCTATACTCATACTCAATGTGTAATGGCTTTTTAGCACACACACACACTCTCACAGATGAATCATCAGAATGATGTGGGTAGAAAGATTAAGGGGAAAAAAATCTGATTTGAAAATTGGCATTTTGATCACAGCAAAAAAGCTAAGAATATATTGGACATTGTCCTGACTACTTAATATGTTCTAGGCCAGAGCAGGTGCTGACTGACTGGTATGACAGTCATGTACAGAGCCACATGTGGTACAAATAGTGTCTCCTGTCACACTGAAGACTCAAATTGTAACAAAGAAATGCTTCTGTAATTTTCTTCGTTAAATGTGCACATTTCCCATTTCCCTTCTAGACAAGACATCGACCTGGTCTGTATCCCAACCTCTTGGTATGGACATCCATGGAGACAGTCCCAGAGCCAAAGGCAAGGTTTTTGTCCTTGCACTCATGCTTAGAACATGCTGTGAAACCAAGCACGTGAGGTGAGTAGGCAGAGAATAACTCCTCGCTCTTTTTCTCTTCAATGAACATCACTTGCTGCTTTATGTCACTGGTACATGATCAAGCTACTGATAACAGTCAGATGTTCCATGATTTGTCTGATGAGGTAACAAATGGAAAATCTCACTGTAAAAGTTTCAACACAGAGTAAAAGCTTATTTTTCAGAAAATTGGTGTTTCTTTAAAAAAATTCTTTAAAACAGAAGCAAAGTCAGTGCAGCACTGAACTGCAGAAACAAGCCATTTCAAATGGAACCTATTTTATTGAAGGAATATATGCGAGTGTGTGTGGCTGCATCTCTTGTGACCTGTTTGGCATCTACGCAGCCTCAACTGACAAAAGCTTACAGCCCCCTGTAAACCTGAACAGGAAAACATTGGTGTAAAAGAAATGGATGGATGGTATTTGACACACAGGCCATCTGTTAGAGTTAGGTCCATAAGTATTTAGACCAGGGTTATCATAGTTAACGAAAACTAAGACTAAAACTAAAACTAGCAATGAAAAAATATTTCAGTTAACTGAAATAAAAATAAAAACTACAATAAAAAAAAAAAAACGAAAACTAAATAAAAACTACAATGAAGGATGTAAAACTAACTAAAACTAAACTGAATTGTAGATAAATTCAGCTTCGTTTTCGTTTTCTCCCTCGATTACTGCCATAGAGATTACTGCCTGTCCTGCAGCAGCCGCTATGCTACCCTCCCTCCAGAGAGGGGGCAGCATAGCGGATATAACCTGCTGCATACTGCAAGAAGAAGGTAGTTAGCGGGCATTTTATGATTTGCTAGAAATGGCTAAAGCTGCAGGTCGAAAACACCATTTTCGTAGAGATATCCTAATGGTGAATTTCATTTCAGTTAAAACAATTCCATGTTGTTCCATTGTTAAATAAAAGTTCAAACAAAAGTTTAATAGATTTACATTCAGAAATCTTTGACGAGTAGTGCAAAAAACATCTATTTTATTTTCATATTTACAATCTTTTACTCTGGCAGATATGAAGCATTTTTCAGCCCTTTTCAGTTATAGGAGTGTCACATGTCAACGTTTTTTTTTTTTTTTTAAAGTAACATTTTGCCTTGTTTTTGGAGGTTCATAACTGTTTTTGTGTATTAAGGTTTTTCCACATCTTCATTCTGGAATACAGACCCTTTTAAGTTTTATTTTTGATTTACCTGCAGGTGTTGGTTATAGAAAGAAATTAAAAGGACTTGATGATAAATCATATTTGGTGTCATACATTCTTTCATCCTTTCCAGCTTCTACAAGTCAAGGCTTTCTCTTAATACCTGAAAAACTAAAACTAAATAAAAACTAAACTGAAACTAGTCAATTCCTCAAAATAAAAACTAAACTAAAACTACTAAATCACTTGTTGAACTAACTAAAACTAAACTGAAATAAAAAAGCAAACTGGAAAACTAAATAAAAATAAAAACTAAAGAAAATTTCAAAACTATAATAACCTTGATTTAGACTGACTGTTTTTTATAATTTCAGCTTCATACATTACAATAATAGACTTAAAAACAAACAAACAAGATGTGATTAAAGTGCAGACTATGTAACCATTCAGCATATTTGAATTAAACAAACTCTGGGTAAATCCAGTTTATTACGGCATCTTCTTTTGATGAACAATTAGAAGAGATATCTCATTTTCGCATGTACAGACTGTTATAAGTGTTTAACATAAGAGTGGGTTTTTAAGAGTCTACATTAACTCCTAGGTAACAGCTGTGTGTGATGTGACAAATGTAATGCATATGAGAAATATCCCAAACAATAAAAAGACAAAAAATGTATCAATTATTATTATTATTATTACTATTAATAATAATAATAATAATAATAATAATAATAATAAACTTTTAACATACAGGGAGGGAAGATATAAAACTGGGACACAAATCAGTAAAAACAGGCAAATGTAATTACATTTACATTAATTGTTACATTCAACTTTAATTTCTTTCTCTCTAGTTCATCTCTTTAGTGTAAGCATCTTCTCAGCCCCGTCACTAATATTTTTTACTAAAATCATTCAGAGGAGGGTACATTCCATGTGCTCCATAAGGAGGAGGAGGATCATTGGGCTGAGGTGGTGCTGATGCCTGTGGAGGTCCAAAGCCCCAGGCTGGAGGGTTTTGGTTCCCAAATGGCTGTGCTGGTGGTTGTGGACGTCCAAAACCCCAGGCTGGAGGGTTTTGGGTGCCAGAAGGTTGTGCCGATGGCTGGGGAGGTCCAAAGCCCCAGACTGGAGGGTTTTGGTTCCCAAATGGTTCAAAGCCAAAACCAGCAGCAGCAGGTGGTGGTGCCACACCAAAACTCTGATGGACTGGCAGGATGACGATGTCAAATTTGATCTCTGGATCTGAAGCATACTTGACATCAAGGTAGACCTGTGGAAAACAATGTTTTTATTCCCCTGTTATTTTGTAATTTCTCATGAAGCAAACTAAATAATGTAATGCATATATAGTTTTTGTAAAATAACTTGAGAAGTTGTAAGCAGTATGACAGCCTCACCCTGGAGTATCAGAAGGCCACTTAAGTTGTTTTAAGATCAGTGTCCTGTTGTATGACCCAATTTCAACCACACTTTAGCTGTTGCACAGATGGCCTCTCACTTGTCTCTACTCTGGTATACACAAGAGTTCATGGTCAGTTCAATGACTGGAAGGTTCTCAGGTCCTCTGGCTGTCAATCACCCCTTTACTGCCTTAGTTGAAAGTGAGTCTGAGGGGTTTCAGCTGAAGTGTAACATTTGATTGTTACTAAACATGCCACTGAGCATTAAGGCAAAACAACTACTTTTTGGTCTCATGTTTTAATGGTTTGTTTAAATGCAGTTTTACAAATTTAAGTAGGAGCTTTTTCCAGGAAATCTCTTCTCAATCACAATTGTTCAGTCTTTTTCTAATTGTGCTGTCATGGACTTTAATATTTAACATGCTTAATGAGGCCACTAGAGTTTGAAATGTAGATGGTCTTTATTTTTCTTCTTTTTTCTCTGAGCATTTCATGATCTGTGTTTGAGCATAATTTGCTGGGATGTTCCCTCTTGGGAAAAATGACAACTATCATAAATATTTTCAACTTGTGAATAATCTTTCTCACTCTAAAACACTGAATTCCTAAATGTTTGCTTATTCTTTCTAGATTGATGTGCATCAAAAATAGTTTCTCTAAAACCATTGCTTATGTCTTTCCCTCTTGGCACAGGGTTAACACACACCTGAAAGCTCCAGACCAACCAAATGACAAAACATCTATTTTGACCAAGGTCTGCACACCTGCTAATGATCAGGGCAGGTGATTAGTTGCACCTGGCTGCAAATTACCTTCCTCGGATGCATACCGATAGTACTGTTCACAACTGTTTTCTTTTTGGTCAAACAAATAGTGGCATGCTGAAGAAGGTTGTAAGTTGTTGTTTTTATGAGGTTGTTTTGGCTTAGTAACAAGACCCATTTTATATATATATATATATATATATATATATATATATATATATATATATATATATATATATATATACAATATTTTTACACAAAAACTGTAGGATCAAAAGAGGGAGGAACTTTTGCAAATAACTGTACAGTAATAATTTGGTCAATCACATTCTTTTTTTTTTTTAAGCATAAAAAAATATATTCTTTAAGGCAAAACCCATGTTTCATTAATCTTTTATCTGATATTTGTTTTCTTTGAAAATGAAGGCCCTTACCCTGAGTCTGTACTCTACTTTGATGTTGCTACAGTTGAGGATGGAGGGCTCCAAGTCATTGGGAATGGTGATGACTTGAGTGACTTTTTCTTCACAAGATGGAGGGATGGGTGTTCCCACCTCTTTAATGAGATCTTTAGTCTGGAGTCTTCTTTTTTTTTCTGCAAAGAAGCTGTCCTTTCTGTATATGCAGTATTTTGGCTTGATCTCCCGGGATGAATTGTTCTTGATGAAGGCCAAAACCTTTAATCCTTCTCCTGTGATACAGAGCAGAAATATCCCAGCAAGCTTTGATATATGACCAGCTAGTGTCAACTTCACTTTAAGGGCTCTCACCTTGGAAGAAAGCTGCTTTTTCAAGATTCACATCCATTGCTACACTTCCTGAGGTAAAAAAACTCATTTTCTTATACTTTGACTCGTGTTGTGGTTCCTGAAAGAAATTTGGATAATTCATACAAAAAAGTCCACTCAGATAACAGAGAAAAAGAACTCTTTAGATACCAGCTTTTCTGCTCATGCCCACTGATCAGTTTTTCAGTGGCTGGTAGTGGCGGTAACAACAACAACAACAACAACAACAAAAAAAAAAAAAGGGAGGGGGGGGAAGTATATAATTTGAACCAACTCAGCAGAAAATAAAAGTATGTTGATCATATTTAATTTGAAAATCTGGCCAAAGAGTTTAGCCAGTAACACTACACTGCGTGTAGTTTTAAACCTGCATTGTTACTATGGAAGTATTTCTGTGCCATCTGAGTTTGAATACGAATTTTTAAGATTGATATTTTTCAGCATCAAAATCAGACTTTGAATTTTAAAAAACATCAGATTTCTAGCACTGAATTTTTTTTTTGCCTCTGAATTTTATTTTGTTAAAATAAATTCAGTGTTAAAAAAATTGTTGTCTTAAAATATTCAGTTTTTCAAAATTCAACACGCAAAGAAATTCAACACCCCAAAAAATTCAGTGTAAAAAAATTCAACCTCAAAAAATTCAGTGTAAAAAGAACCAGACTCAACATCCAGGTCACCAGGGAGAAGCAATCGATCCCTGTCTCAATTCAGCCAACGTGCAGCCAATCACGTTACGCTCCATTGGTCATGTGACACCCACCCAGATAGATGGCCGACCGGTCTGTCTTACTATCTGGGTGGGTGTCACATGACCAATGGAGCGTAACGTGATTGGCTGGACGTTGGCTGAATTGAGACAGGGATCTATTGCTTCTCCCTGGTGACCCAGATGTTAAGTCTGGTTCTTTTTTCACTGAATTTTCTGAGGTTGAATTTTTTTACACTGAATTTTTTGAGGTTGAATTTTTTTACACTGATTTTTTTTTTTTTTTAGAAACTGAATTTTTTTTACACTGAATATTTTTGAGATGTTGATTTTTTTTTTTTACACTGAATTTTTTGGGGTGTTGAATTTCAGGCAAAAAAAAATTCAGTGCTAGAAATCTGATGTTTTTTAAAATTCAAAGTCTGATTTTGATGCTGAAAATTTTCAATCTTAAAAATTTGTATTCAAACTCAGATGGCACAGAAATACTTCCATATGTTACAGGCCACGTTGGCGTGATGCAAACATTCCACTTTGTTTAAACTCATTACACGGTGCATGTCCATACAGGGTTGGATGTTAGCCAACTGCTTCCAATTATGCAGGTAGACTTTTTTTTCTGTTTAAAACTGAAATGAGAGGATATTTAAGTCAATACATACCATTAAGTCAGGAATGAGGTTCAGGCCTGCTTTTGAGACAAAATTTATTTTTGTCCTTTCTGTCTTGTCAATCCTCATTGATCGGCTCAACCTGGCCTCCAGCGAGTACACAATTTTCCCATAAGTACCTTTGAAGGAGGAGGGAAGATCCCTCAAGATCAAGCACAGAACAAGGAAAGTAAATATTTATAAGTCTTTATGGAACAAAATGAACTGCTATTACTTTTCCAGAATAGTTTAATAAATCTAACATATCAAAATAAGCTAAACTGTGGAAAATTAAAAAAAAACACGGAGTATTATCCATTTGTAATTGCTTGATTTTGAATTATAAAGTAGTGATAAACAAATATGGTCTGTAATTTGAATTTAAAGCAAGACTAGACCACATTTTGAGATACATCCAGATTGTAAAGATGCACCGATCCAATATATCTGATTCTCAGCCCAATATTGTCTAAAAAGCTAAAATTGAGGCAGATCCACAAGGCTTGATCACCTCAATTCTGTGTGCAACATGTGCTACATGGATCAGCTATGTGTGCAGACATAGGGGCAAGAAAAAGTCTGAATCCCCTGAAATTCATTTGTCTCCTGCTTTAATTTGTCTTAAAATGTGACCCAATCTTCATCTACGGCTCAATAACAAACAAATATAATGTACTTAAACTAATAACACACGATTATAAGTTCTTATGGTTTTATTGAACTATTTTTCCTCCAGCACTGTGCATGTTTAATGAGTGTACTCAATAAAGACTTGAAAAACTATAAGAGATTATGTATCATCAGTTTAAGCATTTTGGTTTGTTGCATTAACTAAAAGACAAACACAATCAATTCCAGGGGATTCGACAACCTTTTTGACACAAGATATTATTAAAAATACTGTACATTTGTGCTGCATTAGGTTTTACAAAGATAGAAAAGTAATGTTTATGTAGAACCTGATGCCTTCAGTCTCTTTGATAATAATATTGGGTCAGATTCTGGTAGAAACCAGTTTGGAAAACCTGAGTGTATCATAACAAGGACTGAAAAAAATAGGATCTGTGCATCTCCTATAGTCATATTTAAATTCCTCCTAATGGCTCATGTATTTATTCCTGATTACTTGCCACAGCAGATGTTAAAGTAAAGTGATCTATCAAGATTTTTTTCAAAGGGTTATGCGACCTATACCCTTTATGTAGCTACAGAAGCATTAAAAGGGCATCTTACTGGAAAGGGATCTGAAAGGAGAATGGGTAGACATGGATTCCTGGAGCAACAACCCTGGGGTCTATAGAACAGAAAAAGAAAGACAAGTCCACAATAAGCAGTTGAAAAGCTACTAATGAAGTGAAAATGTAAATAAAATGATTAAAACGTTTAAAATGTGTTACATGTACTGTCATTATTTGACAATAAACCAAAATGTGTGTTAATACACACACTTGGATCGCCCACACCAGCCAACAGAAAAACTTGCTTTTATTAAAGTGCCCACAATTGCTAACGATCAATTAAACAGGTGCATTTAATTAGCAGCACCCGGTTGCTCCTTTGCTGTGGAAGAAGGGTGCATTTATCCGTTTACAGATTGCTTCTGCATTTCGTCTTCTTTTTAGATAATCATGACCATGTATTTTCTATACGTTGTTGTTCATCTGAGGTTGTACTCACCTAATTTTAAAAGCACCACAAAGGAACCTTTAGCTCAGAGGGTCCCCCTATAGGTGGGGAGATTAAATTGCTTTTACAACAGTATGATCTCTTCTCATCTGATCTCTTGTTCAGTTACAGCCTCATTTTCTCCTCTGTCATTACTTTCTTGAGTCTCTTAAACACCTCTGCCATGATGTCCACCATAGCGCTGTAAGTTAATGTCATTGTTGTTGAGGCATGACAGAACCTGTTTATACCTGGTAATATTACCATCCAGAGTCATGTGATTACAAGGGGACAGCTCTAAGTGCACCTATTTACAACTGTTAATATGTCTCTCTGTGCATCTCGAGTGGCAAATTGTGATTAGATCTCACTCCCCTCCCACATATACAAATAAACAAGTACACAATTTTCACCTGCAAGGATCGAAGCACTGTTTTTTTTTTTTTTTTTCCGTTTGTTTTTTGGACTTCTTTGGACCTGCTGGAGGCAGCAATGTACTAAACTGCACATAGTTGCAAGTAAAAGGAAACCCACCCTTCCTGTATGTGGGGTTTTAGTTTTTCCAACGTTATGTTACAGATGAAGTGTACATATAAAACAATGATGGCAATGAGAAAACAATTACAAACATAAAAGCTGACAAATATCTTCAAAGGATCAAACAGAAATTTGATTTTGGAAATAAAAAGAAGATGGGAGAAAAATAAAAACAAAAAAAAAATCCAAGTCTGTGACTGTGTGTTGTTGTTGGTTGCTGGCTCTCGATTGTCATTTCACACTTTAATATAATGCTGCCATTGCAAGACTAAGTATACACTTCGGCCAAGACAGAAAGCAGACAGAAGCTGCGGGAACATATTTTCAGCAGGGGGTGCTGGGAGTCAAAATTTTTAATCACGATTAATTGCATTATTTCCCTGATTAATCACGATTAATCGCATTGTATATGCAAAATCAAATAATGAATTCAAAAGTAGTCTAAAATGCACTTTTATTTAAATGTTCTGCTGCCATATGAACTAAAGTACCATAACATTTGTTGTTCAAACACTTTTAACAACAGCACTTGTCAGTAAACACATTTAGTGTAAATCTCATCTTAAAAAATGTAAAATAAAATAAAGCTTACTGCCACTGCTAGGGCATTAATGTCATCCTGTTTTTATAAAAAATTAAAACAAAGTCTACAAACAAAATCCAACAAAATGATTGTGGATCAGCATTATCAGAACATTAAAACAGGCAATTTCTGAGGTAACAGCAGAAACTTGCTTCAAGTTTCAACTTGTCAGTGGTAACAAATAACCTTGTTTCTGTTGAATCCTCCGTCTGGGAGAACTTCAAAATAAAAATGTCCATGTAAAATTCAGTAACTTTACCAATCTGTGTATCATTCATTCTTTCCATTTTCAATTGTCAATCAAAAATTTGAAAAATTAAAAATAACATTTTATTACGTTTTTTTCATTTTTTAATCTAACCCAAAAAATGAAAAAAAAATGCCTGTCTTTTTTTTTATATATATTTCAATTTTAAACTTGGATCAAAAATAGGAAATGAAAAAACAGGCCACAGAACTGAATTTGTTTTATAATCGAGGACTGGCATTTCTGTTGTCATTACACATCTGTGCCACTAGATGGAGCCACACTGAAGTAACCAGTGAGAGAACAGCACGACAGTGAACACATGGAGCAGATCTGATGTAACATGGAGGAATGATGCAAAGTTTTGTGTCAGTCCAGATTTTTTTTTTTTTCAGACAGAATTGTTAATATTGCTACCTGAGTTGCTACCCGAACTGTAAAGTTAACAGATTTTTACAGTTCTCCATGTCTGTTTTAGCTTTTACCTGCTAATTGTCTTCCTGTATAGCAGCAGCCAGTAACACTTTTCAAAACAAAAGCATGTGAGCAACACGCGTTAACGCGCGATAAAATAAATGTCGTGTAATTAAATTAATGAGTTAACGCGTTATTATTGCGTTAACTTGCCCAGCCCTAATTAATATTTTGACCTTTTTCAAAACAGAAGTGACTGTGGTGTAGGCCATGATCGACTTTGGAGGGAAATGTCCCAAAAATCTTCTTGGTTTCCTGGCGTGTCTGGCCATGACTCTTCCCATATCCACCGCAACTGCTGACCGGACATCCTCTGCCCTCAAGCAAATAAAAACATATGCAAGAAATACGGTGATGCATAATCTCTTTACGCATCGCCCTCTTTTTTTTTTTTTATATTTCGTTTTTGTTTTGGTGGCTTGTATAATTATAACGTCATGGTGGATTAAGTAGTTAAACCCGTACTGGCCCAGGTACCAAATGCATGACCCGCCACAGAATAATACTGTAATAAACATTAAACCAGCCCACTAGAATCTAGAGTAAATTTTAAACATTTTATTTTTTTCCTACCACATTTTTCTCCCTTGTTTACAATGTTTTTTGTTGTTGTTGTTTTTACATTTTGGAGGTGCTGCAGCCTCACCAACTCCCCTGTTGGTGGGGCTGCAGCACCCCTACTTCCAACATGGTTTGCAGTTGTGGCAAGAGATAACAAGGACAAAAAAAAAATGCTGTGCTGCTTTTTGATCTTGATTCTGGGTGTGTACTTTCTTTATCAAGTCTGTCGAAGGATTTGGGTTCAAGAGTATGCCAACTGCCAACTGTCCTGAACAAATGTAGGCTACTCACAAAAAGTTAGGGATATTCAACTTCTGGATGAAATTTACAGAAAACGCAAAAAGTCCATATTAGAGTGATATTATATCATAAAAGTGGGGTGTTTAAATGGAATGATAATTTCTTCATCTTAAACAATTTATTGAAACTACCGTTCACAAGGAAGCAGTCTTCAGAATGGGATGTGACCAAAGGGTATCTGCTTCTGTCTTTCTGTGAGTCTCTGCTGCAACCTGCTGATGACTGTAAGCTCAGTGACAACATCCCATCTGAAGCCTCACAACGGCCAGGAACTGTTGATCAATTATTAGGCGTCACCTTGGATGTCAACATGTGAACAGCATGATGAAAAGGACTGTTCATGAAACTTCTTGGTAGAGAGGAAATGCACACAGTCTGGCAGCACTTTGAATGTCTTTAGAGATTGTTTGTGGTCTGTAATTGCTCATCACAGCGGTCAACAAGCGCTGCAGCTCACTGAACTTACATGTGGAGAAAAGCAATCAAGATCAGGGACAACATATATTTATACATATTTTTCAAGCCATTGTTTGGTTAAGTGAAATAAAAACACAGCCTTTTTGTATTTTGTATTTACAAAAGAACACATAAGCCTCAGCTCAGACTGGGACATGATCACAAATTACTTACAGGTTTCTGGCATCTGGTTCAGAAGGGTGTCTTCATCGTCTCCTGAGAAAACGGTACACATTTAATAGCATCTCATCTGGTGTTCAGGCTCAGCAAAATCAAATAACTTATTGCTTTGAAACAAAATGAACATTTTCATGAACGGTCTGTTTAATTATTTATATATAGTTCAGTCTTTTGATATTTGATACTACATCTGATTTTGTCACGCATAATTAGACCTTTGAACCTTTTTAAACGTAAAATTTCCGGTAAAAGCTGCTTTTTATGATTTAATAAGTTTCAATTAGACCTGCTCACAAGCTGCAGCGACCAGAAAACAGTGAGTGGCACAAACTCAGAAGAAAAACATCGTTACACATTGTTTCTTCACCTGAAGCCTACAGGTTCCCTGCAAGAACAACAGAGAGGGAAAACAAGCCTACCTTTGGCATCTTTGTCTCGAATAAAGTATTGCTTCACGCTGAAATATTTGTCTTTGGAGTGGTACGTGTGAGTTGTCTGACCGTGTCTCTCAGTCCACAAAACTTCTGCTTTTCCCTTGAATTTCACGAGCAGAGCGTTTATATGACAGTCTTTGGCCATTTCCAAGGTAACCTGACCGGAAACGGTGTCACCACACGAGAACGTGTTGTTCTCATTGACAGGGTTACAGGTTATTTCCAGCTTCTTCACCGTGGACGGCATGGCACCCAAAGTTCCGATACTTTAAGCATCCAAACAGAGTGAACATACCAACACTTATCTCCCGTCGAGGAGCCGAGATTTCCGTTATATTTGACTCCGCCCATCAGAGTTGACTTTTTAGTGTCACACCCATCTTTTCTTTGCATAACAGTGTCAGACACAGGCATGGACTGGCCATCGGGCGTACCGGGCAATGCCCGGTGGGCCGACGCACATCTGTGGGCCGGCCCAGGTCTGTCGTTAAAAAAAAAAAAAAAAAGTATATAGTTTTTATTGACCGCGACGGTAACGGACTGGTAGTCGGCTCATAAAAATCTCCGAGGGGGGGGGGGGGGACGACGACACACACTCAACAAACTCAAGAAAGAGACACTGACAGCTAATCAGATAAGCGCTCCAGTGCTTCACTGATGTGAACGCAGTATGAACGTTATTTTCTGCTGAAGGGAGGGGGTGGAGGCGGGGCGGGGCCTTGCGAAGACACGAAGTGGCCCATTGGTTGATTTTCTTGACGGACATTGGGCTAGTCCAATGAAATTTCTCAGCTCTCGTTGGCCCGCCCCTCCCATCCCTCCTGACCAAATTTTGCCGTTTGGTCTGACCGGAGAGTGTGGTGGCTCGTGGATGAGTATGGAAATGGAGAAAAAAGCACAAAAGCGAAAGGGAGGAGCAGAAAAGCTCAGAGAACGGAGACAGAATTGCAGAGAGGAGTGAATCATTGAAGAAACTGCTTTTCTAAGGTAAGATTTATGATAAATAAATCCATTTGTGTTAAATTAGTGGATTTAATTAAACTTCTTGACAGAAAGTAATCTGATTATTGCTTTGCTCTATGTTCCAGGGATGTGCCTTTCCACTCATCATGTGGACTTCACACACTCTCTCTCTCCCCTTTTTTTTTTTACTGTAGGCCTAATTGTCTTATTTGTATTTACATGTATATACACTGTATATTTCAATAAACACCAAAAAAGACATCTCTAGCAGTGTTTTTTCGACAACCACTTTCACTTTGAGATGGGAATTGTGGCACTGTGGCCATCTCTCCCAAGAAGGTCTCTGTGAGACCTTTCATGTAGGTCTCTTTCATGTAGGCTACTGCACTTTATTTTAATTTTTGAAACTTCACTATGTGCACATAGTATACAACATGCAGCATGTGCTTCCGCATATCGTATAAATAACCGGCATTTTTGATCCCCGGCGTATGGTGGGCCGCCAGGGATCAAAAATGCCCGGGCCATTTTTTGGTCCCAGTCCAGCCCTGGTCAGACACACCGAGTTACACACACATAGAAAAAACTCAGGGCTGGAGTGTACCTTTCGTAGAGCAGAGGGAGCTGAAAGTTGAAAAAAATTAAATATTTTTCGTTAACCTGTCGAGCCGACAGTTTTCTACGACGGAGTATTGGGGCCACACTGAAAAAAAAAATTGTGGGCAATTTTTTTTTTTTTTATTATTCCTCACTTACGAGAAGAAAGTCGAAGAAAAAAGTCGAAATGTCGAGAATAAAGTCGAAATGCAGTTTCCAGAATTCCAGAATCGGTGTAGTTTCTTTTTCTGAATAGGCGCTATTTCTGACACAATCTCTTCAAAGTACGAATGCTTATTATAATACTGTGTCTATGTGATAAAAGCACATAGACACAGACATTATGTTGGTAGAGTAAAGCTGGTTTGAATAAATCTTTAAGACAACTTTATTCTGGAAACTGCATTTCGACTTTCTTCTCGTAAGTGAGGAATGAAAAAAAAAAAATCATTGCCCACAATTTTTTTTTTCTCAGTGTGGTCCTAATACTCCGTCGTAGTTTTTCTATGGAGGATTAAAAGGGCCATAATTAAATAAATAAATACATAATTAAATCATTAATTAAATATGCCAGTAATTAATTCAAATTGCAATTACATACATAAATGTGAATGTGTCATTAATTCATTAAAATACCAATACTTTTAAGGGCCAAAATTAAATAAATAAATACATCATTAAATAATGAATTAAATATGTCATTAATTAATTAAAATTTGAATGAAATACATAAATGGTTTATAATAAACCATTAATCACACATTTAATAAACCGTTTATTAAATGTGTGATTAATTAATTAAAATACCGATTCATTTTAGGTGAAAAACATTTAATTAATTATCAAAATAATTATATTTATTTCATGGTCCTTGTGTTGCAGTGGATCATGAATTAATTTTATCTGTCAAACTCTTTGGTTACCCTGCACATCAAGTCAAGGCAAATCGATTCCAGACTGGATTGATGCAAAGCATATGAACACGCTCTAATGCACTGGGTGGCGCTATTCACCTCTACGTTGGTTTGGATACCCTATTAAACAAAACTTCATTGGCAACCGCTAAAAATCTAGGCACTGAACTTCGCGAGATCTCGCAAAGTTTTGTGAGATCTCGCAAAAATTTGTCCTTTTTTTTTTCCCCATGTCCCTTAAGGGGCTCTAAAATAAAGTACCAGTGGCATTTGCCAAGGGTAGATTGTCACCAACAACAGGAGCCTCTAATGTTATGTTGTAAGGAGCAATAGGGCCGTTGTGTTGAGCTGGGAAGTGGGTGTTTGCGGTGGATGCTAACCGCTACCGCTAGACGAAGTTAGCATCGAGCTAGCTCATGACAACGGCTCTCATACTTGTTATCTACCTGTCTAAGCTTAGTTGTCAGTGGCGGCCGTATATCGGTCTGCGGCTCTAGGGCTTCACTTAGACTGCATTTCTTTTTCTTTGCGGTCCTGCTGCTGAGAGAGAGATGTGCTAGCACTTGTAAACATCCAGGGCAGCTACTGGGGCTACTAGCCCTCCTACTTTGCTGCAAGTCTAGCATTTATTTTTGGGCAAAAGAACACCCCCGGATTCTATTCTGCCGTCATTGAAGATTAGAAGTAGCTATTACCACATTTCACCATTGGTGTGGATTTGATTTTGAGTTACAGCTGCACAAATCAGGTATCAACTGGGTTGAACATAACAACAAACAATATACCTCTACAGTTCATTTACTCAGTAAGTGAAGTTTCCCACATGACTGAGATGCATTTGCTGCAAATTTGTGTTTTAAGGCCAAATTTACGCAAAATCTAATAATTAAAAAATTTTAATTCTTGCCCAGCCCTAGTTAATATACATCTGTTTTTGATTGTTATGATGAGCTGGTACAAAAGCAGTATCCATTAAAACGTCTTTAAGAAGCCAAAATGACCGAAGGATCTCTACTTTGTCAATAAAATGGATTTAAAAAAAAAAGGTTCTTTCAAAATCACAGAAATATTTAAATGCAAATAATGATTGGGAGGGGTTTACATATTTCATCTTCTACAGTGCATAATTAACAGAATCTGAATCAGTTTTATTGTATTAAAAGGCAAGTTCACAAACCAAAGCTGGACACCTGTGACCTCTGACTCCTCTTCATATTCCAAATTCTTTTATATTTGTCTTAATTGCCTGCAGTCCTGGTCTGTCCCCAACAAAAAATAATTATGCAGAAAATGCAACAATGATGACTTTATTGCTTTATTGTCCTAACTTTTGTTTAAATGTGTAGCTGACTGAAAACCCAGATATGCATAAATATGTATATATATATGTATGTATATATATATATATATATATATATATATATATATATATATAAAACTTGAAATAACTTTGGTTCGTGGTGCTGCTGGTTCATACCTGTCAGGTACCGTGAAACTAAGAAGACGTACTGCTTTCCCACTACTTTGGTGCCTAAAAAAAGAAAAACCTTAATTTTACTGTACATTTAAACAGGATATCAATATCAAACATACTGATCCACAGTTATAATAATTTCATACGTCACCATCTTGTCTTGCTTCTCTCAGGATATGATGTTTGACGCTGTAATATTTCTCATCAGCCCAGTATACGCGATGGTCGTGCTGTCCATGTTGTTCATGCCAGCAAACATGAGCCTTTCCCTTTGCTATAAAAACAAGCGACTGAATTTTTGTTTGCGTAGAGACCTCAAAGATGATCGTCCCATTGATGGTGTCTCCATTTGTGAGGGTGTTCTTGCTGTTGATGGCATCATATTCAATTTCAAATTTTTTAATTGTTATCTCCAACAGGGTAATAATCCAGTACAAACAATAGGACAACTCACTCTAAGTAAATCCTGCCTTGGAAATGTTTTTAAACCCATTTTGTATGCAATCCAGAGGAATACCACCCACATATGCTAATAAGATAACATTCTTTCCCGAAGAAAAAAAAAAAAACACTAACGTTTTCCACACTACTGTACAGTGGAAATGGAACATGCTGTGAAAACAAGCTCGTGAGTAGGCAGAGAATAACTCCTCGGTCTTTTTCTCTTCAATGAACATCACTTGCTGCTTTATGTCACTGGTACATGATCAAGCTACTGATAACAGTCAGATGTTCCATGTTTTGTCTGATGAGGCAACATATGGAAAATCCCACTGTAAAAGTTTCAACACACAGTAAAAGCTTATTTTTCAGAAAATTGGTGTTTCTTTAAAAAAATTCTTTAAAACAGAAGCAAAGTCAGTGCAGCACTGAACTGCAGAAACAAGCCATTTCAAAGAGACCTATTTTATTGAAGGAATATATGCGAGTGTGTGTGGCTGCATCTCTGTGACCTGTTTGGCATCTACGCAGCCTCAACTGACAAAAGCTTACAGCCCCCTGTGAACCTGAACAGGAAAACATTGGTGTAAAAGAAATGGATGGATGGTATTTGACACACAGGCCATCTGTTAGAGTTAGGTCCATAAGTATTTAGACTGACTGTTTTTTATAATTTCAGCTTCATACATTACAATAATAGACTTAAAAACAAACAAACAAGATGTGATTAAAGTGCAGACTATGTAACCATTCAGCATATTTGAATTAAACAAACTCTGGGTAAATCCAGTTTATTACGGCATCTTCTTTTGATGAACAATTAGAAGAGATATCTCATTTTCGCATGTACAGACTGTTATAAGTGTTTAACATAAGAGTGGGTTTTTAAGAGTCTACATTAACCCCTAGGTAACAGCTGTGTGTGATGTGTGACAAATGTAATGCATATGAGAAATATCCCAAACAATAAAAAGACAAAAAATGTATCAATTATTATTATTATTATTATTATTATTATTATTATATAGGAAGATACAAAACTGGGATTCAAATCAGTAAAAACAGGCAAATGTAATTACATTTACATTAATTGTTACATTCAACTTTAATTTCTTTCTCTCTAGTTCATCTCTTTAGTGTAAGCATCTTCTCAGCCCCATCACTAATATTTTTTACTAAAATCATTCAGAGGAGGGTACATTCCATGTGCTCCATAAGGAGGAGGAGGATCATTGGGCTGAGGTGGTGCTGATGCCTGTGGAGGTCCAAAGCCCCAGGCTGGAGGGTTTTGGTTCCCAAATGGCTGTGCTGGTGGTTGTGGAGGTCCAAAACCCCAGGCTGGAGGGTTTTGGGTGCCAGAAGGTTGTGCCGATGGCTGGGGAGGTCCAAAGCCCCAGACTGGAGGGTTTTGGTTCCCAAATGGTTCAAAGCCAAAACCAGCAGCAGCAGGTGGTGGTGCCACACCAAAACTCTGATGGACTGGCAGGATGACGATGTCAAATTTGATCTCTGGATCTGAAGCATACTTGACATCAAGGTAGACCTGTGGAAAACAATGTTTTTATTCCCCTGTTATTTTGTAATTTCTCATGAAGCAAACAAAATAATGTAATGCATATATAGTTTTTGTAAAATAACTCAAGAAGTTGTAAGCAGTATGACAGCCGCACCCTGGAGTATCAGAAGGCCACTTAAGTTCTTTTAAGATCAGTGTCCTGTTGTATGACCCAATTTCAACCACACTTTAGCTGTTGCACAGATGGCCTCTCACTTGTCTCTACTCTGGTATACACAAGAGTTCACGGTCAATTCAATGACTGGAAGGTTCTCAGGTCCTCTGGCTGTCAATCACCCCTTTACTGCCTTAGTTGAAAGTGAATCTGAGGGGTTTCAGCTGAAGTGTAACATTTGATTGTTACTAAACATGCCACTGAGCATTAAGGCAAAACAACTACTTTTTGGTCTCATGTTTTATGGTTTGTTTAAATGCAGTTTTACAAATTTCAGTAGGAGCTTTTTCCAGGAAATCTCTTCTCAATCACAATTGTTCAGTCTTTTTCTAATTGTGCTGTCATGGACTTTAATATTTAACATGCTTAATGAGGCCACTAGAGTTTGAAATGTAGATCGTCTTTATTTTTCTTCTTTTTTCTCTGAGCATTTCATAATCTGTGTTTGAGCATAACTTGCTGGGATGTTCCCTCTTGGGAAAAATGACAACTATCATAAATATTTTCAAATTGTGAATAATCTTTCTCACTCTAAAACACTGAATTCCAAAATGTTTGCTTATTCTTTCTAGATTGATGTGCATCAAAAATAGTTTCTCTAAAACCATTGCTTATGTCTTTCCCTCTTGGCACAGGGTTAACACACACCTGAAAGCTCCAGACCAACCAAATGACAAAACATCTATTTTGACCAAGGTCTGCACACCTGCTAATGATCAGGGCAGGTGATTAGTTGCACCTGGCTGCAAATTACCCTCCTCGGATGCATACCGATAGTACTGTTCACAACTGTTTTCTTTTTGGTCAAACAAATAGTGGCATGCTGAAGAAGGTTGTAAGTTGTTGTTTTGGCTTAGTAACAAGACCCATTATAAATTATTATATATATATATATATGAAAAAAATTTTCCCCCTCACAATATTTTTACACAAAAACTGTAGGATTAAAAGAAGGAGGAACTTTTGCAAATAACTGTACAGTAATATTTTGGTAAATCACATTCATTTGGTATTTTTTTAAGCATAAACAAATATTCTTTTAGGCAAAACCCATGTTTCATTCATCTTTTATCTGATATTTGTTTTCTTACCCTGAGTCTGTACTCTACTTTGATGTTGCTACAGTTGAGGATGGAGGGCTCCAAGTCATTGGGAATGGTGATGACTTGAGTGACTTTTTCTTCACAAGATGGAGGGATGGGTGTTCCCACCTCTTTAACGAGATCTTTAGTCTGGAGTTTTCTTTTGCTTTTTGCAAAGAAGCTGTCCTTTCTGTATATGCAGTATTTTGGCTTGATCTCCCGGGATGAATTGTTCTTGATGAAGGCCAAAACCTTTAATCCTTCTCCTGTAATACAGAGCAGAAATATCCCAGCAAGCTTTGATATATGACCAGCTAGTGTCAACTTCACTTTAAGGGCTCTCACCTTGGAAGAAAGCTGCTTTTTCAAGATTCACATCCATTGCTACACTTCCTGAGGTAAAAAAACTCATTTTCTTATCCTTTGACTCATGTTGTGGTTTCTGAAAGACATTTGGATAATTCATACAAAAAAGTCCAGTCAGATAACAGAGAAAAAGAACTCTTTAGATACCAGCTTTTCTGCCCACTGATCAGTTTTTCAGTGGCTGGTAGTGGCGTAACAACAACAACAACAAAAAAAAAAAAAAAAAAAAAAGGGGGGGGGGGGGGTATATAATTTGAACCAACTCAGCAGATAATAAAATTATGTTGACCAGATTTAATTTGAAAATCTGGCCTAAGAGTTTAGCCAGTAACACTATGCTGCGTGTAGTTTTAACCTGCATTGTTACAGGCCGCGTTGGCGTGATGCAAACATTCCACTTTGTTTAAACTCATTACACGGTGCATGTCCATACAGGGTTGGATGTTAGCCAATGTTGTGGAAAAAATTAGATCCGATCTTGATGAGAAAATCAGAATAGAATTTATTACAGAGAAAAAAGACAGACATACAAATACTTGTGGCCACAAGGAGAGCCACCAGCCACCACTCGCAGAGTGCCGGCTAATGACTCTCCAGATACAAAGATGAAGCTGATTTTTATACCAGACAGCAAGGTGTTACAGGTTTGCATACAGAGTGTGGACACAGCAGGTGGTGGTGGAGGCAGACAGTTGTCTTAGCCATTTGTCTCAAGACAGACTGATTGAGTTTATACAGAGGCATTTGTTTAAACAGACTGATTGAGTTTAGCAACTTTAAAAAGTCCCTTGATCAAGGAGTTATTTAGTTGATGCTAATTGAATTTAGGAAGTCACAGCTGACCCCTGCCGTGTCTTCCTAGATCAATGAGCCACAGCCGACCCCCGTAATTTGCCTTTGTCAGACATTTGGTCTCGTGTGACACAGACAAATCACTTTTAAACATATTGTTAGATGACAAAATTACAAGATGAAATGTCACGATGGCGCCGAGGGCGAGCAGACGCAACGGGCTGTGGATTATTTTGGCTCAAAAATGATCCTAATTTGGATTGTTGTCGTCATTTGGCCCGTTTCCTGGTGGTCAGGAGGTCATTCAAGATTGCTGCATAACAAAAGATCTCACACTGCAGCACCTTTATGTGGTGTCAGCTCATGACACACCCCGCCATCACCGCTCTCCAACTGACCCACATGATTCAATCTGGGGCTCGGATGTCCCACCTGACAGGAAACTCTGGTCAAACACCTTTTTCCCCTTGATGGGAAAACTCATGCTCTGCCTGTAAACTGTGAACTACAAGCTGGACGAATTCATCAAGGACTCTGTGTTTGCCCTAAAAGGACTCTGCTTGCGGACCATGTGTCCTCCTCTGGCTGGCTTTCATTGCTAGCTGGTAACAGCTAAAAGGTCTCTCCTGCTGCGGATTTGACCTCAGTCATCATTGTGTTCTTTCATGCTGCATTATTCCCTTAAGTCAAGGACTGTCTAAGATGATTCCCATCCAGTTTTTGGATCTGTATACACCATGTTCCCTCAACAAATCCCATGGACTCTATTTCTAATCCTCCCTCATCGCCTGGATATTATGACGATTCATCAGAATGACTCTGACAACAACTCCTTTGTGTGATCGTCCGTTTTCCAACACTGAATGTTATTGTCCATATTCATAAGTCGAACATTGTTTCTGTTTTCAATCATGTTTATGATGGTGATCATTGAATCTCAGTGAATTTGGTGACCTAATGTTACAGTTAATGGATGTTATTGTGTGATTAATATGAAACATATCAATGTTTCATTTATAATCAAAAGAGGGAAATTGTGGTGGAAATTTTTATTTGGTTTATTTCATCTTGTAATTTTGTCATCTAACAATATGTTTAAAAGTGATTTGTCTGTGTCACACGAGACCAAATGTCTGACAAAGGCAAATTACGGGGGTCGGCTGTGGCTCATTGATCTAGGAAGACACGGCAGGGGTCAGCTGTGACTTCCTAAATTCAATTAGCATCAACTAAATAACTCCTTGATCAAGGGACTTTTTAAAGTTGCTAAACTCAATCAGTCTGTTTAAACAAATGCCTCTGTATAAACTCAATCAGTCTGTCTTGAGACAAATGGCTAAGACAACTGTCTGCCTCCACCACCACCTGCTGTGTCCACACTCTGTATGCAAACCTGTAACACACCTTGCTGTCTGGTATAAAAATCAGCTTCATTCATCTTTGTATCTGGAGAGTCATTAGCCGGCACTCTGTGAGTGGTGGCTGGTGGCTCTCCTTGTGGCCACAAGTATTTTGTATGTCTGTCTTTTTTTTTCTCTGTAATAAATTCTATTCTGATTTTCTCATCAAGATCGGATCTAATTTTTTCCACAACAATTTGGCGCTGCAAGTAGGGTCCCTCGCTTGGCCGTCTGGACGGAGTGACCAGAGACCGAGAACCTCAAAAGTGCTGTTGAGATGGGAGCTGACTCACTGCTTCCTGACTGCCAACGCTGGGATCCAACGAACTTAAGTCCTACAATCTGATCTGGTGAGAAATTCATTTTCAAAAACACATTTGGTCTCGAAAAGGTTCAGATCTGAGGTGGTTCAGCATTCTCCATAGCATTTGGGGAAGTTTAGTCTGCAGGAGTGACTGCGACTAGGTTAGTTTCTGAGATCTGTTCTGAAACACTCCTTCTGTAAGTACTCAGAGGGTTAGGCTTTAACTGTTTGGGGCAGGCAAACAGATTTTGCAAAGATGTTTGCAATCTTAGGAAGAGTATGCATACTGACTCATAAAGAAATGAGTTCTGGTAAATCCAAACCTCTTTTTTTTTTGTTCCTCAGAGTTCCAATGTGGAATAGGTGAGAGAAAGAAACGGCCGTGAGAGTGTTGAATGTCTGGACTCAGAAACATGGGTTTGTCGAGTTTGAATGAGTTGGAAAGACTGAATGAGAAATTGACTGAAAGATTTGTGTAAAAGATTTGGAAGAATGTGAAACATAGCGCTTTGTTTTTTTTTTTAAGGAGTGAATGTATCTTTATTGTTGATTCTGATGCTATTCCGCATCTCTAACCCTACTTGCAGCGCCAAATTGTTGTGGAAAAAATTAGATCCGATCTTGATGAGAAAATCAGAATAGAATTTATTACAGAGAAAAAAGACAGACATACAAATACTTGTGGCCACAAGGAGAGCCACCAGCCACCACTCGCAGAGTGCCGGCTAATGACTCTCCAGATACAAAGATGAAGCTGATTTTTATACCAGACAGCAAGGTGTTACAGGTTTGCATACAGAGTGTGGACACAGCAGGTGGTGGTGGAGGCAGACAGTTGTCTTAGCCATTTGTCTCAAGACAGACTGATTGAGTTTATACAGAGGCATTTGTTTAAACAGACTGATTGAGTTTAGCAACTTTAAAAAGTCCCTTGATCAAGGAGTTATTTAGTTGATGCTAATTGAATTTAGGAAGTCACAGCTGACCCCTGCCGTGTCTTCCTAGATCAATGAGCCACAGCCGACCCCCGTAATTTGCCTTTGTCAGACATTTGGTCTCGTGTGACACAGACAAATCACTTTTACATATTGTTAGATGACAAAATTACAAGATGAAATAAACCAAATAAAAATTTCCACCACAGCCAACTGCTTCCAATTATGCAGGTAGACTTTTTTTTCTGTTTAAAACTGAAATGAGAGGATATTTAAGTCAATACATACCATTAAGTCAGGAATGAGGTTCAGGCCTGCTTTTGAGACAAAATTTATTTTTGTCGTTTCTGTCTGGTCAATCCTCATTGATCGGCTCAACCTGGCCTCCAGCGAGTACACAATTTTCCCATAAGTACCTTTGAAGGAGGAGGGAAGATCCCTCAAGAACAAGCACAGAACAAGGAAAGTAAATATTTATAAGTCTTTATGGAACAAAATGAACTGCTATTACTTTTCCAGAATAGTTTAATAAATCTAACATATCAAAATAAGCTAAACTGTGGCAAATTTAAAAAAACACGGAGTATTATCCATTTGTAATTGCTTGATTTTGAATTATAAAGTAGTGATAAACAAATATGGTCTGTAATTGGAATTTAAAGCAAGACTAGACCACATTTTGAGATACATGCAGATTGTAAAGATGCACCGATCCAATATATCTGATTCTCAGCCCAATATTGTCTAAAAAGCTAAATTGAGGCAGATCCACAAGGCTTGATCACCTCAATTCTGTGTGCAACATGTGCTACATGGATCAGCTATGTGTGCAGACACAGGGGCAAGAAAAAGTCTGAATCCCCTGAAATTCATTTGTCTCCTGCTTTAATTTGTCTTAAAATGTGACCCAATCTTCATCTACGGCTCAATAACAAACAAATATAATGTACTTAAACTAATAACACATGATTATGAGTTCTTATGGTTTTATTGAACTATTTTTCCTCCAGCACTGTGCATGTTTAATGAGTGTACTCAATAAAGACTTGAAAAACTATAAGAGAATATGTATCATCAGTTTAAGCATTTTGGTTTGTTGCATTAACTAAAAGACAAACACAATCAATTCCAGGGGATTCGACAACCTTTTTGACACAAGATATTATTAAAAATACTGTACATTTGTGCTGCATTAGGTTTTACAAAGATAGAAAAGTAATGTTTATGTAGAACCTGATGCCTTCAGTCGCTTTGATAATAATATTGGGTCAGATTCAGGTAGAAACCAGTTTAGAAAACCTGAGTGTATCATAACAAGGACTGAAAAAAATAGGATCTGTGCATCTCCTATAGTCATATTTAAATTCCTCCTAATGGCTCATGTATTTATTCCTGATTACTTGCCACAGCAGATGTTAAAGTAAAGTGATCTATCAAGATTTTTTTTCAGAGGGTTATGCGACCTATACCCTTTATGTAGCTACAGAAGCATTAAAAGGGCATCTTACTGGAAAGGGATCTGAAAGGAGAATGGGTAGACATGGATTCCTGGAGCAACAACCCTGGGGTCTATAGAACAGAAAAAGAAAGACAAGTCCACAATAAGCAGTTGAAAAGCTACTAGTGAAGTGAAAATGTAAATAAAATAATTAAAACATTTAAAATGTGTTACATGTATTGTCATTATTTGACAATAAACCAAAATGTGTGTTAATACACACTTGGATGGCCTACACCAGCCAACAGAAAAACTTGCTTTTACTAAAGTGCCCACAATTGCTAACGATCAATTAAACAGGTGCATTTAATTAGCAGCACCCGGTTGCTCCTTTGCTGTGGAAGAAGGGTGCATTTCCGTTTACAGATTGCTTCTGCATTTCGTCTTCTTTTTAGATAATCATGACCATGTATTTTCCATACATTGTTGTTCATCTGAGGTTGTACTCACCTAATTTTAAAAGCACCACAAAGGAACCTTTAGCTCAGAGGGTCCCCCTATAGGTGGGGAGATTAAATTGCTTTTACAACAGTATGATCTCTTCTCATCTGATCTCTTGTCCAGTTACAGCCTCATTTTCTCCTCTGTCATTACTTTCTTGAGTCTCTTAAACACCTCTGCCATGATGTCCACCATAGCGCTGTAAGTTAATGTCATTGTTGTTGAGGCATGACAGAACCTGTTTATACCTGGTAATATTACCATTCAGAGTCATATGATTACAAGGGGACAGCTCTAAGTGCACCTATTTACAACTGTTAATATGTCTCTCTGTGCATCTCGAGTGGCAAATTGTGATTGGATCTCACTCCCCTCCCACATATACAAATAAACAAGTACACAATTTTCACTTGCAAGGATCGAAACAAGGATTGTTTGTTTGTTTGTTTTTTGGACTTCTTTGGACCTGCTGGAGGCAGAAATGTACTAAACTGCACATAGTTGCAAGTAAAAGGAAACCCACCCTTCCTGTATGTAGGGTTTTAGTTTTTTCAACGTTATGTTACAGATGAAGTGTACATATAAAACAATGATGGCAATGAGAAAACAATTACAAACATGAAAGCTGACAAATGTCTTCAAAGGATCAAACAGAAATTTGATTGTGGAAATAAAAAGAAGATGGGAGAAAAAAAAAAAAAAATCCAAGTCTTTGACTGTGTGTTGTTGTTGGTTGCTGGCTCTCGATTGTCATTTCACACTTTAATATAATGCTGCCATTGCAAGACTAAGTATACACTTCGGCCAAGACAGAAAGCAGACAGAAGCCGCGGGAACATATTTTCAGCAGGGGGTGCTGGGAGTCTGAGACAGCTGTGCATTTATATATATATATATATATATATATATATATATATATTAGAGATGTCCCGATCCAGCATTTTGAACTTCCGATCCGATACCGATATTTATTTGTACTTCCGATCCGATACCGATATCTGCCGATACCGATATCGGCCTATCTGAGCATGTATTAAAGTTTTTAAGTCATTTAAAACCAACTTACTTTGTTGTCAGACTCATGCTGAATTGGGTTTTACTCCTGATAATAACTAGCCAGCTGAATTAGGTGCATTTGAATAATACACATTGGTTGGTAACGAGAAACGGACCTATTTATTCAACAAATCAACACAAAATAGACAAAATGATAAATAACAAACAGAAATGGCATCAGTAAACCACGGCTTTACAAGCCATAAGTGCAGATAATATTGTTAATTGTATTAAGCAAACACAACCTGAGTTTAACCGTCTATTAACAGCATTAGTACCTGTGCTTTGACACTGTTCAGTGGCAGTTTGTCACGATTCCCAAACGTCCCAAACGTCCCAAACGGGGGGGTGGGGGGGTGGGGGGGGGGGAGGAGCTCGAGTTGTCTCGCGCGGAGGGCGGGGTGTTTGTGGCTGCGCACTGAGCCCGACAGAGAGAGAGCAGTGTTGCCAACTTAGCGACTTTGTCGCTATATCTAGCGACTTTCCAGACCCCCCTAGCGACTTAATTTGTAAAAAGCGACTAGCGACAAATCTAGCGACTTTTTCTGGTGATTTAGCGACTCACTGGCACTCAAACCGCTGGTTTGAAGCCATCACTTGGCCGCTGATGGCTGCTGTCTGCCTCGTGAGCCGCGCTTCTCTCTCTTTCTCTCTCTCTGTCGGGCACAGTGCATAGCCACAAACCAAACACCCCGACCCCCGCGCGAGACAACTCGAGCTCCTCCTGAAGGTGTGCTGGAAAATGCGGACCGGATATTAGGGAAACACAGAGCAAGACCTGGAATGGGTTATCTGAATAATGCGCTGCGCGGTGCGCTGGAAAACCCGGAACGGACTGTGGAAAAAACTGGATCGGAGTCTGGATCGGCATTTTTAGGGCTTGCCGATCCGATACCGATCCGCATTTTTTGCTCATATCGGCGGCCGATCCGATACAAATATCGGATCGGGACACCTCTAATATATATATATATAAAAATTTAAACGCGATTAATTACATTATTTCCCTGATTAATCACAATTAATCGCATTGTATATGCAAAATCAAATAATGAATTCAAAAGTAGTCTAAAATGCACTTTTATTTAAATGTTCTGCTGCCATATGAACTAAAGTACCATAACATTTGTTGTTCAAACACTTTTAACAACAGCACTTGTCAGTAACACATATTTAGAGTAAATCTCATCTTAAAAAATGTAAAATAAAATAAAGCTTACTGCCACTGCCAGGACATTAATGTCATCCTGTTTTTATAAAAAATTAAAACAAAGTCTACAAACAAAATCCAACAAAATGATTGTGGATCAGCATTATCAGAACATTAAAACAGGCAATTTCTGAGGTAACAGCAGAAACTTGCTTCAAGTTAAACTTCTCAGTTGTTACAAATAACCTTGTTTCGGTCAAATCCTCCGTCTGGGAGAACTTTAAAATGAAAATGTCCATGTTAAAGTTCAGTAACTTTACCAATCTCATTCATTCTTTCCATTTTCAATTGTCAATCAAAAATTGAAAAAATTAAAGTGACATTTTATTACTTTTTTTTTTAAAATCTAAACCAAAAAATGAAAAAAAAAAAAAAAAGCCTGTTTTTTTAATACATATTTCAATTTTAAACTTAAACTTGAATCAAAAATAGGAAATGAAAAAACGGGCCACAGAACTGAATTTGTTTTATAATTGAGGACTGGAGTTTCTGTTGTCATTACACATCTGTGCCACTAGATGGAGCCGCACTGAAGTAACCAGTGAGAGAACAGCATGACAGTGAACACATGAAGCAGATCTGATGTAACATGGAGGAATGACGCTAAAGTTTTGTGTCAGTCCAGATTTTTTTTTTTTTCAGACAGAATTGTTAATATTGCTACCTGAGTTGCTACCCGAAGTGTAAAGTTAACAGATTTTTACAGTTCTTCAAAATGTCCATGTAAAAGTTCTGTAACTTTACCTCTCCAAGTCTGTTTTAGCTTTTCTGCATATTTACCTGCCAATTGTCTTCCGGTTCCGCAGCAGCCAGTAACACTTTTCAAAACAAAAGCATGTGAACAACATGCGTTAACGCGCGACTAAAATAAATGTCATGTAATTAAATTAATGAGTTAACACGTTATTATTGTGTTAACTTGCCCAGCCCTAATTAATATTTTGACCTTTTTAAAAAAAAGAAGTGACTGTGGTGTAGGCCATGATGGACAAAAATCTTCTTGGTTTCCTGGCGTGTCTGGCCATGACTCTTCCCATATCCACCGCAACTGCTGACCGGACATCCTCTGCCCTCAAGCAAATAAAAACATATGCAAGAAATAAGGTGATGCATAATCTCTTTACGCATCGTCCTCTTTTTTTTTTTATATTTCGTTTTTGTTTTGGTGGCTTGTATAATTATAACGTCATGGTGGATTAAGTAGTTAAACCCGCACTAGCCCAGGTACCAAATGCATGACCCGCCACAGAATAATACTGTAATAAACATTAAACCAGCCCACTAGAATCTGGAGTAAATTTTAAACATTTTATTTTTTTCCTATCACATTTTTCTCCCTTGTTTACAATGTTTTTTTTTTTTTTTTTTTTGTTGTTTTTTACATTTTGGAGGTGCTGCAGCCTCACCAACCACCCTGTTGGTGGGGCTGCAGCACCCCCAGCACCCCTACTTCCCACGGTACTGGTTGTGTATGCAGCCCTTTAATGTGAACAGGGACACATTATGTTTGCACTACTAAATAAATGTTGCCTACACCACCTCTGAATCTGTTTGAAAGAGCAGATCTCAACGTGACTTCAGATGCATCCCTAGTGCATTTATACCACTACTTATGGTTGTCTAAATGTGACTTGGTCACTCAGGATGGCTTGTAAGCAGGGCCATAGCTAGAACATGGTTTGCAGTTGTGGCAAGAGATAACAAGGACAAAAAAAAAAAAAAAAATGTTGTGCTGCTTTTTGATCTTGATTCTGGGTGTGTACTTTCTTTATCAAGTCTGTCGAAGGATTTGGGGTCAAGAGTATGCCAACTGCCAACTGTCCTGAACAAATGTAGGCTACTCACAAAAAGTTAGGGATATTCAACTTCTGGATGAAATTTACAGAAAATGCAAAAAGTCCATGTTAGAGTGATATTATATCATAAAAGTGGGGTGTTTAAATGGAATGATAATTTCTTCATCTTCAGAATGGGATGTGACCAAAGGGTATCTGCTTCTGTCTTTCTGTGAGTCTCTGCTGCAACCTGCTGAGGACTGTAAGCTCAGTGACAACATCCCATCTGAAACCTCACAACGGCCAGGAACTGTTGATCAATTATTAGGCGTCACCTTGGATGTCAACATGTGAACAGCATGATGAAAAGGACTGTTCATGAAACTTCTTGGTAGAGAGGAAATGCACAAGTCTGGCAGCACTTTGTGAATGTCTTTAAGGATTGTTTGTGGTCTGTAATTGCTCATCACAGCGGTCAACAAGCGCTGCAGCTCACTGAACTTACATGTGGAGAAAAGCGATCAAGATCAGGGACAACATATATTTATACATATTTTTCAAGCCATTATTTGGTTAAGTAAAATAAAAACACAGCCTTTTTGTATTTTGTATTTTGTATTTACAAAAGAACACATAAGCCTCAGCTCAGACTGGGACATGATCACAAATTACTTACAGGTTTCTGGCATCTGGTTCAGAAGGGTGTCTTCATCGTCTCCTGAGAAAACGGTACACATTTAATAGCATCTCATCTGGTGTTCAGGCTCAGCAAAATCAAATAACTTATTGCTTTGAAACAAAATGAACATTTTCATGAACGGTCTGTTTAATTATTTATATATATTTCAGTCTTTTGATATTTGATACTACATCTGATTTTGTCACGCATAATTAGACCTTTGAACCTTTTTAAACGTAAAATTTCCGGTAAAAGCTGCTTTTTATGATTTAATAAGTTTCAATTAGACCTGCTCACAAGCTGCAGCGACCAGAAAACAGTGAGTGGCACAAACTCAGAAGAAAAACATCGTTACACATTGTTTCTTCACCTAAAGCCTACAGGTTCGCTGCAAGAACAACAGAGAGGGAAAACAAGCCTACCTTTGGCATCTTTGTCTCGAATAAAGTACTGCTTCACGCTGAAATATTTGTCTTTGGAGTGGTACGTGTGAGTTGTCTGACCGTGTCTCTCGGTCCACAAAACTTCTGCTTTTCCCTTGAATTTCACGAGCAGAGCGTTTATATGACAGTCTTTGGCCATTTCCAAGGTAACCTGACCGGAAACGGTGTCACCACACGAGAACGTGTTGTTCTCATTGACAGGGTTACAGGTTATTTCTAGCTTCTTCACCGTGGACGGCATGGCACCCAAAGTTCCGACAGGAAAGCCAAAAGAAACGTGGAGCAAAGCATCCAAACAGAGGAAACATACCAACACTTATCTCCTGTCGAGGAGCCGAGATTTCCCCTATATTTGACTCCGCCCACTAGAGTTGACTGTCTCGTGTCACACCCATCTTTTCTTTGCATAACAGCGTCAGACACACCGAGTTAAACACACACACACACAGAAAAAACTCAGGGCTGAAGTGTACTTTTCGTAGAGCAGAGGGAGCTGAAAGTTGAAAAAAATTAAATAATTTTCTTTAACCTGTCGAGCCGAGAGTTTTCTACGACGGAGTATTGGGGCCACACTGAAAAAAAAAATTGTGGGCAATTTTTTTTTTATTATTCCTCACTTACGAGAAGAAAGTCGAAAAAAAAAGTCGAAATGTCGAGAATAAAGTCGAAATGCAGTTTCCAGAAGTCCAGAATCGGTGTAGTTTCTTTTTCTGAATAGGCGCCATTTCTGACATAATCTCTTCAAAGTACTAATACTTATTATAATATACTGTGTCTATGTGATAAAAGCACATAGACACAGACATTATGTTGGTAGAGTAAAGCTGGTTTAAATAAATCTTTAAGACAACTTTATTCTGGAAACTGCATTTCGACTTTCTTCTCGTAAGTGAGGAATGAAAAAAAAATCATTGCCCACATTTTTTTTTTCAGTGTGGCCCCAATACTCCGTTGTAGTTTTCAGTCCTCAGTCCTTTTTGTTTTTTTTCCCCCTCCTTGAAGCCTTCAAATGAAAGTGGTCCAGGTGTCCCAAAGAATTTAGAACAAAATCAGAACAGGGCTTTCAAAGAAAATTTAAACTTGTTGTTAGGGTTAGCTGCAGTTTGAAACTGTAGATTTTTTATTATTGATATTATTATTATTTTTTATTATAGCCTGAGTCAGACAATGCTACATTTGATCTCATCATGTAAACCCATAACTGCCACTAAGAGTTTGCAGCTCATCAGTGGCCGTGTCTTAGTGGGTAGAGTTGTTACCATGGAACCAAAGGCCTGACAGATGAATCTCCAGCCCAGACACGTGCCTAAGTGTCCCTGGACAAGACACCTGAACCTCCAATTTATCCAGTCATGCTGCAAGCCCATGACAAGAATGAATCAGGGTGTAAAAAAAACTTGTAGATCTTATATTGAGACTCAAGAACAGGTTGAAAGTGAATGCGGGATTAAACCAAAGAAGTGATTCATAAAATAAGTCTATACATTATAATGTGTTCCTTGTTATTTTAAATAATTTCATTTTAATTGTGCTGTTTCTGGTAATCGGCTGTAGTGGTCTTTTCTGTAGATGAAATGCAGTAACCTTTCAAATATTTAGCCAACAAAGCCTGAATATACAGAGTTCATCGCAGTATTGCATTATAATGCTGTAGGTGGGGCTGTGTTTGCATAAGAGGCAATGTAAACAGAAGAATGTACATGCAGCAGTCGACTGAAGGGAACAACAGGTCACGTGAAGCTTCAGAAATTATGAGAGAAAAACGTGAATCATTCATTATACTTGACAGTATGGACTGGGGCGCCGAAAAGGGGGGGTAAAGGATACGGATTATAGGGGCCCATGATTGAGGGGGGCCCAGAGAGGCCCCTAATGATGATCAAAAATAGCATCAACAAATTTCGCCGCTGTGTTGGGGGGCCCGGTAAAGATTCTTTTCATGGGGCCCAAAATCCCTAGCGGCGCCCCTGAGTATGGAATATCAGATTAGTGGCATCATAACTTTCTCTTTCAAAATTCTTCCACAAATTCATCCATTTGGGGAAAAAAAAAAATTAAACCATATTTTCTCAGTGAAGCTTTATTACAGAACCATAAACTTAATTTTCAACAGGTTACAACACAAGCTCAATGGGAAAAGTGATTTTATTCATTCAATCTGTCAGTAAAATCATCCAAGTATATATATATATATATATATATATATATATATATATATATATATATATATAATATATATAATATATATATATATATATATATATATATATATATACAATTCTACCCTTACAGTAATCATGAATAGCAGTGGCCCCCAACCTCTGGTCCCCGGCCAGGTACCGGTCCATGGGTCATTTGGTACCAGGCCGCAGAGAAAAATAAATAAATAACTTCCATTCTTATGTTTCGTTTTATTTATTATCCGAGTCTAAATGATGTTTTATTTTGAAAATGACCAGATTCTCTCTATTACATCTGTCTTTGACTCTTGACACATGACAAGACTTCAAGACTGTGTCTCAGTCACGTGATACGTTGGAACCCCCAAGCTGGAAAAATGAGTAAAAAACAAACATCTTCAGAGAGTGTCATGGCGCAGAGAGGATGTTACAGACCGGTCAGTGAAAATATTGCCTGACCTCAAACTGTGGAGCAAAAAAGGTTGTGGACCATTGCTGAATAGGATTACTATTATAGTTATTCTGAATATTTTTAAAGGGACAAGTGTTTGAAGAGCTTCAATTCTTGATACTCACCAAGCATAAAAGGGACTGAGCAATAAATTGCTGAACAGTCATTAATAGCCCTCCAAATTCACAGGTATTTTTTAGGGCTTTCCATCAAAACCACTCAATTAGGAGTACATCCCATATGTCCCATACGGAGCTGGTGGAGCAGAAAAGTCAGAGGCAGTTGAGTTTTGGAGAAAGCTGGTCCCTCCTGACATTGCAGAGTCGGAAAACGCTTCAGATCCAAAGAGGGTAGGTGGCTGCTCTTTATCACATCCCTCGAAAGAGGGCAGAACAACAATGTTGAATTTGATCTTTGGGTCAACAGCATATTTGACATCCAGGTAAACCTGTAATCAGGAAATAACCAGCATTTACCTTGATGGTTATTCAGCTCTGCTCATGTACAGATGCAGACACGCACCGTTTGGCAGATAGGTACTCACCCTGAGTCTGTACTCTGCTTTGATGATGTTGCAGTTTAAGATGGATGAACATGTGGTGGCAGGGATGGTGATGATCCTGGTGACGGTCTGACCTGCAGAGCGAGGGATGACTTCATTCCACCTCCTTCAGGATATCTTTTGTCTCAACTTTTCTCCTCCCTTTTGCAAAGTAGCTGTTTTTCTTATACAAACAGAACTTGGGTGTAATATCACGAGATGACTTGTTCTGGATAGAGGCCACAACCTTTATACCGTCCCCTGGAAATCAGAGTATCACATGACTCTTACTCTCTGATGACAGCTGTTTCCTAAAAGCACAGCAATAATCTTGTTCTCCATCAAGATTATGGACCTATCACTGCTATCATACTATGATCTCCTGTTTACACCTGCATTAGTTTTAGACAGAAGATAAAATCCTCTGTAATGTGATGTTAAATCTTGAAGGAGCTTCAGGGTACTGTCTGCTTGCAATATAAAAAAGAAACAAAAATCAATGCAGTTTTCTAATCAATAATACATTATAAATCTTCAAATTATATAAAAAAAACAAGCACATTTTCTGTTCAGGGATGATCATCAAGAAGCTTATCTATGCCACTTTAGAATACCAGCCGTTGCTAAGAGTTGAAAAAAATTTGCAAACTTTTAACTTTCTGTCCACTGTTAAGCCTGCCACTGATATTCAAGCTGCATATTAAAATCTTTGGTCCACTTTAACTGCCATCCTGGAACATGCTAGGAATATATTGCTGTCGTTACTATGACCCTAATGTCCCATTTGTCTTTATCTTATCTTATAACCATAAATAGTATTCCATAAGCAAAGAGACTTTGAGCTACTCGTGGGTCACCTGCTAGAAAAGAGCAATTTTTCATAACAAGCCACTGTAAGCATAATTTGTATCGTGAACTTGTGTTAGACTGCAAATGACCAAGTTACCTTGGTAGAAGCCTGTCTGTGGAATATTTACATCCATGGCTACTTCTCCTGAAGTGAAGACCTTCATCTTCTGCTCGAGGATACTCTGCTGAGGAGTCTGACAGAGAAAGCACAAATCAGGTTTTGCTTTCAAGTTTAATGCTTGGAAACATCTTGGATGTCTCTTGTTTATGTCTTAATTCACAAGCCCTACAGTCATGGGCACTGGAGATGAAATTAAAAGAATGTTTGTGTGTTGGTTGAGTGTGGTTGTGACCGTACCTTCAGCACTAGATCACTGTTCAAGTCTTGTTTGTGGATGAGAGTGAAAGTGTGTTTTTGCTTTGCTGTCTTTTCTCATGGATCTGCTCAGTTTAGCTTCCAGTTTGTACACAATCTTTCCAAATGAGCCTTTGAATGAGGAGGGCAGGTTTCTGGAAGATGAGAGCAACAGGATAGTTTCAAGATAATAAATATAAATGTTCTCATGCTTAAAGTCAGTGGTAAAAATATAATGTTTGATGAAGACAGCTCACTCTGCTGGGATCTGGAAGGTGAAGGGGTAGACATGGCAGCCCTTCCCTATAATACTGTTGCCTGAAAAAAGAAGAAAAAAAAGAAAATATTAATAAAAGTTTTTTCGTTGTTTGCAGAAAACCTTTTAATTAGATATAAATGAATCCATGACATAGTCAAGTCCTTTTTTTGGGTGCTAAGAGGTTTTGTTGATCATTCCTAAGAATATGTGAAGTAACTGTCCAAATTAGATGAGAAAGGCAGTAGTGTAACATAGGAAGAAACACGTGGAAAAAGCAGAGAAGTAAAAAGGAAAAAACAAGCCACAAGGATGTTTAAGACAAAAGACAAACCGTTGATTATGAGGATGACTCTCAAAATACTGCCGACATGACAGTACATGTGAAAGCAACAGGTTTCCAGACAGAACAACAGAAGTGGTTACTTACCCTGATCCTTCACAATGATAAACTGCTTGATACTGAAGTACTTTTCCTTGTTCTGATATACTACAATTATTCTTCCATAATTTTCTACCCATCTGACTTTTGATTTTCCCTTCAGCTTCACAAGGAGTGATTCTATTCTGCTTTCTTTTGTCAACTCTAATCTAATTTGTCCTGTAATGTAATCACCACTGGTGAAAACACTGCTTTCGTTTATGGGATTATATTCCACTGAAAAGCTCTTTACACTGTTTGACATGATATATCGCACAAAGCTACAAACACAACAAGTACCACATGAGACTATGAAGCCAAAGGGTTTATATGTCCAGAGGTGTGACTGAGCGTGAAAGCAGACATTGGTTTGGTAATAATTAAACCATGCAGTCTTTGGCTGCAAAATAAAAAAAAAAAAATGTGATGAAAGCAAGAGAAAGCTGCCCTTAAAAAAGAAAATGTTGCTTTGATGAAAAAGCATTGATGTAAGGAGATCAAATCTTAAATTCATATTTATTGACAAAAATCAGTGCCGTGGATATTGCTGAATGAGCTAAATCCTGCTGTAGGTGTTAACAGCACTACTGTCAGTTTTACTACATACGGCACTCCCAGGGTGGGTGTGTCAAAAACCTGCCACACATAAGCAGGGATCAAGTGTTAAACATGATCATGAAAGGAATGAGTGAAAACCTCCAGGAAAACATCTGCACAATTTTTTTTTAATATAATTTTTTTTGCGTTTTTACTGACTGTAAATACTGGTCATTCACAACAAACCCTAAGTCTGAAATAGTTTGGCTTTGTCAACACTGTTGCAATCATACCCCAGTTTTACTACCAGTTAATGTTTTTTTTAGTTTATTTTACAGGTAGGCCTGTGAAGCTGCAACTGACTAAGAAATTAAGATGCTTCCTATGGACACCTCAAAATCAGGTATTCATTACTCTTTCTTATGGCACAATTGCATATTTTTTAAAAGACTTAAGTCTGAAATTTAAAGGCAGAGCAAGCAATTTCCAGATGACAACACAGCTGTGGATATTTTATGCAATATGCAAAACATGGAGAGATAGCTCGTCCCCTCCCATTTCACTGACTGGCTGCAGGCGAAGTTTGTCATGGTTTGGAAGCAGGCTGTTTCTTTTGTTGTTGTTTTAAGAGTATATTCACAAGATGGGCAGCTAGCAAACAGGAGATATTCACTGAAAATGGCAATGAGTGTTCTGGATTAGAAATCACATAGAATCGCTTACCCAATGTTTAAAGTTAACTTGTTGTGTAGATGAAAAAAAAAGTATACATGAAAAAGTTACTCAAACTTCTGTCCTGCCAAATAACTGCAAGCAAGTATATATTTTAAAGACAATGACTCCTGTATTATCTTTTCTGGGCAAGAATTTATTTGTAAGTTAATATACAAAACTTTATTATATGTCGAAAACATGGTTACAAAATTCTTTATATTTAGAAATAAAAATAAAAATAAAAATATAAAACATCCCATGAAATAACACTGTACTCCAATATTATCTGAATATCCTGTCCGTAAAAAAAAAAAAAAAAAGATTTAAAAAAATGAAAAAAAAATCTATACACTTGAGTAAAGCTGTCACAAAAATAACTTCCCAACTGTCCCAATAACAACAATTCTGGCTAAATGCATTGCTAGAACAGCATTCCCAGTCTGTTCTCATATCAGCAGAACGACTGCAAGACGTTTCTTATCTGGACAGTAAAGTCCAGCTGTGATATATAACTGTCAGAACTGTGGCATTTTGTCAAAAAAAAAGACTTAAGGCACTAATCATTAACATATATGCAGACAGTTGTTTAAGAAAAAAAAAAACATAAAAGATTCCCTGATAAATGAATGTTAAGTAAAAAATTTAATTGGACCTACCCTAACCCTAACCCACGTACATAATTTTGTATTAATGATCAACAATACTGACACATGGGAATTTCTTCAGGACAACAATTACTTCACTAACAACTAAAGACATGTTTTAAACCAGTGGTTCTCAACTGGTTTGGCTTCAGGACCCACTATCACCCTTAATGACAAGCCGTGACCCAAATGAGGGAAAATTTTCAACTTCTCGAATTTATTGAATGAAAAGATCTTGCAGTTTGAATCGGAGATAGTAGAATAGAATATCACAGAATGCCAACACCAAAAAATATGTTTATTGGTGAACCAAAACGGCAAAAACCTAAATAGCATAACCAAAATGACTTCAAGTGGGAAATATTCCCTTTGTTGCTCAATTAGCTGCATTTTAATTAAATCCAAAACACTTCACTTCAGCCTTTTTTAACAGACTCAACATACACAAACATGAAAAAAAAAGTGCAACCACTGAGCAATAGTTTCAAAAAGAACTCAAAATATATAGTTTTAGCTGAATAACCACTCACTGACCTTTGTCTTTAAGATAAGAAAATCCATATCTCATATATTCATCGTTGTATCTGCATTTCACCATGCTCAACATATGTAAACAAACTTTGCAGGTCTTTTTCTATGGTGTGAACTGGTGGGTGTCAACTCGCATTACAGGGCATTATCGCCATCCACTGTTAAGGAGTATGAATGACACGCATTTATTTATTTATTTATTTATTCATTTATTTATTTTTTTTAGCATTTCCTTCCCCAGGCAAAGGCCCATGACCCACTGAAAATGGGTCTGCGACCCACTTTTGGGTTTCTTTTGTTTTAAACATTTGCAATAAATGGTGAACAAGTGGTGAACCATCAACTGCAATAAATAAATGTGGCCAGAAAAAAAATACTACATGATTATGGAAAATCCTGAAAATGTTTCATGTTAAAGTGAAAACATTTCCAAATTTCCAAACAGTTTGCAAGGGAAAATAAAAATTCGATTCTGGATCGATGGAAAAATGCTCATGTGGTCTGATGAGTCCAGATTTACCCTGTCCAAGAGGGATGGGCAAATTATGGTGAGAAGAGTGATGGATGAAGTCACACACCCATCATGCCTAGCACCTACTGGGCAAACCTCTGGGGCCGTTCCAGGCAACTGAAGAAATGCCAGATCACCATCAGTGGGATTTTGAGTTGCTTCAGTTGGTCAGGTCTAGGTTCAGAGCTGTCATGTGCTCCAAAAAAAACAATTAGCTCAACTGACTATCTGGATATATTGAACAACCAGGTTTTAGCCTCCCTAGCTTCTTATCACATCTAACCCTTGTAGATGTAAAATGAGAGATGAGTCAGAATTTAGTGTACCTGTATGTGATCTCCGATTTGCTCAGACAGAGGTTTTGATAGAATACTAGCTTGAATAAAGGAAAGCAAATCTGTCCTTCATGCTAACATATCTGAGCTCTCAAAGGACAGGTCTGAAGTGAGGTTTTGATATACTGATACTGAAAGAAACACTTGTAAAATGAACCGTTAACTGGAACTGGACTAATTTCATTGAGTGCTGTGTCCAGTTGTCATGCCAAAGTGAAGTTTACATTCTGCTCAAAACAGAAACATGTATTGACCTGTAAACATGTGGCAGATGTGAGAGAAACTTAATACAGAAGATATACTTCAGAGCTCTCCAAAGAAACTAGGGCTGAACGATTAATTGCATTTGCGATAATCTCGCGATATCATAAAACGAGATTTTCTAACCGCAAAGGCCACGATATGACTTGTCACGTGATCTGGCGACGTCACGTGACTTGCGAGTGAGCCCAGCTGAGCTGAGCAGAGCAGACAGGGCAAGCAGTATTGCCAACTTAGCGACTTTCCAGACCCTCCTAGCGACTTAATTTGTAAAAAGCGACTAGCGACAAATCGAGCGACTTTTTCTGGTGATTTAGAGACTCACGCGCACTCAAACCGCTAGGTTTGAAGCCATCACTTGGCTGCTGTCTGCCTCGCGAACCGCGCCTCTCTCTCTCTCTCTGTCTGGCACAGTGCACAGCCACAAACACCCCACCCGCCGCGCGAGACAACTCGAGCTCCTCTCCACCCCCCCCCCACCCCCCCTTTTTCCTTGCAAAAAATCTGTGAGCTCCTGAGATCTATACAGAAGAATCTTTCTGGTTAACAGTGCCATACTCATTTCGCACTTCAGTATGTTGTGTGCTGCTGTTACTGAGTAAATATAATATTTCTATTACTGTTCAAAAAGTTTTTTTTTGAAAATGGTCCAATTGGTTAGAGCAGATATTTATTCTTCTTTATTTTCCTGTGTGATGTTACTGACTGGAGATCAGTAAGCTTTATTTTTTCTATATCTGTATATTTTATTTATTTATTTATTTATACACTGTCCTGTCAATCTCAGACAGTGTTTAAGAAGTGCAGTCCACATGTTTACATAAATGTTACACATGTTTCATGAAACGTGAAAAGTTAGATGTTGAAGAGGTAAAGCCACGGATTTGTTTGCTTTATTGTTGTAATCAGCACTTTAAATAAATCTGATATTGTTTATTATGACAGTGTTTGAAAAATACATGAGAAGAGGACCTTAAAAATAATCGCATATTAAATCGCAATCGCAATATTGAGGAAAAAAATCGCAATTAGATTATTTTCCAAAATCGTTCAGCCCTAAAAGAAACATCTTGAAATTACGGCCTGTTTACATTCTGCTAAAATGTAATCTTAAGTGTAGGGCTGGGCAACGATTAAAATTTTTAATCGCAATTAATGGCATGAACTTAAGTGTCATAACATTTGTTGTTCAAACACTTTTAACATCAGCACTTTAACATCAGTAACACATATTTAGTGGTAAATCTCATCTTAAAAAAAGTAAAATTAAAAAAAGCTTACTGCCACTGCCAGGGCATTAATGTCATCCTTTTTTTTTTTTATAAAAAATTAAAACCAAGTCTAAAAACAAAATCCAACAAAATGATTTTGGATCAGCACAATCAGAACATTAAAACAGGGAGTTCAACTTGTCAGTGGTTACAAATAGGGATGGAATCAGAATTTTTCCGATTCCGATTCCATTATCGATACTGTTTAACGATTCAATTCTTTATCGATTTTCTTATCGATTCTAATTTGGGGAAAAAGGAAAACAAACAGTTTTATTAGCATCATTTTTTTACTTAGAAGTCACGACCTTACAAACTCAACAGCAAGGTCAAAAGAGGCCCAAAGCCTAGATAACGTGTTAACTGTTGTAATATGTAACTGTGCAAATAGTAAAATGTTACACATTCTTGTGTAACAGATTTTTCCTAATTAAAATGAAATTTTTTTTTATTAATTATTAACATTAATGCCCCGTGTGACGATTCCTCCACCTGTACACCAGGTGGCGGTGTTTTCTGTTTTGGGTTGCTTTGTTACAGGTGGAGAGTCATCAACCTGAGGAGATGCACCTGGGCTCAGTGGTTCCCTTCCCCCTTTAAGAGGTTCACAGGCGTGCTGTTGAGAGGGCTGTGCCCAGGCTGAGGCTCTGTGGTTGGGCTGTGGGCCCAGTTGACCGGACTGTGGCTGGCAGAGCGTTTTGGCCAGGGGTTTTGTCTGTGTTGTGGTGATGCGACAGTTTTTTCAATAAATATATATATATTCGGTACCGACTGTCTTGTGCTGCCTCCCTCATTTTTGTCACGGCCTTCGAGCTGGGTTGTGACAATTGGGGGCTCGTCCGGGAAATAGTTAAATACTGGTGAACCTGGTCAGGTTTCTGTTAGTTTGTGCGCTTTGCGTATCTCCGCTCGCCTTTGAGTGTGGATCAGAGGTGTGAGTGGAGCCACGTGAGTGGAGGCGGCGGTGTTTTGTGAATGGTATCTGGCCATGACTACCTGGTGAGGGACGTCTGTGAGAGCCTGCACCAGTGGTTTGGGTCACACAGCTGAGGTAAGTCGCTGCTTCTCTGTTCCTGGTAGGTTCAGGAGCGGGTTCCCTCGGAATTTGCCGGGGGGTTTGGTAGAGTGGTGGCGTTAGTGGCTGGAGCATTTGGCTCGGGGGCACGGCCGAGGCTGCAGGTGAGTCGCCACGATCGTGGTTGCTTTTCTGGGCTTGCGGTATCTAGTGCATAAGTACCCGCCACAATACGCAGCCTGAAGACCAGGGAGGAGACCAGTTAGTTTTGGGTTAAGGCAGTTAGTGGGACGGAGTGGTGGAAACATTTCTGGCTGTGTGGGATCTGGTTGATAGGTTTGTGTGCGTTGGCTGTTTTGCTGTCTGGGTTTTGGTTAAGTTGGAGCAGTAATGGATCTGGTTAAAGTATTTTTGAAAACTCCTTCGGAGGGGTTATTGGAGCGTTGTACACGTGAACAGTTGGTGAAAATAGCTGAACATTTTGATATGGAAGTTGGAGTTGGTGACAAGCGTCTGAAGGACAATATAAAGAATATAATTTAGGCGAACCTGTTGGTACAGTGTGTTCTCCAGCAGCCACATTCTGTTGTATCTGCTTCGGAGTCTGCTGGAGCTGCTGCTGGCCCCATTGATCCTGGTACTGGTGGTTTAACGTTCAAGCAGCGTAAAAGGTCATTACTGCTAGAGATTAAGAGATTGGAGCTGGAAGAGCACCGGTGAAGGCTGGATAGAGACTCGGCACTGCAGTGGCCTCCTAGTAGAGATCTTGGTTTTGACGTGCGGTCTAATTTGCGTTTGGTTCCCCAGTTTTGTGAGCGGGACCCAGCCACATTTTTTTATTGTTGGAGCGGGTGGCGGTGGCTAGAGGCTGGATTGATCAGGAGAGGACCTTACTCCTGCAGTGTGTGTTAACAGGGAAGGCGCAGGAGGCATATTCCACGCTCACCGTGGATGATAGTAAGGTTTATACCACGGTTAAAAAGGCTGTGTTGGATGCCTACGAGCTCGTGCCTGAAGCTTACCGGCAGAGGTTTTGGTCATGGGGAAGGCTGGACCATCAGACATATATGGAGTTTGGTAGAGATTAATCTACTCATTTTCATCATTGGTAGGGATGTCCCGATCCCGATCAGCGATCGGGATCGGCCTTCGATCTTAAAAATTTAAGGTGGATCGGATCAGCCGATCAACCTTATTATAACACGCCGATCTTTTTTTCATTATTTTTTTCCTTAAAAAGTGATCCTGATTAACACAAATTAATAAAGTAATCATATTACACAAACAAAAATATTTTTTAAACTATATACATTTAATAATTTGCACTGAAATGAGGTTTCCCAGCAGCGCTGTCTTGTATCCACCTTAAAAGTTTTAAGACCGGCGGCGTCAGGCTAAACTTTAGCAAAAATGTCAGCAGTGTGGCAGCACTATAAAATTACAAAGACCGACGCTTCGACTGCGACTTGAAACGTGTGGAAGGCTGATATATCATGATGGGTAAGTAAGAAGAGAGTTTACAATACCACCAATCTAATCAGACACTTAAAAAAGCACGCAGCACCGATCACCGCAGCCGACGGCACCAAAGCTGCTGCTGTCGGCACCAGCTTTGGTGCCGACAGCAGCAGCTTTGGTGCCGTCGGCTGCGGTCACTGTTCTGCCGACGGCAGCAGCTTCGGCAGCAAACGCTGTGAAACGTTTAGAGAAATACAGAAAAATCACCGAGCTAATCGCGGAATGTATTACTGAGGACGACCAGCACATTTACAAGGCATTTAACCGGCTCATTAATTACCTCGAGCCTCGTTCCCGTCATTACATGAACGACAAAGGACACAAAGGTGCGCGAACATGTGCAGCGGGTCTTGAAAGAAGTTAAGTTAATATTTTATGTTATTTTTATTCTGATGTGATTTCATTGATTGCAAAGACTTCTGCTAGTGTTTTCATTGCCTTAAACTGCTAGCCAAGTTCACCTGCTGCTATTTAAATGGAAGTGCTATGTTCTTTGGTACTGAGACTGTTGAACAGTCACTGTTCTGTAACTAAATGTGTTTTATAATAATTCTCCCAAACAAAAAAGAAAGAAAGAAGAGTGTTTAAATAAGTTATTGTTTATTTTATGAGATGATAAAAGCTATTAATCTCAGCTTGGATGCAGGCCTATTTATTAATGTACACAGGAAATAAAATTTATAGGAAATTAAACTCTGTTTGCCCACTCAAAAAAAGTGAAATCGGATCGGAAAAAATCGGAAATCAGCCGATCATCAAAATTAAAAGATCGGAATCGGATCGGGACCCAAAAAACGTGATCGGGACATCCCTAATCATTGGTGTGCGTCTCTCGATGTTGACAATTTTAAGTCATTGTGTGATTTGATTATTTTGGAGCAGTTTAAGAATTCTCTTCCGACCCGGATTTCACTATTTATTGTGGAGCATAAAGTGGAGACAGTTACTGATGCGGCTGCGTTGGCTGACGAGTATGTGTTGACGCAGTGGGACTTTGCGGTCCGTGGTGACACGGATTGCCAGGGAGGCAGCGGTAAGTGGTGACCAGGTGCTGACCGACAAGAGTTGGTCGGCACGAGTGAACAGAGATGTCCTGAGGTTTTTGCGGCTGGTGCTGTGGCTAGCGCTATGCATCGTACAGATGCGGAGCATCAGGTGCAGCGTGAAGTGGATGAGAAGGTGTCTGACTGTGTGTCCCTGTCTGACTCTCTTTTGTCTGTTACCCGCAGTGAGTGGTCGGCAGAGCAACGGGCTGATGTGTCATTAAGCAACCTGTTTGGTCAAGTGTTGTTGGCAGATGATGAGAGAAGTGCTACTAGTGGCTATATTCAGCGGGATCAGGTACTGGTGAGGAAATGGTGGTGTCGCGATTGTCTGGCTGTGCTGTGTATTTGGACGATGTAGTCGTCTTTAGTGACACTTGGGAAGAGCATGTTTTTCGTATCAGACAGTTGTTTGACCGGTTACGTGATGCACATTTGTCATGGCCTTTGAGCTGGGTTGTGACACCCGGCAGTGGCAATAAGCTTTATTTAATTTTCCTTTTTTTAAGATGAGATTTACACCAAATATGTGTTACTGACAAGTGCTGATGTTAAAAGTGTTTTAACAACAAATGTTATGGCACTTTAGTTCATATGGAAGCAGAACATTTAACCTGTTAAACCCTGACCCCCTTTTTTAGCAAAACGCCTAAAAATGACATACCCAAATTAAAATGATTGTAACTTCTAAACTGTTCTGTCCACATGGATGCATTAAAGTGTTCCATAAAGAAGACACTCTGTAGTTTCTTATAAAACTGTCAGGAACACTCTAGGTGATACAGAGACAGAGTAATGGAACTCTGAAGTCAGTAAAAAATTTAAAATTTTGTTCCGCCTGAAATAAAAAATGACTTTCAGGATGAATAATAGTCTGAATATTCATCTGAAATGGTAAATGACACTATGAGGCTGTAGGCACACTATAACTGAACATGTGTTTCAAATTTGAAGAAGATAGCACAACATATGACCATTTTACAGTGGTCTTTTTATTTAAAAATCTAGGCGCAGCTCCAAAAAGCCCTTTGGAGACTCCAAATGAACACATGGTAACCAAAATGATATTCTGAGACAATAGGTACCTTTTCCTTTACATTTTGGTATTTTTCATCAGTTTGAGTTAAAATAGTCACAAATTTGCCATTTTTAAATTTACAACTAGTTTTTGGTATTACCATAAATCACATACTAACATACATAACTGTGTAAAAACCACCAATTCATAATATATTTGATGACTACAAATATATATGACTACATGTGGAGCATATAAACTTTTTAAAATATATGTTACAGTTAAGGTTTTGAGGTTATGAGGGCTCAATTACATGAAGGTCAAGCAGGGAGGAGGCAGGAATAATGTTCACTGTCTGAAGAGTCCTCAAAAATCTTCTCCAGTGCCTCCTGGACACTAAAACGTGTTTTTGACTTACTTTTAGCCATTTAACCGTGAAGTAATTTATCTTATTTTACACGAGTTATTTTGTTGCCTGCACCGCTGAGCGCTCTGCGTAAATGCGCATAGGCAGGACTGGAGGAGCACCCCGTTACGCACAGGCATAAAACGGCTCAGATAGAGTCGAATTACACATGCAATACGTCATTGGAAAGGTTGATCTATGCTCTAAAAGGCGGACATGACGAATCTAAGGTCCGCCTTGTAGCTGTCAATCAAATGCATTGCAAAGAGAGTCACCGGAAATTCGAACAAAGCCATCTTTGTTTCGGGAAGATGATTCCTCTGCTTGAAAAACTACGATCGGAAATCAAACAAAATGTTTTTACACTTCTAATATGGTACTGAATTGCAAAAAAGTGCTTTAGTTATAAGTAATAACATTTATTGACACTAAATCTCAATAAATGATCACGAGAATTCAACCGTACATGAAGAACCAAGCTTGTTCAGGGCATTTCTCCAACCAAAAATCTGGAGTGAGCATCTTTCTGTTTATAGACAAGCTAAGCCTCTCTGTCAACAAACAGGGACCGGATTCAACCCGTTTCTCCGCGTTTTCTGGGACTTTTACCGACGAAAACCAGTAAGTGCTGACTTTCACAACTTTCGGCTTTTATGTCTTTAGGCACCTCTTGTGCAAGATATATAAGAGATGGAAGAAAAACGGTATTATATTTGCAAAGAGGAGACTCTGCAGAGTTCAATGATACCAAACACAGCTATGACAGATGAAGTGATCGTTCTGTATGAGTCATTTTTAGACAAAATTATTACACAATGAGGACGCCGGCGTCCTCGTCGGGCGCAACAGGTTAAATAAAAGTGCACTTTACAAGGCTTTTGAATTCAATATTTGATTTTGGGTACACAATGCAATTAATCATGATTAATCAGGGAAATCAAGCGATTAATCACAATGAAAAAATGTAATCGTTGCCCAGCCCTAAATATTATATTTCAAAAAATAGTAACAGAGCCACATTAGCCTCTAATCTGCCTGATTCATAGAAGAACAGTTAAAAACTGCTCTAAACTGGCTCTAGCATCAGCCCAGAACCAGCACCCGATTTAAGATGGTCAAACAGGGATGTACAGGGGTTGGACAACGAAACTGAAACACCTGTCACTTTAGTGTGGGAGATTTCATGGCTAGATTGGACCAGCCTGGTGTCCAGTCTTCATTAATTGCACATAGCACCAGTGAGAGAGCAGAGTGTGAAGGTTCAGTTATCAGGGTAAGAGCACAGTTTTGCTTAAAATACTGCAATGCGCACAACATCACGGGTGACATATCAGAGTTCAAAAGAGGACAAATTGTTGGTGCACGTCTTGCTGGTGCATTTGTGATGAAGACAGCAAGTTTTTGGATGTATCAAGAGCTACAGTTTCCAGGGTAATGACAGCATACCACCAAGAAGGACGAACCACATCCAACAGGATTAACTGTGGACCCAAGAGGAAGTTGTCTGAAAGGGATGTTCGGGTGCTAACCTGGATTGTATCCAAAAAACATAAAACTACAGCTGCCCAAATCACGGCCAGAATAAATGTGCACCTCAACTCTCCTGTTTCCACCAGAACTGTCCGTCAGGAGCTCCACGGGGTCAATATACATGGCCGGGCTGCTATAGCCAAACCTTTGGTCACTCGTGCCAGTGCCTAACGTCGGTTTCAATGGTGCAAGGAGTGCAAATCTTGGACTTATCTTGGGCTATTGAGCCAATTTGGGGTGTTTTGGAGGAGCAAGTCAGGAAACGTTTTCCTCCACCAGCATCACATAGTGACCTGGCCACTGCAGGAAGAATGGCTTCAAATCCCTCTGACCACTGTACAGGACTTGTATATGTCATTCCTTAAGACGAATTGACACTGTATTGGCTGCAAAAGTATTGGCTGAAAAATGATTGTGCTCTAAAACCAGGTGTTTCAGTTTCATTGTCCACCCCCTGTATGTCATATAATGTGACTTTGACATCTTCCAGATTTACTCACTATGAGTATAGATGATTATTGTGTGCAGATGTGTCACACAATATGATGGGAAAGTGCACTTTGAGGTTGTGGGATCCTTTGATTCTGAGGCTCACCTACAGAAAGCACACACACACAGAGAAGTGTTAATCACAAGGCTCTATTACTGAACTGGCCAATGATCTAAATGAAAATTGAAATGAGCTCTCTGGCCCTCAAAGCTTCTCTTAACAGCGAATCACTGACATCTTCCTACAACTCTGCACTCTCAGACCATCAGTCTGCTGCTGCCAACCTCTATGACGTGAAGAACATCTAGGAGCTGGCAATTTGTGATGGTGAAGGATGCAGATGAGGGAATGGTGAGCATGAACTCCATGTGCACGAGAGATGTGCGAGCGCCAATAGGTTCTCCGGTTAAAAATGCCAAATCCGAGCATAGCTCCTTACAGCGGGACCGCTGGGCGACATAGCAAAGCTGTTTCTGTTGCAGCTTCACCTTTGGAGTAACTGTTCTGGATGAGGCATTGCTGAAGTCGCAGATAATCTTTACAGTTTCTCCTAATGGAAGAACAGAAAGGAACCTCAGTTTTTCCATGCTTCACAATGCACAATGTCTTTTAATATACAGACACACAAATAGGATTCATACCAGGGGCGAAAGCTTTCCTCTCGGTAGTAGCTGTCATTGTGATAGGACCCGAGGCACACCACAGGCAACACAGCATCTTCCTGTTTGAGCCTGAGAGAGGAGCCTGCACAAAACCAACACAGAGACAAAAGAGAACAACATACATAAATGTCCAGAAGAAATCTTTAAATTAGATTTGCTTATTTGAGATCTAATAGCTGCTGAGGCATAAAGGATATCAGATAATGGGTCTAGAGGCCTGCTGCACGAAACCAAGATAACAACAGAGCGGCAAGCTACAGCAGAACAGTTCATTTTCATGTGTTTGTTTGTTGTCAGCGCATACTGCTGACGCAGTTCCACATCTGTCCACATCTCTGTATCAGTTGTAGGCTAATATTCAAGAGGGCTTATCATCTACAGTCTGCGTGTACCATTCTTGACATCATACCCAAGATTATGCAAATGCAATTGTACAGTGCAAGGAGTTATAATCTTATACAACTGCAAAAGTCGTCCAGTGTATAGGAGCTGTAGTCATGTGAGTATGGCAAGCTGTTTTAGCATTTATTCCACATCCTTGTCCAGCTAGTTTAAGCAGAGGCTGTACTAGTGAAGCCATGTCTTGCACTAGTAGTATCAAAGTGTATGCTAGTCACCTTTTTAACACACTAGTGGACCTTCAGGCCAAACTACTTAACTAGTACATTATGCAAGTTAACTAGTAAGCTTCAAATTATAAGACATGTTAACTAGATAACAAAGGGTTCTGTTTCCTAGTTAACTAGTGACAATCAAATGTCTTCACCCGTTTACTAGTAGGAGTGAGAAATGTTCACTTGTAGAAAAAATAAAGATCATAATACTGTCACTTGAGAGGGTAGAAACCTCTCTGTGTATTACTAGTGAACTAGTTTGGCTAAGAATCTTTTGTAGCAATCTATTGAGGTCCAAAATGCCCACATGTTGCACTAGTTAGAAACATTGGAGCGAGATTTAAACAGACTTTAAGCAGAAGAGAAAAACCAAGGCAAAAAAAAAAAAAAAAAAAAGTCTCCAAAATTGCCCCCAGGCTTCATAATTTGGCTCTTAGTTCCCACCTCTCATTTGTTTTTGGGGGACACATTAGTCTAACGCCACTGTAAATTGGGGCTGATGTGGTCCCATTGACCCATTCCGTATTTACACCATGAAGCTGTGAGTGCCTGTGGGATGCAATTTAACACTAGAGTGGTTATACTTAACTATAGCACATCATTGGGCTTGTTATTTTGGTTATGACAGATGTACGATAATTTCCCTCAAAATACAATAATTTTGATTTTCTGGTACAATAATCCTACATTTCCCACCTGGCAACGCTGATCCCAGCTCACTTCGGGCAAAAGGCAGGGGTACACCCTGGACAGGTCGCCAGTCCATTGCAGGGCCATATATAGACAAACAACCACACACACACTCACAATCATTCCTACGAGCTATTTAGAACCTCCAAGTAACCTGGCATGCATGTCTTTGGACTGTGGGAGGCAGCCGGAGTACCCGGAGGAAACCCACGCTAGCACGGGGAGAAACTCGACACAGAAAGACCCTCGCCGAGGCGAGAATCTTCTCGCTGTGAGGCAAACCCTGCTGCTATGTAAGACACCCCAAGACAAATTCAGAACCAATCACTCAGGATTTGAAGGCGCTCTGGACACCTGTATCCACATTTTCTCTGTAGTCGTAGCATGAAAGCTTCCCCTGATGGATTCAGGGATCGCTTAATAAACTTTCATCTAGGGGAATAAGTCATTTCATTTTTACATGAATGAATGCAGTAAAGCTCTTTGTTGATATCTTCCTTATGTGTGTAACATCACTTTCATTTTATTAAACCCACTCTGGTTTGAATTGTACATATTCTTTGTTGAATAAAGTTATTTTAGCTGCTGCCTTTGGGAGTTAATAGTAATGCATTTGATGTCTCCACCCATCCATTTGTCCATTATCCACACCCATTTAGCCCCACAAAGAGGATCTGCTGGAGCCTGTCCCAGCTGCCTATCCCATATTTGATGCAGTTTATGTTAGCTTGTATTTTCTTTAAATTATATGCTTCTATTTATATACTTTTTGCTGCTGTAGTAATGTGTTGTGAATTTCCCCACTGTGGGACTATTACGGATTATCTTTTCTTATAGCTTTTTGTCTTAAAACAACCCTAACCCCAGGTAACCGGAGGAAAGCCGGATGCATCACCCACAGCTTACCCAAAGCTCTGGCTGGTTGGTATCAATGTGGTTCACAAAGTTTATCACTGCCATGTAGTCCTTTGACATGTGCCAGGGTCTGTTGATGTTCACCGTCAAGCTGTATGTTATTTGACCATGGGGTCCTTGAAAGGAAGTCGGGAAGTCTCTGCAATGATGCAAAACAGCCTTTAAAAAAAAAGTGCAATTCAAATTTGAACCTAGAAATCATGAGGGTTCAATCACAAGAAGATATCATCATAGTGGTGTCAGATAAATGTAGACAGAAGACTTCTGGCTTGTGATCATGGATTCACAGCGCTTTGAGATATTAGCAGTTGGTGGTAAAGTTGACAGATAAATAAAGCAATAAATAACAGCTGTTCATACACACCCTTGTGGGATCTGACATGAAAACGGGTACACATGCCTGCCAGGCGGAAGTTTTGTTTCCCCATCAATGGCTGCAAGCAAAACACAGTCACAGTAACTTTATGCTGAAATATGTAATTCCACTGCATGCATCTAAACCACTAACTGTACAGTCATGGAAAAAATTATTAGACCACCATTTTTTCTCCACTTTCTTGTTCATTTTAATACCTGGTACCAATAAACGTCATCATGTGACTAAAACAGACAGAAAAGAAAACACTGAATGCATAAAAGCAGTGTTTTTGGCAGTACAATGCCATAGCTATTGATGTAAAAACTTAAGTGATTTAGGTTATATTCAAGAAAACCATGGAAAATGGTAAGATATCAGCTCTTAAATAAAACTCTAATGAGCAATCTTTATGGTTATCGTTATGTTTGTCCAAACAAATGTACCTTTAGTGTACCAGGCATTAAAATGAACAAGAAACTGAAGAAAACAAGGGTGGTCTAATAATTTTTTCCATGACTGTATATAGACTAGATCCAAACAAGTTCGGCAAATGTGTCTACCAACCATTGTCTTGCTGCAAGATAACGCTTTTGATATTAAAGAACTCAATCTTTTCGGAATGGTGTCTCTTTTTCTTCCCTCCCGTGGTCCAGTGGACTTGTACTCGTCCTTTCAGCTTCATCGTCAGTGAGGAAATCTTTATTTCCTTCGTAAGTTCAAAAAAGATGTGTCCTGTTACGAGGTCGCCACTCGAGACCGTATTTCTTCCGTTTGCCCCGTCAAAAGCAAAACTAAAGTCTCTGATTGACCGTTCAAACATCTTCAAATGTGAAGTTAAATAGAAAGTAAAATATGTTACAGGTTTTAAAAGACTTGCAGCTAAGGAAAAGGGATTTAGCAAAGTGAGCGGAACTGAACTGGTGTTCGTAACATCTGATGAGGACGGTTGCCAGATCCAACTGACGTCCAGCCGAAACGCACACAAAACTGTGAGAACCTGTGAATAAGAAGAGAGTGAAGCTCACGTGTCTTTATTTGGATAAAACTCTTCACTGCAAGTATCAGTTACCACAGAGTCGCAGAAAGCATTGTGTGCTGTCAAATACAATTTTGACATGCATTTAAAACACGTCAGTGCTAGCAAGTCGTCACTATTGCTAATGGAACATCTGTTTCGGTGGCCACTAAGCGGTTAAACTCTACTGACAGCTGTCTAACGCATTCCCGTTACTCGTCAAAAATTAGTAGTTTAGTTACAAAAACTAATAGGCTTATCCCTAAGGAAGCTCACATTTTATTTGCCCGTCCCAGTTATATTTTTGCAGCCAAAATAAAATTGGAAATCACCCAACTGGACGTCAATTTGCCCAATCTGGCAACACTGCGGATCACAGACTCTGGTGCAGGCGCATAATGGTTGGGATACACCCCGAAGAGGCGTTGGCGATCCAAAGAAAAAGAAAATCTGTCAAGAGAGTTGCCGAACAGCTTTGCTTTTCTTAAATCTTCCCAAATCAAAGTTCCTGCTACTGCTGCGACAGTGCTAAGTTTGGATTCAATATCAATTTAATGTAATCTTTAACTTTATTTTTGTAAACTTGCCTTGTGTGGAGTTTGAGTTTAGAGTAGCAGAACCTTGCTGCTGAAGAATTGCGTATTAAAATCTGGAGGTTTTAAGTCATTTAGATAATATCAAAATCAAAATTATTTTAAAAGGAAGGACCTCTGAAAGAGAGAAAAATAAATATATTTTAAAAGACAGATTATGATTCATGTGACCGTCTGTCATGTGCATCCACCAGATACACATGTAAGATGAGATAGAGTTCTTTAAGTATCAGTCTTGGAGAAGGAGCCGGTATAAAGTTAAACATGGGTGCAATGACTGCGTTTCTTTACATTATTTCACTGAGCTTTCTCCCAAAATTAGTTTTACCACTAGATGGTACTACTGTGCTATGGTTGCTCTCTTTCTCACGATATAGAATTTCTAGAGTACTGTTAATATACAGTATAAGTCGTGTGTACTCTACCTGACTGATTGATCATTACAATCCATAAATGTCATGCAGTCTTAAGATTCAAATAAATCATTTCAAAGGTACTTTTGGAAGGAACGACACAGTGGCATTTTAGACATGATAGTTGTGGTATCCTGTAAGTGTTTTAAATGCCCTTTGGTAGGTTTACAGGTACACAATGCAGCCATAAATTGCTGATAATGGTCCATTAAAATTGATAGGACACGCAGCTAAAATTCCCAACACATGTTTGGCTCTTAACTCTTCATACCTGATGCCTTACCCTGCTGATGTGAACAGAGCCTGTCAGTCTCTTCTGCTTTTATTTGCAGTGCAGTGAGGCACAGCATACTGTTCAAATTACTGATGTGAGTGTGTGTTTTTATGATTCAAGAAAGCTATGTACACCTTACTGTTAGAGACTTACCCTGTAGCGGTACATACATGCTGCCCAACTGTATACATAAAGCATTTAACGGTAACATCAGAACATATTTACCAGGTTCTCACTGTTATTGAAATAACTGCAAGAAGTTAGTTAGTTAGAAGTTGTTTGAGTCATTGTAACTTCCTGCCATTGTATTAAAGCATCCAGGAGCATGATGGACAAACGATGTACCCTCCGAAACCGTGCGTACACCTTTTCCTGCACAGAAACTAGCACAGAGGACAGCTGAGTCTCACAGAAAGAAGTAAAATAGTCTCAATACAGAACACACTGTTTTTGTGCTAGTGAACACAAATTTGGTATTATATAGTTGTCTTCATGCCACACAGCATGATTTTCAGTGTGATGTATGTCAATGGGGTATCTGACGTGTTTTGTGTGTTTAGCTGATGGTCTGGGGCACTTCAGTCAGCTATCCAGTCGAATATACGTCAATGTTTTCCAAACCTTAAAAAGTAGTTTGCAGGAGGATTTGAACACACTTCTTCCACTTGACAGTTGTGTATGTGGTGTCAAAACAAGCATTGATAATGATACCAATCACGTTTAGTTCAGTTTATTGCGACTTGACTTCTAAGTTGATAAAATCACCCACACAGATGTGCACACATATATCTCACAGTTTCTTTATGTATAAAAACACCACACCAGTGAATTAGATCATCCAGACAACTGAGGCCAGCTTTTGATTGAGCCAACTGGTTTGTGCATCATCTCTTAGATGATGTTGACTTTTGGTTTTTATACCATTGGTCATCTCCCAGTCTTTATGCAGAAGTTTCTGTTCTGACTGTTTCAGCCACTTACAATAACCCTGGTGCTTGTTGTTTAAGAGCAGAATAGATATTTCAGTTCTTGAGATCTAAATCCAAAGAGAAGTAAAAGAACCCAGAGGATAAGCAGCAGGTATTGATCGGTAGTTTCTACACACCAGCCCTCTCCTCTGCTTAATCCACAGGGTCAGCTCTAATGACACTGAGGAGCTCCTCTGGCAGTCAATTGTCATTTGCAATTTAGATGGAAGGAAAGGAGACGAGCAGGAGGCTGTGAATTAGAACGAAGAGAGAATATGAGGAAAGGGGGAAAGAAATAAAGAAGAATGAAAGGAGTGATAGTGAATGGACATAAACTGAGAGAAAAAGACAGGGGAGGAATGAGTGGCAGCACCATGTTTTAATGTACTGCATGGAAAAGATTAGAGAGAGTTCAAGTGCGCTTACAGTACTGTGAAGGGTTTAGTAGGATGACACAGTACATATAGTAGTTCTGCATTATACAGTGGATAAAGTCTGTTGGTCTGGACAGTTTACACACAGTTGCATCTACTTCATCATATTATCCTATGTTATCCTATGTTAAGCATGTACCCTAGGGAATGAACAGTGAGTACTCAGCCGTATTTTCAGAAGAGTCACATGTATTGCTGTAATACACACTGTAATACATGTATTACAGTGTGTTAATATAATGGCAATGCAAAGAGAGCAAAAAGAAGCAGAGCAGAGAGCAGTACAGACCAGTCCAATAGTGCAATAAAGTTTTTCTTTCCTGAAGATTGAGTTAGGTAGAGTCACAGCCTCAGGAAAAAAAAGCTGCTCCTTTGCTTGCTGGAGCAAGAGCAGATACTCCTGTAGCCCCTGCCCATTGGCAGGACAGTAAACGGGTTTTGGTGAGATATGTCCTTGATGATGCTTTTTACCCCACCTATGTAGCATTTGTGGTAAATATCCTCATTGGTGGGCAGATGGTTACTGATGTTTCACTGGGCATTTTTCATTTTGGTCCAGTTTGGTGCAGTTACCACATCATACTGTGATGCAGTTGGTGAGAGAGCTCACAAGTATCCTCGTGAAGCTGTTGTACTTTCTTAATCAAGATGGGGGCAGGAGATGGAGCAGGTAAGACCATCCGAGATATAGACCCAAGAATTTGAAGGTAAATACATGCTCTAATACATCTCTGCAGACGTGGGTGTGCGGGTGTTGCTCCTTTGCCAGACCTCTTCCCTGTATGCTCTCTGTGTAAACTTGATGTTGGACCCTCAGAGGAGCACAGTCTTGAGTGGACAAGGAGGGAAGAAGACTCAGCACACTGGTGCTCACAGTGAGAGCAGAGGGGTGTAGGTTGTTTAACTTGACAGAATGGGGTCTGTTCGTCAGAGTTCAAAGTGTGGTTGAACAGAGATGTACCTATACCATGCTCTGCCTTGCTTTGAGACTTGCTTGAAGAGGATAATGATAATGAATGTTGAGGGGAAGTACATGAATGACATTCTGGCAAAAGAGTTAGAACACATGGGAAAGATGAAATTCCTCTAATATCAAATTAGACGAAAGAACAGATAAGTTAATGCATATTTCCAAAATCAGAGGACTAAATTCCAAATTAAACATTCTACATATAATTTCATTTGCAAATCTTTTGTTTGATATTCGTATGGGGATAATGTTGAAAGGAAAGAGTTAAATCTATTGAATTTGTGCAGTTATGTGCTTTTTTTCTTTTTTTGCACCCACTAAAAGAATTCCTGCGGCAAAACAGGAAGCCACAGAGGGAACAGTTGGCAGCCCTAATCTTGTGCAGATCCTCTGATAGCTTTCTTCTTCACAAACAATGCTGGTCAGGACTGAGGAGGCTCCTGAAGGGTGCTGAAAGACCCAACAACCAGGCAGAGCCAAGCTCTTTGTCAGCTTGGGACCGATCAACACCCAGATATGCTCATTTAGCAACAGGGAAAGATGGTGTTAAGTCTTTTGAAAACAGTCATGCTTTTTAATGTTCACATCCTCTGTTGTTTCTTTTTCTGCTTCTGATTCTGCTTCTGCTTCTTTTCTTTTTTTATTTATAGCACATACAAGCTGTTTCTTTACATCTCACCTATAGACCAATATTCCTTTTTTTTCTGCATTTCATCTGTTGTGTGTGCGTGGGACAGCCTTCGTCAGACTAAATGTCTGTCTGTTAATTTAGTAACAGCCTATTCCTCCTTTAACTGTTATATATATATATTTGAGCCAGACAATGGAGTAGACCTGCCCAGGGTTTCCTGAGACGCTTGCATGATGAAGTCACGGTGAAAGAATCCTTTCTTAAACGAGCATCACAGTTTGGTGGTCTCTGTCTCTCTGTGGTCAGACTTTAAAAGCTGCCTCCATGATGTCATTTACCACATAGCCAATAATACAGATAATGAGCTACAAACAGTACAGTGTTGTATTGTAGTCCACAAATCAGTTTCTGTCAGCCAGACTGCATCTGTCATTCTCCTTATGGTTAGCACACAAACAAATTGGCACCATGACATGACATTCAATCTGCCAACCCACATGCTATGCTCATGTCTGAATATCATTTCTAAAGCAGTGCTCCTTCTCGGTGTTAAGAGTTACCTCAGTAAAACAAAAGGAGTGCTTTGTTCCTTTGTCATTCCAAATCCTCCCTCAGCAATTACCGTTCACCTTGCAAAGACCTCGGCGAGGAACAGAGCAACACTCTTTCTTTTAAAGCAGGCAGTGGAGCATGAAGACACAGACACTCTACAGGCAAGGCGAGATGGCTCTTCTTTTCCACTTGGCTGTAATGAGAGCTTTAAAAAAAAAAGAGAGAGGTTTCTCTATACCTGCATCATCCAAAAGTCATTGTTTAACACCACCGATTGAGAAAATGTGTCAGATTCTTTAGATTCTTTCCCCAATATGCTCCAGTTGTCAATTGTTGCCCTTTTTGGTAGAAGTTGAAGTTTGAAATACCGTGGTTTGCAACCCTAAAAGCAATAAAGTTCTCTTTAAACCAAAATTTGCAGCCTCCCAATGTGTTGTTGGAGCTGGAGTCATTAGCATTCACTTTCACATGATCTGAAAATTTCTTGTTGCTCAGATATTTCTGCATGTATGATTACCAAATGGCAGACATAAAAGTGAAGGTCATGTCATCATTATGGATAAAAGCGTTGCAACCTCGGAATTATAAGGCTGTCCATCAAGGCCGTATGAGGCTGGTTAGATCTTCTGGGACCCTCATATCATAAATCTGTATCATACCAAGAACTTATCTTATCAAGAACAGATCAATGATGTTACTTGACTTTTATGTATGAGTACATATTACAAATTTTTAACCAATAAAAGACAGTAAAGAGGGCTTGTGACCAAATCTTCTAAGTTTACAGGATCCTCAAACTGTGCAAAACTTTGCAGCTCCACCCCACATCTATTTTGAATGAAGTGCCACATGTACAGCACAGCTGGTAGTAAAAAAAAAAAGAAAAGAAAAAAAAGGCAGCTTTTCTTTAATCATTTTTAACAGTTTTGAATTTGGTAACATCAAAGGTTGTTTTTTTTTTCTGTCAAGAAGATGTTTTGAAATCATATGTACTTGAAGCCCTGTCTAAGTGCTATGACTCAGTTAGGGAAGAGATGTAATCTCTCAAAACATTGTAGTCCTGACTCATTTACTTATCGTTTCCTGTTTTAAAAAAAAATGCAACTTGATCCATATAATGAGGTGCTAAAAAAAATCTTTACCGAAAATGAAAATTCCCTGTTTGCAAGAAAATGAACATTCTGTGGGCTTAGGAAAAGTCTCCCTTCTGGTTTGTCTCTGCTGTACATCTGGGCCGATGGAAGGCTTCCAAACTCCAAACAAAAAGGGTCTGACATTATATTGCCGAAAAAAGACCAATTAAAGTCTCAAAGTTGATACTTTTATTTGGAAAATAATGTCAAGTGACAGAAAGGGAAAGTGCTCTGTTCCAAAAGGATTAGAACACAGAAAAATTATGCCTAATTGGGGAAAATACATCTATCTATTTAGTTATTTTTTATTGGCTTACACATCGGGCATGAGGTATTTTAGTGCATGTCATAGTATGCTTGGCCATTTGTGCAAGTTTGTTTGTTTTTTTACTGTGAAGACTGAAAAAATTAATTTAATAAGAAAGCTGAAACACAACTTTACCAAACAATTACAGAAAAATGGCTACTATTGTATCTGTGAAGACATTTAATAGAACAACATACTTAGGCTACATTTCTGTTGCATTTGCACTGCCAATAGGAATGCTGAAGTAATGCAACAATCAACTGATGGGTGGCTTTGTTAGTGGCAATTACATCAACCTCCACTGAGTAATTTCAGTAAACCCTGGGTTTCATTCATAATTGCTCCATCTCCCTTTATTTTTAAATCACAACTTCCAGTGTAGCGCTTCATGCATTCAACTTCTTGCTGCAGAATTAAAGCAGCACAAGGAAACTGTAATTAATGAAAAAAATAATATTTTTTAGGATTAGAGTAAGACAACTCATGTTTGGTATCTTTTTCTCTACCATTTTCTCTTGCGCCACTACTTTTTTGTTGATATGTGAAATAGTGCTGGTGAGGCAAGAGACAAGTGAGACAGGACGTTTGGCTAGTTTTTTTTATAGACGGGTCCTAAAAGTAAGATAATATTCCTTCAAGTGAAACTGAAACTGATATTTTAGCATGAAAAAAGTCCTTTGTGCTACTTTAAACATGAGAGGATCTTTTCACTATAAACTATTTCATCTAGATCAATCACCATACAGTTACATCATTGGATAAATCATATGAACCAATCAACAGACTGTTTCTTCATAGATGATTTCCCTTATGCTAACACTCCTAATCTGAACAGGTAAAAGAAATAGACCCTATAAAAACAGCTATATGTGCTACATACTGTAGTTCCTGTCGTGCAGGAATAATAAAAGAACTAGAACTTCCTGCAATAGTTACAATAACAATGAAATAGTTCCTGCAGTCCAAAAAACACATTAGAGTCTTTAGATCCTGGCTAGCAAACAGGTTCCTTTTTACAACCCCTATGTGTAAGATCTGAAGATTTTTGACTTTAGTTTCCTTAAGAGGTGGCTTTGAAAAATAAATTTGATGCAAAGTGCAATTAGCACTTAATAGAGCTTATTAACCTAGTCCGGAGATTAAAAGCTTGACAGCAAGGAAGAATATCGGTTTATACCTGTTTGCAGGTTTAATATCTTCCATTTTGCTGTCTGCCACTCTAATCATCTTCTTTCGCATGTTTTCGTTTTATTTGATTTCATGTTAATATAACCCAAGTCTGTCATAAGGCAGTCAAACCAAGGCCACCTCTTCATTGTTGAGATCACATCTACTATGTCAATATAATTTTATACTTGAATGCAGCACAGAAGGCTGTAAATGCAAGACTTTAATAAAGTTCTTAAGTTGTTATTGGGAGCATGTCACCTACAGACAGGTACGTTATTTTCTAGTTCTGCTATTTCAGCTCTTTTTTTTTTTTTATCTCTACCAAGTCTAGAGAAATACCCAGCACTAATTATTAGTCAGCCACTGTTTCCCAGCTGGTAGTGTACAGTAGGCTTTTGTTTACTGAAAATGTCTGCCTTCTGTATCTGGAAACCACCCATATGAGCACTGAGAGACTAAACCAGGTGTAGTGTTTAGAATCAGAAAACTAAAGCAACATAAAGATATGGAAAAACGTCATCAGTCTGAGGGGAATTTCAGCATTAATGTTAATTATCTGAGGGTCTAAAACCATCAGCTACCCCTTTTACTGTAAATACAAATAAGTATTAGACCCTCTTCTCTATAACATACTCACCATTTACTACTGTAAACTCTATTAATTTTCAAAAGATGTTTAATTTCAACTACTACCAAATGTGAAGTGTGCTGTGTTGTGTTGTGTTGTGCTGTGTTGGAGGACATAGATATAATTCAAGGTTGGAATTATGTACTGTGTTGTGATGTTATATTATAAGGCCCTCAAAAAGATAGCTGCACAAACATTTATGTGCATTTCCTGAAGAATGCTCACACTCTTTTCATTCATTCAAGTCCTCTTTGTGTCGCTGACTGGAGCGCATGCTTGAGGCTGGCAGCATAAGAAGTTTCTTCCTTGTGGACACACATGCTTGAAAACACAAACACACGTACACAATCACCCAATTCCTTTTCTCCCGTATTGTTTTTTTGGGGTTGTACTCATCTGCAGCTTTATTACCCAGAGTACTCTGCGGCAGCCGGACCAGCGCTCCGCTGCAGTTCTGTCACATCAGCACCCAGCACACGCTCGACACAGCTCAGATCATCAGGAATTTCACCAATGGAAAACCTGCTCAGAATTCAGAAGAGGGCTCTGCATACATCTAATTGTGATAGAGTTTTCCACCCTGGATTGACTGCTCTTATTCTCAGCTTAGTCCCAGGATGAAATGCTCTTTCATCTCAGCAGTGTAATTAACTGAAGGCATTAAATCTACAATAACTGAAAAAGCCTGTTTTACATGTTTGAATAACGACGGCTGAATTTTGTACCCCCTTAATTATTAGTGATATATGCCGCACATTTCGTTCACTCTGACAAATTGAGACTATTTGAGTCACTATAATGATGTGTGGATTATTACATGACTACCTGCTTTATATTTACATCTGCATCATAGATATCATCGTTTTTCATTGTAGCCATCTCTATACACGTCACTCATAAGAACAAAATGAAATTTTCTCTTCTATCTCTGAACATCTGTTTAGTGGAAACACCAGAGGCTCTTTTAGTTATGAACCATTTAACAGCTGCCAAATTACCGTATGAAACAACATAGTGTGTAAAATGGACAAGAGGATTAAGTGTATATTCTCCTCTGTTATTACTAGCTGTGATTTCTGAGGTCTTTGTCTATTAGTGCACCTTTGAACGCTCTTTCAAAGGACTGACAAATCATTTTGCACTGAAGCATCGATCTTATATTTTCAAGATCACTTGGCTTTAGGTGTCTTGAAACCAGTGATATTAGGTTGTTTTCCTCTTTAGGCTTTTTGTTGCATCAAAAACTGAGAGAAAATGTTTTCTTTTTCCTGGAATGCCAAGTTTTGATTCACAGCCTCAGGAACCATGCTGATTCCTGTCAGATAAACTGTGAAACTATATCGTAAGGTGAGTCTCTTTACACACAGATTATCAGCAATCACACAGGAGTACACTGTTTGTCCAAGATGTTTTACAAGTGTTGTAAGTTTTTTTTTTTTCTTTATGAAGGCAGATTTAAAATCTTTAAGCCAGTCGTATTTGTTTTTCCATCTTTTACAAAAGCTTTGGCTGGGCCTCCTTCATCAGCAGGCAGAAGAGATAGGAAGAGAAAGAAAAAATGTTCTGAGCAGGCAGTTTCAAGATGTCCTTGAACCAGAAGAGACTGAGATCAAGGAGTTTTTTTTAATCTTTTCTTTTGCATTGTACATATTTGTGCTTACATGTGTGAAAACCCATGCACAGATCTGTTACTGTGATCCATCCCTGACTGTCAGTATTAAATGATTCCTCTCAGAGCTGAATGTGTGTGTTGTCCTGAGCATTTTCCTTTATAAACAAAAGTATTTTCAGCTTTGGAACAGAACAGGTGAGGTGATTTGTCAGTCTTGTCTGCGCTGAAGACTTGAGGATAACATTCTCATTCAGAGGATCACGCTCTTATTTCATGTATGAGATAACGTGTGCTGCCTTGATGTAAAATAAGGAACAAAAATGAAAAGAAAAAGTCTGCTTTGGAAAAGCCCTGCTGTACAGTGATATGTTTTTAGCTTTGAAATTGGCAGTTACTCATTAAAAAAATAGAAAACTAAAGAAAAAAAAATTTTAAAAACACTTTGACAAGGTGTGCAATTGCTTGGACTCAGTTGCTTTCTGAGCCACAAGCTTTTGTAAGCTTCAACACCAATTAATCTCAAGAACCGCTTTTATGTGAGAGCTTAATAGTTTGCTAATTAGTGTCCTTACTAAGAGACACTCTCAGTGGAAAATATACGATTACAATGTGCATTCACAGGCTCAGTAAACAAGGGCTGTTTGCCAAAATACCAGAGCAGTTGTTGTAAGAATGAGAAGGGTGCATGTGCAGCTTACTGTCTGCAATTATTTCTTAATTGTGACATAAAAGACACAGAGAAGTTGTGGAAGCAAAAAGGAAAGAGGGAGAAATATTGAACAGGCTGATAGATTTCGGTTCAGTATTTTTGTTAAGTGAATATTTTGACTTGTCTGAAAACGGCACCTCTACGACACCATTAGCTAAATAGCAGGCAGGAGCGAGATGTGATGCTGCAAAACAATGCAGCATCACATCACATTGTCTGAAACATAAAATGAGTAAATCTAAGAGGGAGGACAGACAAAAGAAAGTCTACATGTGGAGAAGTAGCCTTGATGTTCAAATGGTCAGTACCAGGTTGGTCACGTGAGTTATGCAGCCCACCACGTATTTCCAAGCCAGTTATAGCAAAGGTTTATCAGGTCAGTAAAAGAGAACGTCACCTCTGCTGGCTTCTCCATAGTCTTGACTTTGTCCCTTTAAACATGATATAATAATGGTTTAATACTGCTAATGCACTGACGTAGTAATATCAAAACACTGCAAAAACTACACTTACTCTGGTACTTTCATTCCTTCTGCTGCTTATCTGAGCAGTCAGTTTGTGTCATGAATGAAAAATGACAGGATGTATACACTCACTCCCCCTCACTGGATCAGTTGCTCTCCTTTCTATAATAGCAGTTTTCTGAGGAACATGCTCAAGCTTCATCTCAGTTGTGACCACGGGCCCACAGGTCAGACTGGGTCTTAAATAAAATAAAAATTTAGCTGATCTGAAGACCATATCTCCTGTATTCAGCCAGCATGCCTTCAAGACATACAGGAAACACTTGAGGTCAGTCAGTCATTCAGGCAGTCAGAGAGGTGGCCAGTGAGGCAGCCAGTCCATCACTGGAAGTGTCAAGTGTCAGACAGGTTTCCCACCATTTATTCTGCTGTCATACTGCTTGCCTTGTTTGGGGAAATGGATGATGGTTGAAGAGCCCATTTCTGGAAAAGTAGAGTAGTTTCTCAAATTAAATGAAAATAATTTATTTAGAACTTGTTTATATCTTTAAAAATTTGCTACAGAGTAAATAGTTTTAATGATCTTCACTGACCAACTTCATTGTATTTATCTTGTGCTTTAACAAAACAAGAATTGGATGAAGAATTTGACACCATAATAAATAAAAGAAATGAAAAGAAATTGTGTTACATCACTTTTTCTTTATTGCACATTCTGCTCATTTGGGAGTTAGGGGATTCTTGTTGTAGGTTTGCAAGACAAATCTGTTCATTTTTGCATATGATAAGATTTAATTTCAATTTAACTCCAATTCAAAACTACTTTATTCATCCCTCCAAGAGGGAAATTGATTGTTTCAGTGGTTGTCACAATTTAAGTCTCTTTGATAATTCATTAGAGAACGTTATGACTGTTGTTAGGAAAGATCTCCTGTAGCCATCTTTGTTGCAGCAGATCTGAAGAAGCCTCTGACTGAGGATACTTTGTTGCTGCATCACTGTGTTGAGAAGAGGATTCTTAGAGTTGTCTATGATGTGTTTCATCTTATGAAGAATCCTCCTTTGCACAACCAGCTCCAGAGGCTCCAGAACATATCCACCTTTCTTTATTAGTTTGTTCAGTTTCTTTAAGTCTCTGACTCTGGTGCTGCTCCCCCAACAGATGACTGCAGATCACTCTTCCCCTTTTTATTGCATAATAATGCAATAAATGTATGGTATTAAATGCACTGGAGAAACCAAAGAACATGATCCTCACAGCGCTGCCTGCTTTATCCGGATGACTGTGGTCTCATTGAAGCAGGTGTATGATGGCATCTTCAACTCCAACACCACCTCTTCTCTATAACATACTCATCATTTACTACTGTAAACTCTATTCATTTTCAAAAGATGTTTAATTTCAACTACTTCCAAATGTGAAGTGTGCTGTGTTGTGTTGTGTTGGGTTGGGGGACATAGATATAATTTGAAATGAAAGATGAAAAATACTTTATTTATCCCATAAAGGGAAATTCAATACTGTAGCAAAGGCTCTCTTTTTTTATTTTATTTTTTTATTTTATTTTATTTTATTTTATTTTATTTATTTATCTTTTTCATTTAGGGTTGGAATTACATACTGTGTTGTGATGTTATAGTATAAGGCCCTCACAGAGATAGCTGCACAAACGCCTCCCCAGGGAAATGTCCTGGAGGTTCCTAACCAGATGACCAAACCACCTCACTTGGTGCCTCTCAATGTGAAGGAACAGCATCTCTACTCCAGGTCCTTCTTGGAAAACTAATCTTACCTGATCTTTAAGGGAAGGTCCAGCAAACCCTATTGGAGGACTCTCATTTCAGATACTTGTATTCACAGTATCTTTCTTTTGGTCACTACACACAGTTCGTGAGTATAGGTAAGGATAAGAATGATTGGAAGTAAGGAATCCTTTTCTTTCCATGCACTTTCACTGCACACGCATTCTTTGTATATGAACCCATGCTATGCTATTGTCAGCCATGCATAATGAGGTCTGGCACTGTCCTGTATTACTGGACCTTTATGGAAACAATATCACTTTGGTATTAGCATATCTATGTCTAAAATTCTATTAAACATTCAACAGTCACTTTATTTGATGCACATGTTCAGATGCATCAATATCCAATCAGCCAGTGACATCAGCAGCTTATTGCATTTAGACATGTAGACTTGGACAAAAAAAAAAAAATAACCTGCTGAACATCAAAATGACAGTCAGAACGGGAAGGAAAAGTAAATGACTCTGAACGTGATATAGCTGTTGGTGCCAGACAGGGTGGGCTGACTATTTCAGAAACTGCTGGTCTACTAAGATTTTCATGCACAACCATCTCGAGGATATATGGAGAATGGCCTGAAAAAGCAAAAATACCAAGCGAGCGCCATTTCTCTGGGAGAAAATGCCTTGATGATACAGAAGTGCAGAGGTGAACTGCCAGACTATTTCTAGATGATACAAAAGCAATAGTAACTCAGCCATAAGAACTACTTGTTACAACCAGCTATGAATGCAAAATATACCATATTTTAAAGCAAACAGGCTACAGTGGTAAAAGAAAACACTGGGTGCCACTCTTGTCACTTAAGAACAGAAAACAGAGGCTATGATTCACACAGGCTCAAGAAAAAATGGATTATTAAAATCAGAAAAATGTTGCCTCGTCTAATGAGCCTTCATTTCCACAGTTGTTTCTTTAAATAATTGTGTGTTAATGACATGAAAGCATGAATCTATCTGGCCTTCAACAAGTCTTTGGGCTTGTGGTGTAATGGCGAGGTTATATTTTATTGGCACACTTTAGGCCTCTTAGTATCAAGTGAGCATAGATTAAGCATCGTTAGCCTACCTGAATGTTGTTGCTGAATGTCCATCAAGATTCAAGATTCAAGTCTCTTTATTGTCATTATGCAGACATAACGAAATTTTGCACGACTCCCGGCAGGCACACACATAAATACACACATAAATAAATCACTCAAATAAATAGGCAAAGAAAAAAAAAAAAAAATATATATATAAGATTAAAAAAAAACAACATTCTTGGTAGATGATATTTACAGATTGTACGTGTGTATCCAAAAGGAACAACCAGATTTGGTGTTTTCTTGGTAACGGTGTTTTTTTCAGCGCCATGTTTCATTCAGTGCTGACTGCACCTTCATGGGATCACTGTGAAAGTAAAGCTGGAGGGTGGATCACCAGTATGTCTTTACTGGACAACTGTTGTGTGAAAGTGGTGAATGTTGGCACAAGGTGATGAGCCATACCCCATCCATCACTTGGATAGACTTTATTTTTTACTTCTTTTGACTTTGACTTGGATAGACAGACTCAACTTTTTTTTTTTTTTTTTTTTTTTTTTAAGCACTAGTGGCCTTTATTTGACAGTGAAGGAGAGACAGGAAACGCAAGCAGAGAGAACGGGGAAGACACGTGGCAAAGGGTCATCCGGGCTGGGAGTTGAACCCGGCTTGGGAGATGAACCCGGAACTGTAGCCTCTTTACATGGGCCGCCTGCCCTAACTACTGCTCCACCGGGCGGCCCAGACTCAACCTTTAATGGATATTGCATTTTTATATCCAACACTGACACCAACACCTATTATCAATTAGTCTGCTGATGTAGAATCTTTCCGAACCACGTTACTGCTATATTTTGTGAGCTTTCCTTTTTTTTTCTCATTTTTTAATATAGCTTAGTTGCCATCCATCCATCCATCCATCCATCCATCCATCCATCCATCCATCCATCCATATGATCCACACCGATCATGTTAATTTAATTAGACTATTTTTCCCTAATGTATTCTGTTAACCTTTATATTGTCCATTTTCTCTACTTTCTTTTTGCCTTCCTTCTTCCTCCTCTTCCATCCTCTGAAACAAATGCATATCTCCAGCAAGTGGTTGTCATGGTGATCGACCCACAGGGGCTAATCCCAAACCCCAAAGTTCTGCTTGTCTGAAATAGAACCTTTTCCTCTCTCAAGGGGGAAAGTGGTTCATTTGGCATATGGTGACGGAAGGGGAAAAGGGAGACAGACGTAGAGATGAGGAGAATGAGGGCTGTTTCAGTGAAGGAATGAGGGATGAGAGAGTGCGGGAAAAGACGGGAGAGAGGGACAGAGAAAGAAAACGAGAGAGAATGAGGCGACATGCATCTATTCCAACTGGGTCACATCGCAGGAGCATTGCGTAAGCATAAACACTGCTGCCCCTGTGCTATGCCCTCAGAGCACGAACACGCACGCGCACACGCACACACCCGGACTCAAACAAACGGCTGACTACAGTCTGGAAATCAACTGTTTATATGACTCTGCAGTGCTCGTCACAGGCGCGTGGCTCTACACTCTGGCCCATCTCTGGTCTCCTGTGTGTTTTGTCTTGATAGATCTTGATGTACGTTGTGACAGTGAACCTCCTCTATTTACTGCCAGGACAGACAGAAGCATGACACAGCTTTTTCCTTCTGCAATTCCAAAAACACACAAACAGAGTTGTGTGAATAGTGAGTTTGTGTGTGTGACATTTTTTCTACTTTGGCTCAATCTGTTTCAATGACTCCAACAGGTCAGGTTTACACTTAAGCGCTGATCGTCCTCAGTGTCCTTCCTCACTGCATTCCTGCGACATTGATGCACTGCCTGGATTTCCCAAACACTTGCCCTGTAGCAGTGGTCAAATCTTCTCATCCTCCCTGTGCATGCTGAGGGTGTTGTTTACAGCCTGTCCCCCAACATGCTGTTCCCCACATGTTGGGATGTCTTAACACCTATGCAAATAAACAATAATGGAAGTGTGGCTGTGTGGTTTCCGCAGTGTGCTGCATGTGTGTCAGTAGAGGGTGTGATTGTGTATAAAAGGAACAGCCAAAGCCAGTTGTTTAAAATCCTACTTGGACGGTTTCAAATCCCCCCAACGCACTCAGACTGGAGAATATGAGGGAGGGACTGCAGAAGTGCGTGCGCGTGTATGTGTGTGTGCCAGTCTGTCTACATGTCAGGAGAACATTTCCAGCCAGGGAAGGAGCAGGAGAGTCACTGACGGACAGACAGGCAGACAGACAGACAGACCGGGAAAGCAGAAAGAAAGTAAAGGAGCGGAGCAGAGAGAGAAGAGGGTGTGGAGTTACCATCAGGTGGGCGTGGCTTCGCGCCTGCCACTCACCGGCAGTTGCCATGGCGAGCGGGCGGTCCCGAACAGCGGGACATCCAATGGGAGACGACGCAGCCTGTGTCACCATGGTGACGGGGCCGTGCCCAGGGAGGTTGTGATGGGTTGACAGGTGCGTGACAATCGGAGTTTCTCTGCAAGCATGTTCGCCAAAGGCAAGAGTAGCAACGTGCCGTCCGACAGCCAAGCCAGAGAAAAGTAAGTTTTATTTCTGGGGGAGGAAACTGCGGCTGCGAGGGAAGTTCTCGGGCGGCCGGGGGCGGTCGCGCACTGAGCACACAGGCACGCGCTCAGCGGCTCTGCTCTGCAAGGCTCGGAAAGTTGACTGCTTCGTTTGTTGGAAGAAAAGACAGACATTTTATTAAATGTTAAGAAACTCAGAAAGGCTAGAATTAATCGGGCAGTTTCAGTTCCTGGAGTTGAAATGAGCTTTTAACGTTCGTTTCAAGACCTTTTCACTCAGAATCCAGCACCGTCCTCCTGTGATGTTGTCTCTCCGATTATATCCTGGATATCTCTCTTTTTTTAAAAACCTTTTACAACACTGCTTGGCGCGTGCTGTCCGGTGTCGAGTCAGTGACAGTTGAGCGGTTTTGTAAACACGCGGAGGGAAACTGCACGTTTACAATCGCGTATCCTCGAGAAAGTCCACGCATTGGTCCGACGAGCCGCTTTTCAGAGATGCCTCGCGCTGAACGCACGAGTCCCGTCACCGTGGATGAGATGCGTGACAGCAGCCTGTCATCCCGCTTCCACGTTCAGCGGGACGGAACCCGTCCGTCTGGGTATCATGTAGAAGATTTGTGTTTACATGTCATCACGAAAAGATCAGCATTTTTATTTTTTAATGGATGAATGACATGGCTGTGTTTTGTTTATAGAATGAGGGTTTTACTTACTTACAGTTAAGATGAACGCGAAGGTGGAAATGTCAGTGACTTTAAAGTTGATTCTCTAAAATGATCAGTCCCACTGAGGGTGACACAGTTCAGATGGCCTGTGTAGTTTGACAGTGTCTCTTGGTGCCACTTTTCAACACATCTGCTGTGATGCATCAGATACACATGGAGAAAATTCTCTAGATTAACAGAGGATAAAGAGTGAAGATTGTTTATGGATTTGGTGAGAGAGAAGAGGATGCAGAGGTTAGAGTTGGATGGAAACAGAGGATTTGCTGTGGCGATCTCTGAAGGGAGCAGCTGAAAGGAAAAGAAGATGACAGGGCCGTATGACAACATTCAGGAAGTTCTTAAAAGTTGTCCAAAAACGAATCAATACTTCTGCACAAGTCTGGTACTGCACATACTGCGGTCGCCTGTGGCTCCAGAGTATCAGTGAAGCTGGTAGATGGGTTCTGATGATGTTCTGGCCGGTCCCATTCTTCTGTCGCATGTGTATCGCCTGCCAGTCTGTGATGTTTCTGTTTTGAAAAGTCTGTACAAGCGTCCATAAACTTGGCCCAAGAATTTCTAAAGTCACCTTCAGCTTGAGATATATCCTTGTTTTTAATTTTGCGTTGAGCTCTGTCAGGGGTGTACGTGTTAGTGTACTATTTACTGAGAGGTCCACTCAGAGGGGCACCAGACAACTAGTGTGGTGTAGAACTCTCATATATGAGGGTGCAAACAATAAATATGACAACCAGGGAGGAGGTCAGTAGATGACTGATGTTAAAACCACAGGAGAAAAGTGACAGTTATATCATCGTATGTGAGGCCTCTTGTGATGATGACGATGAGCACACCTCAACATCCGGGTAAATTTACACCGCTAATACTTAAAACAGAAGCGAATATATCTACAGTGGTGGTGTGTGATGATGGTGACAGGTTTTTTGTAGAGGTGTTCCTACTACTGCTCCACAGACTTGGTGATGCCGAGCAAGAAGTTGTTCTCTGCGCAAAGCACAATATGAAGTCTCATTACTATTTAACCTGACCAGTGAGGTGACCAATGACGTTGTCAAGTCCCATAATGGAGTTATCCTTTTGTTTGACAATAACACAGCACTGGAGGTGCAGAAGGTGGCCCTGACAATCTGTCAGAGGTCTGTAGGTGAATAAATCAATATCCAATACAGAGGATGGTGCTGAAGCTCAGAAGGTTCACTTTGTCACTCAGTTAAGTGAATAGTTTTTGTTTTTCTTTTATAAGTGAGTAGATTTCAACCAGTTTTTATTTCCCAATAGATTTTGGACACAACAGGTCAGAGGGTGAGCTAACAGAAGTCATAAATCAGGAGTGTGCCCTAATGATAGCATGCCATCAGAACAGAGTAAGTAAAAGCATTTTAACAGAGGGAGAGTGTAACAGTATGACAAATATACAAACTTGTATTTTTCTCACCTTGCCACCTGTTGTAATCCTGTAAGGCCGTTTGTACAGGGGAGATGCCCACAGAAGACAAGATTAATCACCTCGCCTCCACTGTCAGTTACTGCCACTCATTTATTGTGTCTTTTGAATCCAGTTCACTCACTGTTTGTCAACAGTGTGACCGAGTGTTCATCTCCATCCCATGAGTCCCCTTCTTTATTCTGAATCAATATGAAAAGGACTGAAGAGTGGGGCTCTGTTCTATCGCTGTCTGATTACTGTCAGAGACAGAGATAGAACGCTCGCTGCAGGCCAGGAAGATTCTCAGCGTGAACACATGCATGCATCTGTGTGTATTTATGTGTGTGTGTGTGTGTGTGCTTTTGAGCATAACATGTTCTGTTGGTAAGACCCAGCATATGCTTGATAGTAGAAGCTGAAGTTGTTTGGAAGCCCCTTGATGCTGTGTAGTTTAGTGTGCTACAGTCACGTTTCAGAGCTTTTGTGCATTCACATCCGTTAGGGCTGTTTATTTGAGGAATCAGTGACCTTAACTTTGATCACAGTTTACAGAAACATCTTTTGTTAGCACATTTGCTTAGAAAACAACAAGACAAGGATGATGAGATACTAGATTCAAAGTGTTAAGCTAAATATTTCAGCCAAAACCATTGTTTTATGTATGACAAATGAACCATCTTCAGTCATTTATAATATTTTGTAATATCTGTAATTAATTTTTCTGTAAAGATAGATTTTCGTTTTTTTTTTTCTGTGGTGATCGTTGTTTGAAATACACATGTATCGGAAGCTAGTGTCTCTCCTGACATATTCCACAAAAAATGCCTTACACTTTTTATTTTACTGTGTAATTTAAGTTGTTGTATGTTGTTGCAGATTATTTCATTATCAGTGTTTACATTTTACTGTAAGAGCAATGATCCATTGGGCGTTACTGCCAAAGCTGTGACACAAGAAACAAATGGCTAGCGAGAAACCACTAGATGAAAAGGCAAAAATCAAGCAAGCCAGAGTTTTGTTGTCTCCTAACAAGCAGCGTTGTTTATCAGTATGAGACCAGCAGAGCAGACCCGGCGCCGCTGAGCCTTCAGTTGCTCCTCATTTCTGCGGCGCAGCAGGGGATCAGAGAGCCGGAGAGATGGAGGGCAGCAGCAGATTTGAGAGAAAGAAGGAGGAGGGGAAAGAGCAGGACTGAGAGAATTTGCTGGATCATTAGTTTACAGTGTTGTAGTATTGACCTTAATGGACCCCCGTAGACACAGGGTTCTGGCATGTCGCCCATGTAGATGTAGATGAGCTCCAAATGCAGCTCACTTCTATGGATCTCTGTCCACTGGTGTGTGTGTGTGTGTGTGTGTGTGTGTGTGTGTGTGTGTGTGTGTAAAAATCAGTGCTGTGTAGTGGGCCCATGCTACAGATACATTTCAAGACTATCTTTACAGATAAAATGTGATATGGCATGATATAAATTCAACTTGTTTGCAGGAGGATCAGAATATACAAATGCTATATTTGAACTGTACAAAGGTGTACATTTTCAATATGGATTTTTGCCAGAGTCTCTTTATCTAAGAAAAGGGCAATTTTATTTGACTTCTCTTAGAAATACAGTAGTAGAGCCATAAAGACTGTATCCAAGCTATAAAATATAATCCATTAAATATTATATTTCTCTATTAATATAAATGTCATTCTAGTAATATTAACTGATGAAAACTCAACATTTTCTCAGCAGTGTAATTAACTTAAAAGGTTGCAATAAATATTGTGATGAGCTCCGATTATGTTATAGGCAAGCACTGGCTTAAAATGTCTTACAAATGCATTTCGTATCAACACATTACCGCTTTGTAATGATACAACATTTAGAATTTCTTTTTTAGTATACCAAGCATTTTAGTTGTTCTTTTTTCCCCCCATTCCTCCTAAAAAATGTTTTAGGGTGAGCACTAATACAGGAGAGTTCTCTGCTATTAAATATCTAAATTCTCCTGACATTCTCCGTTGGGGACTGATCAGCACTGCTCTCTTCTTCCTCAGCCATTTCTTTTTTTTTTACTGTGGGCAGATTTTGGTTTTGCATTGTACTGTTAAAAAAATGCATGGATGTCTAGAAAACATTTGATCTTCAAGGCAGCATTATGTTGCTCTCAAATCATCGTGTACATTTCTGAATAGTCTTCTTTTTTTTCGGCACACGTCTTTCCTCTAAAAGAGATCTGTAATACTGATTCATCTGACCAAAATACACGTTTTCTCAGTGTGATAGTTCATCCCAGATGCCTCCAAGCCCAGAGACATCGCCGATGCCTCTGGACTGGGTCAAGAAAAAGCTTATTTTTTTGCACTGCAAAGTTTTAGGTAGCATTTTTTAATATGTAGTGTGTAGTGTAGTAGTGTAGTGCTGTCTAAGAGATCGTAGATCACTTGTGTCCAGACAAGGTTTTCATCTTTAAGCAATGGAATTTCCCCAGATTCCTCCAGGATTCTATATGATGCACTGCAGGAAAAGTATCCAAATTTCATCTTTCTTTGAGGAATATTGCTTTTGAACATTTTAATGATTTTTTTTTCTTACACATTTGTTGACAATATGGAAACCCTCTGCCCATCTTTGCTCCTTCAAGCCTCAAGCTTTTGTGGATTCTATTTATAAATAGTGATTACAATCACCTGTTGACGTCACCAGTTTGAGATGACATCATTTTTTCCTTTATAACCAACACTTAATGGTCCATGTCTCAGAGCCTCTTGCAATTTGTCACATTGCTGAAATACAGAAATGTAGGTACAACATATTAACAAATGAAATGTAGTTAAAGAGAGAAAACATGACTGTGTTGGATTAATCTGCAGTAAAATAAAGCCCAAAGCAAATATATAAGAATCACAGACTTGTGCAATTTATTCACCATCACAACTTTTTCTTTTTTGGATTTGTGTTTTTTATACTTCATGGAAGAAGGTAGATGGATCTAGAAAAAAAAGATCTCTTGGAATCTTACGCAAAAATAGCAAAAAATAATATATAAATATGAAAATATTTAATATATAAAAAAAGATTAATTATAGAGCTGGGCAAGATAAAGCGTTATTATCGCATTAACTCATTCATTTATTAACGCCAACATTTATTTTATTGCGTAGTATCTCATGTTCCTCACATGCTTTTGTTTTGAAAAGTCTGTTACTGGCTGCTGCAGAACTGGAAGAGATTTGAGGGAAAAACATGTGGGAAAGCTAAAACAGACATGGAGAGGTAAAGTTACAGAACTTTACATGGACATTTTAATGTTAAAGTTCTCCCAGATGGCTGATTCGACAGAAACAAGATTATTTGTAACCACTGACAAGTTGAACTCCCCGTTAAAAGTTTCTGCTATTACTTAAGAAATTACCTGCTTTAATGTTATGATTGTGGCTCAGGATTTTGTCGGTAGACTTTTTTTAATTTTTCATATAAAACAGGATAACATTAATGCCCTGGCAGTGGCAACAAGCTTCATTTTATTTTACATTTTTAAGACAAGAGTTACACTAAATATGTGTTACTGACAAATGTTGATGTTAAAAGTGTTTGAACAACAAATGTTTGGGGACTTGAGTTCATATGGTGGCAGAATGTTTAAATAAAAATGACCTTTACACTACTTTTGAATACATTATTTGATTTTCCGTATACAATGCGATTAATCGTGATTAATCAGGGAAGTCATGCGACTAATCACGATTAAATGTGTTATCGTTGCGCAGCCCTAATGAATTATCAGAAACACATTTACATAGTCACCGTCCTTGCACATCAGACATTTAAGGAAGGGAAGAAAGTCTTTACCCCTGTATATCTAAAAAAAAAATCACTGTAGCTGTTAGATAGCAACGGTGCTCAGGTCTCTCTACCCACCCACCCCCCACCCAGTTGTACCTGCGCTTTGGTCTGCACTTGATTCTGATTCGGAGTGACAGTACATGACCACTGACTGTGTACTGCAGTTGTTCAACGAGTGTAGCTTTCAGTCACTGGCAGTCAGAGGACACATTCCACATAGTTCTGGGATTGTGGTCCTGAGTGAGTAACATTGCAGCACATGGAGCACATTCCTTTCCCCTCTTCTGTCTCTGTGTGTTGTGAATCATGGAGCAAACTTTGCCTAAGAGGCACACACATGTTTGCAAGTCTTCACCATTCTTCAGTTCTTAGGACATATGCCATTTTATATATTTTTTTTCTGTTCCTTTTATGATAAAGTAAATCAGTTATGTCTTTTTTTTTTTTTTTTACAGTATATCCATACATCATAAGTCACAATACAGTGGTAATGATTGTAGATTTTGTTCAGTCTGTTCATCTGTCACCCATCAGTCTGATGCAGATGGAAGGTTTCTCATCTTGTAGGGATCATCATTCTGCACACACAAACACACACAGTCAGACACACAGCTACATCTGAACCAAAACACCTCAGAATCCTTACAGGAGACTGCCAATGCAGCACTGCGCAGACTGAGGCAAAGCAGTGCATGCTGGGAGTGTTTATTCGGCAGAAGCAATTCAGGCTGCCACTCTGGCTCCGACAGAGTCGCATTACAGGGAAACTACAATAAAAATAGAGCAGTATCTCATCACCCCCACCACGTACACGCACGGTGTGTGTTGGCTTCAACTGTGCAGGGAATCTTGACTGCGTCTGCGGTGGTTGTCACCTGATGAATGTAATTGATCAGTGTTCTTTTCACTGTCTCATACTTATTGTTCTCCTTGAGGAAAGAGAGGTTTGCTCATCGGAGCAAACAGGAAAACCATTTGTTCTTGCTTCAGCAAAAGAATGTGGCCAGAGGAAAAACAAATATTGCTGGTAATCTTGTCAGGGAAAATTAGGAACTGGCCATGGACGGAGCGTGTTAACCAATCTGACTGGTGGGATGAAGTTTACATTTGAAATAATTTCAGGAGTTATTTGTCAGACCTCACATATTACTCTCTCTGTTGATGACTTAGACTGGTAAGCAGCAATCGTGGTTGTGCTGACCCAAATCAAATGCATTTCATACATAAAGGCCATGAGATTGGTCTTGACTTAAAGGGGTTTCTTCTGTTTAAGTCAACATAGAACAATGTAAGTGTGTGATTATGGGAGTATCCAGTCTGCTGTTTTGGGTCAATAGGGAGAATACAGCATGTGTAAATCTGTAATCCCATCTGAGCTGTCTGCTCACAGTCCTTTCCCCCCATGTTTCTTCTCTCAGAATCAACCTCCATCTACCTGTCACTCAGCCTGTGTGAATGTGTACAATATCTAGCAATCATGACACAGCTAATAGCTTCTCCAGCTCTCATGGGATGCTTGCGAACAGTGAGAGTACAGAGAGCTGTCACCAGTCTCTATTGTAGTCGTTCAACAGCACTGATGGTCAATAAGAGATATTCATTGAAAACTTCTACCAGTCTATGTCACCCCCGTATGAGATTAGCATCAGTGATCATCATCAGGATTTTTCTCTCCTTTCTACGTTTACAGAGTTGCCTTCAAGCAAAAGTGATGTTGACAGTCTGACAATGGTCTGATAGAAAACACTTTTTAACCTGCTGAACACATACAGGGTGTTTAAAGTCCTCTTTTATCTGCCATCATTCCTCCCAGTCTCTCTCTTATCCCCAGATGTAAGTTGCCACGGCGCTTCTATCAAAGCAGGGTCCTCTTCCCAAGCGCTATGCTGTGAATGTAGACAGCTGCTGATCAACACAGGCAGAAAAACAGGGTGTCAGTCAACAATCAGGACATTGTTCCGGGCACCCTCACAGGACGCCTGGGTCTTTGGGAAGAATCGATGTGACAAAAGGCCCCCGTCGGTATCAGATAATATGTGAGGGCACAGCATCCTGACAGAGTTCTATCACTTCTCACTAAGAGTGGAGAGTGGACGTCCAGTGCTTGTCTCTTAGGACACCATAGGTGTCCTTAAAGCCTCCCGTTTTAATTAGAAGTTCACAGTCATCTTTTTTTTCCTCTTTATTCTTCTAATCTGTTCCTTTTCTTTTTCTGTCATTCCTATTCTTTGCAACAGTCTATCAAGTTTACCTTTGGGATTGAGATACTGATATAAGATATCGAAGCTAGGGGAATTTCATATTATGCTTTGCTGCATCTGACCCTGACTGGAAACTACTAGCCATGCCGTCAGGATTTGTTCTTGTTGTTTGTGGTGGCTCTTGTGGTTTTGTCAGGTAGTTTTTTTTTTTTTTTTTAATTTGTTGCCCTTGGTTACACCAATCATGCTCAGCTTTACTCTGAAACCACAGCACAGTTAGGGATGCTCTCCCTCAAAGCGTTTCGTGTAACCTGAGAGCTCCTGCTAAAAGTCAGTGCTATTGGTGAACACAGTAAATGTTCTTATATCTGCTAGACATCTGAGTTGAAGCTGTCGTTTCTTTTTCTTTTCATCTGTAAAAAGGCTTAATTTAATTCCCTGTCGAGCAATTTTCCATCTTGTCAGAGTTTTATGTGTGTCTGTTGTGTCGATCACATTTACAGCTGCTCTCTGCTCACCATTGTAACTTGTATTGTTCTTTTAAATGCCTTGGTTTAACTGCACATCCTACTGTGCCCCAAACCCACCCCTTCCCCGCCTGGCGAGTACATTTGAAGTAGATTGGAGGTCTCTCTGCTGATATTCATCCATCATTGATATGCAAGCTGCATCGCACAGGCGCTAACGCAAGGTTAAGCATGCGTGACGGCCAGGCTTAGGAACTGCTTCACAAACCAGAAACTCTGGCTCTGTATCTTTCAAAAAAAAAAAGAGCCATATTATTTTCTTTTGTCCTCTCTATACATCGCCCTTGGTTCCTCAGTAATTTGCACCCACTTATTCCCTTTCTTTCTGTGAAGCCATTCCACAGAGTTGTTCACTTTTTCAGTAAATGTGCTGTCCTTATAAAGCAAGTCATCTTCCTTTTGATCCCTTTTAAAGTTCACTAATACACTTTTTTCCTTTTGAATGCAAGGCGATATATACTCTCATGCTGAGGATTTAAATAGCCAACATAAGGTTCTTGACCCCAAGGCCTATATAATGCAATTTTTTTTCAAACCAGAAAGTTAAGGCTGGGACTCACCAGCACTGCTCTATCAACACAACATGGAACTGAAAAGAAAAAAAAGGGAAACTGTCTCATACAATTCTTTTATGCTTTTTCAGCTCTTTGCAGCTACCTATTTACAATTATGTTCGCACATTTACTTGTGTTTTACTTGCAATTCTTTTGGTTTGTCATTGCACAAAATATATTTCTGTAAATTGTTAGTGATATATTTATACTTCTCTCTGAGCTCAAATGCAAATTTTGATTGCTTGCTTCAGAGCTCCTTCATTTACATCACTGTTTTCCAATGTCATCTTAGCTTTGTCGTCCATCCATCCATCCATCCATCCATCCATCCATCCATCCATCCATCCATCCATTACTTAACTAACACCTATCAGGGTTTGGTCACAAGGGTAGCAGCCTAAGTAAAGCGGCCAAGACCTCTCTCTCTCCAGCCACGTCCTTTAGCTCTTTTTAGAGGTCTTCCCAAGCGTATCCTGGGTCTGCCCTGGTGGTGTCTGCCTGGTTGGACATGCCTAAAACATCTCCTAGGGAGGTGTACAGGAGGCATGATAACCAGATGCCCAAACACCTCAGCTGGCTGCAGCACCGTCTCTACTCCAAGTCTTCCCCAAATGGCAGAGCATCTCTCCTTGTTACTAAGGGGGAGTCCAACCACCCTGTAGAGGAATTTTAGCCACTTGTGTCCGCAGTCTCATTCTTTTGGTCACTTCCCACAGTTTGTGACCATAGGTGAGGGTTGGAACATAGATTGACCAGTAAACAGAGACCCTTCCCTTTTGGCTCAGCTCTCAGAGTTACTGCAGACATTGCAGAGGATCATCACCCAGTGAAGCCAGCAGAACCATTTCATCTACAAAAAGCAAAGATGTAAACCTGAGGAGATCAAACCAAACCCTCTCCCTGTCTTGGTTGTGCTAAGAAATTCTGTCCGTAAAAGTTATGAAACTTGATTTGCCTTCTCATTTTAATGGGGGAATTCGTATGCCTGAATGATCATACGAGCTATGTTGTCAGGGTCAAACTGTCCCTGGTCTGGTCAGGTCTCCGAAGACAAATTGGTCCTTGGAGATGACAGATCAAAAGTACTTCAAATAGACTTGTCTATGCTATAAGCCAGGTGCTATGTGGAATGGCTGAAGGCCTTAGCATGCTGACCCTCAGTCACACAGATGTGCTTTTATTAATACATTTTGCCCTTTTTGTATTGCCAGGATGTATGTGCTCTCCACTCTCTCTGTCCTCCCTCATCTCTGTCCTATCTCTCCTCCTATAGCCTTCTCCTTTTCTTTCTTTACCCGGCTGGCCTTCGGCAGGAAAGTCCCCCCTTATGAGCCAGGTCCTGCTCGAGGTTTCTTCCTCTTAAAACGGAGTTTCCTTGACACTGTTTGGCTTGAAGGTTTTTCTTTTACTCACCGCTTGGGGAGTTTTTTTTACTTGTCATTTTTCTTTGATTCATGCTCTTGGTCTCTGTAAAGCATCTAGAGACAATTTCCATTGCAATAGATGCTATACAAATAAAATTGAATTAAACTGAATTTGTTGTTCAGAACACCAAAGACCAATTGGAGCCCAACAAAAAGAAAATCTAATACAGTTAGAATAAAGCACTGAAGCTTTTTTTTTCTCAGTTGTCCCCTTACTCTCTGTTTCTATACAAGTTGCTGTTTACTATTAAATGCTGTGTACTATGAACCAAACAATGATGTGCCCCTGGATGGTGACGGAGTGTCCCACTCCATCACATTCCAAACATGCATATCAGTGTATGACAGTCAAGGGAACACCATTGAGTTTATATGTGAGTGCATGTGTAAAAGAAAATGTCAGTGAAGGTTGAACCAGAAAAAGTAGGTGAGAAAAAAGTATGTTTAACTACTAGGCTCTATAACAGGAGCGTTAAATCCCAGTCCTCAAGGGCCGCTGTCCTGCATGTCTTAGATGTTTCCCTGCCACAGAGCATCTGATTCTAATGAATGGATCACCATCAGCTTTTCATCTAGGTCTGCACAGGTCTGTTAACAACACATTCATTTGAATCAGGTGTGCTGAAGCAGGGAAACATCTAAGATACGCAGGACAGCGGCCATCGAGGCCTGGAGTTGAACACCTCCTCTCTGTAAGTTAAAAAAATGTGCAAATTAATGACAGTATTTCTGGAAATGCTGCATAAGATTAGGACAAGTTACACATGATTTGATTGTTAAAGTTGAATCACCACAATTTGGCTACTGAGACAAAAAAAAAACAACTTATTTTATGTGGAATGGTCAAAAAGTCTAAATATGCTTTCATGTTTTAATATTTTGCAGGTGTAAAAATGCTTTTTGGCCTTTTGGAACTTTTTTTTCCTGATGTGGATTAATTCAATTCAGTCACTTTATTTATCCCCCAAAGGGCAAATAAAAGGCACAGAGAGTGACAGAAGGTTGTTGACCAAGCTCAGAAACAAGCATACACCATCTTTTAGTCACAAGCCTTTCCACTTTGGTTTCCCAAATAGGTTAAAAGGTTAAATACGTCACCCTGGACTCTGGATGATGAAAAAAAAGCAGTAAAAAAGAAGAAGAGCTGATATTGTAGTGTAGTATGTAATTTATTGTGGTGTATTCTGCTGTTTTGAAAAGTCTTTAAGTTGTTTGTCTGCAGGCATTGATATAAATTATATACAGCACTCTAGGGATGTAACGATGGAAAATTTGATATCTCGATTATAGTGAACAAGTTATCAATAGTTATACAATATTATCTTGGTATTCTTAATTGCTGTACAAATGTCCAAAAACATCAGAAGCCAAAATCTTATCAAAATGAAACTTTCACATTAAAAGGGCAAACAACTGGTACAGAAAGAGGTTTTATTTTTAAACGAACAAAATAAATAACAGGAACAAAGCTTATTTGTCTGGTGCAAATTTAAATAAACACTTTAACAACAATAGTAGGTCAAAATATGCAAACAATTATCAGGAACAAAAATTAAAGTGCAAGTGGACTTTAAGCTGAACCTTAAATAAGTATAAATGTGCAAATAAAGAAACAGTTGTATAGGAGCCAAATATGTTGTTATGAATTGTAGTTCATTCTGTGTGTCTGTGGGTGTCGCTGTGTTGTTACCTGAGGGGAGTGTTGTACCTAAACGCGTTCATTGAACGAAAGTTCACGAACTAGTTCATATTTTTCGCGAACGTGAACTGAGCGCGTTCACTTTCCCCTTCATGAGCGTGGGGCGTGAACGAGTTCATTTGGGCAGTTGTGAACGACGCCCTTTCAAAGTTCACGCATGGTCAAAACCGTGCCAGGTTTCCAGCGAACCCCATTTAAAATACTCGACAAATGAGCCTAATATGTATCTGAGGAAAGCAATCAAACATGGCAACACGGGCTGTTGCTTCTGTCACGCTAACAATTGCGTAATCAAACGTTTAAAACGATCATGAAGGAAGCTGAGAGCTACAGTCCCCCAGAGCTGGAGGAGCGCCCCGACTGCCAGGGGGGATTGAAATATTGAAATGGGGGAAAAAACATTTGCACCATAAGGACCTGTTTTTGTCTTAAAGACCATTTGGCAGCAAGTTTTTCCTCATATTTTTACTAAACTGTAGAGCAGTAATTCTCAAAGTGTGGGCCGCGGCCCCCTGGTGGGCCGTCGTGGGACTGCAGGTGGGCCATGAGAGGTCATTAAAATTTAACAAATGTGTTTTAAATCCTCGATCTTTTTAAAATATGTTTTTAATTACTGTAAAATATTCATGACATGATTTAAAAAAAAAACATTAAGAAGTAATAAAACAAACCAGTTAAGTGTTATTCTACTATAACCATCATCTTAACTTAATATGACAAGTGTCACCTTATTTGTTGACCCCTTACATTAATATCGGATCATGGTTCCTTGTCCTGTATGTTGATCACAGTTGTGATCAAAGGTTTCGGTGGGCTGCAGAGATTTTTCACATTTTAAATTAGGCCATGGTATTCTGAAGTTTGGGAATGGCTGCTGTAGAGAGAAGCTGAAAGGGAAATTACAGTTTTACATGGGCTGTCCCTTCAATGCTAATGTGAACCCTGGTTGGTTAAGGATTCCGAATTGGACCAATAGTTTTCAACAGTTAAAATGGATAAAATAATTGCCGTTTGTGGTGGGGTAGTATATGGGCAGTGGTAATCATTTTGACAAATTATTGCTCGCAGCAACATTAAAAAAAGAATTTTTAAAAAATTAACTAAAAATGAACTATTTTGTGAACTGAACTAGTTCATTTTAATTTCTGTGAACTATAAACTGAACTAGTTCATTTTGATTTCTATGAACTATGAACTTAACTAGTTCGTGTAAAAAGTGAACTTGCCCAACACTGCCTGAGGGTCAGGTATAAAGGTAGCTGCCTGTTATTGGTTAGGTGTTTGACCCGGAAGGGTAAAAGGTTTTTGACCGCTGTGAAGCTAACTGCCAGCATTACTGTTTTCGGATCAGTTAATGGAATAAATTAATATTTTAACTGCATCAGAAGAACATCGTTCCGGCCCTTTTTCAATTAACACGCAACGGTACAGTTTATGAAATGTGAGTTAGCGAAGCACGTCAACCAGGTCAAGGGCTGTGTACACTCTCGTGGCAATGTGTCGCCGTCAGCTTGTCGCAGAGATGCCGCAGACACTTTTGATTTATACTCACGCGGTCTCCGCTATGTTATTCCACGCCACAATGCAAGAGGGACAATTACGAACTAGCTAAACTTACTAAACATATCTCTTGTATTTTTCCACTTCCTCACCGTCTCGGCCGTATCCAGACCCACATTCATCGCAATCTCCCTCCATGAATTACTAGAATATGTGCTGTCTTTGTAGTGTGGAGAACAAGAATCGTACAGATGTGCGTACTTCCTCATTTCTTCAATGACGCGCTCTTTTCTATGCGGATGTAGAATTGACCAATCAGAGGCCTTCTTTCTCTCCTCTCTGCGACACTGTCTGCGTCGACCTACAATTTTGTGTAGGTGCACCGGAGTCTCTGCGTATAGTGTCTGTGTAGGGTGGGGGGGCATCTCTGCGTCGTCTGTGTAGGTGACGCAGACGACCTGACGTTTAAGTATAAATCAGGCTTTACTCTTGGTCAAACATCTCAGTAGCTTGAAGCATTAGACTTACCTCCTTCAAGTTGCTTGTACAAATCACAAATAAAATGTAAACAGGTGGTCTGCAGACAGGATAAATGTCCTCCACTAGTTGTCCCTCTGCATTCTTAAAAAAACAAACAAACAAACAAACAAAAAATGCCCAGACCTTGGATTTCATCATTTTAGCGGGTTGGTAAATGTCCTGCGTGCCATCACCACTTTCCGCCATGCTCACGTTACGATGCTGATGTTACAAGCTACATATTCACGCGAGACACAGTCGCAAGTCACTCACAGACTTGAATGAGACTGATATTACATATCCCAGTAATTGACCACGATAATGAGACGAAGTCAAACATATACGGTAATTGCGATTGCGTAAAATTTTACCACGCTTTATCGTAATACCGGTAACCGTTCCATCCCTACAGCTCTCCAGTCATCTCCCAGACTTCATATATCATGTATTGTCATGGATGTGTTGCAAGTATATATATATATATATATATATATATATATATATATATATATATATATATATATATATATATATATATATCTATATCTATGTAACTATTCAGTGTAAAACTTAAAAGTTCTCTCTGTAAACAGCAATTTAATATTCTTGGCTTTATTGCTGTATTGCATTCAAAATTTACTGTAATAGCTTGTATAGAAAGTTGAACAAGGAAAACACTCCTAAAAATCATTGGTGTTCTCTCAGCTGTGAAATTAAACAAAGTACCCACAAGTGGTGACTCAATCTAAACAAATCAAAGCCATTGAAATTGGAACTCAAATTAAGACAGCGATGGATTTTTTTTTCTTTTTAATTCACTTACTTTACATATTACTTTAAGTATCATAAATTGCAGTTTCAGAACAAAGATCATCTTTAAGGAAACGTGCCCGTGTAATATCTGTAAATGACAGATTTTTTTTCCCCAATATAAAGGACCAAACAGGATTTGTGCTCAGACTGTTGTTAAACAGTGAGCTTACCCATCACGCCCTCTCATCATTTCTCTCTGTTTCTCCCTCTCTTGGATAAGCTGGTATTTCCTGTTATCTCAGCCCTGGGCATTGTTGTCTGCTGCCGAGTCCCTGCACTGCTGACAGAAAAGAGCTGTTTCACTTTGTTTGATTGGGTCTGCATGAGGCGGGGGGGGGGGGGGGGGGGGGGGGGGGGGGGGATGCTTCCTTTATAAGGCATTGTCTGTTTCAGTCTTAATTGCAGCTGCTCTAATTTGTTGTGCTCAATATGGAAGCTTGGGAGAGTCTCCTGCCAGGACTGCCACCAGTATTTTCACTGATACTCAAAGTGTTGCATTTTAATCGAATACTTTCAGTTTAATTTGACTGCAGCGACTGCAGTCCACTGGACTCTGTATCACATAATTTGAAAAAGAACCTACACCCACATCCAAATCTAATATTTACCAGGTCTTAAAATTAGGTGCACACAATGCAGATGAGCAAGAACGAATAACATGACATTACACTGTGTTACTATTTAACAAATCTTAAGCCAAAATTCAGAAACAGAGAGTGAAAATGAAGTGCAGCCCATGATTCAGTAGTTTGTAGAGCCACATTTTAGCTGCAATAACTTGGAAGATTTAATCCTTTTCAGTGTGATCTTATCAGTCTCTCACACCATTGTGGAGGAAATCTCACCCTCTCTTCTTTATATCGTTGCCTCGGTTCATTGAGGTTTTTGTGTATCTATATTTATCTATTGCTCTTTTAGGTTCTCACCACAAATTTTGTGAACTTCCTGTTTAGATTAATAAAGTAGCTTTCTATCTTTCTATCTATCCACCGCAGCCCAGTTTGATTTGAAGCACATTTTGTTGATTTGCTGCTGTTTTTGGAATAATAATCCTGTCGCACGATCCAATTTCAGCCAAGATTTAGCTATCAGATCGATATATCATACTTGTATATACAGAGAAGTTCATGGTTGGCTCACTGATTGTAAGGTTCTGAGGACCTGTGGCCACAGAACAAGCCAAAATCATCACCACACCATCGCCATGCTTGACATGTGGTGTGTGGTATTTTTACTGATGTGATGCATTTGATCTTTACTAAATGTGGGGCTGTGAATTATGGGTAAACATCTCAAAAGGTTCATGTGTAACTTTGCCCACCACAGCTGAGAAGCCATGTTTTTTTTTAAGAGAGAAGTTGCTGTAGCAACTCTTTCAAACCAACCATAGTTTTATGGTCTTTTTCTAACTGCTGTCACAAACTTTAATATGTCATATTCTGACTGAGGCTCTTTTTTTTTTTTTTGTTTGTTTGTTTGTTTGTTTTGCAACTTTTCTGAGTATTGTGCATAGTGTGACCTTGTGGTGAACTTGCTGGAACATCAATTCCTGGGAAGATTTGCTGTCTTGAATGTTTTCCACTTGTGATTAATCTTACTCACTGAGGAATGATGGACTCCAGATTGTTTGGAATTGGACTTATAACCCTTCACAGTTGATGGACTGCAACAGTTGCTTCTCTAAGATGTCTTTTCTCTTTGCCATTAACTCACACTTCCAGATCAGCAGACTGCCAAAACCTCTACTTTTTTTATAATCATTAGCAGGTGATCAAAAAAAAAAAGGTTCATTATAGGGGTGTAACGGTACAATGTGTTCGTACCGAACCGTACCGAACGAGTTTTAATATGCAGCCATCACAGACCGGAAGAATAGACAGCTAGAGGTTCCTTTGGAACAACCCGAAAACCCGAGGTTCCGACCCACCTGAATCGGGACTCGGGTCCATTCAAAAGACGTGACTCCGGGTTCGGGTCGGAATCGGTACAGTTAGTCTTGGGTCCGGTCGGTGCTCTCTGACAGGCTGGGTCCGCGTTTACTCGAGAGAGGTAAAGATACTGGCGGTGGCAGCCAATGTCGGGACTCGGGGCAGTTAAATGATTATTAATTAACGTGGCGTGTTTGTCATGAAACAAACCGTAGTGTGTTATTACCGGTTTGCCCGGAAGCTCTAAAGCACTACGTATCGCCAACATGACAACGCTGGATGAGAGAACATATTCAGGACACGTCCTGACCGGTGTAGGCTATTAGTGTTAGCAGTTGCTACCAATAGCATCTGTATCCACAAAGAAAATAACGACGTGGATTTATTGTTGTTTACATCACGTAGCCTATGTAGCAACTGAACCGGATAGAAGAAGATAACATTTAGATAAGAAAATCAAGTTTTATTCAATGCTAGACAACTTTAACATGAGCAACTATGGGCTGTATTGTCTCGGTTCTATTCGGGTGTCTTGGTTCAGTTCGTGGTCGGACACTAAAGACTCGGGTCGGATCAGGTTCCGGGTCCAAATCCTACCTGTCAAGTATACCGTTTTGGCTGGGGAAGTCCCGTATTTTACTCTTCTCTCCCGCCGTCCTCCCTTATTAGTATTTTCCCATAAATCTCCCATATTTTAACCTGCGTTATTAAAAAAAAAATACAGCATCAGACGGAGTAAAAAAAAAAAACAAAAAAACAAAAAAACATTCCCGATCTATCACTTGCCTCACGATAACTGCCACAGCAAAAGCCCACTGTAGGGTGGTAGGTACTGTAGGTGGTAGATGTCGCGAGGTTAGTGTGACCTCCGATGAGTGACAGCGCACGAAGAAAAAAAAGATTGTTACAGAACAATTGGATGAATAGGATGTTGTTAGACAACAGAACTGTTTGTGCTCTTTTCTCATGTAAAATAAACTACTCTGGACCAGTCCACAAATACACTCCTTCCAAAACAGTCATAAAGAATGCAAGTCTGCAACAAATACAGAGTAAAGAGTACAAGTCATTAAAAGAGTAAAGAAAAGTCAAATGTAAATGTAAATACAAGTAATGTGAAATGAACAAAAAAATGCAAATCCCTTCATATAAATACTCTTCATATATACCCTTTTAGCGTTTTCATTTAGGCTATAATGAATATTCACATTATGTCAATGTGACTTTATGCACAGCAGCACTTCTTCCTGAACTTCAGCCAGCTGCTGTGTTTCCTGTGTACCATTAATTGACAAACTAATTAATCTAACTAATTAATTAAACTAATTAATCCAGGTGTGTCTGACCTCACAGCAATGGTAAGACATACCTGAATTGATCAATTTGTCCAATAATGGCACACAGGAAACAAAAGAGCTGGCTGAAGTATAAAGAAGTAGGTAGCTGTGATTTTAGCTTTTCTGTACACCAAATATGTAAGGGATACTGCTCGTGGCGGGCCCCAGAAAACTTCCCTTATTTTCAAATCCAAAACATGACAGTTATGTTCCTGCTACGTCGGTCCCTAGTGAGTGTTTGTTTAATGAAAATGTTCTGGCTAAATAAACACACTGTTGAAGAAAATGGTTTTGCATTTTGTTCCCATACTGTACCGAAAATGTACCGAACCATGACCCCAAAACTGAGGTACGTACCAAACTGTGATTTTTTTTTTTTTTTTTTTTTTTTTTTTTTTTGTGAACAATTGTTTTTATTGAGAACACAATTTCACATTTCAAGGTCAGACAGTGCAAGTGTTTTTACCGAACCGTGATTTTTGCATACCGTTACACCCATAGTTCATTTGTTTAGCACTACATATAAACTGTTGTCACATCCTATCATAACTCCTGTAGAAGTAGTAAGGATGGATTGAGTTAGTCACACACTGTCTCTGCTTTGTGGTCCAACTTTTGTTCTAAAGTGGGGAGACAGTGTCATTCATCGGAGGTTTCTTTTCCCTACCGGCTGATCCGATCAGTAATCGGGTTTGGGTGTAGCCTCCTGATGACACAGCATGTTCTGCTCTTAGGCTTAACTTTGATAAGTTGGCTGCTAACAGTCTCTGTCCTGTATTTATGTGAGACAGTATGTTTGGTATTTCTCTCCCTAATGATAGTTAATGATTCTCCATTTTAGTTTACTTATGTTTGTGGTAACCAGTCTTGATAGTTCAGTATCAGTTAATTAAGTAAATGTATGTTGCAACTGTTGACAAATTCCTCATTCTAAAAAGTATGTATTGTTTTTTTTTTTTTTTTCCTGTTCTAAATAAGGGAACTCAAACGATCACCTTTGCATGAATGACTAGACTTAAACTTACAATTTTTATTCCTGGGTATCCTCAACAAAAGTTACAATTTAAACCTGGTAACTGTAATTCTTAAGTTTTGATATTGCTGTTACACAGCATTTCTTTTCACCTGGTATGAGAGTGTCCTGAGGGCAGGAGGAGGAGATGATTCTGGGATCTCCAGTTAATGAAAGGTAAACACGCAGTCTGGATGGAGGTGATCCAAAGAATGCTCTTCCTTTCTATCAGGATATGAGCTTCATTCTTTTGACTTGTACTTTAAAACATGACATTTCACCTTTGGCAAATTCTTCTCTTCACTGGTGGAATTTTTAACTGGAAGCCACGTCATTGTTTACAGTTGTGTATAATTTTTGTGCCTTTAGTATTGTGGATTTGGAGAAAGATCCTTAGAAAAGAGGAGCATTTTGTCATCCCGGCCTCACTCTCTCTCTCATACTAAGTTAAGTCATTTGACAGCTTTAACACCTTCCTGCGTAGTGTCATAAAGATTTTATTTGTGTTTCCGTTCAAGGTCTCACACCGTTCTGAAGTTTACCACTTTTATTCACCCCAGCAGTTTTTAGCCAGTGTGGGTTTTGCTGGTCTTTGCCAAGCCGGTGTCGGAGCAGTCAGGCGTGTCACTCAGCCAGAGCTCCTCTGAGGGCTGCACTATGCGTTGTGGAAGGCTATGACAAACATTTGCTTCGAAAAGCAGCATGTGAGATTGTCTCTGCAGAGACAAAACAGAGAACACGAGCAGATAAAACGCAGTTTATTTGACTACAAGCGTCTCTCCTCAGGCTGTTTCCATGCTGGATTATGACACGTGTTTAGCTAATCTTCAAAGCTGCAGTGAACTTTTTACTGCTCCTCCCAACTCTGAAACCACCGACTGAAGTCAAAGAACAGTCAGCATCAGAGAGAGTTTACGTTATATGAATATATCTCATTCAAGTGCTCTCTCTTTAGAAGAAGCCATTAGAGGGATCCCAGGGGATACCATGGATGGGTAATGGAGAATATAGATATATCTTGTGACCATCAGCAAAAATGCCAATTAGAAATGCATCAGTGAGTAAGCAGAGATATATCCACAATGCACTACCAGTTGGTGATTCATTTCAGACATGCATGTGATTATTATACTCAGACAGTGCACATAGTTAAAGATGCTTTAATGACATGAACTTTGTCTTGATGTAGATTTTCATGGTTATTTAGATATTTGCAGTAACTATATCATGAGATCATGATCATACAGTCTTTTTATATTACAAAAAGGATAATGAAACTGTTTAATTCTCAGTTCCACTTCTGCAAATCCAGTCTTATAGTAAGTGTGTGACAGCAGCAAGCTGTTTATAATGTTCTTTTCAGTTTTGCTCACAGGCTGCAGCATCATTCCTCTACTGCTCCATCCTGACCTTCCCTCAGAGCCTCTTTCATGAATCATTTACTCTCCCCATCTCTCTCTTTCTCTTTCCTTCTACTTTTCCCTCATCGGTCTCTTTTCTTCTTCTTGAGCCAGTGTATCTTCTTTTTTCTTTCTTTCCCTCCAAATGCATATCTTTACGTCCTCATTGTTAAATTACCAGTATTTGCCCTTCTGTTTGGTGTTTCATCAGTGTGTAGCATTTCCCCTGCCTTCCAGAAACATTTTCTCTTTTTCCTTTTTCCACTTGTGTGTATGTTTGTCTATTGATGACAGAGGTGCGCAAGAGTTGAAAGAAATGCTTAAATAAAACTTGTACTTCAATGTAAGCAGCTTACAGTGATTAATTTAAGACCAAAAACATGCCTAATGGAAATGCATCAGGGGTTTATCTACTACAGTATGATGTGGATATGATCTTGTTTCATCTTTTCAGACAAGGTGTTTGCATAAATTGTCTTATTTTGAAGATACACTTCACTCAAGGATTCACAATTCCAGTGGTTGTTTGGGCTGTGTTGTTTCTTCTGTTGTTTTCCAGCCCTGCATATAAGATGAATTATTCAGCATGGTAATGGGTCTATATTTGTAGTTGTTTATCTTGCCTCAGTGCCTCTACTTCCTCATTGCTGTCCCACCACCATCTCTAGTCCAGCTTTCACCTGTCTGGCAAGCAGGGCTGCTTTATCCGCAGAGGATGCTCCACTTTAATGAATGAAGTGAAGTCATTTAGCAGGGCTCTTAGTGGCACATAAAGCCTCGCTGCTCAGCTTGATTAATCAGGGAAAGTGTTTGGCCGTCGCACACGGGGTTGTCCTCAGCAGGGGTAACAGTTCGATTGCTGGCTGTCTTTCATGGCGGGGTCCCTCTCTGTTCTCTCAGATTTGTCAGAAGCCCCGGTTGCTTTCAGAGGCTTGACGTGAGAGCAGGTGATCACTTGGCTTCACTGTAGGCCAGGCAAGATAATGATGATGAACCTCCAAGTCAAACACAGGTGTCTGTGATCTGTGTTGTCCTTGTGGCCTACAGCTCAGTGCTGAGGTGTTATATCATTGAGGATACTTAAGTCAGTGTAACAAGGAAATGAGCAAAAAAGGGGAAAAAAGGAGTAAAACCACTGTCAACAAAACTCTCTCTCTCTCTCTCTCTCTCTCTCTCTCTCTCTCATCTCTCTCTCTCTCTATATATATATATATATATATATATATATATATATATATATATATATATATACATACACACATACACACACAAGCACATTACACATACATAAATACATTAAGAAAAATGAATGAAGAGGAGAAAAGAATTATATGGAAATGACTAAGTAGCCCTTACTGCTACCATAGGATTGAAGAGGGTGAGATGTATCCAGGTGCTGCTGATTGTCACCCCATGATAAACTGAACACATCAGCAGTTGTGCAGAGCTCTAAAAGCAGATGTTTGGGGAGGTTGCTGGTCTAGAGCATTTGGCTATGTGTGAAAACTAAGCCAAGAGGTAAAGACATAAGGACTGGCCTTAAAGAAGTAATTGTTTCTGTGCATTCTTCTAGAAAAGGTTATAAAACCATTTCAAAAACAATTTGGACTGGAAGCATCCATGACAGTTGCCAGTCTTCCCAGGAATAGGCATTCCAGCAAAATTACCTCAAGGCCAGACGAAAGCAATGCTCAGAGAAATACCAAAAAAACTCAAAGGTTTCTCTAAATCAGTCTAAAATAAAATCCTGCTTTGGCGTGGTTATGGTCAGTCTCAGTGGTGGCTACTGTTGTCTGTGTTGCATCAGTCATATATTCTTAAAAAAATATGCAATATTGGAAAGAGAAAAGTCCGAAAAATCATGACATTTACCAAACCTTCAAGTGAAAGACACTAAATCATTTATCTGAGTAACTAAATCACTCATACAGGACATCGGTGAAGTTGCTGTTGTATCTATACGTCGCACCTTTTAGGTGAAGTTCACTGCTGATCTATTTTCTATTGAGGAGAATCTTCCTGCATTTATTACCATATTATGAGTCTGTTTGCTACCCTAGTGTGCTTCAAGTGTTTCAGGGACACCACAATTTAACACAGATACTTCATCATGCCACTGTACGAACATTATTTTTTGTCATGGACAGATTTAAGGTGGCAATTTAGTCTGTCATGGCAGTTAGGAATATTCAGTAGAGAGGGCCACCCGGTGGGATAGTGGTTAGGGCAGGCAGCCCAGATACAGAGGCTACAGTCCTCGTACGGCTGGTTGCGGGTTCCAGTCCCGGTCCGGATGACCCTTTACTCTCTCTGCCCTGTTTCCTGTCTCTCTTTCACTGTCACATAAAGGCCACTAGTGCCAAAAAAAAAAAAAAGAATATTTAGGAGATAATTACAGTATATAACTTCTCGCCTGTGTGTTCAAGCTCAGCTCACTCTGCCATTATGATTACAGAGTTCACATTAACATTCATTTAAAAAAAAAAATGTAAGGAAATACATTGAGGGATGTTATGCTGATTCCTTTCATAATTTCTGCATGTTACATTGTGAAATCATTTGCTCTTTATAAAAATGACAGAAATGGCGTCTGTTCTCCTGCAGGGTTTTGTGTTAATTTTTGCAAGAGGTCACAGCGGGGTGCTCAGCTAACTACCATGCTGCTTAGTGTGAATCCTCAACATTAGAATATGAAAGTTCAGAGATCCCACAAGTATTCATCTTGGGGCTCATCCGCTATCACCCATCACCTTCATCCCTCCTGCCTTTTTCTCTGTCTGACTAATCCCTTTCTTCTCCTTCAGAGGCTTTCATCTTACTCTGTTGTGCTCCTGTCACAGCATCGCTTCTTTTCTCTAAGATTTTCTCTCTAATTTTGCTCCGTGGTGAACATGAGCAGGGGGGCAGTGGTTCAGGCTGTTAAGCGTTCTATTTTCCTCTGTTCATTAGTCCATGAAGTTATACATCAGGGATTACTTGTCAAGTTTTAGCACAATATGAAAACATCACGTGTCTTTGTATACTGCTGGCCAGTACAGGAGATAAGTACATTTTACAGTTTTCTGAACATGTGCTGAACCTGTGTTTGACCCTTTTAAGAGACACTGCAGGTTAATCTCTAGTTGACACCATCTAAAGCTTCTAATCTGCAACAGCTTCTGTTAAACCACTGCACAGAATTCCAATATTATTCTTTCTCACACCACTTTTGTGATCATTTTTCAGGTGCATTTTATATATTTCTGACCTTTGGAAAAAACAATTCCCTTCTTCACAGAAGTAAAGCAGCATAATGTGACCCCAAATTTGATTCATTCAAGATTAAGAAGGGTTGAAACTGTTCATATTACCACATTTTCAATGTATAAACTAGGGCTGGGCAACCGATTTAAAATGTTTAATCAATTGCGATTAATCGCATTATTTCCCTGATTAATCACATTGTATACACGAAATCAAATAATGAATTCAAAAGTAGTGTAAAATCCACTTTTACTGAAATGTTCTGTTGCCATATGAACTAATGTGCCATAACATAACACTTTTAACATCAGCACTTGTCAGTAACACATATTTAGTGTAAATCTCATCTTAAAAAATGTAAAATAAAATAAAGCTTATTGCCACTGCCAGGGCATTAATGTCATCCTGTTTTTATAAAAAAAAAAAAAAAAGTCTACAAACAAAATCCAACAAAATGATTGGGGCTCAGCACAATCATAACATTAAAACAGGCAATTTCTGACATAACAGCAGAAACTTTTATCGGGGAGTTCAATTCAATTTTTTATTTGTATAGCGTCTGTTACAATGTCAATTGGCTCTAGACGCTTTACAGAAACCTAGAGCATGACCCCCGAGCAAATATCATTAACTAAAATTATAATATTAAATCCAATCAATGATAATTGCAAGTAAAAAACTCAACTTGTCAGTTGTTACAAATAACCTTGTTTCTGTCAAATCCTCCGCCTGGGAGAACTTTAAAATGAAAATGTCCATGTTAAAGTTCTGTAACTTTATCAATCAGTGTATCATTCACTCCTTCCATTTTCAATTGTCAATCAAAAGTGAAGGTGACATTTTAACGTGAGGTTCAGTGGAGACTCATTCACTTTTGGATCCAGACCCCAGTGTAAATCAAGGAATTGCTCATTTTGCCCACTTGTTTTGGTGTTTCCTATGTTAATGTTTCTTGACGTTCACATTGGTAGGTTGACATGGTGGTGGTGGAATAAATTGCCAGACCTTCATCCTATGTTCATTGTTGGTGGTGGTGTTTCTGGATGAGCCACAAGCAATGGCATGAGAATAAGATCTAGAGCATGTTGGTGTGGATAACTTAAACCAGACAGCGAGTAGTAAACAATGAAAGTCTTGAACTAAAAGGGAGTAAAAAATAAAATAAAAATCCTGTTTTTGTAATACAGTATGTCTACATCACCTTGTTGAGAACCCTGTGTATTTACATTCATGAAGACATCTCTTGATTGTTGATTTTGATATTAATACTCCACCATATTCTCAGTTGATGTTGTGAAGGGGTTTTTGGATTCTGAGATCAACCATACTTAGTTGCCTTCCATCTTCCAGGCATTTTGATGTTGTTTAGCTCACCGAAGCTTTCTTTCTTTAAGAATGTACTAAACCAGGAATCAAATTTGTGTAGCCATCTTTCATTACATCTGCACACAACTGATCTGGCCACACCTCAGGTTTTTGTTGTCTCTTATATATTTATGTTGTTTTTTGCCTTTTTTTTTGGCCCAATGATGGACTCCTTAACTTGCACTTTTATCTCTTTGGACTTCAAATTGATAGCTCCAGTCAAACATCTGCCAAGTGCCAGCTCAATGCCTGATATGAGCTCCAGACCTTTAATCTGCTTCATTTGTCTTGAAGTAACGAGGGAATGAACCGCACCTGGCAAATGAACTTCTTTTCAGTCAATTGTCCAAATGTGTTTTAGGCCCTGAAAATGGAGGTACATTTCTTAAAATGGCTGTAGTTCCTAAACGGTAAATGCCATATTATTGTTTTGTTGTTTTATATTATAGCTTAAAGTCTACACTTTGATCACATTTTGATTAATATCTTTCAAATCCATTGTGATGGAGTATAAAGGCAAAACCATAAAAAAAACTGTCATCATCAATATAATTCTGTACCAAACATTACCTTACCCTTATTCTACCAACACCCACAATACATAACAGCTCAAAAGAAAGGGAATAACACTACCTTTACATCAGAAAACAAAATAGTGTTTCAGGCTACTTACCTGAAACACAATGAGCAGAAGTGCTCCAACCAGATCAGCATGGACATTGGATCACTTTTATACTAAATCATCATTACAATCATCTGTTGAAAAATCACCTTGAAATAATGTTCTTCTTTTTCCTTTCACCTCTTCACTAGCTCTAAATTTCGTCCTACCTTCACCAGGAATGTGTTGCAACCCTGAAATGCAAAAACAGATGTAGATGAACAGATGAAAGTCAATGTCATACTGTCTGCAAAGACAAAAAAAATGTAAAATGTAGGAATTTCTGCATTCTATTTATTAATTTATTTTTGATTTATTTATATACTTTCTCAAATTTCCTCTGATCTCAGTTTGTAATTTAATTTAGTTGAAGGGCGCAAAACTTGATACAGTACCTGCCAACTGCTACACAGTTAGGAGTTTGTGGTGCCACGATGAATAGACAGGCACAAGACAACCTTCACCTACTACATCACTGTCCTGCAGCAGAATAGGAGACTATTTGCAAGCTCAAGGTGAGGTATTACACTGCTTTCATTCATAATAATGTGCAAGAGCTTCGGCAGTAACCCAGAAGAGCATTCATTACATGCACAAAATACAACATATAAAATAGAAGGTAAGCCCAAAATGTAATTAAAGATAAATCCATCTCCTGGATACAGTGAATCATATCACTCTGTAAAGCGATCAGATACAGATTCCCCTCACATAAAGGATATCCCTGTGATTCTCAGGGCTTTTTGTTTGACTATGTCTAAATTTTGTACAGTTACCTATAAAGGAGAGGGCATTATACCACTGTCTTAATATTTAAAATGAAATGTCCAGGAACACTGGTCTGAAGTGTGAACATACTGTATTTAAGATTTCTTTTTGGAGGAACAAGAAGTTCTGATGTCTTTAGTTCTTATACTTGAGAGAAGCCACTCAATAAGGTGCCTCACCTCAGTGCAAGTCCACAGAGTTACGCTTAACCTGGGTCAGATTCAGCTTCTTTGCTCTGCTATATTAGTTTTTTAGTGCTCCTTGATTTTTTATTTTTTCCTGTGCCTGGTAGACCATGTGAACATTAGTGTGGCACATACGTGAAATGAAAATATGTTCGTGAGCCTTGCTAGTAATTTCCAGATGCAACATTGAAGAATGTAATGATTTAACATAAGAAAGGTAAAATTTCACCAAGATTTGTCTTCAGCTTAAAGGTTGTTTGTAAACTGAAGAATTTCTTGAGATTATTTTGAATTATTGGAACTCAAGATATATTTTAGGCTGTTTTTATCCAACTTCGACTATAGCTACTTTCCTTGAATTTATATCTTCTTTTTTTCATATTCACTCCATTTACTGACTATTATCCTGATGGGGTTAAAATAGATGAAGGGAAAGCTTTTATTTAAGGCCACTGATATATTAAGTGTCGACAGAAGCACTTTTGAATTCTAGTGGGGCCAAAGGTGGATTCAGCCTTAGTTGGTGCACAGAGAAATTATCAATACTTTGCTCTGACTGAGATCTGAATTCTTTGCTTCATTAACATCACTGGACCGACCATTTGTCATTGTCATCATCATCATTACTTCTAGAAAGCTCCTTTAACCTGCAACTACCACCCCATTTCCAAAAAAGTTCAGATGCTAGGAAAAATGAATGCGATTACGTCTCATAAACTCATACTTTATTTGCAACAGGACACAGAAGCCATTGAATTTTTGAAAGTGAGGCATTTTACCCTTTCATGAAAAATATTTGACAGCAGCAACATGTTTAAAAAAAGTTGTGACATGGGCAACACAAGGGAGTTAAAAAAAAAAAGGGGGGGGGGGTTCTAAAAAGAAACACCAGGAGGAACATCTTGCAACAAATTAGGTTATTTGGCAACAGCTCAATACTTATGAAAAGAACATCATATAAAGGTAGAGTCTTTGAGACGTAGAGAGGGTTAATGGTTCATCAATCTGCAAAAAAGTGTCTGTACACATTGTGAAGGAGTTTTAGAATCATGTTCCTCAGTGTAAAACTGCTTGACTTTGCACTGGAAATGATGAGAAATTCATAGTGTTATCAAAAGATTCAAAAAATCTGAAGAAATTTCTGTGGATATGGAAAATGCTGAAAGTAATGCATGATCTTTGGGCCCTCAGAAGGCACTGCATTAAAAATAGACATGTTTCCATATCTTGGAAATCACTGCTTGGGCTCAGAAACGTGTACAGAAATCACTGTCTAAGAACCCAACACATCCGCAGGTTAAAAAAGATAAGATTATTCAGAAACACTGCCATCTTCTCTAGGCCAGACCTTCTGTATACACAGCCTTCAAGTAGAAAATGCACGTGTGGTCAGACAAATGGAAATCTGAAATTTTCTTTGGATATCATGGACGGTACATCCTCTAGACTACAGAGGAGAGTGACTGTCCGGCTGATTATTGGGACTCACTTCAAAAGCTGCATCTCTGATGGCATGGGTTTGCATTAGTGCTTATGGAATGGACAGCTTGCACATCTGGAAAAAAAAACATCAAAGCTGAAAGGTATACAGTATACCCTTATTACCTGCGGGGGTTACGTTCCTTCTAACAAGACATTCTTACTTATTAATACAGTAATAATGTAGTAATGATAAATTAAAAACATTTTAAATTTTGTAGTGTGATAATATTTATTATTGATAATAATAATAATAATAATAATAATAATAATAATAATAATAATAATAATAAAATAATAATAATAATAATAATAATAATAATAATAATAAATATAATACAAGAATACTAGTAAGGGTGAACATGAACACTTTTTCTGCTAAAAAAAAATCACAAAATTGCCGGGGACTACCACAAATTCAAAGACATTATGAAAAAAAAAAAACTTTGAGAGCAAAATCCGCAAGTATGCCAGACCACGAACGCTGAACCACGAATGGGCAAGCGGTGTACTGTATACGGGTTTCAGAGCGAGCAACATATCCTGCCATCCAGACAACATCCTATCTATGGAAGACATTGCATTTTTCAGCAAGAGAGTGCTGAACTGTATATTGCATTCAAAACAAAAGGAGCCTGAGTGGAAGAGTCCAGGTGTTGAAATGGCCTGCCTGTGGCCCAGACCTTTCACTCAAGCTCAAAATATTGGTGTGTCATAAAATTAAAAATATGTCGAAAAAGAAGCCCAAGGATGTTTGAGCAGTTTGAATCCTGTCAGACAAGAATGGGAAAACAGTCATCTTCCAAAACTCCAGGAGCCAGATGTCCTTAGTTCCAAAATATGCTGTATTTTTCCTAATAAACGCTCCCTGAGGGCATCTATTTTAACCCCCAAAAATTTCAGATATCATTTACACAGATCACCGTGACTGGCTGTGGTTGTAAGGGTCTGAGGACGAAGCTTGTCTTAGCTTAGCCATGCTGACAGCAGTAGTCATTTCATGTAGCCACCAAAATATCATGTGAGACAGCAGGTTCACTGCAAAGCTAGCTGCTTTGAAGAGTGTTGAAATGATCCATTCAACACGACTGGCTTTCCGGTTCAGCTCCATCATTCTAGCGGTGGTGGCTGGCGACCCTGAAGGAGCCGAGCTACGGAGCGTTGGAAGCTGAGACCTCTCGTTGCGCGGAGCTCAGTCATGGAGCACCAAGCTGTTTGAACAAATAGAGGCTTCAAAAGCTCTCTGTACAAACCTATGGGTTGTGTGACTGGACATGTGTCCAGTTTTATGCATGTAAACACACACACACGCACAGTTTTTTGGTAGCTTCATTTAGACTTTGTCAAAGTGCTGGAGGCACGATTATTAGATTAGCATTTATTAGAGGATATGGACTGTAGTTAAAAGATGAGGGGATGCTGTACGATGGTAAACTTCACACTGTTTGAAGTACTAACATGGCACATTTTCTTATTTTAAATATTTGATATATTTTCTAAGATCTTTGTGAATAAAATATGGGTTTATAGAATTTGCAAATTTTTTTTAATGTCGTTTTTTTTTTTATATGCATTTGACAGTGTCCCAACTTTTTTGGAATTGAGGTTGTAAAAAAAAATCTGTTGAAGTTTCAAAAGGGTCATAGTATACGTTGGTTGGAAAGTTGACAGATTTACAATTGTGTAGGCAGCTCTACACATATTTGTTGGTCAGATAGATTAATGATACTTGAGTCTTGAAAAATTGCTGCGACTTTGAATAAATTTGCCTGCATTCCCTTTTTTGCTGGAAGACAATGTCCTGCCACTACCTACGTATGCATACAATTTATTACTGTAAAGACGGCTTAATAACAGGGTGTTTTTCAGAGGGGATGAGACACTCTTGCCTCTCCTGTGTTTATACGTTTCTATAAGATGTATTTGTTATATAAAAAAGGAAAAAACTCCAATGGTGTTGTAATGGGAATACTGCTGAAGAGGTGTCTTTGAGCTCCACTAATGGTCGTAGCATGTTTACTGGCAAGGATTTACTCAGGATTTGATTGCTTTTCTTTTCACTAATGTAACATTTAATTTGATTTTCCTGGTCAATTCTGTTATCAGGCTTTGTCAGCATAGTGGCGCGCCCTGTAAATATGTCGCTTAACGTTTCGATTCAGATCAGAAGTATCATCGCTTTTCCATTTCATCTCTAACAAGGGTGAAATAATCTTGGACTAATCTATAATAAGGGAATCCAATCACCGAAGCAAATGCTTGTGATTTGAAGAGTTGCCAGAATTTGATCGCCTCTGCAGTAAATTGATTAGCAGTGATCTACTGGTCTCCTAAATGCTGATCCTGGGAAAAGAGGTTCATAACTTTGCTTTAAGCTGAGGATGTGGTTGAGCTACAAAGATATCCCAGCTCTCCTGGATCCCCTCTGCACAACAGCTGCATTTCAGCCTTCTCAGTCCTCATTCCCTTCTGCCACTGCTGCAGGAAACAGCAACAAAACAGCGTTAGGCCATATGAAATATAGAACATGTCCCATGGGGTTTAATGCAAGGAAGTGCAGTTCTTTGCAGACTGATTGCCTCAACGCTAACTATAACTTTTTCTTACCAACTTTTTCCCACCAGAAACTATTCTCATAACAAACTATACTTGTAGCCTGTACAGTTGCATTACATAGTCAAACAACTGAAAGAGCTAAAAGCCTGCTAGTTCTTTGTACTGTCTAGCATTGGATGGTATGAGGTTCTGTGAGGGACATTATTCTGAATTAGCATTCACGCACATATGAAACCAAATTCTCTCACATACTATACTGAAAACCTTACACGCATACAGGTGAAAACTTACACACACAGAAATGAAATCTTGTACACATACATGTGTCATGCTCTTATACATACAACTGGAAATGTATTCACTCACATACACTGTGAATTCCTCTCACACGTACATGGGAAATCCTCTCATACATACAATTTCAGTTGTATACAACTGAACTTCCCTTTCAAATTTCCATTGAAAGAGAAGTTGGTTGGTTAGCTAAGTAGCATGACTTTAGAATAGAGTGAATCTTCTCATACATACTACTGGAAATGCTCTCACACATACATACATCTGAGAGGATTTCACATTTATGTATGAGAGGACTTCCAGTTATATATATGAGAGGATTTCCAGTAGTATGTATGAAAGGATTTCACATGCATGTATGAGAGGGTTCCACATGTATGAGAGGATTTCACATCTATGTATGAGAGGATTCTATATGTATGTGTGAGAGGATTTCACGTGCATGTGTGAGAGGATTCCACATGTATCTATGAGAGGGTTTCACAAGTGTATATGAGTGAATACATTTCCAGTTGTATGTATAAGAAGCATTTCACATGTACGTGCATCAAATTTCATTTGTGTGCGTCTGCATGCATGTAAGGTTTTCAGTAAAGTATGTGAGAGAGTTCGGTTTCATATGTGTGTGTGAATGCTTATTCAGAATAATGTCCCTCACAGGCACCTCATAGGATGGTAGTACAGCATACACATTTCTGAAATCTACTGCACAAGTTGAAATTTTTTCAACGCACACAAAGCAAATAATGCTCCAGAAAACACCGGAAGAAGTTTCACAGCTGCGTCAGAGATCACAGGGGTCTCCTTAGGAGTGAACAGACTTCTGGATATATCACATACGTGCACAGAAGCAAGTTGAAATGAGTACTTTCATGAGGGGTTTGCAGTATCTGTGTCCCCTTCATCTCAGATTTAATATCCACAAGAACTCATAAAAAAAAACTAGAAAAGCACTCGGAGAGCACAGACCTCCACCAAGTGCCACAGTTCCCCCATATAGCGATTTACACCATAAATATTAGTCGTACATCTGCCTTCTGGATCAGATCCGGATCAGCCTTTAAAATTTGATAGAGGTTCAGATTGTCAATCCCTGAGTCAAATGGTCATGAGTTTTGGGCAATAATTTACGGGGATATTGAGAAACAAAATTTTTGGCCTCATTTACCACAATGTTATCGAAAATTTAAAAGTGATCCAGAATCCAGGATTTCTTCCGGATCACACCCAAAAGGAATCAGTTCTTGCTTTTCATATTTCCGACAACTCCTGAAAATTTCATCAAAATCCATCCGTAACTTTTTGAGTTATTTTGAACACAAACAGACAGATAAACACTGGCAAAACCATAACCTCTTTAGCGGAGGTAAATATCTTAACTTAAAATTTTGGCAGAGAAGTGGTTTTTACTGTTTGTTTGAGTCAGAATCAGAAGTGCCCTAATTGTCTTTGTATGTGCATACGACCTTCACTACACTGGAAAAAAGGCCACTCAAAAAATAAGTAAAAAAAAAACTTAATACAAGATATTTTTGCTTGTAATAAGCAAAAAAAAACCTGCCAATGGAACAAGTGAAAATTCGCTTAATTCAAATGCACTGTCTAAAAACAAGCTCCTATATCTCACTGAAATGTTACTCTTTAGGTGATTTTGTCTTATATTAAGTGTGATGAGATATTTTGACTAGAAATTAGAAAAATACACTTGGTAAGATTTTGAGTTTTTGCAGTGTAAAATGTGCATCTAGTGAGCTACAGTGGTTGATCAAGTTCTGGAACAAGTGACAAGAGAGCTCTCTGAATTACTTCCTCAAGAAGGAAGAAAAAATACATAATAGATGTTATGACTTCTTCACAGACAAAAAAGAAATAAAAAAAATACCAACAACATTGACAGCTTATGTATTGGTGCAGGTGAAGCAAGCATGGTGGGAGAGACACACACCAACTGACTTAATTTGCCTAAACAACACTGTACCTTTAGCATCAGTGGAAATACAAAATAGTCTTTTCAATCTTATCGAAAATAATACATTCTGAGTGCTTGCTGGTTGAAATGTGCCTGATGTCGCCTCAGAAACATAGCGGTGCAGGAGCTGGTCACCTTTTTCTTCTAGCAAAATTCCTTGGACAACTCAGATCAAACCTCTGACTGTTAAAGCTCACTGATGCTGTCTTGTCTTTTGGAAATTTACAAGTGAAGCCAGGATGGGTGTTGGCTCAAAATATGAATTGAATTTAAAGTGGCTCACAGAATACAAAACGTCCTGAATTCCAGTAGGAAATGAATCAGGTGTAGACCTTAAAGTGCCTGTGGGTTGAAGAATAAAAACGTCTTGGGTTTCCTGGTGTGTCTGACAGCAACTGGAAGCATCTAAAGCTTTAGTGTGATGACACTTTCACAGAGTTAAAGTACATTTGCCTGCTGAGAGTCAATGGAACGTGACAGTTTACTTACATGACAAGAGAATTATTGGACTGTTTTCATTTTAATGTGTAGACTTTAGAGGATTCTTAATCTTGAGCAGCCCCTCGTCCTATAATCCTCAAACCTTATCTCTGCTTAGTATTGTGACTGTCAGTCAGTCCAGTTCTGCAGTGTTGGGTGTTTTTATCAGTGCCAGGCCTCAGCCGAACAAGTGGTTGCTCAGCAATGACACAGTAGTATGAGGACCTTCAGTGTTTTCAAAGCATATCACTTGTCTTTGACAAAACTAACAGTTTTGAATTTAAAAATGGAGAAGGTAAAGACACAGAAGTGATTTAATCTGATTTATTTTTTTCAACCTTTAATACAATCTGAGCCCTGTGTTTAAGGAGCAAATGAATTATGACCACCTTTGTTATTCTTCTACTTTCACCCTTACTCCAAAGCATGCTTTGACTTACCACTGACTGAAATGTTTTGATTTCTTTTATTCTTTACTTTATCCTCACTGCTACTCTTACTTGGGTTTTCGTCACATTCATCAACCATGTTTTTCCATTAGTGTCAAAGATCACATTTTAGGGCCTCTGTGATTGATTATGGGTTAAACCTTTCAGTCTGCACTAAAAGACAGCTTTCAGGTGAGCCAAATGCCCTTTTGTGTTGTAATGAAGCTCACTGAATCCAGCCCAAAGTATACAGGAGACAAGCTTTCATGACTGTATTTATTCCCACTGACACAATGATGTTCATTCACGCAGTCTGTCAGCCAACCTCATCATTGCTGGGAATGTATTTACCACAGATACATGAGCTCTTTCAGACCTAATAAAACTTCCGACACTGATGTTGCTGTGCGTGACGTTGGGGTTCACAGGAGGCCGTGTCAGATTTCGATAGGTATGGGAAAACGATAAATGTGGAGTGATTGAGCACGTTTGTTCCTAGATGTGTTCGGAGTTGTACAGTGCCTTGAAAAGAGCACATCTTTTATTCATGTTCAGTTGTTGAGGTGTCAAGAGTTTTGTCAAGCCTCTCATTGTTCTGTTAACCTTGTCTCTGAGAAACGTCCTGTCACTATCTCTTTGGTTAAACATTACTTCTAGGCCACTGGGAAGGGTGAGGAGGGATGGAAAGACACAGGGGAGGGCAGAGAGAAAGAGGATCTAATTTTTCTTTCATCATTTAAAAAACATCTTGCAAAAAAAAAAAAAAAAAAGCTTTAGGGGAAAGCAGCACAGCCAAGGCAGAACAGACACAGAGAGACAGAGGAGGAAGGAGAAAATATGAAGACTAAGGATGAAAATGGTGAAGAAAAAGGATTGAAATTAAGGGGAAGGATGTAAGAAGAGAGATGAGGATTACCTATGTCGAGAGCAAGTGAGGTGTGGAGTCTATCATCTGCAAAGAGGCAAGCGAGGCTGTCTGGATAAGTTTATTTTCACCTTGATACAAGAATATATCAGCTTGGGCAAGCTAGTAGCACCTGTCAGCAGGGATTCCAGGACAGATGTTGTCCAGGTGTGACCATCTCTCACACACGCACAGATTCAGACAATTAAAGTTCTGTGCATTAAAGCTGAACTAGGTTTGGGAAATTGTGCTGGGAACTTCTGTGGTCTCCCAACATTATTATGACAAAAATAAAATGACTGAATGATAAACAATATGCTAATTAATAGAGAAGGAAATGAACGTGGCTGAACCTTATTTAAAATTCTACATGAACATGTCATTATGATTAGTCTGGAAAGTCACCTTTATGTCACTACATTTACTAAGTCTCTAAATCTACATGGTAATCTTGGGAATGAGTATGTCTGTAGATAAGTTTTTATAAGATAAGTAGATAAATCTTGAATTTATGGACCATCGGCGCGTCTCATCCGATCTTTTCTGAGTTGCTTTTCATAAAAGCACAGACGAACTGGGAGGATCACTGATTAGCAAATCGAGTCAATTAATTCTTACTGTGATCAAAGTTGTGGGAACAGTTCAATGGAGAACCCTGGACACGTAGGTGAGGTGATTCACAGTGCGGTCCCACATATCACACTACTACCAATGAGTCCCACGAGTCCCACTATCAACATGTTTCTTCCTTCCACAGGCACGTGGGCTTTAGATTCAGCATCACATTTCAAACGTCTTAAAAAATGTTACCCTGCCTTTTCTTTTGGCATTTTGCAGTGACGAGCATGTAGGATGTATGTTTTTGTTTTGTCTTCACTCTCAGTAATGTCCAACTGACCCATAGCCGCCTTCTGTGTTTTTAATTTGTGCAGGTTGGCTCTTTATGTGTATGAGTACCTGCTGCATGTAGGAGCACAGAAGTCAGCACAGACCTTTCTCTCAGAGGTAAGGCACAAAAATGCTTCATGTGTTCGTGTGTGTCAGCCTACAAGTCTTGTACTTCAAGTGTTCATCCCGAACAGTCGCCCCATACAGTATGTCCAGTAACTGAATTAGCCTGGCCTTGGTGCTGAGCCAACAGAGTGGTGCAGCAGAGAGGCTTTTTAACATTAGTGCTGCAGTTAGTGGGACTGGAACCGGAGCACAGGAGGAGCTACAACGCTTAGCCGATGGCTTGGACTGACATCATTGTCTGGTCCACACAGCATTCTTTTCCATTTTCATTTCTCATCTTCCTCTCTTTGCGGTTCCCCCGCTCCCTTTTTCTAATGCGAACTCATCTTCCCTTAAATGCTGCAGAGGTAAAGAGGTGACGAGGGTCAAAATGAGGCCATTTGATTATTGTGCTTCGCTGTAAAATATGGCAAATTACAATGTAGAAGACGGCAGCTAGAGGCTTGTTGTACATCAGCCAGAGGAAGAAGAGAACAAAGGGAGGGGGATGGAAAAGGTTACCTCATCAGCTGGCACAGATTCTCATCACTCTGACTTAGTGTGTGCTTTGTGTTCATGCACATACACACCTCACTGTCTCTCTGACACCCTTTCCTATCTGCCATATCACTTGCTCTCTGTTCCACAGATGCAGGAGATAAATAGGATAGGTGGTGTCACGTTCAAGTGTGGGAATGCATTAGCTAGGAGTGCAACAAGTATAAACACAGCCACTTGTGTATAATTCACATGCTTGCATATGCATGCATGCAAGTATAAAACAAGGCTTTCAGAGCCTGTTTTTGACCAGTTGACCTGTTTTTATCAATCCACATCAGTTCACAGCGTTTATTCAGGCTCAGGAAAACAAGAGCCACAATGGCGATTCACAAATCAGATCCAGATACCTACACAGAAATAACAAATCACAAAGAGACTGAACAACATGGAAAAAGAAATCACATAATCCCATCAAACCTGATTGATGGCTCAGTTATATCCAAAAATGCACTTAAACCTTGACAGAAGAAGATTTTTATGAGTTGATGGAAATCTCTACCCCTGCAACACCCATCAACATCTGCCAGTAATCATGCCTGGGGGGTCTTACAGTAGCCCGGTGGAGGTAAATGAAAGAACCTCCAAGAAGCCCAGACCACAAGAAGACAGGATATGCGGGTACGGTCTGTGCTTTTCTTCTCCACACACTCCAGATGACGGGGGGATAAAAGAGCGCAGCAGAAAGTGTCCTGATCTGAACTGCGTATAATCTTGTTTGAACTGAGCTACAACCAATTAAATCATAGAAAGGAGGAATGTCATGCTCATTCAGCATTTTTTGTACCATTTAAGCAACTGAAAGAACATAAATCAGTATTTGCCATGACACATGTAGAAGATGCTGGCTGCCTTTGTTTTACATTAACTGAGTAATTCACTAGAACTGCTCACTTAGTCTGGAAGAATGTGAGACAAACAATTGGAGGCAGCTCATGACCCTCCCCTCCAAAAAACTTCAAAGCACAGCATTCCTTCTAAAAGTCACTGTGTCTGATCTGCATTTGAGGTCATGATGGCCTGATTGAAAGTGCAGTGATTCAGCTTTTCCTGTTATTTCAGTGCTTGTTCACACTGTTACTCGAGCAGGTGTTGGAGTAGTCTTATGCTTTCCCCCTTATGAAACGTTTCAACAGGGAACATTCAAAAATATTAACATAGGAAAGGCGGAAGTGCACATTAGATGGCAATTTCCAGTCATTTTTTTTCGAGTACTTCTGCATCAGTTCCTCACCATCACACTTCCAAACAGTTTGTAATTACTTTAAAATACATGTTTTAAGCTCGAGGCTTGCGAGCCAAATCCAGCCCACCACTTCATTTCAACTGGTCTGCCAGAGCGTGCAAAAATAATTCTATATTAATAACTAGCAAATTTCTTGAAGAAATGTGGAAGGTGTTCCAATGTTCCAATCGAGATTACAAACTGGAATAACTGAGGTGAGGTGAGCAGTTCCGAAACTGTTGAGCAACTGTTTTAAGATGAAAAGTTGCAATTATGTGTCAGAAAGTCACTATTTTGCAAACATTGCAACCTTACAATAAATTTGTTGATTTTACAACAAAAAGTTGTCAATTTCTGTCCAAAAAGTCATGATTTTGGAAAATTAATGAAATTTCTGTAAAATTACCATGATTTTTGAACAAAAAGTTGCAGTCATACAAAGTTTTCAATTTGATGTTAAAGTCAGAATTGTATGTAAAAAAAAAAAAAAAAAAAAAAAGTGCAATTTTACAAAATATTTTTCAAATTTGGTTTTTAAGGACAAAAGTCTCAATTTTCCAGTGAGAAATCTAAACTGTTGGGAATTTTTTTAGGACAAATTATGACACAATATTGTGAACCTTTCCATTTTACTACAAAAGTTTGTGATTTTAGTACAAAAATTTAATTTTGACAGCACACTCTGCATAGCAGTTGGACTTTGACACCAAACAAGGAGCAAAGTAAGCTAACCTCAGCCATCAAGAAAAGGAACAAACAGACCAAGAACTCCAAGTGTCTTTCAGAATAAACATTTTTAAATCAGTGCATGCTGAACGAATATGAGCAGGTTTGTCCTGACCAGAAAGAGGATCTTCACATTAGTTTGTCAAGAAACACCATCATATATAGACTTCAGGAAGTAACGGAAAATATGACAACAGAGTTGGTTGAGAAGGGGAAGTATAATCAGCCCTTTGATGGTAACCATGGAGATGACAGGGCCCGGGATGAAACTGAGCTGAAATGAATGGTTACATTTTTTCAAGTTTTCCATTAAGGACAGGCCTTTCAGGTGTGATGTAATGATCTCCTCTCTCTGCTTTCGTGGAGGCTCCCTTAGCTTTTCCATGATTGCACTTAATGTTGATGTGTTCCCAGAGTTCCCAAAGACTTAATTATGTTTCAACTCCACTTTAAATCCATAAAAATTGTCAGAAAGCTTTAAAAACAACAATTTTACATAAGGGTTGAATTATTGTGACAATATTACATTGTGTATTTTCTGTGTTGTTGTTTTTTTCATCATTCAATTCATAAAGACAAAAGTCAAAGCAGAAACTTTCACTTTGAAAAACCTTTAACTGATAAATCCTTAAAATCTTTATATTTTTGATTGTAACTGTTTATACTGTAATACTCCTAGGTAAATGTCATTGAAGAACACCACTATCGCTTTTTGACTCCCCCTTGTTTAGAGTTGGTATTCTTCCTTCAAGTTCAACACTTTTTGTCATCGGACAAAAATGACAAAGACAAGAAAGATTTTTCATAGACACCCCAACCCTTATTCAGTTTATTGGGAAGAAATGGAAAAAGGAAGGGAAAAGAGAGAGTTATTTTTTAACTGTTAAGATAACAAAAAGAAATCAGTTATCCGGTTAGAAAAAAAGTAAGCAGGGAAGCTCTCTGACACTGTGAGGAGCAGACTGAATGGTGCGTGGGCTGTTCAAAGGGTTGACTGGCCTCCTCAGGCTGGTACATGTCTCTGATCTCATACTCTATACACCCTCTGACTGTGGAAAGGCACACATGCGCACATTTGAACATATACACATTCACACTTGTGTGATTATGAGCTTGCAGACACACATAGACCCACTTATCCACTTAAAAATCCAAGAGAACCATAACATAATTACCTAAAGGCATGAGTTATAAGAATTCCCCTGCACCCTCTTCAGCACTCTGAAGCATGTAATTTAGATATCAGCCATGTTTTTATTCTCAATGTGGTTCTGAAGCTTCTCTCTCTCTCTCTCTTTCTGTGTGTGTATGTGTTTGCATGTGTGTGTGTCAAGATTCGATGGGAGAAGAACATCACATTAGGAGAACCTCCAGGGTTCCTCCATTCATGGTGGTGGTGAGTGTTGTTTTTATAGCTGATGATTCCATATACATTCTTCTTAATGCAGTTTTTCATCATTCTAATCACTGATATTGAGGACTCTAATTGTTGCTTTTTCACCTCCAACTGTTTTTATTAGTCTTTATTGTTGGCAAAATAGTCATTACTGTCAACAAGGGCCATCATAAGAAAGCATGTTATTCTGAAGCCTTACCTCTAAATCTGACTCTTGTCTTTCAGTGCTTCAGTGTACGTGAGGCTTGAATGTTTCTCTCTTTCTTTGGGTCATAGTGTATTCTGGGATCTGTACTGTGCTGCTCCAGAGAGGAGAGACACATGTGAACACTCCAGTGAGGCCAAAGCCTTCCATGACTACGTGAGTCTGCGCTGGTGTTGCTTTTCTTGCTCTACCTGGACATCATTTTAAAAGTACAAATAAGAGAAGGGTCTAGCATTTGATGACGAGATCAAACACTGTTAAATGTTTCTTTTATTTTTATTCTTTTATTTTTTTATTAGATATATTATTTATTTCATTATTTTTATTGTTGACGAAGGGATTTTTATTTGTTTTAGTCTGTATAGCACTTTACAAATAAAATAATCCCTTTTATCATGAAATATCATGTCATTGTATTAGACTGGGCAAAGAAAGAGAGCCAGTTGGTTTAATATTGTATTATCTTGCAATGTTAGGAACAAAATGAACAGGGGGTTTCTTGTTGCATAATTAAAACACACATTTGAAACAAACTAAACAAAGGGAAATGGTTTTATCTCTCAGTGAACCTTTTTTTTTTTTGTTGTATGTGTAAAGTGTAGGAACATACGACGATGCTTCATGATTGTCCATGCTTCACATAAGAGAACCGTAAATGCAGCACATGCATATAAAGTGGTATTCTGTCCAAACATTGTGTTTCGTGATGGAAACATCAGTTATTGCTGTGTTTTCTCAGCATGGCTCTCCCTCGCTACTGTGATTCCCGTATATTGATGCATGGGTGGATGCAGTCATTCACCATCCAGTAACTGGAATATAGGCAGCAGTGTCAGAGCTCTGGAAGTTTTAGATGAACTGGTGACTAAGAGGGAGGAAGCGTGGCTCTCCTCAGTGGGAGTTTTAAGGTGGTTGTGTGTGAGGAAAAGCAGTAGTCTTCTCTCTCTTCTTTTTGTGTTGTTGTTTTCCCTCTGTAGCCCGAAGTCTGACTCATCAGATTTGTCTGTTCAGAGCTTTATTGAGATGTATTGTTGGAAGAGCACAGGTCAGGAGGTTTCTGCCTGCCCCAGCAGGATCTTCTGTGGCTCGTTCATTTCGTTTTTGAGCTTGCAGTCTCGTAGATCTGGCAGGGGCTTTCTTCTCTTTTATCTCCTTGTTTTGTTAGGTGCGTGTGCTCGCTTGTGTGTGCGCAGGCATATGCAGGTGATGCTGCTGATGTTGGCGATGATGATCAGAGTGATGAATAGGCTCCTGCGAGGACGAGGCAGCGATGTGATGATGTCATCCTGGCTCGGGGAAGGGAGCTGGAGGGCATCACGACCTCAGCCCTGTGAGACAACAGCAAGGAGAGGAGAGACACTGAGAAAAACAGGGAGCACAGAGATGGATGGAAAGAAGAAAGGAAACAAAACGAGGGACATGACAGATGTTTCTTTAATGAAACATCCCAAACACAAACACAAACAAGACTAAACTTAATTGTACTAAAGTAAAAGTAAAAATGATAATACTGTGTCCTTATTTATTTGTAACATCAGAATCAGTTTGATTCAGAAATCACCCAGAATGTATCTTTAAGTCATTTGAAGAAAAAGGCCACCAACAGCCTCTTATTCTTCCATTTCCTGTTGAGATGTTATCAAGGAATTCTAATTAAACCAATTGTAATTAGTAGGAGGTCACTTTCAATCAGTTGCTCTAATGCTGCGTTACTTCTTGGATCCAATCAAAGATAGTAACCACAGATCTGCCTCTCAATTAAAGCACAAGTAGGGGACAACTGAGTTGGACGTTTCTGGAAACAGCAGCATGCCTTCATTCTGACTCTCTGTCAGTCCCTTCACTTCAAGACTTATGGGAGATTTTAATCAAATATTTTCATTGTAATTATTTTCACATAGCTAATTACTCTCTAAAGTCCTAATTAATGCATGGGAGACATAGGAGCTCACTTGCATCACCTTTTTGTCTCTTTTCTTTGATAATGGAAGGGATTGTAGCAAGACTTTTGGCCTTATTTCCTCACTTATCCTAGTTTCAGTGATCTGTTCTCAATGTAATTGGCTTTGTGTGAATCTGATTTAGAAGAGCAGTTTCATTTGTGTTTACATGTTTTGTTTAAGGGTGCTCTGGTTAATGCAGAAGCAGATAATAAGCTAGTAACTAGATTTGAATCTTCTAGGACATTAATCTAGTAATAATACTAAAAAGGCAAGACAGAAATCACTGAAAGCAAAGGGAGATGCAATGTTATTGATTTCCAGACAAGGCTTTTCATGCATCAGATAGGCCATTTTCAGTTCTGTTAAGTGCTTTGTAAATTGTGTACTCAATACTAAATGAGCTGTTTCCATTTACCCAGGCCCATGGAGTCATAAAAACAAGCTATTTTTAAAGACTTGGCTCGGAAATCACCTTATTGAAGACAAAAGTCAAAACTTTCTTCTCTATGAAGCGTTGAACATAATCCCATGCTGGAGCAAAGCTTTTCTGGACAGGGTTGTTGGTTGAAAGCTGGAAGTGTCCATCAGTTTCATAGCAGTACCTCCATGCAACATTTGCGCTAATATGAATACATTATAACAATATTAGGATGGATCAAGATGACTAATACAGTCAAGGGTGATGGAATGTAATTCTTATAAACTGATTTTTTCCACCACATAACGTTTTTTTCTGTGTTGCTTTTATGATACAGCAGCTTAAAGTGGAGGGACAAAACACAGAGCTAACTGTACTGAAAGATTTCCTTCTTGATTTGATACGTTTTAGTGCATCGGTGAGTGAATGTAAATTTGTGTGTGGCAAATGTCTCATCTTTGCACACTGTTGCGAAGGTGGCTGACTTCTGATTTCAGGAGATTCTTCAGAATTTGACAGTTGAACTGGTCACACTGGTGCAGTCTCCAGATAAGAATGTGCTGTAACGGAAGCATGGTTGAGGAAAGCTATCATCGTGAATCAACCAGTGTATGTATGACTTCTCATCACTGTGTGAACCTCTGATAGATCCTCATTGAAGAAAGCCCCCAAAAAACAAGACAATAAATGTAAAATGAAAACAACTAGACACAAAACACTTTTCTCATGACTTTCTTTATTAGTTTAATCCTATTCAGGCTTGTGTGGGTGTTGAGGCCTATCCTGGCTGTCAGCATCATAGACAGGTATAAATGACAATTGAAAAGAGGAAAAATGAAGAGTTTCTAAGTTGCATTTGCACAGCAGAAAATGCATTCAGACATGTAGGAAGGCGAAAGCATAAAATCCTCTTAAAGTTCTACCTTAGACATCCTACAAGCACTTTTTCTTTCTTCTTTTCTATTTCAGACCGACAAATACTTGTGACAAAAACGTTTTTCTGTATTATTTTTTCTGTCCTGCCCTTTAACTGCATTGCAGATTCTGTTTGGAAATGTTACTGAACTGTTAAATCTGAAGTAAAGATGGTGACATTGAACACACTCTGCAGGCTTCTTGCACAAGGCCAACCTGCTTCAACGTGAACAGTTAGGGTGACAGATGGTGGACGTGGCAATCAAGCAGGCATGAAATGAAGAGTAGATGGGCAGAAGTGTTAAATTTAGGCATTTTAGCAAAGGAACCTGCTATCATTGGATGTCATCATATGGGAGAGAGTGGACACAATGCGTCTAGAGGGGTATAAGAGATCAAGAAGCAGAACTAAGAGCAAACCCCTTATAATATACTAACTTTCATGCTCCCATATTTTGCATTTATACTGCCCCACTCACATTCGCATTCAGTTTAACAGCTGCACTTGCACTCACTCATTATTGTGAAGATAAATGATACATTGATTTGTAAATACTGATGGACTTTTAGTGTTAAATGAGCACAATTGCACATATAGTTCAGTCCAGTTCAATCTGTTTAACTGAAAATCCCAACAAACATATTGTAGAAAGTATCAAGGAGGAGAGGTTCATTATGATGATTTCTTTTTCTCAGTGCAGACAAAGAGATTACAAACTATGTTTATGTATTGTTGGTAATTAGCTGATTTCAACAAGTAGAGAACCAGTGGGAGTTGGGGAGAGACCCCCATGTGCAGTTGCCAGGGAAACCGCACCCCCAATCCCTCCTCTTTCTCCCTTTGTCTCTGTCCACATCTCTCTGACTGTCTCTCCTTCTCATTCCCCATGTTCCTCTTGGCTGTGTTGAGGAGGAGGGAGATGTGGAGGTGACTCACTGTAACCTGTAACATCATTGCCATGGCAATGGAGAGCGAGCCAAGTGAGGAGGGAGACAGGGGAGAAAAAGAGCAGGAATTTCCACAGGTTAGGCAAAGATGGAAAAGGTCATCACAATCTAAAGGAAATGTTTTAAACAAAACAACAGCATTCTCACCATAAAAGACTCACAGCCTAGCATTTCATTAAAAAAAAAAAAAAAATGACAGTCACTTGCTGGGTTTAGCCTGCTTGTCCCCTTCTCTCTCCACACTGCTTCATCCCGTCTCTTTCACATCAGCAGTTTTTTTCCACTCTCTGTTCCCTGTGCCTCTCTCTGCCCTCTTCTCCTGCCGTCCACATTCCTTTTTACGTCTGATGCTTCCTCTTTTGTTGGCCTGTTGCACGCAACCCTTTGGTCTCAAAGGAGTGTGTTTTCCACCAGCATTACGCTGAGTAATGTCAAATGCATGTCTAAACACGCCAACTTGAAGTGTTTATGCGAAGGTGATATATGCACAGTTTGCTGGTCCGCTGAGGCGAAGATGAGCCCGTGGTGCAGAGCGGAGCGAGGAGGTTAACTCAGGGCAGTAAAGACAAGAAAGTGTGAAATGATGAAAAAAGAGCAACTGGCACACGGGAGAGTAACTTGTCATTTCTGAGTAAAGACGCTGTTACTATTAATAGCACATGTGCATTTTACCCATCTAACTTATTTCATTTTAATTTCCAACTAGAGCCAGAGATTATATTTCCTGAAATCTGTGTTCACAAGAAGTATTTGACAATGTAGTATTTCAGTGTGAAATAAGTTGATGTGACCACAGTTTTTTTTCTTACACTGTACACTGTGTTCTTCAGCAGCCAGTCTTCCCTGACCCATCTTAGTGAAGACTGATTGAAATGCTGCACGGATCTTCACAGTAGCGATCTCACAGGTTACGTGTGTGAATGGAATCAAAGTGAATGATCCAGAGATGGAGCTGTAGTTGTAGCAGAACTGCGAGTGGAAAGTAGGAGGGCAAAGAGAGAACGCTGACACTGTCAGACTGGCATGTTATCTCTTTGACCCCAACTAACCCCTGTGGTTTCTTTGCTGTTGTAGACACCCAGTTCTTATCTCCTGTTGTCTTTTGTGTCTGGCATTCTAGCTCTGAAGGGACCACAGAATGTGGCAACTGTCACTAATTGTCCCTTGGGCCGGTGTATCAGCAACTTTAGCAATTTTCTAATCTTTACAGTTGCGTTCCAGTATGTTTTAAAATAAAAGGAATAATTCAATTAAATGTCACATGCTGTGAGTATTTCTATAAATCAATATTCTGCCTCTGTGGCATTTAAATCTGCTTGTGTTGTCTTTCCTCTGCGTTCACTTCATCTCCCTTATCTCCTCTGGTGTCGCTGAATAACGAAAGATGGTAGCTGGTGAAGTGACTCCCCAGCAACAAAGCGGCTATTATTTTCAACTCTGCATGAGTATCAGACAGTGCATCAACCTGTGGCTCCGCCTCAGTTGGCTCCTCACAGCCTCAGGGATGTTTACAAGAGTCAATAATGACTTCGGTGATAAAGGAAACACAGCCAGTCCCCCCCCACACCCCCCGCTTTTCACTGTCACCCCCCCTGTGCAGCTCATATCAGCCCACCTGTAATTGCCCAGTGAGACCAAGTAGATTAGCAGTGTGCCTCCATTTTACCAGGTAATCACTTGTAATGTTACACGAGAGACAGCCAAACGCTGGGAATTCTGTTGAGCAAGGGCATGTGTTCCCAAATGTGATGGACACCAACGAATCTGAGGGATGGAGATGATAACAACTTGAATGGAAATAAAAGAACAGTGAATTAAGATAGATTTGATTTGAACTGAATTCAGTGGAATTGATGGTCGACTTTATTTATTTTATTTTGGCACTAGTGGTCTTTATTCGTAGTGGAGAGAGACAGGAAGGGGGGCAGAGAGAACGGGGGAGACACGCGGCAAAGGGTCGACAAGCCGGGAGTCGAACTCGCGACCAGCCGCACGAGGACTGTAGCTTCTGTACATGGGCCGCCAGCCCAACCACTGCGCTACTGGGGCAGCCCATGGTCGATTTTATTAATTAGGAATTTGGAGCAGAGAGAAAGGGAGACACACATTGCAAAGGCCCAGAGGCTGGGACTCAAACCTGCGTCAGTTGCATGAGGACTGTAGCCTCCATACATGGGGCGCTCATTCAACCAGGTGACCTATCCGGCTCCATATTGATTTCAAGGTCCCGATAATGTGATGTGGATGTCCCACAAGATAAAGTGCTTCCTTTAGTTGTAAATAGAAAATTAAAGTACAACTTAACAGGTGGTCCACAACTTCCTTTATATTTTCTGTGTACTGACTCGCTTTTTGACTTGCAAGTCATGTCATCATCGGAGACGTGTCTTGGACTTGCCCTTTAAAGACTTGTGATGATTCATGAACTTGTTCCAGAGATGTGACTTGATTGAATTGATGTGATTCTTAACTTAGTTTTGATTGTGCAGGTATGATATGGCTAAACATCAGAAGTCTTGGATGATAGCAAGAACCTTGTTTCCTCCTTGAATGAGTGTTTTTGTTGTTACTACATGCATGTGCGTGTGCATTTCATGCAGAATGCTAGCACCACCAGCCCCCTCCCACTTCCTTTATTCAGGAAGTGGACTAATGGTATTTGAGAGAATGAAAGGAGTGGAAAAGAGGGAGGAGGTATGGTGTTCCTTCCTCTGTTGTGTGCCATTTGTAGATCCTGATGTGGCCTTCAGACTTAGTGCAAACCATTTTTACACTCCCTGTATCCTCTCAAAGTTTGGAAGCACTCCTGTATATAAAGGCCGCTGCACATACCAAGAACGCCAAGCCATGGGAAAAAATGTTTATGTTTATATATATATATATAGTATATATATATATATATATATATATATATATATATATATATATATATATTATATATATATTATATAGCTATGTATTGCGGGCAACGTTAAAGCATTATTATTGCGTTAACACGTCAATTTATTAACGACATTTATTTTATCGCGCGTTAACGCATGTTGCTCACATGCTTTTGTTTTGAAAAGTCTGTTTCTGGCTGCTGCGGAACCGGAAAACAATTAGCAGGTAAAGCAGGTAAAACATGCGGAAAAGCTAAAATAGACATGGAGAACGGTAAAAATCCGTGTACTTGACACTTCGGGTAGCAACTCAGGTATCAATATTAACAATTTTGTTTGAAAAAGCAATTCTGAGCGCAACAAAACTTTCGCGTCGTTCCTCCATGTTACATCAGATCTGCTCCGTGTGTTCACTGTCGTGCTATTCTCTCACTGGTTACTTCAGTGCAGCTCCATCTAGTGGCACAGATGTGAAACGACAACAGAAAGTCCAGTCCTCGATTATAAAAATAAATAAATTCAGTTCTTTGGCCCGTTTTTTAATTTCGTATTTTTGATCCAAGTCTAAAATTGAAATATAAAAAAATAGGCATTATTTTTAGTTTTTTGTGTTAGATTAAAAAAAAAAAAAAAATGTAATAAAATGTCACTTTTTAATTTTTTTTTAAATTTTGATTGATAATTGAAAATGGAAAGAATGAATGATACACAGATTGGTAAAGTTACTGAACTTTATCATGGACATTTTCATTTTAAAGTTCTCCCAGACGGAGGATTTGACAGAAACAAGGTTATTTGTAACAACTGCCAAGTTGAACTTGAAGCAAGTTTCTGCTGTTACCTCAGAATTGCCTGTTTTAATGTTCTGATTGTGCTGAGTCACAATCATTTTGTTGGATTTTGTTGGTAAACTTTTTTTTAATTTTTTTATAAAAACAGGATGACATTAATGCCCTGGCAGTGGCAATAAGCGTTATTATATTTTACATTTTTTAAGATGAGATTTACACTAAATATGTGTTACTGACAAGTGCTGATGTTAAAAGTGTTTGAACAACAAATGTTACGACACTTTAGTTCATATGGCAGCAGAACATTTAAATAAAAGTGCACTTTACACTACTTTTGAATTCACTTTTGTTCTTGTTTTGTTATTTTGTTCTGAAACCTTAAAATATCATTAGTCATACCTTTACAGATGAGCACGTTCCTACATATTTGTTGACATTATAAAATCATTTCTCAGTTTCAATATTTCAGCATCTCATTAATTGTGTTCTGTTTTTCCTGTTAACTTTTACAGAACTCTTATTTATTTATTAATTTATGGGGTTGTAGATTTTTCATTGTACCTAGTAAAGTGGTGTGTTTTATTAACCTGTATGTTGTGTATACCATTACATATGACATTTATAGTATTTATGTTGTGTTACTGCACTAAATAATGTGTTTGGGATGTATTTTATATGAACTATAATCCACGTGATAAAACTAACATTGGTTGCAACAATGTTGATCATGTGTTTCCGGACAACTTTAACAAGGAAGTCTTTGGCCTGAATTATAGTCCAAAAATAATAAATTTCATGATTTAAATCTATCTTTATGTGTGTGATAGAAACATGTATTTTTGCAGGAAGAAGTCCCATATGAACACAAAGAAAATGAGACAGAGCTTGTTTATGAGCCTGTGAGAGACAGAGAGGTGGAGAAAGCAGACAACAACTGATGCAGGTTGAGACAGCAGAGAACGTAGACACAGACAGTCTTTTGAGATTCCACTCACGCATCTCTCTCAGTCTCTGCAATATTGAATGAAAATGATTCCCCACCTTCGCTCACATCCACACAGAAAGCACACATGGAGTAGGAACACGCATTAGTGAGGGACAGACGCTGTAAACATTCATTCTTATAGGAATGAAAAAGTTTGCAGGTTATCTTATTAGGTATTAGTGAGTTCTATTGTGTACTGTGAATATAGTATGGAAAAAGTTATTCATTTGTGAAGTGGCTAGCTGTCATCAGAGAATTTGTAATGAGCCTAATGCTGGAGTCCTTCTGCAAGCAGCATATTCAGCTCTAGATGAAAGTTAAGACATGTCTAACCATTTTATCCTACATTTTATTTTGTTTTTTGCTGTATGTATTTAAAGTTGTCCAAACACACCAGAAGAAGGAGTACACATATCTTCTCAACATAACAGAAAACTCTGTAAAATTGATTTTTGTCTTTACCGGTTTTTAAATCTTGGACATATCTATCTATTTTTTAGCATGCATTTTCTCAGCAGTGATCTCGTTTACCCCTCCTCCCCCACTTAAACATTTTTTAGTGTGCGTTGCTGTTTGTGACGTTCTGCATGTCTGGTGTACTGTAGTGTTCTCCACGAGGGTGGTAATTTTAGTAATTTATGAAACAACTGCCTTTGCCTGGAGAGTCAGGTGTTCATCTCAGGACAGTGGCTCAGAGCCACAATACAATATACAACACTAAACAAAGCAAAGGAAGTGCTTTATTGTGGTATATTCCTCGTTCCTCAAATATGTAGTTTGTTGAAACAAATGCATTGCAGAAAACAGGGAGGTTTGTTTCATTCAAGATTTGCTCATTTAATTTGTGAATAATCAGCCTTTTACAGTGTGCCTCTCAATTTGTTCACAAACTGAACGTGCAGTGATCTCCATCGGACCGAGTGTGATTAAAATCCACATAAGAACACACGGTGTTAATCTGCCACACCCACCAGCCGAACACTCCTCAGTTCCTCTCATCCTCTCACTTTGCCTTTGTCAGAGAAGTGCAAACACTGATGTGCGAGAGGTGTAAATGATAGACTCATTAACAATGTGTAACAATCTGTGGAGCATTTATGTCGTCAGAGGTTAAGTGCTGAAGTGTGTCAAGCTTGGCCAGGAAACCCGTATTTAAATAGGGTCGGCAAACAAGAATTTAAAAAGTCAAATTCCAAGTAATTGACTGTAGATAAAAATGAGCTTCCTGGACACTGCATTGTAGTAGCTAACATGAGGTGACTCCATTGCACTGATGTGGTCACGCTCACTTCACAGCAAGTGGAATCCTGTTATTTCACAGTAAACACAATAATCAACAGCTCATGAATTTGAAATCTAACCACATAGCTGTGTTAGGAGCCAGGGAGTCAGAGGGATGTAGTTGGTCAGCTGCGAGTTTAGCTCGTGGATTCTTTCACTCAGAAAGAGCAGGTCATAGAGGACATGACCCTTTAGTCAAGGGGGTTGTCACTGGGTGATTTAGAGAATTCATAATTGATTGCCATTACATTCTCTGTAAAGAAAGAGGTAAAAAAGTTGTGAGCAGAGAAATGTGTAAGTGGAGGAGGACTGAATAGTGTTTTGAGGGTGAAGAGTTGTTTCTGAGTGTCAGTGGAGGCGCTGATGGTTTAATTGTAAGAAGCAGTTTAAAGCAGGACTGATGCTGATGTGGATGGAGAATAGGGTGATTGACAACCCATGAGATCAGCTGAATTCCTAGATTTATACTGTTTCTCCTCAGTAGCTCTCAAATCAGTATGGGAAGATAGATTGTACCCAGCTACGCCCTCTGGATTAGCAACACAAAAGTTTTGGTTTGGGACTCCTGGACAGTGTTTAGTGTTCACGTTTTTGGAAAATGTGCTCAGTTGCCTGTCATGTCTTGGAAAACATTAGATGAGGGAACGTCTAAGCACGGGGTTAGAAAAATTCCCTTCTGCTACCATCTAAAAGCTTCAAGTTAAGTTACTCTTACTCAAAGAAAAAATCTCTCATTGTCTTGTTTTTTTCAATCGAGCTTGTTTTTTTCACACCTGTGATGTGATTGAACATGAATTAGTGGACCAGAGGTGTTACCATGTCAGAGCTAATCTATTCTTTTGTTTTTTTTCTATAAGGTCATTTTTATATAATGAACTAAGGAAAGCAACTGCTGGTTTTGAATTCATATTTACCATTCAGATATATGCTATTAATTATTTTTTCTCATCAAACTCTGTTAGAAAGCAAATGCATGGACAAATGTGCTGGCAGGCTTCCATGAAAGAGGAAAAAAAGAAGAACCTATGATCATCTTTGAAATAACTTGAAAATGCCAAATGTGAATGACGTCCGTCATAAAATGTTCAGTGCTTTAAAGAAATTAGACTTTTGATTTTCAAACCTTTCTATAGATCTTAAATATGATTAAGCTCAGGACCCACAGAGGATCACTGAAGACATCCAGTTTTTAATGTATTTTTAGGGCTGGGCAACGATTAAAATTTTTAATCGCGATTAATCGCATTATTTCCCTGATTAATCGCGATTAATCGCATTGTATACGCAAAATCAAATAATGAATTCAAAAGTAGTGTAAAATCCCCTTTTATTTAAATGTTCTGCTGCCATATGAACTAAAGTGCTATAACATTTGTTGTTCAAACACTTTTAACATCAGCACTTGTCAGTAACTCATATTTAGTGTAAATCTCATCTTAAAAAATGTAAAATAAAATAAAGCTTATTGCCACTGCCGGGGCATTAATGTCATCCTGTTTTTATAAAAATTTTAAAAAAGTCTACAAACAAAATGATTGTGTCTCAGCACAATCAGAACATTAAAACAGGTAATTTCTGAGGTAACAGCAGAAACTTTTAACGGGGAGTTCAACTTGGCAGTTGTTACAAATAACCTTGTTTCTGTCGAATCCTACTTCTGGGAGAATTTTAAAATGAAAATGTCCATGTTACATGTCCATCATGTAACTTTACCAATTCGTGTATCGTTCATTCTTTCTATTTTCAATTGTCAATCAAAAATTAAAAAAATTAAAAAGTGACATTTAAATGTGTTTTTCGTTTTTTAATTTTATAAGAAAAAAAAAAGGAAAAAAATGCCTGTTTTTTTTTTTAATATTTCAATTTTAGACTTGGATCAAAAATACGAAATGAAAAAAATGGTCCACAGGACTGAATTTGTTTTATAATTAATAACTGGACTTTCTGTTGTCGTTACACATCTGTGCCACTAGATGGAGCCGCACTGAAGTAACCAGTAAGAGAACAGCACGACAGTGAACACATGAAGAGATCTGATGTAACATGGAGGAACGACGCGAAAGTTTTGTTGCAGTCCAGAATTTTCTTTTTCAGACAGGATTGTTAATATTGCTACCTGAGTTGGTACCCGAACTGTTAAGTATACAGATTTTTATGGTTTTTCATGTCTGTTCTAGGTTTTTTCGCATGTTTACCTGCCAATTGTTTTCCGGTTCCGGCCAGTAACCGACCTTTCAAAACAAAAGCACATGAGCGCGTTAACGCGCGATAAAATAATTGTCGGCGTTAATAAATGAATGCGTTAACGCGATAATAACGCGTTAACTTGCCCAGCCCTATGTATTTTTTTAAACTGTATTTGTTTGTTTGTTTGTTTGTTTTATACTGTTCCTTGGAGCTTTTAGCTTTTGCTTCGGGATGCCTTGATAGTCTTTAAAATTCATTTAACCCTACACAGATTCAATGACAGACAAAGGGAAGCTGTCACAAAACATGTTTCTTAGAAGGTATGATGTTTGGTTTTGTTTTTCTCCATTGTAAAGCTCCAAAATATTGCAAATGCCTGTGATGTTAATTAAAACTATTTGTTTGTAACATGACTGTAATGGAATGATCTATGATCATTTTTAAAGATGAAATCTGAAATACATCTGTCCAGATTAATTTCAGATTTCCTTGCATAATAAGCGCAAAATCTTTACTTTTTACACTTTTCTTTCTTTTTTCTTTTGCATTCTAAAGAGATGCAGGTATGAACAACACACCTGCTTTTAAGTATCATTGTTTTAATGAGCTCCAACAGTACCAAAGACATGTGTCCACATCTATCCACTTATTTCTCAATCATTCAATCAACCACAGGTTTCTACATTATGCATTTTATAATGCATAATGTAAAAAACCTGTTATAATCAAGATAAGCAGTTTGCATTAGAAGGTGTTGTTTCTGAAGAGGACGTGTGGCTGGTTTTGAGGCTGGAAGATTTCCTGCCGTTGCTATTGTTATTATTTTCTATTTATTTAACTTTTTGTTGGTGCAACCTGACCATCTTTGTCAGCAGGTTAGGTCGCTTGTTTGTTTGTTTGTTTTTTTTCCACCAGTTTTTACTGATCTTGCACATAAACACACTCACTGCCAGAGGCACGCACACAATCATAATCTCTGCTTTGTCCTCTTTTCTCCTTTTTTTCTCCTTTCTCTGCGCATGACGTCAAATTCAGTGGTGCTTCAGGCTGCCAGGGAGCAAAGGCATTCTGGGTAATCCAGGGTGCAAGAAGAGAGTGGGAAAGAAAAAAAAAAAAGGACGGGGACTCACAAAATCACCACACACACTTGAATCTGCGCATGCTATTGTACACTCAGCTGAAGCACAAACACACAATCAAACCAAATCTAGTCTGCCACTGCTGAACCAAGGAGATACAATATCCATCTGTGTCCATCTGTACATTCATCTGCTGGGACAAAAATGAGCCACGTTCACAGGAGAACACAGACTCTGAAAGCTACAGCACGTCTTGCTCCCTGCTGCCGAACACAAATGATGTCGAGGATGAAGGAGAAGGAAGGAGAAGGAGACTGCTGAGGGAATAGCGAGGGTAGTGGGGTGGAGTAGTGGAGGATACAGGAGTCTCGTCAGTTCGCTTTTATCTCGGCACTGATTAAACTTCGTTCCTGTCTGACCTAAAAAGTCAGCTGGCGGAAACTTGAGAGACTGTGGGTGAATTTCACTGGAGCTCTTTACACCCAGCCTTTAAACAGGGAGAGAAAGTGAGAAAGAACATCAGAAAAATGGAGCAGACAGTGGGCCAGATACTGACAGGAAATACACACCGACGCAGACGTCTTGGCTTTATTTGTTCACTCTCCACATATATGTAGATGTACACTCTGCTCTGGGTGAAGGATGACGGAGAGGCCATTGCTGGGTGGTAAGTTACTAGCAACAATACCACAGGAAGTAGACAAAGGCCCTGCTGAAATGATCCAGCGCCACCCGTCTGGGACAAGCACAACAGAAAACACCATGTATAAAAATAAATGTGGGCCCACATGGTAGGGCATCAGCAGAAACAGGAAATATCCCATTGAGGGAGAGACAGCAGGAAAGTGGTAGGGAAGGCTCGTAGATTGCTCATATTTATTCATATGTTGTTGATTTTTTTGAGTTTTACCGTCTGTGACAAGTTAAGTAGAGTGTAATCAGTAAATTCCATGTAGGTGTCAAACATGTATTATCTTAGTGCATGGTCATAGTTACTGATGCATGAATGTACAAATAACAGTTGAGTCACAGAGGAGATGCATCTAATTTTTAATATTCTGTACTCCGTTGGATCATTTAGTTCTTAACTATGCATCAAATTTTCTAAGCCTTTGCCTTTAAACTCTTAACTCACAAAGTAATGAAGTTGTTGCCTAATGTAAGTTCAGTAAAACAATTTAAAAAGTCACTGACTTGTAACAGATGCTGACAATCTATCATGAAATATAAAATGTGTGTGTACGTAGTTGAAACCAGAAGTTTACATACACTAAGATTATTATGCCTTTAAACAGTTGTGGAAAGGCCAGATGATGATGCTATGGCTTTGTAAGCTTCTGATAGGTTAACTGACAACATTTGAGTCAACAGGGGAAAACGTGTACCGTGAAGATTTTGTCCTCTGGCTGGCAGAACCAGTCAAAACCGCTTCTTACCACTGCATATGGGGCTTCTGCAAAACACATAAACCTTTGGTTTTGAAAGTGACTATGCAAACTTCCAATGAGTCGGAAGACACTGATTTAGCACGAAAATAAGGGTGAAGAAATGTACTTTTCCTGGAATAACTGTAGGAAGGTATAGGGGGAGGGATGCTGGTCTGCAAAGCTCTGGAGGGATGGGAGTACTGCCCCTTTGCATGTCATATTCCACAGAACTCGGACACCCCCTATTAGAGTCACAGCTGTGGATGTTTAAGACACACCTCAAACACAATGCTTTCTCATGTGACGTCATAGGAAAAAATGAAGAAATCAGCTAAGATACCAGAAAGAGAATTGTGGACCTCCACAAATCTGGTTCATCCTTTGGTACAATTTCCAGATGCCTGAAGGCGCCACGTTCATCTGTTCCAACAATACGTAGCTGGCGAAGACGTCTCGCTATCATACCGCTCTGGAAGGAGACGGGTTCTGTATCCCAGAGATCAATGTGCTTTAGTGCAAAACCCCTAGTGAAAATGCTGGTTGAAATTGGTAAGAGTATCATTATCCACACTGAAAACAAGTCCTGTACTGACATGGAGCTGAAAGATCACTCAGCAAGGAAGAACCATTTCACCAAAAGCAACATAAAAAAATAAAATAAAATTAAAGGCCAGATTACAGTTTGCATATACACACAGGAACAAAGACCTTAATTTTTGGAGACATTTTTGAGACATGTCCTGAAGTGTGGTGTAACTAAAATGAAACTGTTAGGCCACAATGACCATTGTTACATTTGGAGTAAAAAAAAAAAAAAAAGGGGGGGGGGGGGGGGGACTTTCAAGCCTGAAAACACCATCCCAGCTGTGAAGCATGGGGGTGGCAGCATCATGTTGTGGAGGTGTCTTGCCACAGGAAGGACTGGTGCGCTTCACAAAATAGATGGTATTATGAGGAAAGAACATTGTGTAGAATAACTGAAGCAACGTCTCAAGACAGCAGCCAGGAAGTTAAAGCTTGGGTGCTAATGAGTCTTCTAAAGGACCCAAAGACCACCAAATCAGTTACAAAGTGCCTTATGGACAACAAATTTAATGTTTTGGATCGTTCGTCACAAAGCCCTGATGTCAATACTGCAGAATATTTGTGGGCAGAGATGAAAAGGTGTTTTCTGATTCAGTTCTGGCAGAACTATTGTGAGAAGCTTGTGGAAGGATATATAAAATGTTTGACCCAAGTCTTACAGTTTAAAGGCAATGCTACCAAATATTAAGAAAATGTATGTAAACTTTTGACTTTGAAGAAAGTAATAAAAGAATGATCTTTCTCATTATTCTGGCATTTAACAAATAGAAATCATTTTGGTAATCATAACTGACCTAAAACAGTAAAGGTTTTGTCTGATTAAATGTCAAACAGTGAGAGAAAAAATATTAAATAAAAAAGCTTATGATTTGATTATTTTAATGAGGTTTACACGGTCAACTGTGTGCAGATATAGATAGATGGATGCATTTTAAACTTGTTGGTTGCACTTTCCACCACTAATATGTGGCGCGTTGAACTGAGCTGCAGACAAGGAAGAGATGTGTGCTGACGCCTTGTTTATTGTGTGTGCTTGTCTCTGTCAGAGTGCTGCAGCAGCGCCAAGCCCCGTCCTTGGGAACCTTCCCCCGGGAGAGGGCATGCCAGTGGGGCCTGTTCCTCCAGGATTCTTTCAGGTATGTAGTACACACACACACACACACACACACGCGATTGGTCATGTTTGCCATATTTTTAAGAGTGCACCCTGTTTATCTCGTATTTTGTTTTTTATATAAGCTTTCAGTAGATGAAGATTTATAGATTCTGAAATGTTAGAAAATATGTTATTTATTTTTATTTTATTACTGCATATTTCTCTACCACCTGTTATCACTGTACTGTACGTCTAAAAGACTTTTCACCTGGTATTAAAGACCATTCCAAGTGAACCGATCACAAGTGGACAGCTGTAAGCACGTCTGTTCACACCTGGAGTTGAAATGAAATGAAAAATACTTTATTTATCCCATAAAGGGAAATTCAACACTGTAGCAAGGGCTCTCTTTTTTTTTTTCAACAACAGACAAACGACAGCAATAATAGACAGCAATATATAATATTAATTGATAATAATAATAATAATAGTAGGTTTTATGTCTTGTTGTGTAGGCCAATGGCTGTTAGCATGCGTTTCAAGTGGAAATGTGATCACATCTCAATCTCCCACCCGATATGCAAATAAACAAAACCATGATTTACAGTGGTCCAAATTCATTGTTGTTTTTACATGCAGGACACAGAGAAAATAGCAACACCCTACTTGTATCTTGGATTTTTCTATTTCCAGCTTTATGAAAAAAAGAACTGTAGATATACAATAATCATGGTCATGAGAAAACCTGTATCAACAAGACATGACAAAAGGGTTGAGGCGGATTGAAAAATAAATGCTGTATGTCAGAAATTAAAAGAAAATGAAGAGCTAAGATAGGGAAATCGAAGCAACAAAGAGAGTCACTGACGTTATGGTAGTGTGTTGTTGTCGGTTGGTGTGGCTCCTGCTTGGATCTTTGTACTTTAATATGACACTGAATGACTACATTCTTCTACTACTGTCTCTTTAAGGCCCTGTAATTAAAATTTGTCCTAAGCCATTGGATCACAAATGGATAGCCTTAAGTACAGGTGTAAAGGTACCCAGGACACATTTGAGGCACATTTCCGTGTCAGTCTTCTGAAGACCTTTGTTATCATCCATATCTCCTGTGTTTTCTAATTGTTCGTATTGTGTAAGTATAGTTGGATAAAAAAAATCAGGCATACAGGAAGGGTGTTCTTTCTCCAAATGACTAGGTGCAGTTTAGTGCACCACTGCCCTCCGCAGGTTAAAAAAAAAAAAAAGAAACAATGCGTTTTGTTTCTTTGTATGTAGTTTTGTAGTAACATTGAATCATAAGTTGCCACTTGTGTTTACATGTTGAGGCGCATGGTAACACCAGGTGTAAACAGACGTACTTAGAGCTGTTCACTTATGATGAGAACAGTTTCTCACGTGAGAGGGAAAGGTGCATGTCATGTGCTCTGCAGACCAGGAAAGCAGAAAGGGAAATACGAAGCAAATGAAGTGAAATCCAACATGATCCCTGAGGGCCTTTCTCCGTTCTACATTGATTAACTGTCATTATCAGTAAAATTCTGACCCAAGTGCTCGACACATGGGTCGATAGCTTTCCAAGGCATCTCTGAGTTACTCTTTCAAAAACTCAACTGTGACTCTTGACAGAAGGTTGCTTTAGCTGGCTCTTGAAGACAAAGTCTTCTTTAGTCTAATTAAAAAATTAAAAAGAAAGAAAGAGCTTATTTCCAGTTCTTCATTCATTTTTCTGTGGATGGACTGGAGTGTATTAACGGCACATTACTACCAAAGTTAATTTACACAAAAGATGTTTCTGGCAAAGTTTAAGTTCATTGATTCAGTCCTTTTCTGTGCTCCTTGGGAAAAAGTTTACTTTCGTATGCTCACACGACTTTTTTCGTCCTTATACAAATATACAATACCGTTTTAGTAGCTGTATCCTTCTGATGGCTTTGAGGTGTGGCTTGAGATGATCAAAGAAATGTCCGAGATCTGAAGAAGATAACCATTGCTCTCTAGTGGAACAAAGGAGTATTGCTTCTCCAGCACTGCAGACTTGATCAGAGTGGCATTAGTTCAGCAGACACACAGTGGAAACATCACTGCTTCTGCCTGTGGTGAAGACAAGTGAGAACCTACACACAGCTGCAGATGAGCTCCCGACACTTAACGCATTCGCTGACATCGCTGACAACATCCTTTGTTCTCTGTCTTTTTCCATGAACTTGGTCCAGTGAAAATGCAGTCGACCTCCCCCTTCTGCTGTCATGGAACTACTGCTTAATAAAAATGAGACCAAAACTAAACATTGAGTCAGTCTGGTTGGTTTCCTGGTTTGAAGAGTGAAAAGCCCTCCCACACTGCCCCCTACTGTTCGTGCAACTCTTAATTTTTTATTTTATTTTTTTTGAAAAAGGCTGTCCTCTGACTTGACAACCCAACTCTTTTGTTACAATTTAGGTGTCCTAAAGCTCATTCTGTGTATTTATTAAAATGCTGAACCATGTAAACACAACATTTTACTCTTTTTCAGCCATTTATGTCACCTCGATACCCTGGAGGACCCAGACCACCCCTCAGATTACCTAATCAGGTAAGAGGCACGCCAGCAGTTACTGGTAGCAGACTTAAAGGTGGGGTAGGTTCTTTGAAAAAACGGTTCCAGCAATCCAACTCAAGTGAGATTTTGAAAATATACACTCCCTCCCTCCTCCCAAAGGCTCCGCCTCCTCCTCTTCAGCCCACCCCTCGAAACCACGCCTTCACACGATTCACGACTACATGAACCGCAGGGAGGGAGGGAGGGGTGGGTGGGAGTGCATTGATATTTGATGGACGTATTTGGCAGCCAATAAATGTAAAGATGATTAGTACATTGATTGGTCAGATTTTTCCTCTGATTACACCCTCTAGACTGGACCAAAACGTTTCTTTTTTTTGCAAACATTTTATTTCAGTGGGTGCAATGGGAATGTGAAAAGGTTTTCAGGCAATATTGTAAAAAGTGCTGCAAAAAAAGAACCCCTACCCCACCTTTAAGTGGATAGTAGTAAGATCTATTGTTTGACAGTGAGGATAATGTGGGTGATGGATCATATTTTTGAACAGGGACTTGGAGGAGTTCCAGGTGGACAACCAATGTTACCCAGTGGAATGGATCCCACAAGACAGCAAGGTACTCAGCAATACAGTACACTGGTATACACAAATGAAAAGCTGACCTTACTTTACCTTTCTATCTATTATTTTCAGCGAGACCATGCCTAATGGAGCTATTGTCAAGAGACTAAAATGACACATTTTTTAATCGTTCCATCAAGCAAATACTATTTAGAAATCTGTTCCAGATTTAATGTAGCTGTTGAGGCATTACCTTGAAAACCAAAAGATGGTAACCTCTTCTGAAGGGTTCCTTGGGGGCCCATATGTTGAGATATCAGCTACACTACCTGGTCAAAAAAAATAAAGTCAAATACTCCAATATCTTTCCGGATCATCTTTAGCTTTGCTGTTACATCCTTCCAATAAACGTATGCAATAAACGTCCAGTGTGGACAGAGTTTTTCACCAAGGTCTTGTATTGTTGATGGTAGCTTAAGACTGCTGTGAAAGCTCTTCTACATCAGATCCAATAAAATGCCATTGTGGTTAAAGTCTGGGCTTAAGTTTGGTGGTTAATTCATGTGTGAAAATAATGTCTCATGCTCCCTGAACCACTTTTTAAAAATTTGAGCCTGACATATCCTGTGATTATCTTCTTGGGAATGTGTATGTGTTATCGGGGAAGAGAAAAATCTGATGAGAGAAAATCCTGGTCATTTAGTGTCATCAGGTGGTCAGCTGACCACCTGATGGATGATGGTGGATGATGAGGTCAAGGCTCATTAAGGTTACTGAGGCTCGACCAGCAATCTTCTCATCCTCAGGTTCCCATCACTTTAGAACATGCTACAGCTAGACTCATAAGATAACATGGCCTCTTATATTCAGTCAAATTAGAGTCAAATCTTTATACTCTAGCTGATGTGAACTTTTTTTTTCTCATTGGACCTCACTCATAAGTGGTCTCCTTGAAGCGACACAGCTTTTTAGTCCCATTACATTGAGTCCTTTTTTCTTTCTGCAGGTGAGCATGTTCTTACTGCCAGTATTAAAAACTACCCTGAGCCCTGCTGTTGATTGTCTTTGAGTAGGCTTTTCCCAAATGTTTAAGTGGTATCTGATCACAATTAGTCACCCACAGGCAGTGGGCCTTTTTTTTTTTTTTTTTTTTTTTTTAGTTATAGGCAAGGCAGCATATAAATTGGGGGGGGGGGTAAATCTCAAGAGCCCTCCAGCTGCAAGCTTGGCTAAACAAAAACACATTATAGACCACGCTGCTGGACTTACTGGCTTTTTTTTTTTTAATCACAGTCAGCTTGGCAACTAAATTGTTTTTTTGTTCTCTGACAAGTCAAAGTAGCAATCAAAGAGCGCTATAGAAAAGGTTGTTTACAGTGCTGTCAGAATAGGTTCAGACATAAATTCAAATGAAATAATTCCATAAAATCAGAGGATTTCATCGGAACATCACTTAACAAAAAACAAGACTCAGGGAGGGTTTCTATATGTTGAATTAAGAAAGAAAAGCACACAAATTATAGAGTGTATGAGAAGGGTGTAATTTTAAAATTGCTCCCATGAAGAGAGACAGCATGTAAGCAGCCTGTGTTCCAGGTAGATGTGTACATCTACATCAACAGTTAACTTAAGAGCAGAAAAATGTCTCTAGTTGGAAAAATCTTAAGCCTTAAGTATAATGTTCTTTAACATGGTTGTTCATATTACTGTTTTTTGCTTTTTTTTTCTCCCTGTGTTTCAGGACATCCAAATATGGGAGGACCAATGCAGAGGATGACCCCACCCAGAGGCATGGTACCACTTGGGCCACAGGTACAAAAAAAATTACATGCAGGGAATATTACAAAGCCTTCCTGGTTGTTTCTCTTTTGCAGCCTTAATTGAGTGTATATTTTTGTCTTTTTTTTTAGAGCTATGGAGGTGGGATGAGACCACCACTGAATGCCCTGGTTGGTCCTGGGATGCCTGGTATGAGCATGTGAGTGGTATATACAGTATATCTATACTGTGTATATACAGTATACAATATTAACACACATACACGCAGGCATGTAGAGTGAGTAGCACGTTGCAGCTTGAGCTTCAAAAAACAAAACGAACAAAAGAAAATAAAATCCCTTTTTTTCATCATTTGCTTAAAATGTAAATGAGCAACACATTTCTCTCACTTTGATGGATAACAACAAATGCCCAGTATCCTGAATCTCCCACCACAGTCAGCACTTTTCTTTGTGGCTTTCACTGTCCTTTACGACAAACTAACCATGGAGCTGTGAAGTGGCCGTCCACACTTTTTTCTTCTTTTGTTCCTTCGCTTTCTTTGCTTGTTTTCACATCTCTTTTTTCTGGCTCCAGAAAAGCTTGTTATTGCCAACTCTGCCTGGCTGAGCGGGAAACAAAATAGCCTGTCAAAAGCAAAAAGCTAAAGTGCATGTTTGTGTCTTCCAGGGGACCTGGTGGTGGCAGACCCTGGCCAAATCCTCCAAACTCCAACTCTGTAAGAGCCTGACCAAAGACACACAGCAAAAAGTTCAATGCCCTTTTTCAGTGAGTTAATAATTTCCCTCTCTGCTTTGGTAGACCCCTTACTCATCCGCTTCTCCAGGAAGCTACGTGGTATGTAAGCGTTTCAGTATTTTTAATTAATTAATTTCATTTTGGTTCACTCAAATATCTAAAATGTATTATTTCAAGAGTTAATTACACGGAACCCAAATTCTTATCTTAGGGACCTCCTGGAGGAGGGGGGGCCCCTGGAACCCCAATAATGCCAAGCCCAGCAGGTAAGCGCTGTGCTCTGACTGTGTCTACATGCAGTGTCATAAATCACCTCTGCCCCTTTACTATTTCTATGTTGTTGTTTTGTTTTTGTTTTCTGTCAGATTCAACCAACTCTGGTGACAACATGTACACTATGATAAACACAGTCACTCCAGGAGGAAGCCGGCCAAATGTGAGATATTTTTCACTCAGTGTATCAGTGTGAAAATAAATACTACACTCTGTTTTTACAGTTTGAAATGTGTGAGTGTTGTGCGGCTGTAACAGGTGCTTGATATAAAAAATGAATATAATAAATATCAAAGATAGATTCTCCAAACGCTGTTAAAGATAAAAGTTAATTACTCGCGTTAAATCACCCTGTTTTGTCTTCTCAGTTCCCTATGGGTGCAGGTAGCGACGGTCCTTTAGGAGGAATGGCTGGAATGGAGCCCCACCACATGAATGGATCTTTAGGTACAATTCATGGTTATGTTTGTCTCTAATTCTTAACATAGACAAAGCCTTCATATGACCATAGAGATATTTTTTACTGAGATACATTTGCTCTGTTTCGTAGGGTCAGGTGATATGGACAGTCTCCCCAAGGTAATGAAAGCTTTTTAATTTAATTTAACCTTCATTTTGCACTGCACTTCTGATTTGTGTAGCTTTTGAAATAGCAGTTGCCATTGAGCCGTGTCTTCCTTACCTTTAAACAGAACTCTCCCGGTAACCTAAGTATGAGTAACCAACCTGGGACACCCAGAGAGGATGGAGAGATGGCAGGAAACTTCCTTAACCCTTTTCAGAATGAAAGTGTAAGTCATCTCCTGTCTGGAAAGATTGGAGGGGTTTAAAAGATTCTCCATAAAGTTCAAAATAAGGGGTTTAAGTTCTTTTTTCCTTTGGCATACCACCTCTTCGTGAGAAAGCTTGACTTCCATGGTTTCCTGCCAGCCTCACAGTGACATCAACAGCCACAGAGTAACTTGGGAACACAAACAAGATGTAGCATGTTGATTTGTGAACAGTATAAGAACCAGAGCCAGACTGGTTCCCCTGGTTTTGTTTCTTTTGGCCAGTGAAGAAGCTGCTTGCTGTAGCTTTTTAGTTACCATAGTGATTGCTTCATTTACTCACCTATCTTTAACAAGAAATCAAGAAAATTTTGAAAAAAAAAACACAACATCTTTTTTATCTCTGCAGTATTCTCCGAACATGACGATGAGTGTGTAAAGACTCTGAAAGCAAGTTTGCTCAGACGCTTGGTAAGCAGTTTTGGACCGTGGCAAAGCAGAGAGGCTGATGTGATGTCACCTGGGCCAGTGACTTTTCTTCCACCATCCCTCAGCCCAGTCGGAACAGCTGCCCCAGGCACGATCCCCCTGTAGCCCATCTGCACCCCAGACCCCCCCATGGTTTCTGTCCATATCTCATCTCTCCTCTTTCTTCTAAGTGGTGACTCAGCTACATTCATCAGTTTTTCCACTGCAACTATGGGACTGTGGAAAGGAAACCAACTGAAACAAGCCAGAGTAGAACTATTTGTATATTTGCATACAGTCTGGACAAGATGGTGCATACACGACTGGCCAATGTTTCCAGCTTTTGCATCTTCTCTCAGAATCCAAAACCTAAAAACAAAATGTCAGTGTCCTAAAGTATCCAGCTGATTTCAACTCTTATCAGACGTTTTTGAATAATTTATTAATCTACATGGTCAATGTCTTTTCTGTTTATAAATAACTTTGTCATCTACTGGATGAGACGTTGGAGACACATCACAGTCATGTTGCCACAATGATTAAGTTAAAAACTTTATGCAGATATTTATAATGTCTTTTTAGCATTTGTGGTTGTCTGAATCTATAAGAACATCAGCATTGTCTTTTTGTGATCTATACAAAGGGTGAAGTTTTCTAATTTTTTCTAAACTCATCCTCAAATATGTCAAAGGCCTTCCAATCTCACCCAAAGAAACTAATTAACGTGTGCAGATTGTATTTATGAAAAGGATTCTGCACCACCAGAAATCCCTCTGTGCATTTTCATTTGGAAACTTGATTCAGTTGTCACTCAGACAAGAAAAATATTATTAAAGCTCAAAATGAGACTTTGGAACTTTAGTTAAAAAACACAAAGCATAAAGTCAGTAACATCTTGTGTAATCTTCTAACATTAGCAGACATTAAGCCACTAAACTCTTGTGGCCATACCAGACCAAGTTAGCCTGTTAAAACAAAACCACTGAGTGTATGGATCATTTTAATGATGAATTAAAGTTTTCATTTAAAGTCTTCTTCTTTCAAAAGTTTTGCATTCTCCCTTTAAGTCATATCAGATCAGTCACTTGTAGTCTAATTTGAGTGAGCCTGATCCAGGTTTTCTCAGATTTTAGTACCAAACATTACTGTGCAGACTGAAAGTTTGATCCTTTTTTTTTGTTTGTTTGTTTTATTTAAAACAGAAGATGTATCTGTTTGTATTCCACTGAAAACATTTGTTCTGATGTGACTCATAAGTAGAAAGCTTTTGGGGAACTTTGCACTTCGAACACTGTAAGTGCAAGACCACATTTGAGAAAAGCTAAAGAGATGTTTTTTTTTTTTTTTTAATTCAACAGTTGCATGATTGATGGTTTTGTTTACTGAGGCCCCTCTCTGTTAAATCTGGATCTAAATGATTCTATAGTTTACATTCTGGAGGAGCAACAGCAACATCAGTGTAACGCTCCATGTTCTCTCACAGTCAAATATACAACTTAGTCAGAAATCAGAGTAAGGTGATTAATATGGATAGTTAACTACAATTTTAAAAAGCCCCTTTGGCCACTCATACTTTATATTCATCCGGTTAAACTGTGATTTTAGTATGATTTAAATAAAAAAAGTTGATACAGTAACTGGTACAGTAAGCTTAAAAAAGCTTCTTTTTGATCCATGTTTTAAACCTTTTCAGTGCCCACGATTAACTGTCATCCTGTGCAAAGATTCAATATTCCTGTGGACATTCTCCTCCCCCTACTGCAAAATGTACAGCTCACAAATGTAGCTCCTTTGTCTTATATGTGTATTTGATATAATTATTATTGTTATTTGAATATAAATCTGGAGAAATTTATTGCAAATGGGAACGATGGACTGATGATGAACCATCGTGGCTGAACAGACATTTAATTTTGTTTTTAATTGAAGCCATACGTGGGAGGACATTTGTAAATTGGATCATTTTTCTGTTTTGTGGCAGTACGTGGGACTTCATTTGTGATGTGTTTATTTTCTCTTTTTTATTCTTGTATTATGTTTTTGTAAATACACAGAGAAGTTTCATGGGTTTTGAATATGCTGGTATAAAGCTTCTCTTCCCTTAGTCAGTGTGTCTTCTTTTAGTCTTTGGGGTATATTTGCTTTATTATTATTTGGTATATTATAGTGATACAGTGGTAATCCTGTCAAATGTACTCCCCCGACCCGGGCCCAGGAGGGCCCGGTGAAAGACAAAGAAACAGACCTTTTCCTCAGGCATCAGTCACACCTTGCACACCACTGGATACAACAACTTCTGCGAAAAGTATATACCTTGCGTATGAGGTCATATATAGGTTGCCCCAGCCAGAATGAATCATGGTTGGTCAAAAAAATTTAAGACAGACTTTGGTCATGTAGGTTTCTATACAGTGAATTAAATGTTGTGCTGCATGGCTGGCTTCATGTCCCCTCTCACAGTTAACTTTACAATGTGCAAATTTACAAGTGGATTGCCGGTAAGATCTCCAAATGTATTTTGGGTAAAATCGTCATCAACAGCCGTCCATCACCGTCATCAATTTGACAACTCCTGAAAATTTGATCAAAATCCATCCATAACTTTTTGAGTTATGTTGAACACGGACAGACAGACAGATAAACGCTGGCAAAAACATAACCTCCAGGGGTAATTATGCCATAATACTACAGGTTTGATTGATTTCAGAATGACACGTGGTCGCAAGTTTTATTGGGCTTAAAGGGCCCGGTCATGTTTGCTGCTGGTTCCACCTGTTAAATCAATCAGTGTGTCAGTAGCCATTGCTTTGAAGAGCAAGTTGCGCTACCCAGAAACCGCTACCCGCAAAAGACACGTCCATTGTCACACCTACAAAGTGAGTAAGAAGATTGCATTAGCGGTTAGCGGAGGTTCTTAAACCCACAATTTGTGGGTAGCGGCGAGCGGGAAGTGTACGATTGGGGCCAAAATGTCATACAACTTAAGTGATAGTCTGGATAGGGTCCCTGCAGACAAATCAAGGTAACTTTAACCTTGTATGTGTACAGAAAGTACATGAAAAGTGTACAAGTCAACTTGTGATTTTGCATAAAAAAAACTGTCAACAGACACCAAAGAAGGAGTTCATGAACTGTGCTTCGACAGAACTGAATCAATACTTTTATTTTTATTTTATTTTATATTTATGACAAAATAGCCAATTGTCAGAAGCAGAGGCCATGAAACAGTATTTTTGTTTTGTTTTGTCTTTGCATTTTTCCGCTTTATATATAAGGAGGATTTTAGATTCTAAATTTTACATGGAGCTGAGACGGAGGAGGATAACAGGAAATCTGGTCTCTTTCTGTGACAGTCTGTCCTCTGTCCACAGCCTTTTGACGGTTAAATTGTAAGAAGTATTTGAACATCCAGTTAAAAAAAGAAAAGCTCAACGTCCAGCCGAGATGTAATGAATTCATGGACCAATTTATAATTGTTGTTTTAGGACAAGATGCTCCTGATTTTACTTATATACGAATGTAGATGAAAAAAAAACAATCTAGAAGTCTAATCTGAGAATTTTTTTAAAAAGTTGGTGAAGAATAACATTCTTGGAAGCCAGAGGATCAGCAAGGTCAGTTACGTGATTACTCTTATCTACTTGTTTACTCACTGCTATCATTAACAGACCTCATATGTCAGTCCACTACATGATATAGCATTGCAGACTATGCAATACTATGCTGTAGCATGTAAAAACATATCCTTGATTGCAAAATGCACAGAGAAAAGCTGAGACTGCCACCAAATACTAAAAAAAAAGCTCTATTATGGACAAGAAAGGACGCATAAAAGGAACTACTGATCTGATGAATAAATTTAAACAACCATTACACTTAATTAATTCAAATATGACTAATGTACTAGTAAACAATTAAATGTACACATTTTCACTTTTTTTTTCCAGTAGTTCAGGTGACACCATCCTTCTTTAAAATCATTGCTGATGTCTTTCTCTTTTGGCATTGTGTTAACACTGCCAAAACTTCTGTTTTTATAGAGATGCTCACACCAACAGATTATGACTCAGTCACGTGAACTTGATTAGCAGCACCTGGCTGTCACTTACCTTCTTAATTCCAATGGAAGCAGCAAAGTTGTACTTATTCTTTCATGTATAGCCTCTGTATCTTAGCTTATTTCTTGTTAAGACCTAATTATACATAAATAAGAATATGATAAGCAGAATGAGACAGGTCCTTTGTTTCTATTCAAGGTTCTCGATTGGTTCAGAAATAAAGCCCTGAACGGTAAACAGTAAATATAGACAGAAGTGCCAAAATCACTTTATATCTGCTTTTGTCTGTGCAGTGATGCATTAGGATTATTACACGAGCTCCTGAACCTCAACCTCTCGCCTACACTGTTACGTAACTTCTCCTAGTCTTTATTGCTTCTCTCCTACAGCAGCTCAGTTTTCCTGCTCATGCCGCAGCATAGTTTCATGCATAATTTGACTAAACAGAGCAATTGCAGGCTCGTATACAATTTCATGTCTTTCATTTGCTGTGTTAACATTGTCGTGTATTAACAAAAAACACCAACCACACATATGAGGTTATGATTCAACAAAATGTGTAAAGAGTTAAGTAAGATGAGAAGGTCCATAACGATAGATAGTATGAGAAGAACGGGACAAACCCCCCATAGGTTTTCTGCAGGCTGCTTTTGAAGCCTCTCTTTTCTTGTACTGCACTTCTCTGTGTTGCCAGTGGGCAGAAGAAGCAGGCCTTGAAGACAGCAGGAACACGCTCACCTTAGTTCAGCCACAAAATGGCTGCTTAGCTTATGCTAATCTATGGTGCTGATTAATATTCTTTTTTACATTCGTTCTGATCAAAATCTGTCCAAACATCCTAATTTCAAATATTTCTACCAAAACAATATCCAAAAACACCTGCTGCCATAGGTGAAATGAGGAAGTCCACTGTGACCTAGTTCACAGGACTAGTTGCAGTCACCTGTGGGTCGGGTAAACCCACCAGCATAGGCCCGTGAGCTGCAACCAAGTGACCCAGCAGACCTCAGCAAGTTCTCGTCTCAGCTCTAGTAGCACTGATTTAGGATGCCGCTGGCTAGTGGTCCTTTTCGTCAACTTTGAAGGGTCCTGGAGGCCAAAGTCTCTAAATTACAAAGGTCTCTGAAGACAGTTAACAACACAACAAGCCATATTATTTTTAAGATGAAAATGACCATGCTCTGTTAGGTCTTCAGCTGCATAAATTCAAGTCCAGGCAGTGCTAAGCGCTAAGCAGCTGAAGTGGTGGCAGATTTCCATTGGCTATGCCCCCGGTCAATCAAAAGATAACATACCTAAATATACATAAATTTTTTTTTTTTTTTTTTTCATTTTACCTGATGGCGTACAAAACATTTTGCTCTCCTTACAGTTATCATGGATGTGAAATCTAGTTATGGAGACCGAAACAAGCTGTAACTTTTGTTTATATGTTTACTTCTGAAATATGTTCACTGTTGCAAAGTTTAAACATTCAAAAATTGTGTTCAATGGAGAGCCAGCCCTTAGTGGTCAGTCAAGGAACTGCAACTAAACGCTCTTCCTGGTTTCATCAAACTAGCAAGGACAACGTAGCCCCTTGAACGTAACCGTCTCCTATGACTCGGCTTCTTATGAATCCACTGGTGGCGTGTCCTGACAGTCTCTGTACTATACCAACAAAAAAGATAATGAAACAGTGAAAATCATGTCGAACACAGTTTTTTTTTTTTTTTTCAAGAGCTTCGAGTCACTTGGTTTCCAAAGAAGCAAACTCACAAAAAGGATTTCAGGATGAAGGACTTCAGGACCTGTCTTGACAAATCTATGCATGCAAAGTGAAAGCAACACTTAAAATACAAGGTTTCCTGCTACCAGCAGAAATGGCTGAGATGAGGCGAGGACTTCCAGTGACAGGCAGCCGTTTTCATCCGAGGAGATAGCAAGGCTGTTTCAGTCGACTGGCTGAGATGAGCAAGTCAGCTGCAGGCAGTGTCATTATGTTGAGAGGACGGCTGTAACAGTATCAGCCTTCTTATTGCCGGCAGTCCATCAGTTTTTGACATGGTAGAAAAAGCTTTAAAGACACAATTGCGTTTTGAATCACCTCATAATTTTTCCGTGAAGCAGTTTGGCTGTCCGGCTTGAAAGGCAAAGTCCAGCCAAGATGTGACAAGTAAATGCATGGACCATTTTATCATACTGCTGTGGAACAGGATACTCCTGATTTTGCTGATATACGCAGGACAACAAAAGCCAGTCCATGGGATGTGTTTAATGTGTGGATTAAAAGACAAATGCTGGGTATGAATAACTTCTGTTTTCCATATGACAGTTTTTGGAGACCACCATTCAGCTGGTTCATTTTATCTACTTGTTTACTCACTCTAATAATCATCAAACACTATTTATGTCAATTTATGTCGCTGTGGACCGACGACTGTGTCAGAGGTGAAAAGCGAATTTAAAAAAGCAAAAACATGCACCTGATCAATGATATCAGTGTTTCTCTAAAAAGAGAAAGAAAAAAGAAAAAACTTAAGCAGGACTGGCAAAGTCCAAGAACATGAGCAGTCCATTGGGTCCATTCAGTCCTTTTCACGTCCCCCCCCCACCGCCGCGGAGCCCCTTGATGGATGGGACCAAGGGTTTCACAGAGCTGCCACCAACCTGTGTTCACATACAAGTGCCTTCTCAGTTATTTTGCTTTGTTCCTCGCAGTCATTTCTCTGTTATTACTACTCTCTGGTACCTGTAAGATTTTCTTTCGACACATAAACACATAAAAACTGTTACCAGATGTAAGACAGCTATCTGCCCTTTCTGCACAAGATATTTTGATGAAGAAAAAGTAAAAAAAAAAAACAGATTTCAGAGCCAAAATCATTCAATGTCTGCTTTTGTCCCTGCAGTGATGCATTAGGATTTTTGCACAAGCTCCCCACCCCCTCCGTTACATAACCCCTAGTCTTTATTGCTGCCCTCCTGCAGGAGCTCAGTTGTCCTGTTCTCGCCGTAGCATCCACTTGACTGTCATTTCACTTGTAAACATGTCTGCTCAGCTCTGTCTGGCTTTGCTGGCTCTCTCCTCGCTGACTGCTGCATCTCATCACGACTGTAATGAGGTCATTAAACCTGTGGAGGATCGAAGCAAAGTAAGTCGTCCTGAGAGCTGATGACCAATATAATGTTTGTAAAGTTGTATTACGGAGGGTCGTGTACGGTTTTACATTTTACTTTAAGTTTCTGTGTTTGCACAGTCATGTATGAAAAAAAAAGGAAAGAAAAAGGGAAAAAATAGCTATAAGCTTGAAAAAAGGAAAAGAAAAAGTGTAAATATGAGTTTGTCAGTTGAGTCATTTGAGAATTGGGCCACTATTGTGCTCAGCGTGACTAAGCTGAATCTGCAAATTGACAAACTGTCAGATCTGAAAGCTTTTGCTCATTTTCCTGTAATGTTTAGATTTCAACCGTACTTATTTATGTCTAGGCCTATGGAAAATGGATATTCCATGTCGGAGCATCGGAAAGTGAACACAAACTGAAAGAGCTGAAAAATGTTAACAGCTCCTTTATCGAAATCTCACCTTTACCTGGTGGTGAAGAATTCAGCCTGCTCTATGGAGACAAAGTGTAGGCAACGATCATTTCAAAATGGCTCATAAAACTTCTAAAGCAATAAGTGCATAAAATTACTAACTTTTTTGCTTGTTTACTTCTCTTGCAAGTGACGGGAAATGTATTTACGGAAGAGTTAATTCCACCACTTCAGGAAACTCTACTAAAATGACACGTAAGTAAGACATGCATTAATTAATGCATTAACTAGGAGGTATAAGAAAACCTCAATGGATATAGCAAATATTGAGTCTCTGCTTTGTCTCATTTAGTTTCCTTTAACGGCACTACTTATGAATCCACTGGGACCGACCTGGCGACCTGCCCCGACTGCCTCCTGTGGTCCGAGGAGTCGGTGTCAGAGGTGAACGGGGAAACCAAAAGAGCCAAAAACCTACTCCTCTTCAGTGAGTGCATTATTAAACTGTTTCATTTTACGTCCAACCATTTATCCCCTGTTAAAAACCTGTCAGACTGTCAGGCAGTGTTTTTGAAATAATGTTTGCCTCCTCCTTCACTCACTGCAGCAAAGACGGGAAAACTGGATTCTTCTCATCTAGAGGATTTCAAGAAGCAGGCTGAGTGTCTCGGCCTTTCAACGGATTTCCACTTCCCAGACACTACAAGTAAGATCCTCATTTCCTCCGTATCCATAAAAGCATAAACTCAGCAGCATCCAGTCCGTAATCAGACCTGACGACCTTCTTGTTTCAGACCTGTGTCCCGAGGAGGAGGCTGCCACAGACGTGAAGACCGAAGAACAGTAGAAAACAGCAAACACGAGACCCCGTCCTGAAACCTGACGTAACTGCATTCTGAGTGAAATGTGGATTCACATGTGCTTTTTTAGATGAAAGAAAACTACCAGCAGCAATTGATTTGCCTTTGTGTAAAACAATCACTTATACTTAGACTGTTGCCAGTGTTTAGATGCATTTTACTGTATGAGAGAGAACTCACAAAAGAGATTTCACATTTTCTGTCAGACTCATTAAATCATGATGAATAAAAAGGGTCTTTTTTCTTTTATCTGTGTAACGTTTTATGAAATGGCATTGTGTGTTTGAATGGTTGGCTTTGCATATCTACAATTCATTCTTACTTTGTTTGCACATCCGCACTCTTCTGTGAGTGAGTTTCCAGTGACTTCCGTCAAAAAGTGATCAACACAGAGCCACTTCAGATTTAAATGGTTGTCTGCACTCAGTTTCTTTGGTACTGCGTTGAAGGCAGCCATCTCTCTTAAGCGCAAATGATTTTTATCAACAATTCTTTTCTTCAAAGAAGAATACTATAGACGTCCTCAATATATCCTCAATGTCCAGTATCACTATCTTTTTTGCAAGTCTTTGTAAAATATGACAGAATCAGTGGTTTTTACTCAACACAGACTATGTCCACATAATCACTCTCAAACTGGAACAGATTTCAGGCGATTTCAGGACATTTCACATTTTAGGGTCCATCACCTTTCTCTTTTTCAACAATCACTGCAGAATAAGTGTACAAATCAATACTAGATATTTAGTACAATACGCTGCAGTTTTAGCCCAGATGTTAGACTGGTTACTGGTTATTGGTTACTGTTGCAAGAACTGCTACTTTGAATTCATTTTGGGTTTTGGAGTCCTAAAATGCCTGCTAAACCTCACTAAATGAATAATTTAAAATAAAGAAAGACAAAAAAAATGAGATTTTGTATCATGTTAGTGATTGAGTTGTCTAAGAAATTTGATTATGTGAGAAACAACAAACACAAAACTCATGCAGGGCTGGTTCTTTCAGTTTTGTTTTCTCATCTTCCACCTCAAAGCCAGTTTTTTCACGTCCTCTACTGCTCAGGTAGGCTTTGATAGATGGAGTGGAGTAGTTTCATACAGCAACCAATCCTCAGTAGGAACAGAGCCTTCTTCATGATTATTCTGGATTATATCTAGTATTTAAGGAGGAACCATAGATGTATATGTTGGTTTTGTACATGCAAATAAGTGACTGCTTCAAGTAATTCAAAGCCAATACTGGTGAAAGAGTAGGTGCTCAGGGCTGTGTCAGGTATGTTTTGACACTTTGGAAGGAATATATCTGCATGATAAAATATGAACTTCCAATACAGACAAATGGACGATTTCAATGAAAAGTGAGCATTACACAAGTTCCTCAAGCAGCCCAGCTGTGGCTGTTAATTATTGTTAATTATCGAAAATAGTTGCCACACACTGTTTTACTGAATGGAAGGGAACAAAAGAGAACCAAAAAAGTAATTGAATCAAGTATTTTAATGCTGCTTGAAGTTGATTAAGATGGGTAGAAATGTTTCAAATGTGTGTGTGTGCGCGCGTGTGTGTGTGTGTGTGTAAGTGACTCAGCCCACTGTGAAGGTGTGTGTGTGTGTGTGTGTGAGATGGGGGGGGGGGGGGGGGGGGGCTGCTGGCTTGCTTTTGTGCAAGGTCATGTTCCCAATATTGAGAGATGTGGGGGTCCTGCTATTCAGTCTGAGCCAGCTGGAGATTATGTAACAAGATAAATAGGACACAGGTCCCTGCTGACTGGAGGCAAGAAGTAAAACATTTTGTTCCCAGAGGAGAGAAAGAACGTGTGTGTGTATGTGTGTGTGGTGTGTGTGTGTGTTTGTGGCCCAGCCCACTGTGAGAAGCCAGCCCCGTGGTTCCTTTGAGGAGGTTCTGGCACCAGGATCCCTGACATCAGTGTTGCTCTCTGGCTGCCTGCTGTCTGGAGCTATGGCTGCACAGCTGGTTGTGGCTCTGCTGGCTCTCACCTCCCTGGGTGCAGCATCTGAGCCGGACTGTAAACAGCTCGTTAAACCTCTGGTGCTGGATAGCCACAGCCCTGTGAGTATCAGAGATCCTTTGTTAAGATCCTTTGTGGCGTGTGTGTGTGTGTGTGTGTGTGTGTGGAGGCTCCAGACACACAGTAGGTGTTTCAATGTCACTTGAACAGCTGAGTTTTACTTCAGTGTTAACCCAAGTTCTTTACAGTTTTCAAAAGAGTGATTAAACATACGTGAGGCTGTTAAGCACAGTTGCCAACTGTCATTTTTAATATACAGATTAGTACTAATTTTACTGTAATGCAGTTTTACAACATCTGGATAAAATTGTATTACAGAACAGCATGTTGCAATAGTTTCTTATTGTTTTGTAATTTGGTCTGTTTCTACTTGATTTATCAAATTATTGACCGGTTGTTATATGGTGTTCGACTGTGGTATTTAAAACTGGCATCTTACTTATAATTGACATGAATATTACATATCATTTTAATTATTTGGTTATTGAAAAATACAAGCTACAGCTACCAATATTATGACACTGTAAATAAGATTCTCAACAAAAAAAAATCTCTTCAACATTATATTTCAAATGAGTGTAAATACTGTGTTATATTTGTATCATCTGCTCTGATCACAGAAAAGCACCTGTTATTTGTTTTTTGTTGTGGTGAATCCTTTTTTTTTTAGCAAAATGTATTTTTTTAAAAAGCATTCATCTAACATAACTGATGTTTTTCCAAGAATATAACACAAAAATGTAAAATCACCAGTTCAGTCATGTTGCAAGCAAACCTTCTTCAGGGCCTGTTTGGCCAGAGTCTTAAAAATGTATCTATCAATATCTTAAATCTTTTTTGTTATTGGTTTTCTTTGTGACAAACATTTACGGTGTTACAGGAAAACTTTTCCGTCTTGTATTTTCACACAAACACAAAACAATTAAACTGTCTCTCAGAACATGTCCGTTTGTGACTTTTAATTAATCTAGCTTGCTAGTGAGCTAGCAGCAGCCATTTTACTTCTGTGTTGAACCTGATCAGGAAGCAGATTTTGTTGCAGTTCCGCTACTGACCACTAGGTGACAGCTCCAAAACAGAGCAAAAATCCCCGTTGGCGCTCATTAAAATGATCCACTGGTCTCTATATTCTATAGTTAGAATCTTTTTGAACCACATCAGTTAAATTGCTTAAATCAATAAACTGTCCAATCAGACGCCATTTGGCCAGACAGCTAGCCATTGGCTCTCTCTCCATTATATTGACTTCTGACCTGTGAATAAAAACCTAATGAAGGAAAGTTATATGTTTTAAGAGAATATATTTTTCTGTGCTTGGGCCTCCCAGCTGAACTTGTTTAGTTTTGGATGCCGTTCTGGTAGCATTGCTTGAAATGAGGATGTTCGAACAATTCAACATAAAGCAATATGAATTATCATCCTGGGCTAGCAGAAGCTAACCTAGCAAAGCTAAAACAGATGGGCATGATGCAGCAGGTTTCTCAGCGCTGTTGGTTCTGCCTCTTTGGAACATGGTGCCGGTTTGTCCATAGTTTATATACGGTCAATGCTAGATAGATAGATAGATAGATAGATAGATAGATAGATAGATAGATAGATAGATAGATAGATAGATAGATAGATAGATAGATAGATAGATAGATAGATAGATAGATAGTGTCTGAATGTTTTGTCTGTGTGCAGATTTATGGAAAATGGGTCCTTCACGTCGGTTCTTGGGACAAGCCGGGCCTGAAGTCTGACTTGGTGTCGGTGAACAGCTCCTGGGTGGAACTGTCCCCTTCCTCAGACAGTGGAGTTATCACCATCTACTGGGCTGACCGCCTGTAAGGAGTTTTATGATCCACTTTGCTAAAGTTATATGGAGTTATAAGGTGCATGATCAAGGTTAATGTTGATTCTCATTCCCTTTCTCATAACAGAAATGAGGATAAATGCCTTCAGGGTTTGGCAAATGTCACCATCTCAGGAATAACCAGTCACACCACTTGTATGTATTTTGAAAAGTTCTCTGTATTTTCTGTTCATACCCTGTCTCCCCCATATATATATATATATATATATATATATATATATATATATTTGAGTTTTTTTTTTGTATCTCATAGTTGTCATCAATGGTCACACTTCCTATCATGATGGGAAGTATTACGAGACCTGCAACGACTGTCTTCTGTCTGAAGACACCACTCTCCTCCCTGATGGCGAGTCAAAGGGACCGATACCTATTCCTGTTTAGTAAGGCTCTTTCTTTTCTGTTTTCCCAATCTTCCATCTTCAAATAACATTATAATAATAATGTTTTATATAGTATTGACATTTTAGGATGAAACTAAATTAACATATTTGTCTCTCTTTTTATTTATTTTTTTATTCTGTCCTCTCTTTCTTTCCCCTTTTCCTTTGACCCCTGATGTAAAGCACGAACCGGCAATCTGGAGCTCTCTGAGTTGGAAACCTTTAAGAAGCAGGCAGAATGTCTTAACTTCCCACCAGAGTACCACTTTGTAGGCACAGGTCAGCTGTCAGTCCAGTTCTCAGTCTTCCTACCACCCAGTGTGGCTGTAGGACTCGACTGTTCTCACGCTGTGATTTTTGTCTTATTTCAGATCTGTGTCCAGATGTCAGAGAAACAGCGTCACCTGCTGTTGAGAATCAAGAAAATGATCAAACTGAGACTGAACCAGCTGAAGAATAAAGCACAGACATGTCTAAGAAAGACCCTCTCACAGAAATCCAGTTTAACATTTTTGTTTATGTTTTTCGAAGGAAGTCATATTATGTGGTGGAATAACATTTTGTTGATCAGGCAACAGAGATCAAGTTGTCATGTCAAGTGAACAGTTTGCAGCATGTTGGTCTTTGTAGTTTTTTTTTAGTTTGTTTGTTTTTTTTTTTTTTTTTTTCTCTCCAGTTCTAAATGTAAAATCTTTGGGACGAGAATCCTCTCATAAAAAGCAGTTTAGAGATATTTGTATCCAGGTCATTTTCCGCTGCTTATATGTAGATAATAAAATCAGTCCCTAACCTCCCTCGTTTGTGTTATTCATGTCTATTCAGAAATATGCTGTTAAATTCTATCTTTGAAAATAAGCTCTCTAGACTTATGTTAAAGTTGTACTTGAGAAAACTACTGTAGCGCCTCTTAAATGCATCACTGTTCCCTAAAACACACTGTTGCTATGTAAAATCAGTCATCGGGGAGAAAAAAGTGTTACCACAAAGAGTCCAGAAGACCCCGGATGAAAACGACCTTTACTCCACCAGCATTTCAATAGTCCAAGAGCGGCTGTGGCGTTTTGCCTGAGCTCATTCAACAGTAACAGTGTTGTCCACAGAGGACCTTTCAGCGCTGTACTAAAGAAATGTGCTTGTTTCAGAGTGGCCGTTAGAAAACCTTTAGAAGAGCGTTTGGGCATGGAGAAGCCCCCCCCACCTCCCAGTATAAACTCTTGCACAACAGCCTCTTTTGTTTGAGAGTCTAGAGAGAAAATGAATCAGGGTCAGAAGATTTCTGTTGCAGGTCCGGCAACAATCTCTGTCTGACCATGGCTCTGCCTGTTGCTGTGTTTGTGCTGACTCTCACTTGCCTCTGTGCTGCATCTGCACCCGACTGCAAGGATCTGGTCCAACCTTTTGTTCCAGAGGAGCCCGAACTGGTATGTTGTGCTTATGATGCTTTTCCCTCTAATTTATCCCAAAAATGGTTCAGGCTGGCCAGACATTTTTAAACATAGTTACTGTGGGTGTACATTTGTTTTTTTGTTTTGTTTTGTTTTTTTTTTTCGCATTAAAGGTGTTTGGAAAATGGGTGTATGTTATGGGAGCAGGTGACCCCATGCCATACCACAATGCACTGGGGTCCATGAAAAGCTCCTGGATTGACGTGGCTCCCACTTCGGACAGTCATACTGTGACCCTACGATGGGGAGATTACTGCTTGTGAGTGTGGAGACTGCATGTCAAATGTGCTAATATGTTAGATTCACAGATATAAAAAATACAGCTGCTTCTGTGACATTTTACTTTCACAGTAACCGGTGTATCTTTGGGGAGGTAAATGCAACCATCTCTGGACTTGCCACCACTTTTCGCAGTATGTGAACCAGACAGGCACACATTCATCTTTCTACTTTTCCATCACAACAAACGTCCACATAAAAACTGCTATTACATAATGATTCACACTACTTTCTGCCTTTAAAGAAAACCTGTCAGATCACAAAGGACACATCCTGCAGACTTGCACCGACTGCCTCCTTTGGACAGACACCTTTCGAAACGGGGACGTCACTGGCAGATACATCATGCAGTTCAGTAAGTCCTGCTCTTCTTTCTTTTTTTTTTTTTTTAAAAAAAAAAAACATTTTAAAAACATTTTTAGATCAGAGCTTCAAACCACCATACAAATTCACCTGTCTCTTTCAGCAAAGACAGGAAAAATAGATCCCAAAGATGTCGACATCTTCAAGAAACAAGCCGAGTGCCTGAATTTCCCTGAGACCTTTCACAGCTACGATGGAAAAATAGGTCAGCAACTATTCAAGGAGCCGTAATGACTCAGTTGCAAAGCAATTAAATTGCCACAAGGTGGACATCTTCTACTGTTGAATCCAAAGTGTAGCAAAGTTCAAAATCTTTGAATGAACTTCAGGGTTGCTTATAGTCAGGCAGCACTCCTTCTCCTGGCCAGGAAATCACATATTTTCTCATCTGTTTCCTTCTCACAGTTTGTCTTTTGTGTGTGTGTTGCAGAGCTGTGTGCTGACGACAAACAGAATCCAGAATGAGCAGCGATGAAAGTGTCAAAAATGGATGTGTGCTCCATTTCACGAAAATGCTCATGTTTTTTTCATTTGTTGGAAGTATCTGTATTAAAGATTTTCAAAGTGAGAGGTGGGTTTTCGAAGGCTCAGTCTCATGGGATGCTCATAGAAGTGAGGAAATGTATTTGAAATAAACCATCTGTATACGTTTATACGAGTTTTTTGTAGATGAATGCACATAGACATACATAGATACAGGTTTTTTGTCTTTGTCTCATTGACTGCCGTTGACGTCAATTCCAATCCAAACACTCATTCCCATTTCATCAATGGCAGCCAGTGAGTTAAAAGGACAGATAGAGCAGTTTGAGAAGTTTTATTGTTCATCAAACCTTTCCAGAAACAAAGACTTTATAAGTGCCTTAGTGTGCATTTGGTGGGGGACTGAATTTCTTAAAAAACAATTACGGTGATCCCTTATTTTTCACGGTTAATGGGGACCGGTGTTAAATTTCTTCCTACTCATAATATCTTCCTACCCGAGTTGACTGTGCATGAGTATAGCAGCAACTTCAGAAGGCCATAATTTTCTGCTGCCTGACCGTTATCGCGGAAGAGAAAAGGTTAGTTTCTTGTATTTTTAATACTTTGTATGGACAGTATTTAATGCATATACGTTTGAGGGACATATTAAATGCTCCGAATGCCTAACATTTAATACTTTGTATGCACAGTATTTATATTGCATAGGTTTGACAGACAAATGAGATGCACGTCTTTATGGTGCATATGCCTGTGTGTTGAGTGAATGTGCTTTTCCAGCTGTATTAAACCTTGTTCAGGAGGTTACTTTACAGGGTTTGTCATATATTCGTTGGCAAGACGATAAATCTCAAACATCATTGTAATTTGTTACATTACACAAGAAAAATGCGCAATTAAATTAATGACTTATGATTACTTTTTAAAGTTACATCTGAACATTTTCTGCAAAAACCTTATATATGGTTATTAAATGTGTATAATAATATGCCACCACCCAAAACACAGAGGAGAGCAGATATATGTGCTGGTAGGATATTGTTACAATGTAGGAAAAAAATTACAGATGAGGCTATAATTTTCCGTTACGGTAGGAAAAATTTTAGGTAGGAAGGAATTTCAGAACACCGGCGCCCCCCTGCGTAAATCAAAATCCGCGAACTGGAGCCGGAGCCCCCCGAGCCTTGATAATGTGTTTAAAATATGTTTAAAAACCCCAAAAAAGTAGCGAAACAAGACAAAGGCTCAACTGTGGTCTTTCTGTTACATTCACAGCTTCTGGTCTCTGAACCGCAGTGAAGAAACTACTGGTATTGTGCTATTTTTGGCTCGTAATTAGCAGCTAACACGCTAACAACAACAAAAGAAACAGTCTGGTTTTCTCTGCATGGAACGGGCACTTTATTCTGGCACTGCAGGAACTTGTAACATCACACAGGTTGTATTGTTCGGCTCCTGTCAGTTAACAGAGAATATAAATCTATACACGCTGGGCTGCTGTTTATGCTCACTCCACTTTTCATTTAACCCCGTTTTCTTCTTCTGCCATCTCACAATACACACACTCCATCACCCATAAGGCCACATCATTACCCATAAGGCTACTTTCTTAAAGGGGCCAGACTGGCTCACAGCATTTCTTCACTGTGAGAGAACGAGCACAACATCCTGCGATGTTTCTGAGATTTTTTAATTTTTTTAAAAATTATATTATATATTTCTGAAAAATCCGCAAATTGGCAAGGGATCGCTGTATTTGGCTATCTTTGATAAATTGCTGACCATCTGTGGAGAAAAATACCATAGCATCCTGGAAATGAGCAAAAGTAAGTGACTCACAGGATTTCTGGTTGTAATTTTTTTCCCAAGAGGAGGCCTGCAGTCTTTGATCATCTCTTCTCTGCACACAACATAATTATTAGACTCAGTTTACTTAAAGACACGTTAACATGTCACATATGGGGATATACAAATCAAATCAACGGTACAGCTTGTTCTAAAATAACAGTTATTACTATCAGAACTACATCACATGTAATGCTTTTCAGATTAAAACAAATATGCTCTGTTTTGTTGCCAGTTCTTGAAAACAAGAGCATGAAACAAAAATCTTCAAAGAACGGTTGGATAGATTCTGCTATATTGTGATGATCATTCTGGAGGACACATGCTACAAAGATACTTCCAGATCAAACCCTAAACCCACAAACCCAGGTTAAGAGTTTCCTTTGATCCAACATGAGTTTTTTTTTCTTAACAAATCAAACACATACTGATTCTGTTTTATTATTAAGTTATATTTTGGGGAATATATTGAAGTCTGGAAGTTTTTCTTGAGACAGACTCCACTAGTGTTTTTACTTAAGCCACCAGCCTGCTGTATTGGCTCCCCAGGCCAGTCTGAATACTTTCCATCTTGCACGATCTGCTGCTGTTTGTTGATCCACCTGTTCTGGTGCTGTGTGTTTCTGAGCTGCTCTCTGCCGGAGCCAGTCCCCTACACCTGATAAACGCTTCCACCTTGCTTCTGGCACTGAGATGAGCCAAAGTAATAGAGGACCGGATCCAGACAGCAGTTGAGGCTGCCTATACACATGGAGAGCAGGTACGCCTGGTAGGAACTGTCACTGGACCCGTGGGCCAGCTGGACATAGTGAGCCATCAGGATGATGTTGGTGGGAGTGAAACAGAACACAAACACAAGCAGCACCACCACGGCCATCACCATAGCCCGTGTCTTCTTGGAGCGGTTCTCCACGTTGGCTGCTGCCAGAGCTTGAATGATCCGTACGTAACAGACAACCGTGAAGACAAGCGGAATGAAGAAGAAGACGGCGGCGTAGATGGGGAAGAAGTAGAGATAGTACGCTTGTAGCTTTTCCACATCTTGTACATCGTGGCAAGTGGTGATTCCAATGTCTGATAAATGGACGGTCTGTCCTGACAACAGGAGAGGGAAGACTCCCGCCAGCGACAAGAGCCACATGGCAGCACACACAACCGAAGCTGTCTGGGGGCTGCGCCATGTCAGTGAGTTCATGGGATAAACCACAGCCAGAAAGCGGTCGACACTGATGCACATGACGAGCAGCACTGAGCAGTACATGTTGCAGTAGAAGGCGGCCGTGACAACTCTGCACATGAAGGCGCCGTAAATCCAGTTGTTGCCTTGGTAATGGTAGGCGATTTTGAAGGGGAGCAGCAGGCCGAAAAGCAGGTCAGCACAAGCCAAGTTCAGCATGTAAATCACCGCCGCCTTCCTGGGACGGATGTGACGTACAAACATAACCATGGCAACAAGATTGAGGGGGACGCTGATGATAAAGACCAGGGTGTAAACGGTTGGGACAAAGACCGTTGCCAGGCGACCCTGGAGAAACTTTACGGTTTCCTCTGAGACAAAATACCGCTTTTGGGGGTGACGATGCTGGTTGTGGTGGCCGTGTGGTTTTATGGGCTCCCGATCCGCCTCCATGCCACTGCCATCATCCAAAATGTCTAATGCAGACAGGTCAATGTAGTCTGCAGGCTCGTCAGTGACCAGTACAAAGTGACCAGAAAAACTCCGCAGGAAGGGTGAGGAGCCTTTGGAGAGAAACAAAGAAATGAGGCAGAAATGGGCATCAGTGTGGCCGTGACATTAGTAACACCATAAAAACTGTTGCTCTGTCACTTTGGCCCAGTGATGTGGTGCAGGGTTTGTTTACTCGTTTTCAGTCAGCAGAGTGTGTGCCCGCCAAGAAATCTACAAATAGGATGACACTCAGCAACATGCTGCAAGTCAGTTTTTGGATCTTAGCTTTGATTAGTATTAAATAAAACATAAAAGACTAGAAAAGTAGCTAATCAATGTCACTATCATTTAAAATATCAGAAACTTCAAATTGTTACCCTCACTGGTGTCATGATGTTCAAAACCCTGATTTTGAAAGAACGCAGCGTGAGGTGCTCGGATGAAGAAGTTATTGGAGGAAGAGCAGGGACAAAAGCTAATTTATATTTAGATTTTCTATATTTAAGTGTCTTTTTAATCTTGTGAAAATGCTTTCATCGTTGGTTTTACTAAATCTAATGACGAAAATGGAGAGTCCGACACAAAAAAGCCATTTTGTTCATGCTGTGATGATGTTTTCTCATCATTACTGGTAATTCTCATGACACCAACAAAAGTCTTGTGAATGAGCCATATACAACTTTATAAAGATATCACCAACATTAGTTGTTAACGTTTTTCAGTTATCGGATTTATTACATAGTTACAGTGTAAAATAACGACTATTAAATCCTTATTTGAATATTTTTTTCAAACTTTGATGGAACAAATGGCAAAAATAAATGCAATTTCACATACCTTAAAAAAAAGTAAATATTTTTTTGATAATCAATTTTTTCTTGTTTTTGGCCTCATCTATTTCCTCTCCCTTTAAGTACCAACTGCTTAAGGTACAAGACAGATCATTACAAATGGATATAATGAGGTCACATCTCATATTAATTATATTAACAATTACAGAAACACAGCATAAACTGGGGTTTGAATTCCGTCTTTAAACGTTTTCAGTTTAAAAGATGGAACTTTATACTAGATTATATTGTTTCTGTAGCTCGTCTCTGATACTTTTTGGACACTGGACATGCTGCAAATGACCTTAGTTACCACTTTGTAAAAATAGTGGGGAGGGGGGGAGGAGTTGTGTGTTAACATTCAAGTACATTATTAGCTAAATTGAATTCAGCTCGGTACTATTCAAATACTTATTCAGTTTAATTACTGACCAGATGCGGGATGGAACCAAGCAGCGTAAAAGTAGGCCTAATCCAATATGAATATGTGTGAAGAAATTTCTATTTGTCTTCTGAGACTTTAACTTCCTCTCCATTTCACTGACAGGGAGATTATTTTTTACCTTCCCTTGAATAAAGTACATGTAATCTAAAGAATGGTTTTATGGATCCAATTCTAGAAAACTGAACATTTGTCACTTTTCTTTTTAATATGAATTTATCTTCCCAATTGTGAGGTGTGGACTGTGGCCTTTAGTATTAATACAAGAGAAATGAAGCTAATTACTTCATGTCTTGAACAGGTTGACACAGTACTTTTAGTACATCTGTAGTATATTAAGTACTTTTACTGTAATATTTGTGCTTTCCTTTAAGGGTCTTTAAGTCCTCCACCACTAAAAAACATTTACAGGTTGTATAAACAAAAGCATTGTTCACAAACATGCTTTACATGCTTTTTCAAGAGGCCGATAAACTCTACTTTAAAAAGGTTTGGAAGAAGCACAAAGTGCAGTTATAAAACATCATCCAAATATGTAAGAGTGAACAAATTTATTTGAATTTGAGGAAACTACTTACCATTTGGAGAAGGTAGAGCTAAACTCTGGCTAGTTAGTGAAGCAAACAAGCCTATTAACAGGTAAACCATGGCTTTTCTGTATATCCTCCAAATATTTTACAGCCAAGTTGAAATGATAGCTTTGGTTGAAGGGTTACTGAAGTATTTTTCAGAGAGCAAAAAAAGTTAAAGGCAAAACAGGGATACCCCGCCTCTGCTCTGCACATCTCCTCCCCTTGCAGATAAACATGAACCATAAACCTTTAAGTGCCGATTCAAGTGAACTGTTGTAAAATTCTGTTAACAGACGTGAGATGAAAAAACAAAAAAACAACAAAAACAAAAAACTTCTGAATATATGTAATTTATTATGCACATTGTACAATCATTAGGAGACAATAATATAGGGATAATAGCAACAGACTAAAAAATACATCAGTTGAAGATTCCCGATGCATTAAAACACTGTTTTAAAAGGCACTGGTAAACCGTAGTATTTGTCATGGCCATACAGAGCAGCTGGAGCATTGCACCCCAGCTGAATTTCTTAACAGGAAGTGCTGCTTCATCAGAAATCTTCACCCCTTTCCAAAACCTTAATGTTTTTAATGTACACGGTTGCAGTTTCCCTGTATCTTTACATACAAAACATGAATGCCATTTCAATTAATTTAAAAGTACATTACATTTACAATCACCACATGGAAAAATACAGAACAAAAATACAATATGAAGTTGACAACATTTCATTTGGTTGTGATCCTTTAAATTATAAATGGATGAAACAAAACAGTCTTACACCATGTGATGTTTTTTGACTAAATAAATTTAGTTCAACATATATTAGAAGGAGCATCCACTCCCCCCTCCACCTCTTCTTGTTGCCTTTTCCCCTCCAATTTATTTTCCATGAAATTTCTTGTTCAGAAGGAAGATGAGCAAATTGACATTCACTTTAGCTTTGTCAAACATCTTCATGACAGCCACGCCATCATACTGCAACTGAAGGAGGTCCTGGACAAAAAAGTAAATAAATAAATAAAAGATGCCATGAGAAGCTCAAACAAACCAGTCTTCTTTTTTTTCTTAGTCACAGATACAAGAGGTTGGTGTCGTTATCTAAATGAAACTGTCAAGATAAACTGCTTCATCAACTATTTTAGCTGCTGAAGGTATTCCCTGAAAAACAGTGCCTTCATTTCCACAATTCCTGTCAGTGGTCTGACGACGGAAACAGGAAATTTGACCATCTGTTACTGATGTTGAGTGGTGACTCCCGCTATCATGAAATTCTCACAGTTGGGAAATGTTTACCTGGAAATGAAGCTGGACTTTTTCCATCTCAACTCCCATAAATTTGGCTTTCACCTCAAAATCTCCAACTTCCTCACTGGGCGAAATGTCAAACATGACATTTTTGAACCTGAAAGATGAGAAAGACAATAAGTGTGTCAACATGGGACACATAGGAAAGATAGATGATACTTTAAATGCTCATTTGTTCATTTTCTCAAATCTATGCATATCAGACATGTTTCATTTCTCTCAAAGGTTAAGTATCCTCATATCTTTGACCATTTATACACATCAGATCCCAACTTCCTTTCTGGTGAAGGCTGATTTTAGAATATGACAATGGTTGCCAGAATAAGAGTTGATACAGGACATCTACATGAACTAATGAGATATTTTTCTTCCTGCCTGCACAAAGAAACTGCTGAACAGACGGCTTCCTATCTACATTGTGGGGAAATAATCTGCATCCACTGAGGGATATGTTTACATTAAGACAACAGAATGTGCCTAAAATCTATACTCTAGATGTGTGTAAGTCAGGGTTCTCATACTGGGTGTACTGGTTCAATACTGTATTGTTAACACAGGTCATTAGCATGACTTTGTGACCGCTATGCGTTGCTAATTTGAGCTCATGTAAGTGCAGAGGACTGGAGGTCCTTCCTGTTGCCATATATGCTGGTATGAGTGGCAGAGAGCCAGTATACACCTGTTTATATAAACACATGTTGATATGAATATACCTCAGGTATTGACTGATATTACAGATGGGATGAGAGCCACAGAGGTAGCAGACAGTAACATGTGCACGGCTGAGTCTCTGGTCAGACAGAAGTTTTGTCTCACTAAGTACTCACAATAAACAAATCCCACTTGTAGGACTGTCATTTCCTTTCTTAAAGAAAGATCCATCCCAGACAATTATTCTAGCAGAGAAGAAAGGGGCACATTTTTCACCAGCACTTATCAACTCACTGGTTTGTCTGAAGTCCTTCTATCTCCAGAATGACTCCCTTCTCATGCAGCCTGGCTGCAGTGTACTTCAGAGACTGGGGTTTCCATTTTTTGCTGCCCTTACCCTCTGCTTTGCTGTCCAGTTTTATAGATCTGCGTGAATTCCTTGGCAAAACAAAAATGGATTATGTCATCAAAAACATGATATACAAAAGCACCAAATAATTATCCATCCATCCATTATCTATACCCACTTAATCCTGCAGGGTCAAGGAGATCTGCTGGAGCCTACTAAATAATTATTTTGCATTAAAAGAAAAAAAAAAAAAACTTCCTTCTAACAAGGTGTAAGAAAGTAATCTCACTTCCGATTAAGGTTATCCAGGCAGGTCTTAATGTAGGTATCATAGTAGTTCATCTGCTCCTGGTGGAACACAGTTTTTGAGTTGAGTGCTGTCAGTGTCTGCTGGAGCTTCATGAGCTCGGCCTTCCTCCTCTGTCTGTAGCGCCTTTGGTACCGAATGTCCTGTCAAGTACAAGTTTAGCTGAACTTACATTTAGAAATTGAACAAACAGCTTTGAAGTTAACAGTAAAACAGAGCATCTTTCAGTTGGAAAGGAAGGCTGCTTATGAACCTTTGCTATGTCGTTGATGAGATCCTGGTATTTGTTACTGGCAGAGACAAGGCCAGCCTGCTCCAGGTTCCTGAGGTTCCTCACGATCTTCCTCTTCTTCTGCTCCAGAGGCAGCTGGCTATCCTCCTGTACTGCTGGGCTGCTTTTCAGACCCTCTGGTGTCTGAGCATCCTGGACAGCCCTGCGCTCTACAATCTTGATATGTTCCAACTCCTTCAGGAGTTCATTCATATTAAAAAGTGAAAAATTAAGTTTTTACATTATACTGCATAAGGAGATGAAAAAATTGAAAGAAATGCACATATAAAAGAAAGAGGAAGATAAAAAAAAAAGAAGTACTACCTGTGTTGGACCAGCTGGGGTCTCAAGAATTTCAGGTAATGTCTCTCCAGCTTGAATCCGAATCACGTCAACTATTAGCTTTTTTGTCCTGATAAAAACAGACACAAATATCAACTATGAGAAATGTTAACTGTAAAAACTTCCCTGTCCCTCAAACAAAAACATGCAAGGTTGTATTCATCAAGTTGAAGAAATGAGACAAATGTCAGCTTTCAATCTCCAACCATGAAATAGTTAAATTATAAACATATACCTCATGCCAAAATAATAGTTACAATCCCGAACAAAGGCGTTCCATGATTAAAGGAGTATTTGATTATTTGGGTTAGCCCTTGAATCCTACAGCACCATCATATATGTCTAAAATAAATGTAACAACTCAGGCAAAATAGTTAGCCACAACTTCTCAAATTATTTTATGTATATTACTTCAACAAACTATTTTCAATAAAAGTGGTGGGTAATAAATTGTGAGTGTGAACTAATAAGTAAATTATGAATGCACATAATTAACTCAGTATTCTGGACTGACATTCCCATCAGCAGTTAAAAGCTTACTAAATACTGGAAGAGGCCAACACTCTCTAGTCTCTTGAGAAAGTGATCCTGACGGATACATGCTCATAGGCAGATAACCGTAACTGCAGAAGCCCTTCCTTTTTGAACAGGATATGATAAAAGAGCAGGAAGGACAACTGAGATATGCAACTGAGTGACAGCCACAGAGGCTTCAACTGCGTCACAAGGGTCAGTGCTTCACACAGCATTCATTCACTACTTCAAAGTGTGAGAGAGGAACGGTTTTTCATTTGTCAGCAGTGGCCAACACCTGAATCCTCATCCTGAGAGGATTCACATTCATGTATTCTAACTGGACAAGCGCAACAAAATAAATTACTTGAAAACTTTGTGTCTTAGCATTGGTTCTAAACATAAACTTACTTTGTAATGAGAGTCTTTAAATCTTTGTCATCTCCTTCCATGAGCTCAAACTTGCTGGTTAGAGTGAGGGAGATCTCAGTCTTTGCCAGTTGGCTGAGAGCACTCTCTCTGTTCGAGTCATTTGGGTCTACAGCTCCTTCACCTGGAAGAAAGCAGCGTAGACTGTAAACCTTGAAACCTTGCAATTAAATTGTGAAAAATTCAATAAAGAGCTTGCTCAATAATACCAAGCAATGCCTCTACATCAGGCACGTCGCCCAGGTCCTGCAGCAGCTCATGTAGCAAGTCATTTCGATCTGGAGAGATAGCTTCCAAATGCTCCAAAAGCAGCTAAACAAAAGCAGGTGTGATTAGTCACATAAAAGTTTATATATTAATTACTGAAACAACTATTTCTATATGAGAACAACTAGTTTTAGCCATAGAAACACAACAACCAATGTACAGATCAAAAGTGAATGGGGCTTTAAGTGATTCTTACTTGATAAATACTAAAAACAAAACTTATAAGTATGAACTGATACATCCATTGGTGAAATCATCCTTTTGTTTTCACAAAAATATCACACAGAGGAAATTATTAGAATTATCTAAATGTGCAATATAAACGTAGAGGGGCCATCTGCCTGAAAAACATAATTCCCATTAGCCCCCATGTGGAGTGAAACTGATGACAAGTAGGACAAAGGTAGATTTAACCCTCTGCCCTATCCACTATGCACTTTCCAAGGAAGCTGACTGTGAAAATAAGGAAACAGGATAATGATGATGGAGAAAGAAAATACACAAGTGGCTAAGAGGGTGGGGGAAAAAAAAAGACAGAAATTCATTGTGTGTCTTTAAAACAAAAGGACCATTATGAACTGTACTGAGTATCTGTTGAAATGTAACCTGGCTTTGGCTTGAGATGCTGGACAATAAACACTAAACTAAGACAATATGAATCACAAACATTTGAAATTTGGTTTCCCTACCCATATATAAAAATATTCAAAATACTATTTGCAAAACATTTTTAAAAAATATATTATAAAGTGCTTAACAAGAGGGGATTAGGTAAATTCAGCCATACTTGCTCTCAAAAATGTAAAAAATAAAAAATGTCTGAATAAAATGTCATACATAGAGTGTCATTAAATGAAGACTAATCGGAAAGGCCTGATCCCCATTTAACACAAACTGACCTGGGTCAAGTTATCAAGACACTTTGTGGATCTCAATAGTTTAGGGGACAAATGTAAAAGGTTAATAAGTCTGAGATGTATTTAGAGGCAAAGCCATTTAAAGATTTTTTTTGTCATGATAAGGAGTCTAAACACAGTGTTTTAAACCACCTGGAGATGCTGGTGGGAGTCCTGACCGACCTGACTACAGCACTGACAACAGTTAGGAGTAGATCCAAGAGCAGATGGGAGACTCACAAGAAAACTCTTTCACAAAAATGTATAAATCATAAATGCAAAAGATAATCATCTGTATGTAAGCTGATATCAATTTGACTAGAGTTTACCAAGTGGGTGTTGATGATCTCCTCAATTGAGATGTAGATGATAGGTTTGCTCAAGGTTACCATGTCTGAGTATTCATCAATATTAAACTTCTCCTCAGGTTCAGGAACATCACACGCAGACTGGAAAAATAACCTGGAGGAGAAGATCAGTAGATGAGGCTGTAATTAGAGCTAAAAATATTGCAGGGATATTGTTACAAAGAAAATGGTACAGTGGGACCCTGGATTGCAAGTTACGTGCTATGCAAGGGTTTTGCGAGATGAGCAACAGTTAAACAAAAAAGAAAGAATTGAACTTGGTTAACAAATGGTAACTTGCAAGACAAGCATCATGCAAAGAGCTCGCTCAGGAAATCTCACAACTAAGCCGATGATTATTTCCCTCAGTCCGTAAAACAACGGGAACTTTGGTAAGCTTTCCACGTACTCACACCAGTTGGCGTTAGGGCTGGGTTAAACGATTACTTTTGTAATCGATTAATCTAGAAAATAGTTTTTCGATGCATCGATTAATCTAACGATTCATTTTTAAATCCGATTCGATTCGATTCGATTATCTCCCCCATAATTTGACCTATATAGCAATTAATGCAAATTTATCTCCATGAATAAAACACAAATTTCTTCTTTCAAGTTCAAAAATGAATTGTATTGAACAATACAACAATAAAGTGCACACAGTTGTAGTGCAATGGAATCCTATAATAAAAAAAATAAAATAAACTTTCCTTCAATAAATAAAACTGCAAAAAACACAATCTGAACCAAAATCTTATCAACATAAAATAAATAAAAAATAACAGCAGTGGTGACAGTTGCAATTTACAAAACAACACAATGTGTGACAGCAGCAACTTAGCCTAATCATTTAAATCTGTGAAATAAATAACAAAAAAATTCAAGTATTAGGCCTATTACAGTTAAGTGAACAGTAGTTTAACTTTTAGTAGTTAGGATGCTCTCAGAAAGTGCAGCAGCCTCCTGGGGGGTGCAGGGGGGGTGTTTTTTTTTCATCTGATAGTAGTCCTCCAAACTTTTCTGCTTATCCCTGTCCCTGAGAACATAAATCACAAACACAGTGCACAGGTTAATAAAACTATATACTTCTAAATGATCTGCCCATACCAATAAAGTATAATAATAATAATAATAATAATAATAATACATTAACCTAAAAGTTGAAAGTTAGAAAACAACAATGAATGTTTTATTTAAAAAAAAAAAAAAATAGACAGACAAAGAAATTAAAAAAAAAAAACTAACTTTAGCGTGTATTTGAGGAGTGTGTGTGTGTGTGTGTCAGTTAAAAAAAAAGTGTGTCTGCATAAGGGCGAGTGTGTGAGGGGCGCGTGTGTGTTTAAGTGGGTACATGTTCTGTGTGTGCGAGGCTAGAGCACAAGTTACGTAGTGTGGTTTGGATGAATGACGGGGTTAATCATTGCAAACAAGGAAAGAAAAAAAAAGTTGAAAACTTACGGTGTCTTCTCCTCCACACAAGCAGCTCCCGGGTGCCTCCTCTTTAGGTGCTGGTGCATCGCGGTAGTGCTTTTATGATATACCATCTCTATTTTGCACAGGTCATAGACCACCGAATCGTTACCTTTAGGTGTAAAGTACTCCCATACTTTTGACATCCTGTTACGAGATAGCTTCTTCTCCCCCGACTCGCTGCTACTCAATGCCGCGGCCGCCGCCATTTTTTGATTCTGAGTGACGACGCATCGACGTGCAGTTTTTGCGTCGACGTATTTTTTGCGTCGACGTAATCGATGACGTCGACGCGTCGTCCCAGCCCTAGTTGGCGTGTATCTCTCATATAGGCAGCATTTATGCAAGTGAACTGTTTATGATGACAGTGAAGCCTAAATTAAGTGAAACCAGTAGTGTTAGTGACAGTCATTCAAGAGAAAGAACTCCTAAGATTTGAGATTTAAGCTCCTCCTCCTCCACTTCATATTGTGTTAATATTTGTTATTTGTTCCAGATATTATAGACAATAATTTGTGCATAAAAAACATTAAAAATGATTTTTATATGAATATTTTTGGGTGTGTGGAGCAGATCATCCAACTTTACATTTATTTCCTGTGGGAAAGTTTGCTTTGGTTCATAAGCTTATTGGATTACGAGAACTTTTCCTTGCAATCCAAGGTTCCGCTGTACTACAAATCACACTGGAATAAAGTGAAACTTTAACGCTTCTTTACTGTACCAGTAATGTCTTTTTCCATCTAGGAAAAGTTTTTCAAAATGCCTTGTTTCCAGAAATTTGACTGAGGTTTGTTTTGTTCACTGAGTCACTCACTGATGAAGTGAGATAGACTAGGGGACATATACTCCTAATGAATTTGATTGTTTCCATCTGCAGATGGGACTTTTGTGGCGATAACATTCTTGCTTTTGCTGATACAGCACATAACAGCTTCTTTTGTCAGGATTACCGCCTTGTCAACTTAAAAGAAAAAAAAAAAAAAAAAACACTAAGACAAACAAATTTAAACGTACTTATTATTCTACATGCCTTGCTTTGTTATTGGAAGAGCATTGTTAATTTCTCCACCTCTCATGTTTCCCCACTTGATAATGTTTTCTGAACATGACCCAAAAGCAATCAAAGTCTGACCAGTGATCATTTTGGTCATTCTAGAAATGTCATGACCAACAAAACGATCAAAAGGAAAGTTGGTGCAAACTACAGAGCTTAGTTTGTCACTATTACGTTCCCCTGTCTTACCTAAACTTTTCATATGTCTGAGAGATGTAGTTGTTCATTGGTGTCATATGTGCGTTTTCGCCCTCAAACAGCTTATTGGCAGCGGCATGTTGGAGCATCTTTGCCACAGATCCTAAATTACGCCGCTGGTCCAGGTGAAGTTGCCCTCCTGCTGACATATCAATGATGTCAAAGCCATCAGGGGCCACAATGGCTGGATTCATGTAGCGGTAGTACAGCAAGTTTCCTACGATCTAGCAAAATAGAAAAAAAACAAAAGAAAATAGAAAAAAATAGAAAGCACAAAACATTTCAGTCAAAAAAAAAAAGGAGAGCACTGCTTTCACGTAAGCAACAGTCACAAAGAACATGCACAGAGCAAAACTTTCAGGGCTTATACCTTCAACAGATCATCTTCTGAGGCTTCTGGAAACTTTTCATGGAGGCTGTTCTTCAGAACCTTTGCTATGTATCTCATGCCATAGCTACATGCAAAACAAAAAGCACTATTGGGACATCAAAACACAAAACAACATGCATTCACGAGGCACACAGCAGATGAAACAAACAGGCTCATGACGGGGATGACAGCAGATGCATTAATAAGCATATTCATATTTACAAATACTTCTGAGTTTCTACTTTGATAAGATTTTCCATCAGCATAATGACATGGTACAACACCACCATCTAGGGGTGAATCCAGAGACTTCAGAAAATTGAGATCTATTTATATTATCGAGAGTTAAATACGAACATAAATAATGACAAGATGGACGTTTACTACAACATTATATGCCGTTATTCATGCAACAGGCAGTTGAACACTTAAAAACTACTCCCATGCCAAAGCATGTCATTAAATTATCTTGAGCACCATTTTATTATTTCAGTAATATCTAAACAAATATAGACAAAAACTTCATAAAATACGAAATAGATTTTTAAACATTCAAATCCCCCCCTAAAAAAGTGGGAAATTATTATCAACATTATTTATTATACTACATATAGAAAGAAATGAAATGTACAATGCACAAGCAAAGCTTAAAAAAAAAAAAAAAAAAAAGTAAAGAGGACTCTGACACTTGATAGATCAAGAAACTTACGGGATATTGTCCAGAGAGGACACAATGGAGTTCAGGACCTTATCTGTAGCAGACCGTAACGCCACACTGGAGGCCTGCAGCCTGCTCTGTACCTCCTCATGCGACATGGCCTGCTCTGGTGTCACCTCATAGGGCAGCTTGCTGAGGAAGACCAACAGCAGACAAATGTTTATGCATATATAACACTGTTAGTATAAAGTTTTTGGGGGGGGTTTCAGCTAAGTTTAGAAAATTGGAATGCATAAAAGTGGAAAACAGTAAATTACCAAGAGAAAGAAATGTAATAAATTAAAAAAAAAAAACAAACAAAAACACATGAACTATGACAGATATCAGACCAATATTAGAGTAAACCTTGGAAGCCCACCAAGGACAACCTTTTTCATGATCCGTTTATAAATTACCTGGCTTCTCCTGTAGCTGACTCCAGCTGGTTGACCCAGGCTTTGTACACATCCACAGGGTTGGTATTAATGCCTAAAGTCTTGTCATCAATGATGTCTTTGACCACTGGAGCCAACAGCTGCCTGAGGGTGTTGTGACCACGTGCACCTCTATTAAAGCTCACCACCATCTTAATGACTGTTGGGTTACCTGTTACTATGTCCTGGATCTGATCCACCTTAGAACTGAGAGAAGATATTACAGGGAACAAGAAAACTGTCACTAAAACAAGAAAATACAGAATATAAAACATACTTGTTTGGGAAATTCTGGTGTACTTTTCCAGGATGTTGTTTGTATGCAGTAAGGTCTAACACAACATATAACTGAAGGTGTATAATAGGTAGATCAACTTTTTATAGATTATAGCACATTGCTCGGAGTTGCAGTCCTCACCTGATCTCTTCTCCTAGAGCAGTTTTAAAGAGTTTGAGCAGCAGGTATTCCTCTCTTTGGTTAGAAGCATAGTTGTACAGGGTGAAGATCACAGTGTCCATAAACTTTGTAGACTTGTTTTGAGGCATCTGGAAGATCAGTTTAGCCAGGTAGGATGGATTGGTCTGTAGGGAAAGAACAATGTATATATAAAATGAGCATCAGCAAATAGACAGGTATTATGTTTTAATTTTAGTAGTACTAAGTAGATGTTCAGGGAGAGATGATGACATTTGAGTTTTACCTGTAACAGGTAAAAGAGATGCTGGTAGGCTTCTAGCTTTCTTCTTTTGCCTTTACTCAGTCCCTTAATGCCCAGTTTGTCTCCTCCAGTCAGGTCATCCTTACTGGTCTTATTTTTCTTGTTCTTCATTTTCTTATTATGTGACACAACATCCTTTACAATAAAAGACAGAAAATAAACATGGCGTTAAGTAGATGCCCCAGCTGGATGAGGTGGTGAATAATCACAGGAAGATCTTCTTCAGTGTTAGAATAATTAACTAATAAGGTAAAGCCACAATAAAGGTTTTCCAGTGTTGCCAACCTGCAGAGTGATCCTGTTCTTCACCAGCAGGCCGATCTTTATGTCCATGAGATTCAGGTCTTTCTCCATCTGCTGGTTGGAGCGAATCTTTGTGACCACTTCCTCCTTGAGCTGTGTCAACTCCTGTTCTTCCTGTAGATCCAGGGGACTCTGCTCCAACAAGTGGACAAACTTGCGCACCACTGACAGAGGAGGATCTTTGGCCCCAGCTAAGATTCAGCACATAAGAAAACCAGTTTAAGCACTGGAATTGTCTGTTCATATAATTTCTCTGTCAAAAATATTTTTAACATGGGCTGAACAATTTGCACAGAAACAGACTTCACAGTATTTCTGGTTCAACTACACATGTACCAAAATAAAACTAGGAGTTATGATCTGGGAACGGTACGTTACGCTTTTACCAAATTCACCAGGAAAAGAAAACATTTTCCTAACAAGATTTTGGTGATTGAACATAGAAAAGGTGTAACAATCACATGCGCTTCATTATCACAGATGCTTCTGTATGTTCTATCATTTCAAAACCATGAATTAAAGTTCCTTGTTGTATTGTCTTAATTAAAATTACAATTCCAGAGTCAGTTTTTGTGTTACATCATATGGTTGAATCCGACCACCAACGTTTTGTCAAAATCATTTAGCTCCAACTGCTGTCATGAAAAACAGCATTTTGACTCACTCAGGGTTCTGTAATCATCTCTGGCTTTGTTGGCCTTTAGGAAAGCCTGGATTTTCACAATTTCTTTTTCCTAAACACAGAGAGAGATGTGAGTTTTGAGCAGCAAGGAAAAAAGGCAACAGTAATGTTGAATGATGTTACTATTACTCACATGATCTTTGAAAAACGTCAGCCTCTGATTGTATTTTTGTTTTGCTTTCCACATTTTCACCAGAGACTGGATCTAAAAGTACCAGTATTTTGTCAAGACGATATGTCAGCAATAACGATGATAATGATAATAATGCACGTGCAAACAGATTTATCATGTTTACAAATCTCTCTTACTACAGCCATTTCAGCTTAAGTTACATTTTTCTAAAATAAAAAAATATAAAATATGTATATTACCTTAACGACAGAAGCAACATTTTTTTGGAGCAAATTAATCCTTTCTTTGTAAATTTTTTCTGTTTGTATCCTTTCCAGCAAGCCTGAGAAAAAAAAAGAGACAAATATAAACAGAAAAGAATCAACTTTTGTGTCAATCAGCAACAACTGTTGTTATTTAATAACTTTTCAATAGTGCTCGGTGCCCCCCAAACATTTCGACAGTGTGGTTAAAAATCCTTTATAAACATTTTTGTACACTTCTTGACCCCTCAAACCTTTCTTTGTACCTTTCTTTTTCTCCTGTATGTCACACACATTCATACAATACATTTATCACAAACTCAAGAGCACATCAGGGTGTGGGTTTAGTATCTTATTCATGAATACTTCAAGATGTGGACTGGAGAGACCAGAGATCAAACTAAACTGATGGACAACCCTCTACCTTCAGAGCCCCAGCCACACCCAAACATCATCCACACTTCATACCTGCAATTTGACAACATATGGTTCTTGCTGATGTAAGTACTCCATCCTCTGGGCATGTTTTCTTCTGACCAAGTATCCTCTGATTCTCGCTTGCAGCTGTGTGACGAGGGATTCATTTGCCAGCCAGAGCTGTTCTCTGTTATATTCTGCAGTCACACAGCTGACTACATTCTGAGAGACAAAGTCATGTCAGCTCCCAAATGAATGTGATTCTTGCTCACAACAGTAAAAAGGTACAATTTCAAACTGAACCTAATAGGATTAACTGAAGTATTACCAGGATTTCCTCTTTACTGAGATGGCCTCTGTTGTGTTGAAATCCTTCAGGCTCCTCCCAGGTGCCCTGACCAGTCTCCAGGTTATAGAAGAAGTCATATCTATCCTTGATGCAGTGCTTCACCCACACACTATCACGGCTGCCTAAAGGAAAGCAGAAAGCACTATTTCCGTTAAAGTCAATGTCATACTCCCAAAATCAGGTCATTTCTCATCATACACTGTTTTCATAACCAGCATCTTTCCTGTGGATAGCGCTACCAAGCAATATTTGTGGTTTCCTTCAGTTTATTCAGCATCAAGTTATCAGTGTCACAAAGGTGCTTCACTTTCCAAGGTACACCATCATGGTAACCTTTAAATAACCTGCATGTTATGCTCGAGATGAGAGTTCAAAACAATTACAAGCACCACTCTCTCACAAACAGAGTTGCTCAATAATACAAAGGAGCTGATTTCATCGAGGGGGAAAAAAAAAAAAAAAACAACTTTGAGGATAGTATTATTTGTTTGTTTTTTTTTTCAATGGTTAACTTTGCCTCACAAGCATTGATTGCATATTGATTTTTAAATATGTGAAATTGTAATGTTGACTCATGCCACTGTGATGTGGCAGTGGTGTTATGGACTTGAAAAATTGAGAATGCATGTGATCCAGCTATTTCATAGGATCCTAGTGTGGTTAGTATATGAGAAATACTTAGCATTAAATGCAATTTTCAAGAATGGTCTTACTGGGTTTACAAACTCAAAAAAACCTGGGCTTACATAAGACCAGCAATGTAACAATGCTTAGTGTGAGCTGGGCCATCAGCGTAATTTAGGTCAGACAGGAAAAATATGCACTGTGTATGCTAAACTTACATAATAGTACAGGCCCCAAGCAACGCAAGTACATTTACCTTCGGCAGAGCGCTGCTCATTTGCCTCTGTGCCAGTTCATCCTGGTATGTGTCAGCACATTCTGGGAGCACTGCTCTCACTCCTGCACCAGGGGCCTGCAAAGCCTGCAGGGTGCTCTGGGAGTCCCCCTCAACCACCACCTTGTTAATATGAGCTACTGCTCCAGCCACTAGTGAGGTACATCAGACAAAGATGATGCTGAATTAAATATGAAAACAATGAACTGTACAATAAATAGTAGTAAGTGAGAAAAGAATTATATACAGCAGTGGTTCTCAAACTTTTAATACTGCATACCACCTGAGAAACTGTTCAGCTCTCATGTACCACCATGATGACCAATTTTAAAATATAGCCATATATGACTTCTCAATTAGCTTTAAATTCACAGGAGTTGTTTATTACTTATTGTAGTTATTTATTGTTACCTGAATTTCGTTTGAAACGTATTTATAATGCATTGTATGTTTCCCATTTATTAATAATTTAAAAAAAAAGGGAAAATGTGGAATGTCCTGACATTCCCCCGTGTACCACCAGTGGTATGTGTACCACAGTTTGCACACCACTGATATACAGGAAATCATACGCTTTATATTTTTTAAGAATAAATGCATAATGACAGTTTCAAAAACCAGGACATTACCCAATAACATTTAAAATAATTAAAAAAAGAAATTGAATATGAAAATATATATGACAAGCACACATCAAAAAGTGAAGAAACATTTTTCTTTGTTTTTTTTCATGTCAAATCAACTATTCAAAGTCAAAGCTGCTAAACTGTAGCCCTTAGTATACATGTCTATAATACTTCAAAAACAAATGTATACTTGAGGACCTATAATGTAACAATGACAATACTGAAACTATCAATTATGTAGTTTAGTATTCTACCCATCCATCACATAACTAAAATTAATGAGGCCTTAACAATTAATTGAAAGTATAGATGAGTCAATTCCATGTTGGTACATACATGTGAGGGCCTCCTCTCCATCCTGATTAGCTGTTAGTATAGCTTCCTGAATTTGATCCAGCCACAGCACTGCAGATTCATCGCCCGAGTTCTACAATCAAAACACAAGTCACAAGGTTGTTTTTCTTCTCAGAAGAAAATGAAAACACTAATCATGCAGAACAATTTTTCAATGTCAAAACTTAATATATTTTCAAACAACACGGGTCAAAACATTCAATGTATAGGTTAGAAAACCTCACATTTATAGTAGGTGTGCATTAAGTAAATTCATCAAGTTTCTGCTGTATGGTGGAGATTTGAGTCAAGTATCTGATGGAGTATTTAGATGTACAACAGTAACACTGTACAATCTGAGGGTATTAGAGAAGCCACAAATAGACAGTAGCACTTCCTCTGTGTGAAGAGGTAAAATCCCTGCAAAAGGAATCAGAGTAAACAATGTTTATACAGCTGGACTATTGTACTCGTTCCCAGGCTAATGTTAGACAGCCATGGTGGGGTGTGGGCTACATCCTCGACCACAGAACCATCAGGAAGGAAGTCATCCATTAAAGCTGCCAAAACCTCTAAAATTAGTGCCTCTTTACATCTGCATTTAGAAATTCGTGTTAAAACATTGTCAGAGATCAACATTTCTGCAAATAAGAGTAAAGGTAATACTGGAGAGATACAGTTGTTGAAAACTGAGCCGCACAACATGAAGACATAATGGGGAAACTGATAACTATCCAGAGAAATAAACTTCACTGAAATGAAAAGTCACAATTTTTAGAAGAATATTATATTTTAAAGCAAAAACCGCTCAAGACATTTATTACAACTGATTCTAAACCCCATAAAATTCCCTGAGAAACATAAAAATCAATAATTATAACACAAAAACCAAAATAAAGTAACTTGCGAGGACAAGTTTCTCATGAATCACAACTGATGGTCCACTAAGCAGACACCCCTCAGCCCAGTGAGTCAGAGGGAAGTTAGTGACGCAGGCAGAAGGGAATTTAGTTTTCAGACCCGAACAGGAAACATGCTCACTGCACCATATGCAGATAAGCACTCTGTATACAAGCAAGGAGCTGAGCTTGGGCACATACCATTATCAGTTCTACTGTTGTGCTGCAGAAATGCAAAACAGTCAATTTTATCGATGGAGAACTTTTCTAAAGAGAGAACCAAAACCAAAAGGGGCGAAGACAAGGAACCTTTAAAAAGCACGGAATATTGATTCAACAGTGATGGCTCATCTTGTCCCACGGCTCCTCATTTGTTTGATGGCAATGCAGACCAGTCACCAAAAAGGTAAGGTTATTTAAAAAAGGAGATTTGTGAAGATTACATTCAGTTCTTATGACTGTCCAGAGTAACATTGTTATTTATGTTTGAAGCATAGTCATTTTGGTAGACTTTAACTGGGTAATGCCCAAATCAAAATAACAGATTCATTACTGTAGTGAAGCTGTAGAGACAACCGAGTTCTAAACTTAAGATTACGATTTAGGGAAGTAAGGTTAATTCCTTTGTGATCTTTTTAACAAGTCTTTACACAAAAATCAGAACACAAAACAACAGTTGGAACAAATTGATGCCTTGTTTTGGCTACCTTTGTTAAACTAAAGCTGATTCAAATATTGTTTTTCTACAGGGAACAGAACTAAGAACGGAACCCACACTCAACCTGGACAACTAGCAGAACCAAAAACCTTTCGTGGTTCATTACACAAACCTAACTACACCAACCAGCTGCTGGGCTACCTGCAGCCCATCACTGACCCTCAGCTGTATGTGGACCCGGAGGACCCAGTGACAGCCTTTTCTAGGGGGGTTCTCAGCAACTGGGTCATACCTTCATCATACATCGCTGCCATGCTCGTGGGAATCCCCTCCAATACCTACATTCTGGCTTTCCTTAGAGTCAGACTCAGAGAAAGGTCATGGTCTGCGATAGTTCTTTACCTGAACCTGGCCTTGTCTGACTTGCTGCTCCTGCTTTCTCTTGCACTGCGGATTCAATATCACTTCAGTGGAAGCAACTGGATATTTGGAGAAATCTCATGCCGGCTTATTACAGCTTTATTTTATGGCAATGTTTATTGTTCTGCTCAGACTATAGCATGTATTAGTCTGAATCGCTATTTGGCTGTGGTCAAACCGTTCTTGTACAGACGGATGGCTAAAACTACAGCAGCAGTGTGGACATGTTTGGTTGTATGGTTTCTGTTCGGAGCTGCTGTTGTGCCTGAGCTCCTGGTCAGGCAGAGCTACCATGTGCCCCAGCTGGGGATCACCACCTGTCATGATGTACTTCCCATAGAAGAAAGATCCCATTCTCCACTGGTGACATACAGACTCATGCTGGTTTGTGTGGGCTTTATACTACCTTTCATGATTTGTATCTATGCCCACTTAGCTGTGGTTTACCACCTGGGACAAAGTGCTTGTGACTGGAGACCATTCATTAAAGTCAGCACTCTGGTTTTCTTCATTTTTGCAGTGTGCTTCTTGCCGAGTGGTATCCTTCATATAGCCCACTACATCCGCCTGCTTGCAACTGGGGATGACAGGCTATATGGCTACTATAGATTGGCAGTCTGTCTCTGTTGTTTTCACAGTTGTCTGGATCCCTTCCTGTGCATGCTCATTTCCAGGACTACGGACTCAGAGCTTCAATTCATCTCGCTCCGCAAGAGACTTCAGAGACCAGCAGTTATGACATGAGACTGAATGTTTACACACACGCACACACACACACACAAAGACACCTTTCCTGAGCATTGTTGGAACACAGCGGGAAGACAAACTTAGCACTGGATACTGAATAACCATGCAACATGGAAATCTATGTTAGATTTTAACAAGACCACATCTAAATGTTTATCATTCTAATCTTCTAAACCCAGCAAGTTACATGAAAGAGATAGGAGGGAAACTGAATCCGGTAATGGTCGATATATATGCAGAAATCAAATCTTATCCTTCGAATTTTTCACTTTTTGCAAAAGGTGTGTCATTGTGGAATGTGTGAACTAATCAGAATTGAGGAAGATCATTGTGCCATGTAGTGACAGTTTATGGATAACTTGTACTTTGAAGATGTCAAAGATGAAACCACTTTTTTCTGGATGTATCAAAAATAACTTGAAATGTAAATGTTATTTTACCTGGCATAAAAGTTGCTTTGTATGTTGTAGGACATCATGGTAGTGCTTGGCTGTGTCTGGGTTCACTCCTGTCAACTTGGCTGTAGGGAGCAGCAGAGCTGCAAGTGTTTGCTGATGATCACCTGAGTTTAGCGCCTCATTAATCTCAGCTATAGCTATAATGCCTAGAAGCACAGGACAAAAACAACAACAACAAAAAAAAACATTTTGATATGGGAACTTTAGATTTTAAAACTATGTTTAAACTGACAAAATTATTGCACACATTTTATATTTTTATATATATATATATATATATATATATATATATATATATATATATATTATATATATATATATATATATATATATATATATATATATATATATATATATATATATATATATATATATAAATGAGAGAGAGAGAGATGGATGGATATATAGATATAGCCTTACATTCGTGTTCTTCTTGGACCTGAACATTGACTGTGTCAATGCACTTTTGAACATCATTCCAAGTGAGAAACTCTTGGCCCTTGGCAAGACCCTCAGCTCGTTCTTTGATGAAGCATATCAGCATATCTGTCAAAAAATGTCATGTAGAGGGTTAGGGTTATTTTTAGGGTTAAAAATAAAAATAAAATTCTGATTTCATGGTATCAAATTAAATGACTGCTAATTTAACAAATGGGAAAAGAAACCTACATAGAAGTACATGAAATAACAGTTTTAAACAATAAAATACAAATAATTATGACTCTATAACTTACAAAGATATAAATGGTAAAATAATGAACAGGCACAAAAAGCAATTCCTTTGAAGATGTACCAGCAAAAAAATGTTCTCAAGAAGAAAGAATAAAATTGACATATCAATGTTTTATTGTGTTAACTACTGATGTTCCAAAGACCTTCTTATTTGTTAAACGTATTTGCATTCGCTGACACAGTTTCTCAGCAGAACAGATCCAAATGTCCTATAGCCACCTTACCTGTTGAGGTTGTCGTGGTCTATGTTAGTAAAGCCCAGAGGGGAATCTGTTAGCTGCTCAATCACAGCCTGCGGGTCTTTGGTGTCCAGCACTTCGTTCAGCACTGCTACAGCTGACAGCATCTCCACAGCTACACTAAGCTCCTCATGACTCAGCCCAGACTAATAAAAATAAAGTGCTGAATCAAAAGCATGATGTGACATTTCACTGGAGTTTATTGTGCATCTTATTTGGAAAACAGATGGCTATAAGCACATCCGTCTCAGAATGTATATGCCCACAAATGTATAATCTGTAACAAAGTGACTTACACGTCCTCCTTGTAGCTGCAAACTGAAAAGCTCAGTTTGGTAGAGGCTGGCAGCAGTTTGGTAGACAATTGGCAGTTGTGCTTCAGGGTTCATCAGTTCCTCCACTGTCTCCACAGCATTGCCAAGATGAATTGCTTTGTTGATCCTTGCAACTACCTCAATTTCTGTTGAGGAGGAAAAAATATATAAATACTTCAAAGAAATAAAATCTGAATTCTATATTTTTTTTTATATTCAAACATAGTCAATTTAGTCATACTGACTTTACATATCCAAGTTTCAAGTATTGAGGAACTAAGCAAAAAGAGCCCAAGCAATTTTTAACTGTTCCCAAAGAAGCACCAATCATTCAGGGTTAGTTACAAGTTACAAAATATGCTTACTTCGTTTCTCTGCCTCAGCAAAGTCATTGCAAGAGGTGACCACTCTCTGAATCTCCTCTTTGTCCAGAGACAGAGTCCTTACTCCATCCTGTAGCACATCGATTAGAGCACTTTGTTTACATTTCAATAAAAAAAAAAAGACCACATTAATGCTAAAAATACTTTCATACAGGCACAGGGAAGATGCAGATCCTATGGGTCTTTATTCAAAAAGAGGTGATGAGTTTTTTTTTTTATTATCCTTTCTGAATAAGAATATAAAATTGGACAACAGCTGCAGCTTCACTGCCAGAACTGCTGTGCATGAATAACATTCAAAATAAAAGTTGATTTGTCATTAGAACCAAAACCTCTTTATTTAAATTCAAAACATAAAACATTATAGTGATGTGACAACACAGGAATATTTATGGACAAACACTACATTAAGTGTAATGGATACACAATAAAGAGTGAATCAAGCAAGAGAAAAGGTTTGTCAAGAAAACTGTTGTAATCATCTGGTATGCATGTATGCCATATGCGAGTGAGCATTAATGTGCATTAATGTTTGCATCCCTTTGTTACTGATGTTAAACTGATGGTGGAGGTACGCACCTTGGATTTATGTTGACAGTAAGTGGTGAGATGTTCCAGGTACCAGTGACAGTTTGTCTCCTGAACACTCAGCAAGGCTAGAGCTTCAAGTCGAAGTGCAGCCAACAGAGCAGCTTCATCTTGGGTCGATACTGCTTGATTGACCTGTCTGATGGCTGCCTGGACTTGAGAAAGGAAAAGCAATAAAAAAAAAATAATTTTATCTACACCCATTTAAATATATCATGTTAGATGTTTCTTCATTCAAATATGTACTCAAGTTATATAAAGTTATATTAAGTGGGCACATCCTTACTGTTGACAAAATCAATGCAGTTCTGGATTTCTTGTTGAGTGAGAAACTCCTCATAAACATCTCTTTCTTCAGTAGCAACTGAGGACCGCTAACAGAAGAAGAGAAACAGAAATATATATTATTTCATATTTATTTTCATGTGCTCACACACTCCCCTCATAACTGTGACATTGCATATTTGACATATCACATCTCAGTCATGTAGGAAACATGGGATGCTCCTTGTTTGCACAGTAAATGTACAGTGAATGGGAGGAGAGATTTCAGACTGTGTGGAGGTCTGGTGTCTGGTAAATACAGCTGACACTGCAGTGACAGGAATGTGCTAGCAGGGTCTGTGGGGTGAGATGGTTCTGGCTCCACTTTCAGGTTCCACAAAGAGAACTCTGGAGTTGGCACACTGCAGTCATAAAATCACCTGCTCAAGTTTATATTTTTTGCTTCCCTAAACTGTAATGACTTAAAGTTGATCTGAAATGGTGTGAAATATTCTGGTCTGCTAAACATCTGTTGATGTCAAACTATGATCACTGCTAATTAATGCACTCCCAAAGGCCCAGAGTTCTACAAGAAGGACAAGAGCGGCTTACCAAAAGTAAGCCTGAGAAACAAAAGTTCTTATAGTCTTGCAATTCTTACAATATCACTATTGATTCAGTTGTAAATAAGGTCAAGTGCCATAATACAATGTGGAACATTTAGAGAATTTTATTTTTCCACGTATAGACGTTCAGATAAAATAAAGCTGTGTGTGCGCGTGGCGGGGGAGCAGGGAGGTGTCAGATGTTACATCATGTCTCACTAACCCTGTAAATCATGTGTCAAACTTGATTGTGGGTCAAAACTGGCCTACCAAATCATTTCATCTGGCCCGCAAGAGCACACCTATATACCTACGATTCACTGACTACACAAACAATGCATAAACAAACCATACATCCCATCTTACTAACGGATGTCACTATCAAACAGTTTTGCTGTTAAGTGACTGTTTTGGAAAAAAATATTTCTTTAAAAAAGAAAAAGGTTATGCATGAAGAAGAAAATTTAAAGAGATGGAAACTGCAAACATGTTTCTTTTAATGGCGACAAGCCAGTATGTTTAATTTGCTAAGGGACAGCAACACTGACTAGACAATGCAGTTTAATTTGGTGTTTTACCCCAAGAAAGAAGCAAAATAACCTTAGCTACCAAAAAAAGCAACAAAAGGTCAAAAAATGAAAAAGCAGCCTCTTTTTTTTTTTTTTAGCAGAACATGTTTACAAATGTTACAGCAGAAAATGATACTGGGGTGAAATTAACTTTACTGTGGCTGAAGAAATCAAACTTCAAAGGGTCTTCTCGAAGCCCCCCCCCCCTTCTTTTTTTAAAATTATTATTGTATGCTGAATGCTGTATATGAGCAAGTTTTTTCTGATTCGTCAAGAAATGCCTCTGAAGATAGAGTCTGGGAACTAGTGGGAAATCTGACAAACAGCTAGTTGAGTTAGGCAGTTATGTGGCTTTTTCATTAGTTGTTGACAAAAACACTTATAATGCTTAAATGCTGCATCTTGCCATTTTTAGAGGCCTGAAAGCAGATCTGTTTGTCTGCGAAAGCACTGTGAAGGTTATAGCATTACATCTATTATAAATACTAAAATATAAAGAAAATTATCTTATACAATAAAAAAAGAGGTACATTTAATTAATATTTCATTTGCTGTATAACTGGCCGTTTAAGGAAAACAAAGATGTGAGCCAGGATGAGATGGTCTAATAATCCTGCGGTACATGATGACATTTGGAGCATAATAATTCAGTGTAAAATAATTTTTTTATGTGAACTTTGCAGTCATCTGTGCTAGTGTGATAAACATGGTAAAAACAAAAAACTCATTTTTTTTTACATTTTACCACTTTTACAGAAGTACATCTGAACACTAATTTTTTTGGTAGAACAATATCATCTAAACAGGGGTGTCCAACTCCAGTCCTCGAGGGCTGCTGTCCTGCAAGTCTTTGATGTTTCCCTGCTTCAGCACACCTGATTCAAATGAATGGATCGTGAACAGATTTGTGCAGACCTGGATGACAAGGTGATGATGATCCATTCATTTGAATCAGGTAAGACATGCAGGACATCGGCCCTCAGGGACCGAGTTTGGACACCCCTGATCCAAACATAAGTTTCTAGTTTCACTGGACCAAAAGAATAGATAACAATGTAAACAGGCCAAAAGGTTAGACTTCTCACCCTCCCTGAGGACTGATCCTGTTTACGAGCCTTAGACTGGCTCAGTGTGCCCTGGTAGTCTTCGGCCAAGGACTCCTGGGTGTTCCTCAGCATCGCATTGGGATTTTTCAGGGCTCCCATTGTCACAGATGCTTGACCTCTGTCAACAGCCTCATTGATGGCAATGACAGCAGCATGCACTAAAATAAGAGTGTGCCTAAATGTGTTAGCCTTGATCAAAAAGACATTAGGAAAAAACACTTGGAATGTATCAAAAAGGACCAGAACTCACAGGCAGCCTCATCCACTGACAGCTCATTGGCCAGGATACCTCCAATTTTACTGAAAGCTGGCATCTGAATGCCATACTTTTCCAGTGCACTCCTCATGTTACTGATCTCTTCCTCTGGAAGACACATTTTCATAGTCAGGTAGACTGCCATGAAAGGCACAGTAAATGCTCAATTATGATCCATGAAGTACAACACTTCGACATAGTATTCCTGTCTTGATTAAGATTCAACATCTCTTTTCCAACAGTCAAAAAAAAAAAAATATATATATATTTTTTTTTTTTTTTTTGATTAAATCTAACTAGTTACACATTTTAAAATTTTGTCATAGAGATGCAACTGTATAACTTTGCAACTACTCATCACACTCAGTGACACCACAAAGTCTAGAATTGAGTGCAGTGACCACACACATCGCAAATGATCGAGACAAATAGATAAGTAGGTATTTTAAGATAAAGACTGTAAAAGTATAAAGTCTGCATTGTGTGAGTGTACACAGAAGCAGAGGGAGGACAGAGTCCATTTTTTACTCTGAGATCATTGCAGATACATGTAGAGGCCACAGTGTACTGTAAAGTCATGGGAAATGGTGTGAAATACATCACATTAATTTGTTGTATTGAAATATTTACTTTGTATTTGTCTGTCCTTAAATTCTTCTGCTTTGTTATACTTTACTTCAGATACACACACGCATGTGAGAAAGCTGAGGAAATCGTTCCCAAAAAAAAAAATCCCAGCACGAAAAATATTAGCATCCACATCACAAATATGAGGAGCTGCACACTTTGATAGAGTATATTCACTTGTGAAAAAACAATCAAGTGTTCATCTTTCAAATTAATTCAGTTGATAATAGATTTAGTCTTTCTTCTGTTTAAATTTTATGTCATCTGTGCTTTGTAAAACAGACTATGTTATCAAGAGAATCTCATGATCACAGCTGTTACCTGTAAAGTCCACTTTTCCCAGCAAGTCCTGAATCTGTGGTGCAATTCCCAGTTTATACAAGTACAAGCTGAAATAAACCAGGACATAACACTCATCAAAACGAAAAGAAACATCTAAAAGGTTTGAGATAATATGCAGGTTAACAGTATTGAAAACTAACCCCATGGAGTAATCCCCCCCCCCCCCCCCCCCCCCCCTCCTCCTCCCTCATGTTCATTTGTGATCCTGAAATCTACCTTCCTTAAACCACAGGGGGGTAGTATTGGCTCAGATTACACTGAGGACTAGCTGGCAGCAGCCAGTAGACTCCTGAAGCAGTGAATTAAAAAAGCAGGTGGGTGGAAACTTCATGAAACTTTCATCTTCCCGCAGGTACCTGATTAGTGCTGATGGATTATAAATATTTCAGGACATTCTAGCATCAGCAAAGCTCTGAATGGAAGAGTTTAGTTCTGCAGATACTGACTGTTCTGCCCTTTGGTCACACTGTGTGAGCAAACATAAGATGTACCCTGTCCTCAGGACACAGGGAGCTTCAAAAAACCTAAAATTTGCTTATACAAAGCACAGTGTTTGACATACAAGCAGCTGATTCAGTCTGAGATACTAACACAGTAACAGCTGACTCAGGTTAATAAGGGCAGCTGATTAAGCGGCAGGGACAACAAATAATCACCTACGAACCTAAAGCAAATACTTATCTCCGCATTATGGATCATCTTTTTATTTTCAGTTTACTCTTCCTTTTAAAAAGGACTAAATGAGTCATACACCACAACAGTAACAATACAGATAAAGTTTCAAAATATAATCACACATCATTCATGTCCCAGTTAAATTTGTATGAACTGTGAAGAAACATCTATGGCCTTTGCCTCAATGTCCCCATGTGTTTGTACCCAGGAAAGTATTCACTGGGAGCTTGTGAGACCAGAGCTGGGCTTGCAGGAAGGAAATGCACGTGTGCACATAAGGAGGGAAGGAAACCAATTCTCTCAGGACTTGATCAAAACACTACAACAGAGAAACAGCTTACATAACCACTCCCTAAAACTGGGTTTGGATGACTACGATGGATCTAAAATAAAAAAAAATGTGGACCCCAGTACATTCAAAATCATCTTAATTTAAATGAGCCTAGACCTCAAGTAAAGACCAATCCATACATATTCAAGTACAATAATAAATTTTCCTCGCAAAAATATTCAAACTAACAATGAAACAGAATTTAGATTTAGTGATAAAACCCCTAAGAAAATCACTGAACTCTGAAAAACCTAAATAAATTGTGAAGGCATTTGTCTAAGCTGTATGCTTTGAAGGTTACGTTCAGTGTTTCAAACAAGCTTGGGTTATATCACCTCAAATCTTTACTTCCCATTTACCCTTTAATTGGAAGCGTTTTGAGCAAAAAACTCTGTGAAATTGTAAATTATATTTTTAATAGCTTCTTAAACTGTAGCTACATATAAATCTGATTTATGTTTAGAAGAAATAGGACCAATATAACACAAATAAAAAGGTCTGTTTGACCTGAAATGTCATCCATCACATAAGAGTAGAAGTAAATGTTTCAGTTTCTGATTTATGTCATTTCTCAAGCATCATTTCTGCTTTTGAATAAGAGAATAGAGAATATTTTTGAATTTTGAATAAGAGAACAATTACAATTTAAAGTGTGCATTATTAGCAGTTTTATAGGTGCATCTTGAAGCCATCCTAAAATTCTGTGCATGTGGAAAAACAACTACTACAACACGTCAAAACCTAAGATCTTGACATTGTCTCCCAAAACCATAGTGTGAAAAGAAATGGATAAAAATAAGATGCAGAGTAAACATCAGTACAAAGAGGATCAACAAGTCAAAATGTACACACCGGTGTACTACTTTCTGTATTCAATTTGCCCAGTGATTGATTGTTTCATTGCAGTTACCAGAATCCCAAGAATCAGTCCTTTGGATTTATTTCAGTCTTACCTCAATGCATGTATGCAGTATACCACCCTGGGCATGTTTTTGCGATCATACACATCTGTTGTTTCAGGATAGAATATCTGAAAGAAAAAAAAGGTCCTAGTTAGTGTCATTATCCCCATCCTACGTATTAATGATACACAAATGTATTTCTTTTCCCCTCCCAAACAGGTAGATTAGATATTTTAACGATTTCTATAACTTCACTTAAATCTGAGTATTACATATTTTACACACACTTTGGGTGCAACCTAAAAACTAAAGTCTGTAGAGTGGTAAAATGATCATACAAATTAATATTTCTAACATATGTTTGAAAAAGATCAATTTATGTAATGAAGTTTCTTTCAAGACCTTCCAAATGAACGCAAAGAAAGTGGAGGTGGAAATTGATTGCACCTTATTTTCTTTTCCAGGATGCAGCTCAGTGATATCTTTTGTGTCATCTCATAAATGATGCAATAAGGTTAATACTGCTCCGTCAGATGTGTCACACCCCTATTACAATTTCAAGTGTAAAATATGTGGCAATGTGCCATAATGCAGCATGCACATAGATAAGCCAAGTGGGTAGATCTATTTCCTCTGTATTCCTCTGTATTAAAGCACGAAAACACTATTAGAATTATACAGCAAAGAAAAATAAAACTTATATATTTAAAAAAAAAAAAGAAATCTGTAGTTGCAAGGGTCCAGACTAAAGGTTTTCTGTAAGTTTGAGTTTTTGGTTCGAAAACAGGAGTTTAGAATTGGTTTTGCCAATTTTTGAGTATGCTGAGTTACTGCAATTATACAAACACATCATCAATTAAATCTCTGTTACTGTGATTCACCATGGCAACACCAAGTGAACGGAAGATATCCTCCTAGTTTCCTTCGCTGAATCAAAGCTTTTCTTGCAATTTGAGCACATCTTTTTGCATAAATGTAACAAGACTGCAGGGGTGAAGAAAGACAGTTAACATGGGAGAAATTACAGAGTAAGTGAATGCATCATTTAAATATTTAATGGCTGTTAGTTCTATTTTATTTCATTTTTTGCCAGCAGAATTCCCTTGCATGAAGAGTCAATGACACACCCACACTCTACCACTGGTGGCTTATTCCAGAACATTCATTAAATATTTAAATTACGCATTCACTCACTCTGGAATTTCTGTTTTGAAACTGAAAACTCAGTTTCTAAACTCAGGGTTTGTCAGCTCTTGAGCTGTTGAAAACCTCTTTTCTGAAACAGGACTCGGGGTTCCCAGGAACAAAAAAATACATATATATCTCAATACAGGAAGGAGATCATGTATTGTTGGATATGTCAGTGAAGATCTTGTTTTGGACATGGCAAACCGGCGTGGCTTGGTTGTTGTCCTGGTGATTTATTATATCACTTGTATTTATCACTCTTGCCATATAATTAAGTTTGAAAACGAAACAACGCTGCAGCTGAACGGACTGTATTGAGTTTGCAAAGCAAAACAGTACAGGTGTTTGTATGTATTAATATGTGTTCTTGTTCAAGGTTAATCCTTCAACAGAATACCTAGAATCAAATGCCCCAAGTCATGTGATTTTAGGCTTTTGGTCGCATTTTGGTTCAGTATGCTCTCACATCAGGAGAAACAAACTGCACCTTAGAAAGTTATTCAGATTGCGAGCATCTGTTTTTGGAATTTTCAGTCTGATTGTTTTTGGTCCTTACCCAAAGGTGATCACAAAACTAGCCACAGAAGGCAGAAAAATTAACTCTGGCTTGTTTTCAATGGACTAAAGCCTGTAGGTCTGAAAGCAACCCACAGGACTCAAAGGGGCTATGAATTGTCAATGTTTGCATTCCTGTTAGTTAAAAAGGGAGCAGGTGTCTGCTCAAGCCTCTTACCTTGGGGAGGCCCACTGACTCCATGGCTCTGAGCCACTGCACTGTGTTGTCAGTGTGCCTGAAGTGCAGCCCTCTGCTCTGAAGACCGACACAGAAATGCGAACAAAAAAATGTAATCAAATTAAATAATAATACTAACATAATTATGAAGAACTGCAAAGAAAGGGGATGTGCACAAATAACCCTCCATTACAGAAGTGAAAATATAAGCAACACGTGAACTGTTGTGATACCTGAAAATACTAGTGTAACTAGTGTAAAACTGTTTCATTATAGAGGTTCCTGAAAGATCTGGAAACCCTCTTCCTGTCATGTGAGGCAAACTAAAAAAAATCTAAATATAGAACAAGCACGACAAAGCAAGTCAATGGAAAAGATTTACCTTATATCGGCACTGATCTCTGTCATAGATCTTTTTCTCAGACACCTTTTTGGGGGCAAAAAAATTGGCAAGCTTGCCAAGATATACACCATTCCTGAGTCCCTCTTCCAGTTCTGTGGTTGGGGGCAAATCCTCATCTAAGCAAGCCTCCATCCACCTGGAAGGACACAAACATGAATCAGAGGATTTTCATTAACACACTCTCTTGCAACTTTACTAACCTCAGATGTCACCAGATTTTGAGGAATTTACCAAAATTCTAAACAAGTATTTTAAATGCATGAAAACACAAATTGTTGTTCAACCAGCACAGAAGAATATCAGGATGAGAAGAACCTGTTCAACATCATGAGTAAAATATAGAGCTTAGTTCAATGAATACAGAGAACATGAACTTTCAGATCTCCGGGAGCACATTTATCAACTTCTTTCCAACATTGCTACAGCTACTGTTCCATTGTTTACACTGCCATCAGATATCCACACATAGCAGTGGAAAGATAACTGGTCCCTGAATTTCTGCATGCAGTCAACAATACTGGACTTTCCAACACCTGTAGCCCTTCCTGTCGCAAGCAAAAGTGAAAAGGTTTAATGAATGTACTTATAATAGTAGAATGTTATGTACAGTAACAAAAAGTAGACGGTCATGTAAACATAAAATAGTGATCATTTCCTTGACCTCTGTATTATACTAACAAGCCCTGATTACATTGATTGCATTACATTGCTAGAAATTATTATGACACCCAGAGCCAAAAGACACTTTCTTTTTAATGTATTTATTATGCTCACGAGGTTAAGCAGAGCACTGAAGTGGTTTGTTGGTGTCAGGGGAATGGGCATTGTTACAGACAACACCCACACTGAGTCCAGCATACTTTAGAAAGGGGGTTGCTCATACACGTACAGTGCAGTCTGTGCTGTGAGCTTACAGTACTTGTCAAAAGGTCAACGGGACAACAGTCATCAAGTTAATTTAACAAAGATATCTGAGTTTAACTTTTGAAAGACAGCATTCTGTCATGAAGCAAAATGAACCTTATCTCTAAAAGGTGACCAAACAGATATTTTTAAAAACTAGAAACTCAAAGTTATGCATATAGAATATTCGCTGCATTAAATCTGTACAAACCTCCTTCCAAACTAATGTAATTTCCCTTTAACAGTGGTTTCATGGCTGCAGCCTCCACCAGACTATTTACAGAGAAATGAGGAAAAACCCATTCCAAAAAACTAGTGAATGATTAGTAAGCAAAGTGAATCACAGTGGTATGAGTTGGTTACACATTATCCTTCTGCCCACAAGAGACATATTTACTGCTATGGTTACACCTCTCTCCTGACAATAAAAACTTAAGTCGTAATATATGAGTTACTTTTCAGCTTAATGCTCATTACTTTATAAATGAACATATCCTTAGCTGAAAAATTGAAGTGCAGGTTACAGTGATTTAGCTTGTTGAACTATATAAATGAGGGTTTCATTCGCACCAGCGAATCCTGCCTTTCCTCACAAGGCAATGGAGCCTTCCCTCCCACATGCATACAGATAACACCTTGTTTAGATTAATTAAGGTCATGTGGGTGTTCAAATGATCTATTCTGCCAAAACATTTGTCAGCACATTTAGGACACACCATGCACTTTCAAAGCCAACTCAGTCAAGCATGCAGGTTATTCACCTTGAGCAATAAAACCATTCACATAGCGAGTTATGTCAACCACTGCTGAAATTATTCAGTCAACAGGTCTCTGCCGAAGCTCAAAGTGTTTTATAAAGTGGAGAAAACAGACGCCATATTCGTTTTTCAAATATGTTTTGGGTGCTTTAATATGTAACGTGTGATAGGCAACTTCTTAGGGGGGTACCTGAGTACCACGAAAATTGTGTCCTCTAGGTGGCAGCTCCAGTTGTTACTGTTGCATTTGGGACTTTTGGCAGATATAAAAACATTATTATTATTTTTTTTATAAACCAAAAAAATGAAACTCCCACTGATTCAGAAGCCATTGATTTAGTGCAAGGGTAAAGACAAATGAGGAAGAACGTCAATGTGCTGAGCCTCACAAGAAATTCCAGGCTATGTTCCCTTCAATCCAGCAAGGAATAGATCATCACTGATGGCAACACAAGTGGCTGATCCCATCTACTTTGCCTAGAATATCTGGAGGAAGCCATAACACAGAAAAGGCACATGTCTACAAAACCTTGGAAAAGTGTATAAATAGAGATCTGTAATTAAGAGATTTTTTTAAATTTAACTTTCATTTTCTTTGGATAATCACCATTAGCTTACACTTAAGAATGTCTAACCTATGAACAGGCAGACTCATCTACGGCTGTTAAAGGAACACTATGTAACCAAGTATGTACTGACATTTCTTCATCGTACCAAAAACAACCAAATTTGTTCCTGCTCGCTACACAAATAACCTGCACGCTTTGAATTAGTCCTGCCTCAGAGTGCAATTTCATTGGCTAGCTCTAGCTGTATAGCCACAACCCAATTGGCTGATGCATAGATTGAAGCAGGAAAAGTCGAAAATCCCCTAACATTTGACAGAGTCAACGCAGTTGAAGCGTCACAGAGTCCACAATTGAATTCAGCAATTGATGAGGTCACTCATTCAAATCTATCAAGGTGGATGCAGACAACGCACGCAATGCGGCTGTGTGAGTGATTTTACTCCCCTCTGACAGAATCTGTCTTAGGTCTCATTAAAGTATGTTAGATAAGACTGTCAAGAGGGCTGGTGAAGGACACATTCACTCTCACAGTATCAATCTTGGCACCAACACCCCATAACATATGCAGAAAGAAAGGGGGGGGGGGGGCGGCAAAAGACATCCATCGCCAGTCAGATATGGCTCTGCAACGTGTCAATGAGTGTAGCTTATAGCTGTGCATATAGTAGTTTTAAACACTACATACTGCCACTAGTTTTATTCAATAAAATTTCCATCCATCCGTATACCTGCTTTTACATCTGTCTTTGGTTAATGAAAACACAGTCAAGAAACATCCTGCATGGGTTACCCAGCTCCACTGTGAAACTTCACTTCCTGTATTTAAAACAATGGAAGACTTGTCTCCTGAAACTGGACAGGCTAGTACTCCTGTTTACAGCTCTCCTGAAAAAAGGCCTTCCTGTTATTGTCTAATCTGTGACCTGCAGTACTAAACAAAACACAGCTTTTGGAAAGTATAAATCTTTCTCAACTTTAACACATAATAAGTAAACTATTATAATTTGCTTTACCAGTGTTTTTCCTCTGCACAGAACACATCTTGCGTTGCTTGTGTTTTATAGCTTTGTCATGCTGGTCATGAGTTTGAGTGTACGCCTGGGGGTGAGCAATCAGATGATCCTTTACCAAGCAACAATGTGAATTTATGATCCACCTTTTAGCCAAAAAAAAAAAACACATTAATGGTTGCCACAACACACATAGTGCATTACACAACTTAAAAGAGCCACCATTTATTTTGTGAATCAAAGGCAGTTTGTCAGATGAAAAATAGACAAGTGGATCAACATCCTGAAAGAAAGTGTCCAAGCAGTGATGATATGGATCACCACTTCCTGTCAGTACTTTTACAATATCAGGACGATAACAGGATGCAGAAAATAATGAGTAACACTTTCAGCCTTATGTATAAAGGCAACAAAATGTACACTAATCATGTGATCTTAAGAGCCCACGAAACTCAGTAAAGTAGATTGTGATTCACATGATAGGCTGTGATTGTAATAAAAAAAAAAATAAAATGATGGTGCTTCTGCCAGACCATCCATGCTTACTCTTTGTAGGCCTGTGGGTGTAATGAGAGAAATTCAGCAATTGTGGTAGGTTAGGGTGTGTCTAACATGCCAAAGGCCTGGACCTATATCAAAGCAAACCAAAATGGGTTTCCATCCCCCAAAAAAGAAAAAGATCTTTAAATGTAAACCATGAACTGTTTACTTCCCAGTGAGAGTACAAAGTTTCTTTCTAGAAATAACTCTACTGGTGAGTGTGTGTGGCCAGCAGGAGGGTGTGTCAATCAACTAATCACAATTGTTCAGTAACTAAAGTTGTAGATCTAGGATCAACAAAAAAACAATCTTCTGTGTAAAAATTACAGATTAGAGCAAATTAAATCTTTAAATTCATCTCCTACCAGCAGCAAATCAACCACCAAGATTTTACAGCTACAAGTTTCCACTTACCAAGCAAGTTACAGTTTACAATGATTTCATGGCAATAATTCTGTGTTGTTTTGAATAAAATACATAATTATAGCCATGAAAGAAAACCAAGCCATTCAAAGTTCAGAAGTTGTAATCCCAGTCACCTTGTAGGCAAAAAAATGTTTTTGTTTTTCACTATTTTATATTTTCTGTGACATTTTGCAATAAACTGCTGGTGAATTCTTTGTTTTGTAGATGTAAACATGTGTTTTTTATGATGCAACAGTGATTCATCCAATATCACTTGCTGATTAAATCCTTGTACTAGCCCAATCTTTCCCCTGCCACTTATATGTATGTTACCACTAGTAAAAGCCAATTTGGGTACAACAGTGTCAGGACTAACTTTTGCAGAGGGAGTGCTGCAACTTGGGCTTAGAAGTACATAAAATGATTACCACAATAATCGTAACAATGATAGAATCCCAAGAAAGAGAGAGAAAAAAAACAAGAACTGGACTGCCCACCAGTCTGGGATGGGTTAGAAAACCATTTCAAAATAGCTTCAAGTTCTTCATTGAACAACAAAGGTGGAGTGGATTTCTCAACAAGTTCACCCCAATGTCAGATTGTACAAGGCTCAGAGAATTGAAGAAAAGGAAAAAAAACAAACGCAGCATCTTAGACTTTACAAGCTTTTATAGTTAAGTTATTAAATATTATAGTTTACGACAGCATAATTAGAGATTTCACATGACTGGCTTGTTCAGAAGACTTGTCATGAAAAAGCCTATTCTCTAAAAAAAAAAAAAAAAAAAAAAAAAAAAAAAAAAAAAAAAGAAAGAAAAAAAACCTAGACACCACAGGTTAGGTTTGTAAACTTGTATTTGAACAAATCACGAGATTTCTAAAACAACATGGAAATGTTTGGCCATAATGCACCGCATCCACATTTGGGGCAACTTGTAGTCAACCATGAACTCCTGGTATTACTGTCACATGCCAAAGGACAACAATCCCAAACAAAGCAGCAGAACTAAATCAGAATGAAGAAAGGAATGACAGTGTTTTAATGACCTCTTCTAAAATGCCTAAAAAAATAAAAATTAAAAAATACTTTATCTCATTGCTGTTAAACAAATGACTTGAAGTAGCTTAAAAGAGGTTCTTCAAAAATGTTAAATCATTGGGTGTGGTTATATTTTTTTATTCCCACTTCTGCATTTTGGCTCAGCTGTCGTTAATTGAATAATGACCTCTGTAAGAATCACATGTCCTGATATGTGAAAGCTTACAACTCAAATAGAGTCAACTTTTTCAAACGTGACTGGAGAGTTAAGATTTTTAAATCAGTCTCTCTACATTTCTTCAGCCCTTATATTTACTGCCCCCCCCCCCCTTTATTGTCCAAAGTAGGTGGTCAGTATTGGTTACCATAGCAACACTACCTAGTTACTCTCAATCATGTTTCATGCTACAGGCTTCTGACTCCTAAAACCAGAACCTAATCCCATGCTCTTTGTGGCTTACAGCGTCATTAGAGGTCTGTTTAAATCCTAATCTAACTTGACACATTTCACAGAATAGTTTCCACTCCACAGCTGACAAGGTTGCGGGAAATTCAATGGACCTGGGATGAAATTAGAGGTGAGAGTAATAATTTTGAGGTTAGCCTGGGTATTTTACTATTTTATTTTATTATTCTTTTTCTGAAACAGTTTCTCTGCAGCTCAAACTTCAGCTCCACTAAAGTTTTGCCCGCACACTATAAAAAAAAAAGTGATTATGATGGATGTCTGAATCAGCTCAGTTTAGCTCTTATTAATCCTTACTAGCCTGTGACATAAGCAGATAATGTAGCTTAAATCAAACATTCAGTTGTCAAACAATCGTCTGTCAAGAATGGCAAAGGCAAAGTAGTGGAAGCTCCATGCTCTAATGAATTTTAGTATAAATAATTAATTTTGGGAAAATATCTCTTTGTGACTAGTTGGGGTTGTCACAAAATCGGTTTTAGAAAAGGAATGATCATACTTCTGGTACATTCTTACGCAGGCAGATGCACTTGTAAAGAAGACAGGAAGTGGTTTAGTTTCAGCTTTTTTTTTCCCCGTCAGGCACCTCATAAAGATTCAGATTTATGATGTCTTTACAATGACCCAATTTGGAGGGAAAATAAACATGTTTAATGTGAAAACCAGCTTTTTTATTTGATATTTATTAAGAGTGCTACTCTTTCACCATGTCAGCATCTTCCTGACTTGATAAAATACTTTCCAACACGCCAACAGTTCTGTATCATCATTCAACATGATGTGTGCTTCTGGTTTTATCTTTCATTACTGCTTCACGCCAGAACAAATACTCATCACATACTGCTTTATTCCTTTATGTGTATATTTCTTTCACCATCTACCTATGTCTTCATTTCTCAACCATTCCTTCCAACAGTCCTACTCCCTAGAAGAAAAAGCTGTGACAAAGCAAACAACAGGAAGAAAGTTGGTTGTCTTGTCAGCACGATTCATTAAGCTCCCCTTAGTTGCTCTATTTTTCTCTTCATCCTCTCCCACCTTACCGTTTGGCCTCCTCCAGATGACACAGGTACTCATAGGCAATGTTTTGCCGCCTCCTCTCATCCATCTCTTCAGCTGATAGCCTTTCGTCATCCTGAATTGCTGGAAAAAGCAAACAGTCAAATCCATGTCATTCTTTTTACTCATTTGAGATGCTATTGCAGGTGATGCTTTCTAGGACATTAATGAAGTTCTGTTAAAGGACTTGGACAAGAAAACTAAGTCAGTTAGAACCAGATACAAAGCACTTAAATTTGTGTTTTATTTTCATACAGGTAGTTAATATTCAAAAACTTCTTAAAACTTAAATTAACAGCAACTGTGGTGACAACTGACAAGTGATTTCTGATGGGAGTTGACCAATACCTGCAGCTTAATGAAATCTCCTCCCCCCTAACACACCTTACCCCAGCTCTAATCCAATCAAATGTCTTTATTTCTGGCTGAGTGAAGGAACGATCTCCGGCCCAGGGCCTCAGTTTCAGAAGAGAGGTTTCTCCCACAGGAGTAAGGGCTACTACTTGAGGATTCGCTCCAAATAGCACAGCTTTAAGGGTTTATATTTTTCACAGAAAATGAGATATACACCTGGAGATGACAAACGACATCTTTTCTGATGTTTTTCACAAGTGATGTGAAGCCAAGTAAATGCATTTAGCTTGTTTATAAATCTTTAATTTCTACATGGTGGTTTGAAGGAGACTTCTGTGACTGACATCTGCTTTGGCTTACGCTGTCCTACATAAAGCAAATTAATTTCTTTATAATAAACATTCATCACAGTTGCCATCTTGTTTTTTCTTGTGTTTCTATTTCACCAACTACAACAACAGGTATCTATAAGGCCAATCTGAATCCTTTTAAACCTGTCACTTGGGTAAATTCATCCCATTCATTAGTCACCTGCAGACATCTGTTCATTAAGTCTCAGGAGAAACTGAGACACGATGTGGTTGGCATGGCCAACCACATGCTGAGACACAATGATCATACCACTTCGCTGAAATGTTTTCCACCCACATGACAACATCATCCAGCAATCTGACCAAATGAAGTGGCCCAGCTTTACAGATGGCATTGATGAAAGTGTATAGGTATCCTCTCAGAAGCAGTCACAGCAGCCTTGGTTCAGCCATTACACAAACCTCTGACTCACTCGCACACTTCCTGGAAGAGCCTGACTGCACTCTTACACTAGGTGTTATATTTAACTATCAGGATGGGTTCGTTGCTTTTGTGTCACTTGACCTGCTTTACTGTCTCAGGGGGCTTTCTACGACAACATTTTTAGGGTGATCAAATGGGGAAACTGCAAATCATGACATACTTTGTGTTCAAATGTCACGTGTCATAGGTAAATCCATATGCTGTGGTTCATATTGCATTTAGTGGAAGTATTTCCAGAGAACAGCTTGGGCTCCTTAATGAAGCCAGGACTATGGTAGCCCAGCTTCAAGTTTTGTAAAGTCACAGCTCCGGTGGATCCACAGTAGCAGAAGTGGATCAGTAAAATCCAATAGTTTAAGACTCAGGGAAGAAAAAAGAAAAAGAAAAACACTTTCTCTGACTGCACATTTGATTGGTTTTACCAGTTTGCACTTTGCCCCACAGGTGAAGGCCTGCGATAGGATATCTACTCTCTGACTTGGAAACATTTAGCTCACCTTCGAGTTTTTTTTTTTTTTTTTTTTTTTTTTTTTAAGTTTTTTTGTCTTATCCGTTTACCTAGTTACATTTTTGACGAAGCCAGTCGCACATTTCTAAACAGCAGGATAAATCCAAAGTTGATGTTTAACCTCTGAGAAAAAGCCTCGTGTGCAGATACGCTGATACGAAATGTAAAACAAACACAGAACTGCACTGTGGTGCTGTTGGGGACACGGTGAGAGAAAACGGCAAGCTAAAAATAAATAAATAAGGTTTTAGTTTTGACATCATGGATGTGGGTCTTTCGTTGACAGTCCGACCCTGTAAAAGAATCCAGAGAGGAGTGGAGCCAGGTGCAGGTGAGCCACCTGCTGCTCATCATCATCGTCATCATCCTTGTGACGGCACCTTAACGCTAACGGCTGATTTCAAACGGTTCCCCTGGCAGACCGGCGGTCAAGAGTTTAACTCCGTTAAACTTTAAAACCCGTCAGAAACTGTGTTACTTACTTCCATAGCGTGGCTTCTGTAACGTTGCGGTTTCTTCATGATACATCCTGCCTCGTTTCCTCCACTTGTGAACTCGTCTGAACTGGAAATAACTTCAACCAGCAAGCTAACGTTTCAACAAGCCGCCAGCAGCGAGCCGCGCCTCTCAGGATCTGTTGATATGAATAAAACTGCTGTGGCTGAGTCTGGCGCGGGGGGGATGCCGAAAAGAGGAGGGGAAACAATTTACGAAAAGTTTCATGAAAGCCCCGGCTGTGACTTGCAGGTAACGTCCCATGTTGAGCGCGACTTTTGCTGGGCTCCTGACCAAAGTGCTCCGGTTATCTTACCTTCCCCGCAGCGCTCTACATGCAATGATTGACGGGACAGTAGACGTAGAGTTTAGCACCTCGCACCACCCTCTGCTGGTCAAAAGGTTAATAATACCCCTTATTTTTGCTTTATTCACAGGTTTACAATTTTCATCTGCAAAATTATTTCCCCCCTCCCCTTTTAAATGTATTTATTTGTTTTTGCTGCTTTGTGCTTACTAAGCCCTTTACTAATATTTTGGTTAGCCTTGTTGCTGGAAGGTAGGGAGACCATGTGTGGTCAACTGAAATTTGACAGTGCTGATTTTAGATTCAACATCCACATATTTGTCAGCATCACTCGTGCAGTACCTGGTCAAAGATACTGCTTCCAGCCTGCTGGACTGGAGTCATTTTTGCTTGGTATCATTTCATGACATCTAACCTTGTTGGAAGTCAGGTTTTCATGACAGTATCTGTCATGAAAAGTTTGTGGAAAAGTTATATTTTGTTGATAGTGCCTCACATAGATGGATAGTTATATGGATGGGTAGATGGACAGACCTTGCTGATTCCAAGCAGGGCAATTCATGTGTTACAGCAACAAGGATAAGACATAACATGTTAAAAAGTGAAAATGTATATGAGAAAATATGGATTAGAAGGACGAACTGTACAGTTTGTGTAACATGAAATAATAAAAAAAATATGTAACTAGTATGAAATGTAGTGATTATGAATGCCCAGGCTATGAAATATACAGATCTATAAATGTACAGGCCATGTTACCACTGAATAATAGAGTGAACTAGTGCTGGGCAATATGACAATACATATCGTGGGGACAATATAAAAGTGTGTATCGTGCCATTTCTCTTCTATTGTTTCTATCGTTTCTAACCTAATTTTATCAATTATTACAGCAAATATGTAATTAAATAACCTGCAACGATAAATTTGAATGAATCATATCTACTTCTACAAAGTAGCCTTTTATTTTTGCACTTTTATTCATGGTTAATGCCTTAAACAGAGTTCTCTTCAACCCTGATGTTTACTTTAGACCCTTTATATTGGTTTGCAAACTTTGCACAACAAGGTTACAGATTTCAGAAAGTTGAAAAATAATTTGTGTTTATTTTTTATAGCTGAACTTCAGTGCAAAAATGTGTTTTTCCTCTCAAAAACTGCACTTTAAAAAAATGTGAAAACTACTGTACCTCTGTACCTACCTGTTTTTGCTGCACTAAAATGTATGTTTGTGACAGTTCAGCTAAATGTCCTTTCAAAATAAAGTTGAAAAGTAAGCAATGAAATTTTAGTCAAACTTTTCAGAGAATAACTGAAAACATACTTTATTATGGTATATCGTGATATATATCGTTATCGTGATATAAAATAGTCCATATCGTGATATATGATTTTTTCCATATCGCCCAGCACTAGAGTGAACTATCAAATGTACAGGCTATATTACAAATAAATGATAATATATTAAATCATACAAGCTTTGCTCATATAAATAACAAACAACCAATGTACAGCCTATGTAATGCCCAAGCTAAATTACATAAAAATAGGACTGAACTATCAACTATACAGGATAGGAAATGTGCAGGCTATGTTTAATATATAGTCAACTAAAACTATATATCAATGCATTATCACAAGTACTGTTTTATTTGGGTGTGACCTCCCTGGTTTTTGCCGAGGTATAGAATGCCATTACCAGATGTGTTAAATTTCTTATTCATGAGTGAATAATACAATAAAAAGACAAACTTTGACACATCGTTGCTTGTATTCTATTATTTATTGACTTTATTATTCTTAATGATGTCATTCTTTAGATGCTGTGTAAAGCCCACTGGAGCTCCAAGAGGCACTATAACCTCAATAATAATAATAATACATAGAGAAAATTTACCACATTTTTGACATCAACAGAAACTAAAAACACAGAAGCTTTATCAAAGAAAAAATAATGGCAGTTTGTGTACTGAATTGCTGAATATTTGACTTTTCAGATATGCCCATAAAGTGAGCAATGAGTATAGATTACCAACACACACAGAAAACCTTGAAATCAATATTTGGGAATATCTACAGATTAAATAAAACCACTGGATGTAATGTTGGAGTAGAGCTTTGAAAATATGGACATTTCAGTTTTCACTTGTTTCACTTGATTTTCTGCGAAGAAAGTGATGGGTGAGTTTAATAAGTTATCTTTCAGTGAATCATTAAAAATGACACCAACAGAGATGAAATTTTTCTGTTTTTGTGAGGCATTTTTACTCCTCTTAAGATCTTTCATGGTACCGGTTATGGACGGTTAACTGTAAGGTTAAAGGTGGAGTAGGTGTTGTTTGAAAAACGGTTCCAGCAATCCAACTCAAGTGAGATTTTGAAAATATACACTCCCTCCCTCCTCCCAAAGGCTCCGCCTCCTCCTCTTCAGCTCACCCCTCGAAACCACGCCTTCACATGATTCACGACTGCATGAACCATAGGGAGGGAGGGAGGGAGGGGTGATATTTGATGGACGTATTAGGCAGCCAATCAAAATAGTGATGATCACTTTTTTGATTGGTCAGAGTTTTTCTCTGATTGTACCCTCTAGACTGGACCAAAATGTTTAGTTTTTTTTGCAAACATTTTATTTCAGTGGGTGCAATGGAAATGTGAAAAGGTTTTCAGGCAATATTGTAAAAAGTGTTGCAAAAAAACAACACCCACCCCACCTTTAATTGTATCAATGTATAATTTTAGCCACTAGGTGGCAGCATTATCCTATATCACCTCAGATTAAACAAACAGACTTGTACAGACTTTTTTTTGGCAGGTCTGACTTCATTGCTAATTAGTTATTAAGATCTACCAAATATATTAAACAAAAAGAGAACATTATTGCTAAATAAGAAAGTGTATTTGTTCCCCAAAGATTATAAGTATCTGTTAGTAAATTACAAAGAGGACTCAAACTTTGTGCAGTACGGAGACATGTTTCATTTGGATTTTTAACAGAAAGCATTTGAGATAAAAGCACAGCATAATTTCCTAGAGAACATAACTTTAATTATATATGTTCAAAAGCAGCACAGTCTGAAATTCCTGTCTTTCTGGTGTCTAATGTCATTGACAGGAAATCGTTTGCCAAATATTTCTTCATATATTTTCACAGATATGGACCTCTGAACAGCTCTGTCATCCTTTGACTGGCAGGCCCTTCACAACAATATTCACAACTTTACAGTTGACATACAATTGATTACCTCCATAAAATGGTTGAACAGAACCAACAACAGTGATACATTCACATTTTTTCCTCAACAAAAATCTGAATATTGCCATATTTTTCTTACATACATGCAAGTTTGCCCACACGCTTGCACTCACACACAACAGTACCAGGTGAAAGCAAAGGACACACCGGCGTATACAACAGAGATGCCAGAGGTGAAACGATTACTTGGGCATATCAGGAGACACGTGACACAATTAAGGAGCTTTTACACATCAAGAATTTCATCAATATTAGCTTTGATATGTACATAATATTTACATTCATGCATCCATGTAGAGGCCTACACACATGTACAATTCTCTCAGTGTCTCTCTCTCTCTCACACACACACATACACATAAAAATACAGTACATATAAGCTATACACCAAATAATTAATTTTTTTTTCCCAAAATAACTCATTAGGATGTTCTTCCACTAATCTTTTAAATATTGATAACTCAGCAGATTACTTCATCTTTTGTTGTCAACAGTGCTGAGCATAAATCATTGCTCATTTAAAATCTGTATGCTGCACTCTTGATTTAAAAATATTCAAATCAGAGGGTCAAAAAAACTAAAATCCGTTGAATGATAGCACCACACTTTACGATGAATTCTCATTTGACTTTTCAAAATATGGGAAAAGGTTACAGTTATTGAAGGTGAACACTCACATTGGATGGTGTTTTGTTTTCTTTACGTTTTGAGTAGCCATGATTGAATTAGACGCAGTGCAGGGGTAAACAACACTTACACCTCAATCACAGATACCACAAATAGAGGCTATAGGCTAATGCAGAAAATAGAGTCCACATCCACAGATTAAACCAAACTGAGAGCAACTGCACAGTAATAGGTTATCTACATGAACAATCAATCAGTTTAAATCTGTGGAGGAGTAAGAAAAGGAGTAAAAAAAAAACCAACATTATTTAATTTTGCCAGCTTTATCTATTATATATTTTCTCACCATCATTGTAACTCAAACAGCACACATTGAGGTCTCAGTGTTAGAAAACAAAATGACTCTTGCAAGATTTGTCATGTATCCAACGGTTAATATTTACTTGTTTTTTTTTGTTTGTTTGTTTTGTTTTTTCCCCTAAAATCTCAGTGTGTCACAACAAGCACAAATCTCGTATAGATTTATATCTGCCTCACGACCACGAATGTGGCATTCACATAAACCTAATTTTTAATTCATTTGACTTATTTTTAAGAGATGGAAAGGGGGAGCTTACTCATATATACAAAACATATATACAAATCACTGATAATTCTATATTTTATATTCTGTATACATTGATATATATTTCCATCCGTTTAATCCTTGTTTGGTTTCTTTCTGTTCTTTTAACGTTTGGACAGCACATGACTATGGCAGACAGACTTTTACAGTCAAGGAGAGGCATGTAAAAAAAAGGCCATAAATTTATTTTTTTTCTTTTCAAAGGAGTCAGCAGGAAACATCACTGCCATGAGCAGGATTCAACATAAAGTTACATTAGAAGAAGAGCTCATCCCAGAGCATTTTGTACAATAACACAACACATGAAAGGGGACGTGGAACATTGACATTTGGGCAAAAAGAAGCGCAAAAGGAAATGAAGCTAATGTTCTCAGATTTAACATTACATACAATTATTAGTACAAGAATATATATATATATATATATTTTTTTTTTTCTGACAGTATGGCCTTTTTGTTTCATGGTTGGGTGGAAAATCGAAAGTGCTTGATTTTCTTATAAATTATAGACTTTAAAAGGTTGCAGATGTCTGAATAAATGTCATCTATCAAAATATTCTATTATGTGTACAATATGATGAAATTTCAGGGCTGAAAATGTCTGCATGCATGTGAGCATCACATGGCATTAATTTAAACACTTTAACACTTTTTACGTATTGCTGTATGATGACTTTCAGCACACGTGTCCCGTGTTCTGTATTTAGGTCCTGTGGGTAAGCCAGCTGTCAATGAGTCCACTCTGTCTGATCATGTATTCCCTGCGTTGTCACACAGCAGGTTGGTTGTGCTCATTACAGCTTGTTTTCAGTTTTCTCCCCATCTGGCTTATCTTAATAAGACTGAATCAATATTAAAAACCCTGAACTTCAACCACACCGTGTCTCCATGCAAGGTTATGACTGAAACTGGAGAGTGATGAGAGCCAATAAAACTCCAACCAAAGATTCAGCACCAAAACCTGAGCAAATCATGTGAACTCATCTTAATCATGTGAAACCTCCACAAAAATCATCCACGTAATGCCTGAGGTTACGATAGCCTAACATGGATCTGTTTTTATGATTAAACCCAGAGGTGGGTTGTTATTTTGCTTCACTGATAATATAGTCATGAAATGTAATTGAGAGGGGTAAGAAAGAAAATGAACCAAGCCACCTGCACTCTTTACTAAAAAACCCAGTGGCCCTTCTCTTCAGGATTTTCAGGTTTATCCCAGTCGACGAACATCATACTGGTACTACATGAGGACATTCGACCGGGTGTCAGGCAACCGGAGTCCAACCAGGCCTCCTCCAACAAGCACCGACGAGGCCAAGAGGATGGGGATGGCCTTAGTAATGCCAACAAGAGAGCCAAAGATCAGGTTCCCCAGGACTGCAGCCAGCTTACACAGAGCATTGCAGAAACCAAAACCTGTTCCCCTGGTGAGGGAAACATGGGGGAGAGGAGGAAGATGAAATGTTAAAGAAGAGCAGGAAATAAACATAATTTCATCCATCCATTATCTATGCCTGCTTAATCCTATGCAGGGTTGCGGTGATCTGCTGGAGCCTATCCCAGCTCTCTTTGGGTGAAAGGCAGGGGAACACCCTGGACAGATCACCAATCCATTGCAGGGCCACATGTAGACAAACAACCATGCACACACAATCACTCCTAAAGGCAATTTAGAACCACCAAGTAAACTAACATGCATGTCTTTGGACTGTGGGAGGAAGCCGGAGTAGCCGGAGGAAACATGGGGAGAACATGCAAACTCCGCACAGAAAGGCCCCTGCTGAGGTTCAAACCAGGAACTTTCTAGCTGTGAGGCAACAGAGCTAACCACCAAGCCACCATGCTGCCCATGCATAATTTCACTGAGTGGAAAATATCTGATGTATATGTCCAGAAACAAGTTAGAAAAACTATGTCAGTAAAGAAAAATGTGTTTCCTCACCTCCTCACAGTAGGGAAGGACTCTGTGGTGACCACATCCAGCGAGTTCCAAGCAGAGATGCTTAAGCCGTTGTAAAGGCACAACATAAAAATCATCATGGACTCACTGGTGCCAAACCACAGGAAGAAACAGCTGATGCCCGAAAGGACCATGGAACCACCTGATGGAAAGGTAGACTAATGTTAAATCTGTTTCTCATGCTCTGTGTTTGCCATCTGTGAATTATATATATGTGTGTGTGTGTGTGTGTGTGTGTGCGTGTCTCCTGTCTTACCTAACATGGAAAGACGACCAGTTTTATCCATAAGAAGGGCAGACACAATGTTGCCAGGCAGAACAGCCAGGGTCCCCAGGAAGTTGATGAAGTAAACCCAGTACGCACTGTAGTCATCATCAAATGTCATCTGGCATCCTATCTTGTTGTGGGTAAAAGTGCTGTTGATCACCTCTGTACCATCTATCAGTTTTGATTCATCAATGTCTTCGTCCATGATAGATAAACAAGCAACAGAAACAAAGTAAAATATAATTATACTGTATAAGTTTAGCAGAAATGGCAAAATATACAGACCCTTTTCCAGGAAATGTCTTTTTGTTTGTTTGTTTGTTTGTTTTTCTTTTTAAAGAATGCAATGATATGCAAATCACTGAATGAAAATTGTACGGAGATCTTCAAAAGCATCATGGTGCTTTTTAAAATGTATGCTGATTTGGAGTTAGGTTCCCAGCAAAAATGACAAAAAAAAATTAATAGTGCCAAGTTGTTGTAATATACTGTATGCTAAATGCAGTTGGACTTTGTCTTGCCAAAATAAGCCAGACACTCCCTGAAAAGACATCATGAGGATGGTTGCATATAACACAAGTACAAGTTACTGATGACAGATTCAGTGTTTCTTCTTCCTGGTCTGAAAAACTCTTCTCTTCAAGAGTCCTAAACCTGCATGACATCAAATGATCAGTCCTCTCTCCTCAGTAATGGAGAGTGTGTGGTCTTCATCCTTAGTTTGATGTCTTTTTAGGGTTAATTTGATAAGCAGAGGTCCTATAGGTGTAAACAGAGTGTGAAACACAACAATATTTGGATACAATCTATCCAAGATGCACAGTTTCCCCACAGAATTAGAAAAGAAGATATAGGAATTTTCGAATATTAAATACTTATGTCTCACCTGTGTTATAAAAGAATGCATCGATGAAAGTACAGTTCCTGAAGGAGGAGCCCACTGATGTCACATCATTAAAGTTGCAATTTCGAAAGGTGGAGTCAATAAAGGTGACAGCCTTTAGCTTCATATTGATGAATCTGTAAAATGAACCGTTATCTTGTGCTCACTTAAACTGGATCGTCAGCCACAGCAACCTTCAATATACTCTGTGATTAACAACTGAGACTGTAAGACTTTGCATCCATTAACTCTGCAGGTAAATAAGACTTATCTTACTGGTCGTTAATGAAGAGGCAATTTTTGTGAATCTGGTTCTCCAAAGTGAAGTTAAAGGTAAAGCCTTCAATGCGTTCATTATTGTGGATCTGCACTTTAGTGGCATATTCATCTGCCTGCAGGTGTTTGATGACATCAGGGAACCAGACGGACAGGCCATAATATCTGCAGTCACAAAGGCACAGTGACATCAGGATGTCACTTACTGCACATCACAGGATATAAGGATGGATAGACAGACACAGTGAAAGGCTGAAAGACACCAATTCGTTTTTTTCTCCCCTTATCTTTGGCTCCATATCTCTGCACTCACCAATGGAACATTATCGATCCACAGACTGTGATTGATTTTGAGACTACGTAACTTCTACACAGCACAGAGATCAACATGACAGAAATGCAATGTGGCTACAAGCCCTACTCCCTGGAGCTTTTATCTGACCAGGAACAAATGTCTGGTTTTTCTGTGACAGAAGAATCTCACCCAAATGACAACGTGAACCACACTATGGCCAGTCGCGTCATATTTTCTTGCATGGGGTAGCTGAAGCACTTCATAAGATTCAGATAGATCTAAAATGAGACATATTACAGGTGGAATTGAGGTGGTGGTTACACTGCAAATATACAGCAAGAGGAAAGAGTACAAATAACCAACAAACAAAATCCTCCTGTTATTAATGAAATAAAAAGTCAAATATTCACCCCACGTATTTCAGCCTTTATCCTAAAGAAAACCTTGGAAACTGGGTTTCTGGATTCTGATTCCATTTCTACCAATTCATCCAGTTGTTTGGGAATTTTGATCCTGTTCACCTGTTAAATTAAACATAGAAAACATTATCATGATATTTACAGCACAAACATGTTTCGCAATGTTCCTTTCTTGATCAAATTTAAAGTGTTTATGTTTCTATGCAATATTTTGATTTTAAAGACTGAGGCCCAAATTACACCTGAAAAAATGAATATCAAATCAGAACCAAAAAGCTGAATATCACCAGTATGTACGGTAGTACAGTACATGTTCAAATCCAGAAACAAGTGTCGACTAAGCAGCTTTCCCAAAGTGAAGCTCACGCAGCGAATAAGTCTGAATGACACAAAACAGCTTTCAGACCCATCATAATTCAGACATGATCCTGCATAGTGGAAGCATTAAAAACCTGTCCCAGCGGTGGCAGAAAAGCCTCTTTTCTTCCTTAAGCATCAGGAAACCCAGGCAAAACTGCGCATTGCAGAAACAAACACTCACGGTGAAGACTTTCTCCGGCTGTCCACGCGCTCTCATGTTGGTGTCATGGATCTGTTTGAGGATCATCCAGGCTTCATCGTGCTTCCCAACCTGACAGGAGGGAACGAAAGGGGGAGACGGGGAAGATGAGATACATTTATGGGTCCAGTCTCACAGCGACAGCTTGACATCTGCAATTACTGTACATTATTACATTCCTTTGATTTTGCCATGACGAGAGTCACAACAATGGGGACTCATTTTACTCCAGAGGGTAATTACCCCGCAGTAGCCAACCTATTATCACAGATCTCTTTGCTTCTGTTTTCCAAACACACAGCTTTGCACGTCTCACGCTGTTTTGGGCTGATTAGACATCTGCTGAAATGTGTAAATGCACCCAGTTTGTCTGACTGTTGATGAATGCAAAATTGCTAAGAGCAGACAGCTGTGGACAGTCACACACCATCATGACATGCCATTCTCGTAGAAACATCTGAGGCAACCGATTCAGGTGAAACCAAGGTGCTCCAATCTGACTTGCTAAACTGTCACTATCGCGGAAGTCGCAATATGTGCAGTGCATTTAATGACCACTCGGGCTGGCTCCAAAGACTAGTCGATCTCCACTGAGATTTGTAAGTGACAGGTGCATGGTCGTCTATGGTATTACCCTCATCCCTTTAGTTACTTAGCACTTTTGGTAAACTTGACTTCTGAGCTGGTGAGTAAAACCAAACACGGCATAATCATTCTTATTCCTTCTTATACCTTGTACAAGTATAATAATGCCTTGTTGTGCTGTTACTTTTACAAACAGATCACCAAGGCTGGTTCTGGGTTGGCCCGGAGGGGTTGGGAATGGAGCTTAAGAATCTATATTTGCTCATAGTCAGTACTAGAGGAAGACAGCCTCTGGCTCATTGGCTACTGGCAGCAGCCTCAACAACTGGCTCCTCCAGTGGAGCTGCCCTCTTACGCTGGCTTGGGGCTTTCCAGACTGACCAACCAGACCACTGGTCAACAGTCTGAGGAACCAAGCCCCGGACCACAGGGACCTCAGGGACCCCCAGACCATGGTCAGTTAGCTTAGTTTTGGCTACTGGTGGAGTTTGGTGGGAACGTCAGCTGGACTTGTTTCAGCTCTTTCAGTGCTCGTTTCCAATGTTGTTTTGGTAGCAACATTGGAAACGAGGAAAATGAAGAGATTTGATTGGATGGAAGGTAAGGTAATGTAGTTGGCATCATAGCTTAGCATGAGCTAAGCCAAGCTATAATACATGGCTTATGCCTAAGGCAAGGTGGGCATATTCCAACCAGTTGCCAGACTTGTTTGCTCCACCCATTTTTCCATTTTTAGATTAACTCCAGTGGGTGGGGTCCTGTTGATATGAAAGCATCCAGAGCCCTGAAAAACTGAGGGTTTGTTCTGTTCCTTTTATACACTCAATGGGTATAGTGTGAATACTTAGGATTAAGGATAAGAATTGCTGTTTACCTCCAGGTAGAACCTGGGACTCTCTGGCATGAAGGTCAGTGCAACCACAGCACACACACATGGCAGGGCACAAACAACGACAAACACCCTCCAACTGTGAAACTGGTATGCTGAACCCATACTGAAGCTCCAGCCTGTAAACAGAAGCAAACTTTGATAATCACGTCAAATGAAGTTAAAATACATGAAGGGGACGGCACTGCAATTTAATACCTGACAAGAACTCTAGTCATGTTTTTTTTTTAAAGTGGGATGTACCCTTCAAAAGCAGGATTAATGTCCTGTTAGTAAAACAAAACTCAACACAAGGCAGTTAATCTTCAAACTTGTGACTGTCCAAAAAAGAAAAAAAAGACATCAACAGTGACCATAATGTCATCTTTATTTTTCATCAACAAACTGATTACTATGTCTTGTAACAGGTAAAGCATACAACATTCAAAGCAGCATGACTGGAAGCCACTACAAGGATTTCTATGAATCAGAGAGGAATTTGAAATCTCAAAAAGCAAAACAATGCCATAGTTCAATTATCATTACAGGGAATGATTTACATAACAGTTACATTACAACGAAGCAGGACCGAATAACCAAATTATTAGGCCCTTCATTGTTAGAGAAATACAATATTATTGAGTGCAGCTCATATCAAATGAATTTATAGATACTGCTGTCTTATTCCACCAAAATAAAACAGAAAACCAAAATATAAATAAATAAATAAAAACACACACTACAGTACATACTAACAATTTTTGATAATTTTTTACATTGTATATTCTGAAATGTTGTTGGGTTTCTATTTAGCTGCAGGTTCAGAAAAACTGCATTTTCGAATCTCTGACATGATCAGAGATTAGATCGTGTTTTCTAAAATTCTTAGTTCCTTGTCTGTTGCTGCATCTGTTGTGTTTTGTCAAAATTTTACCATACTTTTTAAAAGATTAAACATTATCGTGAATTGACCGAAATGTGTTTTTTTGTTGTTTTTTTTTGTCTTTTTGTTTGTTTAAAAATGCTGTTAGTTTTTTTAATGAAAATTCCGACAAATTTGCACACTATGAGTCACTGAAGTAATGCTTAAATATACAGTTTTTTTCGACAATTAGAATCACTAAAGCAAATCTTTCTGGTTATGCAGTAAACAATAGTTGATTAACCTCCTATTTATATGTGCTTGAGGGCTGAATTAGGAGTTAATTATCAGTGCAAATATCATGCCAGTAGATGCCTGAACGAGTAATTTTCAACTTACAGCAGAAAAACAAAAGCATATTTGATTACTTATCATGTACTGAAACCATGCATTGAAAAGGTAGAGCTCTATGACATCAAATGTATTTCAGATGTTATTATACGATATATTTACAGGGGTGCTTGGGAGATCATGTACATAGCTTAAATTTTAATTATGAATTTCATCGTGAAAACACAAAGGGCATTTAAATGGGAGCGCTTGAGAGTTTTATCAGAGTGATGTGTTAGCTCAGAGATCAATGGCTCTGAGAGAGACATGCACATAAATGGGCTAACTGATTGTGTAGGAATAGAATTGAGTGCTTTCTGCTAAGTTAAATCTCGTTGCACCTGATCTCAGCTAGAGGCAGTCTACCGGACTCATTAATCATTTAGGATGCACACATGTGCAGGTGCGCGCACACACACACACAGGCACACACACACAGGAGAGAAAAACACACCTCACACCTACTCAGACATGTAAATATTTGTGGTTAAATATACTAATGTAAATTAATGATATGCATAACCACATACAGATTACGCTGACACATCATAATGCCATGTCACACTTCCACCCACTAATACAAAAGTAATTATACAAACACACATATACAATTATACATCATGAATTTTCATTTCCCTTTGGTAAAGCCGAGCCACATTTATTTTTAACATTACTGTGTAAAATAGTCTCAGCACAAAGGCCTGGGTAGTGCATGAAACCATTCTGTTTGTCATGATGCAAAGATGCAAAAATAATCTTACTCGTGTTTCTTTCTTTGTCAAGATCTACAACTTGCTGAACAAATTTTGTAAAGCCATGTTCAATCTGAAGTAATATTTTGAATCTGATATAACTGGTTGACTCTATAGTCCTTTCAAAGACTAATATTTTATTTATGGGAGCTTCTTTAACATAGAAACTAAAAGATAGATAAACAGCACGGATGAACTTATGAATAAAGAATCTTTAGTATATATATTGACTTCTGTCTGTGCTCTCAGTGAGTTTCAAAATTTTTGCACAGGGTGCACAGAAATGGGCTAGCGTGTTTGTCGTGACCTCCCACGTCTCTTCACAGATCGTGCCTCATGGAGATGCAGCTCCAAAGGGAATATAGCACCATTATCCATCAACGGGCGTAGGAGGGGAGCCACAGGGTGGGGAGGGGGTTAATGCTAATGGCTTTGCCAGAAAACGGCTGCTTGGAATTAATCTCACACTACATTAAAATCCAGCTTTGATAGCTACTAAAAACAACTATTTCGAAAGGTTGTGGGCATCAGAGATAGGAAATATTCCTCATTTTGGGGGGAAAACGTAAAACGAAAACAGGAGAGCACATTAGCATCAAAAGAAAGACAGCTCAAAGTTTATTATATTTTATTGATTCTATTTTATACTTTTGGGTTGCTTATATGATTATTTCATATACAAAATCTTTTACTTACGGACTGGCTAATTGAAGAGTAACATTACACGATCAGCTAAGAGTTCAGCCCTGAGCCTAGTTTTACTCTCAAGATTAATGATTTTCATTCATGACATCTACATGTGCCTTGTGTGTACTCCCACTCCCACATTAGTTAGCACAGAAAGAGATTGGGAGTTGTTCAGCAGTGACTGGCTTTTCTACAGAAATGTAGCATGACTTCCTGCCCCTGAGGGTTAGTGTTTCCCTCGTACTACAGGAAATCTCATTACAGGGATTATGCTCATAATTGACTGAGTCTATAGAGACTGAGCCAGCAAGATTAGGCTGAGATGGATGGATGGGACGGATGGATGGATGGATGGATGGATGGATGGATGGATGGATGGATGGATGGATGGATGGATGGATGGATGGATCCCACTGACTGATAAAGTGAGGTGAACCTTGAGGTGAACTTGGTGGGACATCCACTCCTAAAATTGACAATTGTGAATGGTAAGTGGTTACTGAAAGTTCAATTTTTGATTGGTTGCAATAGTTGCTTCTCTAAAAATTATTCCTGACACTCTGCTCTTTAACATTGTGTTACCACACACCTGAGTGCTTCAGACCAGAACCTGACGTTGACCAATTCATCAACTACATTTTATTCGCAGCATCTTAATTCTTATGGATGCATTAAACAATAACTTATTTTTTTACACATTGCTTCTGGCTTAATTTTTGTTAAATAAATAATACACACAGACAGTGTTATAGGTCATGTGTTGTTGTTCATGTGAGGTCGTATTTATTTAATTTCAAGGCCTGGTAAATAAAGCATTAGAAGTGAAAGAGGGTTTATTTCCTTGTTGATATGACTGTGCTTATGTTTCATGTCTGTAGACATGTAAAGAGACAACATTTTGCCAACAATTATTTTTTTCCCCTTCATTCTTCAACAATAAAAGTAGACTTTTATTTTATTTCCTTAATTTTTCCAAGAACTGGTGAACTAACTGGTCTCAGTCTAGAGAGATAAAAGCACAGTGTGTGATGTGGATGGATTACATTGAACCTGTCTCATTCGCTCTCTCTCTCTCGCGCTCTCTCTCTCTCTCTCTCTCTGTGTGTGTCATTTTTTGACAAAAGCCTTAAAGAGACAGGAGCTAAAGCTGCCAATGAGAAACGAAAGGTGAAGCGGTGCTGCAGAAAGGTAGAGTAAGAAAAACACTATTTTTTCCCTTTTCTGAAAGACCCCTTTTATAAGTTTATAAACTCACCAAATCACCATAACATAATATGTTATGGTGTTTTGTCTAACACAGCAAGTAAAATCCTAAAAGTCATCCATCAGTGTCTTGAGTCTGTGCAGACCCACCTCACTGCTCCTGCTGCGAGACTGACCAGGGGCTTTTTGGGGCTAAATGAGAAATCTATTAGAGCATTGAACATTAGTGTTGGGACCCTTGTATTGCAACCCATTGCAACACCTTTATGTTTTCAGTGAAAGACCTAGGGGTATGTTGTGGTGTTTTGCCCACCAGTGGCTGAAGGCACTGTGGAATTTCAGAGGAAACATGAACTCCACTGCTGAGCGTTGGAGTATTCATGTAAGACACGTAGCTCCCTCTCAGAGAGAGATGCAGAGTGAGAGTGAACGTTAGAGAATAAGAGCAAAGTAAGGCCACAACCAACCTTTCATATGATATCAAATGAATGGGTAGTAGTGGGTTCATATGATATAGCAAAACTGACAGCAGATTTTCCTCATGCAGATTTGTGAAACTGTGGCTTAGGAGGGTTTCTGTGAATCCTTGTGAGATGATCTGCAGCACTGTAGAGCCGTGCACCTGCCGGGAATGAGCTTGGAAAATTTTTTAATGCAAGAGGCTTTTTTATGTACGCGTTTGTGTGTTAACTTGAATGACCTCCTCCAGTGTCAGATGTTATAGCATTCAATTTTCTTTGAGGAAGACCCGCATGTGTCTGCAGCACCAGTAAAACATAATCTATGCCACGTGCAGCACATATACACACACACACAAACACACACGGACGCACATACACAATGCCTCTTTCTCGCTGACGTCACAGGCCGGCTAAAGCATGGCCTGGCCATAAATCACCTCTAGATGTAGCTTTGTCCTAATAGAGCAAGGAGAAAAACCTAATTATGCTTGATCAAGAAGAACACTCTGCAGAGACAGAGAGGGAAGGTAATAAAAGGAAGGACAGGGTTAGAGAAATGTGGAGAGTATGTAAGTGCAGGAAAGACGGGGCAGTAAAGGGATGGGAGGTTAAAAAGCAGAGACACAGAGGCATAAAATGAATGCATGAAGAGGACAGGAAGAAAGCTGATTCTCTCATGAAACAGTTTTCAACATAGACCTTTTTTCTGTTCTGGTTTTTTTTAGCCGTCTAAGACCTCTTTTTGTCCTTTTTCAAAATGTTGCAAAACAGAAAACTGACTAATTGGATTTTTTTGTTCGTCAGTCAAGATGTCTGTTAAGGTATTTCTCCAAAGAAATACTACACTAGAATTGATATATAAAAATAAAATGAAGGATTATGGTAAGTGATGAAAATTTATGAAGTGGTTTAAAGATGATTTTTACTTTTTTTGAATGAATGATTCAGCTAATGCTGCACAGCCACGGTCAAAGAGGAAAAACAGTTAACATCCTTGGACTGAACCTTTTTCATCTCTTCGTTTAACCTCCAGAGCCACGCAGCCATCTTGTCACGTGGAACTCCACAGTGATATATCAGTGTTGTAAAGGAGCCGCTCTGTCTTTGGAGAGATCGAAGCTTTTTTCCTAACTGAGCATGCACATTACAGCAGCGAGAGCACTTTTTCATTTTCCATTAATGCCTCTTGTTGACAACAACCTATAAATTTCCATATTTATAACATTTTATATGAAACATTACAAGCATTGATTACAGACTTTTTGGGACAACTGCTGAGTCCAAAAAATGCTGGAGCAGATTGTAACAGCTGCTGAGCAGTTTTGTGTATTGGGACACATTAATGCTTCAGCTGTTGGGGTTTGAGTTCAAGAGGGGTCAGAGTAAAGTCTTATGTGACAACATATCATCCAGTTTGCTTCAACAGCAGCTCAAATCCTCATTGATTCGCAATACTTTGACTTTGAAGGCATAACCTCACACTTTAGTTAAATTAGCAATATAGTGAACATCTCGGGTTTAATCTTGATCTGAATCTATGGTTTCCTCTTTGCAAAAATTTTCTAAGGCTAAACAGGGATTAAATGCAAAGGTGGAATTCTGTATATCTGTTCCCTGGTGACCACGGCTGTGGACCACATGCCATAAATCATACCTTTCTCCTCCCACAGGTCCATCCTCTCCCTTTCATCATGTGCCTAAAGAATATATATACGTACACGCTAATCTCTTAGCCTGTGCCTCTCCTAGCCTGCAGCCACTCAGAGCTCCTAAGTGATTGATTCATATGACAGAGAAAGCTGGCACCTTAACCTGTCACCATAGGGAGGACTTACAAGTTTTGCAACTGTAGCCAGGAGCTTAACATAAAGTCACATTGCCCTGCATACTACAGTATAAGGAGGCCACTGCTGAACTTAATTCTGTAAAGCGTTTTACTAAATATGACATTTCTGACAGAATTTGTCCGACTTTATTAAGAAATCCAGTATTAATTAAAGTCATTAGACCTATCAACGAGCTGACTGTTTAAGGACAAAAAGATGTTTTTTTTCTTTCGTACTGCTTCATCCTTACTTCAAAGCCCCTTGCAAAGTCCCAGCTCCAGACAGGTGAACTTGTAAACTCACCATAGTGTGGTATGATGGCCCAGGCCATAGCAGACGCATAGATCTCTCCAATCATCCAGAACATACAAAGCCAGCTGAGGTGTTCTCCTCTTTTCTCTCTGGATAACACCTCTGCAAAGAAGGAGAAAACAATGGGCACAGCGCCTCCTATCCTGCAGAAACCAGAGAGTGAGAAGTTCAGTAGGCGCGAGACAGACATTTTCCTACAATCTTAATTTATTAATGTCCGATTTTAACATATTTCATATAATTTGCATTCACAATTGCTTTCACATGGTTTTTCAATCCTGTGGTTCAGTTTGTGACTTGTTGAATTCATTAAGCTGAAAGAGAAGAAGTCCATCTTAGTTTTATTTTCCCTTTTTTATTTTCTCTTTCTTCTGTAAAGAGTTGTTTGGAGAAGGTCCTTTTATACAGAGCCCCTCTGGTGACATTTGATTAAAAAAAATAATAATGCGTGGCCACGAGATAATCAATGCGTACGAGATAGTTAATACGTTGAGCAGCCGAATTAAGTATCTCTTGCTAAGCAATACGCCATGCCTAACCGCAAGTGTCTTAAGAATGTCATTGTAATTCATTCCTATATTAAGATAAAATTAAATTAAGTACAAATCAAGCAAGTAACAATCAATCTCTGCTTGGAAATGGCTACTATAATTATCTCGTGGGCACGCATTAATTATCTTGTGGCCACACATTATTATCTCGTGGCCACATATTAAAGGTGGGGTAGGTGTTCTTTTTCTGCTGCACTTTTTACAATATTGTCTGAAAACCTTTTCACATTCCCATTGCACCCACTGAAATAAAATGTTTGCAAAAAAAAAAAATGAAATGTTTTGGTCCGGTTTAGGGGGTGTAATCAGACAAAAACTCTGACCAATCAATGTACTGATCATCTTTACATTTATTGACTGCCTAATTATCAATGCACTCTCACCCACCCCTCCCTCCCTCCCTGCGATTCATGTAGTCGTGAATCGTGTGAAGGCGTGGTTTAGAGGGGTGAGCTGAAGAGGAGGAGGCGGAGCCTTTGGGAGGAGGGAGGGAATGTATATTTTCAAAATCTCACTTGAGTTGAATTGCTGGAACCGTTTTTTCAGAGAACACCTACCCCACCTTTAACTATCTCGTGGCCACGCATTATTATTTTTTTTTTATCAAATGTCACCAGAGGGGCTCCATACTTTTAATATATGTATGTGTATACAGTAATCCCTCACACTTCATGGTCTCAGTACATTGTGGAGGTTTAAAAAATATTCATCGAAAAAAATATTCGAGAAAAAAATTCAAAGGGAGCACGCGAGGCTAAAGCGAAACACATCACATCAAGAATGAGTCTCGGGAAGCAACGAGAACCTACACAGGAGGCCCCATGAACGAAAATCGAGGCTTGTGATTGGCTGCTATGACGGGCATTACTATGCCGTCGGTGGTCTGTACGCTGATTGGCTGATACGCGTCCCCGCATCTCCCATCTCTTGCTCTCGTCAGCTACGCACAGAGGAGAGATCGTCAAAGTGCGTGTACCTTCCGTATGTATACGGAATATGTATATGTATACATGTATACTGTATGTACATATACATGTACATCCACATCGCGGTTTTCACCATTGGCGGGGGGGTCACAGCCCCCATTTACTGTGAAGCGTGAGGGATTACTGTATAGCAATATGTAAGAAAAAAAAAAACGTTCATGCCAGTAACTGGCATCAGTCATCCAGGTAGTTTGGACAACCTTTTCAATAACGCTGAGTGTCCCTGGAAAAGATGAAGTAAATGCAATTACTTAATGAGCTCACAGCAGAATGGTCATTCTGCCAGAGACAAAGTAATGAATCTCTCTCTGTGCCAAGTGTTCAGGTTGTAAGAAAGGACACGTTCAGCTTCATTTAGAGCTTTTATTTTCACACAGTGTTTAGTCTCTAAAGTAAAGAATGTGTTTGACTGAAACGACTTTAACTTTTAGATGGTAAACACTATGAAAAATTGTTATAATTATAAAATGTTACTGTAGAGCAGTGAAATTATCATTACAGAAAAGTCTGTGCCACTCCTGGTGGGCTGCTTTGGTAATTACAGAAATGAGCTGCTAGTAGATCGGTACAAATTTGGAACTATATCCCCACAACTGTTCACTCCCATCTGAGTTGTTTATGATTTGCAACTGTACACCAAGTTGCCAGACTTAGTAAAACTGTTCATTAGTGTTACTTTATCATTGCAAAATTAGAAGTGGTTCATTTCTGCACCAATTTACTTTCCTTATTGTTAGTCCCAAAGTGACCTTTGCTTTGTCAGACTTACCCAAAACCTGCAACAAGACGGCAGAGAAGGAATAAACCATATCCTTGGGCAAAAGATGAGAGGAAGGCAAAGAAGCCATTTGTGGACATGCAAATGAGGAGGCATTGTCTGCGGCCTACTTTGTCGGACATCCCTCCCCAGAAGAACGCTCCAGCCATCATCCCCAAGTACACAATGCTGCCTAGAAAAAGGAAACACAAGCCTGATGGTTTTGTTGTTGTTGTTGTTGTTTGCCTATCTCACAACTCTATGTCCCTGTATGTGCGTATGCCACAATGCCTGTCTTTTTCTGAAAGTGAAAACAGTTTGTAATAAGTCACCTTCTTTTATCTTCATCTTTGAAAAAAAAAAAACTGCTACACTGTGGTTGATGATACATTTATGGGCAAAGACTTGATTCTTTGGCAAGTAAACTCAGGCTCTATTTTGGTCTCCACAAACTCCTGGGTGACGTATTTGGCTCCTTAACTGACAGACAGCCAACTACTATAAATTCACCGATAGCTGCAAACTTCAATACTAATGTAAATGAATTTGAACGTGCACAGCACTGCTAAGAGCCATGAAGCTAATGCAATTTGTTATAAGATACTTTGGAGGGAGGAGAGTCTTTATTCATCTTGATTATCATCTTGATTAAAATCTTGATTATAGCTGTATGGGCACTGGATAGACTGACAGACATTTCTGAGATGCTATCCATACTCCACCAAGGAACAGATTAAGCTTTGCTGCAGGTAGTTGTACTACCTCTGCACTGTAGAGTTACCTTTTTTTCTCTATATATTACAATCTACACTCACTGAAATGAAAATTTGATTTAATTCAGTTACATTTAGAAAAGAAAATCTTTTTAAAAAGTTCATCCTGTAACATGACATTACTGAAAAGATTTTCAAATCATTTAAACTGAGCCCTCATACACATTTACCAGCAACTCAGCCATCTAGGTTGTTTTGGTGCCAGCTGTTTCAGACAGAACTAAGCTTGTGCTGCTGAAAGGGCCAAAGATTTACACATGAACTTCAACTCCAATAGTCATATTATGGCACACTGAAAAGTGTTCATACACCATCATGTTCACTGCAGTGTGACCAGATGAAAACTGTAAAGTAAGCTATAAATTTATCTCCTTAAATTAGCAATGTTGAACTGTGACAATAAAACCTGTGGTGGCAGGTTAATATAAAGTTAATTCAGGCTAGATTAGGCTAGGCTGGATTAGCTGCACTGCAGAGGGTGATATTGGGTGAGGTATCCCAGCAAAATCTGAAGTTAATAGTGTTCAGCAGCATTCACACAGCCATGGTTAGTGTGAGTTTTGCCTTTGTATTGTCTTTATTCTGCCTTGCTGTGCTGCGTGAAGTCATGCTGGTGGAACAGTGCAACATTTCACAACAATAATGCCTCTGCTTCACCTGAGGCAGTAGTAACAGTGGCAAAGTGAGTGTTTTGTGAAATGGCTATCCAGAAACGTGTACGGGGGGTAATAATGGCTGCAGAGGATGAAATCACACCAAAAGGACAGTGAGAGACAGCCTGTCTACAGATCACATAGTCAAGCTAAAGATGCAGCAGAAAAAAATGCCACCAGGTTCCCAACCACAATGGACTTGATGCATTACAAACATTGTCACTCAATTTGGGGCAAACTCCCTGGCCTAGCAACCTAGAGGAGCCACCATCTGCGTTTCCCTTTTTAAGAAACAGAAATGCAAGCACCAAACCGTAAAACTGAGGCAGCAGTGCTGTATGTGTCCCACTGGGGAAAAAAAAACACAGGTAGAAGCTATAATTTACATTAGTGTTTATGTAACTATAGGCACCAGGAACCAGGAAAGACAAGGAAAATGACTGCTTCAACTTGAGATTGTGCTGTAAGCTTTGTGAAAGCATACATTAGTCTGGCAATATTCCACCGTTGTGGGATCATTATGAATGCACAGCTGGGGTGCGAAGGCAGAATAAAGGGGATAAAGAGGAAATATCCAGTCTGTCTTTATAGCATGATCTCTGTGTCAAAGTCGCTTTTGATACAGATGGGAAGACTTAATCTATGTTTTAAGGCTTTTTGGTGTTTTCGAGTTTTCTTAGTCTGCTTTTACGAGGATGAAAGATGATCACTAAGACAATAAATAAATAATCCCACCTATGTTGAATTTGTAGCCCCTCTAAAAGCAAACAAAATGTACTTTACCTGTAAACAAAAAGTATTTTTGAGTGCTTTTGTAGTTTTGCTGACCTCTCATCATGCCATCATGGATTCTGAACTGAATTTCAAAAACCACATTAAAAAGTTGATTGGTTACAAAGCCATCTTATTAGAATATTTCTAGGATTAAAGGACTAATGTCACAACAAGACCTTGAAAAACTTCTTCATTCATTTATCTTTAGTTGAGTTGACTACTGTAACAGTATCCTGACTGGTCTGCCTAAAAAGTCCATCAGACAGCTGCAGCTGATCCAGAACACTGCTGTCCGAGTCCTCACTAAGACCAAGAGGGTGGACCACATCAGTCCTGTTCTGAGGTCTTTGCACTGGCTCCCTGAAACTCAAAGAATAGCCTTTAAGATAGTCCTTTTAGCCTATAAAGCACTGAATGGTTTAGGCCCAAAGTACATCAGAGACCTTTTAGACCAGTATGAACCATCCAGACCACTCAGGTCTCCTGGTGCAGGCCTGCTCTGTGTCCCCAGAACCAGAACTAAACATGGAGAGACAGCTTTTAGCTTCTATGCTCCACAGATCTGGAACAAACTCCCAGAAAACATCAGGTCTCCTGACAGTCTAAGTTCTTTTAAATCAAGGTTATGGACTCATCTGTTCACTGCTGCCTTTGACCCTGGTGGTCTGATCTAAACAGGGGTTAGAGTCCCAGGAACCTCTTTGAGCTCTGTACAGGTCTGGTTCTGTTTTTACCCCTTTTTATGTTTTCCTTTTAAAATGTCTTGATTGTGTTTCATATTACATATCTACACTGTAGCTTTTACTTTGAGAGCTTTGCTTTCAATTAAATTTCCTGGTTTTATCAGCCGTCTCTTTTTATTGTATTTGAATGTCCTAAAGCTGTGTAAAGCACTTTGAATTGCCTCGTTGCTAAAATGTGCTATACAAATAAACTTGCCTTGCCTCTCAAATAGCTTTTCAGACCACAAGGGACATTAACAAACACATTAATACAATACATTTCTTAGTTAGGGCTTTTTCTCCATCATGCACACACAATGAATGTATTGGAGCAATGCGGGCTTCAGGGTCTTTCAGTCCACATGGACAGTTCTAAAGATCTATAGATGAGAGATAGCACACTCTCTGAATTCTAGAAAGCAATGTAGACTGACAAATAAAACTTCAAACCAGAGGAAAATTATGCCGGAGCCTTTCAAATTAATCCAGAAGACCCCTTGATGAGTAAATACTGTGAGTCAAACACAGAAAACAGGCCTTGAACAATGAGAAGACAAATGTGAACAATAATGCAGGGTGACTTTACAAAAGAGGCCACTGCTGTCTTTTCATCCCTCATCACAAATGGGACCAATGCTCCAACAAAACAGCACTGTTTTCTTTCACTAATCATGATTCTGCCCTGAAGAGATGCCAGGGTTAGGGTCAGTCTATACTCTATGCTGTATTGTGAGGTTAGAAGTCTTTGTTGACATTAAAGGTTTATTGCAAGACAAACCTTCAACTGGATATTTTCTTTGGCTATTACATATTTTTCTAATCTAGATTAAAACAATAAATGATACTAACTCTTTTTTTTTTTGCCTTCATCTGTGTCCAAAACCATTCAGAAATTTACCCATAAAGCTAATTGAAGTTATTTGTGCTCAAAATTCCTCACAACAAGAAGAGAGTGTGCAAGTTGCACTTACATTGACTGCTATGATTCAGCCAAAAGGACACTTTATTCTGCATTTTGTTGAAATCTTAACAGAAAGATGCATTGCCTTTATGTCTGTCAACATTCATCTATCACCTTTGCTGCTGTGAACATTAATCTGTTTGACTTTTTTGCTGTAGGGGTCAAAACACAGCTATCTGTCACATTTGGCAGCTATCTCACCCAAAGCTCCGATAAATTAAATTCTAAATTTAATGGACATCTTCAACCCATCTACAATGCACATTTGCATGTATGTGAGATATAAATAGGGTGCACAGACAAACACCCACTGTTCTCTCATTTGTATATCACACGTCCAAATGTCCAGAGGTGTTTGTCAATTGCTTTTTTGGTGTGAGCTTTGCAGAGATGCACGCACAAAGCAGAAAAAGAAAAAAATCTCTAACTCCTGGTACTTTAATACCCTTAAAAAGCAATAAAACAGTTAAGTAATGAGTACATCCCTCACAGGACAGTCAATTATGTAATGAATTTATTGACTTTCTGTCCCACAAGCTCCACAGTTTCTTCGAGCATGATGTCAGCAGTGCCGGCACCAGCAAAGAGGAGAGTAGTGCATTGATCCAAAAATAGCACAGAGCTCTCTTTACACTGAGCAGTTTGTGTGGAATTAACCTGCTAAGTTTATTTAAAAGCATATTTAAAAAACAATTCTGTGATCTTTTTCCTATGAGGAATTTCAAATTTGTCCTGAAGTCTTTTTATTTATATATGAAGTCTTCATAAACGACAGTATCACCTGGGGTTTAGCGCTATGTGTTACTGCACGACTGTTTGGTTTTGTTCTTTGTTTACAAAGTTTAAAAGGACTGAAATATTCTATTAATGGACAAAATCTAAAGCAATGAATGGAGACCACTTCCTGCAAATGTCTCTCATAAGGTGGTAAAATACACCTGAATTTAGAGTTAAGCGCTGTGAGAGCACCATCAGAAAATGACAGCGTGTCAGGTGACTTCTAAGGAAGAAGCTAAAGGCTTTGCCTCATGACACCATAAAAATGTCAAAACACATCTCCAAGTCTGACAAATGCTAATGCTAATGATGCAAAATCTCAAGCTTATCCTAAAGAAGATATCGACTTAACAGAGCTGCTCTTAGAGGCAAGAATCATACACGACCAAGTACACACACAAGACCAAATACTTAACTAAAAGCACAGACTTTAAAGTTACAATCATATTTGTTTCCTTTTAGTGCTGCTCAATAGCCAGTGGTGTCCTAGAGGGAAACTAATTAAATCCCTGTTATGTTACCAAACGGAGCAAAAATGCAAGAAAATTTGAAATGTGTGCAAGTGCAATAACAGGGGTGTAAAAATAGAGAGAGGTAATGAAGGAGGATAGTGCAGTAATTGCTGGATAGGGAAAGGGGTGGGGGTGGGGGTGTCCTGGTGCAGTGTTTTGTTTTGTCACATAACACTGAGCTCCCTGAGAGTTGTGGGAGAACCGAAGAGCATCACGACCTCTCTTGATTTCATGCTGTGATGCTCTTCACTCTCAGTGCTGCAAACTGTTTTGGCATCGTGCAAAATACCCATAATGTTATATTCATCGTGCCACAGTGTATCCAGTGCACCCCATAGCTGTGCCTTGGTACCTGTGTCTCAGTTTCTTTCTTTCTCTCAATTTAATACAGTTATGTCCTTTTATCTGCCCTCCCCCTCTTTATTGTCTCTTCGCCCAACCTTTTTTTCAGTTTGTCTTCTTCTCATTTTGCAACCTCTCCTCTCTGCTCTCTTGGTTCACTTCTCTTTTTCCACTGATTTTGCACCATTATACACCCTTGTTCATCTCTCATTTTCTCTGGTTCCCTTTCACTTACAGTATTTGCATTAGCTGCCTTCCTGCCTCACTATCAACAGCTCCTTTACACTGAGAAGCATGTAATCATATTTGTACTACATCGTGTCAGCTTGATCGAATTCAGGTTCAGATTCCTGCCACTTCTACAGATAAAGAGATATTTTGTTGTATTTAAGTTGGTGATAACAGAGTTTCAGAAGAATGTATATGAAAGTGACCCAACACTTAAAATTACTCAAACAGCATCTGCAATTATCAAATCTTCATTAACTTTAAAGACTGCAGTCATTCAGAGTTATGCTTTCATACTCTCATAAAAGTAAGCATTTACTCATAGTTGTTTTTTTTTATTGATATTGCTTGTGATAGCAGGTTTGGTCCACATGCACGCACATTCAATCCCATCAAATGCACCCCTTCTTTGTCTTTTTCTCCCCCACACACATTCTCCCACACAATTTAGAGCTAGTTGCACCACTGAAGTGCTGTAATCTCTGCAGTGACTCTGCGATCTTACTGCAGTTTAGCCACGCTCAGCTGCCCTTGCAGCTCCACACAGCCAGCCAGCTGGCTCATACAGACAGTGGGAAAGGCAGGCACTGATAGGAAATGAAAAGTGACAAATAGGGAAAAGGGACTAAGGAGCTCCGGAGGAGACAGGGTGAGGTTGGGATACAAAGAAGTCCAAGGGAGATCAGAAAAACTGAGTACAAGGACGAAACGAGGATAATGTAGGTAAAGGAAAAGATAAAGGAAAAAAGGTAAAGATAAAGGAAAATGAGGACAGCTGAGCTGAGAGAGCGAGAGAAAGAAACGAGGGACATTTCAAGAGAGAAAGTAATGAAGGGGTGATGCATTTCCTTTGTCTATTATGTTGGAGATGATAGCTAAACCACTCCCTCACTGTGTTAGTGGGACTAAATACTACCAGTTTCCATCGCTCTGCTCCAGTCTATCCACACCTCCCAACAGACATGCTCGCACTATATTACTCCTATCTGCTTGGTACTTTTGCTTCTTCAGAAATGTGTCTCAACTTCTCTCCTCAGTAGTTCACTGCATATCAAGTTTCTTTCTTCCTTCCCTGTTGTCAAGATATCTACAGTAACCCAACCCCCAACAATTCATCCATCTTTAGGAAGTGATGTTTGAGACTCCGGCAAGATGAGGATACCAACCAAATTGAATTTAGTAATTGAATCAGCACTCACCCATTCAGGCCTTTGTATTTTTCATACTGCAACATCCTTCTATATTCAGCTCAGTCTGTGTCCCCATGTCTAGCTGTTTTGTGGTTGATATAGTTTCACAATGGAGCTATGACGTATCCAGCCCAGGTAGAACTAACCAAACACCAAAGCTATATTCAAATTAAGTCAACTAAATGTTTTCAGTATGTAAGTTGAGTTGTTAAACAAAAACAAATACTTTTTACATTCACCTAACTTTTGATTCATTTCAAAATAATTTTGCTTTTGGTTGGTTGTGGATATTTTTGCTTGTGGTCTTCCTCATCTCTATCCACTTTCATTTTCATGCACACGAGAAAGAAGGTTGTTCAAAGAAATCATGCTGCACAGGAAATCTGACAGCATCTTTACATCTATTATTAGCATAAAGATGACTTATATTTGACCTTACTTTGGAGTCATTTTGATTATATACTTTAAAAAAAAAACATGCAATGAGTTGATGAACTTGAGCGTGTTCCGTTTTTGCTATAGTTTGAATTTATCAAAGCCTGACTTGCAAATCTGAATTTACCAAATATGAGCCAACTATCTTGTAAGTTTAAAATATGTTTTAAAATCTGCTGTTCTCAATATTGCCGTTGAACACACTAATTAAAGGGCCAATATTAGTTATGTTTCAAATAAATGTATATATTTCAAATGAATAATGTGAAGAAACAAGAACAGTGAGACATTGAGTCAGTCTGCCCTCACTCGTGAGAGGAAGAAGACGTGGGGCTGATGTGCAAAAATGGTATTTTACCACAGCAAAATGGCAGGCTACATTTTGACTTTAGCTCAGCACCCCTTGTTGCACCTTCTTCAGCTTAAAACATTACTCCCAGGCCAAATCTGGCAGCAATTCTGGCAGCCCCTAATCCCTGACTACCTTCCAACATTGCTTAAATTGCCAGCTGTACTACCACAGGTGCCACTGATTAAAAACTACATTTCAGTAAATCCTTTGGTGACCACTGAAATCCTTTTACTGGCACCACAAGATCACCAGGACGTGAGACATCTTAACCTGACCGGCTTGTTTTAATAAAGTTCACATAAAACAAATGAGAAATGTAACCATCTAAATTCACCCATTGATTGAAGGAACTGGCTCTTTATTTCAACACTGCACCAGTAAAACAACAAATTCACTTTATTGTGTTCTCTGTATATTTCTCTCTGTATGATTAGCCTGGAAAACTCTACATGGATACCAACAAATGTCACAATAATCATATAAGGTGTGTTCACACATCCCAACCACACACACCAATCATGTTTACCTGAACCGGGAGGAGGCGGGCAATCAGAAAGAGAAAGATGAGGACAATGGGGGAAGAAAAGGGAGTCAAACTGAGCAGAGTGTGAAAGGGAGGGACAAGGGGCGAGGAAGGGAGTCACAAACAAGGGGAAACAGAGCGTAGAACATGAATGCCTGCAGGGCTTTGCTTGGCTGGAAAGAAAAACTGAGTTTACAAGGATACTTGAAGAGAGACAGAAAAATGAAGGTGCTCAAGCAAAATATGTGGTGAAGATCTGTCAGACACACATAAAGCTGTTATGTTAATTATATTCAGTTGTAAGTAATTCATCAGATAAGAAATCTTTAAAAAATGAAGAAAGTGAAGGAGTTAAAAAAAAATGTGACAGGGTATGCACATACTTCATTTAGTACATTTACAGACTGTAATCCACATTTGTCAACGTTTCAGGCACCTGCTCCTTTCTCAAAGGTAATATTGTATCAGTTTTGCATCAGGTGTTGCTGTGAAGTTGATATATTGTCATGGCTCACTGTGGCAGTTAGTATCGAAGGGTTGTGTGCCTGATTTAATGTCCTCTCCACTCTGGTACTGACACAGTGAGTCAGTCCCAGTACACAGCTCTGTGGTGATGGATTATACACCTGCAGCTACAGGAACTGCTGAAACTCCACTTCACCCCACAGAGCACACAGGGAATATACCAACTACCTTCGCAGTGATGACACGGAGACCAGTGGACCGAAACAATTGCATCTAGGATAGGATCAAGTTGTTGTTGTTGTTTTTATAGGCTCACAATATTCTGTCAGTCATGTGGTTACTGATTTTGCATCATAATTTTTAATGTTAAGTTAAGTAAATTAATAAATTGGTTTGATTTTGGAGTCAATGTCAACTTTATATTTAGACCACCCAAAAAAGAACATGGTAATGCTTGGAAACAGGAAATTAAAGCCCTTGAAATATATCAATTAACACAATAATGAAATAGTTGAAATCATGCATTAATTTTTGCTGGATTGGGCTGTTTAAAATAAAGCAATGCTTTTATTAGAACAGTGACATCTAACTAATCACTTAAATGAGTAGCCTACTATAGTCACCAAATCTGTTTCTGTTACAAAACATTATTTAAAAAAAAAAAAACCCAAGAGCTACAGTGCACAACTGTCAATAAACGTCACTAGTGCCAAATAAATAAATTAAAATTAAAAAAATAGAATAAAATACTGTGGTGGGACCTTAAGATAGTATATATAACAGAATGACTGCAAATCTTAACAACTAAAGCAATGGAAACAAAGAAGAGTTGGCCAAAATCTCCTTTGAAGATTTTAGATTAGATTATTTATTTATTGTACCCTTGAGTAAATTTGGTTTACAGTGAGTGATTCATCTCGTATTATACATACGATCCAAAACCACACACTCAACAACACAGGACAAGATAAAGTGACAACAGTGCTTTGACTAAAAGAACAAAAAGGAAGATAATTTATTTAGGTTGAGGCATCAAAGTTACTGGTAGTGTTTTGATTATAATAGATCATGTGATGGTGTCTATCTAATGTAAAGAGTGATAGTTTTGAATTTGTTCAACAATCAAATCTTATCCTTTGTCTGGAAAGTTAGAGAAATGGTGTGTAGTTGTGACGCCAGTATGAGGTGGCATATTGACACAGTATCCTGAATAAAATAGGTGGATCTATTACATGTATTGCATGATCCAGGGCTATACAATCCCAGTCAGCACATGTATCTTAATCACTCAGCAATAACCAAACACATGCAAGATTCTTACCTAGCCATCCTGAGCTTGAGTTGGGCACACACATGTCTGTCTCTGCGCTGGGCAGCACAAAGCCCACAACAAACACCTCTACCCCGTCTGACATGAGTGCCATTCCAAGAACCAGGAACAGCTGCCACTGAAACCTCCCATGCCCGCACTCCTGGATGATGAGCTCATACTGCTGGGCCAGCTCCTCCTCATCGGCCTGTCTTTCCTGCTCCAGCTCATTACGATCCTTTGTTGCATCTGACATGGGTTGTCCCAGTGCCACCTGACCCTGCTTATGCTTCCGGTCTCCTGCTGAGGGGATCCCCTGGTATTCACCTTCATAGATCTCATCCTCATCATCGTGCCCCTCTGTAGCATCACTGGAACCCTCCTCATTATCATGGTACCCTTCACCGTCTTGCCCTTGCTGGTTCCGGTAGAAATCCTCATCGCCATCCTCCTCATCCTGGAATCGCGTGTAGTTGTGATGAGATGAGTATCCATCCGAGGCACGGTCTACCACTTTGTTTATTTTCTTTGCTGTATGCCGCTTGGCCTCCTTGACCATGTCCTTGGCCCCCTTAGCCAACGAAGTCCTATTATTGTAAGTGTCCTCCATTTTGGCTCCAAAGGCAGGTGGTCTTCACAAGATACTCAAAAGTAGATGAAAGAGGGGAGAAGGAAAAGAGGAGCTAATGTAAAAAGTTGCAGGGATGGCAGGTATGGTGCGATCAGTAGATGTTAAGATGACAACTCCTGAGACTGGAGTCACCACAGCAGATAGCCCACGGTGGTTGTAGCAGTCATTGGCAAGGCTAAAAGACATGGGGGAAGGGTGAATAACAGACAAGAAAAAGGAAGGGAAGAACAGAGATCAAAGAGAGAAAAAAGATACATCCATAACTATACTGGAGAAAGAGATGATACCACACTGACAGAACATACTCTAATTAATCATTCACTCAGTGTTCTCCCGGGCCTTTTAATCATTTGGATTGATGTGAGGGAAAATGCTTTTTTGCACAGCTCTCAGTTCTTATTAGAAATGAACATTCAACTTCCAGAGGCACTCTCCTTGTTCTATGTTTCATGAGGTGGCATTAGTTTTAAAGAAATGATTGCTTTAAACAGAAACACTAAATTTGCTGGCTCATGGTCAGCTCTGCAGAGGAGAAGATAATAAAACAACTTCTGTCCAAAATCAATTTGTCCCCAAAAAAGAGCATGTTAATTATAATGGGAGTGATGACCACACTGGGACAGACGCTCATATTTAATCCAGACAGCTAAAGGAGGAGAGGCAGAGTGGTCAAGGAGACACAGACTCGCTGGAGACACAAGCTTGTCTCTAAATCGACCAGATTTTCATTGTCAAGGATCTTTATGATATATAAAAGGGCCTCAGACATTTTCAAAAGTATAGATATATAAACGACTTTGTCAAACCCAAGGTTGATGTACCCACTGTTTGTTGATAATGATTCATCCCGTACCAAATATTTATTGATTGATCATTTTTATCTGACCAATAGTTGGGTTATGGTTGTAATGGCAGAAACTAGTGACAGACAACAGTATTGTGTCAGATATTGAAAATATATATTTTGGCTTTTTTTAATTATTGATCTAATTTTTTTTCTAATGTCATGAAGCTCATGCTATGTCAGCTATGTTAACTATGATAACTTGACTTGACTGAAACTCCAGTAACGTAAAGTTTTTGTGCAGACTGCCAGCAGGGTTATCCTCATGAGTGGCATAATGTCAACATCTTTCACCACACAAGGCTTGTCTCCATAGAGGCTTGCCAAGGAGAACCCACTTCTCTGAGATAGGTATAAAAAATTAATCTAATTCTTGCAAAGGTTCAGCTGGATGAAGAAAAAAAAAAGATTTCTAATCTCTAATTTGGTGGCTGAATGAGATGAAAAGGATGGCAGTCTACAGAAAAATATGGCAGCACTGAACCTTTCAACAAGAGAATTATCTTTGAGGCACATGCAATAAACAGGTCAATAAACAGTTAACAAAGAACAGTATCAATGTTAAGGAATGCCCCAGCCACAGTTTCCTTAAAAAAAATCTGTGGAGGGACCTAAAGACCAGAGAGATGAGCAACAGAGAGAGAACAACGAGGACTGGGAGAGCCCAGAGCAGGAAGGAGGGAGACCCCAGCTTAACAACGCAAATGATGTAACATGACGACATCTGAGTGGCCCACAGCCTCATTCTGGCCTGTTTTTTTTTTCCACACAACCAATTCAGTGAGTTGAAACTGCTGATTTTGTCATAAAACATTTCTAAATAAGGTTGCATCCATATGACCAGGGCGGGGATGGTCAGAGCTGTACAGTGTGTGTGGTTCTCGTGCCTGTCAGAGCTGCTTGCCACAGTCTGTAATGAGCACTGAAGCCTTGTCAAGAGGAAACAAATCTCACAGCCAGTTCCAGCTCCCATAATGCAGTTTTACTGGGCTAAATGACACTGCTGATTCAAGGTGACTCTACTAATCCTGTTTGGCTCATTGGATGACTTTTGGGGTTATAAGCAAACTCCTTGACTTGTAGTCTGAGCATTTTTTTTGATGATCGTAGTCTGTCTATAGAAATCAGTTCATATAAATACAGCTTTTTTATTTCAATAATAAAACAAATAAAACAATAATAAAACAAAAAAAGCAGAAAGGTTTTATCCTGAAAAAAAAAAAACTGGATTAGTGACAAAGTTTTGCAAAACAATTCATCTTGAACACTGAATTTTATAGCTTTTGTCACGTGTGCAACCTAAGAGTCAACATAAATTCTCCAGCTGAACAGAAACCCTGACAGGAGCCATAAGAAGTCATGAGGACACTTTATTTTGCTTAAAACAGACAAGTACAACATGGCAAAAAAAAAAAAAAAAAAAAAGGCCTGGGTGCTGGTGCAGCCTGCCTGTCAGAGAATCAGTGAAGTGTATGGTGAAGCAAGCTGTCAGTGGTGATGAAGCACAGAGGACAACAGAGCACACAGGTCACCAGCCACACCTGACAGCAGCTGACGAGACCCCGACATCACAGACAGCTTGAGCAACAGGAGCAATCGCAATCAAACTCGAAAAAAAACAAAATCTCGCTTTTATTCTGTGCAGTCTCTGAGTGTTTCTCCCAGACTCATTTTTTTCTTTCTTATTATAGCTTTCGTAGGCTCCATCTTCAGCATCTTATTTATTCTCTCTTGAATCACTTATGAACTTTTAAACCATAACCAGTTCACTAGTCTGACATTCTTTGTTTACTGGAGGAGCTGCTCAATTAAACTAAAAGAGTTAATATAATGTAGGTAACATTGTAGTGAACCATATGAACTTGGCTGAAAATATGCCTTGTACTGGCAACACACCATAATTCTCTATCTGCTTTATGGATGGCTGTCCTTCAACCTCCTAAAATATTAAAAGGTGAAAAAAAAATGTTAAGTATCCATTGGCCCCAAGTTACTGAACTGAGGCCAATCAATTTAGGGAAATTACAAAAATAAAAGTTATTGTCCTTTGCTTCATAAAATCGTCCTTTTTAAACATTTCTCTGCTGCTTTTTATTAAGCTCTCATCAAAAGTGGTGCAGTTAAGAATCTAAAAGTGGGAGTTTATCATCCTTCACAGACAAAAATATTTCACAGCCTCATTCAAAAGAATTTAAACACAATGAAGACATTATCAAAACAGGAAGGAAGCAACGGTTGCCAATATTTCCCTTTTGACTAAGTTAAATTCTTTAATCTAGATGTTGTACATAAAGTACATAAAATGAAGCAAGTAGTATTTTTTTTTCTTACACATCTAATTATTCACGATAAATGACACAATAAATTAATTCTGTAATTGATCTCCCAATAGCTCAACAGGATTCATATTTCCTGACGCATCAGTCAGGTTTGAGTGTCAGTGTCCTACTCGTTCAAAGATATGCCTGAGCACTGTGGCTTGATGGACAGTTTTTCTTTCTATTAGCATAAAAAGAAGGAGGTCCATTCTCTAAGTGGGCAGAGCCGCATATAATCCCATCAGAACGGAGAGCCTCTGACCTCGTCTGGAAGGCAGCCCGGGACATCTTGCATTAGGAGATTTCATCATCCACTGATGCCATTACTGACTCAGAGGAGGAAGGAGGACAGTGGTTGTAGAGAGAATAAGATAAACACGAGAATAGAAAATTTGCCAAGTTATAAATATGAGAATCACGTCACCACGCACCACTGAGGTCCACCACGAGTGACTTCAGAACCACCAGTGATTACTAGCCATATGTACAGGGGTTGTTTGTTTTTGTCCAGCCCTGAAGAGCTAGTGAGTGTTAATTTCATCACTCAACTACCAACTTTGTCTATGCAAAAAAAAAGGAATTTTCTGTTGAAGGTAATATATCATTTATAGGAATATTTTACTTAAATTGAAATAATTAAAGATCATGAAGTTAGAACATGAAATGAAGAGACAGAAAATAAACATAGGTCTTGCGTGTGTTGGTACAAAGTACCATTTCCCAGTAGGCTGTGGGGTCATGTTTCCTTTTTTCCCTTCAAGTGGATGAATGAGTGGTCTCCTTCCCCTGCCAGGCTTCACTGCTGACACCACTCTTAGACAATATGAAACATAATGTACCGCCACAGCTGCTTGGTGCAGGCGCCTTCTGGAACCATGACACAACAAAGCAGATGAGGCAAGAGATCCAAGATGGGAAACAGTCACTGGTGATGTCTCATAATGAATTTTTTATTGTGTTACACTGTTTTCTATGAGCTTAAATTTAAGAAGAAAGAAATAGAATGACAGGGATAAGAACAGATCCAAGACAGTTTGAATCTCTTTCATAAAATCCCATGTGTTTCAAATGTTTTACAGCCATAAATACGGTTGACAAGACTTGTGGAAGAAAAAGTTTTAGGTTTAACTAAAATACTGGCTGATCCGTTAATTCCCTCCATCCCCATCTGGCTGTGCATGAAATCAAAGCAGAGCAGAGAGACTTTTTTTTTCCTCCTTTTTTTTTTAAGTTCTGCCACATCGTACTTTATATTTTGTGAGGGTTTATTCAACAGGGAAACACTGAAACAGAAAACACAGATTTTCTGTAAATGGATGACTTTTAGAAAGCAAACTGCTTGAGAAAAGATGAGTGGATGTGAAAGAATCACTTTACCTCAAGTTTTTTTTTTTTTTTTTTTTTTTTAATCATTGAGTGCTCCCGTCAGTGTTAACCCAGCAGCTTCTGGACTGCAACTGCAAACAAAGCACTTTGCTCCAGATTTCCAGTTCACCGCCTGCCAGTCGCTCTCTGCCTCTGGAGGTGCGGTTCGCGGATGAGTCAGTTTCCTGCTCCCGCATCTTGTCCTCCTTTTGGCGGCGGTGCAGAGTGCTTTAACCGCCCCGGGGCAGCTGGCTGGGTTGCAACAAAGCATGAACGACCCACAACCAGCAAAACTCCGCTCATGCCGAGGACCAGTGACCACCATCGACCGAACAACATCCAAAAGGTTGCAAAGCAAAGTTTAAGAAAACAAAATGTCTTGTCTTCCTGATATCAACACGCCCGAGAAGAATGACGGCAGATCTTGGATATAAAATGCATAGGTTTCAAAATTAAAACAAAATAGGATCGGAAACTACATATTATTACTGATTATGCCAATTAATTGTGTCTGTTTCAAAAAAAAAAATGATGCCTTTAACACCGGCTCTATTTCTCTACTTCTGTAGGAGTCGTGAGTTTAGTGAAGTCGCAGGAAAATAAAAGATTTTGCCAGGAAACAACCCCAACTTTTAACAAAGACCCTCAAAACTTATTAATAAGTAAAAACACGGTTTCCTGTATCCCAGCTTGGATGTTACGTGGAAATATCGCTGGAAGGGTGCGAATAGGCTATATGAACAAAATCACTGATCTAACTTAGACGTAGAGCCTAAGTCAGCATGTTATCATATAAAAAACAGAAACATGCAAAGTGCTTGGCTACTCACCGGCATTTATGGTGAAAAGAGTCATCTGAGATGAAAGTTGCCCATTGCACTGATCTGGCTTTCGCTTTCTGGAAAATAATGAAAAGATCTTGCGGGTGTTTCACTGTAGAGAAGGATGAAAGGTAACCGTCAGCGCACGACAAGGTTTTTCTTTCTTTCTTTCTTTCTTTCTTTCTTTCTTCTCTCGGTGCAGTCCTCTCTGACTGCAGCACTTTAGGAGAACAGAGAGTATGGTGGTAGAAGAGAGCAAGAGAGGGACAGCGTAATCAATAATTGTATTTCATTGAGTCATGCGGGTAAATCCGTCTGATGGAACAATCTAGTTAGGTGACTGACGCGCAACGCTGCAACGCATGAATGCTAAATAGATGAGAAGGGTCTAATTTTAGCAGCAAGAAAAATCACGGACTCTCGCATATTTACTGTAAGTTCACGCAATATTCTGTAATAATTTGAAAACAGGCACAAATACTTTCATCGTTTTTTTTTTTGTTTGTTTGTTTGTTTTGTTTTGTTTTTCCAAAACTGCTTCCTCAAAGTTTTTGACTTCGGCAAAATGTAAGTTACAAGAATAATAAGTGGAAAGGTTTCTTTTTCGTATAGGCTAGCACAGTTTTCAGGCGTCTGTTTTGACCGTAGTTCCTCTTGTGCAGCATCTACTCAGTCACAGTTGAGTTCAAACGCAAGCTTGTCTCTGTCCATGGTGCTGATCAGCCAACAGCAACCTGAGCGTTTCAGCACCACGGACAGAGACAAGCTGTGTCCGTGGTGCTGATCAACCAACAGAACCTGAGCGTTTCAGCACCACGGACAGAGACAAGCTGTGTCCGTGGTGCTGATCAACCAACAGAACCTGAGCGTTTCAGCAGCTCAGTGTGTCACGTTTGGTTCTGATACCTAAATGATTGTCTCTGTTGTGCACATGTTCCACTTTTCTCAACACCTGAAGTCCATATTTTCTGTACATCATCCTGAAGATACTACCTTCTATACTACCTTCGCAGTGTCTTCCAAGAAGTGCTGTGTTTAGGAAAAAATTAAATCTCAGGATATTAATTGAAAAACAACCCGTGGTACACAGCGCAACACAGAGTTATAAGGTTGTTCTGCAAACATGTATATGCTCAGACTGATCAATATAATCTAGGCTATAAATCAATTATTTTGAAAAAAAATTACTCTGATTATCACTGGGAGACTAATTCTTCCGAGAAATACACTTGACACACATCCTATACGATCCTGTACATACAGTTCTGTGCAAAAGTCTGAGGCAGGTGTGAAGAAAAGCTGCAGAATGCTCTCAAAAGTATAACACTTTTATATATTTATCCGTTTGAAAAATGCAGGTGAGCAGAAATCAAATACCAAGCATCAGTATTTGGTGTGACCACACCCTGACTTCAAAACAACATCACTTCTTCTCAGTTCACTTGCACTTCTGTCTCTTTATTTAATCCCAAACAGACTTAGTGAGATTTAGATCGGGGCTCTGTGGGACCATACTATCATTTCCAGGACTCCTTGTTCTTTTTTCACACTGAGGATAATTCCTAATGACACTGGTCATATATTTGGGTTTGTTGTCCTGCTACTGAATACACTTGGGGCCAATCAAACACCTTCCTAGTGCATCATGATAAATATCTACTTGTATTTATCATAATTGAAACACCAACTGACCAAATCCACAAAATGACTTGCAGAAATGCAGCCCCAAACTTGTAAGGAATCTCCAACTCATTATTGCCAGTAACCCTCATTATCGAACTACTCTCCAGCTCTTAGATGAAAAACAAACTAACCTCTGCTTCATCCAAATATTTCAAATTTTGACTTATCAGTCCCAGAGTACCCACTGCCATTTTTCTGCACCCTAGTTCCCCTTATCCTCTTATACTTTATTTATATATAGACAGAAACGAGGGGGTTGTGTTATATTTGTGGTGCATGGGGGTTGTTATATAGCTTATTGGGATGTGTGGTGGCTTTTATTTTATGTTAATGTACAATGTTTTTATTATTATGTAAAGCACTTTGTGTTGCCTGAGGGCATGAAAAGTGCTTTATAAATAAAGTTTGATTTGATTTGTCTTTAGGTACAGTTAAGTTGCTTGACTTTGTTTCTATGTCTCTTGTTTCCAGTGCATAGTTGATCTTGTCTTGGGTATCGTGAAGTCCTGGCTGAGACTTTTGTACAACACTGTACTCGAACACAACATACTTCAGAATTCATAAATCAGTGTTGTTTTTTTTTTTGTGGCTGTGCAAAACCCTTAAAAGTATCATTTTTACTGTATTCCAGCACCCTCCACAACAAACAAACATCTTATGCTTTTGGGAAATGCAATACTACAGCAAAGACCTGAAAGTTTACAGCCACCAAACAAACTGTGGAATGATCCGATATCTTCATACAGATGGACTGCAGTTGACACAGGTACAAGTTATTACCCCTTGGTTGCTTTCGTGTAACTAAGTGTGTTCCTCAGGGATCAAACCTGCGACCTCTCCTTTTATATATAAATGATTTTGACTGAAATGCATCAAAGGCCAAATTCCACCTTTATGCTGATGACAAGGTGCTGTAATGCTCTGTATCTACACCTAACCAGACTTCTCTTTGAGCTGCAACAAGCTTTTAATACTGTCAAGTGCACTTTCTGCAATTTCTACTCCAACTACCACTAAAATAAAAACTAATTTTCTCAAAAACGAGAGTAAGGATTGTGAATCTTCCATCTATCATCAGTATTCAAGGTCATGAGCTTGGGTCAGTATCCTATTAGAAACACTGAGGAATCCAGCTTGATGATTCTCACTTCTTTGCATCTACGTTGAGTGAAAAATTAAGTAAAAATCAAGTTGTTGTTATTTTCTGTAGAATCCAATCCTGTCTTTGCTTTGAGACCAAAAAGAGACCTGTTCCCACAGCTTTTACGACTGGGGTGTGGTAAAGTTATTTACATGAAATACTGATACACATTGGATGTATATGTACCATTGGGGCAATAAGGTTCATTGCAAACCTCAATACATTATTGCATTTGTCAAGAACAAAATGGAAAATCTGCTTCACTCCTACAGACTTGAACATGCCGGTAAAGATGCTCTAGATTTACTCCCAACATCCTTTCAAAAAGGATAAGAAGTTAATATCATCACCTCAAAGACTTATTTCTTTTATCTATCCCCCATACCTTCACTTCACTAAAATAAATTGTATGTAAACATGCTTCTCCCTCTGCTTGGAAAAAAATTTGAAAAAAATAGAAAAATTACCTACATCAGAACCCTTTAATGAATTGCAAGAATACTTACCTATAATAATTTTCAAATAAAAATAATTACTTAATTTTATTAAGTGCATTTAAGGATATATCCTTAGAAGTTGTTTATGATGTGTACACTTCTTTCACAATTTTTTCACAAATCAGTGATGACAAGCTTAAACTGTATTTTACACTCAAGTGTATTTATTCTTCTCTCAATAGAATCAAAATTTATAACAAATGTTTTACATGTCTTTCACCACATGTATTTTCCGTTTTAAACTTTTGCATTTGGGTATGCAAGTGAAAGTTTATGACCTTCACTGCGTTAAAATCCTAATGTTGAAATAAACCATCCAAAATCCATGCATATAGTGGAAAATGGCTACACTGTATTGAGCACATTGTTCCTTTTCATACTGTCAAGCTTTTCATACTGCTTGACAGTATGACTGCCATGACTGTCTTGGGATTCTTTTGTTCAGAATTATGATTTTTTTTTTCGTTCATGTGATATTTACATTGTACAGTATGTCTTGATTTTGTATATATTTTCTTGCTGTTCTTATTCGGCTGGTCTGAGCTTCTGTTTATATAAGAGCACTGAAGAGCTTTTAAATCTCCACAGTCTCTATTTCTTGGCAAAAGGAAAGGTTAAACAAGTAAAATAACAACATCAAGGGGACACATGACTTACAGATCTCAAATTAGGAAAATGGCTGACAAATGGGGGAAAAAGCACTATACTTCTAACTACATTATTTATTCTGAAACATAAAACTGCAAGAGCAATTACAGGAGAACTGAAGAATGCAGGTTGTCTTTCTCGGAAGGAGGATCCAGTCACTGGGATTTCCATGTGAGTAGTATCTGTCCAATTCTGCTCTGGAGCATTACACCAATGTAGTACTTCCCAGGTTTCACTTGACCATTTTTTCTGTAGTCCTAATGATTCTTTTCAAAGAATCCAGCAGAGGAAATTACAGGTTATTACTGTCATCTTTCCCAGTTCCTTCAAGATCTATATGCTGTCTGAATGAAGCTCCTATTAAGCAGAAAAGCACCTTCATAGACCCTGGACGGCCACGCAACACCCTGATGGAATTATCTGCAGCTTTAACTGAGGACCAGGACACCCTGACAGTCCTCATCATGTCATGGACTTACCGCTCACCACTGAGTAAAAAAAGGAGCTACAACTTTAGCGTTGGTAACACAAATGTAATTCATCAATATCATTTTCATTATTTTCCCTCATGCTTCATAGAAAGGTTGAAGAACTGTTTTGCATCTGTACACTTAAGATGGATTCAGTCATAATACATCACTTACTCTGGTCATTCATAATCCACAAAAGCATATTTGCATTTATTACTTTACACACAAAAAAAAAAAAAATGGGTGGCTTTTGTTAAGACATCCATCTATCCGTCATCTACACCCAGTTATTCCTGTTCAGGGACACAAGGGTCTGCTGGAGCCTGTCCCAGTTGTCTTTGGGGAAAAGGAGGGGAACACCCTGGACAAGCCCCCAGTCCATCGCAGGGCCACATATAAACAAACAAACAAACAACCATAAATGCCAATAATCATTCCAATGGTCAATTTAGAGACACCAATGAGCCTAACATGCTTGTCTTTAGACTGTGGAGGGAAACCTGAGCACTAAATCACTTTAACCCCTTGACAGTCCCCTTCAAAAATGCCTCATACACCTTTAAAAGGCATATGTACCACAGGCAGGACGTCATCTGTTAACAGGTTATACTAGGAACCTTCTAACTGTGAGACAACAGTGCATAACATATGTGGAATTCTTTTCAACTTAAACACAAAATATTTTTACCTTATTAATATGCCAATAAGTCTCATTGACAATAACTTTATCAGAACTTAAACAATGACCCCATAGGGGGTAATGCTATTGACTATTACCTTTTACCTACAGCCTCTGAGCAGATGAGTAGACTCTAGATGGTTTGTGTGACAGCGACTGTGTGTTGTGAATCTTAAGATTTTGATTTGGTTCTTTTGTTAGGTTTTATCTTCGGCTTACTGGTCCTCTTTAACTGTAGGACTCTTGGGTTTAGATTTCCTGTTTTATTTTGAAAGTGTTTTCCCCTGGTGTGCCCTTTTTGTTGTTGGTCTGCTCTGTCTTGATTGTCAGTATTGATTGTATCGTATCAGCTCATCTGGGAGTGCCTCCACATGTGGTCCTATGTTTTCTACCTTCCCTTCCCAGTTTGTTTGTCATCCACTGTGCTTCTTGCGATCCCAGTCTGTGTCCTTGTGTTCTTGTGTTTACTTGTCAGTTTGAATTTTGTTGGAGTTTTGACAATCCCTTCTTTGGCAGCACCTTTTGTTCTTCAGTTTTTATTATTATAAAAACTGAATTATTATATTATTATAGTTCAGTCTCCTGCATTTGGGTCTTCAACTCCTGAATCCTCACAGCATGGGTGCCTGCTATGTCAGATCTTAATGCGGTTGAAACCCTTGAGTGATTCCTGGAGAAAGTGAGGGAGGGAAATAAGGGAAACAACTGACTGATGCAAGCACAGGGACATCCAGCCTCTCAGTATTCACATCATTTAGGGCTGCTAACTATATCAACACTACCAAGAAGACTCCACTGCAGAAAATCACTCCCACTAAGGTCTGTCATGAATTACATCCAATCCATCCCATTGCTTATTCTCATTTTTAGAACATCATCCAACAAGAAATGCAGTCAATACTTTGGTTTTGTTGTGTTTACTCCCAGATTCTAAACATAGAAACTAGGTTGTAACACTGGCTATGCATCCTATATCACCGCAATGGACACTGAATAGTTTGTTACTGATGCATGTATTGTGCATTAAGTTACACAAAAGCATGCAGCTACACACACAGACACACAGAAAGAAAAGCATAAATCTTTTACTGAGTTTGAGAATTCACAGAAGCAGTGACCTTGGGTTTGCAAACCTCTTGGCTTTTGATTTAGTTTGTTTCTTTTGGGAAACAAACCCCCTCAAGCCACAAGCCTCCATTTACTACACTTCTGGAGAGATAAGGAGCACTTAGCTTAATGTACGGGACATCAGAATAACCTACATACGCACACATAACACTGTATAAGCCAGAGTTCTCTCTCTCTTCTCTACCTCTAAGACATGCACGGAGGATAAATGCATTTTATTACAGTGCAAATGCACCCCATAATGTAGAAGTTAATGATTTCCAGTTAAACACTAACCTGAGTATGGCCAGTGCTGGAATTTTATTTTTGTAGTCTTGTGTGTTGAATATGTTAATATAGGTTTTCTATTTTATAATACATGGGATGAATTCTATCTTCTTTTCTTTTCAAGCTGTTCCCTTCAAGGGTTGCCACAATGTATCATCTGCCTCAATATGACCCTATCCTCTGCATCCTCTTTTCTCACATCAACTAACTTCATGTCTTCTTTCACTACATCCATAAATCTCCTCTTTTATCTTCCTCCAAGCCTCCTGCCTGGCAGTTCCAACCTCATTATCATTCTACTGATATATTCACTATCCCTCCTCTGTACATGTCCAAACCATCTCAGTCTGACCTCTCTGACTTCCTCACGAAAACACCTAACATGCTGCTGTCCCTCTTATTATATTATAATGTATTTCTAGAAATATAAAGTTTGTCACTGTATTCTTATATATTTGCTACATAGTTTATCAGTAGACTTCAGTATATGTATAGGATAAAGACTGCATTTCAATAAAGAGTTAACCCTGTATTTCATTAATATTAAAGAACAAAACTAAAACTAATAATTCTACTACTAACACTCCAGTATGAATACCAAAAACACTATTACTGTCATGGTTTATGTCAGCCATTAAGTGTTAAGTCGGCGTCACTCTCCCTGTCTTTTGTGTTACCTATTTCCTGTTTTACTTTGAAACGTCTGTCTTGTCTTCGTTATTTTCTGCTTTGCTTCCTCCCCCTTGTTACCCTGATTGTTTGCACCTGCTCTCGTTTGTTCCTGTGTATTTAAGTCCTGTCATTCCCATTCTGTTTGCTGGTCTGTCTTCTTGTGTCCCATGAGTCTCTTCTTGTGTCCTGTGAAGGGTTTTTCTGTTTTTTCACCTGTTTGCATTCTGTTGAGGATTTTTAGTTAGTTTGGACTTTTTGCTCTTGCTTGTTTTTTGGTAAAAAAAATACTTTTTTGTTTCGTACTCCTGTGTTTGGGACCTTCATCCTGCCTCAAAACATGACAATTACTAACTAGAAAATAGCAATTTTTTGAAAATACAGCTGTGAATGCCCAGAGCTGAATACCGTCCCTGAAATCTGTTTAAAAGTTCACAAATTTGAAGAACATTAGTTTAAAATAGATTTTAACATTGAAGAATCTTGAAATCTAATGTAATTCAATAGAAGGTCACAGCAAAATGTACTGAATAGACAAAACATGTCAGCCACAGCTAAGGGAGCGAAATACTGAATGAAGCTAAGTTAGAAGCATAAAAAATACTTCTAAGTTAGCAAAATGGTCGTTATAAAGAGCCCTATAATTTTGTTATGCTAAAGCATAATATTTAAAAAAAAAAAAAAAAGCAGCAGTCAAAATGTAAGTCTCCAGAAAGAGCTGAACATTTTGATACCAGAACTGTCGAAATTTCACAAAGAACACAGTAGTAACAATTTATGAAACATACAGAAGAAGCCATAAAAACAAATTATTAAAATTATTTCAAAATTTGAACAGAATGAGATTTCAGTACATTTGAAAATTTTATAGATTTTCAAATGTAGCAGAACATCTTAGCATTTGTTAGAATATGTTGAACATCTGAAGTATGTCAACCGCAGCTAAATTAGCTTAATACTGAATAAAGCCAAGTCAGATAAATTCAAATACAAGCTAAATGCATGTAAACTGGGTAAACCAATAACCTATCCTAACTATATCTAAGTTAGCTACACACTAATCCCAGACATTAAAGCATCCATCCATCCATCATTCGGAACATCCATCCATCATCCACCCACCTCTATCCATCCATTATTTATCCATCCATCTATCCATTCATATACAGTAAAGATGGTGTACGTGGATCCCAGGTAAGCCATTTGGTCCTAACCTGCTCGTTAACATCTCATTAACATCAGAGCTGGTGGGGCTGCTGGGCAGCTCGGTGGTTTAAGCAAACAGTCAACGTACAGAGGCCACAGTCCTCCTGCAACGGTCACAAGTTCGATTCCCAGATTGTGGGATGTCTTTCCCTTTCTCTTTGTCTCACTTTTCTGTCTTTCTCACGGTTAATAAAGGCCACTAGAGACAAAAAAAATCTTTAAAAAGAAAACCATCAGACCTGGAGCTCCTCAGTCAGTTTGTGAGAGAAACTGACAGTTAAACCTCAGCTGGAGAATTGTATGTTACCTGTGCCATAATGTCTCTTGTTTGTCAGCATCCATCAGAGATTTAACAATAGCAGAGATTAAACAGTGCTTTGATGGCAGTCATCTTGTTAAAGGATGAGAAAAAGTGCTGAGTCACGCAGGAAGCTGAGACAAATACAGACTTTTCACGACTCTAAAACTCTGCTGTCGCATGTCAAAACCGTTTGATGAATCTTAACCATTCCATCACCATTAGTATCAGAAGACTTAGACGAACATAACTATGTGTTTTTTTTTTTTTTTTTTTTTTCCAGAAGTAAAGAGGAGGTTTAAGAACAGTGGTCATTTCTGAATAAAAAAAACAAACATTTTTTGAGATTCTTCCATTCTAAAGAATAGTAAATTTCAAGTCACTCTTCAGACCCTGAGGCTCACACTTCATATTCTATAGAAGTAGCAGGGCTTTGGTAGGAATATTGTCTTAACGAGGACAAATTTATCTATTTTTTGATGTATGAATGATGATGTCTCTGGGGTTAAAGCTCTGGGCTCTTGAACAGTTGGAAGAAAATAATTTTCCTTTTAATTTGGAGTTCTCCCCACTCTGGCAGTTTGTCAATTACACTCCTTCATTGGAAATGCATTATCAGGTCTGAAAAGTTTGAAAAAAAAAAAGGGTAAAACTTAAACTGCAATATTTCAAAAACAACAAAATTCAGATTTTAAAAAGCTGAATTACACAATCAAAGCTGAATCTTTTGTGACCTGTTTAAAGTTTGAAATTCTGTTTGAATATGTTCCCATTCTTTTTCACCATCATCTTTTGGCACCAAAACTTCAAATAAACCAGAATATTTTAAAAAGCATAAGGATTTAGAAGAAGAAAAGTCATAGCAGCCATCTCCATAATGAGCTGAATGTTTTGATGCCAGAATGACTGAAATAGCACAAATTATACAAAGGTAGTTAGCAGACAAAAATTGAAAAAGCTATGATAAAGAAAGTGAGACAGGATCACAATGGTGTGACTATTTACTCAGCATTCACACCAATTATAGTTTAAAGATAAAAGCATGAGCAAATGGATTTAATAGACATCTTTACTGTCAGCGTCCTCTACTCATCGAGCTGACTACTTCATGCTGGTCAGCTTTCATCAGTTTACAGGGTGTTTCATATATAATGAAGGAAAAAAGATTCAGCTGCGTTGCGTCTCCTTTAGCACTTACCACCATGCTGACTGAATGCAAACAATGCAGATATGTGGTTGGCATTATCTAGTGAATTTGGTACTCAAACATTTTTCAAAATAAAAGGACACTGCTGTCACTGACAGAAAAATGTGATGGATTAGTGTGGCCCAAGGGGGGAGTCTTGGTCCATCAAAATGTAATGAAAACTAATTTGAAAACAGCAGGCAGCTATGAATGTAACTCTGCCATGAGTTCTGGTAACACTGTGTTCAGCGAGAGGTCATTATTGTCTCATATGTGAGAAAAATGGGTTGGTAACATTACGATTGATGATAGCACATTTGTTGTTGTCTTCAGGAGTTATGGCAGTTTGCAAACACGTCTGACTGAAAATCAATCACAGGCAGAAACCATTTTACATCATAGTTGTTATCAGTTTCACAAACAAAGTGGAACATATGAAACAACACATTTATACATGCAGTATTTTCTTTTTGTTTTCATTTTAATGCAGTGCAAAAGATGTCACCAACTGTAAAGAAATATTTCTTAAAAGTCATTCTTTATAAGAAAAGAGCATAATGTCCAAACTTTTGTTATTTCTACCATTGCAAGGTTGTGTGTAGTTTGTAACATAGCTGAGCTAGAACACCAGAGGGAATTAAGTCAAATGGATTGTGATTATTGTCCTGGAACAGATTGAACAAGGCTATGAGAGAAAAATGTGAGTCGAATCCCATTTCAACACACAAGCCCAGGTGCTTTTCTTTTGCTGAGAGGAAAGTGAAATTTACAAAAGGATCTAAAGAAGGGTTTGAGGCAGTAATCCCAGCTTTTATATAACCAGCATCAAAAGTAGGTGATTATTCTGTCTGCAAGAACAGGAAGACATCAATTTTGTATAAACAGAATGAAGGCCTTTCTCAATCATCTGGATGTATCTTCGGTGATTTATGCTATTATTTCTTTTTTTTTTTCCTAATGGATGGATCTGAGTCAAAAGACTGGTGCAACAGATACTGAATTCTTTTTTATTCTCATTGCTGTGTATTGATTAAATAGCATCAGTTGCATATTTGAGACCCTGTAGTACCCACAGTTCCAAATATGCAACAAGCTTTTTTGAGGGGCAGGGCCAAAAAAGTAAAATTCCATTCCAATATTTTTATGTATATTACCTGTATGTCCCTTAGTTGCAAATATGCAACAGAATTGTCGAACTACAGATTTCAAAATGGCTTCTTTCATCTGAAGCTTGTGTTTGCCCTCGCTCACCATTTGAGACACCAAAATAACATACTTCAAAGTAAGTAATCAAGTAAAATTGAATAAATCTAGTTAAAACAATGTCTCTAAACATCATACATTTTACTTGTTTTAATAAATAAATAAATTTTCCTGAAACAATATTTGTTAGAACCATAGTTATGAAAGTGTTGCAAATATGCAACTCTGGGCTTTCAGGTATATAATTATGTAGCTAGTGTATGCTGTACATACTGCACAAAATGATAGCTTACACTGTGCATATAGGCGTGTGCTGAACATTCTGCTCATCATTTATCATTTAGATAAATAAATCAAAACATTTTATTTTTTTTGATTGATCTTGGGCCCAACTGAAGCACAATCGTTGGTGCACAATCATGTTCGCCTTGCAGTTGCTGTTGATCGTAAATTTTATTTTCTTGGTAAGAATGTAACCAAAGCCTAGACTAAGTGTTGTTTATTTCAAATATATACTAGTATAGCTCATAATTTGCTTTTTTTTTTCAGCAATGATGGCATTGTCATGAAAGAAATTTGCAGTTGAAGATGTTCTCCAGTGTCTTGAGAATGGTGATGACAGTGAAGTAGAAGTTCTTGCAAACTGCAGAAGCATGACAGATGCAGCTTTTGCAAGGATGATTATACTGACACAGTGTGATGTCCAATTATGTTTCAAAGAGAAGCATAACTGTTACAGGGCCTACCATGTACAGTAATCTAGATAAAGAACATAGGACAGTTGTTTGGACAGCTAATGTCAAAGGTCACACCATTTCAAAGACAAGTTCATTGTGTTACTGTAACCCAGAACATGTTTGCACTGTTCATTGCAATTTTCTTTGCACTTTATGTGTGCATTTTTTATTAACATTCATTTACATTACATTTTATGTATTTACTTGTTTCATTTGTTTTTCATTCTTCATTTATGATGTTTGAGTTCGGCACTTATTCAGAATATTCAATGAAGGTCTAATATGTACATTTTATTGTAGTACTAGCAGTTGCTGGTGAGCTTTCACTATATCTTTCTGCCAAAAGATCTGCAGAGAACGACTTGGATTGTCAAACAAAATTAACCAGGAAAGCCCAGGGTTGCAAATATGCAACATTGCCTAAAATGGTCAAAAATGAGCCGATTACAAAAAATCCACCAAAAATGGTTTACTCCCACCCAAAATGATGCAACATCAGTCCAAATGATTTTTTTTTAATGATTATTCATATGCTTGGGTACTACGGGGTTAAGTTACCATATAATGTCACTTGATATAATTTCAAATGGGACAATTCAAAAGCAAATAGTATACACTAAAATATGCACAATACTTTATTAATAATATTGTGTTCTTTAAGCACTGCCAGATTAATTTCAATATATTACAATACAATTACAAAAAATTATAATTTATAAAATATTACAATATGACTACAGTATTACAATGGCCTACCAGAATGCTTACAAACAAATGCTTGTTATTAAAGGTGGGGTAGATGTTCTTTTTTTGCAGATCTTTTTACAATATTGCCTGAAAACCTTTTCACATTCCCATTGCACCCACTGAAATAAAATGTTTGCAAAAAAACAAAACGTTTTGGTCCAGTCTAGAGGGTATAATCAGAGAAAAACTCTGACCAATCAAATTACTGATCATCTTTACTTTTATTGGCTGTCCTAATACATCCATCAAATATCAATGCACTACCACCCACCCCTCCCTCCCTCTCTGCGGTTCATGTAGTCGTGAATTGTGTGAAGGCGTGGTTTCAAGGGGTGAGCTGAAGAGGAGGAGGCGGAGCCTTTGGGAGGAGAGAGGGAGTGAATATTTTCAAAATCTCACTTGAGTTGGATTGCTGGAACCGTTTTTTCAAAGAACACCTACCCCACCTTTAATAACCAATGCGTGAAAGCAAAGTGTAGAATTACAGTTAGAAAAATTACATTAATAACATAATAAAAAAAGAGCAGAGGTAAACCCATGGATGTCAAAAATCACCCCAAATGAGGACCTGTGATGAACGCTTTGCCTAGCACATTAATCGTCTGCTTTAAAGTGGAAATAAGTAATCTTTGAAATTTACGGTTTCCTGTCATTCAACATGAGATCTCAACTCCCCACAGAGCAGCTGGGATTATCCCCCGTGCCTCACAGTTCCGGTTCAAATTTATAGCCTGCATCAACTGTCAAGACAAGTAATAGTAAAATGTGTGCGTGTGTGTTTAATTACTGCACAGTTGTCAGTGCCAACCATGCGTCCATTCCTTTTTAAATTCAGCTCGCAGGTCTTATGACTTACGGGACACCCTCGGACAGAGAAGTACAAAGAAGCCAGATGGTGAGGAGGCTTGTGTCCAACATTTCCACTTGCAGCTCTGCTCGGCCTGAGAGGACATATGCCTCTTCTCTCGGGAGTCTGTCACAGTCGAGACTGCCAAGCCGTTAGGCCTATTGCACATATGTGTCTCTTAATGCTGTTAAGCACTAAGTCTACAGGAGAGAGGGGAATACGGTGTAGCTCCAGTTCAGGTTGCAAACTATTTTCTATGCTGCCTTTGCCTAAATGTACAACAGAGAAATGGCCACAGGAAGGTTTACAGGGTGGTGGTATTCGCCAAAGACTTACACCTTCTTTAGGGAGGTAAGTTTGCTTCTTTGTGAAACCTAAATGAATCAGTTAACCTCTATGTAGTGACACAGTCTGGAAACACTGATTACTCTTTGAAAAAACAAACAGCTGTAGCATGGGCGAGGCTAGCCCTTTTTTAGGGGTGCTTCAGCACCCCTAAATTGAAATTCAGCACCCCAAAAACCTGGAGTAAGAAATGCTGTTATTCTAAAATTTTAGTTCGCATTTGACAGGCTTAGGATAATGCCCAAAACTTAATCCATAGTTTGTGGTTTAAGTTTATATTTTAAGAATGAAAATGAAAACCACCCCGCCTAATGGTATCGTCCTCTTCTCACTAATGTTTCTTGTGGGTTGTGGTGGGGCTCATTGGGTGCTCGGCACCCCTAAAGCTCTGACCCTAGAATCGCCCCTGAGCTGTAGTTTATCAGCAACAGTTGGAGAACAATGTTATTTCTTGGCAATTTGCCGAATTTGTAAATCACACACACACAGAAAAAACGTACCCTTGAAATTAGTCAATTAAATTACCTGTTATTTCATCATGTAAGTGAAGTAAGCTTGAGGCATTTTACACAGTTAGGCCAAAACCTTTTACGTTACTGCCTATCAAAAATTAATACAATGATAGAAAATTAGCTTGAGGTTGTAGTTAAAGTTGTAATTCTTATCGTGTTTAGTGATAATACGTTTACAGGGTATCATCTGTACTTTATATGCCTTTTTTGTGATGAATTAACAAAGAAAAAAAAAAAATTACTCTATAAGACTAAATACATTAACACCGACTAAAATGTCCCTCTACTTAAGTAAAAAAGAAAGAAAAGAAAAGAAAAAAAATTAAACGAGGCAGCTTCTAAGGTCAGACGGACCATTTCTCTTTAACTGCAGGAGTTACTAGCAAGCGTTGTTCCGCTTACCGTTGCCATGGAATTATATGAACCAACCAGAGTGGCTTTAACAAGCGTATTAGAAACAGAAGCCAATCAGTGAATCGCTTGTTTGAGAGTAGGACTGTTTGAAACGGCTACCCCAGCACTTTTCAACTGACGACTTAGCTTGGGGAAACGGACGAGTGTGATACTTTGACAATATTAATAAAAAGTAAGGCTTTCCGGTTCATGTCGTTTTATGTATTGTCTGTTAATACATTCTGTCTGATATGGCTCAGTTAGGTTGATGTTTTTATCCCTATTTGCGGGGGCTATAAAAATGTGTTCTGGTACTTAAAGATCTACTGTTAGCGGTTTCTGTAGCTAAAAATGTGTTCTAACCCTTCCAGAATACGATGTTTAATCAAAGAAACATGTTGCGCCATCAGAACCAAAGATTTCAAATACTTTGTTTTTAAGCACCTAGAGTACTGTTGCTCCGAACCACCTATCAGTTAAGGCTTATTATGTGTGTTGGACTGTTGACCAATTGCATTTCACCTATAAACTGAACGAAATCTTTTAGAAATTATCCTAGGCAATCCTTCAACCCCCAACCTTGCAAAGAAGAAAAATAGAAAAAGTTACTTTGATAGCCGTGAAGTTGTTAGCATACGCTATGCAACAACCATTACTTTTAATCCAGACTTGTTTTTTTTTTTTCCCTCAAAGATCTTGTATGAATGATGGGAGGCTCGGATCACTTTGTAAAATCTTCTCCAGCATAGGTTTCTCCAAAGGAACAGAGATAATAATTAGAAGTCAACCCATATGTGAAAAAAGATTTCTCATGTTCCTTGAACCTCTGGAGAATCTAGCCACATTTTCTTTTGTGCATATATTGTTGCTGAACCTAAACATGATCAATGAAAGCAACCCCAGATCAAAACACTTGTACTGCAGGAGTGCTGTGGAGGAACTCAACATGATGGGTAAATCACTTCATCTGCTACTTTTCTTACCCTGATTTGTCCATCGCTCTGAACTTATTGAAAGCATATGGCCTTTACCCCTGGCCCCAGCATCCAGCATTTATGCTCCCGACCTAAATTGTTGACTTTTAATGCTCCAGTGCGCAATTGTCGACTTTTTATGTTTTAATATTACTCTGGACAATTCTGAACCTGATTTTACTTGTTTCGGCAATACCCTTTGTCATTTTCTTTACCTAATGCAGACTAATAATTTGATCCTTCCACAGAATGTGTTACCTGACATGATCGCTGCTTCATGAATACATTTTTACCAGATGAAACATATTAATCACTGCATCAATTTTCCAATTGAAGGCTCCTACCTGTATATATGTGTATATATGTGTGTGTGTGTATGGCATGTATTAGTTTAACATTTTTCCACTAATACTTCTTCAATGTGGAATTAAGTTGTTGTGTATATTGACAGAATAGCAGCTTTGAACATCCAAATAAAGACAATTTTATCTACATGTATGAAGTCAATGCACAGCATATGAGATCATTATTTTGTATTACGTTATTGTCATTCCTACAACTGTATTGTTATTTTCCCTAGATGTCATCAGATGAAGATGACCTTACCAGTCCTGTTCTTCCTAAAGACTCAGACCAGGGCAGCTCTGTGTCTTCTGAGCTTCAGGTAATTCAACTAAACACGAGTGTCTTTTTTTTCACCTGCATATATTCTGATGATTAGAGGACTTTATTGTGTTACTTTTAAGTTTGTTAGGACCATCAACAGTTTTTATATAGGCTCACTTATTAATCTAGATCAGTTCAGGCAAAGTATCTAATTTAAATTTCATTGTATTGTAAAACTAAATGTGTGACTATTTGAATTAGTTTTGAAGTAGGTCTGTACAAAACTATGTTTTAGCGTCAATGTTGTAATATGGCCATGTGCAATAATCACATTGCATTGTCTTGATTTTATGACATATAGTTACAGTTATACAAAATTCATAGTTTGAAAACACAGTCATAATTTTGTGTGAAAAAGTGTAAATTTTGCAAGAGACAATATTTCACTACAAAAATGTAACATTCATTTAAAAAGTTTCAGTGTTATGAAATTTGTGATTTTTACAGCAAAATGTTGTGATTATACCATAAAAGTGTTGGTTTTACAATGAATATTGTGCTCTTGTAAAATTCACAATTTTACGAGATAAAGTTGTAAGTTTATGTCAAAAAGGCATGATTTTGTCAAAGTTGTTTGAATACAACAAAAATTGAAATTTTAAGTTGAATTTGGATTGAAGTTGGATTTTATGAAATTTGTGATTTAACAACAAAAAGTCATGTTTGTACAACAAAAGTCTTTGTTCTAGAACAAAAAAAGTCTTGATCCTGCAAAAGTTGTAATTTTATGGCAAAATGTTATTTGCTTAGAAAAAAGCGTTTTTTTTTCTTCAAAAGAAACACCTGAAGAGTATCTCTGATTGTATTGTTGTCAAAATAAATAACTACTGAAGCGATAATATAATATGATATAGCTACATTACTATACTAAATTGTAATTAAGTGTTACGTGTGCCCCAAAAAATGTCTGTGTACGATCCTACTAATGGCGAAAACAAGGTATTGGTTTTGGTAACGATATTGAAAATTTTTGAACAATACCCAGCCCTACCAGTAAAAAATGTGAATTCTCTACATAAGCTTTTATATGTAGTGCAATAAACTGTCCATCTATCCTGCCATTGATCCATTTTTATACCTGCTTCATCCTGTTCCAGGTCATTAGAGGGTCAAAGCTTATGCCACCCTATTCTGGCCAAGGGCTGGTGTTTACCCTGTAAAGGTTGCCAGTCCTGTGTTAAACTAGCTCTTTGCTAATGAAGTTTAAGAAAAAATTAATTGCCATTTACACAACGTATTTTTTTTTAATACTATACAAAGAAAGAAAGGTTTGAAATGTTTGAAAATGCTAAAAATGAACAAAGAAATTCTGTAACTGAATAGTAATGTTGGTCCATATTTTTGTTTTTTGCATTTATATCTGCTTCAACAGGATGAGTATGAAGAGCTCCTCCGCTATGCTGTTGTCACTCCAAAGCTTGAGGCACTTGCTAGTGCTCAACTGAAGTCTCAGATTTCCCAGAGGAAAGATGATATGCATTTACAGCACCTACCAGGTATTTTCATTTCCCACTGTATGAAGAACATATTAGCCAAGGCTAGAAAGACCGGTCTTGAAGCTGATAGGCAAATTTTTAGGCAACTGAGAAATCATTTTACATCTCTTGTCAAAAAAGCCAAGTCTAATTTCTATCTCTCAGCAATAACCAAAAACTTAAATGACCCAAAGAAATTCTGGAAAGTGATCAGTTCTATTTCAGCCACTGATAATCACAGTGAATTACCATCTTGTATAGTTGATGACACCTCAACCATTACAGATAGGAATTTTATACTCGACTATTTTAATAAGCATTTTGTTGCATCTGGGTCCCTGTTCTCTAGGTCTTTCCCAACTAGCACACAGGTTTCTAATTCTGGGCCTTCTGCTGCCGATGCCAGTCATACGCCCGGTGGCCACTTGTCTGCAGGTCAACCCTCCTTTAACTTTAGGTTGTTCTCAGTTGAAGAGGTCTCTTGATATAACTAAATCTGCAGGCCCTGATCATATGGAACCATACTTTTTAAAGTTAGCAGCTGATTTTATTGCTAGACCCCTCCAGTATCTTTTTAATCTTACGATCACAACTAATTCCATTCCAGACACTTGGAAGGTTGCCTATGTCGTACCACTGTTAAAAGGAGGGGACCCTACACGTTTAAATAACTATCGACCCATTTCTAAATTGTGCATTCTGTCAAAGGTCCTTGAAGGCTTAGTTAATGATCAATTGAAGGATTTCCTCAGTTCCAACAATATTCTCTCGCCATATCAATCTGGTTTCAGGAAACGAACACAGCACTATTACAGCCTCCCTCAAATTCACCAATGATGTAATAGATTCATTAGATCACAAAAATATTTGTACAGCCCTTTTTATTGACCTTTCCAAGGCCTTTGACACCGTGGACCACTTTATTTTGAAGCAACGGCTGCTTGAGATCGGGCTATCGGAACAAGCTGTTGGCTGGTTCGATAACTATCTCTCTGACAGAAAGCAATGTGTTTGTTTTGAAGGCAGCTCATCATCCTTATTAAATCTTTTGACTGGTGTGCCCCAGGGATCAGTTTTAGGGCCAATATTGTTTATCATCTATGTGAATACACTGGGCAGTAATATTCCTGATGCTAAATTTCATTTCTATGCAGACGACACAGTAATTTATTGCTGTGGCTCCACCCTTGTCGAATCTCTAATGAAGTTACAGACTGCATTTAACCTGTTAGAACATCAACTTTTTGACCTAAGACTTGTCCGAAATGCCGAAAAAACTAAACTCATCATATTTTCTAATGGCAGAAAGACAATTGAACCTTCTCCTAGCATTTTATCTTTACAGGGGTGTGAAATAGAGCATGTCCCTTCTTACAAGTATCTTGAAATTTTAATCGATGACCGACTGTCTTTTAAATTGCATGTAAAAAACCTAGTAAAAAGACTAGGGTTAAAAGTTGGATTCTTTTTTTGTCACAGGTCATGTTTTTCTTTTGCTGCCAGAAAAAAATTGGTTGCTGCTACCTTCTTGCCTGTACTTGATTATGGTGACCTTTTATACATGAACGCTCCGGCGAACTGTTTATGTTCATTAAATTCTGTGTACCATAGCGCTTTAAGGTTTGTTACAGGTTGTAGAGCCCTCACTCACCACTGCACTCTATATGCTCGAGTAGAGTGGCCCTCTCTGGCAGCACGGCGCCTTTCACATTGGCATATTTTTATTTATAAAGCAATTTTGGGTCTACTGCCCCACTACCTCAGTGAATATATTTCTAAAACTAATTGCAATTACGGCCTGTGTTCCAACAATTTTTATTTACTAAAAGTGCCCAAAGTTCGCTCTGTGTTAGGGAAACACAGTTTCAAGTACTTTGCCCTTGCTTCCTGAAACTCTCTGCAGAACACGCTGCACTTGAAAGAACTTATCGGTCTTGGAACTTTTAAGAATTTTATTAAAAAACCTTGAAGCTGCTTCACACCAAAATTGCACTTGTTTTAACTGAAAACCTTTAATTGTAGTTTTTTTTTTTTAACCATTTTATTGTATTTAATGCACAAGTGGATTTTTATGTTTGTGTTTATTTGTCATTGTCTCATAACTGTTTTTGGCTGCTGTCATGGCCAGGCTTCTCTTGGAAAAGAGGTCATTGTACCTCAACGGGACCGACCTGGTTAAATAAAGGCTTAATAATAATAAATAAAAATACAAACACAATGCTCACTATTTCTGACCAAAACTCAAACTTAGTCCTCCTAGACACCTACCCCCAGTAAAAGATAAGTTGTAAGAAAGGATTTACTATCACAAAGTGCAAAAAGTGTACTGTCTGTTCATCAGCTTTGTGTTTTCAGCTTCTAAGTCAGTCTAATAGACAAGGTATCAGTCTGTCACAGTGTACTTCGTATCTCTTTCCTCTACATTACCCACATCTTAAGCAGTCCATCAGTCCCCCTCCCCAGCCGCAGCTCTCATTGGAGGTTAGAGCTTTATCTGTCATGGAGCAGCGCACAGGGATGTAGAGAGCAGACAGGCTGATTGGTAATGATCTCCTGGAACTCTGCCCACACTGCTCTTTAGAGTTCAAGCTTTCTCTTCTCCCCCCTGCAGAATTTAATTAAGATATTCACATAAATGCAGTCTTGAAAGAGGAGTCATGCCCATCTTATTCAGCATTCTTGCCACTCTCACATTCTTACGCACTCTCTTCTGTCGTTCTGTCATGATTTTTTTAATCGTACTCTAAATTACAAATTACATTTCAGTACTTATTTAAGCAACTTTGAATTTTAATCTATCTTAAACCATTGTTTCTCACCCTCTGACTGGAAATTCTGTGATTTTTTTTTTTTCTATTAGATGGTGCACCCAAAACTGAAGATAGGAGGAATTTCAGCAGGAGTGTGAGATCATCACAGGTCTCCCCCTTCATTGTTGAGCCCTCCACACATTCAAGAACTTCTCTTGGTAAATAGAATTGAAAAAAAAATTGAATGTATTTTGCTTGATGTGCAATTGCAGTATCACTTCTTATTTTAAATGAGTGTAGAAATATTTGGACCAAAAGATTATAGTGTTGTTTATTAATTTCAGTGTCTGCCTGTTGTGTTTTATGCCATTCAGCAGAGAGATCGGCAGGGCAGTCATCCAGCAGGGTGTCAGTGGTCTCAGACACTCATTCAGACAGGTTACAGGTGCTGCCTGAGAAGTCCAGGTCAAACAGCCCAGACCCTCATGAGCCTGCCATGACAGAGATGTTTATTTCAGAGGAGAACATTTGCAAGATGGAGAACCTTCTGGACACATGGAGCAACAACTTAAAGGTTAGTTTCCTTCCACATACCATCGGACTCTATCCTATCTGTCAGTTAATCAGTCAATTCTGTCTGCTTGAGAGATTTGGTATAAATGTATGGTTACGTAGGTCTAAAACATTGGTAAATCATCCATGCATCCATCCATCCATCCATCCATGGGTTTTGGTCATGGGAGCATCAATCTAAGCAGAGAGGCCCAGATCACCCTCTGCCTCACCACCTCCTCCAGCATTTCTGTTCAATGTCAATAAATGGCTTTTATTCTTAATTTGTACTTTTGTAATCTAACTATTATGAGGTTTTTTTTTTTCAACAGTGGCATACAGTTGATTTTAAAATGTCTTGAAAAGGATAACAACTCTTCTCTTCTTGGAAGCAGTGACCTTTTTTAATTGCATGTGCGTCTTGCAGTGGAATGATTGTGGAGGAGATGGATGGCTCATAATATTTAAAGTCCATCCTGCCCTTTTCTTCTAATGTTGTACAGCTCCTTCATGGAGCGCAGATGACAACCGATCACCTGCGAAATGCTGCTAATAAAGAAGTGAAGCCTGAACTGAGAGAACTGGAAGAGAGAATCATAGACTGTAGGAGAAAATGTAAAAACTTTGCCAGTTCTTTTGGTTGATAGAATGAGTTGTTTGTGAGCTACTTATGCTGCAAGAATAAAATCAGTTGTTTTTACCTTTACCTGCAGAAACAAAATTAGGGATGAATTTGGTGGTTGAAGAAATTCTTCCAACAAATCAGAACCTAATAGGAAAAGTTATTGTCAGTGGCTATTGAGTTTGTACACCAGTTTACATAGTTTTAAAGTACTATGATTTCAATCGTGTACATATACACATACTTCTTAAAATAGAGCGGTAATCACATGGTTGTCCTACTCTCTGTTCTGTAACTAGTCAAATGTGCTGACGGAGCTACGGAAATGGAAGTTTGCGTTCATGGAGAAACACAAGCTAGAAATGATGAAGGAGAGGGAAAGGCATGCAGTCCAGACAGCTGGCCTGAAATCAGAACTACGGAACCTTAAGGAGCTGCTTCACACCTACGAGACTTCCAACCAGAGAAAAGATGAGGTATGTGTATTGATTTGTTTTCTATCGCATATCATCTAATAGTTTTATGAGACCAGGATGAAACTTTTAGCCATTTCATTTGAAATGAGAAATGTGATATAGTGATATATTTATCATCTATTTATCTCCAGAATATCTTTGCATTAATTTGATAAACATAAGTTAAAAAAATCCATCCCCATCGGTATAATGGAGTCCAAGTTAACATCATGACATGCCTTTTATCAACCAGCCAGCACATAAACTAAAAAAATACTGGTATAATTGTTGAATATATTTTGGTAAATAGCAGAAATAAGTCAAATGAGTTTTCAGGTATTTGCAAAATATTTCCAAAAGTCTCTTATCTTATCTGTTGTATTATGTGCCCCCACACAGGTTATTGTGAATCTGAGCCAAGTGTTGGACAAACAAAAAGAAAAGCTTGAAAAAATGAGAACCTTCACACAATGGAGACTTCAACACTCTGAGGCCAAGGAAGAGGTACATAAAGGTTTTACAGTCTTGAAAAGTATTGAATTTGTATTTCATATTGTCCAGTTCTCAATAAGTATCTATGTAAATGTACATATATATGTGTCGTCTCTGAGCATCGGTTTGTTGTATAATGTCTGCGTTAGCTTTTTTTAGGTATGTGCTATTTATGAACGTTTATACAGTTTTAGTTATCCATCTCTAGAAAAAAATACATCTAGATATTTTAATTTCAAAAATAGTCTTGCAGAAATTATTGTTCCTTTTTGTAACATTTTCCAACATATCTATTTTTTATTTGCATTTACAAAATGCTGTTTACATTATTTCATAAAAGTGGAAAATTAACTGGATGACATAATTTTATTGATATTGAAATGAGCACCTTGAGGAAAGATATACTGCAGTTAAACAATAGTTAAATAGTCATAATTCTTACTTTTGCCATATTTCTAATAGTATTATTTTTTTCTAACAGGCTCATGCTCTTCAGATCGCACGGCAGCACTACAATCTGCAGCTGAAGAGGAAGATATGGTTAGGCTGGCACTCACTAGTCCAGAAACACTGGAAGGTTAAGGTGGAACGAGCTTGCCGTTCAAGGGCTGAAGAGGTCTGTTCCCGCCTATCTACAGAATATGAGGCCAAGTTATCAGAGGTAATAAGTAAAAGTGGTCTAAGTCTATTTATGAAACAGTGTGTAGCTATTGTTTATACGCAAAGGGTATAATAGGCTACATTTCTGTGAATTAGAGCCATACTAAATTCCACCCATCCATTATCCATGTCCATTTAGTCCAATGCAGGGTCACATGGATCTGCTGGAGTCTATCCCAGCTCTCTTAGGGCTAAAGGCAGGGCTTTAATATGGACTACCATATTAAAATGTTATTTTATAATCTGTGAACCAAGATTAAGTCGAAGAAATGAAAGCTGCTAGTGTAGTTGGTGGTAGATATATGCACATCTTAGCTGCCACACTGAGACTGAAGATTGAACACGAGAACAGTAATTAAACTTTGGGTGTTGGTACTATTCAATAAACTGATAATTGACAGCTTTTCTCCATCCTCCACAGCACTGTGAGGCTATAGAGAAGGCTCAGGCAGAGATTTGTAGACTACGAATAGAACGAGAGCGCTATGAAGAATCTATGAAGAAAGCCTTCATGAGAGGTGTATGTGCACTAAACATGGAGGCACTTAGCATGTTTCACTCAACTGACGGACGAACAGAGCAACCTCCTGTCCATGAAGAGCAAGGTCTGTTACCAAATTATCTGGCAACTCTATAAGCAGGATAACTCTTTTTCTTAAAACGATGGCCACATTGAAATGTGCTTATACATGTGTAGATGTCTACATACAGTTTTGCCTCTGTGTTGTATTGAAAAAGGAAAAAAAAAAAAACATCTTTTTTTTTTCTCATGTAGTACAGTCATGTGCCACTGATATATTTGTTTATATGTATAAATGTCAAGGGTACCCAGGATGTCTGAACTTTTTCTAATGCTATCGATCAGTCACTGGATATGTCTGGTTCTAACTATGAGGGACTTTGCAAAGGCAGGCAGCCTTAATATGGTAATGAAAGGCTGATAAAGTGCAATAAACCCTTGTAAAAGTAGCAGAGTATTATTATTATTGTGATTTAATATGGCAAGTACTGGATTATATTTTTTAAACCCTTAGGTATTTGAGTTAACACATACAAATGTGATCTGTGAAAATCCTTTTTCTATGTTTTCAACTAGCAGGATATTCATCAGGTCAGCTGTGATAGCTTTTAAAGAGTGTACCAGTACTAATCAGGTTCATGTCCTTCAGGTGTTACACTGTTATCACCTATTATTATTATCATCATCACTCAGGCAATATGACCATATCCAGGATAGATATAGGGTGTTTCATATCGTTTCCACGGTTGCATCGCCTTGTTTTCAATTTGTTCTCATCTGGTCTTCTGCTCATCCATCTGTTTTCAGGTTTAATGAGTTTGTCTTATTATCTTGCTGTTAATTGAATACTTGTTGATTATTTCTTCATAGCTATTCTCATTAGTGAAGCATTTTTCCCAACAAGACTTGTACAAAATACACACATACACATATTTTATTGGTATTATGCATGATAAATGATCTGGCATCTTTTTAATGTGTCCAAAGTAGGGATTGCATGTTTGGTACTGGCTTCTCTTTAACACGCTTGATTTAAAATGTGATATTTGCATTTAATACAGATATTGCCATTTTTGATCATTACTGACAGCCAGAAAATAGAGTTCAGCTACAAGAAAATAGGATGGAGGGCTCTTAATTCACAGAATAGAGATTTCCCACTTGGATTTTCTTAGCTGATGAGATGACCAAAGTGATTTCAAATTATAACAAACGTGTGAAAGATGTATCACATCAAATCCTTTTTTTTTTCTCCTGTAGATTCTTTGCATCCCCAGGATGAGCCTGGATCTGCTACACTGGCTCAACTTCAGCCATATCCCACCACTTCCACAAGGTTCAGTCCCGTCCATTTTGACCACCCAGACCCTTCCCACAGTGAAGCAGATGATATGGTGAGTCACACTAAATCACTATCTTCCCTAGTCTCTCTGCCTCAACTTCCTGTCTCCTCTTCACTGTAAATAGAGGCCTCTAGTGCCCCAAAAAAAAGATACAAGCAGAGAGTACAGGAACATGGCTCTCTATTGCCTAAATAAAATGGAATCCTAATTCATGTCATTGCAAGCATCTGTATGAACAGTCTTCTTCTTAAATCTGAGCTTGGTTCTAAAATGATTACATTTTCGTTAACTCATTTTGTTCTGTATAATATAATATTCAGAACAATATTATTTTGTTTACACAATATCCTGAGGACAACCAACATGGGTTTTTCTGTTCCTGTGTCTGACTATTAAAAAATGACCCATTATCAGCCAACGAAACCAAAGAGACCGAAAAATAAATACGGATGATCCTTAAATTGTTGATTAAACAACAAGACTTGAGGTGCCTAGGTTTTATGCACAGTACTGTACATCATTGATTGATTTATTTTATTTGGCTCATCCGATCCCTCTAAATTTAAAACGTTTATTTCTGTATTTTCTTGCCAAAATGTTGTCATTCTGCATTATAACTCCCTCATATCACAGGAACAAGGCCACTAAAACAGGTTTGTTGCATTGCATAGCATTTATCTTATCTCCTGTTTTTATAAGTTGGACTTCCTTTAAATCTTTCAGACTCCTGTTTTCCTCATTTTCTCTCCTTTAGATGGGTCATAGAGCCCCTGGCTCCCAGGAAGAAATACTCCCTCCCACTGCAGTGGTGCACAGCTCACTCCCACTTGGGGGCATTGCAAGTTCCCATAAACAGGTTGGCATTACACACCCTCTGCCACTGACCCTGATACTGGGAAATTAAAAGTAATGAAAAAAAAAAGTACCTTTACAGCAGCTACACCAAACTAGGGCATACAACGTGATATCAAATATAATCGGTTTCAAAGAGCATGGAAAAGAAGTGTCTCTATGAGTCTTCCTGACAGCTCAGTGGTTTGTGTACATGCCATATGTCCTCAAAAGCCTACAGTACTTAAACTCCCAGTCTGACTATCAGCCAGAGAACATGTCACTGCTCTGTTTCTTTCTTCACATTTCCAGTCTCTGTTTTGTATTCAATTAGTAGAAGTAATGTTTCGCCTCAAAAAAATCTTAAAAGGAAAAAAAAAAAACAGAAATCCCTTGTACTGTAACTACATTTTTACATTTTTAGGCCAGTGGTCGTATTGTGACAGCAAGTCAACAAAAACCTTCAAAGACTGTAACAGCTCGCATCACTGCGCGTGCCGCTGTTGGTAAGGCATCCCGCTCCAGCCTCCAGGTGATGGGAGTAGCTCCGCCCATGAGCTCTGTGATAGTTGAACGTCATCATCCTGTGACACAGGTATTTGTGTTGCTCTAAAGCATTACTGTCGACATGCCATTAAACAATTACTTCTACCATGTGAAACTAAAAGATAAAAAAAACTTTTCTATTCTGTTTCTTTTCATCCTTTCAGCTCACCCTTGGACAGGCCACAGCTGCTAAGTTTCCTCGATCCTCCCAGCAGGGCCACACGTCCACTGGAGGCAAAGGGTCCTCCCGAACACACACCAGTACATGTCATGTGCACTCCATTAAAGTAGTTGACTGAAGCTTGGCAAGGCTAGATTTAACAAAGGCTAGATTAAACAAATTAACTCTAAGCAGTAGTAGCATAATTTTAAACTAATGTTGAATAACAAGTACATTTAATTTGATATCTTGCAATGAAATTGCTCTTAAGTCTTGTTTCTCGGCTTCCTTTGATCATTGTGAAATACGCAATTTCCCAAGCAATAGGAATTTTCTCATGAATGTAGTTCTTGAGTTTTTTTTTTTTATGTTTTTTTTATATTACTAACTTGACTGAGTTTAGAGCTGTACAATGGACATTTATTGTTTTGTTTGAAGATTTTATTTTAAATTATGCACAGCTAAACGTGTATTTTATTCTATGAATACACATGTGTGTATTGATCCACAATGTGGCTACACAGCACCACAGATTGTATATTTTATTAAACCACAATTATATTCTAATAGTTTGATAGACATTGCTATTTTTTAAATAAATTATTTTGCTGCAGATTTATACAAATTCATTGTTGACAGTAATGTAAAAAAAAAAATAATAATAATTTCAGTCTGTATGTTGCACCTCTCTCTCATGAAACACAGCAACTTTTACTACTGGTACTGTCATCCTCCATTCGAAGCTTATCTGAAAGAGAAAATTAGATTTTATCGAGAAAATCATTGGCTCTTAGGCCTGGGCAGCACAGCCGTGTTTTTACATGTATTTTTCAGCACATTTGTTTGTTTGTTTTTTGTTTTTTTTTTTAATGTCAAGTGAATGCACCTGCAGCTTTCCTCTTCCCAGTGAGGATGAGGGCCTGGTAGAGGTCTTTGGCATGACTCGCCTGAGCCAGCTCCTCCCCGTGGAGCCAGATCAGCAGCATCCTGTTCCCATGCTCTTTATAGCTGTGCTGACCTGTGGATAAACACAGCACTGTACAGACAGGAATGCAAATACCTTTAAGTTTAAAAAAAAAAAAAAAAAAGTGCGTTTAAAAAAATAATTGAAGTCTAATTGAAAACACGATAATATATTTTTTCATAGCAAAGGTTCAGGGTTCAGGGATGTGAATTTGCAACATGTTAAGATTAAGAGCATTATGTCATAGTTTATATAACATAATGACATTATATATGACACACACACATGTGTGTCTCACCTGTCCACTGCTCCTCAATGGCAGACACTTGCTCCTTGGTAAAGTTCCAGTTTTCCGCCAGCCTTTTCCAGTCTCCAGGTTTCAAGAGCTCGTATGCCAGGCGCCACACCATTGAGCGGAGTTGCTTGGTCTCATAGCGGTGGTCAAGTTTAAATGTTAGCGGATACTGGCTCTGAACATTTTCATTAAGTTCAGGGTTGGCCTGAAAGGGCAATTAAATCATGTCAGGAGACTGATAAAGGCCACTGGCCCCACAGAACACAGATGCCAAGGAAGAGATTATTGGCAACACACAATTAGCGATATCAACACCCAAGTTAACATTCTGAAAATAAATGATGGGGAATCATGCATCTTTAATTAAATTAATGGTAAATTGGCTGTCGGGTGTTTCTGGGTTGAGAGAGGTTTGTGCAGTGGATGGTTTGCCATTATTAGAAGGGGATTCAGATGATCAAGAATGGGATGATGGGAAATGAATAACTTGTAATGAATATAATTGATTTCAAAGCCTCAGTGGCATAGCACAGATATAGATTGTAAAGGTTTTGAGGATCAGTTGACCCTCTCACCTTTCTCCAGGCGTAGTATCTTTCTGCTTTGATGATCATGTCCACGATAATCACTTCATTGGCTCTGGCTGCGACACCCAGGGCTGTCTTACCCTGCTACTCCGAACCCAGGATTAAATTAGAAGCGAAAACAAATTATTATATTTTATTGCACTTTCAAAATATAATGTTGGTGTAACAGCATAATTTAATCCAGTAAAGATCTTGATTATTTTTACAACCTGCAATTTATGTGGCAACTCGACCTTTAGAAACAGAATGAAGTCTTACCCTATCCTGGAGGGTTAAGTCCATGCCAGTTTTAAGAAGCATTTCTACAACATCAGTCCTGGCCAGCTCTGCAGCAAGATGGATTGCAGTCTGGGACCTCTAACAGCAGACAATACAATCACTGTTCTACTGGTTTAACATGGTTTAAACATGCTTGGCCAGCACTTTATTGCACTGTGTTAGTAGGTTGCTTATACCTTGTCAGTGACATTAATGTTACAGCCTGCTGCTAGAAGAGAATGGATAACAGGAATATGACTGTTCCTCACTGCCAGGTGAAGAGGAGCCTCAAGATCCTAAGAGCAAACATATTCAGTTTTATTACAGAGGCTATAAAGGTAAGATGTTCACAGTAAAGCTAGTATATGTGAATGATCTATGTTAAAAGTGTATACTGTTGCCACCTTGTGAGTGTTTGCTGACCTGATTTTGAAAATCCCCATTGGCTTTGTAGTCTAAGAGGAGTTGAACAAGAGAAGTGTCTCCTCTTTCTGAGACTGGATGAAGAGCACTGCATTTGACCTGCAAAAAGCAGGAGATCAGGTGAACAGTCTGGATTTTATTTATCACATATTCCACTACTGACCTATGGATTACCCAAAAACATATGTGAACTATATGAATAATAGCCAGGCAGGAGTGCAGGGAATTTAATTAATTTTAGTCAGTTTACCGCTGTGACAACGTTGGGGTCGCAGCCAGCCTCCAGCAGGGCCAGAACACATTGTTCCAGACTGTTGTCTGCAGCCTGGTACAAAGCCGTCTCACCGTCCTGCGACACAGAGAAATCATCAGTGGCATTTATTGCTTGCAGAAGCTGAATTTTCCTCTCAGGTCAATTATAGTTGGCAAAAGATAACTTCTGCTAAAAATAAATTACTGTAAAACCAAAAAATTATTCAGAAATCAATTAACCTTTATTACACATAGGATGATCTTGAACAGCCATCAAGTAATTAAGCAACAAATGATCTAAAATTGGTTTACATTGTTTAGTTGGAGTATTTATAAGTGAACAATATCATAAATGAATAGTTTCAATTTAACTTGGATTTTATACATCAAATGTACTAATACCATTAGAATACTGGGCCAAAAGCATCAAATATGTAGTAGAATTTACTAGATGGAGCTTAGGTTCAAGCCAGATCAAAGAGGCTGTTGTAGAAACCAAAACAGTGTAGCTGTCATCCAACAGTAGTTCAGCCACTGAGCACAGTCACAAACCGAACCGTGATGGCTTTGATTGTCTACCATATTGACTTCATCCCGAGTATCAAAGCTCTGCAGCAGCAGTTGGACGGTATCCAAATGGCCGTTCCTGGCAGCTAAGTGCAGGGGTGTGTCCCCTTTCTGGCAGAAGGGAGGGAGGGAAATGACTCATATCAAAGAGAGTAGTGACTTTGAGCTTTCATGCAGGTGTGGCACAGAAAGGTTGACTTATGGAAGTGAATTCCCTTACATATACCTTAAAAAGATGCAATAAAATCCATATAAATAACATGCACACACCTTGTCTGGTTTCATGGTGGCCATGCCATAGGGATCCATCAATATCTCTAACATTTCTACACACCCGTGCTCTGCAGCTAATGCAAATGGCCGATGTCCTGACTGAAACATAAAAGATTTGGTAGAGATAATCATATTACCTGTATGTACTATTGTATAAAGAAAAATTCTAAAGCTGATTAAAAAAGAAAAAAGGTGCCAAGCAGATACCTGATCATCTTTGTCTAGTTCTGTCATCTGCAGGTCACTAATAATGTACTCCACAATCTCAGTCTGGTTGTTGACAGCAGCACAGTGCATAATGTTCAGGCCTTCCTGGGGTAGAAAAATGTATCAAACAATATTTTGTTTTATTTTACTGTAACAAAAAAAATTGTTATATTTCTTTGTTAGTTGCTCACAGAAATCTCATGATGCAACTTTACCTCATTTTCAACTTCTGTTCAGCCCCAGCCTGCACTAATAATTTCAGAATCTCCAAACTGCCAAACCAGGAAGCTAGATGAATTGGTGTCACACCATACTGTAAGAAGCAGAATACGAAATGAAAGCTTAATTAATAACGCAACTTTAAGCTACTGTAGTTCAAGCATTTTACTCTCTTACCTTGTCCTTCTGATCCACCTTGACCCTACGCTGTAGGAGAAGCTGAACAGCTTCATTGTTTTTCCCAGCTACTGCATAGTGAAGGGCAGTCCTGTTATCCTGAGACAAATATTAAACAGTATGTTATCCATTTCATAGTAGCTCCTCTAACATTTAGAGCTGTTCTGCCTTTTATACTGTGTGATTTAAAGAATTGCAGCTCATACGATGCAGAGAGTTTGTCTTCTCAGACTCACCACATTCCTCACATTGACATTCAGGCCTTTTCCAAGCTTCTTCATGGTCTCCACATCATTCCTTTTAGCCGCTTCCATAAACTGCCTCTCTTCCTCAAGCACTGCAGAACAGAGATGTTACAAAGTGCTGTTTATGTACTTATTATAGTTTTCATATAGCAGCGTGTGCGGGGCCCGATACTTGATTAGACGATGTCAAAACCTCTGCGGTAACTCAGTGTAAGGTTAAATGAGAAGACTGTGCATGTCTTATGGAGGAGGCTGCCCGCCTACACACTCTCATGCAGCAATGATACACAGTCATATGCGGGGGGGGGAGTATATCATCTGTCAATTGTAATGTTTTACATGTCAAGAAATAAAGCAATCTGTTGCTTACCAGATCTTGAAATTAGGTAAATACAACCTCAGATTTAGAACATTACATGACATATTACACCAGTCATTATTTATTACACAAAAACTAAGACAAAGCACAGCAACAGTGGCTGAAAAATGAAGCTCTCTGTCGCAGCTCTATAGGAATTAGGAAAGGAAATAGCAGCCAGGCACTCCCAATCAAATGCACTTGATTAATTGATCATCAGTAAGGGTGAGCAGCACTTTAAAAGGAACGTTTTGACAGTTTGCTTGTCTGGAGCTTTGAAGTGCATGTAAAAACAATGCCAAGGAGGAAAGGCACCGGCAATTAAATTAAAGAAGCTATTGTTGCTGCCTATCAATCTGGGAAAAGTTATGAGGACATTTTCAAACACTTTGGAGTCCATCACTTTGCAGCGAGAATTATTCTTACAAGAGTTCACTTTAAGGTCAGACTGTGCAATGCTCATAGAAATTTCAAATGAACCAAGAACTACATCTGAGACTCTACAGGCCTCAGCTACCAGGTTAAATGTTGAGCTTCATGTCAATACAAATAGAAAGTGTCCGAAACAAGTATGGCCTCTTTGAAAGGGTTGGCCAGGGGAAAGCCTCTTCTTTTTGGAACAAACACGTCAGCTCAACTCAGTTTCGCAAAGTTGCATTTGAACAGACTGCAAGACTTCTAGAACAATGTTCTCTGGACAGAAACAACCCAAACAGAGACATCTGATCATAATATACAGGAGTGCATTTGGTGAAACCTAAACACAGCTTAACAACACAAATACCTCATACAAACCCTGAACCACAGTGGTGAGGACATTGAGATGAAGTGATGATTAGGGCTTCTTTTCCAGCCTAAGGATCTTGGCAGCTTACAGTCACTGAGTTGACCACCAGTGTCTAATTAGTCCTAAGTCAAATGTGAGGCCATCTTTCCCATAGCTAAAGCCTGTCTTAAACTGCAAAAACGCAACAGTCCCAAGCACAGCAGCACATCGATAATGACTGAAAACAGTCAGTGTTCCAGTGATCAAGTTAAAGTCCAGATCTCAAGCTGACTGAAATGTTAAAGTGGGACCTTAACAGAGCTGTGTAATAGCATAACCCTAATGAACGCAAACTGTAAAGAAGAAGGGCCAAATTACTTCTCTGACATGAGAGATTAACATTATACTGGAAGGGATTACGTCATGTTATTGTTGATAAAGTTCTAAAAACTAATGGAGTCAGGGATGGATTTAATCTTTCACATTGCTTAGCTTTTGTTGTAATGAGTCAATGCCCTTCGTCCTGGTTGCGCCAGGATGAAGGGCATCCGGTGGAAAACTTGGTCCAAGCTTCTAATGCGGATCACTCCGCTGTGGCGACCCCGAACAAGGAGCAGCCAAAACAGAAGTTTTTGTTGTAGTAAGGCAAATGTAGTAGTTAATCTAATCTTGACAATGCAGTCTAACTTTGTATTTACTCTATGCGTAAAACAAATACAATGTGTTTCTTGGAAAGAAAAGCATGCAGTCAGCCCATTCTAATGAAGAGATAATAGTTAACACTGTACAATAAGATAGAAGAAAAAGCTTGCCTTAAGATTTCTCTACATAATTTGATCCATGCTGTTTTCTACATACCCCCCCCCCCCCCCCCCCCCCCCCACCCCCCCCCCCCCAAACACACACACACACTTTTTTTCCATTTTGTTGTTTTTGTACACTCACACAAGTCTTTGTTGTCAAAGCCGTTGTCCGTCTCTTTGCCAGGGTGCTTACTGATAAAGAAATCAGTAAATCCCCTGACAGTCTCCCGTCGTATCCACCTTTGAGGGTCCAGATTCTCTTTCTTGGAACAACGCTCCTTAATCATAGTTTTCAGCGCCAAAGTTCTTCTTTCCATTGAGAAGCATTAAAAATAACCTTTTTGAAGGTGAAGAATCCGTTTTACTCAGTTGTGTGCAGTTCCAGGTGCCATGCAAGAGACAGGAGGACTTGAAATGAACACCTACTGTATGTTTATGCTGAAGGGCTGATTCATATTTACTTTACCTGCTTACGCCCTTGAGAGGCCTGGTGTTAGCACTGCAGTGTATTTAAGATGACACACTTCACCTGCATGTGTGACTAGTAGGTGGCACATAACTATGTCTTCATGTATTTATTATGCATCAAACAAGATGAGAAGCCAATTATTTTTGTTGACTTTCTGTCAGTGGCGTCATTAGGCCTATTTTAGGGGGGCTTCAGCCCCCCTAAATAGGCTTAAGCCCCCCTAAAATATTCTTAAGCCCCCCTAAATAATTAGGTTTAAAAAAAAAAAAAAATATATATATATATATATATATATATATATATATATATGTGTGTGTGTATATATATTCTTTTTTTTTTTCTTTTTTTTTTTTTTACAAAAAGCGCTGACAAATTCAATATGAAGTGACCAGAATATGAGTTTAAATAAATAATTGTGTAACCTGTCACTATTCACTAAAATATGATCATAAATCTGTCAGTGCGTCGTTATCCAATCCATTCCACTTGTTCATATTGAGAACACCCACATCACTGAAAATCCAGTCCACGTTTTCCCTGCGACCTTGCTTGCACTCCTGCGTGTACCCCGAAGCACACAGAGCAAACTCGAACCGCATGAGTAGAAGAACATGACTCACTGAAGGATGGACATAAGAAAGTTTTTCAAGACAGTAAGTATTGATCACTGCTGATAGTAACAGTTAGTTAGCTCCAGCTAACAGCAGAAAGTCCCGTGTAATTAATGAACCAAGTGCTCCCTGGTTGACAAATAAAAACCTAGTTTGCACACTACAGACAATCTCTGCGCACGTCTGTGCACTCTTTTTTACAATATACTATCTTTGGGATGGCTTCATTCCAGAGCATCAGCTGTGTTTCTCACTTGAGGTGAGCTCATTCAGTATGATTATCATCAGTGGATAATAATAATAATAATAATAATAATACACTAATAATAATCACTCCACCTCCCCTATTGACCTGTAGGAGTCAGGGCAGAGGGGCAGAGGAGCACAGGGAGTGAGAGGGGAGAGAGACCTTTACCAGAAAGGTGAGTCTAAAGGATTTCACAGGATAGAGTCATTTGAGATGCAGACAGCCTTGGAATTTTATGGAACTCATATGGTTCACCTTGACTGAAATGTTTCATATTTCATATATTAAGACTAATTTAACTTGAGCTTTTATTGAGGAGTGTAATGATTAGAAAGTGGAGAAATCAAAGCATAGAGAGAGAGGAGAGAGAGATAGATAGATAGAGATATTATATATATATATATATATATATAGATACATATATATAGATATATATATATATACTATATATATATATACATACCTATATATATATATATATATATATATATATAGATATATATATATATATATATATATAGTATATATATATATATATATATATATATATATATATATAATATATATATATATATATATATATATATATTAGCCTGACCCAAATATTTTCTTATCTTAGAGTCTTAGTATTACTTTAATTCAAGTAATTAAGTAATATATTTTTCAGGGCTTGAAATTACAACATTTTAGTCACATATGTGCCCAAAATGTAATCTGTGCAACTTCAAAATATTTGGGAACAAAACAATTATTGTGCTGTGAGCGAAAGTTATGGCATTAGGCTCTATGTTGATCAGTTATTAATTCAACTCATTGTGTGATCAACAGGCAAGGTCAAGTCAGAGAGCAATGGGGATCCAGGGATGGATCAAGAGGCAGAGGAAGATCAAGTATCACAGAGAGAGAAGGAGAGCAAGCAGATATAAGACTTATACTGTATACTTATACTGTATTGTATAAAACAGACTGAAATAATAATATTAATAAATATTTTCTCAGTCTTTATTAGCTGTTTGTGAAATGTTGTGCTCACATGCTACATTCGCTCACATCCTGTGCATCTCTTGGGGGCTAAGCCTCCCCTAAACCTAGTGACGCCCCTGGTCAACAGCGTCCTGCATCAGCCAGTAAGCGCCTCTGCGCGCGACGTTTGCGCTGGTAGACCGGCGTGCGTGCGGGCTCTGCGCAAAGATGCGTCACCAGTACAGTGTTGTCATGACAACCCTGAAGGAAATTTCCATGGGAGCTCCCTCACGTGGCTTTACAATGTGACGTCATTGATGGCGCGTGAGAAAATTAGTATATAAAGAGGTCACACACTGTCAAATCTTCAGTGGGTCCCCTCGGGGAACCACGGGGAGCCTGGTGCTTGGATGGCGCCGGGACCGCTGCTATGGGCAGCAGACGGTCCCATTGCACGCGCCAGATCCGCACCGCGCAGAGGCTCGCTCTCTCCCTTGCCAGCCAAGGGGGATCGCGGGCCGAGCATTGCGTGGTGGTCCGTGATCTCCCTTGGCTTGCCAGGGGATTCCAGTGCCCTATCTCCGCGGCCCATACGTGCGCCGCCGGCGTGGCCCACTCTTTTAAAAACTCAAAAATAACACCCCAACCATCCATTGTTGGTGGTTAGTAGTGCATGGTGGCACCACGCAGTACTAACCACCAACAAACCTTACTTTTTATTTATTTTGTTTTGCCTCTTTTTGGCGTTAAAACACCTAATTACAGCGTGGATTCATGCTTTTACTTTATACTCACCAGCAACTGCTTATGTCCAAACAACACAATATTAACTATCGACATATTCTTTTTCTTTTTAACAATGAAAATGAAAACGACCCTGCCTAATGGTATCATCCTCTACTCACTAAACTTACTTGTGGGTTGTGGTGGGGCTAATTGGGTGCAGCCCTAAAGCTCTGACCCTAGAATCGCCCCTGCTTTCTGTCATAGCGCAAAGATTTACAAAGATCAAAATAAAGCTCTGGTAGTAATTTAACTTTTGTTCCCAGAAGGGTTAGGCTCTGAATAAATAATTTTTCACCTGGAAACCTGTTTTCATAAGTTCTCTTTCTAAGAATAACATTTAAAGGAAGACCATTTTAAATTTGAATGTATGGTATTTGGATCAACTGAGTAATCAAAGTGTGGAACTGTTGGTTAAAAAAAAGAAATAAGTAAGGGAGTTATTGTATCGACACGAGTGTGTTTGTGTTCCTTAAGATTTGCCTTGTAGAACACAATCCTCTTCAACATTTTACAAGATTATTCCTAAATGTCCTGAACAGTCTCGAGGGCATTTGTGTTACCAGCAGCTATCATGCTGTTGGTGTCATTTCCATCTTTTGGGTTTGTGTGAGGGAACTAGGACAAAGGCACATACTTCAAGGCAATAAAAGTGAATAACCAAGAAAACCCTTCAATATTTAGGTCATGATAGTAATTAAACACTTTTAGTGGCAAATGTGATCTAACAGCAGCAGAAATTAAAAACAAAAAACTTGAGACTATTGCTTACAACTGAGGTAAAAGTTAACATTTATTATGCATCTTCCAGAAATTATTACACTAAGGCAAAAATAAATAACATCAAGAATGTTCCTTTAATGCTGAGAGAAAGAGTGAATGAGAACTGATTTTAAATGAATCACGAGATTTAACATTTAGGCAATCAATTATTTATTGCAACATTTTACATGAAAGAGGCATTATCTTCATTATTTGAAATATGGTGCATTAACAGATAAAATAAAATAAAATAAAAATTAGACAAAATAAATAAGACAAGAAAGCACTGAAAATACCTAAAGGGCTTAAAATAACTTGATAACTTAATAAAAATAAAGTTAAAATTTACAAGCCAGTAGAGGGTCATAATTATCCTCATGTTTCATTCAGACAATATTGAATCATAACATTCCCATCAGTGAGAAACAAAAAGACAATGGCAGCAATAAAAAACCCCATTGTTTTCGTAGAATTAAAATAAATCCATCCATCTTTGATTCTGGATATGGCTTAAGAGGACAAAGCTGAGAAGTGCAAGTGCTTCACCTCCTGGGTTAGCAGTCTTTTGTGGACAAAAACTGAATACATAGTTGAGTGTAATGGTTGTGTGGACAGTTAATGGACAGCTAGGGTCTGGAGGATCCGTAGTCACTGATACCTGCATTAATCACTCATTTCATTCAGATGGAAACAGCCTTTCTGCATGAGTGATTCTCACCTGAAGAACTTGTCTATGGTGTTGCAGAAACCAAGGCTTTTAGCCTTTTTAGGAGGAGGAGAGGAAGGTGAGTCTCGTCTAAATCAAATAAACAAAAACAAAAGATTAAAAATATATATTTTTAAAACCAAAATTACTGGCAAATATGCAAATTACTATTACTTTACTAAAAGTTCAGGACATATGTAGAGAACATGTTAACATTTCAATTTGTTTCACCTTCTGCTTTTGCCTTTGTTTGCTTGCTTTGGCAGGTGATGTCCTCTACCTACAAACAGAAAAAGACATCAGTGATATGAACAGAAAAGAAGGAACTCCTTAACTTTTCTCTGGGAATAAAAAAGAGCATTCATTGAGGAGAAACACATTTGCAGCATCTCTTCAGAAGCATAAAGACTGCAATTTTAGAAGCAGGCTTGTCTAAGAGGAAACCAGGCTTTGGTTCATTGCAGGAAATAAATAGGTGAGAAAGTGATTTAGCCATTTCCAAGACCAGGGCAAACGGGGCCCCATAGGGTGAAATGAGATGTCTTTTTTGGGACTGAATCAATACTAACTTCACACACAATGCCTTTGTCAGTACATAACAAGGTCATATCCCATTGACAACCGTCACACATTTTCGCTGTTGACCCCAAAGAAAGTCCATACAGCTACAGTTTATGGATGTTTTTAATAGAAATGTATCCATCTTCAGCAGAGAATGGATACAGACCCTCAGATTGGAAGATCCAGGTACGAAGGACAGACCTGGAGACACACTGTGCTGAAAGAACAAGCTGAGATATTACCCAGCAACGTGCTCAGGACCAAACAGCAGCTACTGACAATATCATAGCATTACGCACAGATAAAGAGCAACACACTTCCAGCATGTTAAAGGACAGACCAAAAACAGGGTTAAATGAAGATGGAATCATGGATTCGTCAGATGGCAGAAGCTAAATGTTGCTCAGTACAGCACTTAAATGAATGTGTGAATAAGCAGTTGTGTATTTTTCCATGTTGTCAATGTAAGCTCTGTTTGAAGGTTTAATAATAGAACATAAAAACATAGAGATGTTCCGATACCATTTTTTTCCTTCCTGATACCGATTCCAATTCTTGAGCTGTGGGTATCAGCCAATACTGACTATCAATCCGAGTAAAATATTTAAAAAAAAAAAAAAAAAAAAAAAAAAAAATTGCACCATGCCTGACAGTAATATAATTATTACTGTTGTAAAACATGAATAAATACAGCAAATCCAGGCCGTTTGTGTCTAGATTTATTATCAAATAGAACAGTATAAAAAGGAAAATTTAAAAGTATTTATTTTTGTTGGTAGTGTAATGGAAGTAACCAGTAAATAAATCATTGAATATAAATTACTTGGTATCGGTTGGTGCCTGGTCTTCTCGCCAATACCAGTATCGGAAATTGCTCCGATACTGCCAAAAATGCCAGTATCTGGTATCAGAACAACACTATAAGTATATAAAAATAAAAAAAAAATAAATCAAGAAAAACATTATTTAATACTTTCTCTTACCTGTTGTCTTACCATTTTTAACTGCAGACAGATTTGTGGAAAATGTCGTCTGTCCCCCTAATTCATGGATGACATCGCGGTTCAGGCAGAGGTCGACATGGTGGTTGAAGACAGTGAGGTCATCAGTATGTTGGATCAGTTCACACACCGGGCAAACAAGGACAGGACCTTTACCGTGACTTGACTGTGGCTGCGGTGAGGTCACGGACTCGTTGTCACCTTTATTTAGCAAAACCTTTTGAACAGAATCGTTCTTCAATCTCTGTTGGTCCTCCTGAAGGCAAACGCTGCTTGACTCCAACTCTTCACCGTTTTTTGGCTGCTCCTCATCAACCTCACACTCTCCACTCTGTTTGCATATTCCTTCACATTCTTGACGGCCATTTTCTAGATCCAAATCTGAAGCCGCATCTGAAACTGCACTTTCCTTTGATGTTGTAACAGCATCGCTGAGACATCGGTCTATATGCCTGTTGAAGACATTCAAATCAGCAGTCTCCACCTGCCTGAAACACACCGGACAAGTGAGCGTTTTTGAATACGTCACACACCCTGATGTGGATGCATGAGCCCCCCCGGGAGAAGCAGATTTGTTTACTGAAAGGGCTGAGGCCATACAGTCATTCTTCTTTGCTTGTGCTGCAGACAGCACACCCTCTGTTGAGGTAGTCACAGAAGCCGTCTCTCCACTTCCCTCCTCTTGAACGCTTGCATTTGCCATCTGAAATTGCAGTCTTCTGGCATGAGCACGTTGGAAGAAAGACTGCTGGGGGTCTTCACCAGCCTGACCTCCTCCTAACTGCTTCTGCTTACTTGGCCAGCCATCCTCCTCTCGTCTTTGGCCGCTCTGCACCAGTGGATGATGAAAAGGCTGTGAGGTCTGGAAGGGGTGACTGGAGAGTTGGTCTTTCTCAGGGATTTGCTCCATTATTTGGGAAGATGCTTTACATTCTGTCTTGCCTGGGTGGAGAAAGCCAATGATGCTCTTTTGCATGGGTGTTTTATCATCCACGCTGACAAAAGCAGATATTCGAACACCTAAAAGCATAAGAGCAAATTATCCAAAGAAAACCTTTAAATGAACGCAGAGTGTTATTATATCTGTATACAGAATGTCACCAATTATTTAGATTTACTCCAAATTACCTATATTAATTGATAGGTTAGTGGCATTGCTAAATATAATTACCCATGAGCCTCAGTCTCAGTGGCTGGGGACTTTCATTTTCTATTTCTGTTTTCAGTAGATCCTTAGCAACAGCAAAGATCTCCTCTGTGGTTGCAACAGCATACAGGAGTGTCTGTGCTCTGGTTTTCACCTCAAAGTTTATGTTCTTGAGCTTCAGTGTAACCGTTTTACCCTTGATGAAAAAGAAGAAAACACATAAAACAGCAGAAGTCACTGTCTATGTTTCAGTAACCTCATAATTACAGACATAATCAATGGCACTGGGCACAAAAACTGTAAACTGAAGAGAGATGGGAATCTGTGTAATCTCTCATATCAGTGACTGATTTGTCAGAGGGCATTTTGTGACTTTTCACAGAAATGTGATCATCTCCCAGAAGGATATTTTCACAGCTGGTAGTAGCCCCTGCTGTCTTTTTAATGACACTCAATTTTCTCTTCCTATCAAAGGACCCAGGCAGGGGGGAGATGGTTGTACCAAGCCATCCAGCGCATCTTCCATTGATTCAAAAGGAATGAACAGGTTAAGGTAATTGCATGAGATACAGTGTGGAGTCATGGTGACTCTTGGAAAGCCAAGAATAGGATGCAATTTCTTTCTTTTTTTCTTTGCCTATACAATAAAACATTTGTTTCCGTTAAAATATCACCACAGCATGCTTGTCTTAACTCCTTCTGAGACGATCACTATATGTGAACACAAGATCACAACAGGAATAAACATGCAAATAGTGGAGTTAGTGTTTATGAGGACCAGGAGCAAAAACCTTCTTGTTTATCCTTCCCATTCAGAAGATATTTATGCTTAGTTTAAAAATGTTTAAGGCAGCCCTGGTTCAACACCTTCAAACTTTCTTTCTTCATGTCCTCTGCCAGGTCTTCACAAAGTTCCCTACATAAAGACAACTGCTCCTCAGCATCACTCAGCTCTTTAAATGTCCTGTATATATGAAAAAGTAGAAAATAGGAAAAGAAGAAATTAAAGGAGGTTCAAAAGGATGGAAACACACACAATTTATTTTACACACAAAAATACACGCACACACACACACACACATATATATATATAAATAATCTAAATCAATCAACTATGTTAGAAAAAGTTTCTTGAAAACAAACCTCTCTGTGCTCATGCTTTTTCTTTCCTCATGCCTGCAAAGACAGTGAAAATTAAGTCCTTTCTCAAACTTTGATATTTTTCCCCCCAATCAGCTAGTCTGTATTTCATTAAATACACACTTACCTGGTTATGTATGTGGAGCCTAAACCCAAAGAAATCTGCATGAAATGATGCCAAGCTGTCTCTGAGAACAACAATGACAACAGTGCCATCTGCTGGCCAAGATGGGAACAGCTGGTGATACCCAGCGCATTCAGCATCTTCTCACTCACCTTCCCAATTCCACTGACCTACAGAAACACAAATATATTTCTTAGCATATATAGATATTATCAGTTACTGATATAATTTTATATCCCAAATCCAGAAAGTATGGATGACCTGATATAATGGGGAACCATTAGCTGATAGTGTCTTGCAACAAAACATATAACTCAACTACAAATACACACTAAAGCCTGATTTATACTCGAACGTCAGGCTGTCTGCGTCACCTACGCAGACGACGCAGAAATGTCCCACCCCACCCTACGCCGACATTACACAGACACTCCGGTACACCTACACAAAATTGTAGGTCAATGCAGACAGTGTCGCAAAGAGGGGTGTGGCGGCCTTCCTAATTCAGAGGAGACCTGCGGTCTTGACACACTCCAATAAAACACTCACTGTCTGGCTTGAATCGAACAGATATTTATTACTCTCTCGATCATGCAGTGTCCATAACAAAAACATAGGTCAACTTAGACCTATACTGTAGCTTTTAAAAGAAAAAAAGAGAACGGTCCAAAATCAATACGGCTCTCCCCTGTCACATCAGCTGTCTCATCAGCCGCACCTGTCCCTCGCTCCTCTATATGTCATTTCCTGAGAGGAGGACCTCATCATATAAACATTTACGGTTAAACTAAACTAAACTAAACTATAAACTTAGGACCATTACTTACTTCATTGTCCCTAACCTACAGTATTATTAAGAATAATAATAAATCAAACAAAACATACAGAAATGGCTCTAATAAGGAGAGAAAGGGGGCCTCTGATTGGTCAATTCTACATCCGCATAGAAAAAGAGCGCATTGAAGAAATGAGGAAGTACCCACATCTGTACGATTCTTGTTCTCCACACCACAAAGACAGCACATATTCTAGTAATTCATGGAGGGAGATTGCGATGAATGTGGGTCTGGATACGGCCGAGACGGTGAGGAAGTGGAAAAACGCAAGAGGATAAGTTTAGTAAGTTTAGCTAGTTCGTGATTGTCCATCTTGCGTTGTGGCGTAACATAGCCGAGACCACACGAGTATAAATCAAAAGTGACAGTGGCATCTCTGCGACAAGCTAACGGCGACACATAGTCACTGCCTGCAAATTGCAGGTTAAGGAACTCCGCTAACCGCTAATGCAATCTTTCGCTTCCCTAAAGCTGCTATCCGCTATGCTGACTTCCTTACTCACATTGTAGGTGTGGCAATGGCCGTGTCTTTTACGCTTTCCGCAAAGTCGGTATCTTGCGATCGCGGGTTTAGGATAGCGGGTAGCAGGTGGTCAGACCACCCGCTATCTGCTACCCACGATTGCAAGATACCGATTTTGCGGAAAGCGCAACCCGCATGTCGGCACGTAAACGAGCGCGTCCAAATGGCATAAATGTGCGCCCACCTGGTCACATGGTGGACGTGCACAAACGGCTCTATCTCTAGATTACACATCAGCATATTCCTTGCAGACATTTTTATTCCCTTGAGGTCAGAGGATGTTGGTCAGCAGTGGTCGAGAAGGGACAGGAACATTAATTGTTCCTGATCTTTAAATGCACATCCAATGATTCGTTCTGCAGTATTTTAAAAGGCACATCAGCTGCGCCAAGACCCACAGCTGTCTCAGACTCCCATTACCCCTGCTGGGAATATGATCCCACGGCTCTGCCTGGCCGTGTTTACCGGGAGGACACCAACTATCTGGGACTTTCAGGTTGCCGATAGGAACTTGGCTGTGTAAAAATATTTGTATGTATATATCAGTGCAGAGGAGGAGGAGGAGGAAGCTCTACAGCAGAGTCCCAGACGAGCTGCGCATGAGAGTTGCTCTGATCTGGATGAAAAGATGCTCCATAGAGGTTTGCGGGTAACGCAACCTGCTCTTAAAGGTAATGGCTACTGACGCACTAATTGGTTTAACAGGTGGAACGCCCTGACCACTCCCATGCATAATATAGCGGTTAGCCAAGGTAAGATCGCGGGTTTAGGGAGGTGGAAGATCGCATTCTTTGCGGGGAAATGCCTCTCCTGCTACCCACTATCCCTTAATAGCGGCTTTAGAAGGCTTGGCGGAAGATCAGGCCATAAGTGTACAGGTGTTACACAATGAGGTATCTTTTACCTAAACAACAGTATCTAGGAGAGGGCGAGGGATCTGTGCCAGTAACAAAGTTACATCTTACTTATCATCAAGTCATGGAGTAAACATTCATTGTCGAGGACTAATGACCAAGGCAAGGTCCCCTGTATGTTTTGCACCTTGAAGTCAAGGATAACCTCCAATTTTCCACCCACATAGTCACATCTGAATGGCATAGATTCCTCTCATGTGTGAGGGTGTAAAACACTATCGCAACAAGCATACAGCATTTCATGCTTTTGCTTAGACAATTTGTTACATACTTTTCGAACTGGAAGGTTCTGGATAAAGTCCATGACTTCCTCTCTGGTTGGGGAGAGTCTGTGCTGTCCATTGGGCTTGTTCTTGTCGCTGCACACCTTGGCAAGCATCATGTTTGGAGCAATTCCTACAAGATTGATAAGTGTAATTTAATACAGGACTTTAACATGATGTAGGTTATAATTCTTAACAAATTATGTCAGATACGCTTCCATGGTTATAATCTTTAACTAGCAGTTTCATTATTATAAAGAGTAAAGCTCACACTGTAGGGGAAAGTCTCCTGAATTTAGTATTTTTTTATGTTTTGTTTTTATTCAGGAGGAACAAGAGGTAGGAGTAATGGAACAGAATTTAACCTATATTGTATCACATTGATATTATGACATATCTATAATAAAATTATAATGGGGGCACTAAGATATTTTGCACTATTAATAACACCTGAGTGATTTTTCACTCACCTGCACTGGCAGTCAGTGTTGTCTTCTGTTCTATACGGAAGCGCATCTCTCTCACGGCTTCTTCAACAGACGTCCCAAACACCTGGAAGGCACCACCAGCATCCTCAGAGCCCAGCAGGCAGGGAGAGGAACTTGGACTGTCCTCAAACAGGACAGGAGAGAGGTCTTTTAACTCTGCTTCTGTCCTCTGAGCAGGCTCACTTTGCTTTTCCTCTGTGCAAAATGTATTTCACACAGTGATCAGATGGAATTTTGGTGCATAAAAGTAATTTATCACAACAAATCATGTATCCATTGGGAACTTTTGTATAATTAGGCTGTACCAGCAGTCAAGCTCTTGGCAAGGTAGTGGTGTGTACGTAAGGAGTCCGGCCAACTCTGCCTCTGCTCCAGGTGGTCTGTGAAATCTAGATAGGCTTCATCCAGGCTCATTGGCTGGAAGTGAGGATCATAGTCTGCAAAAATCTCCCTGATCTGTCAAAGGGATTACATTCATGAGCATCTGTTGACAAGATGCAAAAGGGTTTTATGGCACTTGTTTGTGTCTGCATGTGTTTTTAGCTGTTACCTCATCACTCACAGCTCTGTATTTATCAAAGTTAGGTGGAACAATGACTAAGTTAGGGCAGAGTTTCATTGCAATGAAGCCAGGCATGGAAGCGCGAACTCCATATTTCCTGGCATGGTAGTTAGATGTTGACTGAAAATTAAAAAAAAAAAAAAAAAGGATTAGAAACAAAAAAGATAAGTATTTGCTTTGAAATCAAACGCATGATATTCGTAATCTTATCTGGCCACAATTTTTCGAATTACACTCTTATACGGTATAAAGTCATAATTTAAAGTGTAAATGTGCATCCTTTTTCCTTATGGAGCCAGTACTATTTGGTCATATCATTCTCTTAAAAGATTTGTTCTAGTTCAACAGTATTTAAAGGCGTATTTATATCCTACTGTTCTGGCCAACTATGAAGTATGTTACGATGAATTATGACAGATCTCTGTGCTACGGTGTATGGCTTCTAACTTACTACAGATACTGTATTCATATCCCTGACATATAACATGACACACAAAAGCAAAGTCAGTTTGCTACAGTATCTGTATGCTGCATACCTTCAAACATTAGAAGTTATCTAAGAAATGTCTATTTTTTTCAGGTTTTCATTTTTTCAAATATTCAAACTCACCAGCATACTCATGGATCCGACAGCCATGGGTTTGTCCTTCAGCTCAGGACAGTCTCTCATCTCCACAGCAGCATAGAAAGCATCCATGTCCACATGCACAATCACACGGCTTAAATCACGACTCTTCTCCAGTGCCAAGGCCATCTTTTCTACCTACACAGGGATTTATTTGAAATTTTTACTTGACACATCATCATGTGAAAGTATCCTAATCTGTAAAGTTCAAACTGTGTCTAACCTGAGACTGTGCTTTCTTTAGCTGTTGTTCTGTGATCCGTGCTTTTTGAAGCATCATTTTCTCAATGCGCTGGTTCACCTGCTGCTCTCTCTTCAGCTCATTCTCGTAAAATCTGGATCCCTACATGGAAAGGACAAAGGTAAAGATGAGTTGTATTGCTTTTGTAAGCATAGCTATAATAAAAAGTAACAAGGATATATCATTTGAGTATGTTATTCACACATGATGAATAACTCAAAGTGGTCAGATTCTATAGTCTGCAGAAAACTATAGCTCTGTACTTTTGCAAACATCTTCTCTAATATGTAAATGTTAGTAAGAGCGTATGTTCTGTGAGCATCGACCTTGGACGACTCCATTATGATCTTATTGATCCTGTTCCTGTCAAGACCCTCCATACCAGCCTTGTTGTCATTGAGCGCCATCCTCGAGAGGAAGCCCTCCTCTTTGGTGGATGCAGCCTCATTCTCCATCATTGAAGTTGAGCCTCTGAAGGGTCCTTTGTTTTGGGTCCAGTCTGATCTTGTTTAAAACAATTTCGAGTCTGTTACAAAGTTACTTTCAGATTTAAAAATATCGTGGTTCTATGGGTCAATGTATGCCCCTTCGCAAGTTGTATTAGCGAATTATAGACCAGATAATTACAAAACATGTTCCTACCCTTCTTGTCATAAAGATGAACGATCACTAATAATCAGAAGCGGTGAGTTGTCTAACGTTCGGGTTTTGAATAACATGACGGCAGCGGGTTTGGCAGTACTTCCGTGTACGTCATCAATGACGACGGCGGAAATCAAATGAAACCGAACGTTGAACTTTTATTTGAATTTAATTGAATAATACTTTCTTGGTCGCCAAAGGGGAAATGATGTTGTTGCAGTGTGCATTTCTCTGAAAAGTATATTAGAGGGTGAAAATTAAAATAAACATCAGTATGTAGTATGGAGTAGCCCATAGCAGAGAGAGAAACTGACCTGAAACCTCCAGAAATCATCATATTGTGTTTATTTGCCTGGCAACAACTGGGCAGATGATGTCACAGTCTGGAGAAAACACAGGTGAACTCTATCAGTAGACAGCATGGACTGAAACCCACAGCTTGCAGCTTAACATCAGGCATGCTGAGGCGATCATTCACTGAAAACTGTTGTCAGCAAGCACTTCAGCACACCTGTCCCACTTCTGCAGGTCTACCTAAAGTCTTCTGTCACCCCCACATCATGCAAAATATGTGTGTAGAGGTACTCGAGTCCGGAAGATGGTCCTACAGCCACGTCCCTGTGCCTTTTTTTGTTGTTCCAACAGTCAGTTTGAATGACCCGGAGTCGAGGCACAGAGGCCCATGTCTTCAGACATTGCCCATCCCACACAGTACCTTACTCATACGGCCCCTCCTGCAGGTGGCGAGCCCACAGGAGGGCGAACCCAAGGACTTTGTTCGGGCTTTGCATGGCTGGGCTTCATGGGTGAAGACCTGGCCACCAGTACTGGCAAATGAGCTCCTCCCACAGGCCTGGCTCCAGGATGGGACGCCAGTGACCCTGACCTTGATTTAAATTCTCCATATTAGTGTTTGAAGTGACTGAAGAATGGAGTATTAGATTGATAGGCGGATCACTGCGAGCTATGTACTGGTCTGTTGCGGTGAAGAGAGAACTGAGCCAAAAGGCAAGGCTCTCTGTTTACATGTCTATTTACGTTCCTACATTCATGAATTGTGGGTAGCTAAAATCATAACTGAAGTGGCTGTCATAGCCAGTGGCAGAACCACTGGCTAGCTGTCAAACACATCTGACATCAGACTGGTAAGCTTTGTTTCAGATCATTTTATCTGATAAGGTAGAAAAAAAAATTAACTCCCACACACTTGTCACGGATGCCAAATCTAACTGTAGAGACCAAAACTGATTTATGTACCGGGCTGTAAATATGTTTAATTCTGCAGCAAAGTTGGGAATTTTAACATGGGAGTCAATTGAGATTTGCTCTGTTTTGGAGCCAGCACCTAGTGGTCAGTAGAGGAACTGTAACAAAACCTACTTCCTGATTGGACTTCAATCCAGAAGTGGGATGGTTTCCACTTGATAATGACCATTGACTGGTAATGACCGAAATAATGACATTGAGGTTAAAGCAGCTGAAATTAGTTTCCTACTCTATGTAGGGTGGCTGGACTCTCCTTAGAGATAGGGTGAGAAGTTCAGTAATTTGGGGGACACAGGGCAGACCCAGAACACACCTTCATGTTCCCCTGGAGGAGGTGGCAGGAGAGAGGGAGGTCTGGGGATCTTGGCTCAAGGTGCAGCCCCCACGACCCAAACTCAGAAAAGCAGAAATTAATAGATGGAAGGATTTTTGTTGTTGTTGTTTTTGTGTAACCTCTTTTTAACTGTTAGGCACATTTTTGCATCTATTACATGCTAAAAATGGAACTACTTATTTCTCTTAACTATATTTAGTATTTTTTCCCTTTGTGTCACTTTTTTTTTAGTGAAGATCGAAAAAGTGTAAAATTTAATGAAAGCATATATGGAGGTAACAGTGACAATAAAATAACTTCATATAAAACACAATAAACTGAAGTATTGATTCTGGTACAGCATTCAGTGATACAATTTTAATGCCTATCCCACGTTTTTTTTTTTTTTTTTTTGTTAAATGGATTTAGCTCTAAAGTACTCACACTTCAGATCCATGAATAAGAAGGTTATTCTTTGGATCTTTATATCCTTTTTATATGGTAAAAAAGAGAGATAAACTCTATACGTCTTGAGTCAGAAAACCAAATTCACATTGTCCTGAAGGTCTTTAAGGAAACTTTATGGCATGAAATATAAATGTTCTGATATGAGAGGAGTCCATGAACCTCAGGAGTCATGAACCATAATTGAGGTGCTATCTGTATGACTAAAGTACACATAATATCTGGCACGCAGAAGAAAACCGATCAAGATAATATAGTGAACTGAAACTTTTACATAGTTGGATATATAATCTAGACACCTATGCCGTCCTATGGTTGCCTCAATGCGGAAATAAAGCAACAATATAAAACAAAATGGCAAATCCTAAAACATATCAAAGTAAAATATATTTCACAAATCACCCTTTTTATGGTTTCAATGGAATCATAATCAGAGGAACAAAGGGAGGCGACTTTTTTTTTTCTTTTTAAAGGAGCCATAACGAAAGTCAACGCCAGCTTTATTATCAATTCTACCACATCTTGAGTACATACATACCAAGAATCTGAGCGTAATGCATCTCGACTGATGCATTACGCTCAGATTCTTGCGCATAGGGGCATGCTAAAGTAAACCAAGATAAAGTCAAGTAAAAACAAAAAACAGAGGATTAAAAAACACATCAATCAATTACAAAACATGGAAACATTTTAGACAATTCTTATGTTAGATGTGATTGGATCTCTCTTCGTGGTGCAAAAAAAAAAACAACAAAAGCAAAAAATAAAGGACGAACGTGTGTATTTTTGCTAAACCTGGTACGCAAATTAAACAATAAAAAAATATCACATGAAATTTTAGTACACCCATTCACGAAAAAAATAGTGTAATACAACGTTCAAGGCTTCTGAATTTAGCAGAAAAACCGGTTTCCTAATTTCTTGAAGAAATTAGGAAAGAGGTGGTACACACCGCATCCCGTGCGAGTGACACGATTTGTGACATTTAACACAGTACGTGCCGTACGTGTATTTATGAATGCGTACGAGTTACATTTATTCTGGTTCAGTTTCACTAACAAAGGAAACCCATCTATAAATTCAAGAAAAAGCTCTTAATTCTATCCTCGCAGGTATACAGTAGTTTCCGGTCTGGCTGTAACTCTATTTACCTTAACAACACGCTGGGCAGTGAAGCACACACACAGTAAAGCGTGGCGGCGGCTCCTCCCCCCCAAGGAGCACTCCGCTATTGCTAACAGAACTGCGGAACCACGGCAGCGATACAGTCCGGTGCTCGTTGTTGGCTGAAGTTGAAGTGTAGTGTTCACACGAGGGCCTTTTGATAAGGTTATCGACTGCGGCTTAGATAGGCACGAGGAACAGTGAGAAGTTGCTAGATAAAGTTCAATGTTAGCTACGCGCGTCGTTTGACAGCTAACTAAGTTAGCTAGGCTCGCTCAGCGTCAGTTTCAAAACAAAGCCCGCAGAGCCAATAAATTTAGACCCAACTGTCACCTCTGGAGTAGCACGCGTTGTCAGACGACTTAGGAGGAATTGTGATATCCAGTCGTTGTTATGCACGCTCAGTTGATACCAAGTTAATAATATTTTCCCGACGTTAAGGTCGAGTTGAGCAAGCTGTGAGCAGGTTCGTGTGACGCTGTTCAGCTGATAACTAATCAAGCAACCGACGTCGAGCCGCGTGATTTTTGTCGATAACATCACATTCAGATTGTCTCGAAACTTGGATTTCAATGTCCGAAAAAAGCTCATCGTCGGGTTCGGATGATGATGTGGACCCAGAATCTGGACAGCCTGTGGAGTTCGGAGGCGTTTTAAGCAAGGTAACTTTCGGGGAGTAGTTTGAGTATTATTTTCTATGTCTTGAATAACTTATAGCGTGTGCCTTTTAATAAAACGGTACTAATTTGGAAGTCATGTGAACAGTACTAACAAGTTGCATGCGTTGACTTAATTTCTGCATGGTCATTAAGCTTGGTAAGTCTGTAAATTCCACGTATCAGCTGTATACTAACATATCTTGTCTGCTTCCAGTGGACAAATTACATCCACGGGTGGCAGGACAGATGGGTCGTGTTGAAAAACAATACCTTGAGTTACTACAAGTCAGAGGATGAACGGGAATACGGCTGCAGGGGATCTCTGTGCCTTAGTAAGGCTATCATCACAGTAAGTGTTATCTCTCATATGAGGCAGCAAACTCTTCTGATATGAAGTATAATGAAGCTGTGACTACAAAGTTGCCAACTCTTTAATTTTTGATCTGGTAGAGTTTTCTGGAGTTAGTTCTGAATATTTTGATCCTGTCTAAGCACTGATTTGAGCTTCTTTTATCCATGTCTCTCCCTGATTTAAGCGGTAACTCGTCATGTATGTTGCTGTTAAGATTCAAAAGGAGGGTTGGCACTTGTAGTTTAGCACACAAAACCAAGTCGTCTTTATAGATTATTTGAGCACACTCTTAGGCCTCAATGTAAGCTTTGGCCATGTATTTTAGATATTAGACCTGCTTTTGCCCTGTGTAGGTGAGATAAGTTGAAGTTCCACACTCGGGTTAAATATTCACTGTTCTCTGGGTACACCACCACCACCAAGTACAGAGGCCAAATAAATGGTTTACTGTGATTTGTGCACTTTCGTGCAATAGGATTATTTAACTCAGAACTGAAGCCACACTGTGAACGCTTACTGCAAGTTTTCCCCAGCGAGAATGCATATTGGTATTAAGATAATGGCAGTTGTTGTGTATGCACAAAATTGAAATCATACTCCAAACGTCATGTGCTTTGTATTTTTTTCCCTAGTTGCCAAGTAATATCTTCCACAATCATATAGTTTTAGTAGATGTAGATGTCCTTTTGTTATTATGACCTAAAACGCCATTTCTCTCTACCTCTCTTTTCTACATATCTAAAAACACTTCAGACTCAAGAGACTGTACTATGAGGACTCTGGAGTGAAGGGAAAAAAAAGATAGATTTTTTTTCTGACATATCAGTGTGTTATCCATTCTGTAGCTGTGGACCTACACCAGACTGTTCTCATACTTTAAACACAATATGTGACTTTCAAAAAATTCCTCTCTTATGACAAGGTTTGTTATCAAAAGTCCACGTCAGTTCAAACTCTCTGCCTTCTATTTTCTTGCTTGTTATGCTTTTGTACAGAGTAACCTCATATTAGTTGACAAAATTTAGATTTACTTTTGCAAATATTTTTGTCTCTTTGCAAAACAAACATGTATGCATATCAAGACTAATTTATAGCTCTTTGTGCTTTCATTTAAGATTCCTCTGTCCTGAACATATAAAATAAGGTAGTGCAGCATGGTTGAACAGCAGTGCTTTTACTGGGGGAAAAGTAATGTTCCAGTCAAAATGAAAGGGTTATAAACCTGAGTGTTACATTGAGGTTTATGGTCTGTGTCTCTTACAGCACAGTAAGATAGACGATAGACTTCTGTAACCAGTAACTGTCATGGTTGGGTGCAACTGATAATGCAATTGCTTTGTTTGATATCATGAAATTGAGTTGTATTTTTGAAGTTACAGCTGCCTCTTAAGGGAAACCTTGGCTTTATGTTTTATAGAAAGCATCTAAGGTTCATAGAAAATGTTAACTTGTGAAATGTGCTGTAAGTGTTCAAATATCTCAGTGTTTTCCAAAGTTGTGTAGACTAAAACTTCATGAACAGAATTGATGTGTAAGTTGCTGTTGTCACTGGCAGCAAATAAGCCAGCACATGAGCATCATTCAGCAAATAAAATTAAACTTAGGCAACGTAAGGTTTTGTCAGCAGTTGTATGAAAAAAGCAGTTGTATTCCTGCTGCTCCTGAAGAGGAAAAAATGATGAGAAGGCAAGGACATTCAAGTCAACTGTGTTTTATTACTTCTTGTGAACCTTTGCAGGGCAGATCTGCTCTCAGCTGAGCACAGTGGTCAAATTCCAGTGTGAGAGGAAACGAGTGAATTCTTTGTTGCACATGTTTGGGTGCCTAAGGCGGTCAATGCTTCAAGCTGGATGGGGTGTTGTAGAGTAGGGGAGTGTTGTAGTTAAGAGATTCCTCCAAAAAGTGGAAGGAAAAGTCGTGGTTCATGCTGTAACACTTGGTGTTTTGTTTTTCTTTGCACAGCTCTGTTGCAGTCATTTAGGGGTGGGACAGCAGACGTGAGGCATCAGTTTTCAATAAAAATGTCTGTTTATTGTGTGGTTTTCTCTGACTGAGTCCATGTGTTTCTACAATGTGTCATTGCAAGTAGGCCAGTGTTGCAGACAAAGAGCTGTTAAGGGCAACATTCTGCTGCAATTTCTCAGTCATTTCATTGAGAAAAAACTGAATTTTACATTTTGTTATCCAGATTAAGTTACTTAGTTTTGGCAATAGTATTCCCTGACATTACTCATGCACCCTTCTTAAAAACTATTCACAAGCCTTGTTTTTTTTTTTTTCTCTCTCTCTCTCTCACTCTCTCTCTGCAGCCTCATGAGTTTGATGAGTGTCGTTTTGACATCAGTGTGAATGACAGTGTTTGGTACCTCAGAGCAGAGGATCCTGAACACAGGCGCCGCTGGATAGAATCAATAGAACTACACAAGGTGAGTATTTTGGTTATCTCTCTTATTAGCATTGATATATGTACCTTTCTGTTGGTTTCTTTTATTTTGAATATATAATCAGTTTGGATAAAATATATTGCAGATATTCCAAGGTGCTAACTCCTGATAGACTAATGGTTAATGAATGCTCAATGTGCCAGAATCAGCTATTTAATTCTTCTTTTATTTATTGCCTATTCATTCAGTTAAAAAACAGATGGGTTTGCTGCATTATTCGCATACTTGCAATATTCAGGTTGAATTTGAGGTCATTTACTTTTTTCTTTTTTTTCCTGGCCCCAGACCAGACAGCGAGTTATGTGCTTTTTGTTGTGTTAGCAGGGTGTGGCAAGACGCACAGGATTTGGACACACATAGTGGGTCCTTCACCCTGGGAATGTGTGGAATTGGAGTTAGTTGTGGATTAGGGGGGTATTCCTTGTCATCAGATGGTGGTACGTTGCTGGTCCCTCTGCAAAGAATATATATATATTAAGTCTGAGTAAAGGAAATTCAGAGATTAGCATAGAAACATGTTGCTTGTGTTGTTTTACTCATGTTAAAAGATTGAGAACTATATTGCATTGAATTGTTGAATTAGACTGAATCATTTTTTTTCTTAAAATTTCTGTTCAAGGCTTTCTTGAATGGGTCAAAAATACTGATTTCATGATGCTGTAGTAGTAGTAGCCTCGACTAAGAAGACTCCTACACATTGAATATGTAAAACTGGATGCATTCTTGAACAATCTATCTGATCCATTCATGATTCATTCATGAATGGATCAGATTTATTGATCAGATTTATTTTGGAAGGCATCCATGTATCATTTAAGTGCGAGTTAAGCAGAAATAAATATTCTTTCTGAGGTTGTTGCATTAAATGTTATTAAGCATTCAGCCAAACATGTATGATTAAGACAATCAGCGAGTATATAAAACTACACGAGAAGTCACAAAAAACTGAGCAGCTTTCTTTGATGCTTGGAGTCCTATGAGAACAGTGAGCAAGAGGTCACACTCAAATTTAGATGGACTACTACGGCAAACGGAGAAGTCTTCACATTAACACCACCAAATCACAGAATTACAATTTCACACTGCAAATATTAAACCTCTCAGTCAGCTTCTAGCTTTGGGGTAAATTACAATATTATTAAAGTGTGTGCTTTACAGTCACATGGTGCGCATGTTTGCTACATTGCAGGTAAGCGGCTGAGCCCACCAGCAGATTAACAAGAAAGCGATAAACTGGAGTAGATGTGTGTCTGTAAAATGCCTATAAGTTCTATACCAAAATATGATATTCATTGTAATTCCTTGATTAATGAGATAGAATGCTGGTGGTGATCCTCAGCTCTTTGTCATTATGTTACAAAATTGGTCAAATATGCTTCCACTGGTCAAAGTAACTCCTATTGCTACAATTCTCAAGTGGGCGTGTAGCCCCCCAACTCCATGGTGTAGCCTATGCTTTTCAAACAGTTAATTCCGAGCATAACTGCACATTATGTGTTATTGATGTATGTGAATATAGTTGTACACCATGGCCCTGATCGTACACCTCCTGCTAGCTGCTACCCGCAAATTGCGGGTTTAGGAACCTCCGCTAACCGTTAATGCAATCTTCCGCTTCCCTAAAGCCGCTACCTGCTTTGCCGACTCCCTTAATCACATTGTAGGTGTGGCAATGGGTGTCTCTTGCGCTTTCCACAAACTCGGTATCTTGCGATCGCAGGTAGCGGGTGGTCAGGCTACCCGCTACCCTAAACCCGCGATCGCAAGATACCGAGTTTGCAGAAAGCACAACCCACATGTCGGCGCGTAAAAGAGCGCGTCCAAATGGCATAAATGTGAGTCCACCTGGTCACATGTGGACGTACACAAACGGCTCTACCTCTCGATTACACATCACCGTATTACTTGCATACATTTTTATTCTCTTGAGGGCAGAGGATGTCTGGTCAGCAGTTGTGGTGGATGTGGGAATAGTCACGGCCAGACACTCTGTACAGCTGTGGCATGATCTCATTTAGATGTTTGCTGTGAAGGAAACAAGGAGGTCTTTGGGACATTTCCCTTCAAAATCTGTCATGGCCTACATTAGAGTCACTTCTGTTTTTAAACAGGTCAGATCATCAAATAAAGCTCTGTGGCTCTTGTGTCAAACTGGAAAATGTTTTATACGGGAATTTACTTCTGATATGTCTGAACATATGTCTGGACAGGAACATTAATTGTTCGTGATCTTTAAATTGGTCCTGAATCTGGCAGATAAGGTTTTCCAGAACACTGTTGTGAAGTTTCTTGTACTGTGCACGTATCCGTTCGTGCACTGGCCCTCTCCTTGCTCTCGGAGCACCCAAGATGCACTCAGTGGTAGAAAGTAGATGTCATCATACCTGTTCCTCTGGCTCAATGGTGTCACAAAACTCTTTTAACCCTTGACAGGCAGAACTGCTCATCCAATGATTCGTTCTGCAGTATTTTAAAAAGCACATCAGCTGCGCCAAGATGCACAGCTGTCCCAGACTCCCAGCACCTCCCGCTGAGAATATGTTCCCGCGGCTCTGCCTGAGCCGTGTTTACCGTGAGCGCACCAACTATCTGGGACTTTCAGGTTGCCGATAGGAATTGTATGTGTAAAAATATTTTTTATGTATATATCAGTGTAGAGGAGGAGGAAGGAAGAGGAGGAAGCTCTACAGCAGAGTCCCAGACGAGCTGCGCATGAGAGCTTCTCCGATCTGGAATGAAAAGACGCTCCATAGCGGTTTACGGGTAGCGCAACCTGCTCTTAAAGGCAATGGCTACTGACGCACTGATTGGTTTAACAGGTGGAACGCCCTAACCAAGCCCATGCATAATATAGCGGTTAGCGCAGGTAAGATCGCGGGTTTAGGGAGGTGGAAGATTGCGTTCTTTGCGGGGGAACGCCCCTCCCGCTACTCGCTGTCCCTTAATAGCAGCTTTAGGAGATTTGGCGGAAGATTGGGCCCCGTGTGCTCTAGATGCACTTGTACTCCCCTAACAGATTGTTATTTTGGCCCTTCAATCCACCAACCATACATCTGATTCAGAATATTTAGACACAGTTATGGGGGTGGAGGGTTTCCAGTTCAATTAGCTTCTTTACTTTTTGTAGATGATGTAGTCCTTTTTGTGTCATTGAAACAACCAGCAGTCACTTGGGTGGTTTGTAGTAACGTGAAGTAATTGGGTAATAGTTGTAACACACTTCAGTTAGATTGAACAAAACAAAACTGAACAAAACAAAACTGGAAACTAAAGAATTTACAGGCAGATTGGAACAGTATTTCTAGCACTGCAATGCAGTCATGGTAAAGAGAGAGACAAAGCTGGGCAGTCTCACTATATCAGTTAATCTACATTACAACCCTCACCTATGGTAGTGACCTAAAGTAGGAGGTTGTAAATAGAAACTGCCAAAATGAGCTTTCTTTGAAGGGTTCTTGAAATAACCCTTGGGGATAGGGTAAGGAGCTCGGAGTAAAATTACTGCTTCTTTATGTTGAAAAGAGCCAGGTGAGGTGCAGGATGCCTGTCACATGCCTTCCAGGGGTCCATGTTTTAGACATGTCCACTCATAAGGACACCTTGGAAGAACCAGGACTTGCCAGAGAGATTGTATCTCTTTGTTACCTTGGGAACACCTCCGTTTCTCCTGGGCAACTCTTCTCAGTGTTGCCCCTGCAACTCAAAATAGTAAGATAGATAATATTTCTCTTATTTATGGTCACTCATTTCATGAATATGGGAGTCTGTTTTGCATTTATATGTCATTTATGGATCCATTAGTTTTTCTCCCCTCCTCTGCCCTTCTGTTAGTTTATTCCTACTTCCCAATAATTGATTAATCATCTAAAACTAAAGGATTTTTAAAATAGCTGATTGTAGCTGGTGAAGGTGGCAAGACTACAGATTGCAACAGTTTCATGTGTGCACTAGGCTAAAGCTGTCAACGCAGGAGAAACACTGAACATGACATGTCAACATTAAATCAAAGTTCAAAAGTTCTTTCACTACCCAGTTAAACAAAAATTTTTTGTAGTGCATTGTTTTATCAGGACTTAGATATGCCTCATAATAAATAGTAGATTGCACCTGGAACTCTTGCAATCTGTACGACACAAAAAACCAGAATACCGTATTTATCGGTTATATAAAACAACCCAATGGAACCAATTAACTTAACTGAATGTGCAATTTAGTTTACAGTACTATTCTCAAATGTTACTTTATCCTTATTTATTTCTTATCTAAGGTTTTTTTTTTCACATCATAAATTGCGTTGGGAGACTAATGAAAATACAGCGACAGTGAAAAATGATCACTATCCTACTTCTGTACTGAAATAGATCTGTGGATCATTTTGTTCGTGCTTCTGGGTTTTTTAGTGTGGGTGTGAGTAACAGCAGGTCTCTGGTCCATTAACGGTAGAGTGAGAATATTTCTGGGTTATGCCTGGACTGACCTACAGTAGCCTCAGTGAGGTCAATGCAACACAACCTGCAGCATTACTGTAGGTGGAATGTCTGTGCTGTTCCCAAATGAAAAAGAAGGGCTTGCATCATCCATGTTCACTACTTGCATTAATGGTTTTCATTTTTGCAGCAGGATCAAAGATGGTATTAGCCTGAGCAGCCGGCTGTTTTGTTGAAACATGCCCTCCACGTTTTCTGTAAATATGGTTCAATGGTTTATTTTTCTGTGCCCAGTGTTAATTCAATTCAATTTTATTTGTATAGCGTCTGTTACAATGTCAATTGTCTCTAGGTGCTTTACAGAGACCCAGAGCATGACCCCCGAGCAAATATCATTAACTAAAATTATAATATTAAATTCAAATCAAGGATAATGGCATGTAAAAAAAACAGAGGGAGAAAAAAAACCTTTAAGCCAAACAGTGGCAAGGAAAAACTCCACTTTAAGAGGAAGAAACCTTGAGCAGGACCTGGGCCCATATGGGGGGACCTTCCTGCCGAAGGCCAGCCGGGTAAAGAAAGAAAAGAGGGGAGACAGGACTGAGAGAGGGTGTAGGACAGAGAGAGGAGAGCATACAAATGACTAAATATAATGACCATATAAACAGATGGAGGTAGCAGCACTGAGATGAGATGGCCAGAGGACCAGGTCGCCGATCACCACGCCACACACACAAGCGGGGGTAAACCCCGGGATGGCCAAAGGATGGAACTGCAGTCAGCATGAAATCCAGGAAACTCTGTCCTGCAAATACACAGAGAAAAAAAAGGGAGGCAAAACAGCACAACAAACCACAGGAAAGCAAAGAATATGTAGCGCAGTTACAGTAACAAGGTGCTCCCAATTAATTATGAATGAGCTGGAGGAGGAGGAGGAAGGGAGGAGGAAAGGGAAGAAAAAAAGGGGGAAGAGCAGTAGAGACACCACTCAGCAGATCATGTTGGCGTCCCCCTGCAGCGTAGGCCTATAGCAGCATAGCTATGACGAAGCTGTGATTAAGACGAGCTTACTCTAGTCTTAGCTCCTACAACTATGGCTATAACTATTAGCCCCTACACACTACAGTTTAGACTAACAGTAGGCTTTACTAAACAGAAATGTTTTCAATTTAGTTTTAAAGATGGAGATGGTGTCAGCCTCCTTAGCCCAAAATGGTAGCTGGTTCCATAAAAAAGGTGCCTGGTAGCAGAAGGCCCGTCCTCCAAACCTACTTTTGGATATTCTCGGAACGGCGAGTAATTCTGCACTCTGAGAGTGGAGAGCTCTATTAGGTGCATAACGTGCTATCAAGTCTTGTAAATAGCGCGTAGCTAGGCCATTGAGGGCCTTATATGCGAGAGAAGCAGAATTTTAAACTCAATTTGAACTTTCACGGGGAGCCAGTGAAGGGAGGCTAATGCGGGTGAGACGTGGTCTCGCTTATGGATTCCTGTCAGCACCGTCGCTGCCGCATTCTGGATCAATTGGAGGCTATTCAGCAAGCTTTTTGGACATCCTTCTAACAACGTATTGCAATAATCTAGACTAGAACTGACAAACGCGTGGATTAATTTTTCAGCATCACCCTGGGAGAGGATGCTCCTTGGCAATATTTCGGAAATGAAAAAAGGCTGTCTTGCAAATCTGATTAATATGCTGCTTAAATGACATATCCTGATCAAAAATAACTCCAAGGTTTTTCACAGCTGTGCTGGAAGCCAGCGTAAACCCAGTTAATCCATTCCTCAGGTGTTTGGGACCAAAGACAATAACTTCTGCTTTATCTAAGTTTAGAAGCAAAAAGTTAAAGGAGATCCAGGACTTAATTTCATTAAGACACCCTTGAAGTTTAGCCAAAGGTTTTGTTTCCTCTGGTTTCAAAGATAAGTACAGCTGCGTGTCATCAGCGTAGCAATGTAAGTTTATGCCATGGCTCTGCATAATTTTTCCCAAGGGCAGCATCTATAAAGTGAAATGGATTGGTCCCAGAACTGAACCCTGTGGGACGCCATAGCAGACCCTAGTCCATGTAGAAGAAATGTCATTAACATGGACGAACTGGAACCTGTCATATAGGTATGACTTAAACCAGCCTAATGCTGTCCCTTTAATTCCAACAGTGTGCTCTAATCTATGCAGCAAAAGGCTGTGATCAACGGTATCAAGCAGAACAAGGACAGAGACTAATCCATTATCTGAGGCCATGAGGAGGTCGTTGGTGACTCTAATCAGCACAGTTTCTGTGCTATGATGAGTTCTAAACCCTGACTGAAAGACCTCAAATAGATCATTTCTATGCAGGTATTCTCCTAACTGGCTAGTAACATTTTTTTCTAGGATTTTAGAGATAAATGGAAGGTTGGATATTAACCTTCTTAAATAGTGGTCCAGTGAAGAGAATTCAGCGGCGACACTAACAAGTGATGAGTATCTATACCATAGGTGAGGACCAGATCCAGGATATGATTAAAGCAGTGAGTTGGTTCTTTCACTTTTTGTGAGATGCCCAATGAATCTAAGAGAGATGTAAAAGCTAATTTAAAGCTGTCATTGTCAACATCCATGTGGATGTTAAAGTCACCCACTATGATGACTTTGTCTGAGCTGAGCACTAAACCAGCTAAAAAATCTGAGAAATCAGACAGAAATTTCAGATAAGCACCAGCAGGTGGCCGGTACACTACTACCACCAACAAGACTGGCTTTTCTGATTTCCAGTTTGGAATAGGTAAACTAAGTGTAAGGCTTTCGAATGCATTATACTTGCATTTGGGATCTGTTTTTACTTGTAGGCTGGAGTTGTAGACAGCTGCTACTCCTCCACCTCGACCCGTACTCCGGGGAATATGATAATTAACATAACCTGGTGGCTTACCGTCATTTAAGATCACAAACTCTTCCTCTTGTAGCCATGTTTCTGATAAGCAGAAGATATCGCAACGAGTCTCAGTAACTAGATCATTTATTAGCAGGGACTTAGAGCCAAGAGACCTTACGTTCAGTAGTCCACACCTCACTTTAAGTTCTCTTGGCTCCAAGTGTCTGACAGTTTTTATTTTTATCAGATTACTTTGGTTAACGCCACTATTACATCACGCTAAGTAAACTTTTGGAGGACGGGGAATTGACACCAATTCTATGTTTTTGATCGCCACCATGCTAACATTAGCAGCTACATGGTTGATTTCTCTATTTTTAGTGGTTGGGGGCAGTCCTCGAGAAGCAGCAGAGAAGCGTGTAAGACTGCAGCTGTGCATCCTGGCCTCCACCCTGGATTGTCAGGGGGAGCGTCTAAGAGAATCGGCCAAATTCCTAGAAATAAGAGCTGCACCATCCCGGGTGGGATGAATGCAGTCTCTTCTAATCAGACCAGGCTTTCCCCAAAAATCTGGCCAATTGTCAATAAAGGCCACGCCGTTTGCTGGACACCACCACGACAACCAGTGACGGAGCGATGACATGCGGCTAAACATATCCTCACTGGTCAAATTAGGAAGGGGACCAGAGAAAATTACGGAGTCCGACATGCTCTGTGCAACATTACACACCGACTCTATATTAACTTTAGTGACCTCCGACTGGCGTAGCCGGGTGTCATTAGTGCCGACATGTATAATAACTTTACTGTACTTACGGTTACTCTTTGCCAGAAGCTTCAAATTTGCCTCGATGTCGCCCGCTCTGGCTCCTGGGATACACCTGACTATGGTCGTAGCTGCCGGCCTCACATACTGGACTATAGAGTCGCCAATCAGGAGGGTGGGTTTCTCAGCGGATGTGTCGCTGAGTGGGGAAAAAAACGGGTTTGATATGTGAAGCGAGTGATGGAGATCCACATGCCTTTGTTTTGGTCTACGCTTCCTTCGAACCGTCACCCAGCCGCCCTGACTGCTCAGGTGCTGCAGAGGAACTGCTAACTAAAGCTACTCGAGGCTGCTCCGCCACTACGTTAGCCTGGCTACCTATCGCATCTGACGGACTATGGTCTAATTGACGGAACCGAGCCTCTACTTCACTGAGCCTTGACTCCAAAGCTATGAATAAACTACACTTTATGCATTTACCACTCTCGCTAAAGGAGGCAGAGGAATAACTGAACATTTCACACACTGAGCAGTGGGAGGGGGAAACAGAGGGAGAAGAACAAGCCATGCTAATAAGCTAAAGAAACTAAAGAACCGGCGATTGACGGTAGTGAGAATCCCAGAGAAAATTTGCGAAGCAGAAACTACATGCAAGTGCTCAGATTACAATTTACAACAGTGTTGAGTTATCACTAAATCGAGCTTAATTTTAAATTATAAAAAGGTTAAAGGAATCAGAGACCATTCACCGTTCAAACCACCAACAGGAAACCACCAACAGGAAGTTGTTAAAAATAATCTCATCACATATATAGAATGTTTACAACTTCAAGTGATTTTAGTGAATATACTTTTGATTGTAATGCTTGCTATTCACTTTTGAAAGATAAATTAAAATACTTTATGAAGTCTACATTATTTGCAAGATGGACTGCCACTCGAAAATAATCCAAGTCTGAAAAATAAATAAAATCTTGGTAAGGATATCTTTTTTTTATTGATCTTCTTTTGATGCAGTAATGACCTTTTACAGAGACAGAAATGAAAAAATAAATAAAAAGAGAACCTTATAGTTATTCTTACATGTCAAAGAAAGCCATCTACTTTACACAATTATATATGTGCAGGATGCTACCATACACTAGGTAAACAATACAACTTCCTTATAATGGCAGAATAGGACTCCTAATGTCTAAGAGCACTTGAGCTGTATTTTTGTAAAGGTTTTATACACTCACTCATTACTTAACTCATGCTGGGTTATTGTAATTTTGTAAATTTGATTCAATATGGGTTTGAAATTGTTAGTACAGCTTTTAAATGCCTGTTTGTTACCAATTCGCTAAAGCAGTTTTAATTTCTATAACCATATTAGAACATTAGGCTGTTGAGAGAAAACAATATTTTTGCATGTCATGTTGTGTTTACATGTGTAGGTGTGCTGATGTTGGTGGTGAGGAAAAGTGGTACTCAATAGTGACGTTAAGTTCAGCTCTTGATTATATTACAATAATTTAATCACTTGTTTTCACTGCAGCAAAAAGTGATGGGGGACACAAAAACTGCATTATACTGAGAAGATTGATTTATTCAGACAAACTTAAAGAAGTGATATTTAAGGGTGTGGAAGTAAGTTTTTTCCGCACTTGAAAAGAAGACTGATCAAAAAAAAGACTGAGATAGGGGGATACCAGCTAATTGTGAAACAGGGGAATGAAAAGAGTAAGTTAGATGAAACTAAAGTATAGTATTGAGACAAATGCTGCTCCCTCCTCCCACTGTTCCTCTCACTCTCCTTCTCTGACTGTGTGATGATATAAAGTGGGTTGCTTCACTCGCCCACCTTTTTTTCCTTTTTCTTTACTTCATTCGTTTATTACACACAACAGTTCCAGACAGTGCTTGTCTCTCTGTCTCTCTCTCTCTCATGCATACATGCATGCACTTCCATTCTGAATCTTCTAAAAACCAGCACACACAGTCATGGATGCTTACTCAGGGATGGATACTGGACAGAAAGACGGAAGAGATGAGAGAGTTTCACATATCAGGGTGTGTGGCTGCTTGTTGGATGTATTCAGCAAGAGTGGAGTGCATATTTGAGTGTGTGTGTTCGAGCCTGTATGTGAAGGCAGACGGCCTGATTGGAAGCAGACTCTGTTTCGCTTTGGTGAGGAATTACAAGGCTCCTCCTCTGAGCCACTCTGTCTCTTCTGCTTCAGGGAGCATCTCTTATCTGCCTCTCCTCCAGCTCCTCCGAAGGAACTGACTACTTTTCATTTTCTTCCTTTGCTTCTAATATCTGTTTTCTGTGGTGAGCTAAGCTAAGCCTCTATGGCTACTCTCCTTCACCTGCTCCTCTTCCCTTGTGTTCTGTAGTGAGGTGTGTCTGCAGGGAAACGGGCAAACTGGATTAAAGATTCTGCATTGTCAGATCAGAGTGTTGGGAGCGTCCTGGCCATGTTGAGGCCAGCAAACCGCCAGGACTGCAGCAGTGCCCTGCTCTGCTTTGGCTGTTGGAATGGCCGAATGGTGGGCTTATAGCATGTTGGCATGCTGCCTGCTCTTTGTCACTCACCATTGACATCTTTAATTACTGCGTCTGTGTTTTGAGATGGATGATTCTTTTACACATGCCCCATTTTCCCCTGTCCATGCATTGCAGATTATTTATTAATATTTTATTTGCATGCAAATGGACTAGCTTTACAACCGAACTATGCAGTATTTAATCTTACCGTAATTCACTATTACTTGGCTTTACTGCATGTTTGATTACTCAAAGTTTATTTTCCAAGCAACAATATGCAAAGATTTGTAAGTATTATTTGAGCCTGCTATATCTCTGTACAGTTATGTTTTTCTGCCATTTACATTATAAAGTTACGAAATGTTAATTTATTTGTTTTGTATGAGTGGGTGTTGAGTTTGCATGGTTGTCATACAGACTGCCAGGTGCTTCACTGGTCTTCATCTGTTCACTGCGCTGCCAGTTGAGTTAGAAGTGTGAAATCTATTCTGTTTTGGATGGACCTCACTTATACGTTCACTGATACAATTTATCTTTCTTTTTATATATATACTTTTTTAATCTTGATTTTTTTTCTCTTTGTCCAAACACATTGAACTATTATTTGACAAGCTGGCAACATGTTTATATTAATTTCTAGTTTAGTCTGTCCAATTAAAACAGTTTCACTTATTGTGATTAAGGCGTCCATAAAATTAACTAAATTCTCATTCAACTGACTTCTTAGGAAATCCGGGCAAAAAAATTGATAATACTATCATTCTCCTCATTTTAGTGAACCTGGGGAGTTTTTTTTTCAGCCAACTCTTTAGGAATGTCTTGTTTTGTATTCACTTCGGCATCATACCATGCAGCTCTTTTGTTCGTGGTTTGTTTCAGTTTTGTTTTATTGGCTTTTTTCCAGGGTCTTGGCTAAACTGAGATGGTTGGCAGAACATTTTAAGCATTTTAAACCTAAATCCAACCAAGTGTTTGATAAACCTTTGCTTGTGCTTTGTGTTTAATGTTTTAAATCCCACTCCATTACAATAAGTTGTTGTTTCACGGGTTGTGAACCTTGCTTTTTTTGGACCCCTCACAGACTGCTAGTGGAATAGTAGTGCAATTAGTTACACCAGGCAAGCATTGTCAAGCCCTGTATCTGCTAAATGGACGGATACATGCATGCACACACACACACACACACACACACGCACAGACACTGCCTGGCCAAAAAAAAGTCACCACCAAAAAAAAAAGGTCATACGCTCTAATATTTTGTTGGACCACCTTTAGCTTTGATTACAGCACGCATTCGCTGTGGTTTTGTTTCAATAAGCTTCTGCAATGTCTAGGGGTGTAACGGTACATGTATTTGTATTGAACCGTTAGGTATGACGTGGTCGGTTCGGGACGGAGGCGTACCGAACGAGTTTCCACACGGACATATTAAGTAGAGGACCGCATGGAGCACAACAAACAGCAATTGTAGTGGACGTCGTGGCTAATGCTAATGCCGCTAGCATTGGCAATAAGCCTCCCGCGACATAGTGTTAAATGTAGTGGGAAGCTGTGTTTGTACTCGGTCGTCTTTCTCTTTTTGTAGCGATGTTCACACTGGGGTGGTGCCGTTTCAAATGAGTTAACAGGTTAGACGTGTTGCCAGAAACATACCCGATCTCGGATGAACAATGTCGGCAAACCACTTTGGTTTTATCAACTTGTCTTTGTCCCTGTTTATATTTCACCGGGGAGCCGAAGTTGTGTTTTATAGCTTCAGATTTAAGACCCTAATCACCCTAAACGCTGGCTTCAAACACATGATAAAAGTATTTGAGCCCCGATATCAATTACCTTCTCGCCCACATTTTAGCCAGAAAATCACACCGGGACTTTATTAAAAAAAATACAATGTTTTTTAAGAAACAGTCTGAGCCTTATTCATGTTATTTAATCTGAGCAACAACTTGAAACTGTTCAGTGTTGCAACTGTTCAATTTTGCATATCAGATGGATATTTTCTTTAAGAAAAAGTCTGAGCCAATATTATTTTTATTTTGTTTTTCAAAATATCTACATTTCAGAAATATTGTATTTATATTTTTGAGCAAAATTCTAGCTTTGTATAGGCTAATGTTCTTATTGTTTTAAAAGCACAAAAGTGTGTAATAAACAACTAGCACATTTATATTTTGCATTTTGTTTTCTTACTGTACCGAAAATGAACCGAACCGTGACCTCAAAACCGAGGTACGTACCGAACCGAGAGTTTTGTGTACCGTTACACCCCTAGCAATGTCACAAGATTCATTTCCATCTGGTGTTGCATTCATTTTTTACCAAGATCTTGCATTGATTTTGGTAGAGTCTGACCACAGCGCAAAGCCTTCTCCAGCGCATCCCAAGATTCTCAATGGGGTTAAGGTCTGGACTCTGTGGTGGCCAATCCATGTGTGAAAATGATGTCTCATGCTCCCTGAACCAGTCTTTCACAATTTGAGACCGATGAATCCTGGCATTGTCATCTTGGAATATGCCTGTGCCATCAGGGAAGAAAAAAATCCATTGATGGAATAACCTGGTCATTCAGTATATTCAGGTAGTCAGCTGACCTCATTCTTTGAGCACATACTGTTGCTGAACCTGGACCTGACCAACTGCAGCAACCCCAGATCATAACACTGCCCCCACAGGCTGGTACAGTAGGCACTAGGCATGATGGGAGCATCACTTCATCTGCCTCTCTTCTTACCCTGATGCGCCCATCACTTTAGAACCGGTAAAAATCTGGACTTATCAGACCACATGACCTTCTTCCATTGCTCCGGAGTCCAATCTTTATGCTCCCTAGAAAATAGAAGCATTTTTTTCCCCAGTTAGCCTCACTGATTAGTGGTTTTCTTCAGGCTACACAGCTGTTCAGTCCCAATCCCTTGAGTTCCCTTCGCATTGTGCATGTGGAAATGCTCTTACTTTAATTATTAAACATGGCCCCGAGTTCTACTGTTGTTTCAGGCCACATTTCCTCCTCGAAGACGATGGGTCCCCACTATCCTTCCAGTTTTTGAATAATGCGTTGGACAGTTCGTTAACCCAATTTTGGTAGTTTCTGCAATCTCCTTAGATGTTTTCTCTGCTTGATGCATGCCAATGATTTGACCCTTCTCAAACAGACTAATATCTTTTCCACGACCACGGGATGTGTCTTTCAGTGTGGTTGTTTAGGAAATGAAAAGCAACTCTTTGCGCCAGTTGGGGTTAAATAACTTGCTGTCAGCTGAAAGATAATCGCTCATGCAGTAATTATCCAATAGGAGGCTTGTACCTATTTGCTTAGTTAAATCCAGGTAGGTGACTTTTTTTTGGCCAGGCAGTATACATACATAAACATTTCTTTTCTCAGCATACTTTATTTCTGTGTAAATTTTGTAGATATCAGCTAAAATGGATTTATGTAATGGTGTGGAGTTGTGAGGAGATGCATTACTTTGGACCAATTTAATACTTTGATTTATCTCTATTCCTCGTGTAACAGCAGTCCCTGGACCGCTTTAATGTGAACGAATTCTTGAACAGAAAACTGGGACCTTGTTCTTTCTTCATGAATACTCCTCTCCCACCCAGTGCTCACCAATATTTAATGGCAGTTTTTTTTTTTTTTTTAATCTGCCATATCTGATATGAGAGCCTGTAGCATTGTAATGTGTAAGTGGTTTGTCTTGAGATTGTCGCCTGACTTGCTCTTCAGTTTGCTCTTTGTTCTTCAGAAATTCTTTTGCATTCCTTTTGGCCAACAGAAAAGCTTAGTCTGTTGTTATTTGTTGTTATGAAGCCAAGCAAATAATTTAGGCTATTAAACTTAGTACCTGATTTGAAGCTTGTTGGTTCATATGTTACAGGTTTTAGGACACTGTTGTTCACACTGGTTGAAGATGGGTATGGAAATTATTTAGAGACTCTAGTAATGGGTTATTAACGTTTTCCCCCTCTCTAGTGTTATGGATAATTGTTAACAGCTGCATGTGGGACAAACAAGAATATTTTGCTTTGGTGTGGCTGACTGGGAGTGCTTACATATACAATATATGTGTAATAGTATTCTGTCACTTTGCTGAGCTAGCAGTGCCAGAAATTGCACAAGAATAAGTTGGCCACTTAGTGGATTTAACGCCCCCACTGCCTCTCCCACATGCCCGGTCATAGATCTGTTTTACAGTGTAACAGGAGACAGGACAGGACTCCAAAATCCAAATGAGCTTTTCTGTTTTAAAACTGGTGCTCCCTAAATATATTTTTAGCACTAGCAGGAAAAAAATCAGCCCCACTTGAAACAACTTTCAACATAATAATACATAAAATCAATGATAGTGAATGGAAAACAAGAGCAGAAATGACTCTATTGTGACATTTTAAAGGAAAAGGTCATTAAAAATATTATTTGTGTGTGTGTGTGTGTATATACTCGCTCACCGGCCACATTATTAGGTACACCTGTCCAACTGCTCGTTAACGCAAATTTCTTATCAGCCAATGACATGGCAGCAACTCAATTTATTTAGGCATGTAGATATGGTCAAGATGATCTGCTGCAGTTCAAACCAGCATCAGAATGGGGAAGAAAGGTGATTTAAGTGACTTTGAACGTGGCATGGTTGTTGGTGCCAGACGGGCTGGTCTAAGAATTTCAAAAACTGCTGATTGACTGGGATTTCAACTCACAACCATCTCTAGAGTTTACAGAGAATGGTCTGAAAAAGAGAAAATATCCAGTGAGCAGCAGTTCTGTAGGCGCATATGCCTTGTTGATGCCAGAGGTCAGAGAAGAATGGCCAGACTGGTTCGAGCAGAAAGGAAGGCAACTGTAACTCAAATAACCACTTGTTACAACTGAGGTATGCAGAATAGCATCTCTGAATGCACAACACGCTGAACCTTGAGGTGGATGGGCTACAGCAGCAGAAGACCACAGCGGGTGCCACTCCTGTCAGCTAAGAACAGGAAACTGAGGCTACAATTCACACAGACTCCCCAAAATGGGACAATAGAAGATTGGAAAAACGTTGCCTGGTCTGATGAGTTTCGATTTCTGCTGTGACATTCAGATGGTAGGGTCAGATTTTGGCGTCAACAACATGAAAGCATGGATCCATCATGCCTTGTATCAACGGTTCAGGCTGCTGCTGCTGCTGGAGCTGGTGGTGGTGTAATGGTATGGAGGATATTTTCCTGGCACACTTTTGGCCCATTAGTACCAATCAAGCATCTTGTCAACGTCACAGCCTACCTGAGTATTGTTGCTGACCATGTCCATCCATTTATGACCACAGTGGACCCATCTTCTGATGGCTACTTCCAGCAGGATAACACAGGCATGTCATAAAGCATTGAATCATCTCAGATTAGTTTCTTGAACATGACAATGAGTTCCCTGTACTCAAATGGCCTCCACAGTCACCAGATCTCAATCCAATAGAGCACCTTTGGGAATGTGGTGGAATTTGCATCATGGATGTGCAGCCGACAAATCTGCAGCAACTGCATGATGCTATCATGTCTATAGACCTTTTTGCAGTCACGTGACACACGTCTTGACGACAGAGCACAGTCGCCATATTAGAGTGAAAACAACATCAAGCTATGGCTTAAGCGAACACAAAGTCTTTGTGCAGGTTACGCGGAATATCATGACCAGTCGTCTGATAGTGCCGTCAGACCATGTTCAAAGTCTGAATGGGTCGGAAAAGGAACGATACCGGGAGAAATTGCAGATTTCAGGCCTAGAACACGACCTGACCTACTGCCAGCTGCCCTGTCCTGCCCATCTGCCCAGGTAAAGAAACTCCCCGACCTTGAGTACCCGGACATATATAATTATTTGATTAACAAGTCATCAGTGTACACCAAGGAAACTGTCAAGGCCTATAAAAGCTTGGAATCCTACAAATATTTTGCACTCTGACGCGCTCGTGGGTTTGACACAAGGAAAGAGTGGCGACCGGTGAGAACAAGTCGCATATGTAACGAGCGTTTTAGTTGGAGGTGTGTGTTTTCATCTGTTTCAACTGATTAACTGACTATTTATAACATTTGGATGATCTTTAATTAAAAGACTTATGTTATTTTGTAAATAATTCTCCATGATCGGCTGGGGACTGAGTGAGCAGTAATAGGGCACTTTGCCATAGGCATGCATGTGTTGGTTGTTGTCCCACATATTACCGCTCACTCAGTCCCCAGCCGATCATGCAGAATTATTTACAAAATAACACAAGTCACTCCAAACCTTCTGCTGCTCGATTGCTGTTTTCAGCTGCATATTTTATAATCTTCAGGTTAAATTCTGTAGTATAGCCTTTTGTTTTTGGTGGCATATTTGTGTTCTCTCAGTCTCTTCAAAATATAAGTTGCAGGTCTGAACTTTGGGGTTTAGTAACACCTTGACTTTTTTTTTTTCTTTTTCTTTTGGCCTCAAATATGACCTCAGATCAAAATTAATTGATAATTTTAACTTAATTATGATTTTTGAATGTTAATTTTTAGTTGAGTTTTTTTTTCTTTCTTTTTCCTTTGTCCTCATAGAGCACTGACAAGGTTTTTGCTGTAAATATAGAAAATCATTTATGATGAAAGAGTACTTATTTTTGTGATATAAATGTTGTACACAAACACACCGAGTGAGTTAACTAACAGAATTAAAGGAAAAAAAAAATAATTGACATGGGTAAATTATTGGATGATGTATAGATTATTTAATTTAAAATCAGTGAGTGATAATCAGTTGTGAGTAGTGAAATTCAGTTTCTATTAATCATAGATTAATTAGCCAGGCCTGCTGCGAGCTGCACAGGTCCTGTAGGTGCAAAACAACCTGAAATCGTCATCTCTCCCACCACTGTGCTTGACAGTTGCTATGAGGTGTTTGAGTTTTCATTCAGCTAATGTTGTTTCTTTCTTTAAAGCATCTGAGTCATTTAAATAGTGGGCCTGTTCTGTTAGAGAGGCTGGATCTTTTCCTTACTGAACAAAATCTTACTTAATATTAACTAATCTAGATGACTAATTAAAAATTTGGAACTGTATGGTTGTTGTTGTTGTTGTTACTATTATTATTACTATATATTTCCTTTTTTCTTTTAATTATCATTTTATTGTGTAGTAATATTAGTCTTTCATTACCAGCAAAGGGGCAGATGAAGGCACTTAACATGCCAGATGTATATAAACAACAGCACATTCATAACTGTCCCTACTCCACATTGTTGTAATGATGAGAACCTAATTTTAGCTCTCCATTCTGACTATTTACAGAGACATTTGACCAAATCTAATCAAATCTCTTTCTCTCCTGATGTTTTGAATTTCATATATTAAAAAAAACATACTGGATATTATTACAATCAAGTTGCATTGGTTCATTTACGTACTTTTTCTGAATTAATGTTCTATTGGCTGTTTTACTTTGGTTGCAGTAAAGCCTACCTGTTTGAGTTTCTTTATTTTATTTCAATTATTTTTTTTCTCCCTGGGTCTTGAGGTCCTGCTTTGCATTAATTAGTGATGCTGACAGCTTGTATTGATTCTTTTTTTTTTTTTTTTTGTTTTGATCAGCATCAGTCTTTCTTATTATACTGCCGACTGCGTCATCTTATGTGTGAACTGATTTTCTGTTCCCTGTTTGCTTCTCCTGTTTCTTTCCTCACATTCTTTAACTGGACTGAAGGCCGAATCTGGATATGGTTCAGAAACAAGTCTGAGGCGTCATGGCTCCATGTTGTCTCTCACTTCAGCAGCTAGTGCCTTGTCATCCACATCCACATCCTCCTTCAAGGTAAAACATGGTCACAAGTGACAACGTTTAAATATGTCTCTAAATATGTCAACAGGCCATTGAAAAAGATTGAAAATATGTGGCCATCTATTTAACAGAATGACAGCATTTGTACTTTTACTGTTAGGCTCAAAGCCTTACAACACAAACTACAGTCCAGCAAATGTTGTAAAATGTGTTACATATAACATTCATTGCCTTTTTTTAAAACAATCACAAGATCACTTCCAAATAGGGTCATGAAATTCATGAAAGTTGGAATCTTTTTTATGGGAATTAACAGGAGCATATAGGAATAAACCTGATGTTTACAAAATTCAAGGTTGGCTCTTAAAAGGGACTTTGAATATTGTTGGCAACAATATATTTTAGCATAATCTTGTATACTTGTGAATATCTATGGTATTCCTCATTCACATGCAATAGCACACCATTTACTGCAGGAGCATTGAGGCCACGCCTCCTTAATGCACTGTGCACACGTCCATCATAAGCACAGATTATTTTTTTCCAACCCTGGACTATGGAGGCCACATTTGAGTCCAGAGCACAAGACTGTTGAAGCCTGTTTGAGCCTGTGGGATACATAAAGTGAATTATGTTATGCTATTATGGGGTAAATATATTTGATGAGGGATGTTGATGAGGCCCAGGAAGAGGCCATTGCCTGAAAAGGTTCGAGAAAAATCCAGAAGTTAGACTTCAGAAGTTTGATTCAAGATGCATTTTAATGTACACTCAAGGAAAAAAGAAACGCACCACTGCTTTTTTTACCACATTTTCTTTTGGTTACTTACTTTTAATGGAAATATTACATGTGCACATCAACCATATACCTGTCCCTGATATTCAGACCCAATTAATCAATGCTTGTGACAGTTTCAATAGCAATAACATGACCAAACAATAAAGCATCACAGTAAACCAAAACACAGTTATTTTATTCGATTGTCAGTAATTAACACAGAATTAAAAAAACAGTAAAAATCAACCCTTCATCCCTCAGCAGACACTTCAGCATCAACAATGGTTTTCAGCAGTCAGTTTTGTTGTAGTGCACGTGGGACGTTCATGCAATTGACAGCGGTTCGATTGTCAGTCAGACCGCCTCATGATAATTGATGGTCCCAATGGTTTCAGCAGCAGTTCTTGTTGCTGGCGAAACCTGTCACGGAGATGTGACAGCATTCGCTCGGTCCTGTGCGGCCGTTTGTGTGACACGTGGTCGACCAGATCTTGGACGGTCATTGGAGGATCCAGTGGTCTGGAAACGCTCAGCAAGGCGTACAACAGTCGAGTGATGGACTCCAAACACCCTGGCTACAGCCCGTGTGCTCCTTCCAGCTTGAAGCATGCCAATGGCACGATCTCTCTCTGGTTGCTGTAGTCGTGGCATCGTGAACAAATGTGCTTTTTATCCATTTTGGTGTCTTTTTATAGGGAATGGTTGTGCACAATTGAGGACAGGTCCAATTCATCTCTGAGTTTTACTCATGACCCAGACATAGGTGATTATATAAAACTACAATTGTTATTGCTGATCAAAATCAATCAACCCGAACCAGGAAAACAGTGACTTCATTTTGACTCAAAATTGTACTAAACTCATTGTAGTCTGTAATTTTTCACTGTCTATAATATTTTTGGAAAAATTGAGAAAACGAAAATGGTGCGTTTCTTTTTTCCTTCAGTATACATGATGAATTGTCATTTTACTTAACTTTTGAATAGGTGGCGTTGGAGGATTAATATTTTACTTAACATTCATGTTTTTGTTCCTCAATGAAATAATTATTCAATAGCATAATTAAAACTTGATACTGTTCTACTTAAAAATACATCTGTTGAATTATTTTTTTTTGTTTTTCATTTTTGTATTTTGCATGGAATATGACAATTTTGTTTTGCCATGCCCTATGACAGAACAAAATTATTATATTTATTGGTTAGATATCATACAGTTCATTAAAATTACCCCCATTTTCCTGTTAATTTCCATAATTCCCATGGAAGGTTTCCAATTTGGAATATTTCCAAAATTCCCAAGCTAAACTTCTCATGGGTTTCCAGAAATCTGCTGGAAACCTTCCACTCCTTTGCAACCCAACTTCCAAAGCATAAAGAAATCATGTGAAAACATTCTGTGTAGTGACTTTCTGTTGTTTGCATGGGTTTTACTTCTGTTTTTCTCTCCTCAGAAGGGGCACAGATTGCGTGAGAAACTAGCAGAAATGGAAACTTTCCGGGACATTCTGTGCAGACAAGTGGACACCCTTCAGAAATATTTTGACTCCTGTGCTGATGCTGTTTCCAAAGATGAATTTCAGAGAGACAGAGGTAATGTTTGGACATATATAGGGCTGAACGATTTTGGAAAATAATCTAATTGCGATTTTTTTCCTCAAAATTGCGATTGCGATTTAATATGCGATTATTTTTAAGGTCCTCTTCTCATGTATTTTTCAAACACTGTCATAATAAACAATATCAGATTTATTTAAAGTGCAGATTACAACAATAAAGCAAACAAATCTGTGGCTTTACCTCTTCAACATCTAACTTTTCACGTTTAATGAAACATGTGTAACATTTATGTAAACATGTGGACTGCACTTCTTAAACACTGTCTGAGATTGACAGGACAGTGTATAAATAAATAAATAAAATATACAGATATAGAAAAAATAAAGCTTACTGATCTCCAGTCAGTAACATCACACAGGAAAATAAAGAGGAACAAATATCTGCTCTAACCAATTGGACATTTTCAAAAAAAAACTTTTTGAACACTAATAGAAACATTATATTTACTCAGTAACAGCAGCACACAACATACTGAAGTGCAAAATGAGTATGGCACTGTTAGCCAGAAAGATTCTTCTGTATAGATCTCGGGAGCTCACAGATTTTTTGCAAGGAAAAGGAGGTGGGGGGGTGGAGAGGAGCTCGAGTTGTCTCGCGCGGCGGGCGGGGTGTTTGTGGCTGTGCACTGTGCCCGACAGAGAGAGAGAGAAGCGCGGTTTGCGAGGCGGACAGCAGCAAGTGATGGCTTCAAACCCAGCGGTTTGAGTGCGCGTGAGTCTCTAAATCACCAGAAAAAGTCGCTAGATTTGTCGCTAGTCGCTTTTTACAAATTAAGTCGCCAGGGGGGTCTGGAAAGTCGCTAAATTGGCAACACTGCTTGCCCTGTCTGCTCTGCTCAGCTCAGCTGGGCTCACTCGCAAGTCACGTGACGTCGCCAAATCACGTGACAAGTAATATCGCGGCCTTTGTGGTTAGAAAATCTCGTTTTATGATATCGCGAGATTATCGCAAATGCAATTAATCGTTCAGCCCTAGACATATATTATTTTCCTGTTTTTATTTATTTGGGAAGTTTAAATTATTTTTCAAACAATAACATCTAATGTCCCAACTTTCATGGGAGAAAAGATTTAAATGTAATATCCCCTGAAGTGAAAAATTTAAACTTTGAAAATATCAAACTGTGGGTTATAGATGATAGAAGCTAGCAGAAATGGAATCTTGCTATTTTTTGCCAGTAGTGGAGGAGGATGAAGATGAATTTCCCATCACTACGAGACCAGATGGTGTACACAATCAAAACAACAATGGCAGCAAAGAGAAATGTAAGTCTAGCGCGCTCGCTCTCTCTCCCCCTCTCATATATGTATGTATGTCCGTACGTATGTACGTAGTGGTACCTCTACTTACGAACGTCTCTACATATAAAATTTTCAGGTTACAAAACGCCTCAACGGGAAAATATTGCCTCTTATTACAAAAGAAATTTCAGGATACGAAAGGAAAAATACAGTACACGCTGCTACTCGCAGCTTCCAGAGTCCACCGAACGTAAACATACTTGTCGGCTCTGTATCTCGGTTTGAAAGCGGTGCGTCCAAGCTGCTCTGCCATTGGCTATCGCTTAGCATCTTCCTGGCATCTCATTGGCTAGGAGGGCCCCTTGTCTGTATGAGCGTAACCCAGCAAGCCAGATAAACGAACAATTTTTATTACCTCCGCCAAGGAGGTTATGTTTTTTTTACATGGAAAATGCGTCTCTACTTACAAAAATTTCAGGTTACGAAACTACTTCCAGAACCAATTAATTTTGTAAGTAGAGGTACCACTGTATATATATATATATATATATGTATATGTCTATGTATGTATATGTGTGTGTGTATAAAATAATAAGAATTAATACATTTTATACTGGAAGCTCATGATTATTGACATAAGGCTGCTATTAAACTATGGTTTTGTTCCTTTCCGTGCCAGTGTTTTCTCCTGGTAGTCCAAAAGGTATTAATGGGATAGACTTCAAGGGTGAAGCCATCACCTTCAAGGCCACTACAGCAGGCATCCTCTCTACTTTGTCCCACTGCATCGAGCTGATGGTCAAACGAGAAGACAGCTGGCAGAAGAGACTAGACAGGGTACAGCACTGGACTCTACATTCACATACACTGGAATAATTATCACACGTCCAAAGTTTATAAGCGAACAATGTAGGCTACGGTCTACTTTTTTTTAGTGTTTAAGTGTCATTGTTGGGCCAAAGCGTCCCTGACAGCTTTTGTTATTAAAGGTTGCATTGGGGTCTCAGGAAAGGCAATAAAATATTCAAAAAGAAGGCTTTCAAATTGGTTATTCGGTAGCTACATTGATAATTGGCTGTATGAAGGAACCAATGCAGTTCTTTTAGGTATTGTAAAAGGGATCTTTCTTTTTCTTTTTTTTTTTTTTTTTTTTTTTTTTTTTAAGAAAGTGTTGTCTGAACAATACGAAACTCCCACTGACTTGGAAAGTACTGATGAGTGTAAGGACAAAACAAGAAAGAATGTTGATTTGCCAAATCGCACAAGAAATTCCATTTTCCCATCATTTTGGTAAGGAAAAGGTTTTCACTGATGGCGACACAATTTACTTTCCCTGGAATAACTGGAGGAAGCCAGTTACACAGAGAAGTGCAGGTCTGCAAAGCCCTGGGAGAGTGTGAGTTTTGTCCCCTTACACATGATATTCTCTGGTATGCCCTATTACATTTTTGAAGTTTTGAGTTGATTTGAATGGTAAGAATTTGCTGCTCTAGTCCCACTCTGAGTAGCGACAAAGGTTGTTGACCCTTTTGAAATTCTTGCTGTCATTATCAGATCTGAGCACTTCCTGTGGTGACATTCGCACATGGATTAAAAATGTATTTAAATAAATAACCCAAGGTTTAAGCTTCATTTTTAAATTGATTTCATGATCTGTAAAGAATACATTATTATGATCAATTACAATTAAATAATTTATCTTTGTTTACTTTTTTGCACAATCCATGAAGTAGCAAAATGACTGAAAAATTTGACAAGAAACACAATATTTTCCAAATATATACTGAGTAAAAGATGGGGGAAAGTTTGCTATGGCGAATAAACAGCGCATATTCTGAGCTTTTGCGACTCGTATGAATTCGAAACAATTTCCTTTGGGTAACGATAGTCACTATTTCACCAAACTGAGAATATCCTGCCTACTGCAGATGAGACATTTGCTACGCATCAGTTCTTAATACAACCCCACTTTAAAATAGATATATCTTTTTTTTAAATTGTTATTTCTCTACATTTGAGGTTGTCTGTATTCTTTTGATAAACATTTGTCTTTATGTGGCCATAACTTCATTATCTTTTTATCTTGTAAAGTCATTTGTTATTGTGCTATTCTGTCAATATATTTCAGAGGAAAATGTGAGGGTTCCTAAATGGTAGATATCTTTTGAAGATAACATGTTTGACATTTAGTTCCCTGTTTGAATCTGTTGTACTATCTTATCTAATCTAATCCAAAAAGATATTTTGTACTCAAATCTATTAGTGCTTACAAATCAGTCCCCATATCCTGAAAACAGTCATTTTTACTGAATTGAATAGTCTTAGAAGCACCAGCTGTAAACTAGCTATCAAATGGAACATTAAGCAATAAATTCTGTTCTTTGTAGTTTAATAGCACCAAGAGCGTGGCCTGTATCTTTAAAGGAATGCCCTTTAGAGCTCCTCATGCTGAGTTAATGTTGATGTTGTCAAACCAGTTTTTTTTTTTTTTTTTTTTTTTTTTTTTTGCTCCTATGTGTAAAGGTGTCCCACCCAACCCTAAAACTCACAAAAGCCGGGAAGTGCTTTTCAGTTCGGCTATTTGAGTGAAACTATTTGACTTATCTGATTATTTGAGCGTGAATTGTAGCTGCTGACATTGGGTAGGGGAAAAGAAATACGGACGGAGCACACACTTAAAGGAGCGGAACATTTCAAACTTGTACAGACAGAAAATGACAGCTCGTACTTCATGGTACAGTTTGTGGAAACCTTCAATACAGCGGAGCACTGAGCTGCTCAAACAGCAGACGCAAAGATGGATACCTTTACAGACCTGCAGCCGCCTCTATACAGTAGGTCTTTGTGTATGTAGTCGTTAAACACAATGACAACAGGGCCAGGTCCTGTTTATTTTGGATCAGGCGTTGTATGTTTCTACCTTATGTTGTACACTTACCTGGTTTCTTTTTAGTTTCCCTCAATTTGATTGTTTTCTGGGCATGGTTGTTTGGTATTACAATATATTTTTAGCTATGATTGCTTTGTCCATTTGTCTCCTTATATCGTTGCAGATGAACTGTACCTCAGATGTACATTCTTATTTTTTCCCATGCAGAGTTAAGCCAACATAAATTTGATTGTACAACTCCAAATTGGACAAAGTTAAGACAGCAGGGAAAATGCAAATAATGATAATATTAATACTTTTCAGAATGATTCTTATTTAGAATTTAATTTAATTGCAGACTATATGGCCCAGGAAATTTCACTATTTATATCCAGTCAAGTTCATTTCATTTTTCAAAATAGTTCATTTTCATTATTTCAGGCCTCCAAGATTTTCAAAAAAATAAATTGGGACCATAAAGTTTTTACCACCTTGTATTACGGCCGTTCCTTTTCTATACACTTAATTAGAAACAATCAAATATTTAGGATGTTTTGTCCCATTTATGCTCCTAATATTTTTTAAAGGTTGCAACTGTACGGGATCATTGTTGTCACACTTTTTTTTTTATTTCAGTCTTATTTCTTCGTCTGCAGCCATGCTTTTGAAATGGTATGTGCAGTGTAGTTTTGAATTGGCTTATAGAAGAAAAAATGCATGCATGTACCTAAAATTAAAAAAAAAAAATGCATAAAGACTGCTCTGTATATATATATTGCTCTGAAATTGCTCCAAACTGTTCTGCATTAATGTTGCCATCAGAGAAGTGAAATTTACCTTTTGCCAAGAGCGACGATACAACCCCATACCAACACAGACACTGACTTTAGACTTGTTGATAATAGCTTGAAAGGTCCTTTTTGTGTTGTAAAAATGACATGACTTTACAACACATGGCATTCATATCTTTTGAAAAGAGATATAGAATATTGATTTTTCTGAGCACAATACATGTTTCCACTTTGTCACGGTCCGTCCCAGATTCCTCCAGGCCAATGCCGTCTCTGTATGCTCTTGGCAAAGATTTGCCATGTGAATCACTTGCTCATGTGGTTCCATCAGCTGTTGATGAGCGATGGTTCTCAGTGAAGTGTCATCTTAAGGATCATGTGGCCTTCTCAGGCTTATGCTGTTGCCCTTTACCCACTGAGATTTTTCCAGATCCTTTTAATTGTTAAATGGTAATGTTCTGTAGAAGGAGAAATATGCAAATCTCATCTATAATTTCTTTTGGGAACATTGCTTTCAAAGTATTTTTTTCCTCCTCATGCCTTTGTTGACAAACTGGAGCTGACAAACCATAATTCCAGTCAACTGTTTACATAACATGTTTTGAATAATATTTATGAATTTAAGATTTCTAGTTTTTAAATGGTACCACTCCAAGTCTTTTGTCGTGTCCTACATGCCTGAAATTCAGAAATGGATACATGCATTTAAACAAGTGAACAAAAGATGGGGACATGTACTGGGTTCATTCTCTCTACAATGAAATGCAAGTCGAAGAAAATTAAAGAATCATTATTAGAGCTGAACGATTTTATAGATTCTGTGATATATATCGATATTTTATCGAGTCTCTAGTATCGATTTTTCAGCCGCGGTTATCGATAATCTAAGCTTCTTTCAAAACCCCTGTGTCCCACCTTTAAAAGCTTGCAAGCAACAATTTGCACTGTTTAAATAAATGAAACTATTTTTCTCAACAAATCTTTTATTCATTTTGTTCAGCATTTGCAAGCTGCCTGTCAGCCATATAATGTGTAATTGATTCTTTCAGTTCAATAAATTCAAACAAAGTCATTGGAACACTCACAAGATGTCACCAAAATCACTTTGTCCTTTTAAAATCTGCAAAATGATGTAAATGTATTGTAAGATGAATATCGATATATATTGTATCGTGAGCCGAATATCGTGTATCATATCACGAGATTAGCGTATCGCTACAGCCCTAATCATTATGTGTGTTGTATATATTTTCTGTTCTATCCTAACTTTTTGTTATCTGATGTTCTCATTCATTATGCCTTACTTCAAACTGCCCCGTTCATTTGAAGTTATAAATGAGGAAAACAGCTCTGGTACTAGTAGAGAAACTAAGCCTCTTATTTCCATTGTCTGGTAGTGGTCTGCTGTGAATTCTGTTGTAAAATCTATTTGAATGTGAATTCAAGTAAATATATTTTTTTTTGTTTTTTTTTAAATCTGAGTATGCAACACGCTACTGCTATTTTCATCACCTTTTATCTGTTACCTGAGGAAATGAGGCAGTGTCAGAAGGGCAGTGGTAGATGACTTGAGTCTTAAGTTATACAAAGACAGCCCCACTAACTGCACTGCATTACTTTGTGTATACGTGCAGGAGCTGGAGAAGAGGAGGAGGGTGGAGGATGCCTACAAGTCTGCTATGAACGAACTGAAGAAGAAGTCACACTATGGAGGTCCAGACTATGAGGCACGGTGAAATTATAAATTTAATGGATTAAAAATTGCTTTAGAAATGACACCATAGGGCTTTCTTGGCTTTGTACCAAAATGTGCTGTTTTCGTCAAGCTGGACTTTTGTAAGTGCAGTTTTCATGGGATACCAACTGTTCTGACGCTTCTTGTTCCCTCTTCACAGGAGGGACCAAACAGCTTAATCAATGAGGATGAATTTTTTGATGCTGTAGAAGCTGCACTGGATAGACAAGACAAGATAGAAGAGCAGGTGAAATGAAGATCTACAGTTTTATACTTTGAAGATCCCTTGTAATATTTTTTAAAATCATATATTATATCACACACACATAAATCTGGAATCTTTTTTCTCATTAAATTTCTGTGCTCCATCCCACGTTGTCAGTCAGAGAAGGTCAGGATACCTCGCCTAACTCCGGTTTCTCCAAGTGATGCCTTTTTCCACCATTGGCACACATCGATTTGCCAACAAGGTAGGCGAGTTTCTTATTCTATATCTGTAGCTTCCATCCTGCTTTATTTTAAATTAAAATTACAAGTTGCTGCTCTTTCCTTTGCCATACTTGGGTTAAGTCTTCCTCATCATCATGACCTGTCTGCTGTCTGCAACTTCTCAGTTTCACATGTTGTTGTAGTTTCAGCCATGCCTCACCTTCATTTGTTTGTGAAGAAAATCAGCCTTCGCTTACTGCAGGATTTTTGTTTTGCCAGGTTGTGATTGTGTTTTCTGATCTGCTGCGGTCGCTCTTCTTTGTCTTTTGTTCTTCGTTATTTTCTCTTTCAACCAGCTCTCTGCTGGACATCCACATAGCTATACTTCTTCCCTGTCTTCCATTGAGCTAGTCAGCGCTTCAGATGACATTCACAGATTCAGCTCTCAGGTACTGTGCTTCATCAACAGAGAACACCTTTCTCTGTTGATGGGTGATCCACATTCTTGTCGTTCTAGTAAGAGCATGAGCAGATAGCATGAGAATGTGAACTAATGGCTCACTCCAGGATTTTGCATACTTTGCTGTGATTTTTGAAATGTTCCAGTAGATTTGTTGCCAAAGGCTAGAATATTTTGCATGTCAATAAGTGGCTTGAAACTCCTTAAGTGAACAGGTTTCATGACATCACAGCTGCCATTATACCTACAGTCATGTAAAAAAAAAAAAAGAGGTGCACCTTATTTTGGTTAGATTTTCAGGTATTTCTGTCATCAAGAAAAACAGACAAAAATTATGATAAAATTTTGTTACTTTCAGATGTTGATTAATAACAATATTACAGTGTTTATTTGTTGAAGAAGAAAAGAAAACTTGCATATCAAAATTAGATTAATGCAAGATAACACATGATATATTACAGTGTGAATATTATTGTTTAAAAAAAAACTAAGCCAAAATGCAGAAGTGGTGTATGAAAACTAAGCATATCCCATAATTCAAAAGCTTTTTTAATATTGAACAACAATAACCTGAATTTTTTTTTTTCCTAAAGCTTTTGTGATTCCAGCAGCCTTTATTTACAGTGAGAGAGACAGGAAATTGTGAGAGAACAGGGAAGACGTGCAGAAAAGGGTTACAGGAGTCGAACCTGTGACACAGGAGGACTGTGCCTCTGTACATGGGCCGCCTGCTGATAACCACTGACCTACCCAGCAGCCTGTTATCAGTCTTTTGACTTTGTTGTGAAGGAATGTTTACAGTGTTGATTCAGTTCATTGAAGATTTGTTCAATTCAATTCAAAGCAAATGGTAACGATTTGAGTTGGTGTTCCCACCTCACCAGTTCCTTTGGTTTGAGATCAGGTGTTTGACTGGGTCATTGCAACACTTTAATTTTCTTCTTTTTAGGCCATCTTGTTCAGATTTACCAGTGTGCTTGGGTCACTGACCTTCAGCATGATCAAATTTCAGTCAAGCTTTAGCTGTGGAACAGGTGGCCTCACATTTAATTTTGAGAATGGTTTGATGTACGAAAGGAACGAAAGGACTTCATAATAAACTCTTATTACAACAAGCTTCCCGGGTCCTGTGGCTGCAGGACAAGCTCAAATTATAATTATAATTATATTGGCCTACCAATGTGAAACCTGCAATGAGGTTTTCATCCTCATGACTTGTGTTTAGACTTGTGGTGCAGTGCATTATGGTCAAACATCTTCACTCTGCTGTAGGGGTGCACGATAATTATCGAAATAATGACGTCATAATCTGAAATGAATGAATGAAATGAAATGAAAAATACTTTATTTCATCCCATAAAGGGAAATTCAATTGACATTCAAATGACGCCATTATTTCCTATTATGGCCTGATACTTATTGGCCGATAACAGGAAATGATGACGTCATTTCGATAAGTCCGATATCATGGCGAATAGCCCCGATAACATATATATTTTTGTCAATAGGGCAGTGCCTCGCTCCCACTGAAAACCCGAATAACCGGCAGTGAATGTTATGTTCAAGTGATTAGAAAAAGGTGAACAGGCGAACTGGAGCCGGAGCCCCCCAGCCTATATAATGTGTTTAAAATATGTTTAAAAACCGCAAAAAAAATAGCGAGGCACTGCAGCAAAAGAAGACAAAGGCTCAACTGTGGTCTTTCTGTTACGTTCACAGCCTCTGGTCTCCGACCCGAAGTAAAGAAACCGCTCTTTCATCTAAACTCATTTTCATTCTGCCGTCCCATGACACACACACACTACATTACCCATAAGGCCACACCATTACCCATAAGGCCACCTTCTTAAAGGGGCCAGGCTGGCTCACATGTCTTTCCTCCGAGAGAACGCGCACAACATCCTGTGACGTTTCCGCAATTTTTTCTTAATTTTTTTTTTTTTTTTTAATATATTTCTGAAAAAAATCAGCGAATAACTAAAACCGCAGAACTTAAAGCACAAATTGGGGAGGTATCACTGTGAAAGCAAACAAGGGAACGGAGGAGATTACGTTACACCTTGAATGCAGCCTGCAGCACAGCCAGCTGACAAACATGGCGGCAATTGTATGGAACTTCTTTAAAGTTTTCAAAGGCAGTTTGGTGGTTATTTATGACGAATGCTCAAAGCAAGTTCCACAAGGAGGGAAAAATAGCCCAAGCTTTAATATTCAAACAGGCTTGGGCGGTATTACGGTAATACCGTATACTTCCCGTATTTAAAAATAGCAGCGGTATCAGTTTCAATACCGTCATTAAAAAAATGCAGTGAATGATTTCTGTCATTTAAAGTTTAGTTTCTCTCCTGTATTGCTGTGTGTTCTGCTTTATTTTACCGTTTATTCATGTTCGTTTGCAGCTGATCTAGGTTTGACTCGTCCTGTTAAGGTACTGACGATGAAAACAACACTTCATGAGTTTGCTGCTTCATAATAAAAGCTTTTAATTAAACTAATAATGTTGGACTTTTATGTTGAAGAATTTATAGGAAGTGAAACGTCCAGCATCAGACACTTTACTATAAAGCGCGCTTCAGCAAACACACACCTCGGCAGCTTTTCCTCGGCAGGAACAGTTAAAACTACAGTGAAAAGCAAGAAATGAAAATAAAAAATACTTTATTTATCCCATAAAAGGAAATTCAACACTGTAGCAAGGGCTCTCTTTTTTTTTTTTTTTTTAAACAACAGACAAACGACAGCAATAATTATAATATTACAGCAATAATACACAAATAAATAACAACTGTAGTTGAGCCAACTTTATATTGAAGCACTGAACTGCTGTTTCGAGGTAAACTTGCCTTTTTTTTTCAGGCGCGTCAACGCTGGGAATAGGACAGCGGCATAAAGCCCCGCGGCGGCGCACCTGGGGTACATAATGGGGGCGACTGTTTTGACGCGCGGCTTCCAGTGGCGGTGTGTGTTCGCCTTAATAGTCGCGGGAATACCACCGTATACCCCGGTAAAATGTGAGGGAAGTTTGAGGGTATCAAAATTTGGATACCGCCCAAGCCTAATTCAGACCTTTAATAGTCAAACCTGATTAGCCATCTAACACATAACATCACTTTTTGAAAATTAAGAAATGGTGCTAACGTGAGCTAACATGAGTTAACATGAGCTAACGCTAATGTGAGCAAGCCAGCAGCAGAGAATTCACTGGGACTTACACATATCGACGAGGCTTTTGAAAAATCCAAAAAAATTTGCCAAAGATGACCCACGGGCAAAGGTGAAATGGGTAGAAAGTAGAAATGTTTGAATCTAACTTGTGTCAGTGCATCAGTTTTCTATGTATATTTATTTTTTGCAAACTTCTGGAATGCACTTTTTCAGTTTGTAATTCTAATGCACGTATTTCCATCAGTTCAAAGAGCCTTTATTTATTTTTTTTATATCAGTAAGTAATGCACCTTATTTAAGTTGATGTGAGATATCAAATAGGTTTGTTTGATAGCTTTACGAAAAGGTTTAAGAGGCCAATAGTTTGCCAATAGTTTTTTTTTACTGGAAAAAATAAATATCTGTTCATTTAAAGAGGCAAAACTGTTTTTGGTTTTGTTCATAGTATTTATGTAATCATCTAAGGATTATGTGTGTGTTATCGGTATCGGCCTTTAGAAGCTGAGTTATTCAGTATCGGTTTTAAAAAACAGTTATCGTGCATCCCTTCTCTGGTGTTGTCAATCCTAAGGACACTGTTCCTGGAATCCTGTGGTTTGTTAAGAAGCAACTTTGCAATCCTAAACTGTAGAGCTACATTCTTTTTGGGGAGAAGTTTTTTAGTAATAGTCCTTCCAAACAATACTGGATACATACATACTGGAGCCTTTTTTTTTTTTTCTTTTGGTTGTAGTATCATGAGCTGTACAATCTGATAGGTAGCTCTTGTTTTTTTTTCCTCTGAGCCTTACACCATCTTTGTAAATTACCGACTTTGTTGTTTATGTTTATGAATATTTAAAATAAGTAAAACAGTTGTGTGTTTTGAAATTTTATGCAACATGTGTATTGCTCCAGGCTCAAAAGCTGAAAGCACACGTTACATCAGGTCATCGAGGTTTACTTTGCTTTGCTTTGCACCACTTTTGCATTATGGCCTAGGTATTGTATTTATTTAAGACCTGGAGCCAGGTTATTTTTAGGCACTGATGTGTAAAACCTTTGAATCGAAAGAAGGTATACTTTATTTTATGCATGACTATAGGTGATGATATGCTTCATGACTAAAATATTCTGAAACATCTTAATCTTCTTTCTGTCCTCACATCACTCCTCTTTCACAACAATGAGCAGGTATTTGTCCACACTGAGTATTAATTATATGTTTAAAACATTTGTGTTATGTTGCAAAACACCCAAAATCAGGATCAGATGATTTTTATTTGGCTACTGCTCAGTGGTTCATGTATTTGCTCAACAAATTCCTCAAGTTCTTAGAGGGATATTGTTTTATCTGTCTGCCTTCCATGAGGTTATGAAACCTCTGCAATACAATGCAAACACTGGTCTAAGGTATGTCGAATACTTTAAGACTGAAAATCATTAATCTTAAGCGTGATATTCCTAAATTAGGTGTTTCTTTTTCCTCTGAACTATGCCCTAGTTAGAAACCATTTCCTCAATCTAAGTAAAATATTGTCTAACTTTAATGTAATTGTTATCTCTCTGTCACTCAGGTAGAGGAGATGGTGCAGAATCATATGACTTATTCACTTCAGGACGTGGGTGGAGATGCTAACTGGCAGCTGGTAATAGAAGAAGGAGAGATGAAGGTGAGTACAGAGGAAACGACTGTATGAATCATTTCTCCTGGTTCCTCCCTGTGGATTTATAAATGCCTTTAGAAAGATAGTGTGGTGGTTACAAAAGCATTTGTTCATCAAAAGTAGGAAAATGAATGTGGTTGACGTGATGGACTAACTCAAACATGTATTCGTTGCCACATCTGGAAAGCATCCCTTTTAATGGACTACAGTATTTGAGTAATCAAAGCAAAGTCAATATCGGTCTTTTGTTTGTTTGTTTAATTTTTATGTTCGATTTTCTGCTGAGGTTGTGAGTATTTTTATTTATTTATTTTATTTGCTTTATGTAACAGGTTTACAGGAGAGAAGTGGAGGAAAACGGTATTGTGTTGGATCCTCTCAAAGCTACTCATGCTGTAAAAGGTGTTACAGGACATGAGGTCTGTCACTACTTCTGGGACACAGCTGTTCGCATGGACTGGGAAAGTAAGTTCACCTTTTCCAGAGATGTTATCATATCATTACTGTTTTACCTCCTTTGATTGAACGTCATGACCTGACTGAACTCAACTCTCCCTTCCTCAGCCACCATTGAAAATTTCAACGTTGTGGAAACACTCTCTGATAATGCCATCATTGTTTACCAGACACACAAGGTACATGTAGTTGATTGCATTTTTAGATTTTACTGAAACATGTTGCATATTTGATCACTAACTATTCTGCAGTTGATTTGACTGTCAGCTAATTGTCATCGGTTGTTGTTTCAGAGAGTGTGGCCTGCTTCTCAGAGAGACGTACTGTATCTCTCGGCCATCAGGAAGATTCTGGCAACAAATGAAAATGATCCTGACACATGGCTGGTCTGCAATTTCTCTGTGGAACACGACGGTGCTCCTGTAAGGTTAAGCGCCAAAAACACAAATGGTGTTGTTGGCAGCCTTGAGCTGCCACACAGTTTCTTGCTTTTCTATAACCATGTTTTATATGTAAATGGAAAACAATGCGTTTTTAAATGACCTAGACAATATTTGATTGAAAATGGAATATCAGGTTTGAAAGGAAGATTTTTCTTTTCAGTAATTAAGACTGATGCACTTTACAAAAAGTTAGACAAGTGAAACAAAAGGCTAGTGAAATTAAGGCTCAGTGGAAGAACATTTCTCTACAGAAAAAGTAAAAAAAAAAATAAAAAAAAACTTTCCTACCAAATATCTAATGTTAAAAGATTTTGCTAAAGCTTAAAAATGTTCTGGACAAAAGGGTATTCAAGTCATTTGTTATTTAGGTCTGTGCAGCAGACAGCAGCCAGTGTCAGCATGTGGGTGTGATGACTGCAGGGGCATAGCAGTGAGCTTGAATCCCTGTCTGTCTCTGTTTGGCTCAATGTCTCAGCATCATACATACCAGCTAAATCCGAATGTCCCAGCATTTAAAATATGCCTGACTACAATCCAAAGAGACTGTTGAGCTAATGAGAAAATCTCATACATGTATTACTCACCTAAACTGCCCCAACAATGCTTCTAACTTACAATTAGTTTCTGAGGTCAAGCTTTCAACTCAAAAATACATAGGGTATTCCAAACATACACTTTCATGTGAAGTGAAGGAATGTAGATCCAAAAGCTGAAAGGTGCTTTAAAAGATTTTTGCTTTGACTGTTTCTGCTTAAATACCTCCACAATGAGGTTTCAAGATGCCAAATATTGTACTTAATTGGAAATCAGTGGAGTTGTTAATAGTTGCTGTACTTCCACAAGCATGTGACTGTGATCACTATGTACTTAGTTAACTAGTTGGCATTTGATTAATCCAAGTCCTTTAGTCTGCCCTTCGCAGTATTGGTATTTGATATGAAATATATTAAATTTTTTCCAATTACACAATACTGAATAAGTGAGATAATGAGCCACAGATCTGATAAGTTCCTTAGGCAAATTTTTTTAATACATATTTTTATCTATTTATCGAGAGCTCAGTTTTGTAATATATGAAGTATCCAAGGAAATGTATTTGATTTATTGCACCATGTAAATACATATATTTATTGTAAAGTGTCTTTATTTGTAAATGGAAGAAATAATAGTTTTACACCCACTGACTTTAACCCCTCTCTGTTTGGGAGATCCTTGGAAGCTTGGCTGTCGTCTGCATTTATGTTTTTGTTTTATTTTCAGCCCACAAACCGGTGTGTTCGTGCCAAAATCAATGTTGCTATGATCTGTCAAACACTGGTTAGTCCACCAGAGGGTGATAAAGAGATAAGCAGAGACAATATCCTTTGCAAGATCACATATGTCGCCAATGGTAAGTGGCTCTTTCGTTCATCTGGTTTTAATGTTGGGATTCCTACTCCAGACAGGATCAGCAGGTGGAAGAAAAAAGCCTCTGCCATGATCGGGCATATTGCATTTGACCTACAAGTACCTTAATATTAACATCAACAGCTAAACATAAACAACAGCTAAAATAAATGTTCTTTCATCTGCAGTCTTTATTAATATGGGAAAAGCCTACTAACTTAAATTTATAATTTAAGATTACAGTAGAGAAATTAACAAAAGCAGAAGTTTGCTTGAGGTGATTGATGGCCACTTATAATGGCGGATAGTTTAATTTTTTTGTTTATTTTGTTTTTTAAACCATCATTGACATTTGTGTAGAATCTGCAGATCTCCAAATGAACTAAAACAGAAGTATACAACATGTATAGAAAAGTCTCACAACAGCCATTGTCTGTTCATTAGACGGTAAGAAATCCACATTAAGGATAAGACAGAACTAGATGAAGATTGTGGCTGAAAGCAGCACTGCCGAAGAGCCAGGTTATTGTCGGATAATATGGACAGGTCATGGCGGTTTGTTTATGGAGGGGGAAAAAGAAAGAAAAGAACAGTATATCCTCTCCTCCCACTAGACGTCCCCCACACTCTGATCTGTGGACTGATGCTCTGTGGTTTATGATTAATAGTAACAAAGTCATAAATGTGCAAGAAATCACACTTTCCTTATAATTATCCTCTGTGTGGCTGCAGTAAATCCTGGAGGCTGGGCTCCAGCCTCGGTCCTCAGAGCCGTGGCCAAGAGAGAGTATCCCAAGTTCCTCAAACGCTTCACTTCCTACGTTCAGGAAAAAACTGCTGGGAAGCCCATCCTCTTCTGAATACAAAGAGGTAACCCGGGACCAAAAGACACATTGTTTTCCACTGAGAGAACAGCTAATATGTCAGGAAGAACATTCATTGTGCTGTTAATGTTATGTTATTTTCAGTGTTTGTTTCTTTTCTATCCCTCCCGTACATTAAACTTCCTCCTTGTTTCAGGCTTGCACCCTGGAGAGACTGTGTTGCTCACCATTGAGCAGACTCTTGATGGCCACATGATCCACCCACCTCTCATTTAGGATACACTTACAAGCGTGATTTGATACCATCAGGAAATCCCACCAGATACTTGCTAAAAGATGACTGTCTTACAGCTTTAATGTGGATGTAGTTATCATCCCAGCTACATTTAATGGCCTGTCACCATGTAGTCAAGAAAGAAAGTATATTTTATGTAAATTCAAGAGATCTGAAGCAGTTTTGGAAATTTAACCTATTATTTGCCTTTTTTTTCTTGAAATTGTTTTGTACATTTCTTATGATTGCATAATTTTTGACTTTCTTTGGGAGGGGTTGTTCTTTAATCACTAGTATTACAGCTACTTGTTTTGCTGCTGCTGAAGTAACTACCATGAGAGAGGAAAGTAGATATTCCCAGTAATGGCATCCTCTCCATTTTTGCCTTCTCCTGTCTCTCTTGTGATGACTTTTTACAGTTTGATGGGGGGTCAGAGCCTAAAGCTTTGAAATCTTTATATTTCTAGATTGTGATATAGTAGCTTTCAGAGAGCACCATGGACACAATGTATTGTACAAAGAAAACAGAGTAAGTTTTCAGTTAGTTTACCTATGTGGGAAATGTGAATTGACTGTTAAACGCTTGAATTTGATGTCAGCAATGGGCTGAGGAAATGGGAGATGAGAATTTGCTCATTATTTCTTGTTGGGCCATATTTTTGACACACCTGAACACATAATATAGGTGATTGTGGTTTATAGATGCTAAATTGTGGTCAGTGTGTATCTGTCTTTAAGCTTTAGACCTCTACCAGAGTTTCAGACAGATATTTTTTTCCAAAGACCAGCCATAGTGTCTAATATGAGGATTTCTCTCTGGGGAGATGACTAAATACACTTTTACACCCTTTTTTCCCTCATTATTTTCAGCCCCTTGTGAAGCAGAAAAAAAAGTAAGTTTTCTGAGTGTCAAGTTTGCAAATGAGTTCTGTCTTTGTCAAGGACAAGATAAAGTCATTAAATGTTGAGTAATATCACCACCAGTGCTCTCCGATCCAGGTCTTGAAGGCCACTGCTCTGCATGTCTCACACATTTCTCTGCTTCAACACACATGAATGGAGCACCATCCGCTTGTCATCCCGTTCATTTGAATCAGGTGTGTTGGATCACAGAAACATCTGAGACATGCAGGGCAACGGCCCCGGAGGACCTAGACTGGGGAACAATGATCCAAACTCTATGTTCTCAGTCGGTCGTGTATAATTTACATTTCACGTGCCACACTACAGTGCAGTGGCCTCCTGCCATTTGACTGATAAACTACCCCCAGAATGCCTTAGACACCAGGAAGAACCTTAGAAGTCCTGGACTTCGTGACTCTACAGCCACCAGATGTGCATTTATTCCACACTGAAATGAAGCTGGGGGGGAGGGGTTGGTCAGCATTTCACACCATCTTAGACTGTATTTTGTACCATCAGTAACTGGAAGAAAAGATCTGCATGGGTGATAAATTCATCAGATTTCCAGTTTAAGAGGTCAGAGGTTTGGAAGGTTCTGGGTCATTGTTGTGCTGATAACAAGCTGGATCTATGAGTACTGTCAGCTGAAGAATGCAGTTCGTGTTTTTAATTACGTTTTTTTGTCAGTAATCTACACATTTTGTATATTTCTAAGTTGTACATCAGAAGTGTTATTATTTGCACTAAATGTAATGCAATTTGACAATGTTCTGTAAATTAAAATTATTACACAACACAGAGTGAATCGTTTTACACGGTTTTCTGATCATTTGCAGATCCTTTTACAAATATAAGCACACAGATGATGTGAAATGTTTACATTTAAAAGTACTGTTTCATGCGGTAGAGTGAGAAAACAAGGATAGTCAACTTTTAAGAGTTTATTTATAGGAGGCTCCCCTACATGTATAAATATGCATTGTCTTTACATTCAGTGATTAAAGGTTTTCTTCAGCAAATGGTAAAATCTTGAGATTTACATAATAAGTTAGGGTGTCAACAAATGTGTGATCGTAGAGTTGAACATGTATAGTTGGATGTGATCTTGATGAAGTATAGGACAGCATTAAGTGTACGATGCATGTCTCAGAACTTCTTGAAGAGGACACAGTCAGTATGAAAGGATATCCTGAGTAAAAATATCTTCCGTAATGACGCAAACCTCACAAAACTAGTATTTCCACATCAAAATCCTACAGTCTTCCTTCATTGTCTCTACATGTAGTATCAATGACAAACAGGTGTGCATTTGTACAGGAAAAAAAAAAACAAGATAAAAAGTGCATGTTCACACATCCTAATCTGTACTTGTCAAGTAGCCCACCTGTCTAAGCAATGTCTTCAAGAAAAATATTTTACAGTAATCATAACCAATGTCAAAAGTGCCTTTTTTTTTAAATATATTTTTCTTTTTAAAATCAAGAGCAAGTGCATAATCCGTCCGCTCTGCTTTGTCCAAGGTCCAGTAACTGTCTCTTCTCACTTGGCTTTACAGCTAGAGCATCAGGTTCCTCTGGAGCAGTACAAGTAACTGTCCAGTTAGGAAAAGTTGGCCTGGTAGCTTCAGAATCAAGTCTGTTCGTGTCGTCTTTTATTTCATCTGTGCTGGCTGTTGCTACAAGCTGGTGTGTCCTTTGTTTGACAATGTCGCGTCTCTCTTTGTTGGGGACAAAGATGCCGCCCTTCTGTAAACATTTCTCTGAAGCAGCTGCAAGTTTTACACGTCTTTCTGAGCATCAGAAAACATTTACAGAAATGTATGATGGGTATCTATACACTCCTTGTGTTGATATATATGCAGGAAATGCTTCAAACTTGTACACTATTAAAACAGCATACAGGTACATGTATAAAAACTAAATGGCACTGCTTTGATGCATGCTCTAATAAAGCAACACTCAGTCCAGCACAGTAAGCAGTATGTCACGTGGTTCCTGCCCCAGCTCATCACTATGACCTGGTCAAAGTCTTTTCAGGCCCATCAACCAATGGGTTCCTTTGTATCCTTATTTATTGGCAAACACAAGTGGCGACATGGCTCTAGCAGCACTGAAAGTGAAGTCAAACACCAGATTGGCATGTCCAGTGGAGTGCGGTGATTGTCTCATGCGTGGCAGGAAATGAAGGATGTAAAGCTTCACTTTTCACTGTTGAAAGAAGGGGAAAACTCTTAAAACAAAAAAGACAGGAACAAACAAGTCGTACATGACTAAAAGTAAGCCCAGTGTGACATAAAATCACAAATTAGCATCTCACCAGATAGACGTCAAGAACAGATCCGTCGTCACGATCCAAGTCCACATCCATGGTGCTCTGCTCTGAGGTGAGGCAGATCGCGCTGTCCTCCAGGGTGAACGTGGATCTGGATGCAACGTCATCTCTGAAACAGTTCAACACATTCACACGTGAGTTTGCTGACAGCCCCGAGTTTAGTTTATTGTCTGGGTCGAAAGCGACTTAAGTAAAGCAGCCTTATAAACAGTGCCTGAACCTGATGAACAACATACTCCAGAAACAAATCACACACTATTGCAGCAACTTTGACATCAAAGAAAGAGAGGAAAGAGGTGAGCTGACTGCAAGCAGGACAGAACACTGATCTATGGTCATGCTGCGGATCGCTTCATGTAAAAGGCTCAGACTCAGAAATGTCTCACAGGAGCTGAACAAAATCTCCTCGTGACTGGTTAGATTCCAGTGAGGTCAAGAGTGTGTCCTGCAAATGGTCCTGTGTACCATAAGAGATATGAGGGAAATCATTCTTAGAAAATTACACATCTTAGACTTCAGGACTTTTGGTTTCAGCTTGGGAGGGATAAATGTGCCGGAGTAACGTTCCAACATTTGGGATAAAAGAAAACACAGCACCAACATATTTAAAGAATTTGAGATTTTAAAACATAGAATAAAAACCATTTGAAAGGTTAAACCTTCAGCTTTTAGTGTATGTTACTGATTTGCTCATATAAAAAAAAATAAGAACACATTCATCACCTCAGGTCCTGAAATGGAAAAATGCAAATGTCGCAGCAGGTCAAAATGGATTAAGGAATGCCTTTAATCATATTCCCCGAGCCACAATTCCTGGAAGTAATTTGAGCTTGATAATGTAGGGTTGGGGGGGGGGGGTCTTGAATAAAAGCATAAAACTGGCAACATATACAATCACCGGTCACTTTAATAGGTCCACCTTGCTAGTACCCTGTGCTCTATTGGATTGAGATTGGATTGAGAACCTTTGATACAGGGCAGGATGGATCCATGCTTTCATGTTGTTGATGCCAAATTCTGACCATCTGAATGTCACAGCAGATATCGAGACTCATCAGACCAGGCAACGTTACAATCTTCTATTGTCCAATTTTGGTGAGTCTGTGTGAAATGTAGCCTCAGTTTCCTGCTCTTAGCTGACAGGAGTAGCACCCACTGTGGTCTTCTGCTGCTGTAGCCCATCCACCTCAAGGTTCAGTGTGTTGTGCATTCAGAGATGCTCTTCTGCATACCTCGGTTGTAACTAGTGGTTATTTGAGTTACAGTTGCCTTTTCTATCAGCTCTAACCAGTCTGGCCATTCTCCTCTGACCTCTGGCATCAACAAGGCATTTGCGCCCACAGACCCGCTGCTCACTGGAATATTTTCTCTTTTTCAGACCATTCTCTGTAAACCCTAGAGATGGTTGTGAGTTGAAATCCCAGTCGATCAGCAGTTTTTGAAATACTCAGACCAGCCCGTCTGACATCAACAACCATGCCACGTTCAAAGTCACTTAAATCACAGTTCTTTCCCATTCTGATGCTGGTTTTTAACTGCAGCAGATCATCTTGACCATGTCTACATGCCTAAATGCATCGAGTTGCTGCCATGTGATTGGCTGATTAATGCAAATTTCTAACCAGCAGTTGGACAGGTGTACCTAATAACGTGGTTGCTGAGTGTACATGTAGTTTCCCCGCATCAGGAGACAGACTTGCAGTGCTGTTACAGTTCTGCGTCAACCACTAGGGGTCAATGAAAGTACTGTCTTCTTTCTGCTGACATCAGGTGACTCCATGATAAATTCAGGAATGTGTAGTTATCTTTTTATGACATGTGATGACTGACCCCTTTTTTCTTTGCACCATATCAATCCCAGCTATAGAGTTGTAAATTTCAGTTGTAGAAAGACGGATAAAGAGAAATAAGGATAAACAACAGCGTCATGTACCCTGACACACCTGACACATCTGCTACTGTAACAGGCCAACCAGCTGCCAGACAGGGATTATTGCTGACTGATATATAGTCTGTACTGTACCACTTGTCCTCCTTTGTCGCAGCGTGTTTGTGGAGAGACAAAAGCACCAAGTAAAACTGTGTCAAAGCTGCAGTTTAAATATTTATGAAAACATTTGAGAGAACAATGTCAGAGCAGCAGCAGGTGACCGATGAGAGGGACAAGACTGACGGAGTCACACAATGGAGCCTCAGAGAGCAAGCCAAGCCTGTCACCGCTGGACAGGAGGACAGGTGAAAGATGAGAAACACAAAAGGGACAGAAGAAGAAACTTTGAGGAGGGACCTATGATAATGTCGTCTGCTAGAGGGTAAGGGGTAAATAGTTTGTTGATGGTGTAATAAAACCTGTTAATATGAAACTTTTTACCCGATAGTTAAATCTGAAATGAAGCAATACATAACCTATAAAGGTCTGCAACGATCAGCTGGGGCTGTAACACTGAAACATTCAGTGCACTTTCCAGGTTTTTTTTTTTTTTTTTTTTTTCCTCAAAGCAATTTCAGAAGTTTTTGGTTTTCAGGGTTTTCCTTTTCATGGTTGCAGCACTCATTGTTTGACAGCCCTGTCCATTTGTTGTGTGGGGAGCCAGGTGAGTCACCTGCTCCATGACGCACGTCACTGATAAGGCCATGTAACGTTACAACGCAAGTGACACCAGCCCAGGAGTGTCTGCGTAGGGCGTGATCTCTACAACGGGTACAGTAACCTTGGGCCATATTTTTAAGGTGACAGACATTACATACACAGGAGCAAGAAGGAAAGGAAAACAAAGCGGGAACTGTACCTGTCTTCTGTTTGGTTGTCCACATTTACAAAGATGGAGGAGGTAGAGACGGTTCCCATGGAGGAGCCCTCGTAGAAGGACGGGTTGGCAGGGACCAGATCCGGACGCAGATACAAACCATACACAGCTGAGGAGGGAAACAAATAAAAATCACACACATGTGATGTCAGTTCACTTCATCACTTTCACCTTACTGCCGTTCATCTTTATCAAGTCTTCACACCCAAGATAAGACACGTGCCTCTCTTGAAACTACTTTCAGATCCATGTGGCTTATCAATGGTGAGCAAACTGAGCATTTAAAGTTCAGCAGTTCTCTTTAACTGAGAAAATATGGCATGGCCATGATTTCCTGGAAGGCTGAAACTCTTTTTCTGCTTAATCAGTACAATCCTCGCAGATTTCCATGTATACAGTGGGACTTAGCAGGTTAGGTCACCCATGATGAAAACACCGCGAGGAGAACAAGAGGTGATCTCCACCAAGTGGCACAAGGAGAGAAAAGGAGAAAAGTTGGAAAGGTTTATGCAGGACAAGAAATTAGAGCTCTCAGATCATTCCTACCAGGTCTCAGACATAAGAAAGGTGAATGGTGAAACACCTGACTCCTCAGACATTGTCCAAACAATCAGAAGCGATGGCTCCTTGAAGAAGCTGCCTTATAATCTTAAAACATTAGTTGATGCTCACAAAGCCAGCAGAAAGATTTGGAAACATTTTGGGAGCACTTAACTCAGTTTGCAAATAAATGAAGAAATGGCATTTCACAGAACAATGGAGGTCAAATTAAAGCCTGAAAGACCAAAGAAACCTCCTGGGAGAAATGTTTGATGGATTAAAAGAAAGAAAAATAAAAATATATTTGCCTGATTTTCAGGAAGATCATACTGATGCACTCATCCACTGTGCAGAGACAGCTGCACATTTCTGAACTTAATGGAGGAAAAAGACCTTTCCTGCCTCACGACTGAAGAGACAGTTACAGTGGAACGTCCGGGCCATAATCAGAAAGTGTGTATTTACAGACTAAAAATATCCCAGATTTCATGGATTGATGACACTTTGAGCTTGTGTTGCTCCCGTCAGCACAGGGAACACTTCAATAACAGGATGATGACCCTAAACTAATATATAAATGCACGACGGACTGCTTCAAGGGATGCAACCTTAAAGGTTTTTAGAGGCTAACTTTAAGAACTGTTTATTTAGTCAACATTTTGCAGATGTTTACTAGTTTCTCAAAAATTGGTTTTAGTGTTGTTCTCATATATTTATTTAGAAGCAGGAATAGACAAAAAATACCAAGAAAAAAAAAGAGAACTGCAAGAGTCAAGGCTGTTGCAAGAAGAATTCACAATGTGAGACTTGTCAGAGAAGGTGTTATGAAATACTGGCCATGTAGAGTGCCTGAAACTTTTGCTTTCTTTATTTTAAAACTGTACGAAAAGACAAGAAATAATAACATAGAATTCAGAATTCAGGCATTTTTCACCATGGGTTCCCAAAACTTACTATGCCACTGGAGATGGATTGATCAGAATGAAAACCTGACACTGGATCAATGAGTGAGTTTCCCCAGTGATTCCACTAATGACTTAAACAAAGACAATGATTTGAAGGTTCCTGAAAAAAACAGACACGTTTCTCTGAATCAGCCTGTGACTTCTGAGTTTCACTCCCCTTTGAGACTGATTTAAAAAATTTTTTTAACCACATCAGGATGTGTCACAATCGTATTTGCTTTGTAGTACGTTTCATCCCAGCTGGAGACACTGGTTGGGAGGTCCACGGCTGTGAAACGAGAGCGGACACATGACCCTGCGACTTCTCTTTCTGCACCACATGAACGTCTGCACCCTTGTTCCTTGCAGCGTGGCGTTGGCTGACGCTCTGTCACTTCCTAACGCAAAGGTCAGACGCTGAACTTCGTCACAGAGAGCACTTTCACCCTTTGATCCATCCACCTTCTTGCTCAGAGGTCAGGTGTGGTCACAGGGTGGATGTAGCAAAACAGATAAAGAGAACGAAACACTTTCCTTCATTTTTATGACTGAATGAAAGTGGCTATTTATAGTGCCTGAGTGTTTCTAAGCCACACACACAAGAAAAAAACAACATAAACAATGAGTGTCCCTGAATGTTGTCAAACATCAGATATATATTCATCCTATCAATCACACTGGTCTCACCCAGTTTCTTCTTTCCTTCTTAAAAAGCCTATTGTTTTGTGTACCTTGTCCGTCCAGACTGGCCAGGCTGCGAGCCCCTCCCAGCCTGTCCCTCCTGGCCTCCTCATGCCTCTCATCTGCCTGTGATGAAAGAATCTCCTGTGAGGACGACTTCAGAGCAGGGATGGAGGAGCGATACCTCTTTGAAGGAGAGAATCGAATTGCTGCAGAGCAACCCCCCCCAAAAAAACGCATATGAGTCAGTGACAAGAGAGAGAAAGGAGACAGACAGAAGGAGGGATGGAGATAACTGGGGGAGATAAGGGGAAAAAAACTGATGGAGGCTGGGCTCACACAGCGAAGGCTTAAATCATCAGATATCAAACTGTTAAAAATGTCCAAATGTCCTCAAAGCCACCAGTGTGCCAAAAACAGGGCATGAAATCAATTTTTTTCCTGTCATCTCCCCCTGGTAGGACTTGGCAATGGTTAATAGCATGGCTAAAACTTCAAATCAGTGACTCAGTCTTATTCATTTCCACAGGGGTCCTGCATGGTTGCATAACAATTGTTACTATATCTGATGTTGATGTGAAGTTCCAAAAATCAGCTTCCTGGATTTACCAGCAGCCCCTCACACGAAACCAAGAACAGACTTGTACACCAGTTTCACGTGTAGCTGGTCAACGTGACAGCCGGTCAGTCAGCTTGTCATACTTCGATCAGTTCTGCATGCCAACTTTTCAACACCCTTATGGGCCTTAAAAATGGGAATTATTGGACTTGAAGCTCACCTCACATGTTTTTTTCATATGATTGAGTCATATGACTCTTTAACCACATGAAAAAAGACCCTATGCTATTTAATCCTGAAAATAACAAACTAATAATGAACAACTGTTCAAGTGCCAAAAATGCTTATACAACTGCATGAAGGAAAGGCTAATGTTATAATATATAGTAGAGAGTTACCATTTATGTATTGTGATTATGTTCCAGTGACACACATGTATCCCACAATGCACAGCCAAATCTGTCCACAGACCCACTGTCCTAATCAGGCCAGGAGTTCCTGCTTTCCACTTTCCTTCTATATTTACACATGCTTCACTGTGATGGAGCTGCAGACTTACAATGAGTCTTCCTGAAGACCCGCGTGCTCATGAACTTGAGGAAGCGGCTGGCGTAAAACCCGGGCCGGTGGACTGAGACCGAGTCCTGAGAACGTGGGAGCAGAAAGAGCCGGGCTTTAGACTTAAGAGCATGTAGTCGAATAAAAGGCTTATTCAGAGAAGAAGCAGTGTCAGAATTTGGATAAGATATCAACTTACGCCATCGTACACCAGGGCTTTCCACGAGTGCTCCAACTTTTTAATAAACCTGGGGAGAAACCAAACAAGAAGAGGCATTGTCACAGACATATCCTCTATTACAAGCTAATTCAAAACCTGAGATGGGTTCTGTTTTCCCCTTGGTAGAGTTCAAACAAAGTTAATTTCAATAGGATAAAAAATGTAAGTCGTCATGTAGCCTTTAGGTCTTTCTCTCCAAGTGAGGCAAACTACCAGAAATACCCAAGTTAGCAAAAACTGAGCTAATTCATCCTTCCTCACCCACGCTGGGTGCATCGATGCAGCAGGCCACTAGCCTGGTAAAGATTTATGTGAGGCTTTTAAATTTCCACAGGTTTGAAAAGCTGCTAGTCCAGGGAGCTTCCTCCTCTGATGCTGGACTTTCTGGCTCTCAGGACAAAAAAAAAAAAAAAAATCAATGAGTAAATAAATAAGACCCATAGGCCTCTGTGTCCATTTAAATCATGGTGAGTAGAGGAGAAAGCTGGGAGTCCTTTTAGGATTGTACTAAAATGTCTTGTAGCTCCTTCCATCAGTGCAGGATGATAACTCAACATAAAAGGTTTTGCTGTAAGTCAAGCATCAATCAGAGCTGTTTCTCTGTCAAACTGAATAATTATTGCAGATTGATGGCCCACGCTTTTTTTTTTTTTATTGAGAAAGAGAAAGAAACGTTGCTGTGGTGGCATCCAGTTCTGCAGATCATACAGTCAACACTTAGCATACGACCATTCTTCCTGTTAGTGAGAGCAATAAGACAGTGCCAGTACTGGAAATAAAACACATAAGTTATGGCAGGTTTATATAATCTAATTAAAGGTCAGTACCTGTATGACTGTAGAATATCTATGATACCCAGGAAGATGAGCAGTTTTTCTTCTTTGTGCGTTTTGGCAGGGATGCCACCCATCCTGAAACAGAGGAGAAAGCACAGCAGCAGTGAGTTCTTCTGCAACGCTTGACACATTGTTCAAATAAAGCCAGAGTGCTGCCTTCCTTTTACAAGTGTTTGTAAAAGAGGTACTCACAGTATTTACATTCATGTGTATTGCTGTAAATATGCAGAACCGTGCCTGTGTTTGTATTTGTGTAGCTATGGTTATGTGAGAGCCTGACTGTGTGCATGCGGACTGACGGCCCTGGCTGAGGTACGAGCACGGTTGTATAACAGTGTCTGTGAGAGGGAAAGGGGAGAATAAAAGACAGACGGAGACAGAGTGCCAAAATATGTGTGCAAAATACAGTCTGTCTGTGTGTCCCCCCCCCCCCCCCCCCCCAGCAGAGCCAACTCACGTGTCGTCAGTGGTGACGGCTTCGGCGGCCTTGCCGTCTCCTTGGATGGACTCCATGGCAGTGGAGTAAAGCACCCTCTGACCCACAGGTCTCCTGCCGTCGCCCCCCGCCTGGCCCGACTCCCCACCGTCCCTGTGGCTGTTATCCAGGACGTGCACACCCAGCAGCAGACTGTAGTCCATGATCTTAAAGCTTTCTAGCACCTGTGGACACATAAAATTATTCATTTTATGGGAAATGCATAGAAATGTTTTGATAGCGAAAAATACATAATTTTCATTTCTTGATGCAACAATTACTTTTTTCAATGTGAGACAAGGTACTTTTGACTTTCAGCATCCACCCAGGAAAAACACACCCATCATCATATGTATGTGTGTGTGTGTGTGTGTTTTTCCTCCCAAAACTCTTTCATCACTGGACACATTTTTGTGCATAGAAACTCCAGAAGAGCAGCAGAGGGAAATTACTGTTTGGACCAAATCTAGATTAAACAAAATAAGGTGTTGCTCCACATTGAGCCAAGTGTTACACATGGACCCGTCTGAGAAGCCTTTTGAACACTTTCCCAGAAACTCAGTGGCTTTATGTCTCCTAGTTCTCAAGAAAAGCAGCCTTGTGGCGAGACAGGGGTGGAGAGAGAGGTGAATGGGATTAGGGTCACGACCATGTAGCCAGCCTTATCCCATGACCTCAAATTAAAAAAAGAATAACTCTGAACTGGTTTATTTCAAAATAAATTATTTAAAATAAATAATTGATTGTTTTAGGCACAAACCTGCTGGATAAAATCTGCTATGGAGCATGAAAAGAAGCCTGGAGAATACTGGAAACACATTGTTTGGCCAGATGAGAACAAGAGAAGTTTGTTTGGCTCTGATGGGGTCTAACATGTTTGTTGAACCTTCCCAGAACTATGACAGTGAATTCATAACCATGATAGTGCGATGATATGCCATGACGCAAGTGACTGCATGAGGTTAAATAGCTCTATAAACAGCTGTGGATACACCAGAATACTGACAGCTATGATGACTCCCAGTCTGAAGAAGCTTGGAAAACGAGGACTTTATCAGTCCCATAACAATCTAAAGCAGGGGTCATCACATCTCTGTTTCCTCTGTATATTGATTTTGCTACTTTTTCTTCTTTTTTTTTTAAATTCCAGTTGCTGTTCCAGACACAAAACCCTTCCATTTATTCATGAGGCACCGGCACTAAGACAGCACTGACTTGTGATCATCTAGTGGCTGGGGTAATGTGGGGGTTCAGTGCTCCTGGGCAGAGCGGCTGACTGGGGATTGATCTGCTGACCTTCTGATTGGAGGACAACTGACTCCACCCACTATTTACCCTCTAAAAGACAAACGCCAAAGCCAGAATCACTGGTACACAAGAGTTTATAAAGAGTGCCTCTTTCTAAAAGCCTCATAAAAGAAAAACGTCTTAATTCTTTGACAGTGGTAAGATTCTCTCAAAGCCCTAAATATTAAAGTAGTTAGTTTTGAAATGTTTCTTTTAAAGAGAAAAAGCAAGTAATTCACCCCAACCTAACCGAGCTGCTCTGGAGCTGCTTTGAGCAAGCCTTTTAGCTGCAGTTTTGGGAGGCTCCAGGGCTAAAGTGTTAAAGACCGTTGTATTGATGTGCCCTTTTCTGGTACCAGAGAATTTTCATCCCATCTGAGGCTGTGTGTGAGGTGGAGCACACACACACACACACACACACACACACACACACACACACACACGCTGAGTTCCCCTCAGTGATGACAGCAGAGAAAACTAAACGTTTAAAAGTGTGATAACACTTGACTAGAGCTGATGCTGAAAATGTTTGTCATATAGTAAGTGGAGCAAGTCACGTGCATGCGAGAGAAGAAACTAGAGGAATCCCATTGAAGCTGATGAAAAGTAACACAGTCGCTGTGAGGCAGCTCTGCCAACTACAACACCACCCTGCATCAATCTTCCAGAACAGCAAACATGCTACTGTTTAACACCATCAGTTTTAAATCAATTCATTTTTGCTTATCTGCAGAATACCAATACACCCAAGTACCAATACTAATACAAGTCATCTCAGGGCACAAAGAAAAAACAAATCATGTCACATTTAAATGATATTCAACAGTGTTGAAATATTTTCCGTAGTACAACCCAGATTGTCTAAAGTGGAATTTTCGAAGAGCTCACTGATTGAAACCTACAATTATCCAATCATTATCATCTTGGGCACTAAAAGTTGATCCCAAAAATAACAAGTTCCTGGTGTACAGTGTTAAATGCACAGCCGAACGTTCTCATATAATCAAAGAGACACAAGTTCCAGAGAAACTCAACTATTCCTGGCTAACCTGCTGTCAGTGCACGCTCAACGAAGACAACTGACGGCTTAAGATTTTGTCACACATATTCATATGCACAGCTGAAAACACACAAACACAAGACTGACGTAGTGACGAACTCAAACAAAACACTGAGGCTTTTGTCTGCGCTTTGCCTTTTCCATATCAACAATTTGCATCCCCTCACTCGAACTCCTACAGCCTATTCAGACAGCAGCCATTTTGAATAGCGCCACACACCACGCTGCCTACAGAGAGCCATTACTGTGTGTCTGGGCCCCAGCCGTCCTCAGCAGACAATCAAACTATTTCAATAGATAGAAAATTGTTCATTTCTATGTCACTTGTGGAAAGACTGTCTTTAGCTTCTGAATCCAAAGTGTAATATTGCTGTTCCTCGGAGGCATAAGCAGCTCAGTGCTCGGGCATCTCCCCCTGAACAACCTGCCCTCTGCTCTCATTTCAAACACAGCTCGGTTTTCTTACAGTGAACAGGAATACTACACGAACTGAGCTTTGTTACAGTATCCTCTGCTCTACAACTCTGGGTCGCAGCATATCCCACCCTGCAGGGCTCCACCAGCCTTTCTGCGTGTCAGTGATGATGGATCTTCCCAGTTCGCTCTCTCACACATCTCACTTTGCAGTGACACTAATGCACTGCGAGTCATCTCAAGACTGAGTCTTTCTGCTGCAGCTACAGATCATGCAACCAGTGACAGCGACTTATGTGGCAACGTTGATGCACGGATTCTGAGACACGCAGCAGTCACAGTCTCTGTGAACCTCTCGTTTAAGTGTGCATTCATAATTTGTGTGGATACACAGGCCATAAGATTTCTGACCCGACCTTTAATTTCATTAGATGTACTGGAACTGCTAGTTACTGTTTTCCCAATAAATTAAATACAACCCCACAGAATCTTCACATTCATCTAGTCTTCAAATCTCATATTTCAAAGAAAATATTGTTTCAAAAAACTGACACAATTTCCTTGAGGGCTTAATGAAATGCCTGTGAAATGCTTTAGTCAAAATACCTCAGATATACAGCACAACAGCTCCCATTTTTAACTAAGCCTTCACAACTTTGCTTTATAGCAACCGGTTTTAGGGGGTGGAATCAACACCCTCTTCCTTGGCGTGTTCCCTTTTTGCAGTTGGTGTCACAACCATATATGGTGCCTGGTTCTGAGGTAAAGCAAACGCAGCAGAATGGAGGTGATAAACATGAGAAAGCTGAATTAGTCTACAGGTCTTTGTGTGTAATGTCGCAGTATTCTGTACATTTGAACACCTCACTGAGAGATCTCCTGTTAACTTAGAGAGCACCGACTAAAGTGACAAGGTTGTATCATGCTGGAGTTTTTTTTTTTAATGCTCGCCACTTCAGGAAATCAAACATATGCTGTATATGTTTGATTTCTTTGATACTCTGTCAAAGAAAATGTTCACACACACACACACACACTAAATGCAGCTTGTTAGATATTTTCTTACTAGCGTTTCCTGCGGTGCAAAATAAGGGCAACATATAATCATGCTTGTTGGCTTCTCACCATTTATGACACTTTCACTGTTGTATTGACCAATTCTTTCCACTTCTTCACTTGTCTGCGCATGAAAAGGACTCTTGCGTCATAAAAACTTTAAATTAATTTGATGCAATTAGGCGTAAGTTTTCCCCAGGTTGACAAAGTCTCCTCTGTCAAACACACACTACAAGCAAAGCATTGGCAGCATTGCTGTCAATGTAAAGGGTGTGTCAGTGTTGGCCACTGCCTCCGCTGTAATGCAACAGGGATGCTCTTCTCAGTTACAAATCACACATCACTGGTACCAACACACACCAACTCTTCAACAAACCCTCTCTGTTTCATTCTCTCTGTAAGTCCAATATGAATTATTAATGCCTAATGCTGTTTTGGCATTTGGGGAGTGTCAGGGGAGCAGCAGAGTAATGGAGAGAAGAGACTTATAAAGGAAGGAGTGTGGCCTGCATTTTCCGATGAGTCTCATGCAGCAGAAATATGATTCTGGTATGATTTCATAACTGTATTCAACTCAACTCTGACCTCACCCATTCCTCTGAAACAATAATCTGAGTTCTGGAACTATAGCTGGAATTGATTCCGACCCCACATTATAGAAAAAAAAAAAAGATCTTCCACTTCCTCGTTCCCTCCATGCCTCTCAGCCCCTGTAGCTTGGCTCCTGCCGACCCTTCCTCTGTGTTTAGGTCCCCTCCTGGGGTGATGGGGTTAGCTGCTTACTCATGGAAATAGACACAGATTCTGCTTAGAGAGCACTTTGCTTCCCGCTTAGGAGGCAACAGCAGGAAGCCCTGACAATAACAAACTATACAGTACAGAGGCTCTGACAAGAGCTGCTAAACAGGCACAAACACACACGCAACACCACACGCTTTACCTATGCAAAATGTGTCATATATTCACACATGGAAGGTAGACAGGTACATGCTGATGGCACTTCCAGAAAAGCTTCATAGTGTGAATGAGCTGCCAGGTTAAACAATAAGGAATTAGTGACTTAGCAAGATGGGAGGATGTTACTCTGGCTGAAGTCTGCTTAAGAAAACATTAAAAGGAAAAAAGAGAACATTGAGAAAGTCAGCATATTGGTTAATGGTGATAAGAAAGGGCGTAACCTGAAGAGTTCAGAGGAAGTTCCTCTAAATTTGCAGTAATCGTGCTCTAACCCAGCAACACCAGAGCTTAAAAAGTTGTGTTTTAGATACTGTTTGACATAAAAGGTGGGAAAGCAACAGTTGTTCACACATGTTTATTGACATTTCCTGGAAGTGGACTTCACTTTAACTCTAATACAGCAAGATCATTTACTTGAAAAGAAAGTTTCAAGACAAGACAAGACAAGAGATTATCGTGTTGCCAAACATGCTCAACTAAATATAACATCAGCCTCACACAGTCCATTATCTGTAATTGTTTTCCATGTGGTATCTATCAGGTTGTTCTGTTCCTGCACACTAAAAACCGAAACATTAGGTCCAGTGTAATGAAAGTCATTAAATTGTTAGCTGAATGGTCCTATTCAGGATTGTCAGGTCTGGCAGGTTAGTCCAGCCCAGCAGGAACCCTTCCAGGAAGTATTCCCAGAGCCTGGCCTCCATACTGAATAACATGCAGGTTAGATTCCTGCTCATGTAGCAGATTTGAACTGGAATCAACTTGTTAAAATCTGGAAAATACCTGAAAGCTATGAAGAAGGTATTAAAAACACGGGTCTTAAAGGCATACTGTCACAAGCCAGCTGCGACAAGGGTACAACACCTTGAATGCCATCCCTGATAACACTGTTCACCTCTGTCCAGTCGTGTCACTGTACAGTGGACTAAGCTTTAATAGAGAAGTTCAATGATTTACTGAACACTTTCACAATGACAGTCCATGTGACAGTTTTACAACCAAATCAACTTTTTTTTTTTTTTTTTTAATTATTATTCATAGATCTGCAGTCTAAATATAGGCTCCTCTTCAACTGGAGAAACATCATCTGCCAGGTAATGTTGTTTTTTTGCAATTTGACATCAATTTTGACATGAATTGATCCAGAACTGCTCCGATAATAAAGGACTTCCTCTTGGACCATTCACTCATCTATGGATGAAATGCAGTTATTACATTTTTGTTAGCTCAGCCTTAGCTGCTGAAAATGCCTGTTTTGATACGTTATGATTTAACCATTTAGAAACTAATCTTGTGATGTGAATTAATTAAAAAAAAAAAATTTTAATTACTGAATCTCACATTTTGCTAGTCTCCAGTGCTAAACTAGTTTAACAAACAATTTCAGTGAGTTTTTGAACATAAAGATTTTTTTTTTTATGCTCAAACCATTTCACCTCCAGAAGTAATCCTGAATAGAAGATCTGCTCTTAGTTAGCAATAGATATTGATAACATTCTATTGATACCAATGCCTTTATCAGTTCTGCTTATCTATCCGATTCTTTATCGACTCCCTCATTGCCCAGACCAAGCTTCAATGAGAAAACAAGTACACCTACATTGGATTTTTGTCCTCAAAACAAACTGATTTACTGTTTCTAACTCCAAAAAGAATACTGCCAACAGGTCAGCAACATAACACCTTTACAGACTACAGACTACAGCAATATTACCTCATCAACTACAACTACAGTTGGAGTGCCACATCACTGTCAAAATAAATGTCTTATGAGATGTCTTATGTCCCAATGACCCTGAAAAAGAAGAAGCAATTAGGAATGGATGACTTGTTGTTGATTTCACAGAACTGATAAGTTTGAAGTAGACTTGTTTTTGGCTCTCCTCTCTTTTACAGTAAACTTGAGTTTTTCCGGCAGCTCTATGCTCAGTTCAGTTTCCTCCTTCCATTCTCATAATGTCAGTCAGATCATCTTGCGTGTGCCCTTGTTCCTTCTCATAGTTTCCTAGTTTTTCTTCATCCAGGGCTCTTTTGCTTAAATGTGGTGTTGTTGCTCTACTGGAGTCTAATCAACAAATCATTTTTAATATACTACATATCTTCAAAATATGATCATTTAATCATTTCCTTATTAAACGAATCGAAACCTTCAGTTGGCAGGACCTTCTGTGAACTCAGTTCTCATAATGCCAGAATCATGTCCTAATCACATTCAGTGTTTCTGGAGCAGTCATACACTGGACTGAAGCTGAGCAGATCCAGAGCAAACTGAGGGCTTAAACTGAACACAGTCACTGGAATCACTAAGTTTTCTTCCTGGCAAACACACTGCAAAATCCTCATTTCAAGACATTTTGTTCCATCTAAGATTCACAAACATGCTCCTGAACTGGTACATAATGTAAAAAGGCCACATGTGGTTCTCAGTTTCCATAATTGGTTATAAGAGTCTTTTCAACGGCCATGCCCCGTCACTCGAGTGAAATCCCAGGTTTAAAGAAATCTGCAATAAGCTCCAATAAAACCAGATGATGTAATGCCCACAAGAGGATTTGCAGCATACAGGTCAACATGCTTTAGCAAAGTAATGAAACTCTACAGAAATAGTTTTTTCTTTTTTTTTTTTTTTTAAGAAAACCACTGTTTATAAAACAAAAATGACCCGATCTCAACCTTCATTATCAATTTCCTTCTTTGGAATTTTCCGTTTCAAACATTAATCCGCGGAAGAAGCCATGACAAGAATGAGCACACTTACACACTCTGATTTCACACACAGCAGGAGCACGTACCCGACAGTCTCTCTGCAGGGTCTTCATTAGATTGTTGTACGTCTCTGCGTCAAAGTAAAGCCCCTCCTCGTGCATGTCCTGGAAGTCCAGGTCTTTATAGGTTGGACAGGGTTTTTCCCTCTCTTTCCTGGACGCTCGCCTCTTGTACGTGGATCCTTTCAGATCATATTTGTAGTGCATTTTGACAGAGCGAGGCAGGACGTTGTTCATCACCACCAGTCGGATGTTGATGCCACCAGACTGGATGCAGTACAAGCCATAAAACTTAGGCAGCAGTGTGCGTGGGTTCTGGTTCAAGTTCTGTGGAATTGAAAAGAGCATGGGCTCTGATTTATATTCAATGTACACCACACTTCTAACCCAAATGTCTTTTTAATGCATGAACAAGATAAAAAATAAAAAATACATTTTTGGTAGTTACTGTGTGAAGGTTAGATTATTTTGCAAATTGCCATATAAATAGTAATGCTACTTTTTGCAAAGGTTGTTTTTCATTACCTCAAAGCACTGATTAAGCATATTAAAGTAAAATATATATTTTTTAAACTCCCTATGAGGTCTAAATTTCCTATTTATACCTATAATCCACCTATGCCATATTTCATATGCACAGACCTCTGAATATGCATATGTATCCTTGCCTCATCTTCACTGCTCGCCTGCCTGCAGCTGCTGCTGAATGTTGAGTTGGTAAGTCACACTTTCAAGGTGAAAATGCTTAATCATAACTTTTACAACTCATTTTACTCTTACTGATATGTCTTTTATCACATACGCACATTCAAAATGTTCACTGAAATAAATCATTTATGATTGTGAAAAATGAAAAACTTGATATATGAATAAAAGGCATATGCAAATCATTGCAACAGATCAAGTTCAAGTAAAAGTTAATATAAAGTAGTAATATGGCATGCAAACAGCTCCAGAATTGTATTATTAGTTGTTTCAATGACTTCCTCTTTTAATTACATCCTCTTTAGCTTCATTATGAACCGATCCTTAACAAACAGAAAATGAATATTAACTGTACTTTGACAATTTCCTGAAAATTGTGTTTACACTCCTGACACAGTTTGAAGGAAACACAGAAAATATGAAAACGCATATGTATTATATAGTAGCAAGCATCTGGTTTCTCACCATGTAGTAACCAGGTAGCAGCCTTTGCAGGAACTTGGCCTCTTTGTGCTGGACAGTTTTAATGATGAACTCATCATCGCTGGTTAGGTAGAACAGAGAGCCACTGGCACCCGGGTTGGCCAGCTCAATCAGAGGCTCGTTTACGAGAGAGTACTGAGGAAGGAAAAGCATAAATAAACCAATTTAATGTCTCACATGTAACAGAGAGCAGCTTCATTTACAATATAATCAAACAGCAGCTTTAAACATGGAAACTAAAATACACACAAAAAAGAAAACACTGTTAAAGTTGATGTGGAAAAAATTGCCAAGCAAAGCTATTGTACCAAACTAATCATTGGTTTACTTCACATTAGAAGAAGTAAACTGTAATAAATCCAGACTGGCTACAAGAACTCAAATTGTGTTGTAACCTGAAATACAAAAAGCTAAATTTATCTTCAAATACTGCTTTTTCTTTTATGGACTATTGGGGACTTGCACTAATATGGACCCATGAGACAAGACAAGGCAAAAAGAGCTTCTAGGCAGTTTAATAGACTTTCCCCAACCCTGGATTTTCATGAAGTCTGACAGAAACAGCTTCCTTCGTTTGTACTCAGAAGTCAGAAGTTTAAACTAAAATGCCCTCAAAGTCATAATTCTAACTGCTACTCATATCAATGAACTAATCACTCAGCTTATTTGACTGTTTATGACAGTTCCATCTTATTTTATTCACGTCAAGTTAGGCATACACATAGTATGCTAGCACTTTTGATTAGTGGACATGCTACTATGTTGTTTTTGTGTGCTAAATACCAAATGCTGCATTTTTATGAATTTAAGCAGTACTAACAACTGACAGCACTGACGTTTGGAAAGGTTAATGACGTATGAAAGTCTATGTTTTTTCTGACCCTGCTACTGATATGCAGGAAGCTGAGCTGTGACTTCATTCACAGTTCCAACTTCCACCGTAAATGGAAGTAGCTTGAAGTAAAGTCTGGCCCAGATTTCGCTCCAAAGAACTGGGCCAAGTGTTAGTATAAGCCATATATATATATATATAAAAGTCCTGAAAACTATTCTCTATGTGCCTTGGCTTTGTACACAGGGAAACAATAAATAAAAAAAATAAATAAATAGGAAGCAAGAAACAAAAGAATAAAATACAAATTGGTGTCGGCACTGACTTTACCCAAACCATAATAACAGCTCAAACATATGTAGTCAGTAACACACTATAACATACCTTACTAACATACTAATGAGGACAGCTTTCTATGTTTTCCTTCAGCAGTGGCAGCACTAGTTCTGTTTCACATCAGCCCTGTTAACAGTTTGCTAAACTTTACTGGCATCTCTGCACATTTGATTCTTGCTGCTAAGAGACAGCCACAAAAGACATCCAACAGATACATAAATATTGTCCTCTCATCTAGAGATAATAGGAGCAATTACATAAAAACAATTACACACAACAGAGCGAGAGCCATCCAAAAGTGGCTTCAAAATGTGAGGGAGAGCCCAGGAGAGCTGCAGACTCTCAAGAAGTGTCAGACATTAATCATGTTCAGACGAGAGGAGAAACACTGGCGGCATCTGCTCGCTCTCTCCAGAGACTCTTCCACTGACGACTGTCTCAGTCACGTTGATTTAACAGCACAAACACATCTGCGGGTTTATTACATTTGTACGTGAATGCGTTCCCTCTTTTAATTAGACTCTGCTACGTGGCCCCTGTCTGAATGAATTCAACACAACCTTAAGTGTGTCAGTCAGCGGCGAGCTCTCTGCACTGCCGTGTCTGACGCAGTCCTCCCTGTGCTGCCTTGAAGTTGAAATTCTTTTGTGTTTTGCAAGTCGTGGAGAAAGAAATTTGGCGTTCAAAACCAACAATGCAGTTGGTTGGGTTTGTGAAAGGCTTGGATGCAGATAGGATCCATAACAGCATCACACAAAATCTAATTTTGTTCTAGGACAAAGCACACGTGGTGGTCAAAAACCCATGAACCCTGTTCTTTTTTCTTTCTTTTTTTTTTGTCATATCTGATTTTATAAATAAAAGCCTTTGAGGAAGTCAGAAAGAATCAAAAAAACAGTTGCCTGATGCTCATTAAGTTGGAAAAGGTTGCAAAACTTGGATTCTACCAAGTGACAGTCAGACTGTGCACAAAAGAGGAAGTCTAGACCTCCGTCAGTCTATACAAGAGTGGTTGAGCAACAAAGATGACACCAAAAGCAAAGTGCGTAGTAACAAACCCAGGGTGACTTCTAAGAAACAGAAAGTCTTATTCACATCCGCTAATGTTTATGTCCATGAGTCCACCAGCAGGAGAATCTACCAGTCTGTAAAAATCCACTGCTGCTTCTCTGCAGTTTGATTAATATCAAGAGGACAAGTCAGAGGGCTCATAGACACAGATTTGCAAAGATTCTCAGTCATCCAGGTTAAGGTTAACGTTAAGGCTGGTTGTAAATGCTTGACTTGAAAGAATATAAATAGATAGGCCGAAACATCTCCAAATTCCTCCTAAAATGCTCAGGACTGATCAACAGCTAATGTTCAGTTTAGTTACCACAGTGAGGTCAAGTTAGAAACTGACACAAAAAGCACATGATTTTGATATATGTAATATATCAATTAACCATGTGTACTGTTTTTTTTCCTCCTGTTTGACTGGGTTCAGCAAAAATGGCAGCCAGCAGGTCTTTATGCCCAGTCTGGGAGAAGAGCTATTGTTTGCCCTGTTGTTGGAAGGTATAGAAACAAAGGAACAAAATCGGATTTGGGAGACAAGTCAGCAGAAATACACAGTTTTTTTTACATGTGCAACATTTAATCAATGCTGCATGTGTTGTCAAGAGTGCTACTGCCATTTTCAGAACAGCATTAATGTAGTTTCTTCTACATAGTTAAACAAAACTAGCATAATGAACAGCAGAAATGTCATAGCAGTCCAGGAAATATTAAATTAGAGCAGCTAAGAGGTGCTCAGCTGAGCTTATAATGGAACCTGGGTAGAGAGGCTAGTTTTGTTTTGCATTCATCACACTGCAAAGGGATTCTAGTGGAATCGATTTTATTTAAACTTCCTCCTCCACAACCACTGCTGAATGAGAATATACAAAATAGTTGGTGAAAAGCCGAGCTGAACTAAACGACTGGATTGTGAGTCTGAACACAGGTGCAGCAAATGATGGCCTGCCAGGCCTCAGAGGGATTTTGATCTTACCAGGTAGTCGTCAGGTTTGATACCAAACAGATCTCTAAAGTAGCGGAAGGCCAGCGGAGCGTAGGTCTTGAAGCGGAAGTCTGGGTAGTGATGAGCTGGGGTCAGGTTGCTTCCCTCACTGGTATGTGTCATGAAAAACCAAGCCCAGAGAAAGCAAAGATACGTAATGAGACATTAGAGGCATTACTCTAACACAAGCTCAAATTAAAAAAAGTAAATAAAAAACAAAACATTAATTTGTGTCATTGCACAGATAGACTCTGTCTGAAACATGTACTCTAGTCATCTTTGCGCTTGGGTATCTAGGCGCTCCACTGCTCCATTCATTCATGAACAGGCTTCAGAAAAGACATCTATGGGAGGCCAGAGTCAGCAGCATTGTGGTGACAAACAAACCAGTGTAGTGTTCTTCGCCTGGAGACCGAAGATGACTCTGATTACTGGGGACCAAACAATACTCAGCAACACATGAGCCTTCACTCGGAGCAGGAGAAAAGAACCAGCTGAACGTTTAAACACACACACAATAACCTACATTCTGCGGTCTGGACTGGACCGTGAGATGTTCTCAAACAGGCTTCGGCGAAGTTTTGTAACTAACCTAGTTGGATAACCGAGCAGGGAATAACTGCAACAGCGGTTTAAGGTCAGAGTGAGTCAGCTGTTGAGTCTTTCATCAAGTAAACTCACTGGAATCAGTTTTGCTGATGCGAGATGTGGAAGTAGGTTAATAAAGATTTAAGTGTCCCGGGCACCTGCAAATCTGGTTACTTGGTATGATGTTGTGGGTAACGAGGCCGCGGTGGTGTTTTCTCCTGCGGGTACAATAATGGGAGAGAGGCAACAGTCGCAGTGCAACACGATACCTGTGATTACTCAACAATGAAATTTGACTGCTTTGTTCAGCGCGAGGGCAGCAGCATTTTTCAGTCACGGAAACCATTTACCAACACACAGCACAAGGAAATGTTTAATTCAGCATAATCAGGGAGCCATCTGTGTCTCTCGTGTGTGTGTGTCCGTCTGTGGAAAAAGGTGCGCTGGTTGTTATGGATGTGTGCACTTAGAAACAATAAGCCAAACGCGTGGGAGTCAACGTGATCTGTGGCATGTCCAGTCACTCAAAACTAGACTGACAGGACAAACAACAGCTGAAAAAAGTGCAATAAGAAAAGGATGTGAAAGAGAGAGATGGTGGCAGGGAGAGAGGCAACTGAGTCTTCCCCATCACTCAGCCGGTCTCTGAGGATGGTCCGTCAGCAGAAAGAGAGGGAAGGTTTGTGTGTTTTCACAGAATAGAACGGACAAGCTTAAAGAAAGTAGAGAACAAAGAAATAGAAACTTTTGAAAAAAGATTCAATTTCCCTCCCTTCTGATTCTCTTTTGGTTCCTGTGTCTTGTGTAATTTATTTATTTTTTATTCTTTTCTCAGCCTCACAGCCTTGATATGTTTTTTACTGAAGAGAAAAGCTGGCTCTAGAGACACCCACAACTTTCATTCAGCTTCATCGTCATTACAGATGGCACTGAAGATGATGTAGCAAATTTACTTTAAACTTCTCATATTCTGTACTCATGATAAGCTGAAGTAGGTTATTCAGCATTCATCACTGTGGAGACGATTACAAAACCAAAAGTAATGTTTGCCGGTTGCTGAGAGGCAACGGCTGTGAAAGGTCAGTGTGCGTGCCAAAATCAGATTTGCATAAACCATACTTAATTTGCATATCCTCGTTCTGCATCTGAGAGGTAAACCACAAAGTATTTCCTGATAGGAATTTAATTCTCTTCCTGCTCCTTCAGAGTTAAAGAAAGTCGCAGGTGATGGATGTATTTGGCAACAGACAAACAGACAAAGAAAAAGAAAATGTGAACACCTATTAGGCTCACTTTCACTATTTTTTTTTAACGTATTATTATAAACCTTGACCTGTTTTTAAAATGACACAAAATATTTAATCCCACCAGTTCAGACATCCGGCAAATACCAAATAATGACGGCTTCCACAACAAATCTACAACACATCACCCAGAGGTACTTGACCTGTATATAGAAAGATTAGCTCAATTTATTTAAAACAAACAAAAAAAAAAAAACATTACAATTTGATGAAAGGAGATCATGTTTTCACTGTGTCAGAAAACCTAAAAATAAAAATGAAGCCATCCAGCAAGGATTTGTGCGCGGGGCCCATCTGGAATAAAAATGGACTAACAGATGGAGTTCCCATATGACAATGGCCGCCAGTACCACTGAAATGCCCACTTGGGTTCGCCTGTGTGGTTGGTCTATGTGGGCTCCAGATAAAAACACTCCTGGCCCATGTGCCTGAGCAGAACCATTGCATTGACAATACCACATGGGTCCCCATATTCATATTTATATGTATGTGAGATGGACCCCAAAAACAGATCCTTCTCTGGAAGCAATGAATTAGATTGTTAAGATGACTAACAGCGGTACACCCATCCACTGAAGTGGAGATGATCAGGCTTGGTTTGTCTCCAGAAACTTCCTCACTGCTGTAAATAAAGTTGGCTTTTGTAATGATATAAATACAGTTGTGGAAATCTGTTTTGAAAACAATAGGTTAAGTAGGAAAGGATAGTAAACAGATGGAAGTAGTTAAAATGATAGAGAAATGAGGCAAAGAAACAGCTGTTATATATGGTAGCTACAGAGCTGATCCAGACCAGAAGAGTCTGACAGGCCTGAGTGAGAACAAAAAATCACTGCTCCAAATTAACTTGGAAAACAGACACAATGTGTGTTGGAGGATGAACTGTGTGTTAGTAAATGTGAAGGATACAAGAAGCCCACTTTCAAAGAATTCCTGGGTCTGCGTTAGATCATATAAAATGTTTCACAGCAAACTTCAGCCACACTCTGACATTTGCTGTGTGCTGCGGCAGTCAGAGGTACACAGTAAGCTGATTTAACAGTTCTTGGCAAGATAATCCGTTTGAATAGTTATATCCCAGCATCTTGACTTACACTAGCAAAAAATTGACTTTGTTGATAAATGATGATGGAGGCACTCCGTACCAGTGGCGTAATAACTTTGCACTAGAGGTCCAGCAGCTGCAGTTTCCTCTGCGCATGATTTATAATAGATCTTTTTGTTTGTTTGTTTGCATGCTTGCATTTATTTTTAACACAAGGGCCAGACATAAAAAAAAAAATGAGCAGACAAAAAGGCAGAGGTTTGTTTTCAGTGTCCAGTTCTTCACTTTGCATAATCAGTAAACTGTCGCAGCTCTCGTTACCACCTACGCATAATCTGTTTTTAAGAACCATCTTCCTGATTCACAAGCTCATGCAGTAGAATAATCCTCCCTTTATGGAAAAGTCTGCCTGTTATTTTTTGAAGCACAAACATACACAACACAGGCTCATAATGCTGAAGGATGTGCTTCTGAAATGTACTAAGGAGAATGTCTCATTATGTATAAGAAGATATGAACCAAACTAAGAACTACATGTGACTGGTTTGATGATGTGTAGCACCAACCTGGGCAGAAAGACACTTTCCACCACATAGAAGTCCTGCATAAGTACATCTCTGTCAGGCTTGGAGGTGAGGTTGCCCACTGTGTAGCCAATGCCGAGCTGAATGGCTCCCTTCAAGGCAGATGACGTAGTCTTGATGGGAAAATAGAGAAGAAAAATAATCACATTAACTGGGAGCTGCTTGAGCACTCTGTCACTCCTATCACAGATTCAAACGCACAATTTGATGAAAATATGAAGGACTGAAAAGTAAAACGCAGAAAGGGTGACCTTGCTGTTTATGCTACTCTTTCTATTTTTTATCTGAAAGGTGTTTACAGAATCTAAAGTGCGTGTGTCATACATTACAACAACAGGCGTGACAAACACATAAAACTCAAAATAGTTACGTAAGACTGGGAAGCAAACATGATAGTATTCCAAAAAGAACACCTATTATTTTTTTTAGCTGCTAGCTGAACAAAGGTAGCTACTGTACTTTATTACAGTTACACCTTAAGAAATGGTGCCATAAGCTGTGACGTCTACAGCTGGAAAAAAAAAACAGTAAAGAAAACAAGTGTGACCAGCACTTGACTGATCTCTGGCAGCTGGCCCTTACAGGGTCAGGACATTATGTGCTGCAGCACAAGGACATTTTAAGCACTCAAGTGACTCATAAGTAAAGTCATTTTGGAGCTTTTTAGCTCTAAACAGCAGCATTCCAAAATAAATGTTATGGGAGCAGACAGATATTCACCAGAACAGGGAAACATAAAACCAAACCTTCTTATATGTTTTCTCTCTGCTTGTACTCCGAGGCCCTCCCATCCCATTTTCAGTTGTGGTTGACATCTAAAAACACATATACACATTGAACAAATTTGTCATAATGTAGTTATTTCATAACTTTAAATAAAATAAAATCTAAAGCGGGATCAAGAGCATGAAGTTACCTTGACTAGCAGTATGCTGTGCCTGACAAACTGCGATCAGGGCGACAGCTCTTTGTTATCCCACTGTGCAATCATCAGGGGACCCTCTGCAAGAGAATAGGTGGGCAAAGAGTGACTATTATGCAATAAAAAACTTTGGGCAAAAACAAAAAGAAACAAAAAATAAAATAAAATCACAAAGATTGTGCAGTATGATAAGCAAAGCTGCTTCAGAGTTAAAATACAACAAGCGTTCAAGGGGGAATATGTCCACCAGCAAAAAGAACTTAATTAAGTGTGACAGACCTGCATTCCTTTCAGCAGAAGGGGTTTTTTTAGTTTGTTTTTTAACATCACTTTCCTGTTAATTACTGCCTTAAAAGATCATTTAACTCTGACAGTCACTCATGACACACGAAATGAAACTGTCTTGTTATGGAGCAGCAACGCTCTTCACTCCAACACCTCACAAACAACAGGATGTATACAAAATCTTAAAACTTGCACGTCATATTTGCACCTCACAGAGCTGCACAGTGTGTTTGAATGAACTAAAGCCCCCGGGGTTAAAGCCACTGCTCGGCTCACAGCACAACCAATTCCTTCCTTAGTTACAACACTCCAATCTTTTTTTCTGCGAATGTTCCCCCACGTATTTCACTGCACCGCTCCCTGCCACTCTGTCTCCCTCCTCCCAAATTATTTTGTTTTTGCTCTTTCATTACTTGGAGAAAATAAGGCAGAGCGACGTAAGTCAATTACACTGTTACTCGTGCCTGTCTTCTCAGTGAATGTACAAAACAGGCCATAGACAGGAAAACAAGAGATCAACAGAAAAACTGGCAAAATGTGGACTTTCTCTGACAAGCTCTGAACAGGCCTGCAGTCACCATGCCACCTGCATATAAATGCACCTGCAGGCCCATGAACATTCAGTGCACAATATCTTTCTGCGTCATCCTTGCCATGTCCTCCAGTCAACTGCTCAGTGACCAGCAGGCACATCTCTACCAGAGCACCAAGAATGTACAAGAAATTCACCACTGTGCAGCTGGACAGCATTTGGACAGTTTTACAGTCAAATGCAAATGTCAAATGTTTTGTACTTGCGTTACGTCCCATATATGTTAAGGCCGTGGTTAAAGTGGGCTTCAAACAGATATATGTGCTCTTTGGTGGACAGATAATTTGCACTCACTGATTCAGATATTAAAAGAATGCAGCCGACACCATGCACTCTTATCTCCAAACGGGAGTGTTATTGGCGCACCAGCTTTTTCCGTTGCTATAAACAAAACAAAATATATTTCAGCTGGATGCACAATGTTTGGCTTCCCATCAAATATGAAATCCTGTTATCGATCACGGGCTGTGTCATTAGGGGGTCAGTCTTCGTGATGAGACGTTGATCCACCTGAACCATTACTTCGTATGAGAGCCTGTGCGCTCTGAAGCTGAGGAATGTTAATGAGCCCGCTGACAGGCCAGTCTGGCTCTGTGCTCAGGCCGGGCCTGGGTGCTGGTGTCAAAATGAATTGTGTGGATCGCCCTCCCCACCCCCCACCCCCTCACCTGACCCCACACATCCCACTCGGTACTCGAGCAGACCGTTTCCAGAACAATCCATGAGAGGCCTGCAGCTGCAGTCAACAACAGCAGGGCTCTTGTTCACCTCTCAACAAAAGGGAGGCAGACAGATGGATGGACACATTGATGAAAATAGACGGATGGATGGATTATCGTAATCAGCCGTGACTTGCTGGTGCCACACACTCCCTTGGCAAACACCATTACAACATTAGAATATAACAAGAAAAGCTAGGAAGCACGGGAACAGTGTCACACCACTACCTTTCAAGAGACAATTGCATTTGTTTGTCCTACAAATAGATCAATCTGTGGTCAGATGTAACTACCCTCTATGCAAGTAATACAAATCCGTTAGTATCAGGAGCCGGATAAAGGGATCAGGGGTCCGGGTTACGAGATCATGCAGGTGTATTTAGAGAATTCAGAGGATATACAATGTGATATGTCCTGGTGACAGGAACTGTAGGGAGCCGGTAAGATCTGATCAGTCGATGGAGTCTGACTGATTATTGGCCAGTTAGGCACTAATGAACCTTTTTCAGGCAATGCACCATATGCACAGAACTGAGAAATCCATTTGTTTTTTTTTTGTTGTTGTTTTTTTTTTTTGTGAGTGGCATCAACAAATGCATCAAGACAGAACACTGACAAATACTTTTTTTTTCTGGTCAGTAAGTGCATCATGATGCCACAGTTGGGAAACATGTCCTCCATGTGGGAGGATCTACAGGTTCAAATTACATGAGGATAGTAGTCTTTATAAGTGGAAAATAAACAACCAAAACATCTGCGAACAATAAACTCAAAAGGAGGATCACCCTTCTGACCATTCCCACTGCTATGAAGTTTCATAGCTTTTGTTTGCTGTGAAGCAGAAAAACTGAGAAGCCAAAAAAATCAAGTTAATCTGACCTGGTTACTAGTTTATGGTGTTAATGTTTGCATTCATCAACTCAAGATATGGTAAATACACAAACAATTCTATGCGAAAGTATTCTGCCCCCTTGAACTTTTCAACCTTTTGCCACATTTCAGGTTCAAACATCAAAGATATAAAATTTCAATTTTTGGTCAAGAATTCCTTGCAAAACAGCTGGAGCTCAGTGAGGTTGGATGGAGAGCGTTTGTGAACAGCAGTCTTCAGCTCTTTCCACAGATGCTTGATTGGATTCAGGTCTGGACTTTGACTTGGCCGTTCTAACACCTGGATACGTTTATTTGTGAACCATTCCATTGTAGATTTGGATTTATGTTTTGGATCACTGTTGGAAGATAAATCTCCATCCCAGTCTCAGGTCTTCTGCAGACTCCAACAGGTTTTCTTCCAGAATGCTCCTGTATTTGGCTCTGTCCATCTTCCCATCAATTTTAACCATCTTCCCTGTCCCTGCTGAAGAAAAGCAGGCCCAAACCATGATGCTGCCACCACCATGTTTGACAGTGGGGATGGTGTGTTCAGGGTGATGAGCTGTGTTGCTTTTACACCAAACATATCATTTTGCATTGTGGCCAAAAAGTTTGATTTTGGTTTCATCTGACCAGAGCACCTTCTTCCACATGTTTGGTGTGTCTCCCAGGTGGCTTGTGGCAAACGTTAAATGAGACTTTTTATGGATATCTTTGAGAAATGGCTTTCTTCTTGCCATTCGTCCATAAAGGCCAGATTTGTGCAGTGTACGACTGATTGTTGTCCCATGGACAGACTCTCCCACCTCAGCTGTAGATCTCTGCAGTTCACCCAGAGTGATCATGGACCTCTTGGCTGCATCTCTGATCAGTCTTCTCCTTGTTCCAGATGACAGTTTAGAGGGACAGCCGGGTCTTGGTAGATTTGCAGTGGTCTGATACTCCTTCTATTTCAATATAATTGCTTGCTCAGTGCTCCTTGAGATGTTTAAAGCTTGGGAAATCTTTTTGTATCCACATCCAGCTTTAAACTTCTTTTTAAACAGTATCTGGGACCTGCCTGGTGTGTTCCTTGGTCTTCATGATGCTCTCTAAGCTTTAAACCAGAACCCTGAGACTATCACAGAGCAGGTGCATTTATACGGAGACTTGATTACACACAGGTGGATTCTATAACACTGGATCATTCAGAGATCCTCACTGAACTTCTGGAGTCAGTTTGCTGCACTGAAAGTAAAGGGGCCCAATAATATTGCACCCCCCACTTTTCAGTTTTTTATTTGTTAAAAAAGTTTAAAATATCCAATAAATTTTGTTCCACTTCACGATTGTGTCACATTTGTTGATTCTTGACAAAAAAATTAAAATTTTATATCTTTATGTTTGGAGCCTGAAATGAGAATCAACAGACTATTTCAATATATTTAAACTTCATTAATGAACAGACATGGAATACGGAGTCATGTGATAGAAGTCTAATTCGATTAGTAGTCTCATAGTCGACACAAAGTCCTGTTGACTATTAGATACTTCTATCAGATTGCCTGTTGTGGGTGTTCTCTACTGGCCGAGGAAAATACAAGTGTAATAATGAAACTTTTGTTTAGGACTTTGGCGCAGAGGGTTGAGTTTTTAGCAGTTATGTTCTTGCCTGTGTCGTGTACTGCTACAGAGTATGCTCTCATTTGTTGTGATGCAGCAGCAGTAGATTTTGTCACGCTTTACTGGTGGTCCGTTTTCTTGGTGTTTTCTTAAAGTCATTCCTCTCCACTGTCGTCTTGTACTTGCTCAGCATGGGGGAAGAGAAGGGAAGTTTTGATGCAATCTGATGGATTTCTTATCTATGCTTCTCTTTTATATAGTTACATTAGGTCAATTTTGGATTGACTCAGTTGGAATGAATTGCATTACAGCTTGATTAGACTGCACTTAATTTGGACTGCATTGCACTCGTGTGGCCTAATTTCTGTGTAAAGTAGAAGATTTTGTTTCAAAATTACGCTATGCAAATAAAAATGAACTGAACTCAATTTTGAGCATTTCTTTTTTAGTGCCTGATGTTAATAGAGCTTTGCTGTTGCTGGCTATGCTGAAGCTGTATTATTTCACCTTCTGCTGAGTTATTTTATTTTATTCTGAAGTTTATTGTGAGACTGACCCACTTGTCACTGCTGATAAATGAGCTTTAATATGTGTGTACAGTGTTTAGAGGTAGCTAGAAGGAGGAACGAGGAAGAATACTGAGCTTAATATTGCAATGCTTTGTGATGGACAGGCTTCCTCTTTGACCATCTTACACTGCATGCTGACTAGTCACGCTGCTTCGTCTGTGTCAAATCAAGCTCCTTGGCAGATGGTATCATACAGTGTAACTGGATGTAGAGCCAAATGAGTAAAATGATCCAACTGGTCGATTAAAAAGGAAACAATACTTGAAAGTCCAGATGTAAATGAAAAATACTGAGAACTGGCTCATGTAGAAGAGCTTGTGTTTAGTTTTATTTCTGTGCCTTTGCAATTATGAAGCAAGGTCATAGACATGTTATGCTTCAATAACTAAAACTATGCAGCAATGTGTCTGACGATGAAGACCACAGGGAAATTTAAAGGAAATGAGGAAAATTACAGTCTGGATCCAGATCCTGGCAAACAAATAAACCTCACTTGGATAAGAAAACTACCCAGAGACACTAAAAAAGTCTTTGTGAGATTCTAGACTTGATCAACACTTCTTTTTATGCACTAATCTTTCTTACTTGTTAAAAATTTTGTGAGTCAGATTTTTAACAAGGGGCTAAATAAATAAACTTTGCTCACTTACCTCTCCCTTATGTTCATAAACAAACGTATTCTCACTAGTCCCACACCCGTCTAAGAACCTCTTTCACCCTTCAAACAAACACTCTTGAGAGCAGATCAAACACTGGCTCTCATACCATATCTCCTCCATGGTTTCAGTTACTGCCAAGGATGCCAGTCGGTCCCTGTGGAAGTCAAATAGCAGCTCTTCACTAGCCAAGCAGTCCTGTCAAGGAAAACACACTGCTGAGTGGAGACATGAGCCATCTGGCTGAATAAATCTGAACTGTGAGTCCAAGAAGATGAAATACATGATTTAAAAATCATTTTTCTACCAGTTATAAATTAAGATTCTTTGCAAAATATGACAAAACTTGGAAGATTTCTCACAGAAGTAGGTTTTCAAATATTTCTGAGCTGGAAGGTGTTCAGTCAAGGAGGCTACCACAGTTTCTGTCACCGGGACACAGATGCCACAAATAGGCTCCTTTTTGCTCTGCTTTGTTTAAGTCCCCAGATACTATTGGATTACAGCAGCAGACTTGAGACATAATGGAGAATCAATAGCAGAGCAGCAATGCAGAGCGCTCAGGACCAATCTGCTGGGCTGCCATGACCCCCACAATCACCAGCTGAGATGTTAGATAAGCACATAGATCTGGATTTGGTCAGATACAATAAAGAAGATGCATGTGCACTCAGCTTAGCTCAGCCTTAAGGGGATCAGCTTCATCAACTTAACTGTTCTCATCCCCGTTAAGGCCTTAAAACTCGAGGAATATATTCAGTTTTACTCTTGACTTAATTTTGGGTCAAATCTCTTTTCAGTCTAAAAAAAAAGAGCACACAACTTCCATGTACCATGCACGATAAGATCCACAGAAATGAAGTGAAACGATGAATTAAAGAAAACACAGACTCACAGTACTGTGAGTGTGTCATTTAAGGGTTGGACTTACTAAGAAAAAGTTCATGGCGTGAACAGGTTTTTGCGTGTACGTGTGAGTACATATTTGGCGAAGGAAGGGAGGACATCTAAAATAGTTTTTTTTTGTGAAATGAGTTATGACTTTTTATGAATCATGAGTTTGGGAAATTATCACCGAGTTGTGTAGTCACCTGCCACCACAAAATCATATTGATAACCACAAGCATGTGGATTTTCTGGCCCATCTCTCATCTTAGAGACAAACCACACATTACCCACATTTCACATCAACATCTGGAGGTGTGTTTGTTTTTACCGTCCCTCCAACAGGAGTTGTGATGCAGCGTCACACATAGTGCCTGCTATCACCAGGCGCTCTGCAGCACTGCAGAGCTTGGAAGGAGGGTTGCATGGTCAAATGTGATTAAAGATCTAGGCTGCACCAGCAGCCCACAAGGGCGGTTTATCGGATAAATTAACAACTTGAGGACAACTGTTATTTGAGAATTTAGCCAAATGAAAAGACTGGGAAACTACCTGAACATGGCAGGCATGTTCCTTGGGGAATACTGAGATAAAATGAGACATGGATATTAAACACTTAGGGACAATCTTTCTAGAGTGCTGCTGGCAAAGGTGCCAGAACAGATAACTGAGGTTTATCCTCTGTAACCGTGAGAAATACTGGACCAAAAAAAATTAGACAATCATGAAACAACCAGAGGAGCAAATGTTGGTTTAAAATGTGCACATTTTAGCTTAATGCAGTGTACCATTTAAAAAACATCTATCTCTAAACATGTATTCTATTCTGCTGCCTCATAATGTGTGTCTGACCTTTGTGGCTACATAAAAAAGAGAAACAAAAAGTGTGTGCCTGTGGTTGGAGGGTGCTTTGACCTTTCGGATGTGACATGAGCAGAAACAATCAGCTACGCAGAAGGAGGGAATGAAAACGTCAGAGGAGGAGGACAATGACAGCCACAAACAGAGATGCAAAATGTGCGATTGTCATGATCACTCCAGGCCGTAGTTTGATTTCTCACGCCCTTTTCCCCTCACGTCTGTCTTCCCCATTACTTTGTTTGTGTTTGTGCATGTGTGGGTGTATCTGGGTGTGGTACGTCTGCTCCCTGGCAACTACCTGGCTCTGCTGGATCTCATCAGCTCATCTCCAGCCGTATATCATACTCAGGCCTAAACCAGGAACATTTCAAGCTGTTTCTCACACATATCCCTGTCTTCCTGCAAATCTGTTAATGTACCCCAGACCACTGCCACCACTGCCTTTCCTGTCTCCCTCTCTGCCTGCTGTCAGCAGTCAGCCCGTCATTCAGCATCATCGCTGATCACCTGTATGCACCATTCATCAATGCAAATCAGGTCCTACCAATAAATCCCTTCAAGCCACTCCTTCTGTGCCTGCTTTAGGGTCCAGTTACCAGTGCCTCGTGACAGTGATAAGTGTAAATAGTCAGTTGTGGTTTCTTCTCATGACTAATCCTATCAGTCCCACAACAGGAGAACATGTCAACTTTTATTCAATACAAAGTCACAATTCTTGAAAATAGATGAAAAGAAGAAAAATTATTTCAGCAGAAAGTTATTAAAAGACATCCAGCAGAAGAATAAATATACTGGAGTTGAAAGACTCACAGAAACTAAGGAGAGGATTTCATTGTGTGTATTTGTAATTCAGAGAGCGTTTCACTCAAGTTCCACTCTGCATGGAAAGTAGCGAGGAGGAGGTCACCCTCTGTGTCCAGAGAGTCACATGATTCAGTTGAGGGAATGGATGGGGCTGAGCGAAACATAGAGGCAAGTATATAGAAAGAGAACAGAGACAATGCTCTTTAAAGACACAGAAGCAGTCCCAAAAGAGTGATACAGCCCAGCACTACTCTCTCACAGACAATGACATACTACAGCGAGCGTCTATGTTCCAACACCTGACACATCTGTGCCAGCTATATTCAGAAAATCATAGCCATGGAAAACACATGGCACAAAGACAATGAGAGACAGAGTGTCCTATCTCAACCAAGCCCATCTTTGTTACTCTCTGACAGAGTCCAAAGGTCCTCTTTATCTCCTTTAAGCCACAGGGGAAGATATGGAGGTTTATAACATATGCATATCAAAGTAAACAGAAATGGTTGTATGATTTTTGGAAGAAATCAGTTAAATGTGTAAGAGGGAGCGATAGGAGGAATTTGATTATGACCAATTTCTACATTTTTTGACTGTTTTATCTAGATGGATTGTCTACACGTAGTCAGCCTTCTTCCTTTTCATTTATCTTTCCATTTCTTTCCTTTCTTTCACTCTCTTTCCTTTCTTTCACTCTAGCACCATAGGGTTCCCTGAGTGGGCATCTGCAAACTTTGCTTTTATCAGGAAAGTGGGAGGGAGGAAATGGGGAACTCGGCAGGGCCAAAGCAACAACAACAACAAACATCACAACCTCCAAATAATCTGAATTCCTGCGAGGCTGCCAACCCACCGCTCTGCCAGCAGCCTCAACCAACCAACCGTTGTGCAGAGCAGAACAATTATGGGCCAATCATCTCTGCCGGCTTCCTTCGAGAATTTTCCTTACACCACACACTCCCAAAAGTCGACGTGCTGTTTGGTCAGGGAGGGGGAGGGACTACATTTTGGAGGTCATTAAGATCACACTGATAATGCTGGGAAGTTCTGCATCCGTGCTCAGCGGCTACACAGTGAATGAAGAGGGTTTTAAACACTGATTTGACTGCACAGAATGTGACCGGTAGTCTAATGGATATACCAAAAGGTGATATGACCTATGATGTGTTGTGGAAGAACGTTGCTGGGTGGTTTGTGTCACAGAGGCTGAAAAGTCAAGTAGCATGAAATACTTTTCTAACATTTTAGTAGAATGTGTGGCATTTTATTCAAACCATTAATAAAATCAGGTGAGTGGCAAAAATGATTTTTGAAGACAGTACCTGGTGTTTCTGTTACTACTACATACTAACAGACTGTTTGCATCACATGTATATGAAAATAAAATCGAACTTTAACACCTGGATTTGATCAAATCAACACCTCTATCCTATAAGGATCTGAATGTCGAACATGAAGCCTGATGAAAAAAAAAACAAAGCCCCTTACAGGTGTCACCATGAATACATACTTCCTACAGTCGAGTTGACTGATGAACTGTATACATGCACAGTAGACTGAAGTAAATAAGTAAAATTCTTCTATTTCAAAGTTTGGGAAATATCCAAAAATTAAGAAGGACTCTGACTCTAGATTTGATTTTGAGTTCTGTGAAAAAAGACTGACAAAGATGAGGATATCAATGGAAGCTGAACCCGGTGGCCATGCAGAGTAATACATGGATAGCCACTCACATTTCCATCACTACGACCCAGTGGGAACTTCATATACCATATATGCCGACAGGTGCAATTAGGTAGGATGGCACTCACATTAAGAGCCAGTAAAAGGTGAAGAATGGCCACCAGAATGATGTGAGATGTAAGATCCCAGCAGCATTAGATTGTAAAAACAACATTCATCGAAAACATAAGCATATGATTTCCAAGTGTAAAATTGATTCACTGCCCTTTTTTATATACACTTGGCATATTTCACTTTCACAATTGAAAGTGAAGTCTACAAGGATGAACAATTTTCACAGTACCTTGGTCATACATACAGTTTATGAGCAGTAACAAAGAGATGACGAACTCTGGATTCTACGGTTCAACCTTTTTCACAGTCCGAATAAAAAAAAAATAAGTTGATTACATAGTCCTCCTGACTCATGACTGAGGTCTTGTGTCAAATGTGGTATGTGCTGACATGAGTGGAGCCAAGCCAACAAACGTAGACAATAAAACGGTTAACAGAGAGAGAACAGTCCACACTGCGCTTAAACGGAGGTACAGCACAACTGAGTGGTGAGGAGCTTAAAAAAATTATCTGATCACTAAAATGACTGGTTGAACTCATCACTCACTAAGCTTTCTTCTTTTTGAAAAGTGCTTTGATTCACACCAGAACTAAATGCATCTGACTCTTTTAAATCAGTCATCGGAAGCTATTCAGAGGAAACCTACAGGGTACTGATTGTAAATAACAACAATAAAATCACTAAGCCTGCTAGTTACAATAATATGCATTTGCTGACACAGACTGAAAGTCTGAAAGGGCCAAATTTAACTATGACAGATATGGTGAGCTACCTTTTAGAAATGGCGTCTCCACCCCAGATACAAGTTTATTCGTAAATCTCACTCTGTAACTGCCATGAGTAAAATTCAAAATTCATCAGAAATGTTAAAGTTGTGTGACTGTGTCAAAAAAAAAAAATGCAGATTTGTCATGATATCATCAACAGATAATTTAGATTCTCAAATTATGTCAGAATCCAGATTAAAAATCAGATACAATCTCACCATAATAAAAGCTAACACTCTTGTTGGAGCACATTTCATGCTTAATGGCAAAATTTAGTAAATGATTAAGCCAAGTAACTTTGACCAATAAAAATTAATTACTGCTCGCCACAGCGAAGGCCTGGCACTGACTGAGGAAAACTTTGAAAAGGAGTGCGGGAGAGGGGGAGGGGTAATTTAACAGTCAAAAGATCGGTCGTTCGATCCCCTGCCAGTAGCACACACACTCATGGAACTTGACATCTGATAGGTTCTTCAGTACGAGTGTAAAATAGACAAAAAACGCACAAAGTTGGGCCAAAAAACAAGAGAGTGGGCTGTTCAAAGAACATCCATAATAGCTGCGTGTTGGGTCAGAGAGATAATTCACCGTTATAATAAATAAAACTCAATAATTGAATCCACTACAGAAACTGAAGCAAAAATAAATCAAAATGGCATGATGCTACATGTGAGCTGAGAAGAAAGAACAGAAAGGCCCTGGTGAATATCCTGAGAAAGAAGACAAATGCTTCTTTCATACTTTCACCTCAGAGCACTTTGTATGAAGCGTTTTATCTGGCTTCATCACAGACGCTGGTGGGACTTGTCTGACAGAGGTTATAGTAGCACTGGAGTTCACACCAGACACACACAAACAAGACCAGATTTCATGGTCACAGCACAGTGAGGCATTTTCTTAGAGGACAATGAATGTAACCAGAGGCTTCATAGGGGCAACACCCCTGTGTGGACACCCGGCACATCATCATTACGAGGAATGAGATACGGAGAACTGTTTACTTATGTAACTGCTTTAATGAGGCTCATGTGCCTGTTATTTTGGTCCTATAACTACTCGGATCCTATTGTACAGTACAGGCACAGTACATACAGCGCTGTTTGACCCAAAAATCACGAGACGAGGCTACAAGCCCAAGAGCGTCAAACTGTTGTGCTACTGTACCTCTTCACAGGAAGCTCATACAGCAGGATAAAGATACACCACTTGATCTAAAAAGGCAGCTCTCTCTTTTGTGTCACTGATGAATGCTTACACTTCCAGTCAGCATTACTTATTAAAAGGAGTCTGATGCGCCACAGTGCATGCCCAAGATGGGAAAAGGGCTGATAAATGTGTCACTTCTGCTGCTACTCAGGTGGAAAATATTACATAATGCACAGATGCCTCACTGTGACATGCAACACAGAGCGAGGGCAGCAGGCAGCACAGGAGGAAAACCCAGGTGTTACTTCTGAGGAGAAAGCAGGGAATTTGCATGAGTCGCTTTCCCTTTCAAACATCCTGCGAATCGGACTGACCAACCTGGACCAACTCAAATGACTCTCAGTCAAATCAGGAAGATAAAGGAGGTTCATAAAGGTAAATACACACCCTTGTGTTTTTCCTGTCGCCTGCTCTGAAACCACTAAGATTTGCATGACTGTTCTGTTTTTACAATGTAAAGTACGTCAGACTTTTACTTGAACTAATGAGCTGTGTCTCAGTCTGCAATACTCGAATGGACAATCACAAGACACTTTTGACGTATGATGATTTATTTGACCCTTTCCAGTCCTAAACGCACGCACTTCACCCTTCAGCCCCCTGGGCTGCTCTAAACTCAGATTAAAGTTAAGACAAAGACGATCAATTGCAATGCTCAAACAAGAAATTCGTTCATCAGCTCAGAAAACCTCGAGTGCCCTTTCTTACAGGGCACATTTATTATTGAACAGATGATAGCAACATAAGGTAAAAATGTGCTCTAAAAACAGAGAAAATCTGCTCATCATGATCATGATCTCGCTCTCTTTTTCTATTATGACAAAGTTATAACACATGATTAAGTTTGGCTAATATGCAGCATTATGTCAATGATCTGTGATGAACGAGAGTCTGGATCCTTCACTGACACCAGCACTGGTAAACTCACTCCCTGCTACCCTCGCACACTGAGTGGCTCTCAGTCTCCCAGAATAACATACCAGATAGCTTGTTGTCTCTTTTTAGCTTTGGTCTGGCCGAGTTATTCCATAATTGTTACAGTCCAGTGAATCCTTTGGTGGTGGTGGTATGGATCAGAGGTGAGGGGTCTGCGGAGACACTGGCAGCCAGTTACCAGCAGAGAAATGTAGCACTTCACTGTAAAGAGCAGTGATAATGTGACAGATACTGAAGCTCATGCCAGAGTCAGTCTAATAATGCACAATGATGTTCAGCTTGGAACACAGAGAAACCAGTCTGACTCTCTGACCAGCAGCACAAACGGATCCAGCAGCAGACCGCACCAACACAGGGAAGCTTTTGAGACATTTATTTTCAGATATTAAAAGAATTGTCTGGCCATGAAATGATTTTGACACTACTATTAGGATTATTCTACATTTGGACACCATTACCCAACTTGAAGTTTGCCTTATTTCACATCAAAACGTGCCAGACATTTTTACAGAAACTTTTCCTTGTTGTTGTAAATAAAAACATTCACAGCATACAAAAACCAAGTGGCTTTCCAACGCTTACAGCAAGGAGTAAAAAATGAGTTCATCTGAAAAATTAAACCAGCAGTGATTCCATGAAGAGGTCATGGGACACCCCCCTTCCAATCTCACATCTCCACAAAGAATAAAACAAACTGTAAAAACAAACTGACAGAAATATGCCACTATAATATGACCTTCTCTCTTCGGCTGGACTTTTTTTTTTTTTTTTTTTTTCTAAAGAAATGGAGCGAGAACGCTTTGTATCGGGCCAGAAGCAGAACAGCTGGAAGCTTTGGCTCAGTTAGAGTACACCTGCGCTTTTTCACCTGTCGTGACAGCAGTTAGATGTTGACACTCTGAGACAGCAGCCGTCAGTAACAGCAGTCATTATCAAAATCCCGTGTCAATAAATCCCAACAAGATATTTTAAGCTTTTTTGTCTGATAAATCAAACTCACAGTCTCCGTCTTCTCCTCGGTCGTCTCGTGGAAATGTTTTTTCCTGAGTGGCTGCTGCGGTCCTCGCGGAAAGCCTTTGCCTCGAGCGGATAAATGAATGCAGTTCCGTGTTGTGAGCCAGAGAAGCAGCTGTGCTTCCCTCCACAGCAGTCTGAGTGCGTGTGCGTGTGCTGCTGGACAGAGTCTCCTCTGCTGAGAGCAGCGAGGAGCTCCGTGCGCCTCTGCTGCGCTCCTGCCCTGCCTGTTCACAGGGAAAACCCGTTCCATGGCGCCCTCTGTCGGCTGAAAAGGGTTTAATGAGGCAAATATGTTTCTCAAAACTTCCAAGCAAAAAGAGGTCTGTTGATGAGGAGCTGACTGAATGAATCAGCTTTAGTCTTGGGTTTGGTGTCAACAGAAACAGCTGTCCTCTGTATAGTTCTGGCACTGATCCACTCTCTCTTGTACAGTAACAACCAACGACAAGAGTAGGCCTACTCTGCTCTTGTATGGATTTTAATACTTTTTAATTTTTTTTCATAGAAAAAGATAAGATAAATAAACGGAGAGATTTGGCTATTTGAATTGAATAGCACCTCAAAACTTCCTTTATGACAGCCTTTTCAGTTTGACTCTGGCTGCCAGTTGGAAAACATGTTATTTGATGAGCTGTTTGAATTTGCAGCGTACTGTGACATCACAGATCCAGATCAGAGAAGAATCATGCCCACCTCAGCTGTATTAGGGTTTACCACTGAAGCGGGTAGCACAGAACTGTGGCCAGGGCTGGACTGGGACCAAAAAATGGCCCGGGCATTTTTGATCCCTGGCGGCCCATCATACGCCGGGGATCAAAAATGCCGGTTATTTATACGATATGCGGAAGCACATGCTGCATGTTGTATACTATGTGCACATAGTGAAGTTTCAAAAATTAAAATAAAGTGGTGTTAGTGTCACTAGTGTTACTTCTGTCTACCAATTATTTATCATGCATTTCAGCAAAGCAATGTTTCACTAATATTTTTATGTAAATTGGACACCAAATCTACTCAAAGCATTATTTGACAACAAAGACTAAACCACACACACACACAAACACACACACACAAACACACACACCAGTCAGGAAGGCCGAGTGGTCTAAGGCGCTGCGTTCAGGTCGCAGTCTCCCCTTGAGGCGTGGGTTCAAATCCCACTTCTGACAGCTTTATCGTTGAGTCCCAGTTGCTTCAACATCCAATGTAAAACCTGAGCCGAACCACTTCGCTGTGGAGACTGAAATAGAATATGCAACTGGCTATCCGTCTGTCCATCTAACCAACTGGCTAGTGGTCTGTCCATCTATCCAACTGGCTATCCATCTGTCCATCTATCCAACTGGCTGTTTGTCTAACCATCTGTCCATCTTTCCAACTGGCTGTTCGTCTAACCATCTGTCCATCTATCCAACTGGCTATCTGTCTGTCCATCTATCCAACTGGCTATCCGTCTGTCCATCTATCCAACTGGCTAGTGGTCTGGCTATCCGTCTGTCCATCTATCCTACTGGCTATTCGTCTGGCTATCTGTCTGACCATCTATCCAACTGGCTATCCACTGGTCCATCTATCCAACTGGCTGTTTCGTCTATCCATCTATCCAACTGGCTTTTCGTCTGACCATCTATCCAACTGGCTATCCGTCTATCTATCTAACCAACTGGCTAGTGGTCTGTCCATCTATCCAACTGGCTGTTCGTCTAACCATCTGTCCATCTTTCCAACTGGCTGTTCGTCTAACCATCTGTCCATCTATCCAACTGGCTATCTGTCTGTCCATCTATCCAACTGGCTATTCGTCTGTCTCTATCCACTGCTATCCATCTATCCAACTGGCTAGTGGTCTGGCTATCTGTCTGTCCATCTATCCTACTGGCTATTCGTCTGGCTATCTGTCTGACCATCTATCCAACTGGCTATCCGTTTGTCCATCTATCCAACTGGATTTCCGTCTGTCCATCTATCCAACTGTCTATTCATCTATCTATCTAACCAACTGGCTATTTGTCTGTACATCTATCCAACTGGCGATTCTTCTGTCCAACTGTCTATTCATCTATCTATCTGTCTGACCAACTGGCTATTCGTCTGTACGTCTATCTACCAATGCGTACACACACCAGTCAGGATGGCCGAGCAGTCTAAGGCGCTGCGTTCAGGTGGCAGTCTCCCCTTGAGGCGTTGGTTCAAATCCCACTTCCGACAGCACTTCATCGTCAGGTTTGGCCTTGAGTCCCAGTTGCTTCAACATCCAATGTAAAACCTGAGCCGAATCAATCATGTGAATCACTTCGCTGTGGAGACTGAAATAGAATATGCAACTGGCTATCGTTCTGTCCATCTATCCAACTGGCTATCCATCTGTCCATCTATCCAACTGGCTGTTCGTCTAACCATCTGTCCATCTATCCAACTGGCTAGTGGTCTGTCTATCCATCTATCCAACTGGTTTTTCGTCTGACCATCTATCCAACTGGCTATCTATTTGTCCATCTATCCAACTGGCTAGTGGTCTGTCCATCTGTCCAACTATCTAATCAATTGGCTATTCATCTGGCTGTTCCTCTATCCAACTGGCGAGTGGTCTGTCCATCTATCCAACTGGCGATTAGTCTATCCATCTATCCAACTGGCTGTTCGTCTATCCATCTATCCAACTGGCTTTTCGTCTGACCATCTATCCAACTGGCTAGTGGTCTATCCAGCTGGCTAGATGGCCGAGCGGTCTAAGGCGCTGCATTCAGGTTGCAGTCTCCCCTTGAGGCGTGGGTTCAAATCCCACTTCTGACAGCACTTTATCATTGAGTCCCAGTTGCTTCAACATCCAATGTAAAACCTGAGCCGAATCAATCGTGTGAATCACTTCGCTGTGGAGACTGAAATAGAATATCTAACTGGCTATTCGACTGTCCATCTATCCAACTAGCGATTTGTCTGTCCCTCTATCCAAATGGCTATTCGACTGTCCATCTATCCAACTAGTGATTCGTCTATCCATCTATCCAACTGGCTATCTGTCTGTCCATCTATCCTACTGGCTATCCGTCTGTCCATCTATCCTACTGGCTATCTGTCTGACCATCTATCCAACTGGCTGTTCGTCTATCCATCTATCCAACTGGCTTTTCGTCTGACCATCTATCCAACTGGCTATCCAGCTTTCCGTCTGTCCATCTATCCAAATGGCGATTCGTCTGTCCATCTATCCAATTGGCTATTCGTCTGTCCGTCTATCCAAATGGCGATTCGTATGTTCCTCTATCCAACTGGCTATCCGTCTGTCCATCTATCCAACTGGCGATTCGTCTGTCCATCTATCTAACTGGCTATCCGTCTATCCAAATGGCTATTCGACTGTCCATCTATCCAACTAGCGATTCGTCTGTCCCTCTATCCAACTGGCTGTTCGTCTATCCATCTATCCAACTGGCTATCCGTCTGTCCATCTAACTAACTGGATTTCTGTCTGTCCATCTATCCAACTGGCTTTTCGTCTGACCATCTATCCAACTGGCTATCTATTTGTCCATCTATCCAACTGGCTAGTGGTCTGTCCAGCTATCCATCTGTCCATCTATCCAACTGGCTGTTCGTCTGACCATCTGTCCATCTATCCAACTGGCTAGTGGTCTGTCCATCTATCCAACTGGCTATTCCTCTATCTATCTAACCAACTGGCTATCTCTCTGACCAACTATCCAACTGTCTGTCCATCTAACAAACTGGATTTCTCTCTGTCCATCTATCCAACTGTCTATTCATCTATCTATCTATCTATCTAACCAACTGGCTATTCATCTGTACGTCTATCTACCAATGTGTACACTCACACACACGCACACAAACAAAAACACACCAGTCAGGATGGCCGAGCGGTCTAAGGCGCTGCGTTCAGGTCGCAGTCTCCCCTTGAGGCGTGGGTTCGAATCCCACTTCTGACAGCTCTTTATCGTCAGGTTTGGCCTTGAGTCCCAGTTGCTTCAACATCCAATGTAAAACCTGAGCCGAATCAATCGTGTGAATCACTTCGCTGTGGAGACTGAAATAGAATATCCAACTGGCTATCCAGCTATCCGTCTGTCCATCTATCCAAATGGCGATTCGTCTGTCCATCTATCCAATTGGATATTCGTCTGTCCGTCTATCCAAATGGCGATTCGTATGTTCCTCTATCCAACTGTCTATTCATCTATCCATCTATCCAACTGGCTATCCGTCTGTCCATCTATCCAACTGGCAATTCGTCTGTCCATCTATCTAACTGGCTATCCGTCTGTCCGTCTATCAAAGTGGCTATTCGACTGTCCATCTATCCAACTAGCGATTCGTCTGTCCCTCTATCCAACTGGCTGTTCGTCTATCCATCTATCCAACTGGCTATCCGTCTGTCCATCTAACCAACTGGATTTCTGTCTGTCCATCTATCCAACTGTCTATTCATCTATCTATCTGTCTGACCAACTGGCTATTCGTCTGTACGTCTATCTACCAATGCGTACACACAAACACCCACCAGTCAGGATGGCCGAGCGGTCTAAGGCGCTGCATTCAGGTAGCAGTCTCCCCTTGAGGCGTGGGTTCAAATCCCCCTTCTGACAGCACTTTATCGTTGAGTCCCAGTTGCTTCAACATCCAATGTAAAACCTGAGCCGAATCACTTCGCTGTGGAGACTGAAATAGAATATCCAACTGGCTATCTGTCTGGCTCTCCATCTATCCAAGTGGCTATTCATCTGTCCATCTAACCAACTGGATTTCTCTCTATCCAACTGTCTATTCATCTATCTATCTGTCTGACCAAGTGGGTATTCATCTGTACGTCTAGCTACCAATGTGTACACCCACCAGTCAGGATGGCCGAGTGGTCTAAGGCGCTGCTTTCAGGTTGCAGTCTCCCCTTTAGGCGTGGGTTCAAATCCCACTTCTGACAGCACTTCATCGTCAGGTTTGGCCTTGAGTCCCAGTTGCTTCAACATCCAATGTAAAACCTGAGCCGAATCAATCGTGTGAATCACTTCGCTGTGGAGACTGAAATAGAATATCTAACTGGCTATTCGACTGTCCATCTATCCAACTAGCGATTCGTCTGTCCCTCTATCCAAATGGCTATTCGAATGTCCATCTATCCAACTAGCGATTCGTCTATCCAACTGGCTATCCTACTGGCTATTGGTCTGGCTATCTGTCTGACCATCTATCCAACTGGCTATCCGTCTGTCCATCTATCCAACTGGCTGTTCGTCTATCCATCTATCCAACTGGCTTTTCGTCTGACCATCTATCCAACTGGCTATCCAGCTTTCCGTCTGTCCATCTATCCAAATGGCGATTCGTCTGTCCATCTATCCAATTGGCTATTCGTCTGTCCGTCTATCCAAATGGCGATTCGTATGTTCCTCTATCCAACTGGCTATCCGTCTGTCCATCTATCCAACTGGCGATTCGTCTGTCCATCTATCTAACTGGCTATCCGTCTGTCCCTCTATCCAACTGGCTGTTCGTCTGACCATCTATCCAACTGGCTATCCGTCTGTCCATCTAACTAACTGGATTTCTGTCTGTCCATCTATCCAACTGGCTTTTCGTCTGACCATCTATCCAACTGGCTATCTATTTGTCCATTTATCCAACTGGCTAGTGGTCTGTCCAGCTATCCATCTGTCCATCTATCCAACTGGCTGTTCGTCTGACCATCTGTCCATCTATCCAACTGGCTAGTGGTCTGTCCATCTATCCAACTGGCTATTCGTCTATCTATCTAACCAACTGGCTATCTGTCTATCTACCTAACCAACTGGCTATCCGTCTGTCCATCTAACCAACTGGATTTCCGTCTGTCCATCTATCCAACTGTCTATTCATCTATTTATCTAACCAACTGGCTATTTGTCTGTACATCTATCCAAATGGCGATTCGTCTGTCCAACTGTCCAACTGTCTATTCATCTATCTATCTGTCTGACCAACTGGCTATCCGTTTGTCCATCTATCCAACTGGCTGTTCGTCTATCCATCTATCCAACTGGCTTTTCGTCTGACCATCTATCCAACTGGCTGTTCGTCTGACCATCTGTCCATCTATCCAACTGGCTATTTGTCTATCTACCTAACCAACTGGCTATCCGTCTGTCCATCTAACCAACTGGATTTCCGTCTGTCCATCTATCCAACTGTCTATTCATCTATCTATCTAACCAACTGGCTATTTGTCTGTACATCTATCCAAATGGCGATTCGTCTGTCCATCTGTCCAACTGTCTATTCATCTATTTATCTGTCTGACCAACTGGCTATTCCTCTGTACGTCTATCTACCAATGCGTACACACACCAGTCAGGATGGCCGAGCGGTCTAAGGCGCTGCATTCAGGTTGCAGTCTCCCCTTGAGGCGTGGGTTCAAATCCCACTTCTGACAGCACTTCATCGTCAGGTTTGGCCTTGAGTCCCAGTTGCTTCAACATCCAATGTAAAACCTGAGCCCAATCAATCGTGTGAATCACTTCGCTGTGGAGACTGAAATAGAATATGCAACTGGCTATCCGTCTGTCCATCTATCCAACTGGCTATCCGTCTGTCCAACTGGCTAGTGGTCTGGCTATCCGTCTGTCCATCTATCCTACTGGCTATTCGTCTGGCTGTCTGTCTGACCATCTATCCAACTGGCTTTTCGTCTGACCATCTATCCAACTGGCTATCTATTTGTGCATCTATCCAACTGGCTAGAGGTCTGTCCATCTATCCAACTGGCAATTCATCTGTCCAACTATCTAATCAATTGGCTATTCATCTGGCTGTTCGTCTATCCAACTGGCGAGTGGTCTGTCCATCTATCCAACTGGCTGTTCGTCTATCCAACTGGCTTTTCGTCTGACCATCTATCCAACTGGCTATTGGTCTATCCATCTATCCAACTGGCTAAATGGCCGAGCAGTCTCAGGCGCTGCATTCAGGTTGCAGTCTCCCCTTGAGGCGTGGGTTCAAATCCCACTTCTGACAGCACTTCATCGTCAGGTTTGGCCTTGAGTCCCAGTTGCTTCAACATCCAATGTAAAACCTGAGCCGAATCAATCGTGTGAATCACTTCGCTGTGGAGACTGAAATAGAATATGCAACTGGCTATCCGTCTGTCCATCTATCCAACTGGCTATCCATCTGTCCATCTATCTGACTGGCTGTTCGTCTAACCATCTATCCATCTTTCCAACTGGCTATCCATCTGTTCATCTATCCAACTGGCTATCCGTCTATCCAACTGGCTAGTGGTTTGGCTATCCGTCTGTCCATCTATCCTACTGGCTATTCGTCTGGCTATCTGTCTGACCATCTATCCAACTGGCTGTTCGTCTATCCATCTATCCAACTGTCTTTTCCTCTGACCATCTATCCAACTGGCTATCTATTTGTCCATCTATCCAACTGGCTAGAGGTCTGTCCATCTATCCAACTGGCAATTCATCTGTCCAACTATCTAATCAATTGGCTATTCATCTGGCTGTTCGTCTATCCAACTGGCGAGTGGTCTGTCCATCTATCCAACTGGCAATTAGTCTATCCATCTATCCAACTGGCTGTTCGTCTATCCATCTATCCAACTGGCTTTTCGTCTGACCATCTATCCAACTGGCTAGTGGTCTATCCATCTATCCAACTGGCTAGATGGCCGAGCGGTCTAAGGCGCTGCATTCATGGTTGCAGTCTCCCCTTGAGGCGTGGGTTCAAATCCCTCTTCTGACAGCACTTTATCGTTGAGTCCCAGTTGCTTCAACATCCAATGTAAAACCTGAGCCAAATCAATTGTGTGAATCACTTCGCTGTGGAGACTGAAATAGAATATGCAACTGGCTATCCGTCTGTCCATCTAACCAACTGGCTAGTGGTCTGTCCATCTATCCAACTGGCTATCCATCTGTCCGTCTATCCAACTAGCTGTTCGTCTAACCATCTGTCCATCTTTCCAACTGGCTATCCGTCTGTCATCTATCCAACTGGCTAGTGGTCTGGCTATCCGTCTGTCCATCTATCCTACTGGCTATTCGTCTGGCTATCTGTCTGACCATCTATCCAACTGGCTGTTCGTCTATCCATCTATCCAACTGGCTTTTCGTCTGACCATCTATCCAACTGGCTATCTATTTGTCCATCTATCCAACTGGCTAGAGGTCTGTCCATCTATCCAACTGGCAATTCATCTGTCCAACTATCTAATCAATTGGCTATTCATCTGGCTGTTCGTCTATCCAACTGGCGATTAGTCTATCCATCTATCCAACTGGCTGTTCGTCTATCCATCTATCCAACTGGCTTTGTCTGACCATCTATCCAACTGGCTAGTGGTCTATCCATCTATCCAACTGGCTAGATGGCCAAGCGGTCTAAGGCGCTGCATTCAGGTTGCAGTCTCCCCTTGAGGCGTGGATTCAAATCCCACTTCTGACAGCACTTCATCGTCAGGTTTGGCCTTGAGTCCCAGTTGCTTCAACATCCAATGTAAAACCTGAGCCGAATCAATCGTGTGAATCACTTCGCTGTGGAGACTGAAATAGAATATGCAACTGGCTATCCGTCTGTCCATCTAAAGTGGTCCCATCTATCCAAATGGCCATCTGTCCTATCCATTCTGTTATCTAACCATCTGTCCATCTTTCCAACTGGCTGTTCGTCTAACCATCTGTCCATCTTTCCAACTGGCTATCCGTCTGTTCCATCTATCCAACTGGCTATCCGTCTGTCCATCTATCCAACTGGCTAGTGGTCTGGCTATCCGTCTGTCCATCTATCCTACTGGCTATTGTCTGGCTATCTGTCTGACCATCTATCCAACTGGCTGTTCGTCTATCCATCTATCCAACTGGCTTTTCGTCTGACCATCATCCAACTGGCTATCTATTTGTCCATCTATCCAACTGGCTAGAGGTCTGTCATCTATCCAACTGGCAATTCATCGTCCAACTATCTAATCAATTGGCTATTCATCTGACTGTTCGTCTATCCAACTGGCGAGTGGTCTGTCCAGCTATCCATCTGTCCATCTATCCAACTGGCTGTTCATCTAACCATCTGTCCATCTTTCCAACTGGCTGTTCGTCTAACCATCTGTCCAACTGTCTGTTCATCTATCTATCGTCTGACCAACTGGCTATTCGTCTGTACGTCTATCTACCAATGTACACTCCACCAGTCAAGGATGGCCGAGCGGTCTAAGGCGCTGCGTTCAGGTTGCAGTCTCCCCTTGAGGCGTGGGTTCAAATCCCACTTCTGACAGCACTTTATCAGGTTTGGCCTTGAGTCCCAGTTGCTTCAACATCCAATGTAAAACCTGAGCCGAATCAATCGTGTGAATCACTTCGCTGTGGAGACTGAAATAGAATATGCAACTGGCTATCTGTCTGTCCATCTATCCAACTGGCTATTCGACTGTCCATCTATCCAACTAGCGATTCGTCTGTCCCTCTATCCAACTGGCTGTTCGTCCTTCCATCTATCCAACTGGCTATCCGTCTGTCCATCTAACCTAACTGGATTTCTGTCTGTCCATCTATCCAACTGTCTATTCATCTATCTATCTGTCTGACCAACTGGCTATTCGTCTGTACATCTATCTACCAATGTGTACACACAAACACACACCAGTCAGGATGGCCGAGCGGTCTAAGGCGCTGCGTTCAGGTCGCAGTCTCCCCCTTGAGGCGTGGGTTCGAATCCCACTTCTGACAGCTCTTTATCAGGTTGAGTCCCAGTTGCTTCAACATCCAATGTAAAAAACCTGAGCCGAATCAATCGTGTGAATCACTTCGCTGTGGAGACTTAAATAGAATATGCAACTGGCTATCCGTCTGTCCATCTAACCAACTGGCTAGTGGTCTGTCCAGCTATCCATCTGTCCATCTATCCAACTGGCTGTTCGTCTAACCAACTCTGTCTGTCCAACTGTCTGTTCATCTATCTATCTGTCTGACCAACTGGCTATTCGTCTGTACGTCTATCTACCAATGTGTACACACACACAGTCAGGATGGCCGAGCAGTCTAAGGCGCTGCGTTCAGGTCGCAGTCTCCCCTTGAGGCGTGGGTTCGAATCCCACTTCTGACAGCTCTTTATCGTCAGGTTTGGCCTTGAGTCCCAGTTGCTTCAACATCCAATGTAAAACCTGAGCCGAATCAATCGTGTGAATCACTTCGCTGTGGAGACTGAAATAGAATATGCAACTGGCTATCTGTCTGTCCATCTATCCAACTGGCTATTCGACTGTCCATCTATCCAACTGGCTGTTCGTCTATCCATCTATCCAACTGGATTTCCGTCTGTCCATCTATCCAACTGTCTATTCTCTATCTATCTAACCAACTGGCTATTTGTCTGTCCATCTATCCAAATGGCTATTCGTCTGTCCATCTGTCCAACTGTCTATTCATCTATCTATCTGTCTGACCAACTGGCTATTCCTCTGTACGTCTATCTACCAATGCGTACACACAAACACACACCAGTCAGGATGGCCGAGCGGTCTAAGGCGCTGCGTTCAGGTAGCAGTCTCCCCTTGAGGCGTGGGTTCAAATCCCACTTCTGACAGCACTTTATCGTTGAGTCCCAGTTGCTTCAACATCCAATGTAAAACCTGAGCCGAATCAATCGTGTGAATCACTTCGCTGTGGAGACTGAAATAGAATATCCAACTGGCTATCCGTCTGTCCATCTATCCAACTGGCTATCCATCTATCCAAGTGGCTATTCGTCTGTCCATCTAACCAACTGGATTTCTCTCTGTCCATCTATCCAACTGTCTATTCATCTATCTATCTGTCTGACCAAGTGGGTATTCATCTGTACGTCTAGCTACCAATGTGTACACACACCAGTCAGGATGGCCGAGCGGTCTAAGGCGCTGCGTTCAGGTCGCAGTCTCCCCTTGAGGCGTGGGTTCGAATCCCACTTCTGACAGCTCTTTATCGTCAGGTTTGGCCTTGAGTCCCAGTTGCTTCAACATCCAATGTAAAACCTGAGCCGAATCAATTTTGTGAATCACTTCGCTGTGGAGACTGAAATAGAATATCTAACTGGCTATTCGACTGCCCATCTATCCAACTTGCGATTCGTCTGTCCCTATATCCAAATGGCTATTCGACTCTCCATCTATCCAACTAGCGATTCGTCTGTCCATCTATCCAACTGGCTATTGGTCTGGCTATCTGTCTGACCATCTATCCAACTGGCTATCCGTCTGTCCATCTATCCAACTGGCTGTTCGTCTATCCATCTATCCAACTGGCTTTTCGTCTGACCATCTATCCAACTGGCTATCCAGCTTTCCGTCTGTCAATCTATCCAAATGGCGATTCGTCTGTCCGTCTATCCAATTGGCTATTCGTCTGTCCGTCTATCCAAATGGCGATTCGTATGTTCCTCTATCCAACTGGCTATCCGTCTGTCCATCTATCCAACTGGCGATTCGTCTGTCCATCTATCTAATTGGCTATCCGTCTGTCCCTCTATCCAACTGGCTGTTCGTCTATCCATCTATCCAACTGGCTATCCGTCTGTCCATCTAACCAACTGGATTTCGTCATGTCCATCTATCAAACTGGCTTTTCGTCTGACCATCTATCCAACTGGCTATCTATCTGTCCATCTATCCAACTGGCTAGTGGTCTGTCAGCTATCCATCTGTCCATCTATCCAACTGGCTGTTCGTCTGACCATCTGTCCATCTATCCAACTGGCTATTCCTGTCATCATCTATCCAACTGGCTATTCGTCTATCTATCTAACCAACTGGCTATCTGTCTATCCCAACCAACTGGCTCGTCTGTCCATCTAACCAACTGGATTTCCGTCTGTCCATCTATCCAACTGGCTATTCATCTATCTATCTAACCAACTGGCTATTTGTCTGTACCATCTATCCAACTGGATTCGTCTGTCCAACTGGATTTCCAACTGTCTATTCATCTATCTATCTGTCTGACCAACTGGCTATTCGTCTGTACGTCTATCTACCAATGCACAGTACACACACACACCAGTCAGGATGGCCGAGCGGTCTAAGGCGCTGCGTTCAGGTCGCAGTCTCCCCTTGAGGCGTGGGTTCAAATCCCACTTCTGACAGCTTCTTTATCGTCAGGTTTGGCCTCGAGTCCCAGTTGCTTCAACATCCAATGTAAAACCTGAGCCGAATCAATCGTGTGAATCACTTCGCTGTGGAGACTGAAATAGAATATCAACTGGCTATCCGTCTGTCCATCTATCCAACTGGCTATGGTGGCTATCCGTCTGTCCATCTATCCAACTGGCTGTTTGTCTGTCCATCTATCCAACTGGCCGTCTGTCCAACTGGCTACCGGCATCTATCCAACTGGCTATCCCGTCTGTCCATCTATCCTACTGGCTATTCGTCTGGCTATCTCTCTATCCAACTGGCTATCGTCTGTCCATCTATCCAACTGGCTATCCCATCTAGAGGTCTGTCCATCTATCCAACTGGCAATTCATCTGTCCAACTATCTAATCAATTGGCTATTCATCTGGCTGTTCGTCTATCCAACTGGTGGTCTCCCATCTGGCGATAGTCCATCTATCCAACTGGCTGTTCGTCTATCCATCTATCCAAGGGCTTTCGTCTGACCATCTATCCAACTGGCTAGTGGCTATCCATCTATCCAACTAGCTAGAGGCCAAGCGGTCTAAGGCGCTGCATTCAGTTGCACTCTTCCCTGGGCGTGGTTTCAAATCGTCTGACAGCACTATCGTTGAGTCCAGTTTCTTCAACATCCAATGTAACTGAGCAATCAATCGTGTGAATCCTTGTGTGGACTGAAGAATATTCACTGTCTATCCGTCTGTCATCTAACCAACTGGCTATGGTCTGTCCAGCTATCCATCTGTCCATCTATCCAACTGGCGGTTCGTCTAACCATCATCAAACTGGGAGTGTCTGTCCATCTATCCAACTGGCAATCTATTGTTCTATCCAACTGGCTGTTCGTCCTGTCCATCTCCAACTGGTATTTGTGGCTATCCGCTGTCCATCTATCCACCGGGCTATCCAACTGGCTATCGTCTGTCCATCTATCCATGGCTATTCGTCTGTCCTATCTATCCAACTGGCTATCCGTCTGTCCATCTATCCAACTGGCTATTGTCTGTCCCCTCTATCCAACTGGCTTTTCGTCTGACCATCTATCCAACTGGCTATCTATCTGTCCATCTATCCAACTGGCTGTTCGTCTGACCATCTGTCCATCTATCCAACTGGCTATTTGTCTATCTATCCAACAACTGGCTATCCGTCTTTCCATCTATCCACTGGCTATCCGTCTGTCCATCTATCCAACTGGCTATGGTCTTATCCCTGTCCATCTATCCACTGGCTATTCTCTGACTATCTATCCAACTGGCTATCCGTCTGTTCATCTATCCAACTGGCTTGTCTGTCCATCTATCCAACTGGCTTTCGTCTGACCATCTATCCAACTGGCAATCTATTTGTCCATCTATCCAACTGGCTAGTTGTCTGTCCATCTATCCAACTGGCTATTTGTCTATCTACTAACCAACTGGCTTCCGTCTGTCCATCTAACAACTGGATTTCCGTCTGTCCATCATCCAACTGTCTATTATTATCTATCTCCAACGGCTATTGTCTGTACATCTATCCAATGGCGATTCGTCGCCATCTGTCAAGTCTATCTCTATCTTCTGTGATGACACTGGCTATTGTCTGTATGTCATCTCCACCGTAAAACCAGTCAGGATAGCCGAGTGTCTAGGCGCTGAGTTCAGGTTGCCTCCCTTTAGGGTGGGTTCGTCACTTCCCACTTCAGATCGCACCTTACTGGTGGGGCCTTGAGTTCAGTTGCTTCAACATCCAGTAAACCTGGCCTAATCAATCGTGTGAATCACTTCGCTGTGAGACTTGAAAAAAGAATATCTATCCAACTGGCTAGATGGCCGAGCGGTCTAAGCGCTGCATTCGGTTGCAGTCTCCCTTGAGGCGTGGGTTAATCCCACTTCTGACCGCACTTTATCGTTGAAGGCCCAGTGCTTCAACATCCAATTAAACTGAGCGAATCACTTCGCTGTGAGAATGAAATGAATTATGCAACTGGCTATCCGTCTGCCTCTAACCACTGGCTAGTGGTCTGTCCATCTATCCAACTGGCGTTAGTCGAACCATCGTCCATCTTCCAACTGGCTTTTATCTAACCGTCTGTCCATCTATCAAATGCTATCCGTCTGTCATCTAACACGGGCTCTGGTCGGTCATCGGCCATCTATCCAACTAGCTGTCGTCTAACCAACGTCCATCTTTCCAACTGGTGTTCTCTACGTCTGTCCATCTATCCCCTGGCTATCCTCTGCCATCTATCAACTGCTAGTGGTCTGGCTATCAGTCTATCCTCATCCAACTGGCTAGATGCGAGGGTCTAGGCGCGGTTCAAGCTGGGGAACAATCGGCCGTAGATGGGGAGAAAGGGGAAGAAGGGGGAAAGAAGAAAAAGGAAGGGGAAGGGAAAAAAGAGAAAAAAAAGGAAAAGACGAGCATTCTGATATAACAACTGTTTCATGCACCATTAGCCACAGAAACCGTAGTTAAATTTTGATATTTTGAAAGACTTCGCCTGGATTCGACCCGCGAGGTGTAAATGTGGTTCAAGGTAAACAGAAAAAGATCTGCCCTGCAGAACATTCTTTTTTAACCCCTTAACATCCTGTATAATTTGCATAAAACGCGTCAAGCATACCCAAAGTAAATTGAAAGCGATTCTGACCGTTTTGTAGCCATGGCTGGTTTTGGTCTCTTTGAAGGTAACACTCTGAGTTTTTCCCACAACTGTCAGAATCACGTAAGTGCTACTAGCATTGAGTAATCTAAGTTTGAACAACAGAAAATTAAGTTTTTTATTTCCGCAGATTTTTTTGTAAACAGATGTCTGCATGATGCCGCTGTGACTAGCTAGGGAACACATGGGACCACAGCATGAAACCTACCTAGTGCAAGTTCAAATGTGATAACAATACACTAAAATGAGTATTTACACAAGTTTTGTAAGTATGTCTAGGGTTCCAAAACTGGCACATTCGAGACTCCAAAATGCACTTGATAAACATGGTCACATTACCTCGGATAAAGGACATAACTCTTGAACGCTTCATCGTACAGTCCTAATCTTGGCTCTAATGAAAGGTGACACTAGAGTACCTATCCCACCCAGTTCACATCAATATTGCTGAAAAAAAGTTTACTGAAACATAAAGCTAATTTGCATATAAAAAGAGTCAAAACAAGTGTTGTTGTGGAAATGTAATTTATATAAAAAATGATATCTTTACAACACAGCCAACTATTCACATATTGAACATATTGACAATGAAACCATTTCAGGTGGCAGCATGCAGTACTGTCCATCTCTAGTCGGTATCAAGCACAAAGGTCATCAATGAGAGCATTTAACTGTGTTTTAGCCTGACAGTGCTGCACTTCAGCCTACCAGTAGTCCTCGCCCAAGAATAACAGTATGGAGTGCTCCACGCGGAGCAGGAGGTGGGACAGTCGCTTGGGAGAAGACCTGCTTCTGCATCTGCTCGGTGAGGGTCTCCAATGCCTTCTGGTGCAGAGGATCTCTACTCCCACCCATACACCTGGAAACAATGAAAAAATATTAAAAACATAAATATGTGCAACACAAAAATGTTTCATTTTAAATAATCCACGTTGCATGTCCATCTGCACCTTTGGCCCTCTATTGACCACTTGCGACTGGCTCCCAATCCCATCTGAGTCCTCAGATGACTGCCATTTGTGAAAATAAAGAAATAAGTCATTTACAAATGTTCCATCTTTTCTGTATGTACATTTGCAAATGAAACACGCCCCCCCCCCCCCCACACACCAAAAAATTCACACATCTCCTCCCCCCACACACACACACAAACAAGGCTTGTATTGATTCAAGTAAACTGTTATGTCGAAATAACATAAAACGACAATAATATGATATACTACCACTATGATACCAATATAACGTATAATATATATAAGCTGTAATATAGTACAATTTTTATCAAATACTTAAGTGTGCAAGCAAAATATCTCCGACGGAGGAATTCTCTGCGCAGGCGTGCCTTGTTATCTGATCTTATGTGACCCCTCTCTGACACGTCATTCACGACGGCAAATTCTCCTCTCCTTATTGGACGGTCCTTTTCACCATTTTCTACAATAATACGCTCCCAACTGAAAAAACGCTGAGAAAACCCACACTGGTGCGCCATGTGAGGCGCACAATGACGCGCGGTCACGAGACATCTAAGACCATTACGCACGATTCTTTGTTTCCCATTATCGCCACCCCCATGCGGACATCGTGTTTCAGAATTCTTGGCTATTCATGCGTCAGTCATCAGCCGATTGATTCGAACTGGTGTTTTTTCCGAAGCAAACTGGACATGGCTTCGTTCAACGTTGGCCCTTATGGCATTCTAGGGTGTGAACAGAACAGGGAAGCTGACCCCAGCGTATGAGGTGTCATCGAAGTCAGAAGCCCCCCTCCTTTGGACCAGCCACACGTACGTCAGCACAGGAAAGCGTTTTATCAGAAAAAAACACGGAAGTTACTGAACACTGACCGCTACCAGTGGGTTTTTGTGGATACTTTCTGTAGAATAAGCATTGGCTAATACGTACTGATTAGATCGAGACCTTTTGGTTAACCGACCATTTTTTGGGAATATTTTGATCGGACACTTTTATAACGCTCATAAGTGAGTTGCGTTGATTTAGTAACTGCTGTTTTTTGTTGTGGTGTGACAAAGCTTGATTGTACCTCTGTTATGATATATCCTGAAATGCTTTACATTGTGAATCACAAGAATCTAGCTTCCAAAGGTCGATGAGTGCCTCACGTAAATTTGAGCTTGTAAATTACAGTTTAGTTCGGAATACAGAATTCGGACGAAGCCCGCGGCGGCGTCGGAACGTACGGGTTAATAATCATGTAATAACTATGTAATTGTACTATATGTATCAGTAATATTATTTATATTTGTTTATATGAGTACAGACACTGACATATTTGAAATCTGTCATGTCTGTTGATAATTATGTGATATTATTAACATTATTAATGTGTTATTCTTTGTGTTTCCTCTTCCACTTACCTGGAGAACTGGGATGCTCAATGCAGGTGGATATCATCACTTGGAGCTTTCCATTGCCAGCCTTCATTCTGCAACATCTCCACATGAAACCACCTCCTATATTTGCATCTACTTCACAATTAAGTCCTTGTCATTTATCTTTGTTTGTGGCATCTAATGTTGCTTTTTCAGGTTTCTTTTATGTTGTGTGAAATGAATTTTGTAAATAAACATTTTTAAAAATTCAAAATTGTTGTTGTTTTAATGTAATAACTCAAAAAACACCCAATTCTTCTTCAAGTTTTACAATATTTAATTATAACAAATAAATAATGCAAACAGAACAGAACACACAAAACAGTTCTTAATGTTAATTAAACACTTAAATAAAATTACAAAAAAATTAAATAAATATATATATATAAATAAAAATAAATAAAATAAAAAATAAAATAAAATAAATAAAATAAAAAATAAATAAAATAAAAATAAAAAAAATATTTAATAAAAAAAAATATTTAAACTATTTACAACTATTTACAATCAATTATTTAAGGAAATTTCTCCTCATCTCCTCCAACCATTGCTGCTTTGTGAGTGCCTCGAAATTCGGGCAGTACACTTTCCCACGGAAGTGACTGTGGCCAGTCTCTGCTGTGCGGAACTGGCCACATTTCTTGCAGGTGTTTGCCTGCACACAGTCCTTCTGTATGGCCTCTTCGGGGTGGGACCAGCTGTCACAGGCAGGACATATTGATAAAGAACAACAGGTTGTCCTGCTGCTGTGTGACAACCTGTTGTGGGACAACTGAGGCTGCTGGGGCTGCTGGGGCTGCTGAGGCTGCTGGGACTGCTGAGGCTGCTGAGGCTGCTGGGACTGCTGGGGCTGCTGAGGCTGCTGGGACTGCTGAGGCTGCTGGGGGCGCTACAAACAAACACCTGGCACTTTTAGGCAGGATGGGGCGTGGTGTCTGACTGTGCTTCGCCTGACCTGCTGTGTTTTCAGGTAGCTGATATATATGCTCCTGCTGTGCTGGGACAGGTTCTGCAGGGAGGACTCTGACCTCCTGAAGCGGCTCGTGTGACACTGGGATCACTGGAGGTAAATCGGTTCCTTGCAGCAACACAGAGAGCTCCTGTCTCTTCTGCCTGCTGTTGTGCCATTGCACAAGCGTGTTTTGATTTACCTCCACCAGCTGTATTTGAGTTCCCTGCATCACACGGGCATTGCCGAGAACAAGTCCCCTGATTTTACGATAGTCCCTCAAAATTAGAGACCATCTCGAAGCTGCCCCCTTGCCTTTCTTTTTAGGGCTTGGGTGGAGACTACAGAGCCTAATAAAAATATTCTCCACCAACCTGCAGCAATCAGGCCACTGAGCTGGTGCACTGCTTGCACCGAGGAAGCAGCGGGTTGTGCTCTCCACACCTGGTGTTTTTGAGGGCCTCTTTGGTGTCCTAAAGCGTCCACTCAAAAGTCTGTCCTGGTGCCGTGCTGCATAAATGACCCGCTGCTTGTCGCTGTCATCCAGGCTCTCCCAGAGCTCCAGTATTCGCCCTGCCTGCAGGTTGCTGAGACAGAGCGAAGACTGATCCCGTAGCCCGACCAAGTACTCAGCCAGTCTGTCCACGTGTTGGTATCCGGGCACATTCTGGTCATCCACAGCCTATAAAAAAATTAATTGGCAGAAAATAGAAAATTTTAAATAAATGTAGATCCACTAATGACACCAATGATGACTGATGCTTTAGTTTCAATAAAATATGTGCAACAACTGGTACTTACCATAGTTTCATCATCAGTCAGCTGAAGTATCTCCAGCCTCAGGAGCCAGTGTGGAGGTGGTGTAGTCACGGGCCATCATGGAGGAGGAGATTCCAGGAGCTGGTGTGGAGGAGGAGGTGTCACGGGCCAGCATGGAGGAGGAGGTGCCACGAGCCAGAGTGGAGGAGGAGGTGCCAGGAGCCAACTGGTAGGTAACAGGAGCAGGAGCAGGAGAGGCTGAAGCCTGTTGAACCTCCAGATTCACTACTGTGGGGTCATCTGTGAGGTCAGAAAACCCCTCATCTTCCTGCTCATCAGCCCCCACTTCATGCTCCTCGACCAACTGGGCAGTCTCTTCTGAATCCGGGTTCATGTCCTGCAGCGCCTGACCAGTTTGCTGGAGCAAATACTGCACCCCTATGAGCTCTCCTAAGACGAGAAAAAAAATAAATGAGGCACAATGCAGAGTGGAATGACTAAAACCTCATCAGCTGTTCAAAAAGGACTAAAATCACCTTGTATGGCTGTAAGAACCATGAAAATCATGAAAAATATATACATAGTATAGTAAATGTAATAATTATTAATAAAAATCAAATCAGAGATGCAGCCTCAGGCTCAGTAATACTGATTTAATTCTTACCTGTGTAACGCGATGGCGGACAGAACTCTGGTGCCACCTTTCTGCCAAAAAGCTGCTGATAATTTTTATTGACAGAATGCAAGAGGTCACCAGAGTAGCAGCGCAGAGGAGGTGACTCGATAGCAAGGGCAGCAACACGCCGGTCCTGGTTCCACCTATGCAGCCCTTCCAACAGGTAAACCTGAAAATTCAGGCTGTTGGCACTGGTCCCTGGAAGTACATTGAAATATAACATGAGATATCAAACTGTTGACATACACAAGACATGAACCATGATAGACACAAACCTGGTATGAAGCGGTTGAGATGGAGATGAAAGGACTCCAATGAAGTGGAGCCTCTAGCACACCTCAACACTTGTAGCTGCACACCTCCCTTGGTCAGCTCCCCAGTTTTGGTGTAGAGAGCAACACCTGGTGGGTCTTGGATGCACTTAACATGCTTTTTCTGAACCCGCCAGATGTGCTCCATCCTCTCACTGTCAAACAGGGGAACTCCAAGGGAGTCATTGCCTCGGGAGCCCATAAGTGCAGAGAAGAGCTCCTCCAGAAGCCTGATGGTGGTGTCCTCTCCCCGTGTCCTCCTTCGGCAATGGAGAGCCAACTCGTCCCTGGTCAGGTGTCTGTCGACGTCCACCGAAGACAGACCCTGGGCCTGAAGCTGCTTGGCCTTTGCTTCACGCAAGAGCGCTAAATCAGCAGCATCCCACTCAAAAATGCACGCTGAGAGGCGTGACATGAAAAGCGGGTAGAGCTGATGGGCGTCTGTGGTGCATCCCAGGGCGAGCCGCCGCATGAAGTGCCAGATGTCCAGCCTTACGACAAGTTGTGGCCAGCCGTTGAATCTGGCCTGCAGCTTCGTTGTCTCAGCTGCCTCAGCACAGCAGCCGCAGTCCACATACAGGACAACAGGGGGATCCACACCGGCCTGGGCATACCTCCTCACCAGGTCATTAGCCATCTTGTCCAAACCAGCTCCCTCCTGAGCGGTCAGGACGCTGATTAAAATCTGTCCATACTCATTGCCCACAGATGTCAGCCAGAGAGCCGTCCCCTTTGCTGTCCCAGCCAGCTTCTTTGTTATCTGAAGCACAAAGAACACAAACACAAACACACAAAACACTTAATATGAGAATAATGAAATGAAATTCAGGCAGTAGTTCATCATCAGTAGCCTATTATGAAAACAAAATAAGATTGCTCAACCTTTTTTGTGGAGTCCATTTTTAATATGGTGCCATATGTGGAGGTAATATGGGCCTTGATGTCCTCCAGCCTTGTCAGAATGTCCTGGCTGTAGACGGACAGGAGCCACTTGACGCTGGGGACAACAGCAGGCTCTGGCGGCTCAGGGAAGTCCACAGGTAACAGCCCAGGGCGCCGGAGGAAGGACACACATTCTGTGGTGTAGCGTGCCACGCGATGCAGCCACTCCTCTGCGTGGTTCTCCCTGAGCTGCTTTAGAACCCGCGTTGGGCTGTTACCCAGGCCCCTCTCCCGCAGCATCCGAATCACCCGGATATCACAGGCGTACCTTGGTCAAAAGATAAATATGTCAGTCGGAATGTTCTACAGAATTAATTTTGACACAGCAAAAGAGAAAAAGAGACACTACTCACTTTTGAGTCATGATGACCCGAAATTTCTGACCTGTGAGCCAAGTCCAGCTGTTGTAGGACAGCTTGGCTCCAGGAAACGTGCGAGGCTTTGCACTTCCCGCAGGTCAGTGTCTCTGTGACCATATTATAAATACGGTCAACATCCAGGACTCGCCGTGCCCTCTTATGCAGCCCTGCCCCGGTCAGCTGGTGCCCACCACAAGCAGGTTTGGGGCAGATCAACCTCACCTTCCACAGCTTGTAAGGCATCCAGACAAGCAGTGGGTGGGCAAAAAAGCGGTCTGGTGAAGGCGCCTGGTGATAAAGATTCATCGGCTGAGGTGGGTAGTACCACAGCTTCAGATTATCTTGCAGCTCTAATTTACCCCTGGCCCCCGTCTTAAACAAGACTTTGACCATCCACCTATGGTCTTCTTGTGGTAAGCCGTTTGCCCACAAGCGCGGCAGATGTGGGGTGGAAGGAGCGGACTGGAGCTGTGATGCAGAGTCAGCCTTCAGATAAACAAACAAAAGAATGTAGAATCATACTTTGTATTGATGAAATGCACTGCTGAAGTTGTGTATATGAGACAAAATGTTAGATCACTTACTGACACAGAAGCAGCTACCACTGGCACTTCTATGTGAGCCTCTGTCTGCTGGTCTTGAGCCTAAAAAAGTTTAGTAGAATATTTAAACTGTTGATGTTGTACATAGAAGAAGCTCTGCAGTTGCTATTTGAGTAACTATTTAAGTACCTGGGTCTGTCTCCTGGCCACAGCAAGATTTGGCTTTGCCGCAGCAACATGTGCACCTCCAAATCTTGGCTTGTTAAACTAAAAGGCAATAAACAACCCAATTCATGAAGCCATTCAGTGATCAAAATGTAAAATATCTGAGGTCAATGTGTGAGTGTCAAACACTAAACCAATACCATTGACAAATGCAGTGGTGGTCGCTGCTTGTGGCCTTCAGCTCCCCCTGCAGTCGCCACTGAAGCCCGCGGTCCAGGTGTCGTCTGTGGTGGTCCCGATGTCCTCTCTGGTCCCGATGTCCTCTCTGGTCCCGATGTCATCTGTGGTCCTGATGTCGTCTGGGCAGATGGCTGCTGTTCCATGACAATATGTATATACCAATTATACACTAATAATAGCATATAATTATAATCATACACTAATAATTGTATATAATTAAAAACTAGTTTTATATTAATATATAATTAGTCAGTTTGTAAGATGGCATTTGTACTCTGCTACCAGAGAGACCTGGGTTAATCCTACCTTCTCCATGTGGAATCCACAGACACACCTCCGCACGCTGCCAAATAAAGACTGGGCACCAGACTGCATTGGACATTTCTCAATCTAAAAAACAACAGTTGCAGATTGAAATGCATTTCATTCAGGTGTGTTATGTTTATGGTTAGAGATCTTATTTGAATATCACAACTGTATCAGCGTGTCAGAAATGTTACTGCATTTGTTGTAGTGATCAATAAATAGTCCCATACCTTTTGATACAGTCCGTGCCACTTTTTCTGCCTGGGTGCTGGTCGGTTTCCCTCAGGCCATGTCCCCGTGCTGGCGAAACGCCTAAGACGTGCCATCCAGACAGTGTCTGGCATCCCCTTGTGTGTCTTGGATGATGTAGCCTTTGGTGTCAGATATTAAAAGATATATATATATTACACACACACACACACACACACACACACACACATATATATATATAGTATATTATATTATAATGAGTTATATTAGAATGAGTTATCTTTTATGTGCTCTGTGATGCTTTACTGTATCCAACACTGATTACAGATCAGCTGGCTGAAAGTTAAAGCTAGTACTACTAGCTGACTAACAGCAGCAGCAGTGAATCCCAGTGAAAATGGCGTCAGTGGCGTCAAATGGCGTCATTCGAGTTATTTCGGCACAGTTTTTTTTTTTTTTTCGTTTCATTTACATGTTCATTACAGTGAACACGTTCAGTGTTCATTACACCGGAGGTTTTTTATATGTTCATTACAACTTGTACGTAACTAGTAATGAACTTATAAATACCTCCGGCTCAGTATCTGGTGTACAGTTACAGTAGACGTTACTACCGGCTGACGGCGCCGGCTTAAAGTTCATTCATTCACTAAATGAATGAAAAAGAATAAAAAAACAGCGCAACACGACGGGTTTAACACATACAACATATTAGGTTGTGTCATTATATCATATAGCACCGTTAAACCAATGTTAACAGCGAATACAGGTAAATTATTTCCGTCAGGTAACGGTGCAGGTAAAGCTAACGGAAAAATATCGCAATGACAACATGACACACGACGTAAAGTTATTTTCATACATCAACACACATCGTACAGCACCGTCATAAATGTGTAAAAACTCACCATATCGCAGAAAACACGGACTTTTGTCACCGGGTAAAATAATTACTGACCGTCGCTGAATCGCTCTGAACGCCTCCGTGAGGTTACCAGGGGAACTGTCGACTTCAACATTGCTCGTTCCTGATTGGTCGAATGTTGAAAATGTTGAAATGCGGGGACGCTGATTGGCGGAGAATGTTGAAAAATGTTGAAAAATGTTGAAAATGCTGAGACGTGATTGGCCGTCGCGTTTCAACATTTTCAACATTTCCCCGGACGATCCTTCGGCAGCTGGCGTTCAGGTCGCAGTCTCCCCTTGAGGCGTGGGTTCGAATCCCACTTCTGACAGCTCTTTAAGGTTTGGCCTTGAGTCCCAGTTGCTTCAACATCCAATGTAAAACCTGAGCCGAATCAATCGTGTGAATCACTTCGCTGTGGAGACTGAAATAGAATATCCAACTGGCTATCCCGTCTGTCCATCTAATGGCTGTTCTGTCCATCTATCCAACTGGCTATCCATCTATCTGGCTATCCACTGTAATCTATCCTATCTACCAACTACACTATCTGGCCGAGCGTCTATGTTTCATCAGTCTCCCCTTGAGGCGTGGGTTCGAATCCCACTTCTGACAGCTTCATCGTCAGGTTTGGCCTTGAGTCCCAGTTGCTTCAACATCCAATGTAAAACCTGAGCCGAATCAATCGTGTGAATCACTTCGCTGTGGAGACTGAATAGAATATCCAACTGGCTATCCATCTGTCCATCTATCCAACTGGCTGTTTGTCTAACATCTGTCCATCTATCCAACTGGCTATCCCGTCTGTCCATATCATCTATCGTCTGAGTCCCATCTCACTCCATGTAAAAAACTGGCCGAATCACTTCGCTGTGGATCTAATCCAACTGGCTATCCGTCTGTCCATCTATCCACTGGCTAGTCGTCTCTATCCATCTATCCAACTGGCTGTTCCATCTGTCCATCTATCCAACTGGCTATTCTGTCTGTCCATCTATCCAACTGTCTATTCATCTATCTATCTGTCTGACCAACTGGCTATTCGTCTGTACGTCTATCTACCAATGCTACACACACACAACACACACACAGTCAGGATGGCCGAGCGGTCTAAGGCGCTGCGTTCAGGTCGCAGTCTCCCCTTGAGGCGTGGGTTCGAATCCCACTTCTGACAGCTCTTTATCGTCAGGTTTGGCCTTGAGTCCCAGTTGCTTCAACATCCAATGTAAAACCTGAGCCGAATCAATCGTGTGAATCACTTCGCTGTGGAGACTGAAATAGAATATCCAACTGGCTATCCATCTGTCCATCTATCCAACTGGCGATTTTGTCTCTGTCCATCTATCCAACTGGCTATCTCCGTCTGTCTCCATCTATCCAAATGGCTATCCGTCTATCCAACNCATCTATCCAACTGGCTTTCGTCTATCCATCTATCCAACTGGCTTTTCGTCTGACCATCTATCCAACTGGCAGTGGTCTATCGTCTATCCAACTGGCTAGATGGTCGAGGGTCTAAGGGCTGGGCGGTTCATTCTCCCCTGGAGGCGTGTGTTCAAATCCCACTTCTGACAGCACTTTATCGTTGAGTCCCAGTTGCTTCAACATCCAATGTAAAAAGTGAGCCGAATCAATCGTGTGAATCACTTCGCTGTGGAGACTGAAATAGAATATGCAACTGGCTATCCGTCTGTCCATCTAACCAACTGGCTAGTGGTCTGTCCATCTATCCAACTGGCTGTTCATCTAACCATCTTTCCAACTGGCTGTTCGTCTAACCATCTGTCCAACTGTCTGTTCATCTATCTATCTGTCTGACCAACTGGCTATTCCTCTGTACGTCTATCTACCAATGCGTACACACACCAGTCAGGATGGCCGAGCGGTCTAAGGCGCTGCATTCAGGTTGCAGTCTCCCCTTGAGGCGTGGGTTCAAATCCCACTTCTGACAGCACTTCATCGTCAGGTTTGGCCTTGAGTCCCAGTTGCTTCAACATCCAATGTAAAACCTGAGCCGAATCAAACGTGTGAATTACTTCGCTGTGGAGACTGAAATAGAATATGCAACTGGCTATCCGTCTGTCCATCTATCCTACTGGCTATTCGTCTGGCTATCTGTCTGACCATCTATCCAACTGGCTATCCGTCTGTCCATCTCTCCTACTGGCTATTCATCTGGCTATCTGTTTGACCATCTATCCAACTGGCTGTTCGTCTGACCATCTATCCAACTGGCTATCTTTGTCCATCTATCCAACTGGCTAGAGGTCTGTCCATCTATCCAACTGGCAATTCATCTGTCCAACTATCTAATCAATTGGCTATTCATCTGGCTGTTCGTCTATCCAACTGGCGAGTGGTCTGTCCATCTCTCCAACTGGCTGTTCGTCTATCCATCTATCCAACTGGCTTTTCGTCTGACCATCTATCCAACTGGCTAGTGGTCTATCCATCTATCCAACTGGCTAGATGGCTGAGCGGTCTAAGGCGCTGCATTCAGGTTGCAGTCTCCCCTTGAGGCGTGGGTTCAAATCCCACTTCTGACAGCACTTTATCGTTGAGTCCCAGTTGCTTCAACATCCAATGTAAAAACTGAGCCGAATCAATCGTGTGAATCACTTCGCTGTGGAGACTGAAATAGAATATGCAACTGGCTATTCGTCTGTCCATCTATCCAACTGGCTATCCATCTGTCCATCTATCCAACTAGCTGTTCGTCTAACCAACTGTCCGTCTTTCCAACTGGCTGTTCGTCTAACCGTCTGTCCATCTATCCAACTGGCTAGTGGTCTGGCTATCCGTCTGTCCATCTATCCTACTGGCTATTCGTCTGGCTATCTGTCTGACCATCTATCCAACTGGCTATCCGTCTGTCCATCTATCCTACTGGCTATTCGTCCGGCTATCTGTCTGACCATCTATCCAACTGGCTGTTCGTCTATCCACCTATCCAACTGGCTTTTCGTCTGACCATCTATCCAACTGGCTATCTATTTGTCCATCTATCCAACTGGCGAGTGGTCAGTCCATCTATCCAACTGGCGATTAGTCTATCCATCTATCCAACTGGCTGTTCGTCTATCCATCTTTCCAACTGGCTGTTCGTCTAACCATCTGTCCAACTGTCTATTCATCTATCTATCTGTCTGACCAACTGGCTATTCCTCTGTACGTCTATCTACCAGTGCGTACACACACCAGTCAGGATGGCCGAGCGGTCTAAGGCGCTGCATTCAGGTTGCAGTCTCCCCTTGAGGCGTGGGTTCAAATCCCACTTCTGACAGCACTTCATCGTCAGGTTTGGCCTTGAGTCCCAGTTGCTTCAACATCCAATGTAAAACCTGAGCTGAATCAATCGTGTTAATCACTTCTCTGTGGAGACTGAAATAGAATATGCAACTGGCTATCCATCTGTCCATCTATCCAACTGGCTGTTCGTCTAACCATCTGTCCATCTATCCAACTGGCTATCCGTCTGTCCATCTCTGGCTATCCGTCTGTCCATCTATCCTACTGGCTATTCGTCTGGCTATCTGTCTGACCACCTATCCAACTGGCTAGTGGTCTATCCATCTATCCAACTGGCTAGATGGCCGAGCGGTCTAAGGCGCTGCATTCAGGTTGCAGTCTCCCCTTGAGGCGTGGGTTCAAATCCCACTTCTGACAGCACTTTATCGTTGAGTCCCAGTTGCTTCAACATCCAATGTAAAACCTGAGCCGAATCAATCGTGTGAATCACTTCGCTGTGGAGACTGAAATAGAATATGCAACTGGCTATCCGTCTGTCCATCTAACCAACTGGCTAGTGGTCTGTCCATCTATCCAACTGGCTATCCATCTGTCCATCTATCCAACTAGCTGTTCGTCTAACCAACTGTCCATCTTTCCAACTGGCTGTTCGTCTAACCGTCTGTCCATCTATAACTGGCTATCCGTACTGGCTATCTGTCTGACCATCTATCCAACTGGCTATCCGTCTGTCCATCTATCCTACTGGCTATTCGTCTGGCTATCTATCTGACCATCTATCCAACTGGCTGTTCGTCTATCCATCTATCCAACTGGCTTTTCGTCTGACCATCTATCCAACTGGCTATCTATTTGTCCATCTATCCAACTGGCTAGAGGTCTGTCCATCTATCCAACTGGCAATTCATCTGTCCAACTATCTAATCAATTGGCTATTCATCTGGCTGTTCGTCTATCCAACTGGCGAGTGGTCTGTCCATCTATCCAACTGGCGATTAGTCTATCCATCTATCCAACTGGCTGTTCGTCTATCCATCTATCCAACTGGCTTTTCGTCTGACCATCTATCCAACTGGCTAGTGGTCTATCCATCTATCCAACTGGCTAGATGGCCGAGCGGTCTAAGGCACTGCATTCAGGTTGCAGTCTCCCCTTGAGGCGTGGGTTCAAATCCCACTTCTGACAGCACTTTATCGTTGAGTCCCAGTTGCTTCAACATCCAATGTAAAAACTGAGGCGAATCAATCGTGTGAATCACTTCGCTGTGGAAGACTGAAATAGAATATGCAACTGGCTATCCGTCTGTCCATCTAACCAACTGGCTAGTGGTCTGTCCATCTATCCAACTGGCTGTTCGTCTGTCCATCTTTCCAACTGGCTGTTCGTCTAACCATCTGTCCAACTGTCTGTTCATCTATCTATCTGTCTGACCAACTGGCTATTCCTCTGTACGTCTATCTACCAATGCGTACACACACCAGTCAGGATGGCCGAGCGGTCTAAGGCGCTGCATTCAGGTTGCAGTCTCCCCTTGAGGCATGGGTTCAAATCCCACTTCTGACAGCACTTCATCGTCAGGTTTGGCCTTGAGTCCCAGTTTCTTCAACATCCAATGTAAAACCTGAGCCGAATCAAACGTGTGAATTACTTCGCTGTGGAGACTGAAATAGAATATGCAACTGGCTATCTGTCTGTTCATCTATCCAACTGGCTATCCGTCTGTCCATCTATCCAACTGGCTAGTGGTCTGGCTATCCGTCTGTCCATCTATCCTACTGGCTATTCGTCTGGCTATCTGTCTGACCATCTATCCAACTGGCTGTTCGTCTATCCATCTATCCAACTGGCTTTTCGTCTGACCATCTATCCAACTGGCTAGAGGTCTATCCAACTGGCAATTCATCTGTCCAACTATCTAATCAATTGGCTATTCATCTGGCTGTTCGTCTATCCAACTGGCGAGTGGTCTGTCCATCTATCCAACTGGCGGTCTAATCCATCTATCCAACTGGCTGTTCGTCTATCCATCTATCCAACTGGCTTTTCGTCTGACCATCTATCCAACTGGCTATCCGTCTGTCCATCTCTCCTACTGGCTATTCATCTGGCTATCTGTTTGACCATCTATCCAACTGGCTGTTCGTCTGACCATCTATCCAACTGGCTATCTATTTGTCCATCTATCCAACTGGCTAGAGGTCTGTCCATCTATCCAACTGGCAATTCATCTGTCCAACTATCTAATCAATTGGCTATTCATCTGGCTGTTCGTCTATCCAACTGGCGAGTGGTCTGTCCATCTATCCAACTGGCTGTTCGTCTATCCATCTATCCAACTGGCTTTTCTTCTGACCATCTATCCAACTGGCTAGTGGTCTATCCATCTATCCAACTGGCTAGATGGCTGAGCAGTCTAAGGCGCTGCATTCAGGTTGCAGTCTCCCCTTGAGGCGTGGGTTCAAATCTCACTTCTGACAGCACTTTATCGTTGAGTCCCAGTTGCTTCAACATCCAATGTAAAACCTGAGCCGAATCAATTGTGTGAATCACTTCGCTGTGGAGACTGAAATAGAATATGCAACTGGCTATCCGTCTGTCCATCTATCCAACTGGCTAGTGGTCTGGCTATCCGTCTGTCCATCTATCCTTCTGGCTATCTGTCTGACCATCTATCCAACTGGCTTTTCGTCTGACCATCTATCCAACTGGCTATCTATTTGTCCATCTATCCAACTGGCTAGTGGTCTGTCCATCTATCCAACTGGCAATTCATCTGTCCAACTATCTAATCAATTGGCTATTCATGTGGCTGTTCGTCTATCCAACTGGCGAGTGGTCAGTCCACCTATCCAACTGGCGATTAGTCTATCCATCTATCCAACTGGCTGTTCGTCTATCCATCTTTCCAACTGGCTGTTCGTCTAACCATCTGTCCAACTGTCTATTCATCTATCTATCTGTCTGACCAACTGGCTATTCCTCTGTACGTCTATCTACCAGTGCATACACACACCAGTCAGGATGGCCGAGCGGTCTAAGGCCCTCTCGCATCTGTCCATCTATCCAACTGGCTGTTCATCTGTCCATCTTTCCAACTGGCTGTTCGTCTAACCATCTGTCCAACTGTCTGTTCATTTATCTATCTGTCTGACCAACTGGCTATTCCTCTGTACGTCTATCTACCAATGCGTACACACACCAGTCAGGATGGCCGAGCGGTCTAAGGCCCTGCATTCAGGTTGCAGTCTCCCCTTGAGGCGTGGGTTCAAATCCCACTTCTGACAGCACTTCATCGTCAGGTTTGGCCTTGAGTCCCAGTTGCTTCAACATCCAATGTAAAACCTGAGCCGAATCAAACGTGTGAATTACTTCGCTGTGGAGACTGAAATAGAATATGCAACTGGCTATCCGTCTGTCCATCTATCCAACTGGCTATCCATCTGTCCATCTATCCAACTGGCTGTTTGTCTAACCATCTGTCCATCTTTCCAACTGGCTATCCGTCTGTTCATCTATCCAACTGGCTATCCGTCTGTCCATCTATCCAACTGGCTAGTGGTCTGGCTATCCGTCTGTCCATCTATCCTACTGGCTATTCGTCTGGCTATCTGTCTGACCATCTATCCAACTGGCTGTTCGTCTATCCATCTATCCAACTGGCTAGAGGTCTGTCCATCTATCCAACTGGCAATTCATCTGTCCAACTATCTAATCAATTGGCTATTCATGTGGCTGTTCGTCTATCCAACTGGCGAGTGGTCTGTCCATCTATCCAACTGGCGATTAGTCTATCCATCTATCCAACTGGCTTTTCGTCTGACCATCTATCCAACTGGCTAGTGGTCTATCCATCTATCCAACTGGCTAGATGGCCGAGCGGTCTAAGGCGCTGCATTCAGGTTGCAGTCTCCCCTTGAGGCGTGGGTTCAAATCCCACTTCTGACAGCACTTTATCGTTGAGTCCCAGTTGCTTCAACATCCAATGTAAAAACTGAGCCAAATCACTTCGCTGTGGAGACTGAAATAGAATATGCAACTGGCTATCCGTCTGTCCATCTAACCAACTGGCTAGTGGTCTGTCCATCTATCCAACTGGCTGTTCATCTAACCATCTTTCCAACTGGCTGTTCGTCTAACCATCTGTCCAACTGTCTGTTCATCTATCTATCTGTCTGACCAACTGGCTATTCCTCTGTACGTCTATCTACCAATGCGTACACACACCAGTCAGGATGGCCGAGCGGTCGTAAGGCGCTGCGTTCAAGGTCGCAGTTTCCCCTTGAGGTGTGGGTTCAAATCCCACTTCTGACAGCACTTTATCGTCAGGTTTGGCCTTGAGTCCCAGTTGCTTCAACATCCAATGTAAAACCTGAGCCGAATCAATCGTGTGAATCACTTCTCTTTGGAGACTGAAATAGAATATCCAACTGGCTATCCAGCTATCCGTCTGTCCATCTATCCAATTGGCTATTCTTCTGTCCCTCTATCCAATTCGCTATTTGTCTCTCCGTCTATCCAAATGGCAATTCGTCTGTTCCTCTATCCAACTGGCTTTCTGTCTGTCCATCTATCCAACTGTCTATTCATCTATCTATCTGTCCAACTGGCTGTTCGTCTATCCATCTATCCGACTGGCGATTCGTCTGTCCATCTATCCAACTGGCTATTCGTCTGACCATCTATCCAACTGGCTAATGGTCTGTCCATCTGTCCAGCTATCTGTCTATCCATCTATCCAACTGGCTGTTCGTCTATCCATCTATCCAACTGGCTGTTCGTCTATCCAACTGGTTAGTGGTCTGTCCATCTAACCAACTGGATTTCTCTCTGTCCATCTATTCATCTATCTATCTGTCTGACCAAGTGGCTATTCTCTTGTACGTCTGTCTACCAATGCGTACACTCACACACACACACAAACACACACACCAGTCAGGATGGCCGAGTGGTCGAAGGTGCTGCGTTTAGGTCGCAGTCTCCCCTAGAGGCGTGGGTTCAAATCCCACTTCTGACAGATCTTTATTATCAGGTTTGGCCTCAAGTCCCAGTTGCTTCAACATTCAGTGTAAAACCTGAGCCGAATCAATCGCGTGAATCACTTTGCTGTGGAGACTGAAATAGAATATCCAACTGGCTATCCGTCTGTCTGGCTATCCATCTATCCAATTGGCGATTTGTCTGTCCATCTATCCAACTGTCTATTCATCTATCTATCTAACCAACTGGCTATTCATCTGTCTGTCTATCTACCAATGTGTACAATCACACACACACCAAAAAAAAACACATAACCTGAGCCGAATAAATTGTGTGAATCACTTCGCTGTGGAGACTGAAATAGAATATCCAAGTGGCTATTCGTCTATCTATCTAATGATCTGCCTGTTCGTCCATCAATCCAATTGCCTATTCGTCTGTCCATCTATGCAACTAGCAATTTGTCTGTCCATCTATCTAATCAATTGGCTATTCGTCTGTACATCTATCCAACTGGCTGTTCGTCTATCCATCTATCCAACTGGTTAGTGGTCTGTTCATCTAACCAACTGGCTATCTGTCTGACCATCTATCCAACTGGCTATCCGTCTGTCCATCTAACCAACTGGATTTTTGTCTGTCCATCTATCCAACTGTCTATTCATCTATCTATCTGTCTGACCAACTTGCTATTCGTCTGTACGTCTATCTACCAATGTGTACACTCACACACACACACACACACAAAAACAAACCAGCCAGGATGGCCGAGCGGTCTAAGGCGCTGCGTTCAGGTAGCAGTCTCCCTTCAGGGAAGTCTCCCTTCAACATACAATGAAAAACCAGAGCCGAATCAATAGTGTGAATCACTTCGCTGTGGAGACTGAAATAGAATATCCAACTGGCTATCCAGCTATCTGTCTGTCCATCTATCCAAATGGCGATTCGTCTGTCCATCTATCCAAATGGCAATTCGTCTGTTCCTCTATCCAACTGGATTTCTGTCTGTCCGACTGTCTATTTATCTATCTATCTGTCTGACCAAGTGGCTATTCGTCTGTATGTCTATCTACCAATGCGTACACACACCAGTCAGGATGGCCGAGCGGTCTAAGGCGCTGCCTTCAGGTTGCAGTCTCCCCTTGAGGCGAGGGTTCGAATCCCACTTCTGACAGCTCTTTATCGTCAGGTTTGGCCTTGAGTCCCAGTGGCTTCAACATCTAATGTAAAACCTGAGCCGAATCAATCGTGTGAATCACTTCGCTGTGGAGACTGAAATAGAATATCCAACTGGCTCTCCAGCTATCCGTCTGTCCATCTATCCAAATGGCAATTCGTCTGTTCCTCTATCCAACTGGATTTCTGTCTGTCCGACTGTCTATTTATCTTTCTGTCTGACCAAGTGGCTATTCGTCTGTATGTCTATCTACCAATGCGTACACACACCAGTCAGGATGGCCGAGCTGTCTAAGGCGCTGCCTTCAGGTTGCAGTCTCCCCTTGAGGCGAGGGTTCGAATCCCACTTCTGACAGCTCTTTATCGTCAGGTTTGGCCTTGAGTCCCAGTGGCTTCAACATCTAATGTAAAACCTGAGCCGAATCAATCGTGTGAATCACTTCGCTGTGGAGACTGAAATAGAATATCCAACTGGCTCTCCAGCTATCCGTCTGTCCATCTATCCAATTGGCTATTTGTCTGTCCATCTATCTAATCAATTGGCTATTCCTCTGTCCATCTATCTAATCAATTGGCTATTCATCTGTCCATCTATCCAACTGGTTAGTGGTCTGTCCATCTAACCAACTGGCTATCTGTCTGACCATCTATCCAACTGGCTATCCGTCTGTCCATCTAACCAACTGGATTTCTGTCTGTCCATCTATTCATCTAGCTATCTGTCTGACCAACTGGCTATTCGTCTGTACGTCTATCTACCAATATGTACACTCACACACCAGTCAGGATGGCCGTGTGGTCTAAGGGGCTGCGTTCAGGTCGCAGTTTCCCCTTGAGGTGTGGGTTCAAATCCCACTTCTGACAGCTCTTTATCGTCAGGTTTGGCCTTGAGTCCCAGTTGCTTCAACATCCAATGTAAAACCTGAGCCGAATCAATCGTGTGAATCACTTTGCTGTGGAGACTGAAATAGAATATCCAACTGGCTCTCCAGCTATCCGTCTGTCCATCTATCTAATCAATTGGCTATTCGTCTGTCCATCTATCTAATCAATTGGCTATTCATCTGTCCATCTATCCAACTGGCGATTCATCTGTCCATCTATCCAACTGGCTGTTCTTCTATCCATCTATCCAACTGGTTAGTGGTCTGTCCATCTAACCAACTGGCTATCTATCCAACTGGCTATCCGTCTGTCCATCTAACCAACTGGATTTCTGTCTGTTCATCTATTCATCTAGCTATCTGTCTGACCAACTGGCTATTCGTCTGTACGTCTATCTACCAATATGTACACTCACACACCAGTCAGGATGGCCGTGCGGTCTAAGGGGCTGCGTTCAGGTCGCAGTCTCCACTTGAGGTGTGGGTTCAAATCCCACTTCTGACAGCTCTTTATCGTCAGGTTTGGCCTTGAGTCCCAGCTGCTTCAACATCCAATGTAAAACCTGAGCTGAATCACTTCGCTGTGGAGACTGAAATACAATATCCAACTGGCTATCCAGCTATCCGTCTATCCATCTATCCAATTGGCTATTAGTCTGTCCGTCTATCCAAATGGCAATTTGTCTGTTCCTCTATCCATCTGTCTATCTGTCCAACTGGCTGTTCGTCTATCCATCTATCCAACTGGCTATCTGTCTGTCCATCTATTAAACTGGCTATCCGTCTGTCCATCTATCCAACTGGCTGTTCATCTATCCAACTGGCTATCCGTCTGTCCATCTATCCAACTGGCTGTTCTTCTGACCATCGATCCAACTGGCTATCCGTCTGTCCATCTATCCAACTGGCTGTTCGTCTATCCATCTATCCAACTGGTTAGTGGTCTGTCCATCTAACCAACTGGATTTCTCTCTGTCCATCTATCCAACTGTCTATTCATCTATCTATCTGTCTGACCAAGTGGCTATTCGTCTGTACGTCTAGCTACCAATGTGTACACTCACACACACAGGTGATCACCTCCAAATAGCTATTCTGACCTCAATCTCGCCCTGCTGCTGGGTCTCATCTCTCTCCTCCTCCTCATCCTCCTCCTCCTCCTCCTTCTCCCTCTCCTCGTCCGCTTTTTCTCCGACAACCACCTGTTCACTCGATGGCCCCGCGGCCCCCGCCCCCGAGCTTGTGGTTGAAAACATTTCCGTGATTTTGGCACATTTTGCTGCATCCACTTTTAATTTTTTTTGTCTCCGTTCTCTGAGCTTTTCTGCTCCTCCCTTTCGCTTTTGTGCTTTTTTCTCCACTTCCATACTCATCCACGAGCCACCACACTGTCCGGTCAGGCCAAACGGCAAAATTTGGTCAGGAGGGATGGGAGTGGCGGGCCAAACGAGAGCTAAGAAATTTCATTGGACTAGCCCAATGTCCGTCAAGAAAATCAACCAATGGGCCACTTCGTGTCTTCGCAAGGCCCCGTCCCGCCTCCACCCCCTCCCTTCAGCAGAAAATAACGTTCATACTGCGTTCACATCAGCGCAGCACTGTAGCGCTTGTCTGATTAGCTGTCAGTGTCTCTTTCTTGAGTTTGTTGAGTGTGTGTCGTCGTGGCCCCCCCCCCTCGGAGATTTTTATGAGCCGACTACCAGTCCGTTACCGTCGCGGTCAATAAAAACTATATACTTTTTTTTTTTTTTTTTATTACAGACCTGGGCCGGCCCACAGATGTGCGTCGGCCCACCGGGCATTGCCCGGTACGCCCGATGGCCAGTCCATGCCTGACTGTGGCACAGAGGTGACAGGTAACCCAAATGGATAAGGACACCCCCTGTGTCCTCACAGCAAGCAGTTCAGGTTAGACTCCTTTTTTTTATTTTTATTTTTTATTTTACTTTATATTTGAATTAATTTATTTTGAACAAGTATTCATAATAGCAATAATAATAATAATAATAATAATAATACCAAGATGTTCGAAAAGAAGTAGGGAGAGGCAAAGCTTATTTAACTATAGCCCTTCTCCACATATTTGTGCACCTTTATACATACATATTCCCTTCCATATGGAAATAACAGCTTTCTTCATCCTTGCATCCAGTAAAAATTACAGTTTTGTACCACTTTTTAAACTGCTTGGACATTGCTTTATCTCTATATTTAATCTGTTCCAAAGCTTCACTCCAAAGCCAAAACACAAAAACTTTTTAAAGTTGTACAAACCTGTGGACATTTTGATTTGAACTCCCCCTCAATTTGTGTCCTCCATCTCTATTAAAACACACTTTTTTTTAATATTGTTTGGAAGTAGGTTGTTTGCTAACCTATACATTAATTGTGCTGTTTGAAAATGAAACAAATAATGGATTTTAAAGATCCTGATTTTAAAAAAAAAAAGTGTGATATCTAAAGCCAGTGGTGCCCCAAACCTCTGCACAACTTAAACAAAACTACAACTTAAACAAAACTACAACTTAAATATGGTAAAACTACTGAATAGTAAAGAATGAGGAGGGGTTTGGAGTCCAGCATTTGTTTCACTTTACTCAGTACTGTGATGCTTCTGGAATGTCTATTGTGTGCATGTTTGATATAAGATTTCCATTTTATTTTGTGATTTATTATCACACCAAGAAACTTAATTTCATGAACTCTTTCAATGTCTACACCACAGACCTGTATCTGCATGAGCAGACCTTTTGAAACTACCAAAGATCATGAATTTAGTTTTGTCTTCATTTGTTGATCATTTGTGTTTGTCAAAACCACTTTTTTAATTTACACATTTCTGTCATAACTATTGCCAGTAGCTCCATTAAGTTCTCCCCAGATCAAAATATTTGTGTCATCTGCAAATAGCACAAATTTAAATTCTGTAGCTACCTTGTGAATGTCATTAATATAAAGAATAAATAATACCGGACCCAAAACCGACCAAGCGTTGTTTTAAATTATCACTTAAAACAGGATCAAAAGAAGTTTCTGTAAGACTGAGGCAAAATTTCATAAAAATATTGTCAAATGCTAATTTAAGTTCTCATTTGAACAAAGAAGAAACAAGTCACTTAAACTGCAAGTCAAACTAAATTTGAGATCCGAGTACTTTGCCTCCTTATTTTTTAATCCTCTAAATTTTCACTCCAACCATACAGCACTACAGGCGTGAACATCCAAACAGGTCCAGCAAACGTGACAGGTGGGTCAAGGCAAAACACTCGAATGTTTCTGCCAGACAGTTTGTTAACACATGCAGAACTATTCTCATAAAAAGATTTTTTTTTTCCTTCAACACAAATGACATTCCAGTTTAGAGACTTGGCCCTCTCATTAAGACCTTACAGGAAACAGTCACCTTTAAAAAAATAATTAAAAAAAAAAAAAAAAAGAGTATATGCATGAGGATGAATATGTCTACTTATTTTAAGCTTATTTTAATGCAGAGGGATACGATTGGACAAAATGATAACTTTTATTTTCCCCTTGAGAGCTCCTTGTCCCACAGTAAATCCAGATTTCACATACTAATGTTAGCTTTGGCATGAAATCATAGCTGAGATTATAATGTTTGAATTTGAGGTCCAAATATTAGGTCAGTGTGTGCCAGAGATATTGACTTTTTGTTTGTTGCGTGACATCTAAAACTATTCTGCAGCTTTTTTCTTGTTTGTGTTTAAATCAATATGAAATGTGTGCAAGACACAGTCTTCTTTTAGAGTTTAGTGCAGCTTAGAGTTCATTGATGAATTTCAATCAAGTTAAGTTACATTTTCACGTCACACTTCTACAGTCTCTTTATATCACTTAGTAGTGGAATACTGCGCCACTCCTCCTCACGTCAAGAAAAACGAGACCCTCTGGCTCCCCCTACTGTCCGTCTGTCTCCAGCAGTCAAGTAAAGAGGCAACTGGAGAGACTCAACTAGAGCAAAACTGCAGATGGTGTTGGTTCCAAGGTCCTGAAGGCCTATGTGAACCAGCTTTGTTGGGCTCTACAGCACCTCCTCAGCCTTAAAAAGAGCCAGGAGAAGCTTCGCTGCTTGAAGAAATTCTACCTTCTTCCAGTGCCTAAACAAAAGTTCATTCATCTACCCTCTGATGAAGCACCAGTTGCCCTAGCATCTTACAAAAGACACAAAAGTCCTGGAGAGACTGTTACTGACTCATCTAAGCAGGACTCTCTTTAACAAGTATTACATTTTGTCTGTTAGATTTGGCTTGGAACTGAAGATGTTGTCATCCACCTGGTTCAACAAGCCTACTCTCCTCGGCTCAGTCTGGTAGGACTGTATGAATTCTGTGTGTGTTTTTATTTCTCCAGTGCTTTTAACACAATTCAGCTTGAATTGCTTTTTGAGAAACTTCAGAAAATGCATTTGAAGGCCTCAACAATTGTCTGAACTACCTCAGAAACAGACCACAGTTTGTGAAACTGAAGGGTTGCGTGTCTGAGCAGGTTGTCAGCAGCACAGCAACAACACAGGTCACTGTGCTTGCACCATTTCTCATCACTCAGGGTCACAAGTCAGCGCAACTCAGAGTCCCGTCACCCCTAGAATTACTCCGATGACTCTGCAGGTGTGGGGTGTGTCAGTGGCGGATAAGAGACTGAGTTCGGAGAACTGGTGAACTACTTTGTGGCATGGTTTGGTGTTTTCAGCAATATATTGCTTATCTTCTATACACCAAGTAAATGCAGCTGTCTGTTGCGTGTGCAGCTTCAGGACCAGTAACTGAAAGAAACCAAACAAAATGGTAAAAAGGCTCGATCTGGGAGCTGTTTTTGGTGCTCCGATACAGCTAAAATCAAATCAGATAAAAATAAAATAAATGTCCGCTTAGATTTTTAATAGACTACTTCCTGCTTGCTGCAATAAGAACCAGAAATAGAAATCATCAGTGCATGCAATGACTTTGCCATCTCATCGCTATTTGTTCGCATTCTCATTATCTCTTTTAATGATATATACATTACATTCCCTTCAGGAATTATACAAGCAATATAACCCTAACCCTGAATTGAATGATGAAAGGGGTAAAGCAAATTTTCTATGAGGGTATATTCTATGTCTAAATTATTAGCAGCCCTGTGACACTGAGTGTCATCTTCCTAGAACTGCATGTTTGATTTGACCCAAATCCAACTGATGGCCCAAATGCAGAAGTGCAGAAGTCTAGGAGTCAGGAGTAGCAAACAGAGACATTTATTAAACAAACAAAAAAAAAAAAAAGCTACACCACAATAATAAGAAAGAAAGATGAAAAAAAGGAAACAAACAGCACAGGAAAGTACACAGGAAGCTAAACAACTGAATGACAATGGACTAGCAGGGGAAGGAGGAAAGACAGGATAATATATATTCACCAGGGCAGGTAAAACAATCAGGGATGACAATGAGATACAGGTGCCAATAAGCAGAAGTAACAACAGGAGGAAGAGGAAGACGGAACAGGCTTGACAAAGAACAGAACAAGAAAACCAAAAAATCTTTAGAAAACTTAGAAACTGATCAAGAAAACATAAACCCTGAAACCTTTAACATTAAAATAACAAAACAGAACAGAGGTCTGAAAGAAAATAACACAGGAACGTCAGAATAACAGAACCATGACAGAGAGACAAAGTATTTGGATGTTGTTTAAGTGGCAGATTCTTGCTCTTCTAAACACACACATAAAATAGTGGGAGTTAATATAAACAAATGTGTGTAAACAGATTTTTTTTTTTTTTTTAATTTAGTTACAGCTCAGAACAAACAGAAACAAAACAAATGTTCTTCTCCAGCCAAAAGGAGGTGTCTTATGGTGCCAAAATAACAAATACGCCATGTACTTTTCACATTGCCCAATAAACCGTGTATTAAAAAAAAATAGAAAACAAAATTGAGAAAAGAAAAGAAAACAGGCAGATTTATATTTTGAAGAGTTATATTAAGATTGAAACCAAGTTGATGACTCCTTAAAATGTATTATAAAATTGTCTCTATTTAATAGAGGAAATAAAGAAAAATGTCCTTTGCTATTCTTTGACTTGTTTCCAGCATTTTAAGAAGGGCTGGAGAAGGGTTTGATGAGCCCAAGCTCCATGGCTTTGACAAGGCATGTGCGTGCGATGTCAATGGGCTCCTGCCTCTTGGGATTGTCCGCTGCTTTTCCAATCACTGTGAGGATTTCCAGTAACTCACTCTCGATCAGCTTCTTGGCCAGCTCATTGTCTTCTGAGTTGAGCATGTTGTAGATGATCACAAGACCACGGTGCTGGATCCTAGGGTTGGTATGGAGACATAATCGTTGCAGGATCTCAAGCCATTGAACTGTCTGTTGGGAGAAACCAAGAACATGAAATTATTTTTTTAAATCAGTCATTTAGGATATTATAGTTGTAGATTAGATTCTCAGATGTGACAGTTTCGTGTTCATATTCTACAGAAGGAAATCACAGCGGCGGTCATCTCTTTATACATACCACCAGAGTCATTTTGGTGCACAGCTTCTTCTGAGCAGCTGTGATCATGGCCAGGGCTCCAGCTGCAGCTATCTGAAGACTGTCGTCATCTTCTCCACATAGCAGCACCAGCAGCTTCAGCTTATCATTGCCATCTTCTAGGTATCGCTCTTGAACCTAAAAACACATGGAGTTTGTTTTTTGTTTAAAAAAAAACCTGTCTATCCAAAAATTTTCCATTGGTTTACTGAGCATAGCGTTTCGTAATGTTCTTTTAGCCATTCTCACCTCTTTACACGTCACAAGGTTGCACATGCATTCAGTCGCAGCCAGTCTAATCTTTTCATTCTCCTCAAACATGTGGTTCTCTATCTCTGGCAAAGCCTTCTCTTTCATAATCTTCACTCTGGAAATGAGAGGAAAAGTTAACAGCAGAAGCCGTAACGACCGCAGTGAAGTCACCTTTGGAAAAAGATTCATGTCAGGCTTCACAGTAATCACAGTAATGATTAAATATGTCACCTTAGTTTTTCACTGAATGCAGCCAGGTTGGTTAGGCCTCTCAGAGCCTCATAGTTCTGTACTCCTTCTTTGTCCGTATAAAGGAGGCTGACTAAAGGCCGCACCACTTCATACACCTGTCAACAAAGACACAGTTGAGATGAGAAGGGAATTTTAAAAGCTCATTTGAGAACTTCACCACCAGCAAGTTTACATCCTAAAAGATAAAAACTATTAACAGTCCACCTAAACCGTCCTGTCTTAAAGTACATGTATGTTAAAAAAAAATGTTTAAATAGAGACAAAGGGAGATTACGGTCTCTGTATATTTTCAGTCTTTACCGAGTGCACAAAGTAAACAAAGTATCTGTAACAGAACGTACCCTCTCACCAGGGAAGGCAATTTCAGGGTTGGAAACAGCTGCAATCTTGGCAAGGGCATGGCAGGCTTTCACCTTTCCAAGATCTGTACCTTCCAGACAGAGCGGTATCAGAGCCTGAAGACATGAGACCAAAGAAAGACAGAAGCTTTAGAAATAGTGATGAACAACGGTGGGGGATGCTGTGATGAGGAAAAATAGGGTTATTTGGGTAGTTTCCTGTGCGCCATCTCTCTGTTTGAAGAAGTTCTTTCGGGTACCAGGAGGTACACTGTGTGATAATACCATGTCATCTCATTGTTACTTCATAAAATGTTGTTGATTCAAGTGTGCAGCGGTTTCAAAAACTATGACTTACCTTTCCTCCACCTTGGGCAACAATAGTACCTCGATCTTTTGAATCCTCTGACAATGCCAAGAAAACCCTACAGATTAAAAAAAAAGGTTCATCAATCATTTATTTCTGTGAAACGATCTATACTGACATTGACAAGATATTGAATGTATTAATTTGTATTTCAGTTTGTTTCTTCTTCTGTGTGATGGAACATTTAAAAATGAAACAATAGACATTTTTCTGCAAGATGATGAAAATGTCAGAAGATCTGTTAAGCTGAAGTCAAGCTGAAATCTAAAACCTGACATGCCACAAAATATTGTGACAAAGTGGTTTGGGGCTTGATTTCTAGGAGTAAATGTTTCACGAAATGTTTAAAATGCTTTCTCAACACATGCTGGAAGTCCTACCTAGCCAGCATCTCCTTGGTCTGGTCAGTCAGGATGGAGTTGTCCGCTTTGACCATGACAGCAAGAGCTGATATGATTCCAGCCTTCAGCAGCCTTTTCACTCTCTTCATTATAAAGTCCTTCTTGTCCTGAAAAGAAAGAAATATATTCACTACTGAATGTGTGGATGCATATGCACCATTTTCTGTCCACGTCATAATTATTCATGAACCGTGGATTGATTTTCCTCTTCTTCTTACCTTAGGGTGCTGCTCAGGAACATGCTGTTTTGAGAACTTGGCTAGCTGAACCAGCTCTGGGAGGATTTCCTTCTTTTCATAAGAGTTGGTGCAGTTGATAAGGGTGCAAGCAACTGCGTACAAGATAGTCTTATCCGTGGACTAAAACCGCAGAGAAAAAGGGGAGATAACTGTTAATGTGTGATCAAATGTTGTATTCATGGTGATAATTGTCATTTTGGACCCTCACATATTAGTCTTTGTTTATCAGTTGAATTTATTTGGCCACTATCATATCAAAAGCTAAGGGAAAACTATAGTAAGTGAACTTTTAATGGGAATTTTCTTTTTTTTTTTTATGAGACTGAAACTGATTTTTTTAAATCTTTTTTTTATAATTCATTAATCAAAAAAGAAAAGAAAAAATATATGAATTAATAAATGATCAGGAGCTTCTGGATAATTTGAAATTCAATTATGTGTAATGTAGGTTAACAGTAAATTATGCATAATAATGCCTTGCAAAATCCACAGGAATTTGGATTTAGAATAATGAGCAAATTATTATGATGCTATGCACTGAACATCTTTCATTAGTTATTTCCGTACCTTCGCCAGGTCAAACATGGCTTTCAATGCAAGCTCATCCTCCACAAAGTCATCTTTCACATCAGCATCATTAGTCAGATAAGCAAGACCCTCGATAGCCCACTTCCTTGTTTTGGTATCAATCTGGGGATTACAGAGCCACCTAGAAAAGTGGAAAACAAAAATGAAACAGTGTGTATGATGAAAATGGGAAGTACTACGAATTGCAACGACACACTCTTTTAAATGGGTCTCATTCAAATGTGTTTAAAATATATATTTGTACGTATTGCTGACATTTTTTTTTTTTTGCTGTTTCTTTCATATAATTATTTTCTATTGTTATGCATCGATAGAATCAAGCAAAGTCATTTTCACGGTGTGTGTGAGCGCTCACTTTCTGCACTGCTTGGCCAGCTTCTCCGTGGAGCCCTCAGCAAACTGCCTTAAGCTGTAATCATCACCTCCAGCTGAACCCAGTTTACAGAGACCCTGTGGTGGAAAAGGACATGCGTGCGCATTCAGATCACGCTTCCAGTAATCTTTAGACTTGTGCTGAATATTAAGGTTCTGCTCTTTTCTATACTTGATTCACTTACCACCAGCGCGCGTATTTTAATCCTTTCATTCTTGGTCTTCTTGTAGATGTCCTTGAGCAGTGACACGCCGTTGGTAATAATGAAGCTGGCACGACTCATCTTTGTGGAGGAATGGATCAGAGCCTCCACTGCAACCATCTGGTCCACCTCACGTTCAGAGCCACACAGCGCCACCATCATCTCCATGACACCTTGATGTCCCACCAGAGCATTGCCAACCTCAAAGGGACCCTGCAGCAATCCTGAGATAGTGTTGATGGCGTGAAGGGTCTTGTCCATGTTGTTGGGGTCAATTTTGGATCTGTAGGAAATAAGTGCAAAATATGGGAAAAGAAAAAGGTCATAAGGCTGGGTTTCCATGGAGAATATTTTAATTCTATCACATGTTAATTGAGGGGTTCTTTTTTTTTTTAATGGACGTACTTGATATATTCATCACAAATGTCTCTGTAGTTGGTTCTTTCTGGATCACATTTGAGATCATCATAGAGCTTGTTGAGGAGCACGCTGGCAATCAGCTGTGTGTTTTCTGTGAGGGGCAACTGGTCTGGCAGTTCAGAAACCTGACCACAGACTTTGAGGATCTTCTTCAGACCTGGAGTACAAACACATACTTAATATCAGGAAACCTGAATTGAAGCAATAAACTGTAATGACCGTCTTGCTAACCGTGATCAATAGTAAAGAGAGTCCTGGAGTGGTCGCTCTCTTTCTTGCTAGTGCGGGGTACATTCTTGGTTAGGAGGTTCAGTGCCTGGTCTCTGCCATGGCCAGACACCTTCATATTGGCAACCATCTCCAGCAGAGCAAGAAGAATAGTTTTCAGGTCTTTGGATGCATCTGCAGAGAGAGATTATGTACATATATATATATATATATATATATGCTTGTATTTAATGACAACAGCTGGTAAATCAAAATTAATAGTAAAGTATCTTTGTGGTTATTTGGACTTTTGTCAAGGACTAAAATGTTTGCTGAATAAAAAGATCGATAACACAATCTAATTTTCAAGTTACAAATAAGTATTCTTTCTCACCCAAAACCAAGGATGCTTCTTTGCCATATTCCCTTTTATCTCCTCCAGTGAGGGAGTCATTGATGCACTGGAAGAGGTTGCAGGTTGCCAGTGCAATTTCTTCATTGTCAAGTGCCATGATGCTGCAAATCTTATCAACGCCCACCATGTTCACAATGGCCATGGCCTGTTAAAAAGAAGTGGGGGAAAAAAATGAGAGTAAAGCTCCAAAAATAATATTACTTTCGTGAAGTTTATTTAATTTGAAGGTAATATTTGCTAAAGCTGAACTTGGATTTTTGAATTTTCCCGTTCACTTTTGCCTGCACATTGACTCACCCGAGCTTTGTGTCCTGTACACATTCCTGACAGAGTGCGGACAGCAGCCAGGATCATTTCCAGTTTGCCTGTTTCTATCATGTTGAGTAGGAGAGCCACTCCATTCGTCTGGAAGATTCTTTCTGCGCCAGCATCTTCTCTGGATAACACAATCAAGTTGTTGGCAGCCTAGAAGATTAAACAGGAGCTGTAGCTGCATCAGAACTGAAAATGAAATTTTCATCCACATTCTGATAATTAAGTTTGTTCATTCCCTATATCTGTTGCAAACTGTGGAAAATACCCACTTTCTCCTTCCTTTCCTTGTCCATTTCTGCATCGAGGAGAATGTCAAACATGTTCTGCACCCTTGAATCTGTAGAAAATGATGTTTTGAGCTGAGGAGATAAAGGTAAAACTTATAAGTGACATTGACATACTGCTATGATATGGTTTACTAAACTTTTCATTGACTTATCTATTCTTTTTTCCTTGTAAAGTGATAGAAATGAAAGGTAAAAGATTTGAGGTGAACACATTCTGCGGTGCTGATTTCATGAAGGGAAATTTGAGGATATCAGTGATGAAATGCAGAATTAATGTATCTGCTCAATGCTCACCTTGGCCTGGATTTCAGCTCCAAGTCTACGGAGAGTGTCCAGGAAGGTCTTGTTCTTTGGTTCAAGGGTGGCACATCTCTGCACATCTTTGAAGGCCATGTCCAATTTTCCGAGCTTCTCCAGAGCTTGGCAGCGACGATACAAGGCTTTAATGTCTGCTGCATCGACATCAATCGCTATGAAAAAGTGAAACAACGAGCATAATAAGCTTGGGACAATTTCTTTAAGGTCTTGTTTACTTGTTCAGATGGCATTGCTCGTTAATGGTTGCTTAAATTCCTAAGTAAATCAGTTTACCTTTTGATGCATCAGATGCTGCATTGGCATAGTTTTCCTGTAAAAGACATTGAAATAAAAGTTACAATTTTCCTCTTTAGCTAAAAACATAATCTTCTCAGTCTATGCATGTGACGGTAATATTTTATCAAACTGCTTACCTTTTTTAGATAGCATGCAGATCTGTTCCTGTGAATTACAGCCAGCACTTTTTTGTCTTTGCACACTTTGATGGCATTAGTGTAGCACTCAATGGCCTTGTCAATATTTCCTTCCTGAAAGAATTTATTTCCCTCATCTTTTAACTGGACTGGGTCTTCCATCTGGAGGAAAATGAGATTACCAGTTATGAAGTATTTAAGCCACTGTAAAATCACCTTAGCAAAGCCGTACCTTTACGTTATCACACATGATTTGTGGCAAAAAAAAAAACAAATACGTCAAAGAAGCAGAGGATTAAAACACATGTGCTGAACATGCATTAAACTATTTTAAATGTAACAAGATGTTTAGAGGTGCATTGGCGTTGCGAACTCTGTGTGTGTACAGTACAGTGCAAGCTTTTACTTTACATTCAGTCACTGAATAAGGAATATTTGTCATCATAAGAATCTCAAGGCTCCAGTAGAACTTATTCATGTTTTTATCCTCACCATTGCAAAGCACTGTCCTGCTGACCTGGGTCTCCTGAAGCAAATGGCCTTGCACGTGTTATCTGCAACTTTAAATGGCCTCCTCTCAAACCTTATTTGGGCATGGCCTCATACCCCAGTCTGAGCCTTACTACGAATGCCACTTTCCTAAATGACAGATGCATCTCAGATAGGCATAGTCTGTCTTCTTAGCCTGAGGACCCTCAACATACCTGACTGTCAATCAAAAGAAGCAAACGTCTTTGCGGAAGCAAGACTATACCTTGATGATGTGTCTTTTTAATCCTCTTCTTTCTTCTTTGTGTCTTTTAGGTTTTTGTCTGGATCTGGATGATCTGGGTTTCTAGCCACTGGTGTTTCCAACAGACCTTTTCTGTCTTTTGTAACCTTCCCCCACTAACGCCTCACCTTATATTTATAGGGGATCTTGACGAGGTGGGGCAGCCAAAGGTGGACCACCCATGACACCAAGGGGGTTCCTTTCTAAACATGCAGAAACCCCAAAGAACAACTTTTTTACAACAGCTCTTTAAAAAAACTGACAATTTGAGCTGCTAATAATATCTTTCAGTACTGGTAAATAATCCCTGGGTTTATGAATAAAATGCTCTTTTTAAATGCAGTAGTTAAAGCCTGTGTGACCCCTGAAAAATAGTCTGCTCCTGATAAGGTCTATTTAGGGCACAGACAGCTGAGAACTCACCAGCAAATGCATGATGTGCTGGGAGGGAGGGGGCTTAAGAGTGAGTGTGTGGAGACACTGACAGGGGGCTGGCAACTGTACGACCAGGAGAAGCTGGTAGCTTCTAGAAAGAACATGATCTCTCATGAGTTGGGGTTTAACAATAAATTTGTGATGGTTAGGGGAAGGGGTATATGTTGCTAAACTGATTTTATCCAAGAAGTCCCCACATAAACTTTGCAACAGAAAACACAAAACTGTAGAGCGAGCCTATTGACTACGCAAATAATTTGTTTCTGTTTTTCTCAGTGAACTGCTGTGCTTAAAAAAAAATGTGTTGTTTCATTCATGGCATGCAGACACATCTTTCTTAGATGTCCTCCAACTGGAAGGTTGCTGGATTGATCCCCACTTCCGTCATGTGCCAAAGTGCCACCAGGTGAGATGCTGAACCTACATTGACCCCACTGCTCCATCCACTCATAGTGCTGATCCCAAACCTTAGAAAGGGCATCTGACATAAAACTTAAACCAAATCAATTTGCAGAACACAATACTCTGCTGTCGCAACCTCTACAAAAATTTAAAACATTTGGTTTTAAATTGTTTGCCCTTCCTCATAGTTAAAAAGACTTGACTTTTCGCCAAGGTAACATACAATGCTATTGTAGTGTCTTGTATTTAACAAGATATTTGTAGGATATTTTATTAATTTTGCTTTCTTTAGAAATTATGTGCATGTCACCACTAATATTCTTTGTGTGTGTGTGTTTCTTTTATTTTGCATTCTTTACTGAGACTCCTCACTTGCAAAAACGTGGAAAAATGTTGCAGTGATAAATTAATTGCTTAAATTTGTGAATTAGTTATTAAGGTCTATTTCCCAAAATTAACAATAACTTTTAAATCTCTCAGGTCCGATACAATGATATGTGTAAAATACATCACATAAGCTTGTATATTGTGCTTCTATTATGTTTCAAATGATTATGTGTTGAAAGTGTGTGTTGAAGTGATTTAAGTAATCGCACATGACTTCCAAAACCTGTTTTCTGTTCAGCTCATTGAGACAAGGATTAAAGATGACATCTTCTAAATGAGATGGGAGAGAGACAGTATATTTTGACTCCTAGTGGTGTATGGTGGAATGGGTTGTCCTGGGAATCTGGTGGCGTGGGTGCTATGGGGGATGGGTTGCTGTAGTGGGGAGTTGCCACGGGGATGCTTACGTGGCTCCTGTCGTCCCGACACCCGGCCTGGTCTGCTGCATGCCACTGACCCAACACACCAGCACCAGCTGTGATTTAGCCTGAAGTTCTGGTTGAGATCACCAGTTATTGCACAAGTACTGGAACTCAAAACACTGCGTTATGTCTCTCTGCTGTACTGCTTAAGCTCTGTTGTAAATTGGGGGGTTACATCCAACATCCCGACACAACCACACAAACCACCATACACTCATTTACATACACCGTACCACGCTACACAAACACTACATCCATCATCATACAACACACACCACATCCATCACTGTCTTGTGTCTTTATCTGCCTTTTAGTGCTCACTATCTGTGAGCCCATAGTATGGGCTTGTCACTCTACCATTCACAAAGTGTAGGGCAGTTCTGTGTTGACTAGACACACCTGCCCACACTGTAACACCACCATCACCAAAGACTAGTCTAGTGACAACAGTGGCTGATGCAATGCACTATCCTTAACATCTCCAACATCGTTAGCGGCCATCATTTCTGCCCCACGTGAATCAACTTTCATCAGAGAACAGCACTGAGGCCCACAGGTCCCTTGTCCATGCAAGACAATGATGCCTGTGTCTGGTGGTGTGGTCAGGTATCCTTGCAGGTCATCTGGCACGCAGACCACGCTTTTGAAAGATCTGACATGACACCTGGGTGCCTCTTACCTCCCTTAAATGTGCCTGGAGTTGAGTTCCATTCATCATCTGGTTCTGCAGGGCACAGTTCACAATGAAGCTGTCATCAGTGTGGGATGTGGCCAAAGGCCATCCACTTCAATGCTTTTCTGTGACTCTTCCAGTCTCTTTGTATCTCTGTTGCAACCTGCTGATGACACTCTGTGACTCTCTAAGCTCAGTGGCAACTTCACTCTGAGAACATCCCGTCTGAAGCCTCACAATGGCCAGGAACTGTTGATAGATTGTTAGGTGTTGTCCTGGTCTCATGATGTCAAAATGTGAACAGCATGATTAGGAGGACTGCTTTAATACCAATTCTGATTGAACCAGAAAATGTATTGGTCAATTCATGGATCAAACACCTGTTGTACATTTTGCCATTAAGCTCCTTGTTAGAGAACAGCAAGTTGTGTAAAAATGTACTGAAACACTGAACAGTTGAACACGCCCATTCAAAATTTTAGAGATGGTCACATTAAGTTCACCTATAAGTACTTATGTCGTAGGTCCTACTTGTTTAGTTTTTCACTTATAAATTATTACTTATTACCCTGTTGCACCGTGGGTCCGAGAGGACTGAAATTTCATGTATGCTGCACGTCGAGCATGTATAGCATATCTGACAATAAAGTTGACTTGATACTTGACACTTGATACTATAAAGGTTAAAGCTTTCCCAGAAGAGTTGAAGCTGTTCTCGCTGCAAAGGGTGGACTCACGTCATATTGATTAGGAATGAGATGTCACTAAAGCTCATATGTGAGTCAAGGCATGTGACCGAATACTTTTGGCAATATAGTGTATCTCTAACATTTTAGTAGTGAATATACTGTTCTTTCTGTACTTGTGTAGATTTTCTCCATGTACTCCAGCTTTCTTCCCCAGTCTAAAAAAACATGTACCACAGGGTGAGTTGTGATTCTAAATTATCAGTAGGAGTAAGTGTGAGCATACTTTTTTTTTCTTATTTTGTGGCCCTGAAATGGATGTTTTGAAAGAAGGGGGAAAGAGTTCTTGGATCTTGGATTGCTGCATATCTGTACCTTTTTACCACCAGGTGGTATCATCCACCCATCTATTCTCTATACATGTTTCTAGTGTTCAAGGCTGAAGAAGGGTGTAGCCTTTTCAGGAGGGATCATTTTTTCCAATGTCACATATCATGGTGGGATTAAATAAACATTAAGATTCTATACTGAGTAAAGTGAAACTACCGTCTTATAAACTTCATTCCCAAAGACTTTACTTTAAAAGCAAAACGTGATGTCAGATGTCAGATTATAATCAAACTCTAAAACAACAAAATTAAAGTGTTTGACAGATATAATAAAATAGCACATTGGTTTGGAAATAATCTGTTGTTTCACTACAGTGTATTGAATTTGTGATTTAAACCCCGTAATTAGATATGATGTGGCTAATATTATCTACTTTACATACAGCTGTGTATTTCATTACATGAGGTAGTATTATACTGCATTGTGAATGTACAATGTTATAATCCTTTTACATTCAAGGATTGATTTTCCTTTGAAATAAGAAGGAGACTCACAACTACCATGTTTTCTGTCTTTCATTGATTCAGGAGATTTCATCTAAATACTTCAATTTTTTCAATGCCAACATGCATGGGATACTGTCTACCAATGTACATTGAAATTCATCACAAGTGCTTACTCACTATTGCATTTTATATGCTTGGGTCAGCTTTGATATCATATTCTTATTCACAAAAGTATTTCTTGTCCACTCCCATCTTGTTTTAGATTTGCAGTAGATCTCTGAAACTTCATTGGAGGTTCTTACTGTTCGTTTCACAGTTTTAAACCCATATAGCTTATGACTATCCCAAAAGTCTGCATTGAACTGAAAAATAAGTTACTGAAATATGATGCTTCCTCTTCCTGACATCAACTCCAAGACCAGTTGACTTTTGTGTTGCACTAGCTGCACATCTTATGTTTGGCTAACCTACCCCTGTTTTAGACCTGTGATAACAATAAAAATAAATGTATCTGCTGTTGTTTTTTTTTTTTTCCCTCTTCAGTTTTTGATGTTCAGTATTATTAATTGATTCTTTGACTTTGACTGTACCTAAAGTCCCAACCGAGATAGGTTCTCCACACACTTGGAATCAGCTCCAAATCAACCTGAATCTCAATGATTTGGTCTTACTATGTGAATTTATGCATATTTTAAATATTCTGGATGCATTTACATTTGGCTGCAGATGCTATGTCTGATCATTGCTTACTATGTTTATAATGATTCGTGGGAAAAATATACATACATACAGTCATGGAAAAAATTATTAGACCACCATTTTTTCTTCACCTTCTTGTTCATTTTAATACCTGGTACCACTAAACGTCATCATGTGACTAAAACAGACAGAAAAGAAAACACTGAATGCATAAAAGCAGTGTTTTTGGCAGTACAACGCCATAGCTATTGATGTAAAAACTTATGTGATTTAGGTTATAATCAAGAAACCCATGGAAAATGGTAAGATATCAGCTCTTAAATAAAACTCTTATGAGCAATCTTTGTGGTTATCGTTATGTTTGTCCAAACAAATGTACCTTTAGTTGTACCAGGCATTAAAATGAACAAGAAACTGAAGAAAACAAGGGTGGTCTAATAATTTTTTCCATGACTGTACATACATACACACACATTTATTTTGAAAACAGCGGCCCGGAAGTGCTTCTTTATTCTCGACAGCTATGTAATGCTACCTCATTCTGTCGGCTGCATCTTCCTCCCAAACCAAAGGGGTTGCATTTACCCGGCTTATAACACGTCTCTAGTCGTGTATTTGTAATTTATAAGTTATGTAGGATGGCGTCGGCTTTTGGAAAAATAGTCGTTGGTACTTATGTGGAGATAAAACGGAGTGATGGTAAGTTTTCTGATGATGGCTCTTTTCTCGTCGTACTGTGTAAGTTGTTTGTGGATCTTTGTTGCTGTGGTGCTGTTGGATATAGCAACCGTTGTTCCTGGCCGCACAGCGTAACATCTCGTTAGCGTTAGCAGCACCAGGACGGTGGTATTAGCTGGTAGGGCGGACAGTTTCAATACGGCCTTAACGATTCAATGGGCGCTTACCTTTGTTAGCAAGTCTCTCTGGCGAATTTAAGTGATTTTTATAGCTGGCGGTGCCCTAATATCGTCCGGTAACAGCATATGCAGTTAACGGGAAATAAACGAAGCTCTATAACACATTAAATGTAGTGTCATTTCATTGCATATATATTTTCTTAAAACATAATTTATATGATCCCGGCCAGCTACCCAAGCAAGTTAGCGTACTTGTGTTGGTGAGCTAGGAACCTGCTAGGAACTGTAGAGCCACATTAGCATTTAGCTCTCGGTGCTGCTAAACGGCTAACGCCGCTGTTTCCCGGCTTTATAGCAGCAGTTGGGCTGGGGTGAACCTTAATCACCATCAAGCTTGTCACCGAGTCGTTTGCTCTTCGACTGTAACGTGGCCCTCAATATACCCCAAGAGCCAGAGTATTAGTTGTGGAATATTTCAAAGTTATATATCTGAGAAGTCTGTCTAAAGGCCAGTTTGCTGTGTTACGCATTGATACCACCATAGACAGGCGTGTCCCACTAATTGCACTGGTTTACAAACTGCCCAGGTAACATCATGCCAAGGTAACGATAGATGAAGGCAATCTAATTAAATGAATTGAACATCTTTATCAGCTTTATGCTCATGTTAATGAACTATATCAGCCCTTTTGCTTGTTCTTGGGGTACTGCATAATGTTGCTGTAATAATCCGAGAAGAAAATGGGATTACTGTACAGTCACCTAAGCTTCCGTTTGTTTGTAAAGGTTTACAGATGAGCAGACAGTAGTGGCAAGTAGAGCTCTGAAAACGAGGTATCGCATATTTAAACTGACCCTGATTTTCAAGAACAGGATTGTATTCAAAATCAATTTATACTTGATTCAAGCCATTTCTTGATTTAGTTAAAAAAAAAAAAAAGTTCTAACTTCAGTATTGATTCGAGTCAGCTGTGATTTTAGGAAAGCAGGAGTAAGATCAAAAGCAAACTACTTAAATCTAAAATGATTAACTGATTACAGTATAAACACTGTTCCATGATAAAGAATTGGGCTTAGACTATCCTTGTGCTGCATATGTTATTCAATTAAAAAAAAGAAAAAGCTAAAATTTCATTCAAAACTAATTGAGAAATACAGTGTTGAATATCCATTCATTAAATAATTGATCACAGATGATGTCAGGTTTGCAGTTTTTATGAAGTGTTTGACTCTCTCAAAACCTCGTATATTCAGTGACTCACATCTGCCTGTTTCTTCCCTGGTACACGGAAGAATACAAACAAGACAGACTTGCATTCACCAAATACAGGTGTGGTTGTCTTTCCTGCTGAAGTTACTGCCTGTCTATACAGATTGACAACTCTAGATTTTGTCTTTACACACACAATTTTTGAAATGTGTCTGTTTTATTTCAGCTACCAACTGAAATATCAGTGATTCTTCATTAATACAAATTATTACTTCAGATGACCAGAGATGTGCAACAAGGGGGTGCGCGTGTGTGTGTAAAACCCTAAACCTGCGATCGCAAGATACCAAGTTTGCGGAAAGCGCAACTCGCATGTCGGCACGTAAAAGAGCGCGTCCAAATGGAATAAATGTGCAGCTGTGGCAGCTCTCATTCAGATGTCTGCTGTAGAGGAAACCAAGGAGACCTTTGTCTCTGGTGTTAAACTGGAAAAGGTTGGATGCGGGAATTTATTTCCAATATGTCTGAAACTGTTGATGGTCGAGAAGGGACAGGAACATTAATTGTTCGTGATCTTTAAATGCGCATCCAATGATTCGTTCCAGATGCACAACTGGTAACAACTGGATCTTACGCAGGTATGATCGTGGGTTTAGGGAGGTGGAAGATTGCGTTCTGTTAACTGTTAACTGTTTTCACTCCCTCGCCAGTATATTCAACAGCAAAACCAAAATGCTCCCATACCGGTGATTAAAAAAAGTTTTTCCCAATTTCTCCGCTACCGCTGGCCATGCCTGCTTGTTTTTTTTTTTTCTTTTTCTGCGTTTATGACCTGCAGCCAACCGGCCAAAATGTGATCGGCTGGTCACTGTGAGTGAACGGAGGCAAGTGGACATTGACATGCAGTGGCGGGCCTGTTTCCTAAAAGGCACGCACGCTCACGTGCAAGTCCAATGCAAAGGAACATAAATACCGCGGGACATAAAAGCGCCCCGTGTCCCGTGCAGGTCGTACCGAATCGTACCATATTTTACCGAGTACCGTTGCATCCCTAGTATATATAAGCATTATGTTGGTAATATGCTCTTATTTTAAGCTAGGATGCGGTTTCCAGAGGTGGCATGGATGTTGAATTATTAAGCAATCGAGGAGCCATCACAAGAAAAAGCACAGATTTATCAAGTCAAAGGGAAAGTGAGTTGTACTGTTGCAGCAAACTCTGGAGTTTGCTTTTCAGAAATGAAATAAATTCCCCAAAGAAAGCCAGAAACCTAGAGTAATGGCATACAAAACTCTACAATTCATTGTCCTAGATGACCATCCCTGATCGTTGGTTGAAAATGTTGTATTGTTGTACTGATATATGGGGGGATGGGGGGGGGGGGGGGATGGAATTGGAACATCTTTATCTGTAAATTTTTGTTTTAATTATGTCTACTCTGAGTAGACTATTAAGATTTTCCTTAGTGAGAAGTAGCTAAAGATGACTTTGAAGTTTGTGTGATTATCAACAGGACAAGGCCTTATGAAAAGGTCCTAATAATGTCTGAGCGCACCCAGTGATAATGTTTCATAATTAAACCTTAAACAACAAATAAACATTTGAATAGAGTAGTTAAACTACGTAAACTGTTGAAAGCTGGTGCAAATGGGTCATTTTCACTATTGAATAGTTGACACTGATGCAAACGTCTGAAAGTCGCCCTCATCTAAAGCACTTGTTAGGAGACTGAAACTAAAGTTGATGTGCAGATTAAATGCACAGCAGGCCCAGAGAGGGAAGCTGTTTTGTCTGTTGGTTTTTGCTGTTGTATCCCTAGCAGGGATTGTCCTCTCTCAGGGGGTTAGTGGCAGAGCTGGTCCAGATTCAAGCCAGACTCAGGCTATTAGCCTCTTCCCCCATCTGTCGCAGCCACCTCCTTCGATTCTAACAGCACTCTCACTTACTCCCCCGTCTCTTTCTTTTTTTCCCCTTCTTCTTCAGTTTCTTCGCTATTACTATTGAAAGCAAGATCTCGTCAATAGATTCTAGTCCTTCAGTTCATCACCCCCCTGCACATTGAACTGTCTACAGTCATTCTTGATGTGTTAAAAGAATTTAAGTAATATTAATTGTTCACATTTGTATCATGTTGTATCAGTTTTATATGTTCACAATGCATTATTCAGTTCAATTCAATTCAAAAATACTTGACTGATCCCCAAAGGGAAATTAAATTGTTGCAGTAAGTGTCATGATTTAAGTCACTTCAAAGATTCATTATAGATGATTATTGCAATAAGCAGGAAGAATGACATGCTTTTTTTCACTGAATAGTAGAGAAACTGATACTCTGAAGGCTTTTTGTTTCACAGGCTTAGTGGATGGAGCACCCCATCTGAAGCCCCTTCAACTACTTGGAGGTGTCCAGAGACTTATTCTTAGTGTAAAAGTGGGACAATGTGAATGATCCTTTCAGTTAAAGAAAATATTTTCTCAACTGTCAGTCTGTGACCTAAAGTTTCATTCAGTGTAATTACAGGGATATAATATACATAATAGGGCTGTCAAAGTTAACGTGTTAACGCGTGATTAACGCAAAATAATTTTAACGCAACTACATTTTTTAACGCGTGATTAACACGTTGCCGTTGATGTACAATAGTAGAGAGGAGAGTAGGTTTGATGAGCCTCAGGGCCCCGCCGTAGTTGTAGTCCTGTAGTCCTGTCAAAACAGGAAGTCATTTGACGTCCATGCCGCAGACAGACAGACGTAAACAATCCTCCGTTAGCAGTAAAAAAAAAATGGATACAAAAGATACTATTTTGAATGGTAATTTCAGCTTCAAAACCTTGCCTGATGGCTAACTCCACAAGATAAATATTGTTTGTGTTTACTGTCGATGTGAATTTAGTTACCACCGGAGTCCGGTCAATTGACGGCTAATGAGAGCGCTGATGCAGAGAGCCCCCCCCTCGTTTAAAGCAAACCACGAAAATATTTTGAATGAAGAACATAAGAGAAAATACTGAGTATATATATATATATATATATATATATATATATATATATGATGGATTTGGCATTGTAGCAATAAATAAACATGCATTTGTTTTGCATAAGGCAAGCATTTGTGTACTCTCATATTAGGCAAGGCAACTTTATTTGCAACTTTATTTGCAATTCAATTCAAAGTGCTTTACAGATGCAGTCACAAGAAGGCAAATAGAATCATTCCATACAAGCATAAAAATAATCAATAATAAATAAAAATTAATTAATAAAAAAATTAATTAATTAAATCAAAAATGAAGAGTGCAGATAAAATCCTTCCAGTCATCATCTTCACATCTAAACAGAACTGTTTTCAGTCTGGATCTGAACATTGTCAGAGTTCAGGTCTGTCTCACATCTTCTAGAAGACTGTTCCATATTTTAGGAGCATAAAATTGAAATGCAGCTTCACCTTGTTTAGTCCTGACTCTGGACACCAGCAGGAGACCACTACCTGAGGTTCTCAGAGTCCAGGTTGGTTCATATGGATCTAACATGTCAGAGATGGACTTTGGGGCCATGAAGAGACTTGAACACAAGTAGAGCTGTTTTAAAGTCTATTCTCTGAGTGACAGGAAGCCAGAGACCTCAGGACTGGACTAATATGGTCATATTTCCTGGTTCTAGTCAGGACTCGTATTAATAAGAGTAATACAACTTGAAAAAGATCCATATAAGGTAGATTTAGAACAGATAAAAATATGCCATTAATTTGCGATTAATCATGATTAACTATTGACAGTCACGTGATTAATCTGATTAATTTTTTTGAGAAATTGACAGCCCTAATACATAAGCATATAAAGAAGATGTTGGTACCCAATAAAACTCATAATGTGCTGCATCTAGAACTTGCAGGTTTAGCCAAAGAACATATTATGCCCTTGGAACCCGTTACAATATTTGTACCTATGAGAAAAGGATTCATTATGACATTAAAATGGACTTAGAAAAAGCTGAGTGTATAATTACTGGTTTTTCATGGAAGTTTTTTTTTATAGTGTTTTCTTTTTGAAAGTCTTTGGGAAAAAAAACGAATCTCCTTTTGTACACACAAAGAAGTTACTCAAACTGTTGCTGTCTACTTTAAGCATAGTGAGGCAGATGTCATGTGGATGTATTTCAAAATGACACAGAAAAAATAATAATTTTGCAAGGAAAAAAAGCACTGCTGCTCCTAATATTATGTAAATGAAAGCAGGAAAGTATTAATGTACATTGTACAATGTACATTTATGGGTAGTTGCATTTCAAAATACAGTAAAGTTTTTCCTTTTAGTAATTCTGTATTGATGGTTAATGGCGATTATCAGGAAGGAGCAGTCATTTGCTCGCCTTGCTGGACACTATTAAGTACTCTTAAATCATAAGCATTCATAAATTCTCTGAGTACTTGAGTTACTATTACAGATAGTTACAGATATAAGTTACAGATAGTTACAGATATAAAACAGTATTGCAAAATTAAATTGCATTTCTTTTTGGTGGTAGTGTAACAGAAGTAACCAGTTAATAAATCATTGAATATAAATTACTTGGTATTGGTTGGTGCCTGCACTCCCGTACTCGTCGATACCGATACCGGCATTTGTGGCAGTATCAGAGCAATTTCTGATACTGGTATCGGAATCAGAACAATACGAATGTTTACACCCTTATTTTTTTCCACTGTACAGATGTGATGAAACAGGTCCTGACATTATTTGCCAGGCATATTGGCCAAATTTATTTCAAGTGACATTTGACCAGTTTTTTCTCAGTCATTATAGGTCATTGATGTTTGAATAAAGTAATTTCAAAATTCAAAGACTTGCATGGAAACATGTGAAATATAGGCTTATGTGGGACACGGTGATTGCTTAAAAGATGTGCTTTCTTTGAGCTAGGTTGTACAGAATTATAGAGTTAGATTTTCAAACAGTTTTCATTGTTCTTCTGTTCAGAATTTTTGCTAAAACTTTTAAGTCATACCGTACTTGTTTAATGCACAGAGTAGTTATTCAAGGTAGGTAAAAGCTAACCCTACTCATAAAACTTTAATTTTCAGTGCTACAACCTCTTTTTTTCCCCCTAAAATTTTAGGAGCCTTGGTGCAAAGTTTGAAAACCACTGCTTCAATCAATTTTACCGCAATAGTTTAGCAATCTTTTAACAATATTTACTGTTCTTTCATATGTAATTGTGACAAGTTCATGTTAATTTATTGTTTAGATAAGTCATTATCTAAGTCTAAAATATACAAAACTGAACAGGTGAAACTGCTCAGATGTTAACAAAACTGTTTAAAGTTACATACTGCTGAAAGCAGTCCAAATGCATCAATCTGTATCTTGACAGACTGATGTCAGCTTTATGCCCATGTTAAGTAATTTGAACTCTTCAGTTTTTTTTTGCCTAATATTCCTGTTTTCACTTTCGAAAGTGTAAATACTGCATTTTATTTTGAGTGTAAGGTTTTTTTGGGGAAAAAATATTCAACCCTTTTTTTCTAATAAATTTTTAGATTCTGAGATTAGTAAAAAGTGAAAAAGATTAATGATCTATAATCTGATGCGTAAAGGGGGATAGACTGTAATTCCTTTTCTGTTTGGATTTTGGAGAGATAACTATTCCAAAGCCTAGAGCACTTTATATTTTCAATTTCCATTGACAGAGGTAGAAGACCCTTGATTGCTGCATATTTGGAGACAATGTACAAGTTATAAACGCTCAGTGTTTTTACATTCAAATGTTTAATTTCAAGATTACAACCATGATATTTGGTTGTGTGTGCTTTTTGAGAAGAATATCAGAATATCCTTAAATTGGAGTAGTGCATTTCTGATTATTTCTGATCATTTAAGCGAACAGAAATGTTCCCACTTTATAAAGACATTATATCCACTTTTCCTGTGTTGTGAAATGTCGGTATAAAACAGTCGGATGGTAAATCTTTTAAAGATGCAGCAGTTAAGAACACTGAAAGCATGTCTGCCTGCTGGCTCCCTGTGTCTTTGAATAATGGATACTGGAACATGGTGTTTACTCCTGCAGTGAGGAGAACCTACAGCATGGAGTCAAGTCGACACAGACCAATATGGGAAGACTAAAATGCTCTTTACAGCTGTTATTATACTGCAGACAGAGGGGTGGAGACGAGCCTGTAGGCCCGCAGCAGCTGTGACTCTAATGGCCATTATTAGACCTCATCGTCAGAACTCAACTAAAGTTCGCCCCAGCCTATTTTCATGTTCTTATACATCACTAAATGGATTGAATTATCCTCATAAGCATTGGGGAAAATAAGACTATCAAATAAAAATAAAATTCTTTAAGAAATTATATTTTATAAGAACTGACTTGATTTTATTTAGTATGTACAACTTGAGCTGTGTCATTACCTTATGCCGTCTAAATTCTCATGTCCATAAAATCACATCTAAAAACAATTGTTACAAATAATGTAAAAACAACTGTTTTCACCCTCTTCCACACATTTCTTTTTCACCAAAAGTACTCTATTTGAGGACTAAATTAATCTCATTGAATTAGATATGTTAACATTGTATGTTATTTGCCCTACAGAGAGAGAGTGACTGTATGTGTGTCTGTCTGTGAATGATTTATAGATAAAACAGAACATTTAAAAAGTTAAAAAATTTATGTTTTGAGTTTCTTGTCTATACTTTTACAGGACGTATACATCAGGCAATGGTGACCTCATTGAATGAGGACAATGAGAGCGTCACAGTGGAGTGGATAGAAAATGGAGACACAAAAGGAAAAGAGGTAACCTGCATGCTATTCACAGCAATTTTTGCTTCTCAAAGCACTCTCATAAAGAGCCACGTGCTCAAAATTTCCCCAGAAATGAATAATGCATCCTTAGATATTCCAAAGCTGCTGTGATTATGCAACTGGCTTGAATGTCCCACAATCCCACCCGACATCACCCTCTGTATGCTGAAATGCATGAGCCTACACCTTTTTACTTTAATCATAAGGGTCTCATTATTTGATTTCAGCGTTATTTTCTAAAGCTTATTATTACAATAATCAGATGAATGTTTCTGAAAATATTCCAGAAATCATCATCATTTTATTTTTTTTCATTCAGAATATAATGTTAAACCAAATATATCTTACAAATATAGGAACCATGTGGAGGTTTCATCTCAGGCAGCTGTGTGAATATATAAATGGGTTTCCATTAGCATGGGTCTGGGGTACAACCTAGGAGGCTGTAACTCTAACAGGGCTGGCCTCTTCAGCAATCTTTTCAGCCATCGTACCTCCTTTTACAGTGGTAGACTGGATAACGGAAGTTAGGTAGGTAACTGGTTCTGTGAGTTCCTGAATGACTGCCACTCACACAGGTCACTGGGATCCTCCTTAATACGAGAAGATCTTGTGAGACTGGATGTTGTTTTACTGCGTGGTATTCAGAGCAGGTCACATAGGTGATTTTGTTTACGTAAGATCTCGACCTGTATGGAGTACAACAAAAAACATATCTACTTTGTTTACTGCCAGTGGCAGTCAGGAAGGAATTAAATAGAACATCCACTGACATCTGGTTTTCTCTGCTCGGAACGGCTCTTTATCCAGAACCTGTACGGAACTGACAACGTTACACAGTCTGTATATTTCAGCTCCTGTCAGTCAACGGAGGATGCAAATCCATAACACTCGGCCGCTGCTCATGCTCATTTCACTTGCTTCATTCAGCCGCCGCACCTCACAAACTACATTACCCATCAGGCTACCCCCTTAAAGGGCCAGGCTGGCTTACAACACATGCTTGTAAATGCTTCTGAAATGTAGTGATAGTGGGCGATAATAGGGGTTTTTCATAACTGTCAAAACTTTTCTATCACCATATATACATTATATAGGTAGACGCACAAGCTATTCTTGATCATGTTGACATTGATTAAAAAAAATATTTCAAATAAAACAATAGTGAACTGATGAAATTTCCTATTGAAATTCTGTCTATCATGTCAAAAGTCTAAAATGTCAAACCACTGTGGGACTTTGTGTGGACAAAAAAAGCTACTGCATGACTGTTAAACAGACCTCCAAACTTGTAGTTTCTTTCATGCAGATTCCAGTTTTTCTCCAGGAAGCTTAGATCTCCTGGCAGATATAGTGAGGTGGTGCAGATGTTTCATAATATCACACTAGTACAATAGTGTTTCCCTGATGGATTTACTGAGGATGTGCTGGAGAAATGTCTACTTCAGATGGTAGAGGCCATTGAAGCCATTGAAGCCATTGAGCTCCCATGATAATGTCAGCAGTCTACGGGGGCGTATGGGGTGACGAAAAACACTGGCGACCAAAATTGCTAGCTGGCTACCAACTTCAAAAACCTGGTAGCCAGGGGCTACTCGGTAAAAAATTCTAATTTTATGCCCTGATTGGTCACCCTGCGTTTAACCCTGTGTCAAACTGTAGTCCTCGAGGGCTGCTGATCGTGGAGCATTATAAGGTAAACAAACAAATAAAACCCCGGATGGGGACGTCTTTGGTTGTTATCTTAAAGGGTTTTGTTAATGCTCTGTAATGCTTAAAATGTTTTATGTAAAGCACCTTGAATTGTTTTGTACACGAAATGTGCTATACAAATAAACTTGCCTTGCCTTTTCTTGCTGTCCTGCACATCTTAGATATTTTTCTGCTTCAGCACACCTGATTCAGATGAATGGATCACAACCAGCTTGTCATTCAGGTCTGCACAGGTCTCTTAACTACCCATTCATTTGAATCAGGTGTGCTGAAGTAGGAAAACATCTAAGATATGCTGAACAGTGGTCCATGAGGACTGGAGTTTGACACCCCTGCTTTAAGTCCTTTAGTTGTATATTCCATGGATACTTTTTTTTGTATTTCATAAAGTGTTAATCATAAAGAGTGTTATGTTAATATTGCATTGTTTCTGAGGCTTGTTTGTTTATTGGCATACAATTAGGTAAATAAACACTACTCTGTTTCTGGACAGATTGATTTGGAGAGTATATTTGCACTTAATCCAGATGTGGCTCCAGATGAGGAGATTGCCCCTAGCCCAGAGACTCCTCCCCCTCCTACACCCACATGTATGAAAGTCAACAAAATTGCAAAGGTGAGTAGATCTAGTGGCATGCCACCTTGTCAGCAACTAACAGTCTATGAATATACACTATGATTTTTCTTGTGGAAAGTAAATGTATTTTTGTGGTTTATTTGTTCAGTAGCCTTATTTTGTATTGTTGCCAGAATGCAAACTTCTAATTCAGGGTACACACTGGTGTTCCAGCTCTGTTTGGTGTCCATGATCACTGGGCATGTATGCATTAATGACAACGCGATGAAAACTCTGGAAATAACTTTTGTTGCGGAACACTCTTCTTCCTGCGCATGTAGCCTGCTGCAGTTCTAATAAATGCAAAATTTGGCCACATAATAGCCAAAGGAACAACAAAGATGTCTTCTGGTGATGGCCACATGCTATAGGCTTGGCAAATTAGGGAACACTGATAATGACCCAGAAGAAAAAATCTGTTTTGCTATTTGTTGCTGGTTATCTCTATCTAAGTTGACAGAAACCAACTGAAGGAGAACCCACTAGATCAGGGGTGTCAGACTGATCTGTGAAAGGGCCGTGTGGCTGCAGGTTTTTTTCCAACTATGCAGAAACACAGCTGCCTTGTTTCATTCAACCAATTAAACTGGTTAAGACCTTTTTAGTGAAAACAACTGGTTGATTGACTAAAACAAGTCAGCTGTGCTGCTGCATGGTTGGAACAAAGACCTGCAGCTACACGGCCCTTTCACGGATCAGTCTGACACCTGTCCACTAGAGGGAGCGTCACAGTGCCGTTAGCCAATCAGAGGCGACGTTTGCAGAATCCTCGTACTATCCCCGCCCCCGTTTTCACCTCATTAAAACAGCTTGAAACAAGACAACCGTAGAATATTTTTTGTTGAAAATTTGTCAAAAATGAGACCACCGCAAAATGAATGAAAATATGATGGAACGAGACCTTTTAAGCTGACTCAGATGTGTAGTCAGGTATTACCATACCAGATAAAATAGCTTTCTTGTAGTGAGTGAAAGTAAAAACAGTTCAGCATATTCCTTCTGTCATTGCGTAGCCCTGTCCTACTGTATTTAAGAAAAGCAACTGTTGCCTGTTTAAAATATCCCTCTGCATCCAACTTGACAACAGCACTGACTAGTTGTCAGTTCTTCTGCTGTACGCATCAAACTGCTTTTCCGGTGTCTACACAGAAATCATTGTATTATGTCACAATGACAGACAAATCTGTTACCTTGGTGGAGCGGTCTAGATTTATGCAGATGCTTGGATTAGTTTTGGTAGACATTGGTGTGGTGATTTGTTAAGTATGATTTCTTCTGTTTTCAGTTTTTACCGAAAACTGTAAATTGAGAGGTAATTCATAATGCTACATTTTTGTTCAAGATTTGAAACTTTTTTATCATGATTATTTTTTAATTTCCTTCAATACCAATCTCAAAGTACTTGACTCAGCAGCAGAATGCCATTTTGCAACATTTTTGAATGCCTGCACCTGGTATTCATACATCATATTGTAATTTTACACCCTGTGAGAAGACAGTGCTACTCTCAATATTGAGTTAAATTGAACAATACTTTTATTAATCCCAAATGAGAAAACATGAGGCAAGAAACCGTTGGTTTAGTAGGTGTAGTTGAAATCCCAGAGGTAATCATGAATGCATTCAAGTGTTGTTTGTTACCTGGCAACAACTGTAGTGATGATGTCACATGCAGCATCAGCAGATAACACAGGTAAACTCTCAGTAGAAGAGATGGATGGAAACTTACATCCAACAGTGGAACATCTTGGGTGTCGACGAGCTTCTTCAAAGTCATATCTCCGGGATTGTAAAATGGCACAGCAAACATTTCTATCCCACTCCTGTTGGTCTGTTTGATACCTTCAGAATCATCCGAATTCCATGTAGAGAGATGCCGGAGTCCAGAATGGTCTCCTGCAGCCACATCTTGTAAAACACAATATTCCTCCTGTCTCCCATTAGCGCTGCAAGCTCATCCATCTCACAGATCTCGCACTCCAAAAGATGATCAAGGGGGAAAAAAAATGGTCAAAGTCTCTTTCTTTTAGCCCTCTATTTTTTATCCTGCTCTATATCTTGGCCTCTCCTCTTCTAATTATTTGATGTCTTTTTTCTGATCATTAGTTGGTCTTTGGAAAACTAATCTGCTGCACCCGCATTAAACAGTTTTCCGTTGTCATGGCTACAATCCTAACAAAATTGCCAGAGTCCTTCAGGCAAAACCTCATACAAACCAGAATGGAAAAAAGGTTTGAAAGAATCATAGTTTAAATGGAGAAAAGCTCAGAAAAAAATCGCATGAAGATTTGAAGAAAAACAGTTTGACAGAGCCACTGTTGTAGGCTGCCACTTGAGCTGTGCCGCATTAGAATTCACATGTGAAATAAATTTAGATACTATTCTCATTTCTTAAAGCTACTTCAAATTGTGTGTGTTTGTATGTTAAACATTCCCAGTTCAGACAGCTCTATTAAGAAAAGAGACAATTGTATTCTTGCCTAATTTGGCTCTTTGGATTTGTCTATTTTTGCATCTACATGTAGAGAAAGAGAAAAGTTAAAAACGTTTAAAACCTTTTTTTCCCACTAACTACAACAAAACAACAGTCTTTTCTCAGGAAGATCTTTGATATATAAAAGCAGAGCTTGGAATTACTAAAGCTTTTTGTTTCTTTTCAGAACCGACGGACTATAGCACCTAGTAAGAATGATACTCCGTCCAAAGACAATAGAGGTTTGTTCCACACTGAGTTATTTTAAATTTAGAACTGGTCAGTACATGTAAAGGATATTAGTGATCAATGTTATGAGATATTATTCAACATATTTCACTAAAAACCCATTGCACCATCATTCTGATGACAGGTGGACCTGAGGTGTATGTGAAAGGGTGGAGAGAAAACAAAGACTAGATAAATCTTGGTACAAAACAGATTTAAGTCAAGTGTGAACCTGAGCATTTTAAACTGTTGTTTTTGTTTTAATATTGATATTGCATGTTAGTCACATCTGAACCAGCAGGTCTCTCTTAATTTTTTTATATTCTTAGCCATTCCAACCCGGGCCAGACCTGCACAGCCACAGCAGCCAGAACCTGCTCCACCTCCACCAGCACCGCAGCCCACTCAAGCCCAGACACAACAGCAACTGCAAAATGGTATTTAAAAAAACAAAAAAAAAAAACACAAAACAACTTTTGTTTTAAGTTGAATTATTATATTGCTATTTTCTCAGGAAAATTTATAATTTGTGGCAAATGGTTTCAGGCAATTGGTCTAAATTTTCAAAGTGAAAATCATATGCAAGTGCAATAATTTTTTTTTTCAATGAAATATTTTGTCAGAAGAAATGTGAAAAATGGCAGCACTCTTGATGTGACTCTGATGTGTGTGTGGGTGCGCGTGTGTGTGTACTCTGAATATCTTATCTCATCCGATGTTTTGTTAATCACATGTTCATCACAGAATCCTCACATCACCTGATATCCAGAAAGGAGTTTGGACAGCTTTGTATGTATCACCTGCATGTTACCCCTGCCCTCAGTGCTTTCTGGTGATTTGAATAGATTTCCCAGTAGAATGTGACAGTTTTGGTCTTACAAGATGATTGTACACAAACACCAATATCTGCCATCTGCTCTTCAGAGCTTTGGTGTCAAGATGAAGCAACATGAATGCAATCCATCCAAAAGACAGGCTTTCTGAGTATTAAAGGAGGGGGTGTAATTTGTGGTGCTGTTTGGCTGCACAGCCTTTCCCGGTCTGATTTCTGCTGAGTCACTTATAAGTGATGCATGGAAACTTGTGGAAAAGCCTGTTGTACTGCACTGTGTGTTATTCAGATGGTAAAAGTAACCTTGCTCACTCAAACTGCTCACTGACATATGATGGGCAGTAGTAAAGAAGGAGTAAAGAAACCTTTTCCCTCTTCCTCACTCACTGATTCCCAGGGAGTCTGAATAACCCACAAGCAGTGATGGTGCTGCATTCCTCCTGTTCCTCCTTGTCCTCATCATCTTTTCCCAGATTAGAGCAGATTATTAATCCTTCTGGTCTGATACTAGAGCCAGCAGGAGGGATGTTGGGGCTGTAGAACCAAGCCAGAACCAATCGGATAATACTGATTTTATGATATATGCAAGAAATCAGAAGTGGCTTTTACTTGCAGTTTGCTTATGTGTTCTCTTACAGTTACTAATAGTTTGTGATCGACTGACTAATCACTGGGTGTGCTGTGGTGGGAGCTTTGGTATAACATTCTGGTTGGTTGCTGGTTTATCTTTGCCACTTTCTGTTTAATTGAAAACTGCCTCTAATCAAATATGACAATGAAAACAATGCATCTATATGGAAATATGTTTTAACTCAATGTATGTAGCACTTTTCAAACACAAATGCAACCAAGAGAGAAAAACAAGACGAGCATTGACATAAAACAGAATTAAATGGTCCCCTACTCCTGCTGAGTTTGAAACTGGTAAGAAATAAATATTTGAAGACTCTAAGGACCTTTTGTTGGTTCGGAAGAGAAAGCAGCTAGTGTTGTTCAGGGAACACTGTGTGCCAGCCACTGCATCCTGGTCTGTGGTTTCATTATCACTGTTCAGCTTCTTTGCCAAAGTCCCAATGGTTGCCTTCTGTCTGGGGAAGACCAATAGCAAAAAAGAAACCAAAGGGCAGACACTGAGGAAGTAGAAGAAACAGATTTGTTTAAAGGAGAGAGAATGAGAGAAAGGAAGCAGCTGCTTAATAAAAGCAGACTATTGGTATATATCCTTTGAAGTTTGGAGAAGTCACTGCTGTTTTAATTTTCTTAATTTGTTTTTTTTTTTAATTTTATTTTATTTTAATGGCAGCAAGGAGGAAGTCAAACTGTGTGAAGGAGGTAGAGAAATTGCAGGAGAAAAGAGAGAGACGGCGACTTCAGCAACAGGAGCTCAGGGAAAAGAGAGCTCAGGTATGGCTGTTAATTCACTTTTTCTTATATAATTAAATGAATTTATAGGATGTTGTGTTTTTTGTAACTTACTGCTGCAATTTTTCTTTCTTTCTGTCTTTGTTCTTCTTCAGGAGGTGGATACCACCATCCCTAACTATGAGATCATGTACATGATCAGAGATTTCCGAGCCAGTCTAGACTACCGGCCTCTGACAACAGCAGATGTGGTGAGTGGAGACAGAAGCTGTTTGGTGAATGTGTTTTTTGTCATTCACCATCAATAACGATATAAATCTTTTTTTGCCCTTGAAGATTGAAGAGCACAGAATATGTGTTTGTGTGAGAAAACGTCCACTCAACAAGAAAGGTAACGGCTTTTATCTGATGATTGATAATGGCTGTTTTCATTTTCCACTGGAGTAGCTGCATTATTGGAAGTGTTTCCTCTGCTTTGTTGCAGAACTTGCTGTGAAAGACTTGGATGTGATCACCATTCCCAGTAAAGATGTAGTGATGGTTCATGAACCTAAACAAAAGGTGGATCTAACACGCTACCTAGAGAACCAGACCTTTCGCTTTGACTACGCCTTTGATGACAGCACGACCAATGAGATGGTTTACAGGTTCGTAACAGAAGTCTGTAACAAACCAATACCACGAGACCGGGTCTTTGTTTTTCATGGTTCACAGAAGTCCATTGCTATTTTCTTTATAACACTAAATCATTGCATAGTATCTTTAGATGATATATATTCTTAGTCCACATTCCATTAATTCAGAGAGGAAAAAAAAAACAATAATTCCCAACACAAGCAAACTCTTGACTACAGTTGACTGCAAAAACTGTCCATCCAGTGCAGTCTGGGTTGAATTAATTTTTTAGTTTGATATTAATGTCTGTTGTCTGATCTTACAGGTTCACCGCCCGACCTCTAGTAGAGACCATTTTTGAGAGGGGCATGGCCACCTGCTTTGCCTACGGGCAAACAGGCAGTGGCAAAACACATGTGAGTTAGATACTGTTTTCAAGCACTCAACCTGAGTGGATGGTTTTTGGAAGTTTTCTACATTTTATAACTACTGAATATACAATGTCACCTATTGTATTATATATTTCAGACAATGGGTGGAGATTTCTCTGGGAAAAATCAAGACTGCTCTAAGGGGGTTTATGCATTAGCTGGTAAGAAAATTAGCTGTCATTTCCACATTCATTTTAATGTCTTATTGATTTAAAAGCCTGTTTAGTATTTTTAAGGGGTTTACGTTCATATGGTGTAATTTGTAAATCTGTTGTCTGTTTTCTGTGCAGCTCGGGATGTATTTCTTATGTTAAAGAAACCCAACTACAAGAAGTTAGATCTACAGGTGTATGCAACTTTCTTTGAAATCTACAGTGGAAAGGCAAGTTATGAAATATAGGTGTTTTATATTATATTGTGTGTCTGTGTATATATATGTATGCATGTACATATAAATATGTATGTATGTGTAGTGTGTGTGTATGTATGTAATATGCTGTATTTGCCTACAAATACAGCACTCTTTAATGCTGTCTGTATGCTGTATGCATTAATAGGTGTTTGACCTGCTGAATCGTAAAGCTAAGCTAAGGGTGCTAGAAGATGGGAAACAGCAAGTGCAAGTTGTGGGGCTTCAGGAGAAAGAGGTCAAGTGCACAGAGGATGTCTTGAAACTTATTGAAGTGGGAAACAGCTGCAGGTATCACAGCAGAGTTTTGTCAGTTTAGTTGTTAGCGGCACAGTTACAAGATCTTCAATTCTATTTGTTCACTATATGTACAAACCCAGGAAATGTTACTGCTGCAGTTGTTCCTGCGTAACTCTTATTAATCGATGCTAGCCCCTTGTGTATTCTTAGACTGTATCCCCCTCCTCTCTTTTCTAGAACATCAGGACAGACCTCAGCCAACGCTCACTCTTCGCGCAGCCATGCCGTATTTCAGATCATTCTTCGGAGGAAGGGGAAGATGCATGGAAAGTTTTCCCTTATTGACCTTGCAGGGAATGAGAGAGGAGCTGACACATCTAGTGCTGACCGGCAAACGCGACTGGAGGGAGCTGAGATCAACAAAAGTCTGTTGGCCCTCAAGGTCTGTGGGTGGCAAAGTAAAGTGGAAGGGATGACCTTAGCTCTTTGTTTTTGTGGGGGGAAAAAAAGTTGTTGTTGTCACCCCCCCCCCCCCAACTTAACATTTCCTGTTTGTTTCATGCTCCTTTTCTTGTATTAGGAATGTATTAGAGCTCTTGGTCGTAACAAGCCCCATACTCCATTCAGGGCCAGTAAGCTCACCCAGGTCCTGAGAGACTCCTTCATTGGGGAAAATTCACGCACATGCATGGTGAGGTGTTTTTTTGTTGTTGTTGTTTTTGTTTTTTTTCCCTTCTTCTACATATCTGTCAGTGTTTTCATTTGATATATACATCATTTGAAATGGTCTTCTCCTTCTCCAACAGATTGCAACAATTTCTCCTGGCATGACCTCCTGTGAGAACACACTCAACACTCTACGCTATGCCAACAGGTGGAAATAAGTTGACCTTTACTAGTGATTTGGACAGTGTCTTTGTGCTACAGAGACTGTAAAATTATATAAAATAGTTTCTCTGTTTCCTTGATAATGCTTAGATGATTTAGATGTACAGTAGCTGTACCAGTAGTACAATTGTCAATTTCTGTGCTTACTCTTGATAGCTCTCTTACCTTCTTTGTAAACCTTCTTATTCCTCTTCTTTCCTGCTTTGTTTCCTTCTTGCCTCCTCCTTCTGCTCCTCTGTGCACTGGTGTGGTTGGTGACACCACGCAGAGTGAAGGAGTTTGGGATTAGCCCGTCAGACATCCCCTTCTCCCAGGGCAGTCAGGGAAGTCGCCCTGAGCACTCACCCACCAATACCTTTGAGTATGATGACTTTGCTGCTACTTCTCCCAGCAGGTCAAGCACTCCCCCAAAGCATAACACTGCACACACAAATTAATAGACACACTGTGCATGTGCTTACTCATGTTGTGACATCCATGACTTCATAATCATTCACTTCATCAGGTGATCACTGTGGAAGATTTTTCCCCCCAGTTATTTATCTCATTTTATGATGGTGTGACTCTGCATTCTCTTCATCCCTGCTTAACTCATGCTTTCACTTCCATCCTCTGATAAGATGTTTGACCAGACCTTTTCCTTTCACTTAGCCCTTTTCATTTGTCCTTGTGAATGTCTTTTTGTTTTGTTCAATGTCATCAGTTGTGATACCTACATATGGCTATGAAAGCTGGAAATTATAAGAAAGAATCAATATAGGGTTTTCCTGAGTGTTGACTTTAGCTGTTGGCAAACGCATCAAGCATGAGCTCTTGTTTGAGGTAATTCTTAGCAGGAAATCCCTCTTGCACTCAAAGGCCTAATTAATTAGTGCTGTACTTAGAGGTTTGAGACATGACAGCAGTCTCCTGTGAGCTCTGTGATGCCTCATTAAACACAAGCTCTAACCAGACTACCGTAAGTCCAGATAAGTCCTCTTTCTTCTTCATTTCTCCAATGATGTTATGATGCTGTCATAAATCATAAATGCTTTTGGCCAACAGTTAACTCCAGGCACCTGGTGAACTAGCATCCATGTTCAGAGCACACTGAGCTGAACGTCTGACCAGTTTAGTGTCCTCTTTGGTCTGCAGGGTGAAGGAGCTGACAGTGGATCCTAACCAAGTGATGGAGGGGGGACGACCCAACATCAATGCTGTCAACCAGCTTGATCTTCTGGATGATGAGTGGCTGAGTATGTCACCACAAAGGGATGACCTCAAACTGCTCTGTGAGCAGAATGTAAGTACATGAAAATGTGCTGTTTTTGCTCAGAGGGGGCTAAAATTAAATTTTGAATTTTAAAATGTATATGTGCCATGAAGTTTCATTACATATTCTAATAAATTATTGAAGTTTAAAAAAAAAAAGTACCACCCTGTAATTTGTAAATTTCTTGGTGTTCCTAGAGCAAGATCTTATAGCATGTACCATACAGTTACAATAGTTTACCTTAATTACTATATTTAGTAGAAACATTTGACCACCATCCTTGAAAAATACTGCCAAGTTTCAAAGATCATCTCTTGTTATGAGAGTTACATACTTTTTAAAGCAGCTGCATTACATAAATGTGAAGGTTAATATTCACCGTAAACCAGATCGGCAGTGGCCTCAGTTAATAAGTACATTGTGTTCTGCTGTTGTTTTTTTTTTGTGTTTTGTTTTGTTTTTTCAGCTTTGATTTATGTCCCTTGCTGGTCTTATTTATGTTTCCTAGGAGGAGGAAGTGTCTCCTCAGCTCTTCACCTTCCACGAGGCAGTGTCTCAGTTAGTGGAGATGGAGGAGCAGGTTCTGGAAGACCACAGAGCTGTTTTCCAGGTAAAAGCTGTCAAGGCAGTGCATGTATATATAAGCACACCTGACCTAAAACAGCCCAGGCTACCTTTATTTCTTTTTCCTCTCATTCCGACAGACATTAAGAAAACTGAAATCCTAGAGATGACATGCATTGTATTCTGATGCTCTCGATTCTGTTTTATCTTTGCAAAAATAAAACTATATGAACATTTCTTCTCTGAGCAGGAGTCCATCCGGTGGTTGGAAGATGAGAAGGTGCTGCTGGAGATGACAGAGGAGGTGGACTATGATGTGGAGTCATATGCCACACAGCTGGAGCAGATCCTAGACCAGAAGATAGAAATTCTCATTGAACTCCGAGGTATGTCAAAGCAGAGATAAATGAGGTTCCTGCACAGGCTTTAAACGCATGAAAAAATTAGTTTTTGTAGTATTTTCTAGGTCTGGATAAGTATGATTGAAAAAAAAAAAAATAATAAAATCATGGTACTGTTCACGTGGATTATATCCAAAGATGGATAGTCATCATGATGCCACATCGAGACTTCAAATTTAAAACTTTAAGTTTATTGTTTTAAGAACCCATGGACATAATGTACACCTGTATGACATTAGGTTGCTTTGGTCCTACATTGGGTGTCCTTGCATCACATTGAAGAATGCATTGCCCACTAATTGCAGCGTTTGTGATTCAGTCCACGGCCTCACCATATGCTGACATTTCTTTTAACAAGACATTGTTTTATAGAGATGGATGCATTTGCTGATGATCAGTCACCCAGATGATTTCATTATTTGGCTGCCTTGAAAAATGTGGTAAATAAAGCATGGTTTTGAGGTTGTCATAGAAACGTAAGCCCTCATCCATACATTAACGATAAAAAAAAAAAAAGATTAAATATCCCCAGTTGTACAAAGAGAGGTTTTCAAAACCATAGATGATGAATAATGTTTTTGTCTCTGAGATATTGGGACAGTGTTTGTGGAGGATGTTAATTTAAGATTGGACGCAAGATTGCTAATAAACAGGACAGATATTAAATATTGTCTTCCAGCTGCAGATTAAATGATCCCCCTTGTTTAATTGATGCAGCGCAGGCTGTCTTATGGCCCTTTTCCACTAGTACCTACTTGGCGCGGCTCGACTCGACTCGGCTCCGCTTTGGAGGATTTTCCACTAGGTCATAGTACCGGCTCGGCCCTCCTTTTTTCGTACCTACTTGGCTGGGGTTCTAGTCGGGCCGAGAATACAACGTCACCATGCCGCGGACCATTGATTGGCCAGAGAGCAACGTCACGGATGAGCCTCAAGCGACTCCTCCACACCCGCCATATTTAAAACTCGGCAACAACAAACTCAACAGCGATTTTACTTTACCTGCAATTGTCTACTTCACAAAACGAAGAATGGCCGGCAAGTCTACTCCATGGTCGAATGACGAACGACGTCCTCCATTGTTATGGTCGCAAACGGGACCAGAGTTGCCGCATATAAAACACGTCACTGCGTTTCAGGCCACCTTACCATGAAGGCCCCACCCACATCGAGGTGGTACTGAACTACAGTGGAAAACCACTGAGACCGAGTCGAGTCGAGCCGCGCCGAGTAGGTACTAATGGAAAAGGGGCAATAGTGCTGTCTGAGCATGTTGGTGCAGTGTAAACACGTTGGAGCGAACCCACCCACTCTTTTCTTGATGCTTATTTGCAAAATGCTGCAGAACTATGTCAGGGGCTGAGGACCAAACACAAGCCAAATATTTGTTGTTTTTGATCCCACATTCTGTTTCTCATTTGTGGACTGCAAAGTTTCCATTTAGCTCCTGAACAGAATATTGATGAAAAGTTGTTTAACGGTCTAATTCCATAAATTAATATAACAAACTATAATTCCAGGTTTTCCAACATGTTTTAAACAACTGTTGAGCATCACTTCCTTCTGGAAATTGAAGAGATCATAGATGAAAGCACTTTTAAGTGGCTTCATTTGAACCTAATGTCCATCCTTTATATATAGTCTCTTATGTTGGTTGAAGCAGGCAGCAAGTGAACATAGTGTGGGAGGTTAATTAGACTGTGCTTAATGCTGAAAGCGTCTCACAGATGAAATGAAAAATACTTAATTCATTCCAGAAGGGAAATTCAACACTATAGCAATGGCTCTTCTTCTCTCTTTTTTTTTTTAAAACAATAGATAAATGACAGCAATAATAATAATATTACAGCAATAATAATAATATCAATTGATAATAATAATAGTAGGTTTTATGTCTGATACTTTGAATAAACAAGGTTAAACAGCTCCCTTAAAAGTGTAAATATTTAACTTAAGAAATTATTTTTGAACAGTTTGTATAAATCAGTATGGAGCATCAAAACATTTTTTCCATCATGTTGAGAAATGGTTTGTTGATCATTTGAGCTACAGAACTGAAATCTTAAGCAAATATTTATCACAGTAGTCTACAAAGTCTGAATGTCAGTGATCATTTAATATCAAAATGATGCAATTAACATAGAAATGTAACAAAATGATGTAAATTTGAGTGTAGAAAAGTATGGAATTTTAGATTAGAAAATGTGTAGGAACCATGGTCACATACTGCTAATAAAGTATATCTAGCCCTATTAATTTATTTGTAGATATGTTTGCTCATGTTTGTCTTCAAACTTGATTGTGCTGGAGCTCAGATGTGTTTTCCAGTACATACAGAAGTTGAATTTCCCTGTATACCTGTCTGTCACACTTTGGGATGCGTCATTTACTGGTGCCATTTTTCTCTCTTAAACAGATAAAGTGAAGTCATTCCGCTCTGCTCTCCAGGAGGAGGAGCAAGCCAGTAAGCAGATCAATCCCAAGAGGCCACGTGCTCTTTAGAGACTGAAGGCTGAAGAGCTTTAAGTGGCAAATACAGAAACATAACCTCTAGATTTTTGGCACAACTAGCTGTCACTAGCAGCTGTGAAAACATAAATAAAAGGACTGTCTAACGTATCAACAGGCGCAAGGAATTGCATTTGTTATAATCCCCTCTTAACAGAGCAGTTTCTACACTCACTAGAATCTTGTTAGAAGTCTTCAGAAGGGAAATCATTCAATTTCCTTTCATTTTAGGTTTTTTTTTTTTTTCATGAAAATGTTTAGTTTACTTTTCCTGTTCTTAAATTATTTTTTTTCTTTTATACTTGTTTATACTTATTTTAGCAGTTTGACCTGTTTTAAGAAGAGATCTTAATTGAACATGTTTCAAAAGTTTACCGCACAACCAGTATTTTGGTTTCTGGTTGGTCTGGCTGATGTTTCTGCATGTGCACTCTGCGATAGCTACGTACACCACAGCTTAGGCTCTGTGGTGCTGTGAAGTCATATTCTTTGTAACTGGTCTCTTCTCTTTCCCTTCCTTAATTTTACCAGTTTGGAAGACATCTCTAACCACACTGTTTTTCTTCCTTTTTCTTTCCTTGTGTCCCGGAGAGGTTCTTACATGTAGGTTGTCTCAGTTTGTGCCATGTCGTTCTACTGTATGTGGCAACTTAAAACTCTTACTTCATGTAAAACATGTTTTCCACCCATTTAACTTTTTGTCATAAAAAACAAAAAACTAGAAAAGCTATTAATAAATGTATAGTGAAGACCACTGACCTACCATTGTTTGTTTTTCAGTGTTTGCACCAGATGTAATGCTGGAGAAGTAATAAAAAAATGTTTCATTTGAATGACTTCTGTGACAATCAGTTTATGTGATAAATGAACTGAGCAATGCCCTTGACCTTAAAGCCTACGTGGAGAAGCACTAGACCTTCTGAATGTCATCTGTACCCACATCTTGTCATGTTACATTCCCTTAACTTTTAAATACATTCTATGGTAAATTACAATAAAACAATATCCATTACATAAATCTGAATTATATTGGATGCCTATTATGTACTCATGAAATCTTCCAAATAAACAGCATGTATGTAGTTGCTTCATACAAAGGGACCATGGCACAGAAATTAGGAGAAGCATCTGTTAGTATTGCTGTCTATGGATGTTTTATTTTGAGCCAGAATTATGAAGCTTTTGTCTTTCATGACATGAGACTGTCTATTGCCCCTAGTGAGTACTGGCAGTGAAATATCTGGAAGTGCTTTGAACACATCATGAATGACTGATCATATACTCTCTTTATTGTGGTCAGGATATGTAGTTATATACAGTAATGTGATAATTAGTTAATCTTCTACATGGCCACACAAATAAAAATATGCAACAGGATGGAGGTGTGAAAACAGCAATTGTTAGTAGGACATGAAAAGATAAGAGTTGCTGACTTGATGAAAGATCAGCTTCTCTTTATTTCATACAGCCAAACCCAAAACTTAACCACTTCAATTTTTGCCTAACCCTGACTTTAACCTAATCTCACACCTTAGCTTTAACCCTAAACTAGACCCAAGAAATGACATTCTGCCTCATCAGGACCAGACTTTGGTTCCCATAAGGACAACTGGTTCCAGCAGGCCCCAGTGAGGTACTTATTAAAATAATTTTAAAAAGTCTCCACTAAAAAAATATGCGCAGCATTTTCTTTTTTTTCCCCATTTCTCTTCTTTATTGATATAATGTACATATACGTTTATAGCACATGCAACTTTTTTTTATTTAATGCGAGCAAAGATTTAAAAAGTTAACTGAAAAGTTGCGTTCCATACATGTTTTCACATGGATTGAGAGTAGTAATATTTTGTTTCTTAATTATTTCAGTTCTATGTTTTCTTTGGATGCCCTACCCTCAGCTATTGTTCACTTATTTATCCTTCTAGTTATATTTTCACATATTTGTAATTGTAACAGGATTTCTTAATTTCTGCTCAGGTCCTCTTGTCTGTATGGTCTGTGCTTTGACGATATATACTTAGACACAGCTGAAACCAGAGGCTTCTCTTTCTCACTGTCACACAGTAAATCACATGAAACTTTTCCTGTTTTAGGTCAATTGGGATTACCAAAATGATTTCTGTTTTTCAAATGCCAGAAGAATGAGAATTTTTTTTATTACTTTCTTCAAAGTCAGAAGCTTACATACATTTCCTTGGTATTTGGGAGCATTAACTATGACTTGGGTCAAACGTTTATGGTTTCTTTCTCTCAAGTGTTTTCTGGGATTTTGGTCCATTCCTCCTGACAGAACCTGTGTAACCGAATCAGGTTTGCAGGTCACCTTGCTCACTCAGGCCATTTCAGCTCTGCTGACAAATGTTCTAAAGGACTGTGATCAGGGCTTTGTGATGGACACTCTAAAACATTGAATTTGTCGTCCTGAAGTCACTTTGTAACTTATTTGTAGGTATGCTTAGAGTCATTGCCAATTTACAAGATCCAGTTGCACCCAAGCTTTAACTTCCTGGCTGATGTTTTGAGATGTTGCTTCAAAACAAGTTTTTTTTTTTCTTTCTCCCATTATGCCAATTATTTTGTGAAGTGCACCAGTCTGTCCTGTAGCAAGACACCCTGCTAACATGATGCTACAACTCCTGTATTTCACAGTTGGGATGGTGTTTTCAGGCTTACAAGCTTCCCAGTTGCCTCCAAATGTAACAATGGTTATTATGGCCAAATAGTTTCAATTTTGCTTTCATCAGACCACAGGTCATGTCTCCAAAAATTAAGAACTTTGTTTGCATTTACATTTTTTTTTTTTTTTTTAAATATATATATAATTTTGGAATAATGGCTTCTTCCTGGCCGAGCAGCCTTTCAGTCAGTGTCAGTACAGGACTTGTTTCGCTGTGGATGATGACAGTCTTACCAGCTTCAGCAAACATCTTCACAAGGTGTTTTGCTTTTTTTCCGGGGTTGATTTTCTCAAAGCACGTAACATCTCTGGATCACACGACCCGTCTCCTTCCTGAGCGTATGATGGCTGGACATTCCCATGATGTTTATACTTGTGTATAATCATTTGAACTGAGGAATGTTTGTATCTGGAAATTGTATCCAGGAATGTCCACAATTCTCTTCCTGATACCATGCCTGATTTTTTTTTTGTTTGTTTTTTTCCCCCCACCATAATTTCACAAGAGGTGTCTTACATACATGCACCCACAGGTGTACCTCCAGTTAACTCAAATGTGGATTAAACTATCAGAAAATTCTAAAGCCATGGTATCATCATCTAGGAATTCCCAAACTGTTTAGTCATAATAATCTTAGTGCATGTAAACCTCTGATTTTGAAGAAAGTCAAAGAAATGATCTCATTATTCTGGCATCAAATAGAAATAATTTAATCCTAATTTACTTAAATCAGAATAAACATTTCCTGTTTTAATATGTGGAACAAATATCTGACATCTGGTTTGACTGGTACAGACAGAAAGCTTATGGATTTTATTTTGAAAGATCGCATGTTTAATCAACACTGTGTAGATTACAATAATAAGTGTTCATCTGGTTGATCATTATTTACACAAGGTTCAAAAGCACTCAATATGAGCTTTTTAAATAAACCCAGACATTTCATTATTAGAAATTTAGTTCCTCCAAGCAGAACACCAGAAGAGAAGAGGAAAGAAGTTACAAAGCTGGCTCGTTTCCATTCAACGTGCCACTCATGAAAAGTGGATCCCTGCAGAGTTGAAGGCATGCAGCAATCTGAAAATGAAGAAAATCCCTTACAATTAAATATGTCAACTTAGTGGTGTTTTATTAAACTATTTCCCCGATGAGGGATCAAAGACAGTTTAAATTATTGATTTTAAACTTACACCATGAAGTCATCAATATCCATGGATCTTGCCCTCTTCTCACTGAAATCAGCCTCCTGCAAAACACTTTCTATTTTCTTGCTGATGCTGAAGTCAGCTGGTATATCCTGTAAAAATAAAGAAGCAGGTGGTAGTTTTTAAATCAGATTCATTCCACATCTAATTTTCTAAGAAGTGATTAACAAAGGTGTGCACAGGAATATTCACACACCACATTGTGAAGAGAGCAGTGGATTCTGTAATTCTTTTCCAGCAGTTGCTCCACCGCAGCAGATCTGGAAATTTAAAAAAAAACAAACATCTTTGATGGAACAGTTCCAGGTTTTTTATATTTTTATATCAGACAGCTACCTACTTGAAGGCTGCACTGAGAGTTTTGTTCTTCCGTACAAAAGCTATTCTGACTAGACCGTCCCACTCCTGTTAAAGAGAGAAGAAAATGCTGAATTAGCAACCCGTTATTCCCCTCACAGCATCAACCACGAGCAATCAAAGCTCACCTGGAAATTAACTGGAGGAGGAGGATTTTTTGGCTCTATCCTGACAACACTCGACTCCACTTTAGGAGGAGGACGGAAATTATTTTTCCCTACCTGTTAACAGAAGAAATATCATGGAGACAGCTGTCTGAAAATACTGCCATGAGGCAGCAGTGTCAGGAGAGCTGCTGTTACCATGTTAAACATGTGAAAGGAAACCCTGACCTTCATGAGATGGTCTACACGAGCCAGCAGCTGTGTGTTGATGGACAGTCTGCAGTACAGCTTGTCTCCAGGTGTAGCGACCAGTCGCATAGCAAACTCTCTCTGGAACATCAGCACAGCGCATCTGAACAAAAATAAAACACCGAGAGGCACTTAACCAACAATGTGGACAGGAGAAGAACGCAGCTATAAATAATCTGTGAACCTCCAGCAATTTTTAACCTGAAGAAAGGTCTGTGCAGCAGCAGCTTGAAGACAAATGGTGATGAAATCTGCACAATTAAAAAGAAATGTTTAAAATAGAAATAAGAAAATACATTGAGTCAGTTTAGAGAAATATAAAAATAACATGTCTTTTACCTGGTATGGTAAGTTAGCCACACAGATGTCAAAAAAAGGCAGATCCGTTTTTAATACATCACCAACTAAGTATCTGAAGTTTGCTCTGCAAAGGTCTGTTCAGGGAAACAATGGGTCCATTAGATCAGATATTCAATTTCTGGTTCACTGACTACTACTACTCATAAGATTAGAAAGTAAATAGTGCTTGCTGTCCCCACTTACGTGCATTGAACTCTCTTCTGAAGTTCAGCCACCAGTCTGCAGTCCAACTCACAGGCTACTACCTGCAAAAATAGAAACCACTGATTGGATTTCACAGGTAACAGCTGAGTTCACATGAGCATTTCACAACTGCAGCATTAAATACATGCCTGAATAAAGAATAAGACTCTGCAGAAAGAAAGACCGCATGCTGGAGGACGTATAGTTCACATAAACAATTAGACTTGTCATGTTCCTTGACTTAAACTGACTAGTGCACCTGATTGGTGAGAAGAAACAGCAAAGTCAGACGTTTCTTAAAAATACGCTTTTAAGGACGATGTGCAATCTGAATCTGATTTTGTTCAACACTGACAGACTTCTGTTCAAGTGGCAAATAACACAATTGTGTTTAAAATAATCATATAATTCAAAAATATTTTAAAAATGTATTAAATATTCCTTTTTATTCACTTGGAATAGACTGTGCAATGTCTCCAAAGCATTGTTGCCTGTTTGGAAATAAAAGCTTTTACAAAGATTTTGAGCTTTACTCATTGCTATTATTTTGTACACAGCTGCATGTCATTAATACACACTGATGGTTTATAGACATTAACATCTAGGTGAAGAAAACTGAGGACATGAACAGCAACATAATTATAATAGCAAATCTGCAGAAAAATCAAACATCATGAGTTTACTCCAAAATTGTGCATCACAGGATTGAACACCAGAGGCCCCAAACTCCAAAATCTGGTCTGTGGAGGTATGACTGGTTTTCTTTGGAAAATGAAGACTGATTACAACCGTCACACATTTAAAGAGTTACACGGTAATCAGCATCCACAACAATGGCAACTGTTTCTGCTTTTTTATGCTACTGGGATAGTCAGAACAAGACAAAAAAATACCATTTCAGGCTCACCTTCTTGGCTTTTTCTAGCAGCTTCACCGTCATGTTACCAGTACCAGGTCCAACCTCCAGAACCACATCTGTGGGCCTCAAAGCAGCCTGAAAAAATGTGTAAATTACAGATTATTCTAAGAGAATTTAAAATACTGCAGTGTTAATTATGCAATTTTCTAGCTGTTTTGTGACCTATTTATTGTTGTTTAAATACTGCAATGACATTAAATAACACCTGGCAAACACTTGTCGCCTTGTGTACCATCATGCCCAATTTAATCACATTTTAGTTTATAGCTTCCATCTACGCTATTAAGTACCTTTTTTTTTTAGTTTTGAATTAATTTCTACAACCTTCCTTCACAACGAATGTGAATATTCTGCAATTAAAGCTTACAATCTGCACCTTTAAGATTTTATTAATTATCAATAAGATCATATTCATTGTTATAATAATCAGAGCAGCAAATTTCATCATCATAAATGTTATAAGCTAATCATGTTAAAGCCAGGCTGCACGAGCTCATCCCACCTTTTCAATGATTCCGTTGACAACCAGAGGATTCTTCAGGATGTGCTGACCGATGCCAGTGTTGAACATGATACCTTTAATACAGCAAACACAGCGCTTTATTTGGGGATTTTGTCATAACAGGGAGTCATAATAACAGGCTTGATAGATTCCAATTTTTACAATTTATTTCATTTTTATTCATTAATCCTTCATGTCTCATTTCTTGATTTTAAAATGTCAGAAAGTAACCAAAAATTCAAGCTACGGGCTAACAACTTGTGTCTGGTCTGTAGCATAATTTTTCATATTTCACTAGAGTCACTAGACTGGAAACACTTTCTATACTAAACGGTAATTTAGTTAGAGCTTCACGAAACGACTTTATCTGGGAGATTTTAATAATCTAGTGGTTCCAGACTCCGAGTCCGAGCCGGATCCTCCGCCAGCAGCTGCTGCTAATGTTTGCTAGCATGCTAAAACCACAGACCTTGGTTTTTAACCTCCTGGTGCTGCCTGCTTTTCTTCACCGCCTTGACTTTCGGCATTTCTTCGTTAGTTTACTTCGCCAAATAGAGTCACGTATTTTAAAGAAGTTTCCTAAATATTTCTAACTAGACTAGACTCTGTAAACACGTGTGACTTTCTTCTTCTTCGCTGACAGGATGTACTTTACATTGAAAATCCTCTTTCACTGTCAGTGTCGCCCTCTCGTGGCATCTGTTCTACTTTTTTTTTTTTTAACAACGACAAAAGACAAAAACATTCAACATTTAAATCGTTTATTAGACAATACAAATCGTAACGTGAAGAAAAATATAAGTGAATTTAAAAATAAACTCCTTCTCTAGTCAGAGACAGGAAACTCCTCTAACGTCATGGCGATGCCTCGGATTTTGGGATCATTCAGCCAGTCAACTTTACAGGCCAAGAGGATGCCCTAAGGATAAAAACAAAACAAAACACATGAAAACACTGGCTGCTAATGTTGTTATTTGTTTACTTTTTGCACTTCCTACTTACCCTTAAGACATTCTGTGTCATGATGGCCATCTTTTTATATTTCTCCAGATTCGCTTGGCCTTTCTCCAACGCAGCTTTGTACTTCTCCGCATCTGGATGCTCCTTTTTGGACATCAAGTCTTCCATCTCTTTCATTTTCTCATGTGTCAGCCGTTTTGTCTCTGCACACAAAAGACAGTGTATTGTCAAAATATGGTAGTTTGCTGAATTAATGCAACGATGACCAGTCTGAGATCTCAGTTCCATTTAACATTGAGCTTGGAAGAACAAACAAAAATTCCACTTGTGTTGGAAAAAAAAAGTGACCAGATTCCTGTCTAACCTCATCTGTCAGTCTGTCCATCATCACAGCAAACATGAAGGGGCTCAGAGCTGATCCTTGATGCAGTCCCACCTCTACCTTTAACTCCTCTGTTGCACCTACAGCACACCTCAGCACTGTCTTGCAGATTTCATACATGTCCTGCACCACTTTCACATATTTCTCTGGGACTCCAGGCTTCCTCATACAAAACCAAGGCTCCTCACTTGACACTTTGTCATATGTTTTCTCAAGGTCTACAAAGATACTTCTCTGTACGTCTCTATCAACATGCTCAAAGCAAATATTGCATCTGTTGTCGCCTATTTTTTTTTTTGTCATGAAACCATACTGCTGTTCACAAATGCTCACTTCTGCCCTTCGTCTACTGGAGAGCAATACATGTCATGGCATTGTTCAATAACTGCAAATGGCCAGGGTAGGATTGGCATATGATATCACATCAAGATTGATCTTGATGTTTCAAGAGTCTTACATACCAAGTCTGGTCTTCTGTATTTCTGTAATTTCATCTTGAAGATGTCTTGTCTCCTGTTGAAAACAAGAAGGATTTGGGTCTGAAAAAACTTCTGTCCAGACCAATGATTCCCAACATGAGGGTCCCTTGGGATCGCAAGGTAATTTCAGGAGCTTTGGCAAATGGTTGTTAAAAAGTATTTCGATTTTACACAGCAAATGGCTTATACATTATATTACCTGTACCAGTGATATAATCTGTTTTAAAAAGAAACCCCAGAGGGCTGAGAGCTACTGGTTTAAACTGACACTTTTTCATGTTTATATATTTGTGAAAGTGAGGGATACATTTTTCCCCTCATATCAATAATTTCAACAAAATCTGCCTTAACCAACATGTGCTGAATTCTGTTTACATTCAGTTCTTATCGTGTCAGCAGTGTCATCCTTATAAGTGCCTGTTATTTGAGCAGTGACACGTTGTGATGTGTTAACCAAAGAAGTCGTGCTAAATTTGATGCAATTGTTTAGACACTTTTGGCTGCAGAGTAATGACTAGCATTTGTTAAGGTGATATGTTAAATAAAAATAACATTTTTAGGAATAGGGTTAATAGAGTTTAGGAATATATATTTGGGTGTTTGATATGATTACCAGCTCAAAACTTTCTGTTAGAAAAGGTTGTCATTTTGTGGCCACCTCACAATAAAAATATGTCATTCAGCGAGCATCTTAGATTAGCAGGGCACTGTGACATCATAGCCCCAGATCAGAGTAGAAACATGAATTATCCAGCTTCCCCAACTTTATCTCCACCCAATTTGAAATCATTCTGCATCTGCTGCCCCTCCAAAGTGGGTAGGAGAAAGCTGTAACACAGGCATCGAAGGGGGCGCAAAAATTAGAAATAATGTTTGTCTTTAGAAAGCTGAACCTCGTGGACGGTGCAACATTAATTCTGAGCAGTTTTCAAAGGGCAGCCACATTTGCTTTGACCACATGGAGGCTGCCGTCTTCCTGCAACTCATGAGATTTCATGATGAGACTCTCTCTTCAGTGCAGCTCTTTCTCATAACAGTAGCACGCACAAACACTGCCATGTTTTAGTTTGGTATGTTATGATACTTCCGTTGTTTGACAGTAGCTGCTCATGGTGGTCTTGCTCTTTATGCATCATACTGAAGCAATATTTGTGCCCATGAGCCAGTTGTACAGAGACACATAAGGAATTAGGGTCTTAAGGCAGAATTTGCCTTCAATTCATATTAGATTTGTCATGATCTAGATGATTAAAAATTAATCATTTTTCTTTTTAACCAAATTGGGTCATGCATCATTTACCTCACTACATGTTAGATAAAACTAAAAACAACATATCACACAAAGTTCACACACGTAGTTATCTAATCTAATCTAACATACCTTGGGCAAAACAATTTTTTAAAACATAAAAACCCGTTAAACATGACAGACACTTGGAATGACAGATACACTCTGGAGGGTCAGACCACATACTTGCTGAAGTTGTTTTATGCGCGAACACAGAGCCATGCAGCGATCACTCACAGCTTTCAGGAAACTGAGGAAAAACAGGAGTTTGACACCATCATCAAAATCAGTAAAGACAAATGAGTGGCAGTTGTTTCAGTATGTGTTGAACTGACTCACGCTGCCTCTGAATCGCTCTGTTTCATTTTTTCTCCCACAGCATTCCACATCTGCATTCTGAAAGACACCAACTGAAATCAATGACCATAAAAGTCAACTTTAAAGCTCACAGCATCGACATTATGTTTTGCACAGCATCTGTTTACCTATGCAGAGCCAGTGTGCTGTTAATATGGACCGCCTTGACTTTTTCAAGCTCGCTGATGTAGTCCGGCCTGCAACATTTAAGGTTAAATTATGTGTTAACAATATTGCATTTGATTTAAATTGTAGATCCACATGAAACGTATGATACCCACAAGTCTCTCTCTGCTTCAGATGTGCTGCATGATCTTTTACTTTTTCCTGTAAATTACAAACTTCAAGTTAATCTTTTGTGTACCATATTAAAGTAGAAACTAAAGGAAATAAAAGACCTCATTATATACCTGCTGTGAGCTGTACCGCCATCTCAAAGCACTGATTAGACATCTGCTGTTTTATTCTGAAGGAAAGGAATTACTTTTAATCAGATGCATGATGGAGCTGAAGTTTACCTTAAATGAATCAAGAATACAACATATTTCAAACAAGGAGATGAAACCTCAGCATGTCTGCAGGTGAGGTCTCATTCTGTCCAGCGGAGCTATCAGGAGCTGGACCATCTCTCAGTGCCATACTGTCCACCAGGTGATTTAGCCCCCCAATGTTGTCCGGAGGGTCCATGTGTGGAGGGAAAAACCTACAGTGACCCGAGAGTTGGTTAATGAGAAGTCACCTTTATGGCTGTCAGAAACTTATGAACAAGTGTGTATGAAAGCATTAGTGACTCTGGTTAATGAGATCAACCACTCAGGCTGAAAACAGTTCTGTTTAGATGTGCAAATGACAACTGAAGGGATTTTATCTGCACTCTTTATTTTCAATTTATTTATGCTTCTTTTTAAATTCATCTTTAATTTAATTTATTAATGATTATTTTTATGCTCTTTTGATTTATAGAATTACCATTTGCCTTCTTGTGATTTTATTCATCTGTAAAGCACTTTTGAATTGCCTTGTTGTGCTCTACAAATAAACCTTCCCTTGCCCTGCCTAGATGTAAACAATGTGAGAATTTGTTTTTTTTTTGTATGTGACACAATTTATGATACGTTTTCAAAAAAAAAAAAAGTTTCAGAAGGAAAACCTGGAATACAGCAGAAGCAAATGAGACGAAGTAGACGAAGTAGAAGTTTACTTGAAAGTTACTGTACTGATGTACATTAATCCGGAACATTGTTTTAAAGTTTATAAAATAAAGTCTCTTATGCAACAAACCCAATAGAAAAGCTATTAAATTTATGTTCATCCAGTAAAAAAAAAAAAAAAACATCTGATTTTAGTTGAACAGCATAACATGACAGAAAAACGAAGCACCAGATCCCCATACTTAAGTACAACACCCGAGCATTATAATGCGGGTTTATACGGCGACATAGAGATTACAATCCCTTATGTCGCTAAATTTTAAAGTAGGCCATTGCCATACTATCCGCGATTACTGGGACTGGCAACACATTAATCCGAAGAGAGGTTAAGATATCTTACCTTATTCTTATGGGTGCTCTTTGTAAAAAATAACTCACTCCTGTGCCAATGTCTGTCAAACTTGCCCGTGAAGGATAATACTGTTAGCTACTTATCACGACTATTTATTATTCAAACCCCAGCAAACGTCCCACAGGAGCTTGCTCTGACACAGTTACATATTTACACACTGTTCATTTCCTACCTCGTAAATAACGCGCTCTTACCAATTTTGTTATTGCGCAGCAAACGCTGGTTTGATTATATAATGCTGCGTTAACGAGTATCGGACGTCGAAACACGAACCTCCTAAATATCTCTTTCTCGATCTCTGGGCAATGGATTCCTCCAATTTTTTAACATGCTCTTCAGACAATGACTTACACAATGTGAATCGCAGTTAAGTGAAATTAAATATCCAGGTCACAATTGCTTTCCCTTTTTTGTCGTCGTTGGAGAACGGATGCCCAGAATTCCAACTGCTCCGCGAATGTAGCTTTACTTTTCAGATCCCGCCAGGATGTGACGTCATGCTGTGCGTCTGGGAAACTGTCAACAACTGATGTGGCGCATTCTGCTGGCCAACAACTTAAACTAGACATAAATTAATAAGAGGAACTGTCTCATATCGTTGTGAAATGAAAAAGAAGGGAGGCCTCTTCGCAAAACGCACACTTGGAAGAATCGAGCGGTGGTAAGCAAACGCAGTAAAGTAACTTTCTCAAAAAACATTGAGGGTGAGTCATAGAAGCATTAATACAGCTTTGTCAACAACTCCATGTTCTCCATTGTACTTGATAGCGTTCCTTACTGATCTTCATACACACTCCTTGACGGGAAGTGAGACCGACAGGTGGAACTTAAAATCGTGAGGTTCCACCGAGATTTGAACTCGGATCGCTGGATTCAAAGTCCAGAGTGCTAACCATTACACCATGGAACCATGGAAAAGAGTAACCGTATGGACTGTAACTATTCACCAAAATGAAGTGAAGTAACTTTTACTTTGTATGTGTAGAAAATGCATAAAATAAACTGTTTATTCAAGACTCATCATCTATCACGCTGTGACATTTAAAAGGAAGAAGTTGTTGTTTTTTTTTTTCAAATCACTGTCACCTATAACATTCAAGACAATTTATGTAAGAAATAATAGCCGCTCACAGGTCAACCGGGTGGCCATGGGCTTCTCTTCATATATGCATAAAGCATACGCTTTCAGGATTGTAAAAGGTTTCTGAATCATAGTCAATAATTTAGTCAGTGTTAGAGCTTGTAAATCATTTTACAGCACAAATACAGGCGAATTATGTTAAGACCTCACTCTGAATTATCTGTCGAAGGTGCAAAAGTGATTTAAAGTTAATCTGATCATGATCTGCTCTGTTTTTGGCCTGTTAGCTGAGGCAGAGTCTAACCCTATTTTTATCAAAGGAAATATGGGTGGTAAAAACTACATATCTCAGAATATCTCAGAGCCTTCTGTATCTAGTTTTTGATGATGTATTTACAGATATGATTGGGAAAACAGCGCGTCCTTACGTGCCCTGCTCAAGTTGAAATGTTGCATTCACATGCTTTCAGGACAGACAGACAATAAAGTATTATTCGCTTTCTTTTCAAGAATGCAGCTAGATTTTGTTTTTGGCCTACCTCTGTCATGATGATTTTTATTTAAAAATTAATAATATTAGGTTACAGTTTTAGACTTTGATATATAATCTACAGAGTTGTAGCCATATTTGGTTAAGTAGCTAATCTTACCGAGCACAACACGTTCTAAATCCGATTTTTGTCACGTCACTTGAAGGCAGCATAGGTCTGCGTATGTGGTCTTCTGGGGGAAAATTATGATCAAAAACACGGTTAATGTTGAGTCTGAGACGATGCTAACCCCTAGACAACGCGATTGGACTATACCATTTGTTTCCCTTACGCATGCCCTCAGTGTTTTGTTTGTGAACGATGTACACTGCTGCTTTAGGACCCCGCTGTTACTTCATGATAAGAGGGGAGGTAAGAATTGAGAATAACGGAGCGAAGCTGACCGTCGGAGTGGTAAACACACGGTCTCCTGTTGTCAGTCTGAGTCTTGCTTGGTACCGATGCTAACGGCAAGGCTAACGGCTACAGAAGAAGTCTGGGATAAACGGGTGGGCATCCGAGTTGGAAGCAGGTGGGCCAGAGATGGGAAATGACACCGCAGTGCTACAAATTCATCCGCTCGAGCGAAGGAGGATAGCCCCGCAGGCAGAGTATCCTCGGAGAGGAAACGGTTCGGTTCACGTTGTTATTAACACTGTAACACAGGGTGTAGCTACGCTGCGGTGGTGTCAGCCTGCTGTACTTCTTATCGGCTGCAGCCCTTTTCTGTCTCATCACTTTGCAGAAATGTCTTTCACCATGGAGGATAATTTAGAGTCTGGGTGGGTAGCCGTTCGTCCGAATGCGTTTGAGGAAAAGGAAAAACACAAATTTGTTTTTATCGTCGCCTGGAATGAAGTTGAAGGTAAATTTGCCATTACGTGTCACAACCGGACGGTTCAGAGGAGAAGCTTCGGTAGGGATCCTCTGGCGGCGGTGACGAGCCAGGATGGGGACAAAACAAAATGGCCTGAGAGTCCCGTCAGGGATAAAGTATCTCGCAGCCCGAGCAAAGGAGCCCCCGAGGCTGCGACTAAAGGCAAGTCTGTTCTGGCACCGAAACTAAGTCCGGTCCAAAACCAGTCGCTTGTTAAGTGTACCGATGGTACTGCGGAGGTGGCAGGAGAGGAGCAGTCGTCTCCATCGCTGGACTGCCTGGACCTGGAGGAGCTGGACAGCCTGAGCAGGGAGGACTGCAGCTGGGCCGGGCTCTTCTCCTTTCAGGACCTGCGGGCGGTCCATCAGCAGCTCTGCTCGGTGAACTCGGTCCTGGAACCGTGTCTGCCGGTGTTTCCGGAGGAACCAGCGGGGATGTGGACGGTTCTGTTCGGCCCTGCGGAAGTGTTAGAGACGGAGATGGACGAGCTGTGCTGCAGCTTGCAGGTGTACCTCGGTCACGCGCTCGACACCTGTGGATGGAAGATCCTATCGCAGGTTCTGTTCACCGAAAACGACGACCCAGATGAGTACTACGAGAGCTTGAGCGAGCTGAGGCAGTCCGGGTACGAGGAGGCTCTGAACCGCGCATCAAAACATCTGCAAGAGGTGAGAGTTCAAATGGGCTGCTGCAGGATGCAGCAGGATGCTATCTGAACAATCTGAACTTGACACAGAGTTAACATACAGTCTTGACATAACAAAATCCAGTTAAGTACACAATGCTCTATGTTATGATTTATAAATAACATGTTCAAGTTTGATGCATGATACACAAAAGCATCTATTGTTATGACAACAGGTCATAGCACTATGTAACATCCAAAATGTGACACAAACACTGCCCATTATAGGGCGCTGATGAGGAAGCTGACAGAAAAAAAAAGGGTTTCCATGTGTTACTTAATGTTTGACAACAAGTAAGGGAAGATTTTGTCAAATTTGGTTGCAGCTGTATACTGCGTATGTTCTCTCTGGAGTATTGTAGTCTTAGCATAGCTGCTTCTTGCCATGCCAGAGTCAAGTGCTTGCATATACAAACCCAGCTCAGCTGACTTTTCACGTTCTTAAACTAATTTGTTTAAGTAAAGTGCAAAGCCATCTTCTGTGACGACCCTTCTGATGCTCAGCTTTAATTAATGGGAGCCCTGATTTGTATCCACAATGTTAAAACTGCAGACGGGTGAAATGAATGACATTGATAATCTATGATGAAATAATCTTATGGAAAACATTTGACCCTTGTGTTCATGTGGATATTATTTTGTCATATGCCACCCACATAAGCAGATGCCCATCAAGCACACCCTCTACAACCTGCAGTTCCTGTTACAATTCCTCCTCATGACAAAAAAAAAAAAAAAAAAAACATTTAAGGAACATGTCAAAACTACAACCTCCCCAATCAGAATCCATAGGCTCCTCTTTTGGGACTTCTTGCTTTTCCAAAGGTTGCCACGGCGGATCATCATGTTTCAAGTATTGATTTGGCATAGGTTTTATATCAGATGCTCATCCTGACACAATCCTCCCCATTTTTTCGCCCCAACTGTGAGTTTAGCACTGTGAGTGGCTGGACAGTAGGAGCATTGTGGGGTTCAATGTCCTGCCCAGGGACACATCAGCATGTGATGGGGATTGATCTGGCAACCATCTCTACCCACTTTTCCATGCTACCCCAGAGTTCTGGCAGCATACAGGGAACCTGCAAATATAAACTAGGCCTTGTTTTGCATCTTTAAAATGAAACAAATACTTAAAATGTACATTATATCATTTGTAAACATAAATTACAATGCAGGGGTCATCATTCTTTATCCCATGGAGGACATCTCCCTGTACATCAGTGACTTATTCCTGTGTTGGAGCAAGAAGGCCAATAAATGGCTGCAGAAGTAAACACTGCAGTTGTGGTGGGGGGGTTTTGGCAACTCCTGCAGTTGACTCATTGATACCACAGCTCTGCAAAAGCCTTGAAGTGGCCTAAAAGATGGCCAATAAGAGGTTGCTCCAATGATTGTTCAAAAAGTGAGGGTCTGGTGGGGTAATACACTGTTTTACTCCACCCCAAAATTCTTTCAAATAAACATTTGAACAATACTGATGATTTTGCTAGCATGCCTTATTATTGATTGAGTTAGAATGTAAATTTTTGGCCTCTGTGAACAAAGGCGTTGTAAAAGAAAGACATTTCCAGATTTACATGTGAGAAATACCCCTTCCTCCGTTAAACACTGATGTAGATCGGCCATCCTTTGTGCTTGTGTTGCAGTGAATGACACAGGCACTATTGCACTAATGAAAGGAAGAATGGATTCAGTTAAAAATGTAGCAAATTTTGACAGCAAATGTAAGCCTAGAAGAGGAATATCATTTCTATACTTTGCTCAAACTGCACAATGGACTACTTCAACAGATGAGAGCTGAAGGTATCTTGACTACTCTAACAATCATTCAACTGTAAACGTACTTGAATATATGTAGACAGAATCAGTGCACGCAGAACGGCACAAGAATCTCACAGAACTAGAAGCCTTTTGCACGGGGAACAATAAGGAAAAACAAGGAAAAAAACGTAAACAATTCTTTCATGAATGTTGAAACCATGTATAAGTTGTGACACCTGCCAAAGAAGGTATTATTACCCTTTATGTAACACTGGCCATGCTGCTTGGCCAAAATGGATGCCCTTTTCTTTCTGTTTGTTTTGAAACTGCAAAATTTTTTATAGGTATTTCCAGACATGTTACTATATACTTTTATTTCAAGATATCACTATTTGAATACTATTCGAATAAGACGTAGGCCCCGTAGTTTAATTGTGACCCTAAAGATGTGTCAAGGAATCAAGTCTTTTACATCGCTCTATTTTTTGTTCCAGATAAAATGTGGGAAAAGTGTATTATATCATCTGTGTTTATGAATATTAGTACATTAAAGTAGATTAGTAGATTACATTACATTAGTAGATTAAAACCTTGCACAAGACACAGGCACTGTGATACTGACTAACAGTAGAGACAGAGCTCCAGACAAACTACGCTCAGGGCCTGCTCATGTTACCCCCCGGCAGCAGCTAGTGATTCATTCGTTTTTCTTTATATAAACAGACATTATATTTGTGCTCATTGGCTCTCACATTGTTCTGCTAATCAATGGAGATAGATTAATGCATCCTTGCCTTGTGTAACCATGTGCAAGAAATCCTCTTGAGAGAGAAGGCGAGAGGAGCCTGTAATGGAAGAGCTTTCAGTTATCACCATTACAGTGGGTGGTACAGCAATATTAAGACTGAGATCATTTGTATAAACAAATACTTTAACATGCACTGCGTTTAGTATTTGTTAAAAGAGTTAAGAGCCATTGTTGATTAATCAATGCACATATTCTTTGTGAATGCTCTGCATTCTTTTAATATGAATTTGTCCTTTACTTTCAGGTTTTTATCTCAATAAGTATAGTTTCTCTCTTTCTCTCTCTATCTATCTCTCTTTTTTCTTTAAAGAATAAGCTAACTGTTCATAACTTCAGTAAAACCGTACCAAGAGCAAAGCCACATTATGGTACATTATATATCTAGTTGTCTTTTTTATTGTTAAGGCAGAATTTTATAATTAAGAGACTCAGTGTATTTATACTGACGTGTGTGTATGACTTTATGGCCGAGGCATTTCCTCTCTGGTTCACTTTTGGCCTTGAAGAAGTTGCAGAGTCGTACAGTATATCCCACGTCATTCAACCCAGTCAGTCCCACACCCACTCCTGCTTGCTCTGTTTAGAAACATAAACATGTTCATCGTAAAACAAAAAAAAAAAAAAAAGCAAAAATATAAATAAATAACCCCCCCCAAAAAACCATGAAAACCAGACACAGGAAGCATTTCCTTACAGTTCTTCCTGTGAAAAAACCATCAAATAGCAGATAAATCAGGAATGAACAGCCACCAAACAGAGCAGATTTATACCAGTTTTTTCAATAAATAAGTGACATTTGCAATTTTAAGTTTGCTTGAATGTGTATTCAGACTTTGGATAGAGCAAGTCTTTTTTGGCTCATTATCACAGGCTGAGCTCTTGTGTCTGAAACAACAAAGCTCTGCAGTTTATTGAGAGGCAGTTGCCAATCGTTGCGTGGTTGGATTTCACACGCAAGCACCGGACTATTGATCCTCTCACTCCATTTGAGGGCTAAGTTAATGACTATTTTAGCATGAGCTGCTGGCCAGCTGGACTGTTCAGACTGACAAAAATGTTTGTGTATTGATCTTAACTCCCAGCAGTAGATATGACTTTGCCCACTGAGGTATGGATCTCTGCACTGAGAAGCTGCACTTAGTACTTCTATTATTTCCACAAAGCATCTTTATAGTCTCAAAGCGAGGTTGCAAGTTTTCACTTAATGGTGACGGATGCTTAAAATATGCTTTACGTTCTTCTCACATTTGTGTATTGATCATGAGAGTTGGAAAATATGTAACATTAGAACTGCAGATTACATAGCAATCTGTTTTCTGTGGGCTATTGTGCTATTTTTATTTGACAATCTTTAGTTCAGCCAAGATGCTTTCAGCAGTTTTATATGTTGTGCAAATCCATTTTCCTACCACATCTGTGCGGAATATAAAAAAAATATCTCATAAGCAGCATCGTACTATGTATTTAATAAGTAATTTGTGTCATTTTTTTGTTTCTGCTGCAGCTGTTGGACAAGCACAAAACCATGGACAGCCTGGTGGAGCTGCTGGAGCTCTATGAGGAAGAAGACCAGGCCTATGGAGGTCTGCTGGAGGCCTCCACACAGCTTTACCAGTACCTTCTGCAGCCCTTCAGAGACATGAGGGAACTGGCAATGCTACGCAGACAGCAGATAAAGGTAAGAGGTTAAGTCTTAAATCCACAAGTGAAATCCACTTTCTTGATTTTTTTTTTGGGAAGGTTTCACCCAAGTAGAGTTTGGGCTAAAATCCTTTAAGACCCTGCCATTTGATACGACATATGACATTTTTCAAAGCTCTTTGAATCACTATTAGTAACTCAGAGAAATAAAGAGGAAAATATGCTTAAGAAGTTTATAGGTTATTTTGAGATTGAAATAGCATAGGTGTGAAGATTCTTATAATGCAGATATGACTGGATTCAGTGTATTTTTGAATTATAGAAGGGTCATGAAACACAATTGATTGTCACAGGAAATTCTCATGTGTCTTCAAATAGGTCCTCCTTTGTGTGCGTGTGTTTATCAGTGTGTATGTATATGTTTGGCTACAGTGTTTAATGTTAGAGACATCATCTTTTATATATTGATAGCATGCGGCACAACGGAGGCACTTTTCAAGGGGTTCCATGGTGTAATGGTTAGCACTCTGGACTCTGAATCCAGCGATCCGAGTTCAAATCTCGGTGGGACCTGTTGGTTTTGGCCTTCAGCAGGAAGGTCCCCCCATATGAGCCAGGTCCTGCTCAAGGTTTCTTCCTCTTAAAGTGGAGTTTTTCCTTGCCACTGTTGGGCGTAAAGGTTTTTTTCTCCCTCTGTGGGAGTTTTTTACTTGTCATTATCATTGATTGGATTTAATATTATAATTTTAGTTAATGATATTTGCTCGGGGGTCATGCTCTGGGTCTCTGTAAAGCGCCTAGAGACAATTGACATTGTAACAGACGCTATACAAATAAAATTGAATTGAATTGAATGGATAGGACATGAGATTGAGCTAATTGTGAAAGGAAGAGAGGGAGAGTTAAATTAATAAATAAGGCAAATGCCTTCTTTAGTCATCGCAAATTTATATTCATCTCTCTGACTAAAACACAATACATCTGTAACAGGAAGACTTCACCATCCATCCATCCATTATCTATGCCCGTTTAATCCTCTGCAGGGTCACAGGGATCTGCTGGAGCCTATCCCATCTCAAGGCAGGGGTTCACCCTGGACAGGTCGAAGACTACAGTAGTCTCTTAAAAAACACATTTATGTGGAGAACACAGAGTGTTTCACAGCCTTTGTTGCAGATGCACTCCTTTCAGTTTTGTACATCATCCACATTATCTGAAATCCTAAAGGGATATGGCACATGGGGCTTGGGTAACATGTTGTCAGCTGGAAAGCTTCTCTAGTTTCCCATAGCCTCACAGACACATTAATAAATCATGTTGTGTTTGCTCCTATAGGTTTACTGCAGGCACAGGCTGCACACCCACCATGCCTGCAGCAGGTCATGGTTAACAGTCAGGTCTGTTTGCTCTCATTTGAAAATGACTTCTTTACTGCTCGCAAGTTTTTGTCAGAAAAGACACTTTTATGTTTTGCCTCACAGCTATTACTTTCATTGGGTTTCAGTGGAAGTGCATAAAGTGTGCTCCTAGGCATTTCAGCAATAGGGGGCTCTAACAAAATGGAGGTTACAGTGGGGCAAAACCAACAGGTCCCACCGAGATTTGAACTCGGATCGCTGGATTCAGAGTCCAGAGTGCTAACCATTACACCATGGAACCCCCTACCAGCATGGGGAGGTGGGAGGGAGTCTTGTCGCTCCAACTCTATTTATAGCCTGAAGCGTCTGTGACCCCAGCTAGCCATGTCTGTACAGACAGGAATCAATAGCCACATTGAACAGACCATGGATTTCAAGTTTTCACACAATATTTATGCAGAATATGTCTTTTTTTTTTACTCTAATTATATCTAATTGTTTGACTGGGTATTGTCAACAGTTTATCTTTTTGACAGCGAGCTATAAAAAGATTTCATCATCAGAGTACAATTGACTGAGTTGCACTAGTGAGACTGTAGCCCTGTAGGACCGTTACTGTATAGATAATGGCACTGTCTGTACAAATTCACATATCTTGTTTCCACACAAGGGGACATATTTAGAAAGAAATATATATATTCTGTTGTTGAGAGCATATATTTAGGTGCCTTAAGTCACTAACAACTGAAACACTGAAAAAACACAACAGTGTCACTTAGTTTGATAAAAACAATCATGGGTATTCTTGAGTTTTTGCATCGAAAAGCCAGATTTTAAAATGAGCTGGTAAAATACCTATTTTTTATGTCATCTGATCTTGTGACGTGACAAGGGCACCAGATGGCCGTGCAGCACAGTATATATATGCTTTAATTGACTTCTAATCACATGCAATCACATGTGATACAAAGTTTTTATGTTTTTTTTTTTTTTTTTAAATATTTGTTATTATTGTGAAAGCTACAGATATGTCACTTTGGACATCATGCAGCTCTTTCTCAAATTAATGACAAGCTCAAAGTGTTTTTTTTCTTTCAAGTAACAGTATTTCACTTCACTTGACAGAATCAGTAAGTTTTACATGTTCAGCATGTCCCTTAACACTTACGTTTTCAGTTTTATACATGTTTCCTTGTATGAGGTTGTCAGTCACCACGTGGCACCAACACTAGTAGTTGTAATACACGTAATGAAAAAAAGTTATTTACTCTGTTCTCTTCAGGTGCATTTGAATGTGTGTATTCAGTGGTTTCTCAATGTGCAGTTCAAAGAGGTCTCAATGTAGGAGGCAATCAGTGAGTTGAACAAAACTAAACCAAACCCCAAAGAAGTAGTAGAATCTGCATCACTCAGGTGCATTCTTAAAAGCAAAGCATCCACTGGTGAACTCAGCAACACCAAAAGGCCTGGAGGACCATAGAAGGCATAGAACAATGTAGATGATTGCAGAATTCAACCAGTTTGGAAGAAAAAAAAATCCTACACAACATATAGCCAAGTCCAGAACACAGTCAAGGCTACATTGTCAAGGCTTGCAGTTTAGAGATGCCACCTTGAATATAGTTACTTCAAGAAGTAAACTGCTAGAGACTCAAAGGGCCAATGGGAGAAAATGTCTCAAAAAGCCTCTGTGGTTATAAAAGACAAATAAAACCAAGAACTTGTATCATGATGATGGGAGGAGCAGAGAATGGCGATGGAGAGAAACAGCTCATGGTCCAAAACCTAGGACATCATTTGTCAAACAGGTTGGAGGCACTTTTGCTGTGTGGGCATGTGTGACATAATTGACTGAATTAATCACTTTACTTATCTTTAGTATTTTTAACTTCTTGATCACAAAACTGAAGGCAGCAAAGCCTACATACACTCAGCAACTGAAGACAGTTAGTGTATATGTCTGGAAAAAAAATGTATCTTTAAGAAGAAAAAAACTTAAATTGTTGATTTTAATTGATTTCAGACTTTAGCTACTCATCCATTAAGGATTTGATTTGAAGGTATGAAAGTGTCCACTTCAGCCACCTCATGTCTAATCACTTGTGATGGTTTAAAAAGGCAAACATTAAAAAGTTGTCTTAAATACTGATGCATTTGACTGTTTGGAAGAATTGCTCTCTCTCCATGCCAGCTTTCTGTCCTAAAGCCACTGATGTAGAGTGTATTGCTAATATAATCTTTCCTAAGCCTGTATGTATGTTTGCATGCAAGGAATATAAACTACACTGTCCAGTGTACCACCACCACATGATTCCAAAGTTTAGGAAAGCCATTTTTGGGAAGCCCATTCACTCTTGCCAAGTGACGATAGAGCTAACAAGCCAGTCTAAGTTTTAAATAAGAAAGCATCATGGGAAATTACCTGCTGGGTGTGGACTCACTTTGATCTGCCTTCTCATGCCTAGTGAGACTGTTTTGGCGTGTAGGCAGTGCCTTGCTTATTTTTTTTTTTGACACTTTGATCAATAATATTTGCAGCGTTTTCCTCTGGAGATCCACTTTCTAATAACAGTGCACTTTGTACTTTTTCCCAGGCTTTATTTATTTTCTGCTGCACCTAATAAATCTGATGAAAAAATATATTAATGTACTCATCTTTTATTCTGTTTTTCTTTTTCACTGAACAAATCTCTCAGTGAGATGATATTTCTATCTCATATTTCTTCCTACCAGATTTCTTTGGATAATGACTACTTGGGCCCAAGGCGGATTGATTCTTTAAAAAAGGAAGACTCTGACTGGCAGAAGAAAGCTCAGGAGGCGGTCCTCAACATCCAAGAGTTTACTGTTAAATACTTTGAGATCACTGCCAGAGCCCAGAAAGGTACTAATGTCATCAACATAACTGTTGCTCTCAATGTTAAATCAGTAAAGTGACTTTGAATTTTAAATACCTCACAAAGACACACACACACACATATATTTAGTAATGCTAACATGCTATTCGATCTGCATGTGGTTTTGAACTTAAGGACTAACATGATTTTGTATTAACAGTCACTACAGAAAGCCATGCTCTGGAAAGAGACAGCTGGAAAAACGACCAGCCTATTGATCAGACAGTTCTGCCTGTTAAATCTGTCAGGATAACTCCTCACTGCGTCCCTGTTTATCACAGTTTCCCTTCACTGCTGATGAGTCATTTATTATCTGACACTTACTAGAACAAAACAGTTCTGTAAGCTTGCACCTTAAGCTGCACGCTGGAAGAAAGTAGTTGTAGTTTTCAAATATGTCCAGTAGATGTCACTCTATACGTTTTTGTGAGAAACCTTTAAATCATCTTATGACTTAAGTCACATCACAGAAAAAGAAAGGCTGACATGATCTCTCACTGCCAGTTTCTCACATTCTCACATGAGCAGACACCATGTTTAACTTTGTCCAAGTTTCACATTGTACATTGACGTATGGTTTGTTTGTATGTGCAGGGGTGTATGAGCGTATGAAATGGGACCAGCGAAAGTTTGGTAAATCTTCATGGACAGCTGCAGTGGAACGCATGGAGAGATTGCGTTACTCTGTTGCCAAGGAAACCCTACAGCTCCAGAGAGCCAGGGAGATCTGTTTGGAGCAGAGGAAGCACACACTTAAAGAGGAGGTGTGGTGTTATACTCAGCACTATAAAAAAAAAAGAAAAAGAAATCTTTACCTGAACACTTTATCAAACAAGCTTGTTCCATGACTGTTTTTTTTTTCCTCTCAGATGCAAAGTCTCTGTAGCAGTGATGATGCAATGGCCCTCTTAGACCACATGGAGACGCAGTACTATGAGCTCCAGCTCCAACTGTATGACATCCAGGCTGAGATACTACAGTGTGAGGAGCTACTCCTCACTGCACAACTCGACAGCATCCACAGGCAGATGACAGGTATTTTCACATTTTTATTTGATGTTTTTTTGAGCAAAATTATCTCATAAGATAAAGCGCCGATTTAGTTATCAGACCGTTTCAAATTTACTTACTCTGTCGTGTTTCATTTTAAAATAGATTATTTAAGATTTTTTTTCTTTCTCAGTCTACACACAATTCTCCACAATGACAGAAGACAGACAAGTATGTGAAGTGTAAAAAAGACTTCAGACCGTTAACAAGATAACAGCAGTTGAGCTCTTGTACATCCTACCAGGACTGATGTAAGAAGTTTAAGACACACCAACAGACTTCCTGGGCTGAGGGAATGAAGGGCCTTGGTCACACACTAGCTGCATGTCCAGGAGCTAGTGTCCATAATTAATGAGCTTCCTTTTTTTTTTTTTCTTTCTTTTTTTTTTTGGGAGGTGGGATTAGCTGCCATTGATGATGGAATTGTTCAAACAAGTAGCAATTAAAGACTCAAGGATTTTTTTTTTTTTAATAAATGTACATAACACTCCAGTAACCTGTTTCTGCTTTGCCATTGTGGAGAATGAATAATAATTTAATCCATTTTATGTTTGTGCGTGTGCTTGCAGAGCGTCAGGATGAGGTGGTGTACTATGACACTTTTGAAAGTGCAGATGATATAACAGAGGATGATACTGCAGAGAGAGAAGAGTTACACAGACTTCAGGTTAGCGCTCGACAACTTGAGGCAAGAATAAGAGAGAGGAAGAGTTACACACAGACTTCAGGTTACACAGCGCTCGATCAACTTGAGAACTTGAAGAAGGGGCCGCATCACCTCCAAGCGCTCTTATCTAAGGAACAAACGGGTGTGTGTCCTGTACGCACTCTTATTTTCATTCTTGAAGGTTACTGTGAAATCTGCACCAGTTAGTGCATGCTGGTCAATATTAGGAATAAAGTGTATATTTTATATTTTGTTTATATTGTGTCTCCTTGGAAGTAACAGCTCATGTGTTCCTTATCATTTTCAGTTTTTCTACTTTGCTAGAAAATTGTTAATAGATATTAAGGTAATGGGCAGTAAATTAGCCCCAATAAGGATAATGCATTTTTTCAATAATGTAACTGAGTTTTACGTTTCATTCCATTTAGATTGGTTTGGTAATGCTTTTTCCCCTCTTTTTGTAGGAGATCTGTGTATCAAACCACACAGAGAAACAACAGAGACGCCAAACAATCTACAAAGACTCACAACCCAGTAATGTCTTACAGGTAGAGCTTTTTTTATAATCAGTAGGTGCTTTTGAATCAAACAGTTCTATGGACTCGTTGAGAGAAATGGGAATCAGAGAGTTCCTTGAAGGTTGACCAAAGGTCCACAGTGTCTTTCTCTAGTTGTTCTCACACATCAGATTGAAAAGCTGAAGTGATGTAGCAGCCAGTTGGTGGTTGATAGACAAGTCAATCACAAGAAGCCTCGATAAAATTGAGCTTCACTGTCGGTCTAGTTTTAATCTTTAAGGCTAACATTACAAAATGTTTAGATCAGCCAATCACTGAACAGTTCAGTTTGGACCATTCATCTTAGAGTCAAGTCATGGATGGTCCTCTTAATGATGGCAGAGTACTTTAGTTGAGGCAGGAGCACAAAAATGCTCTACAACTGAATTTAGATGAACTAAGATTGGAAGCAGCTACCTTAGTGTGGGAAAAAAAAAGAAAAAAAAGTGGGGGAGGCTCCTCAAATCATAGAACCATAAAATTGTTTCTAGTGTTTGAAACCATCTAACAGAAAATGCAAAACACATGTTAAATGTAATCTGTGAGATTTAGATATTCTAAACCTTAACTTTTCCCAGCTGAAAAATGAAGAGGAGGAAAATGAGGAAATGAAGAACAGTCGAGTAAGTCAGGAGAGGCAGAGAACTCTGGACAGGCTACGAACTTTCAAACAGGTACATGCCCTCCTACTAATGGGATATTTGTGTTGCTTTCTTTCTAAAAGCTTCCATTTTATGGCAGCTACTGCACAATAAATTTCCCCTTGGGGTTTAACAAAATATTTTTGAACTGAATTTATTTTTGTGTGCGTGTTTAGCGGTACCCAGGTCAGGTGATTCTGAAGTCCACTCGGCTATGTACAGCTAACACTAGAAGAAGACAGAAGGGCAGGAGCACAGAAACGAGCAGCGTGGGTAAGAGGGAGGAGGGTGTGGACTCTGTTAGCGTCCAGACACACGACCAGCCACTGTGTCTTAGTACCAGCGTGCAGACGGATCCCAGCGCCACGCTTACAACTCAGCCTGTTGCAACACTCACAGCATCAGTACCTGCTCTGCCCGCGCCCAGTCCTGCAGACTTGCTCTCCCTGCTCCTTCTCCTCACTGTTGGCATCCCCCATCTCCCCACCTCCGCCACCACCTCCACCACCTCCCCCTCCAACAAAGGAGGAGTTGTCGCCTTCCGGGAGCCCCGGCCAGCGTGTACAAAAGCCTGAGAAGAAGAGCACAGAGGACGAGCTTGCGCTTTCCCCACTTGGCCCTTTCATTCCTCGCTTTTTTGACAGCAGCCAACTGGTGAGTGCACGGAAAAAGCTGAAGAAGACGCCAGAGTTTGACACTCACAGCCGAAGAGGTACTAAGATTTTTTAGATTGCAGTACTAGTTTTTCATGGCTCCTTACCTAAAGCCAGTAACCAATCATGTATTGTCTTCCTCTCTCCTCCCCGTTCACAGTGAGTTCACCCATGGACGAGGTGCTTGCCTCCCTGAAGAGAGGCAGCTTCCATTTGAAGAAGGTCGACCAGCGTTCCTTGCCTACTGCGAAGGGGGACGATGACCCCAACAGCATCTTGGCTCAGATTCGCAAGGGGGTCAAACTTAGACGTGTCCCCTTAAAAGACAGAAAAGACCAGGGAGAGTTCCCTGAATCTACCGATCCCCTGACCAGGAGCATACATGAGGCACTGCGCCGCATCAAAGAGGCCTCGCCTGAGTCTGACTCAGATGATGATGGGCCAGCAGGCCTTGACTGGGAAAGTTAGGGTTCAAGGTTCATCAGATATCACACACAGCCCACTGCACCCTCTGACATGACAAGCACTGTCCTGTTCTGCACTGTAACGTGCTCAGCTCCCTCCAGCACACACAGCCCCATCACAAATGTACCTGGTAATGATGTCAAGGCCAGGCTCAAACCAATAGTCACCAAATGCTCCAGAGGTCAATGATCAATTTGTTCATTTGTTGTTAACACTACATTCACCATCATGGACATGATGTTTTTTGTTTTAGTTTTTAATCACTACTGTATGTTACTGTTTTTTTCCTGTAGTCCAACTGCACTGCTGCCATGTTTGTTTTTATTTTTCTTTGTTTTTTTTTATAAAATGTACTGTTGAAGCTCTGCACTGAACATTTTTTACCAATGCACTGCACTGATACTGTATATGGAAAGTTATTACAGCTGAGAGGTGTGTGATCATTTCCTTTACCCAAGAGCATCACAAATGAGAACCTGTAATTACAGCAAAAATCTGCTCCAGATTTTTGCTGTAATTACAAGTCCTGAGACTTACGGAGATTCAAAAATCAAGAGACAGATACATCATGATTCAAGCTGGCATCACAGATTTACTCTTCAGATTGCAAACCATCTCTTTTTATCAACCAGTACTTTGAGCCTTATTCTACTCGTGGACTTATTTTGCTGTCTTTGTTGTGGTTGTGTCAGATTATGGCAGAACCATTGCTTGCCTAAATAGACAAATATTTTAAATCATTCAGTCTGTGACACCAGACTCTTGCCTCTTCTGTGCTCCTGTACTGTTCAGGCATCTACCAATCCCATCCTTCCAACCAAATCATGCTCTGCTGCATCTCTTTTCTAAAACTGATCACTTTTAGTAAAAGAGGACTAAACATGGTTAGAGTTGCAGAGTTTCTTCAGTAAAGTGAAGGTAGTGGGGAGCATCAGTGGTCTTTGCAAAGTGTGGGTAGATTGGGTTGGTGTTTTCCAAAACTTCATACGTAGGACAGTCACAGAAGAGCTGTTAGAACAAGTAACACTTCTGCAAATGATCAATGTTTTGTGGGAGGCTAGATTCTGTCAGTGCTGAAGGGAGTCCCTCAGGGCTCCAGTGCAGGCGGTTGAGATTGATGCAGTTTCTCTTCTCATCTTATTCACTTTCTAATATATAAATATATATATATATATATATATATATATATATATATATATATATATATATATATATATATATCTATATATATATAAATATATATATATCAGACATCACCTCTTTTATATATATATATATACACACACACCTTTGTGTGTGTAGAGCGAGAGAGTAAGAGAAGTTAAAACATGCATAAGCACACATGACCTCCCTCGCACACCATATTCACAGCCAGTATGTGCAGAGACCTTTCAATAGCAAAGCGAGTTCTTTCACAGGCTCTACTTTCAAGAATGTTTCTTTCTGAATCTTTCTGAATCACTTTATCTGTACAGTAACAATATTTCTGTTTTGATCACTGATGAAGATATATCTGTTATAGTTTAAAGCTCAAAAGCACTGAATAGCTTGTGGAATTGGACCTAAATATGTCTGATATGATGAGTAATGGGATGCTGAGTCGCACAGGAATTCACAAGCATAACTTGAAGCTAAACAATGTGAATTCACAAACTATGCTCTTGAGTCTGAGAGTTTCATTGTGCTCGGTGTTAAAAAGCTTTGATGCAAGTTTTGTGCTTTTTATTTTATGGTTGTGCGAAGAAGCATTCATGGATTCATTTTGAGACAGATACTAATATACAGACAACTGACATAAAGGAAAAACCTGAATTCTTGGCTTTTATAATGAGGGATCCCAGTGGGATCCCAGCTCAGGTGTGCTGTGGAGAGCATTTTTCTGACATGTCTTAATGCAGGTTTTGGTCTTTAGTCAACAGATGTTTATCACCAAATCAAGCTTTTTCTTTTTTCCCAACCCTCCAGTGGTTTTGCAAAAGTCGAGGCACGCTGAGGATTTTCTGGCAGCACGGTGGCCCCTCACCAAAACACAATGTTTTTTCTTTCTTTGTCCCCTCACCAAAACACGATGTTGTTTTTTTTCTTTATTTGTCACTTTGTTTTAGAAAGAATAGGTACAGATATATGATACATATGAGAGGTTTTTTCCCCCAGCACAAAACCTGAGACACTGGTAAAGGTCTGCTTTAACTATCTTTATAATGTTCTTCCAAGGTACCCTTATGTAGCATGACACATAACCCTGACCAGATTCTCAAACTGAACCAAACTCAGACTTTACCTAACATAATTAAATTGACTTTGCCCAAAATATGTTATTTTCAATGTTTTTGTTGTTCTGAAACTTCTGGGAAGGTGGGCCCAGAAGGTGACACCTTTCCTCACCCGACTGAAGTGACAGTGTCATGTGTTTCACATTTATCTTTATGCATAAGACCATAAATTTCATGGCATTTCTCTTTCTTCCTCTTTTGTACCTCATTTTTCTCAAGTGTTTCGAGACAGATTTTTCTTTTTTTTGGTGATACATTTCCTTCTGAGTATTTCATGTATAGACTTGTCCACACAGTCTGACTCTATGACCCTTTGTCTAAATATCATTTGGTTCTTTGAGAAAATGTGCAATATCAAAATATATAAATACAAGAAAAAGGATAAAACAGCTTCATGGTGATGGTAAAATGAGACTGATTGCCTAAAACAGTGGACTAAATATTTCAATCATTTTACACCACATTATGTTCACCAACTGTTCCAGAAGTACCCTTTTGCCTTTTGTCTTGTCATTTTCATTTATTCTTATCTTCTTTTTTTTTTCAATTTGCAACTTTACCCTTGCATTAGAATAAAACCTTGTAAAGCAGCAGATATTGTATGTTGTGAATACTTTTGATAATAATGTTTGTTTAAGATACAGAACAAAAGCAATATGCACACACTGAATTCTGCAGTCACTGTATTTAAATATAAAATGAAGCATTTCTCAGTTCACAGAGGTGTGTTCCCAGCCTCAGAAAAAGATTTAGTTTGTCTGAAGCACCAACGGGTGTGTCTCCTGATCTCTTCTCACCAACATTTGGCAAATCCTTTTATCTGCAAACATACAAATCTCACCAACCTATGGACATTGTTAGCCTGAGGTACCTCTTTAATATCATGAGTTCAAAATTACTTTAAATAGTCAAAAATATTGCCAGTCCTCTCATACCTCTAAATACAATAATAATACCTACATTGAAATACTATAAGTTACAAAACAGGAGAATGAAAAGTTTCTTATCCACTACTGTACAAAGGCATTCATTAACAAGAGCATTAGTATTAAGGTACTCCATCTCTGTCACTCCACTGTCAAAGTTACACCAGACACAAAGAAAAAGGTAACATTCCCCTTTACACGAGTCTTATTCCAGTGTATTAACCTGTGTACCTAACTACAGAAAGCAATTTGGGTATATAATTATAGTGTGCTAGTACTAAATGCAAATTGGTTGACGTATAATGGAGTTACAACAGTGTAATAACATAGTGCAAACAGGGTGCTCAGTTGAAATAATAAGATCAGCAGCACCTCGTGAAGATATCGCTTTTTAGAAACGTGTTCATTTTAAAAGCAGAGAATTTAAGATTTTACCGACATAAAAGCTGCTTTTTACAGTAAGAGTATATTTTAGTACAAAATGTATAACACTGTTTGTTTACATTGTGGTATTACGCATTTTAAATATACAGAAGAGGCTTTCAGTGTTTACCTACGGATAAAATACTCGTGGGTTAATACACAACAATAAGCCACTGCAGGGTGTTACTGCATTTGAATCATCCATCCATTCATTTACAATGCCGGCATGAGTAAAAAGTCATTTTATACAGTTATATAATTATCTCATCGTTATTATATTCTGTGTAAAAAAAAAAAAATAGAAAGAAAGAAAATGAATACAATTGTGTATTCACCCATGAGGAGTGGCAATCTGTGTCCAGTTTCTTTGAGGGTGGAGATTTTAGAAGATGAAGATGACACTCTGTAAGCCCTTCGGGATGCACTACTCTGACCACACAGGGCTGTCACACAGTTTTGCGGTCAACAGTAGTACACTTTCTGCTGGACAGGGGGGGTTATCAGCTGAATTGTTTGACCTATCTGCATGAGTCCACTGAGAAGAGTACCTGATAAAGTAGGATAGAGGTGTCACATAGAGCCTGTCTGGTATTGCTGAATGTGTGGGTATGTGTGTGTGTGCGTGTGTGCGTGTAGGTATGTATGTGCGTGTATGTGCTGGTCTTGCTGTCCAAAAACAGGGTCTCCTTTCTCAAAGCTGAAACACATATTATGTACAGACATGTACCCACTTAGGTGTGCTTTGAAGGCACACTTTATGTAATCCCTTGTTTGAACACGTGACACACTGAGTTTGGCAGGAAGACAGGCCAGATGTCTGTGATGGTGGAAGCAGTCTGGATACAGGAATTCTCGTTCCAAACAAAGCAATGAAACTTCTGTTTGGCATAGAAAATGCCCCTAAAATATGTGACACTCATCAGTCACACAGGAGTTTTACCAGGGTGTGGATTTTACAGGAGTCCTTCATTTTCACTTAAGAAATATGTCGGACTCTGTTTGTCTGTGAGTCCAGGCTGAGGGGGCAACAGTGGTTCCACTGCAGGCCAAAAGGTGAGACTGACTGGTTTTGGGGAGTCGTCCTGCAGTTCTCTGTTCCAAGTTACATTCTTCTGGCAAGCCTGAAATCAAACATGGGTTTTTCTGTTCAAATCTCTGTACATTAAGTTACTTTGGATCAAAGCATCTGCGAGTTAGAGGACAATGTTTTCAGAGGGTTTGGCAGCTTTGGCGCAGTTCTCTGAGTCTTAACAGCAATTAGTTCCACATGACTTTCAACATTCCCCCCTGGAGGGGCAGTTTAGAAAGGAAGAGATGTGTGTGTGTTTGTGTGTGTGTGTGTGGATGTGAGACGTGGTGAGCTGTGGTGTAGCTCTCCCGGTCAAACAGTAGATGGCACTGAGGCACAGTTCTCAAGTGTGTGCGTGTATATGCGTGTGTTTGGGTGGTTAAGGGGGCAGTTGGAGCGTGGTATGGAAGGCATCTCTGCAACTGGATTAACCAGTTTTGCCCACACCAGCCAATCACAAGGCAAGCTGAGGTAGCCCCTGTGTCATCTTGAACTACAGGAGTGCTTGTGGTTGGTAAAAACCCAATGCCTGCAAGGTAAAAACAGGGAATCAGTTGCCCTTTGTGAGTAAAATATGAAAGTGGGCAGTGCAGTGTCTCACTATTAATGTGTGTGGGGTGTAGGTGAAAGGGAGGCATGGTGGGTAGGATTGCTGTGTGTGCGCTGGAGCTGTAAATAAATTATCATATGGCTCTGTCTGTGAGGATTAGGAACCTCTGTCTCTAGCTGGCCTCCTCTATGAGCCGAGCCAAGGTGTCTCTGAGCTCCGTCAGCTCAAAGATCTTGCCGTCGAGCAGTTCCAGCAGCGTCCTCAGGCTCTTCCTGAAATTTTCCTGCTCTTCCTGGTTCTCCTCCAGCCGCTGCTCTGCTCCTGCCAGCTGCTCCTCGAGCACCCGACTGCGTAGCTCCGTCTCCTTTAGACAGTAAGATGAAGTTGTCAGTGTGTTGTTGATGTAATAAGGTCGGAAATCACTGTTCTTTTTGTGAATACAAGAGTGGCTCACCTCAAGCTTCTGAGTAAGAGTGTCTTTCTGCTCCATCAGATCATTCATGTTTTCCAGTTCTTCTTTCAACTTTTCCATCTCCTGTAGGAGATGGGGGGATTAAAAAAAAACAATCAAGGCTGGGAAACATAAATGTAGGATGTATGAGACATTACACCTTCAGAAAAGTCCCTCCCTTATGCTTATGTTCCCTCACACACCTCTTCTTTATCTCGTAGCGTATTCTCCAGCTCCTCTATAGTTTGATTGAGTTCGGTCTTCTGGGATTTAATCACTGGGGTTTGGTTGCTCTGGCACTCAAGCTCTGTCACCTACAAGGAGAAGGTGGTCATGTCGTTTAGGCTGGCACAGCAGAAACATGATTGCAATCCCATTTCCAGCCTGCTTTTTCTTTCCTCACTCATCTCTCCACTGTTTTTGCCTCTCATCCTTTCATCCTGACTTCACAGGGTCCCTTCCGAATTGAGCACTCCTATTTGATCAGAACAATTTAATCACACATGAAAACAAACAAGCTCTCCTGTGCTCCCTTTGCTCACCCGTTTGTGTAGTCTCTCTGCCTCTTCCTGGTAAGCAGCCAGTTGCTGTTTCCACTGTTTGACGTTGGCTGTGGACTCCAGCAGAGCTGCCGTTAGCTTGGCATTGTTCCCCTTGAGAGCCTCCAGCTCAGCCTCCCAGTGTTTTGTCATGGCCGGGCTGAAGAATACAGAAATGTACAGTATGTGCTGTCAAGTTTGCCAACAATAAGAGCTCATGTTTAGGGATGTGGGGTACAGACTCTGAACAGCAGTGCTTCTACGACTGAATAAATCTTCTGCTTTTTATTTGCAAGGTTTATTATGATTGTACTGCTTGAATGAGCAGTGACCTTTGAAAAGGAGTAGTTCATCCAGTGCAAAGTACTTGTCTAAAAAATAAAAAATAAATGTTTTGCAAGCTATGATTGTGTAAAAATGCCTCCTCATATGCTGCATAGCCTCAACAAGAGGAAGATTCATGTCTGGATTTGAATGGCATCAGATATGCATAGATATCAACCTCATACATCTCTATTTAAGCACCTGTCTTTCCTTCAAACTTTTCATAATAAGGGCTATTGTTAGTCACTGTGCTATCTCATTTGTTTTTCCCGATAACTGTCTCTGCTGATGTACTGATGACCGGGACAATTTGCCATTCTTTGACTGGAAGGTCACAGCCTCAGCAGAAGGTCACCTACACATTACTTGATTATTCCCAATCAATATTCTCTTGATTTGGATCATATCTTGTCGTGTCTTTAACTGTCTTTATTTTTTTAAATTTCCTTTTCCGTCCTCACAGTCACTAACATTCTCTCCTTCGTCTCTCACAAGAGTCGTGTTTAAAGACTTGCTGTCATTATCGTAGGCTATTGTAAACATTTTATGAAAGAGCAGGAGGGAAGATGTTCTGTATCACTGCAATGCCATGACTGTGAGAATGACAATATTGCCATAACCTAATATCTTGCATCCATGTTAAGTTTTATGGCCAGTTAGATGAAATAACCGGCGGACCCTGGGCCTGGAGGTAAGGCCTCTCTGACCAGAAGCCATAACAGCAGCTGTATAAATCAGGAATGACGAGTTGTAATCTGAGATTATATTCTCAAACAGGCTTTACTCATGCAGCATCTCACATCACATGAGAGTTGAGAGAGATGTGACTGAAAGGAAAGACATTTTATGATACAAAGGCAATCATAGACTTGGGATGTGTGTTTGACAGTGAGTAACTGTATATTATTGACATATACACTCTTGGCGACAGAAGTGACTACACCGTTGTGCTATATTGCTGAATTGTCAAATTGTCTCTAAAAATCTGCATTTTGTCTGATTTGACAAGTAGAGTGAAATATTTCCTCTATTAATCAGAAAAAGCACTTTAGGCACACAATACTGAAAACACATGTCCAAAAGCGGGACCCCAATGCCACTAAGGTGGACTGATACATACGAGTAAAGAACCTGTGAGAACACCAAAACTTTCCAATTTGCCTAAGTGCATGAAAATAGCTTTTTTTTTTTTTAAATACCTATGATGAGCATAACTTTCCAAATATTTGAAATGGTATGGCAACAGTCCACATATTTCAAAATCAAACTCTAAGAAACAGACATGAAACTGTTTAAGACTTTACTCTGGCGAGGTGAATAAAAGAAACCCCCCCACCCCCCCCCCCACCCCAAAAAAAAAAAAAAAAAAAAAAAAAGAAAAAAGAACCAATTTCTCTTTGGCACAAAACTTCAAGATTGAATTTCACTAAAGAATATGAAATGTAGTGTGAAACAAGACCATGATCATTTTGTCCGTCTGACATAGATTCAAAGTGTTTATTGTCATATGTGCAGATAAAAACGAGTTCCCTTGCACAACAAAATTCTTACATTACTGCCCTGGAGGAATGCCAAAACAGACATTTAAAACTAGTATAAAAAATAGTATAACTAGTGCAAAGAAGTAGTACAGAAGTACTTCTTTATAAAAGAGATAGTATATACATATGTACAAATAACAGTATTGTGCAAAAGTAGTGCGGATATGTGCAAATGTGCAATCTATTGTGTGAGGTAGTCTGTGGGAAAAAAAAAAAAAAATTAAGAATAAAATAGTAAGTCCTGTCAACTGTTCAGGAGTCTGATGGCAGTTGGGTAGAAGGAGTTCCTCAGTCTGGAAGTCCTGCATTTCACACTTCTGTACGTCCGGCCTGAGGGCAGAAGTGTGAACAGTCCATGCTGGGGTGGGTGGGGTCCTTCAGGATGGAGGCAGCTCTAGTGCGGACTCTGCGGTGGTAGATGCTCTGCAGGGAGGGCAGTGGAGTCCTGGTGATCTTCACCACTCTCTGCAGGCATCTACGGTCCATCGCAGTAGTGCTGCCGTACCACACGGTGATGCAGCTGGTCAGGATGCTCTCAACAATAAAGCTGTAGAAGTTGCAGAGGATCTTCTGCGACATGCCGAACTTCCTCAGCCTCCTCGTGAAGTACAGTCGCTGTTGAGCCCTCCTGACCAGCTGTGTGGTGTTACATGTCCAGGTGAGGTCCTCACTGTTGTGGACGCCCAGGTATTTGAAGCTGCTCACCTTTTCCACTTCAAGCTCTCGGATGAACAGTGCTCGATGAAGTCTCCTCTCCTTCCTCATGTCCACTCTCATCTCCTTCGTCTTGTCTGTGTTTAGGGTGAGGTTGTTGTCCTCGCACCATGACACCAAACTGGCCACCTCCCTTCTGTAGGCCGCCTCGTCCCTGTCAGTGATGCGTCCTATCACTGCGGTGTCGTCCATGAACTTTAGGATGGTGTTGTCCTTGTGAGAAGTGGTGAACAGTCGTGGGTGAAGAGGGTGTAGAGGATGGGGCTGAGGACGCATCCCTGAGGGGTGCCAATGTTTGCCAATGGGCAATTATCTTTCAGCTGGCAACAAGTTATTTAACCCCATTTGGTGCAATGAGTTGCTTCTCATTTCCTAAACAACAATGTGGAAAGACACATCCCGTGGTTGTGGAAAATATATTAGTCTGTTTGAGAAGGGTCAAATCATTGGCATGCATCAAGCAGAGAAAACATCTAAGGAGATTGCAGAAACTACCAAAATTGGGTTAAGAACTGTCCAACGCATTATTAAAAACTGGAAGGATAGTGGGGACCCATCGTCTTCGAGGAGGAAATGTGGACGGAAAAAAATCCTCAATGATCATATTTAGTGATCACTTAAACGTTTGGTGAGATCAGATCCAAGAAAAACAACAGTAGAACTCAGGGCGATGTTTAATAGTGAAAGTAAGAGCATTTCCACACACACAATGCAAAGGGAACTGATGGGATTGGGACTGAACAGCTGTGGATCCTTAAGAAAACCACTAATCAGTGACGCTAACCCAAAAAAAAAAGGCTTCAATTTGCTAGGGAGCATAAAGATTGGACTCTGGAGCAATGGAAGAAGGTCACGTGGTCTGATGAGTTCAGATTTACTCTGTTCCAGAGTGATGGGCACATCAGGGTCAGAAGAGAGGCAGATGAACTGATGCCCCCATCATGCCTTGTGCCTACTGTACCAGCCTGTGGGGGCAGTGTTCTGATCTGGGGTTGCTGCAGTTGGTCAGGTCCAGGTTCAGCAACAGTATGAGCTCAAACAATGAGGTCAGCTGACTACCTGAATATACTGAATGGCCAGGTTATTCCATCAATGGATTTTTTTTTCTTCCCTGGTGGCACGGGCATATTTCCAAGATGACAATGCCAGGATTCATCGGGCTCAAATTGTGAAAGACTGGTTCAGGGAGCATGAGGCATCATTTTCACACATGGATTGGCCACCACAGAGTCCAGACCTTAACCCCATTGAGAATCTTGGGATGTGCTGGAGAAGGCTTTGTGCTGCGGTCAGACTCTACCAAAATCAATGCAAGATATGGTAAAAAATTGAATGCAACACTGGATGGAAATAAAACTTGTGACATTGCAGAAGCTTATTGAAACAATGCCACAGCGAGATATTAGTTTTTTTTTTTGGATGGTGACTTTTTTTTTGGCTAGGCAGTGTACATCATTACATCAGTTGAGTGATGAATGAGCCTGCAGTATTGATGCAAAATTAAAATATCGATCAGACACCAAGTCTGTTGTCAGGATGCCTTTTATATATTTTTTTTTTATTATTATTAAAGGAACAGACTGTTTTTCATTTACCTGTCAAGCTTACCCAGGAATAAAATGTGAAATGATGTTTTAGTTTTTTAACTGTGGTTTAATATGAATGGAAGTGTTTGTATTAAATAAATACTGTATGATGTTGTCTCATATCGATTGATGGCTCCTAAATTGAATCAAATCAAAATCATATCATGGCAGAGTTTATGATATCAGCAAAACATATAATTGTTTTTCAAATTTATCAATGTAACATTGTATCATGAGAAAACCTGTGATTTACACCTCTATTGACCACCAGCAGGTCAGCATAGACTCTGGCAGCTGTTTGATGAGGATGTGATTTGAATCATCACCACCACAGCAAAGGGTGACACAAATAAATGGCTGCAGACACTGACCACCATCAACACCTCTGAAATAGGGAGGTTTGATGTGGAAGAAGAGACCAGGGTACTCCAAGAACCAAAGGGTTGACCAGATACGTCAGATCTGCTGAGAGCTCTGAGCTCTCTGACTAGGCAGTTCTGGGGAGCAACTGGGGAGGAGAAGCTGCCACTCACTGAGCTCCCAGCACAGAACAGACTGAACAGACATCTCTCACTGACCCTCAGTAGATGGGTAACTGGGCGGTTTTAATCACTCACTGCAGAGCCTTCCTGTCCAGGGCCTTGCAAATCCTCATGTCAGAGAGCTCAGTTTCATGGAGGATATTGTACTGGACACTGAGCTGAATTCAACACTCATCACTCTGATGCAGGATTTGTTGTTCTGACAGAGTGGAGGGCTTTGCAGATATCGACACTTTTGATCTACTGGCTCTGAACGCTGACAGCTAAGACTTCAGGTGACACTGGAGATCACACTCTCTACTGACCATGTCACTGTTATCCTTGAAATATATTTTGTTAACAACATAATGCTATTCAACTATTGTTAAAGAAATTATATTTGAAAATCATTCTGAATAATAGGTGGGAACCATTTTTTATTTAGTCATTCAGTGTTATCAAATATATCCAACCATCTATCCATTATCTATACCTGCTTGTTCCTATTCAGGGTCATCTGTCTTAGGCAAAAGGTGGGGTAGGCCATGCACAGATCACCAGTCCACTTAAGCCAAATAAAGTGAATATAGGAAGTAAATGAAGATGTGCAACTTTCTGGAAGGAAAGTGCTACATTGTCCACCTCCTGTTTTAAGATATGTGCACCACATGCCATCATTTCAGATTTAGATAGGTTCACTCCCTGTCTCTCTCATACTTTTTGACTTTGGAAGGAGAATGTACACAACCTAAACTTTTTTTTCACTAGCCCTGAACGAAAAGCAGCTTTGAAAAGAAAGTTACCGGTCTCTCATACTTCACAGAAACCCCTCACAACTGCAATACTCCACACTGCAAAAAAAAAAAAAAAAAAAAAAACAAAAAAAAACACACACATTCAGAAAACCACAAAAGAAAGCTTAGCTAGCTCAGGAGTTGATGAGGGTGTCAGTGACCCATAACCAAGCTTTTCCAGTTATGCTCCACCCACTCACTGGCACATACACATAACTTGCTGTATATCCTCACACACTGCAGCAGCACTCCACTATGTCATAACGCCCACTCTGTGAAGTGTAAGAGAGAAAGCTCGGATATAATTCACACCGGACTCCCACGGCACCTTCAGTTCTTACACAACAGCCACCTCTTCTCTGTGTGCAAGTGTGTCTGCATGTGTGACGCATAGGAGGGAGATGACACTTCATCCTACACATGCACATATCAACTGACACGCACACATACAAGCAGAGCAGTGCTGTCACCATGGCATGCCGCCCCACCAATGTATAAACCCCACACACCAGCCTGGAGAGCCAAAGAGCAGGCGAGACGTCAAGATGTGAAGATGGAGATTTTCGGAGAGAGCAGGAGAGAACGACGGAGGGAGAAATAGGAGAAAGAGAAGAGTGCAAGATGTTTTTACACTGGTTTTTGTCTTCCTCGCATGAGTGTTGCTGAAAGGTTTCAGAGGGGCACCTGAGCACAAATTTGGCTGAGGACACCAGAGCAGACATAAAGACACATAGAGGGTAAGTTAGCAGCTGCTGTGCCACTGAACTGCTCATAGTGAAGATGACCGGATGATTAAAATGGCTAATATATGTTATTATTGTGAAGACTTTATAGAAACTGATATTTTTCTGTGAATGAACTTCAGTGCAACTGTACTTATTATGAAGCAAGAATTGGTTTTGTGCTGTTGAAGAATTCAAATAGTTAAATTATTGTGCTTTTTTTTTTTTACTGCTTTTGAACGGAGTCTGAAGATATTTATGGTGAAAATGTATTTAGAAAAGGAGATAACTTTGATGTGTTTTCCATCTATAATTGTAATGACCGTGCAGGACCAGATCTTGAGCAGTCTTGTGTGAATACTTAATTCTATTTTAAATGTTTTAATATTTTAAGTATTTTTTTATAAATTCCTGAATGCTTTTGTTGTTGAACCATAACCTGTAACCACTGCCATATATTTTAGAAGTCTTGAATAAAACATCAACACTGTTTTTTTTGTTTTGTTTTACTACTACATAATGTCACATACAATTTTTCTCCCGAGCTCAATAAAAACATCAAACAGAGGTGTTAACTTGTGTGACACACAGGTTTTTTTTACAGAGCTTGTGTGTGTGCCTGCCATGTCCTGACTGCTGCTCGTTGACAGGTAGGTTTTAGCTTCTCACCAAGCCCTTCAAGAAGCAGGGAAGCACAGCAGTTGCCATGGCAGCATCGGAGGAATGGAAGAAGACACTGCCACCATCTCCTTTCTCACAAGCCTACCACGAACCCACAGATTGACGCCTACATCCTCCAACACTAGAAGACCATTCACATACAACCCAGGAAGTCCTAACAAAAGGTCTTACAATATTCAGAAAACCATTCAGTGCCAGTCCAGTGAAGACCTGCCAAACACGCCTACATCCTGACAGAAGAAACTCACTCTTAGCCACGGTCTCTCTCATCCTCCTCTCCTCATCTGTCCACTACGCCCACACATACCTGCCTACACAGCCCTGCTGAGCAGCAGCATAGTATATATATGCTAAGAAGACAAGTCACCATGCAATTCAAGACCTGCGGCAGAGACACATGTTAAAGCCCCACAGAGGTCTGTTGTCACGCATCTCTGAATTCTCAGAAAAAAAGCATACAAATTCCAAATTGCCCAAATCCAAGATTTATTCTTTTCTTTTGGCTAATAACAACATGTTTATACACTGTTAACAAAATGCTGAGAAAATACATTTTAACTTTAGAGACATGAATGTGATGCTCCTATAAAGGTTTGTACATGCCAGGTGATGTCAAAGAGTGGATGAAAGAAAAAGAGAGAGCAATAAGGTAAAATATCTGGATGGTCCTGGCAACTACTCTCGATGCATTTGCCTCAGAGAAAATGTGAGAGTGAGCTTTGCTTGTCACGTTCACACTCGCCATCGAGAATGCCGAGAGTCGACCCAATCTCCCACGCATGCATTAGAATAGACAGATCTGCAGCAGGGCTGCAGCAGGCAGTGGGTGTCCTCTCCACATACCGCTCACTGCTCAGATATGTGTAGTCATACAGAGTTCATGTAGTGGTAGGGGTTTCTAAGGATATAATCTACATATTTTCCACAATATCACCAAATGTCTTTAAAGATTTCTAAACGCTGATGTGTAAATATCAAAAAAAAAATTAACCGTCTCCACTCAGACACCAGTAAAACCATGGAAGACATCTTTAATTAAGATGAATCACAGACAGAAAAGAGTTATTGAAGCTGTACAAGTTACAGATATTTTAAAAAGACAGTCACCTCCTAAGGAACACCACCCACTTTAACAAGTCAAACTCATAGCCCATTTACCTCTGTGAAGGTTGTTTACCGCAAAGAAACTGAGTACTGTTGAGTGCTGTTGGTAGATCTTTAGGTATCAGTGACTCATATAGAGGCTTTATACAATGCACGTCCCTCTCTGACACACACATAAGCACCCTGTGTGTCTGTCTTGCTCTTTCTATGCCTCCCACTACCCACATTGTGTTATATAAGTCTTACATAAATGCTTCATCAACACCTTCCTGATGATGAAACTCACGACCCCACCTTTTCAAGAAAGCTACTATGCACAGCTAAATATTTATATGGCTCTTCAACCTTTTTATTTCACACAGATGGCTGCATATGAACCAGCATTAACAATAACAAGGAACATTTCAATATTCAGACTCCCAACTTGTCACAAAGAGGAATGTATACAACAGTCGTGGTGCATGCATGGAGGTGACACAAACACCTACTCAGTCAAGAGATTTGAATTTGCATTATTGCACTGCAGTGGGCATACATAAAACTAGAAGTGTGAGAGAGGTCCTTCACAGAGCATGCTCAGATTGAAAAGAATAAGTAAGTTGAATAGTTCATTGGTCCTGAGAAATACTCTCAAAGTTACATCTCTGTATAAAGTGTCAGTGTGGGAACAGTGCTGACGATTCCAGAAAAAAATCACTTCATGTCATTGCAGCCCCGCACTGGAGTTTCATTGTGTACTTTTTTTCCTGACTTGCTAACAGTATTTAACACATGTTAAAGAGCCCTTTCCTTCATGCTGACCTGCAGTCAGGCTCTTGTTTTTGAAAACTTTGTGCCTGTTAATTCTTTTTTTTTTTTTTTTTCTGTAGTCATGGTGTTGCAGTAGTCAGGGCTTGTACAGATATCCCTATCAGAAAGAGCAGACACGACAAGTCTTAAGTTGCTCCCTAGAGAGGAAAAACATGAGAGAGCAGCCGTGAATAGAAGGAGTTCACTACCACACCAACATGCAATGTATATATACAGTAGGTGTGCGCAGACAAAAAGAAAGATAGAGAAGAGCAGACAAAAACAAAAGCTGACCAAAATTCATGTTTGTCAGTCTTTTTTAGTATTGTGCATGTGAAATTATAAATGAGATTGTGGTCAAAACTTGGGCCAGTGAACATACAGTATCAGGTACCTGTGTGCGAAGGCCAGTGCGTTCTGTGCCGGCTCTGGACGAGTGTCTGAGTTGGGAGTTGAATCACAGATTTCATCTGTGCCGTTGATATTTTCCATGGGTGGAGTCACGGGGGTCAGAGGTGATGAGAGCTCACCAGCTGGAGACTCCTACATGTGAAACAGATTTTTGTAGTGACTGTCAGTCCAAAAAATCAAGTAGGTATTGATCATACATCAATAATTGTATTTTCTTCTTTTTATTAAAAAAAAATCATATCCATTATTTTCATTTAAGCTGTTGGGTACAAGAAGGTATGACAAGTAAAACAATAAAGCAAAAAAAAAAATTCTGTTTTTTACAAGAAAATTAAAACATTTAGCGAATAATAATAGTAATGAAAAAAAAAAAAACAAAAAAAAAAATCAATAATGCCCAGAAAAGATTTAAAAGTTTTGCATTTTTACATCTTCATGATGTGTGCTGCCAGAGATATAACCTTAATTGTCACTGTCATCATTGTCCATAGCCCTAAATAAATGTTTAACCTCTCTGGATGTCACCAACTTTGTGTTAAATGTATAGTTTGTTCAGACCATAGACTGTATAAGAACTGGACAGCCCCCCCATGAGGTCACCCACAGATCTTCTGAGGAGGGCTTTTGAAGCTTCTTTCCCCTCCTACTGTGTGGGCCCTTGTTGAAAACTGGCAGAACAAGGAAACCTGGAAGCCGGCTGGAACACACCCACTTTTTATCTGTCTCCAAGTTAGCGATTGTAGCTTGACTAGCTTGGCTTCTGCTCATCTATTATGCTAATTAATTGTTTTACATTACTTTACATGAATTCTGAACAAATATGTCTAACCATCCTCATTTCAAAGGTTGCCACTGAAACAACATCCTTAGCGAGAGCTGCCAGAGCTGAAACAAGGATTTCGCAGAGCTCTGCTGGGATCCCCCTGTTGCTCAGCCTCTCGCTATGAGGGTTAGAGCTGTTGCAGTCTCCTGCAGATCTGGGAAGCCAAACGTGCAAAGACCTGGGAGTCATGGGACTGACTGACTGCAGGATCCCAGAGGACATCCCCTTGGAAAGGTCCTGAAATAATTCATCATCACTCCTGGCTTCTTCAGCCAAGCCATGCAGGCTGAGCTCTGGCACTTCTGGCAGACATCCCATCACATCAGGACCTCCCTTTTCAGATGTTTATTCAGTGGCAACATAATAAATGACCACAGATTTAAAAGCTGATACATGGCTGTTTAGCTAAGTTTCATCCTCCAGAAGTCAAGGCAATGCAAAATGCTAAGTTAGCAAAAGTGATGACAGCCAGCAATTACCATGTCTAAAATCAATAAAAAGACCACACCCCTAATTATCCATACATTTTATGTAATTGTAATTGTACTTTCTTTTATTAACTACAAGTTTGTCATTACTCGCTATTTACGCGCAGCTTCATTTTCAGACATTTGAAGGCACCAATATACATGATTAGATTTACAGATTTACTAACTTTAACTATCCTGTAAAGTTTAGGTGCTCAGGGTAAAAATAAATCACTTGTTTACAACTGGGGATTTGTCAACACGATTTCATGAACTTTAATACGTTAGAAAACCTTACATACAACTATGTTAAAATAACCACTTTGCTTCTGACAGAGAGGACAGTGTCTGACTTCTCTGGTTGCTTCAAATAATGATGTCGGATCGCTCCCCTGCCCCGTCACATGTGGAACCCCATGTTGCCTCTATCATAAAACCAACGTCAATGTTCTCGTAGTGCAACCGCGACGCCTGCCCTGCCGCCCCATGGATGTTAAATCTAGCTATGGTGAGCAAAACTGTTTTTTGGGCCAGGCTGAGAATATGTTTATTTCTGCTAAACACTTAAACATGGCGTCAGTGGAGATTGACTCGGTTCTGAGCCCCCAGTGGTCGAGGAGCTGCAACTAAAACTTACCACGTCGATCTCAGCATGAAAGCTGGAAAGTTGCCCCTTTAGTTCAAACAAATAGACTAAAATTTCTAATTAATAATGTTAATGGCAGGATAAGAAATTCTACATGCTTCATAAAGCACAACACTTTTTGCCACATTCAGTGAATATCTCCTCGCCATCTGCTAGCTGCCCATCTCCTGAATACACTGTAAAAAAAAATATATATAACAAAAAACAAACAAAAATCATTCTTCATATTTGATTTGGTTCAGTTCGAGTCAATTCACCTCAATTCAATTCATCCATCCATTATCTATACCCGCTTAATCCACTGCAGGGTCACAGGGATCAGCTGGAGTCTATTCCAGCTCACTTCGGGCGAAAGGCAGAGGTTCACCTTGGACAGGTCGCCAGGCCTCATGTAGACCAACAACCACGCACACTCACAATCACTCCTACGGGCAATTTAGAACCACCAATTAACCTGACATGCATGTCTTTGGACTGTGGGAGGAAGCTGGAGTACCCGGAGGAAACCCACACAAGCACGGGGAGAATATGCAAACTCCACACAGAAAGGCCCCCGCTGAGGTTCAAACCAGGAACCTTCTTGCTGTGAGGCAACAGTGCTAACTGTGCTACCCCAATTCAATTCGATTCAATTCAATTCAATTCAACTTTATTTTGATGTTTTGTTTCAAATATCAACTGACGTGATGTCATCCAGAAATCCATTACCCTGACTTTTGAGTGATTTTTTAAAATTACCTTGTTCACTGATTTTATTTCAGCTTGTTGTTTAATCAGTTCATTACTTCAGCTCTTCTCCATGAACAGAAATTATCGTAATTATTTGTGCATCATTGTACAAACAGGTAAAATATAATATTTAGATTGTGTGACCTCTCATTATGCAATGACCAGAAGATGCAAACAAAAATCCAACAAGATGAAATATTTCCCAGAAAAACAAAAAAACATTCTCCATATAAGAGCTGAGAGATGATAAATGTGTATTTTGGGGATGCAGGATGTCTCATAAAACTGTGGTGCTACAAATTTGTTCATCTTAGTGAGCAATTCTACATTCCCATAGGCCATTAAACTAGCTTGCCTTGGCACTGGGAAATTACAGAAGCACAGATTAATTCTTATCTTTATATCCCATGCAACTACAGAATTATTCGAGAGACAAATCATTTAGCTTTTGCACTCACATAAAACAAAGCTATTAAGACTCTGGATTTGAGTACAATAAATACACACAATGACACTGCCTGTATGCCTCTAATGGGCAAGAAGGAAGAGAGAGATAAGGGGAAGATTATAGGCTGCTTTTACATCCAGTGCTCCAGATTCATTAGCACATTATTTAATATCTGTTCATGATGCATTTCCACTGGGGCTTGGCCTACTGGGACCGACATATAGCATTTAATTCTGTGTCTTCTCATCACATTTTAGTGGAATAATTGTTCTCTCATGATTTTTTCTGTTCATTTAGAAGAGAGAAACAGAGGGTCTGGAGGCTAGAAAGAAAACCATCTGGCATGTGGGTGAAACGATGACTTTCAGTGATGGAGGGCAGCAGACAGCTTCAGCCGACCATGGTCGACTTTCGTCAGGACGGCTGCAGCCTTCACAGTTACAGTCTGCGTCTACTCTCGCCACTTTAGCCCTGTTGAGGCCGGTGCACATGAATTCCCCAAGTGAGATGTGACAGTAAAGTGGTCCGCTTAGCTTAATTAAAACACATCCTCATATGGAGAGGTACTGTAGCATTTCAACCCATGTGAGCAGCAGCATTAATAGAAAAATAGTCTGCAGTACAGCATGAGGCTGCCCCCCCCCGCAACACACATGTTGAACAGATAAGGACATGAATCCCATTAATGACCCAAACTGATTTCTCTGGGGATTCCCCCTTGGAATAAGTTCATTTTCTCACAGACATAGATAAATATGCCCTAAAACATGTTATTATTCTATATCCCACAGAGACAAATGCCTAACAAAAGGGCTAACGATGTTCCATTTATTCAAACTCAACATCGAGCTTTCGTGCAACAGGATAAAAACAGAGATAATGAATGATAATGGTGTTTTATGCCAGGATTCAAGATTGACACTCCGTTACTGAAGGCCCTTGAGTCATGTGCAACACTTATTAGACTGTTGCACGAATCCTTTTTTTTTTTTTTCTATGTTAAAATATCAGTTTCAGTTTTCATTTGAAGGAGTATTTTATTGCACTCATGCTTCATGATGTCCCTTGCCTACTATCGACAATAACCAGCCAAAGTCCTTTTGGACTCGTGTCTTCGTCGTGTCTTGTGACAACTGCCCATCGCTTAACGGCAGTATGTCACAAATCAACAATGATGAACCTAACCTGCACTCATAAAGTTCCTTCGTGCTGATTTAAGGCACTTCTGAAGTCAATATGTCGATATATACAGTAGGTTCTTTTTTTAAATGTATATACAGTATGTATACATGTATATACAGACCTACACTGATACTATACATGGGCTTCCTGCATTCCAGCTTGTCAAAACTTGACACGTCTATGTTCATTGCTATGTCACTCAGCTGCATGGTGTAATTTTGTTACGCACATATAATGACAGTGAAAATCTAAAGCCAGGACTTGTTAGGGATCATACCGTGATACACACTCACTTTGGATAACAGAGTTTTTGATTTACATGAAATTGTTTCACAAAAAACTATTGTGATTTTTAGTCATTTATTTGACAGGTTTTCACATCTTTTAATGACTGTGTTAGAGTGTCAAGCTCAAGCTCAACAAACTCCAGCAGAACTATTTCAGCAGACGAACTGATATAGTATTAGCATTAACAATATTATAATCATTATAAATGCCATTTTTCAACAGGACCTTTGATATTACAAGGCAGTTTGACAAAAACAATTCCCTGCTTTTACACGGGGATGATTTCAATTGCAGACCATTTACTTGAAACTGATTTTCTTTTTAATTAACATTCATTACTTTTATTCAAATAAATAATCATTTTTGCATCCTGTCTCTTTGACCTGTTCACCAGCTGTGTACCACGCAGGTCAGAAAAGGAGTGGCGATGGCAGGGACTGTAAAACAGCATGTGGTGGACCTACCTGAGAAGGAGATGTAGCCATCTCCATCTTTTCTTGACTCTTCTCCTTGGCCAGCCGTGCTGCTTCTTTGTATTCAGCAAACTTCTCTGCAAACTGGATAGAGAGAACAGCCATCAATGTGGACTATAAATCCCATGATGGTGTGGTTTAATCTGCTTAGTAAAACCATATGTGACAGATATTGTAGAGGGAGATCAGCATGTAACAGATCTGCTTTGAAGGATAGGGAAAAGCTGTTGCCAATAACAACCAGCAGCTCAACTTAGAAAAGAATGACCCATAATTCCTCACGACCTAACTAGCTCTCCGCTGGTAATGTCACTATAGCAAATACCCACTCATCCACACACAGATAAATACAGACAGCAAACCCAACTGTGCCATTGTGCTTTCCTGCAATCAGAAGTGATCAGTGATTGAAGTTGGTCTCTGGGTTTATTTTAGTCGAGAGCATAGATGCATCCAGCAAGCCTGAAGTGGTAAGGTGAGCTCAGCTGAGGGGCTTTGAGCAAATATAAACGCCCACATATCTCCGTCCCTCTCTCTCTCTCTTCTCGCACATATACAGGCACAACTAGATGAGTGTTCAGGGTGGGGTTCATCAATCCCACAGTTTTACAGAGTGTGATGATTTAGTATATAGAATACTGTAGAGGGCTGAGCAGAGAGGAAATCAAATTGAAGACTCTGTTGGAGCCGGCCTTGTGTCCGCCATTAGTGGAGGGGCAAAAAGTAACTCAATATCATTTCACTTCAGTGCAATACAATAGTTCTTCTACGGTGCTCTAGATGCAGAGATTCTCAGTCTAAGTGCGTCAGTAGTTTTGACACGGCTGTTATCTGAGAAGTGAATCAGAATGATAAACTTTGTTACAAGTAAAGGAAATACTTCTCTCTGTTTGTATGCTAAACTGCGTATTGATCCTCCACAGATATAGTTCCTGTCAACAGTGCAATTACAACTGTGAGACAATTAAAATGCCTATCTTCTACATTAGCCAATTATATGGAAGAATTCATAAAATGTTGTTGTTGTTGTTGTTTTATTATACTTCTTTTAATAGTTTTAGTATTAATCTCAGCTTTAAATACATACACTTCTTATATGCAACTGCAAGCTTTTTTTATTTAAGTCTAATAAGGATTAAGAAAGTTCAGAGAACAAATTACATTTGTACAACTTCACAGCAGGATTGAGTGAAGTCTTGTAGACACCGTTCTTTTGCAAATAGCTGCCTTACAAACACTTAAGAAGATAAATTTGTACCTAGCCACTGAAAAGGGACCAGTTAGAGACAATCTGCCATTTACAGAATGTGCACTTCTTTGTGAGGTAGTCGTTGAATGAGTTTTGCTGAATGAGTTGTTCCAGTCCTTTGTTTCTTAATATAAGTCAGACAAAAACTGAGTCAACACTGGTGTCATCATCAAGGCAGTTTTATTTCACTGTCGAGCTGCAGAGGAAATTATACAGCTGTTTTTATATGTGACTGCTTCTCATGACGAGTTAACTGAGGAAATGAAACGTATACTGAGATGTGAAATGCACAGATGTCTGCTTGGGGCAGAGCGATCTGTGTGATCCAAGATGTTCTCCTGAGTTATACTTGCTTGAAAAGAAGTGTGCTGATCACTTAAGGGGGTGGAGGAGAAAACACTTGATCTAACAAGACTACATAGTGTTAATGTCCACAATAAAATATGATAAAAAAGGAAATGCTTGACAGCATGTATATATAGAAGTTGCTAGCAGCTTTGTTATTGGGTTTGGTTAATGTGAGAGGGTTTCCATGTCTGTGTGAGAAAGAGAGAGCTGTCCTGACAGCTGGGATGCTATGAGCCTTCTCTGTTCATGAAAGAGACTGATCATGTTGCAGAGGTGAAAAAATCACCACTTCACAAGGGAACACACTCATATATATGACTTTCACAAACACATAAACACAAGAGGAACATTGTGAGCTGCTAGAGAAGCGGCTACACTCTGAAAGACTGGTGGAGAGAAAAGAGAGGTGACATGAACTCCTCTCTGAGGGTCTGGGTGAACTGGGGGAAAAGATTGTTGCTGGAATGGTTTTAGTTTGTGCGTATTTGTGTGTATTTGGGGTGGGTGATCGGAGGTGGTACCTTGGACAGATGATGCTCAGTGGAGAATCCCAGCCCGTAGACAGTGTTCGCTCGGCTGTCGGCCCACTGGCCAAACTTCTGTGAGGTCTTTGTGAAAGTCATGTTGGGACTAATGGTGCTGTTGATTATTGCCTGAAAGGGAGATTCAGTCCATTTAATATTTATTAGGTTACCTTAATTACTGCAATGCAGAAAATATTTGTACGTGCGGATTTGTGCATTTCTATAAGTCACGTGCACCACAAAACAAGGCTGGAAATAGGACTGAGACGTTAACTGAGATGATACGTACTGTGTGTTAAACAGCCAGTTTACCCAATAGCTAACAGTAACTGTTACTAGAGGATAGAGGACTAGTTTAGTCATTTATGAAGGTACAAAGTATTGTTTGTTTCTATCTTCTCAAATGTGAGGGTTTTTTGGTCGATCAGATGAAGCAGTAAACTCTTTTGGTTGCTTACTTCAATATTTTTTAACTTGCTACCACTATCCATCCATCCATCCATTATCCCAAACCATTTAGTCCTATCCAGGGTCACGCGCATCTGCTGGAAACTACCCCAGCTCTCTTCGGGTGAAAGGCAGGGGTCCACCCTGGACAGGTCACCAGTCCACCGTGGGGCCGCATTGTAGACGAACAACCATGCTCACAATCACAATCACTCCTACGGGCAATTTAGACCCACCAACCGGAGTACCCGGAGGAAACCCACGCAAGCACGGGGAGAACATGCAAACGCCACACAGAAAGGCCCCTGCTGAGGTTTGAACCAGGAACCTGCTTGCTGTGAGGCAACAGTTTGTTACCACTAATTTTCTATTATTTTGGGAGATTCATATTTTATATTCAATAATTTTGTTAGCAGCCTCATGCTTTATTGCGTGCCATAGGCCACACTCATTCCTCCAGCAAGGGGTTGCAGTAAAAAATATCAGCATGTCACCAGTTTCAAAATAAAATGTTGGCAGTCCAGTTGTCATGTTACTTCTAGTTTACAGTTTTGCTTCAAAAGGTGGCATAAAAGTAAATATTACATCTTAAACATGATGAAACAGCTACCCGTTGAGACAGATTTCATTTTGATGTGTGCATTTGAAAGGTGTTGTAGGAATACTAATATCCTATTTCCACTTCAGGAAATACTTTATGTTCTTTTCCATCAGCTGTGTGTAGAACAATCTCGGCAACTGGCCAAAATGACTTGGAAAATATTGGCATATTGAACATCAATCCCAAAAAAAATCCATTATTATGCCCCCCAGTTAAAAGCACATCAGTGAGCTCCAGTGCTGCAGTGAGTGACATGCTTCTTCATTACTGAACATGGGTTGTTTATTTTGATCCTGCGGGCACCTTCCTGAAAATATCCACTACAGCAGTAACTCTGCCAATCGGCTTGCTTTCAACAAACTATTTATACACTGTTTGAGTAACACTTGTGAAGTGTCCTACTGTTAGAGAAAAGAAGCACTTAGGGACACTTAATTCTGCAGAATGGGGAAGGTCGGGTTGGCTTACGTCCCACAGATTTGTTCATCTGTATGTTTGTAACCTCTACCGGTTTACTGGTTACAGCTGTATCTGTTTTGACAGAGGCTGTATCTCAGTCTTCATCAAGAATATTGTCCCTATCGTTTTGGTAGCGCTACTCATTGTGAAGCTTTGACAGAGTCAGATCGCTCCCTTGTGAGGTAGAAGATGATGTATATGCACAAAAGTGAACATGAACAGAACGCTGACGAATTGTGTCTGATGATTTATATCCTAAGAAAGAGACAAAATGCTTAAGCTTTGAACATCTAGAGTTATGGCAGTCAGAAGGTGCAGAGAAGGATTGAAAAGGTTAGTTTTTGTTTCTTCAACTGATTTGTTGAAACAAAAAAAAAGCTTTGTTTTTATGATTTAGCATAGAACAGGAAAGTGTGCAAACTCTAAATCTTATATAATTCATCAGCCTTTGTTGAATAATACTAATTGAAAACAAAGCTAATTACTGATCAATTAAAAGTGTTGTGTAATAGCTGACAGCTGGAGGCTTGTTGCCTCCGTGTGAGTTTGGAAAGCAGAAATCAGAGGGTGTGCTCGTTACACAATTTAGTGATCAGCTATCGGCTATGTGACATGCTGCGTGATATAACTGATGACCGAACATAACGGCAAACCTGACAACATTTCAGAAAACATGACACTGACACAGAAAGCACAGAAGACCAGAAGAATTTTCTAAAACATGCCAGAAAACTATAACATTTCAAAAACAGCACCGAAACCAAAAACACAGCAGTTAAGAAGCATGGCTCTTCAAGTGAGTTTGGAAAGCTCTTGTTTTCTGTGTCAATATTGTGCTCTCTGAGATGCCCTACTTTCTGAATACTGTTGCGTTTTTGATTCTGTGGTGTTTCCTGGAATGTTATATTTTCTGAAATATGATGCTTTCTAAAAAGTTTTCTTTCCTCTTTAAATTTTGCTTTGTGTTTTCATTAGGAGCACTTCGTCCACGCAACTGACTCCTCTCACTGAACTTCACCGCTCCTTTTTCCATATGTGTATATATATCATGCAGTGTATATGTGTGTGAGTGAATTGTCCTTAATCCGCCGTTAGTCAGGCCAGGCTACCTTGATCACATCATTCCCGGCAGGAATACCCCTCAGATTTCTAATAAGGATATCCATAGACAGAAGTGTAGACTCTCAAGTGCAGATAGACACCCACAGATTTAGCAGTTGCATACACACACTGAAACTTGAGCCCTCAGTCTTGGGACATCCTCTAATTCTGAGCTCTTTTATGATGTGGTTGCACATTCGTTTTTTAGTGCAGAGCTCATTAACAGCATTAGAGTACATCACAGTGAGTTAATTACACTGAAACATATCTTAATAAAACCCTCTCTTGTGGCACAAGTTAAAAATGCAATTGTAAAAAAAATGAATTAACAGCTCACCTTGGTGCCGTCCAGGCTGATGATGCGGTAGACGTTGCGCGTGCTGTCGTAGAAGTAAGAGACAGTGACGGCGTGCTTGCTGGTTGGCAGCCAGTTCTTCTTGGTGTTGGGGTCGATCTGGAAGACGTGGGCCCGTGTGCTGTAGATGGGCTGCTCCCTGAAGGGGAACAAAGAAGAAGTGGTGAACCTCTTTGTGCCTCAGCACCAGTGTCTCACCGAGCCCACCACCAGGAGCAAAGCCCCTGCTGCCCAGAGGGGAGTCAGATCGCCCTGGCAACCTGACGACCAAGTCGCCATCCTCCATAGTTACACTACAGAAAGAGGTCGCTACAGGTTACTAAATATACTCATTGTCTTGGATACATGAATAAAAGGCTAAATGAACTTCCAAGTTACACCTGGAGCCTGCACATCTTCTTGACTTAAAACCAGAGAACTAAATGCACGCAGCTCGCTAAAATAAACTTTCCATGCCTGTGTCTCAGTGTAAGGCAGCACCGTCTCTCTGCTCAGATATGGGAATGCTTGCAGCTCTGAGCGGGGGTCACACAGGGGAACACAGGGAGAAAGGAGAGGGTTTCAGGCTAAATATAGACAGTAGGCCATGGTCAACTACTGCAGACACACCCCACAGAGCTGCACTTTTCCTTGTACAGTGGCACACCATATGCATGTACACGCACAAACAATGATACTAATGTGCTAGAATTATAAGGCTGAATCGATGTGTGTGTGTTTAAGTAGATTTGTGGCTGTGGATGATGGGAACTCTGTGGTGGGTCCAGATGAGGTAGATTAATTCCTTATTGACCTCTTTGTGACACAAACCAGTGTTCAGATTTGTTGCCGTTAGTGTAAGATAATAAGATGATTCCTCTTTGTTTTCCAGCAACCTTTCACTCTTTCCTCGTGCCCCACCTTCAGCCATCATTCCACTCATCTCCCCACTCCTCAGTGCGCCCCTCATATATTGCAGAATTGTTGGGGTTTCATGGCTAATATGTACACACATACACACACTTAAAGCGCAGGGTGCTGAGGGAGATATTCTGGGCTGGCGGTGCTGGCAGAACACAAGATAGAGAAGTGCTTACACTGCACTGTGGGGGTGATGGGGGACATCAAAGGCTTGCTGTATAAATGAATATTAAAATTCGACAGCAGCACCCCTCCTGTGTGTGATTAGCCACAACTGGGAAAGAAAGAAAAAACATGAAGACAGGGAGTCAGAGAGGTATGTTCGACAGGAAGAGAAAGAGAATGATGGGTAGTGTGGAGTAGAGCAAGTCTGAGACTGAATCTGGGATGATTAATGCTGGTCCACAAAGCTGCTTGTGGAAGGCTGCGTGCGAATTATCATAATCATCGACAGCAGTGTAAGTGGTGGTACTGTGAGTCATTTTGACTCGATCCCAGCACACATCATGCAAGTACGGCCTGTCTGTATGATCTGCGCAAGAGCCACTTGGCAACTGGCAGCATTTTTCATAGCATAATTTTGACAGAGCTGTGGAAAATGTAGCTTTTCTTGTTTCTTGATTGTGTGTGTGTGTGTACCAAACACATCAATGTTCTTGAGCTTTCATTTTTACATAAATGCCTGTGCCAATGAGTTTTGTTCCAAATAACACCCACACAGTACTCACTCCTACAACAAAACTTTGCAAGTAAATAAATTACGGACTGCCATTAAAGCTGAATATACATTGTTTCATTGTAATTCTAAGTCCTAAAAAAGGCATATCAGTACCATGAAAATCATAATTTCAATTGAAAAATCTTTTCTACATGATCCTGGCCTGAGCCAATAGCCTCTCAGTAGGAAAGTTTTACATGTGTTGACTCTCTTGCGGCTGTAGAACTCACCTTCATTAAAAAAAAAAAAAAGGTGCTAAAGTGCCACAGGTGAAGATGCATAGTACTGTCTTTTATCCATCTATGCATAAAATAACTCCTATGGCCTGTCGAGAGAGAGAGCATGATCGGGTGAAATGGAAGAGAATGGATGGGAAGTAAAGGGAGAGGGAAGAACAGGTGGTCATTTAAGTGGGAAAAGAGAAAGAGGAGTAGCAAGAGATGTTTGACATGCAGAGTGCACCGCTGACACAAGGGCAGCTGATGGAACGTGAATGATAAAACAGAACAAGAGGGCTGGCAGCGTGAGAGAGGGAGGAAGAGTGATGAAGTGAGAGAAGGAGGGAGGGATGAGGAAAATGTGGAGGAGGTGATAAATGTAGGAAAGGCTGGAGCGCTGATGAATCCGCCCATCTTCTGGGAAAAAAAAGACGAAGGGGAGTGGGAAGCTCCAAACTGCTACACAGTGTGGTACAAGCAATTACGTGAACTACGGCTGTGTGCTGCACCAGTGAGAACACTGGGGAACAAAACAAAGGTCTTTCAGGAAAACTGAAGGGGAATATTCCACAGCTACACAAGCAGGTTGAGAGACACTTCACTGACTTCAGAGGGAGGATGATGATAATGATGGATTGATGGCTGTTTCAAAGCCATGCGCTCATATGCACATCTGCATTTCTTTTTTTTTTTTTTTTTACTTCAGTGTATTATGATGAAATTTTAAAGTTTGAAAAGGTTTCCATTTTGATTGCTGTTTTTCAAGGTGCTCTTTTACTGTTACTGATGCACTGCATTTTTTTTAAAACAATCTTTTTTCACTGTCAACTTTTAAATTGACCTACAGTCTTTCAAGATTTACCCCACATCCAATTCCAGCAGTTCCCTTCCAGCAAACTTTAACACAGTAGTGGTTTACTTTGGAAAGCAGAGCTGCAAACTCCGGGTGGACTGAGAGTGACAGATTGGCTTCCCTGATGCAGTTGTGTCGTGAAGCAAAGACTCAGTATAAACAATCTTTGTCTCTTCAGCTAATAAAGGTTTGGTAAACCTTGAGAAAATGTGTAATTAAACTACAGCTGTGTTCATGAACAATTCAAAAAAAAAAACAACATTTAAAACAATATTTTGGTGGTGTTTTGGAGTGTTCGGTCCCTAAAACGTGATCTTAAATTCCTAGTAGAATTGTCAGCTATAGTTTTACGTGTCTTTGTTCTGTTGTGAGAAACCAGAGCACCCACAAATAAAATCCACACAGACATGGAAAAAAGATGCAAACTCAACACAGAAAGTCCTCAGCTGTGAGAACATGGCTTGAACCCGTGACACTCATGCTTTCAGATGATTCAAGTTCCAGCCTTTGTATCATGATGCTTTTTATCGATCACATCTGAAAATAACAAGCCTGAACAAATGAAACAAAAACTTTGCACTTTTGGGTGACTACTCTTGTTAGCTAAGACACACACCAACACACACACACTCTACAACTCCAGGAAAGGAAAGTTTATCTTATACAGCCTCTTGTGCTTTCGGGGTTTGCCACACTAATGTGAATGTATTTCAGAGTTGCAGGGTGTAACCAGACAGCTTGCATACGTGCCTCAGTTTATGCTTCAGAAAACTGCTGCTTTTTCTCCTTCAGTATGCCCCTTTTAACAATGCAGCTGCCCCTCTCTGCATACGCTGACAGTGAAACAGAAGTATAAGGAAACAGTTTATCTCCTGAGACCTCACTTTCCCCCTCGCCTTTTCCACCCCTTCTCTCTGATGTTGATGCTTCCCTCATTTCAAGAGATTTTCATGAACTCAACAGTGCAGATCTTGAAGCAGGTCTTATTTAAGGTAGAAAGAGGTCATTAATGAGACAGATCCTGGTTGCTCCATCTGCTGGGAGTAGTTGGTTGACCTAAGATATGCTTTTAGGCACACATACACGCACGCGTGCACACATACACACACAATCAAGCAAAGACAAAAAAGAGAAAGAAATTAAGTGTCTGTGCTTTGATTGAATTTGCAAAAGGAAGTGAGAGCATTGAGAGTGCCGATAGGCATCTCCAGTTCTTGTTCAAAAAACACTGCTCTCCTCTGTGCCATTACAATTACAGCTGGTATAGGCTTGGTACTGAGCCACAAGGCTGGAAGTGAAATATGACTCCATCTGCCTGCGCCATTACAGCTAGAAAACAGAGCTGCACCTAAGTGTGCTCATGTAATCTGCGCTTGTGCGTAATCAGACTTAATTACACACATTGTAAGCAGCATAGTGTATTGAATCATAGTTCGCAAAATATTCCACTGTGGATCAATTGAGTCATTGAGTCTGTTGCATAACAGTAACTTAGTCACTAGGATGGCAGAGCCCAGTGGAGTGCTGAAGCTGAGTGGGACATGGCTGAATGATGGGCTGCCCACACTGTAGGAGGGCAGAGTGGGCGACTGTGAGGCCTCCAGTGTATTGTAAATAGTTAATGCAGGAGTTTTGGCTGATGCCTCAAAATCGCACCATGACTGTTCTATATGGTCAACCTCATGCCGTGTAATTAATCACAATGTACTGCAGGAGACAGCTGTTAATGAACGGCAGAGTTGGTGGTGGAAACAGACCGCTGAGCTCAGGGTGAGGGTACATGCAAATGAGCAGTGCTGCATGCACACCAGGAGGCTTATGGGTGATTCATTCATGGGTGCCTGGTTGATGGGGGTGTGTAAGGTAGCTGCCGCTGTGCTGCCATAGAGACAGAAAGCTGCCTGGAGTCAGCTCTGTAGGTTTGCTGACATTCCTCTGCTACTGACAGACATGTTACTGTTCCTAAAACTGTCGAGCAGAACAAGGAAGAGGGTGTACACTTCATCAGATAACTGTCTATGCTGACAACATTTTAGATCAAACCTTACTGTTTCACATGCATTCTCTCAGAGTTACATAACTCTAATATATTTGTGGAGCATTTGTGGTAAGGCCAGGCATCAGTATTTTAGTGTTCTCTGGCAAAGAATGGAAACTCTGTTTCATTTTGACGAGTGCATTCAAACCCCTCTAAGGACCACAGGTATAGGGTCACTTTGGGAACCAGAGCAGATGAACCAAGTGTTTTGAACCTTAAAGTTGGATGATGAACTTCTACTCAAACATTTGTGTAAGTAGTAGAGATCATCTTGGATCCAAAGTGAATGCCTGTTTTTTTTTTTTTTTCGTTTCACCAAATAGCCCACATTCAAAGAGGAAACCGGAATTAACTGGTATAATGAAATTGTTGTTTTACTCTGCAGCACACCATGACAGCCATTCTGGACATTTGTTCTATCTGAAAGCTGTATGGAACTTCACGTAAAACAATTTATTACATTTTCATACATTTTAAGTGTTGATTCAGGTCACTGTGCCCGGTGTGGTTTCCATGTCAGTGAAGTTGATACCCTGAGAGGCTGCTGTAGCTAATATGCATGCAGAAAAGAGGGGGAACTCAGTAAGCCTGTGGGATGATATTAACCACACTTACCCCATTGTTGTGGTTGAAATGAAAGGCGAGACCTGGCCACTGATCCCTTTTTCGTTGGCAATAAAAACGAAGTGTGTTGGACTGGCTGCTGCGTATGAAGGTCTTCTCTCTACACGGCAGCTCCCAGTGTATCACCGTCGGTGCGTCTGCAGGAATGCGCTGATAGCTGCTCCATTCCAACTCCTCTGTCACCACATGAATTCACACATATATGTCGTTCTGCACATGGCACGGTGATCGGATCTGAGCGTTTGGTGATGAAGCAGTCAGTCAGTGGGCGCAGCAGCAGCAGCACCAGCAGCGCTGTAATAGATCCAGCGCAGATGATGGAGATCCGACAGACGCCCTGCTGGTGTCGTGTAAATTACAGATCCTCGCTGGAAGGAAGGGTGGAGAAGCCTTACTGCCTGAACTGGGAAAGACAGCCCTCATTATGCGAGCAGATAACGCGCAGCATCACTGTCCACGTCTCTCCCTCTCTCCCTCACAGCCTATTACCATAGGCTCACAGGCTACACCCCCACTCTCTCCTCCAGTCTCCAGCTATTCCATAAACTCTTTATTAGCAGTGCATTTTCTAAGACAGTAAGCTCATATGTTTCTGAAACATCAGCAACATCAGTCCATGCCCTATGCACGTCATCACGCGACAAATTCCTGCAGTCCGTATCATTACTGTTATGAGGACACCTGTGCGTATATTAAATGATCTTGATCATCCACAGGCCTCTACATGCACCCCGCCTCCCCAAATCCCCACATCTGCATGATGCATCCGCCTACCTCCTACTCGGTTCATGTCAGTATTGAACTGCCGACGTCACGACACCGTCCTCCGCAGTGACGTCACTCCCTGCTCAAGGGGCTGATGCCGTTTGATGCTTCTGTAGTTAGAAAATAAGTTTTGCTGGAAAGTGGCATAGCCTACTCACCAGGGCTGCATCGCCTGCACACTGCAAAAATTCTGAACAAGACCAGCAACTGGTGCTTCATGTTTCTTGGCCATTTGTCAATCAATAAATCTTTGGCAACCTGGAAAACTGGCTTCTTCTTTTTCTTCCTGTTTTCTTGGAAGTTGCTCCATAATGTGTTTTGTATATTTGTGAAGCCTGCACAACAAATTCCTTTACATTCTGCTCTTGGTCATTTATAAGCTTGTGCTGGTTAGAGAGTGTTCATGTCAGCAACACAGCATGACCTAGCGAAAAGAATTTGTTTCAGTGCCATGGACTAACAATGTCTCCCCACCACTGACCATTTACAGTCTTTTCAATCACTGAAATAGGGCTACAATGTAAAAGTAATGATGTGAGGACAGGGAAAACGCCTAAAGAAAAGAAAAGAAAAAAAGAAAAAATAAAGAAAAGAAAAGATATATTTATATTGTAGCAGTTGCATATGCAGTTTTAAAACAGTCCAATTGTTGAAGGTCAGTAGCTGAGGTAGACTTTAGTGTAGGTGTCCTATAGAGCAGCATACTCAGTCTCTAAGCATAATAGATCTAAGATAAGCTGACTGCAACCATGGTGATTTTACTGAACTTATCTGATTTACGGCTTATATTCAAATTAAACTGATTTGGACAAAAAGTACAATAGACTATTATCTCAAATAATAATTACAGAACATGCCCAGGCATGCCCTTAAGTAATTTGCATGTAAGTAAGTATTAAAAAAAAAAAAAAATTTAATCACTAAGTTCGCATTACTGAAGTACGGCCTTTTTGTTTTATTTTCCTTTTAGGTGGAACTCCCCTTTAAAAAACGTAAAAGTACATGTCTCCTTTAAATCGACTTAATTTACGTCATGGCATCAATGCGGAAGTGTGCACGCAGCAATCTAACGTCTTCAATTTGTTTACATTTTGACATGCAGTTTGGTAAGTTGTAGGTGTTACATGGGCACACTGTTTTCAGCCAACGTTTTTCAACGTTTGTGTGGCACGTTACCTGAAATGTACACCTCATAAAAATTTTGAGAGAAACCTTTAAATGTTCATTGTATAATGAGCGATATTTAACTCGTTTAGCTGCTGCTACTGGACAGCTAATGTGATTAGCTTGTTGCGTTTTTCAAGATCACTGGTAAGTTTCGATTTCCGCTGAAACGTGTTTATCTGTCATTGTTCCCAGGGCTTTGATTACAGTTGTATTTCCCCCACTCCTTGGTGTCGTACTGATTTCTCTCGCAAAATCAGTTAAGGTGACGCTGGATCTTAGTGATGTTTCACCGTAATAACGCACCGAGGGGCTGGTCAGCCCACAGTAACGGCTTGTATCCACCACCGCATGTACCCCGTCATCAAAACTACAACCAACGAAGGCTGGAAGGTGTTAACGGGTGAGCTCATCGCTTATCTTTGACGGTAAAACATTACTGGCAGTAATGGTGACTACCTGTTATTTCACAATGTTTTCTAGAAAGTTACAGCAGTTCATTGTATAGATGATCATTAATAACAGCAATAACAGAAACTCTTTTGAACCCCTAGAGTATGAGATCTAAATGTTTTCAGTGTTGCCAGATCCAACTGGATTTCTAGTTTTCTAGCCCAAAAGCCAAAATGCATACTAAACGACCCAAATTATACGATCAAAACTTAAAAGAAACTACTTTAAACACCTCCATTGGCTTACATTTAGTTTATACAAAATCAAACCACAACAGCTGTAACCACATCTAATTGCATATCGTCATTTGATTACATGACGTATTAAGTGAATTTTTACAGCTGCACCAAAAAAAGAAATGCTACCAAAAAGACTAAAGGATAGTCTACCAGCAAGGATAGTGGTGTAGAATCTGTATATATCTCTGTTTATTTAAGCAAGAATGACCGTGACTAGGTCTTAATGAAATCTAATCTTCTGGGAGTCATGCAACCAGTTTGGCCAAGAAGTAAAATCTCAATAGTTAAAAACATGAGATGGAAAGTTTCAAGGAGGGAGAAGCTCAAAACCAGTGGAATCTGGTTTCTTGGCTGTTTTGCAAAACAACGTGTCCTTGTATGGTTTCTGATAAGCAAAGATTTTGTCTCCCAGTAGCAGACAGCAAATAATAATAACTGTCTATTCTTACGAGAGGTTATGAGAGGCCACAGTCTGCATCTTTCCACTTCAATAGGCTGTATATAATGTAAATGTTTATTGTTGTTGTGTTGTGTTGTCTCCTGTGTTGTGGTTTGTATTATGAGTGGAGGATGTGCATTTGTCATTTTGTGAATTGACTGCTCTGATACTTTACCTAATTTGATTTGAATGGAGTAAAGGCACTTTGATTTAGCAGAATGATCACAGACCAGCCGAAATTTTATTTGCCCTACAAACTCTATTTTTATCCACAAAGTAAAATCCAAGGCTGCCCTGTTGGGTGTCATGTCAGTCTCTCCACTCTGGTAACGCTTGAAAGCATTTTTTCCCCACACATGGTGGTATACTGAATATCTTATTAGACCACCATTTTTTCTTCACTTTCTTGTTCATTTTAATACCTGGTACCACTAAACATCATCATGTGACTAAAACAGACAGAAAAGAAAACACTGAATGCATAAAAGCAGTGTTTTTGGCAGTACAACGCCATAGCTATTGATGTAAAAACTTAAGTGATTTAGGTTATAATCAAGAAAACCATGGAAAATGGTAAGATATCAGCTCTTAAATAAAACTCTTATGAGCAATCTTTGTGATTATCATTATGTTTGTCCAAACAAATGTACCTTTAGTTGTACCAGGCATTAAAATGAACAAGAAACTGAAAAAAACAAGGGTGGTCTAATAATTTTTTCCATGACTGTATATATATATATATATATATATATATATATATATATATATATATATATATATATATATATATCTATATATATATATATATATATATATATATATATATATATATATATATATATATATATATATATATATATATATATATATAGATATATATATCTATATCTATATATATCTCTATATATCTATATATCTATATATATATATATATATATATATATATCTATGCTCTATATATATATATATAGATATATAGATATATATAGGTCAAAGGGGTTCTATATTTCCCATATGAGTGATTCATCTATACGTGGCGCCCTGCGATGGACTGGCGGCCTGTCCAGGGTGTACCCCTGCTTTTCGCCCAAAGAGAGCTGAGATAGGCTCCAGCAGATCCCTGTGACCCTGCATAGGATTAAGCTGGTATAGATAATGGATGGATAAATAGGTCAAAAGATAGCACCTTGGAAACTCAAATGAACAGTCTTTACATTTCACTGCCAGCAGTTGATAATAACTTTTTTCCCGTGTCTTATCTAAAATATTGCCTCTGTAAGACATCGGAATTACAAGATGACATTTTTTCAGGGTCAACAACTTGCATGACGTTGTGTTCTAAACAATATTTTTTCCTGTTTTATAAGCTTCCATGTCCTTGAGCTAGAGAGGTTGCCCACTTATGAGTGGAAACCTCCACCATCCACCTCCACAGTTGTCCTTCCTCATGCGCCATTAGTGACCAATGGCCGCAAGTATGTAATTTCACCATGTATTCAATCTCTGTCTCGGGCTTCTATTTATTTATTTTTCATTTTGCCCAATTGTATGAACCTTTGCTCTTAAAACATATTTCTCTATCTTTATGGTTCCTCCAGGAGGCAGAATAATGAACACAGCCCTCATGTTGGAAAGCGCCAACGTCTTAACTCCTCTCCTCATCCTCTAATAAACCCCTCTTTGAGTTGGGCCCCTCCTTCGTCTCATCGTCCTGACCTAGCAGACCAAGAGTCCTCAAGGTCATCTCTTGTTCGTTTAAGTCACTCAATTCCCAAGCCATTATATTGTCTTCAGCCACAGCTTCATGGTGTCCCAGAAGGTTCCAACAATCTTCAGGCGTACGCCAGTGACAGGGTATATTCCCATTATATTCACCTGCAGCTGACACACATTGATTCCAACATATGTAGATGGGTTTGACTTGGTAAGTCTCAATTGTGCTTGTGATCCCAGTTAAGTAGTCAGATGGTGGAGCTGTTTGAGGCATGCCAACAGCAGTCTCCAGATCTGGAACGAAAAGAAGCCTGTCGAGTTCGGCTGCAACAAGACATACAACATATCTATGCAGGTATGCACTCACTGTTTGTTCCTCGTTGCATTTTTTTCGTACTTCTTCACCAAGTGTTTCTTACAGTGGCACGCCTTTACTTGACTGGATCCTCTATGAATGGATTGGGTTGCCGGAGCAGCGATGCTGATCTGTGTCTTGTCATTAAGGGAAATGTAAGTATATATGGCTCTGCACTGTACATTTCATCTAGATGAGCATGTGTGAAATATACTGTACATCTGCAGTCAAACATTTCCTCCTGAACACTTGTGATGTTATTTTTTTTTGTTTCAGAAAAAACCCGATCCCATTTCTGTCCTGTCTCGTTTAAAAAAGTTATTCAGAACACTCTGTAAGTAATAAAAATAACTTTTGTAAACATCAAACCATTTTCAGTCATATTTGATTCACTTTTAACTTTTATTCATCTGCTTTGCTGCCTTTTTAAAATCATGTATATTATCTTATTTGATTCCTTTTCATTACATACACAATCACAATTAATAACAATTCCACAACTTTATACATAAGAAAGATCCTACTTATGTTGCCATGAGGCTCTGACCATCATGAGTCCTGTGACAGGGTTTTGTGGGGTCTTACACAGGAAAACTGTCAGCAGGTCCTTCGGGTCCTGTGGGTTGTAGGGTGGGTCCTCTGTGTGCAGTCCACAGATTAGCAGTTGGAGTCTAGGGACTTTTCTGGCTCGGTCAACACCTTGCGATGTTCATTGTTTTTCCCAGACTTAGCATTTTGTAGGTATATTGGAACGCGTTGCGCTGCTGAAAGTGATTACTACTTTCAGGGTGTAACTTTGTCATAAGGGGTGGGTGGAGCATGTCAAAGTAACATCCACAATGATGGTTTTCCCTGCAGAACAGCATTGTTTGTAGCATGATGATGATAGACTTATCCAATTCCCATCATATTCAATAAAAACCACTGATTGTCAGAATCTCATTGTGGGATTTTTGGCTTTCATTTTATTCTCTTGTCAGACTCCACTAGGTGGCACTGTTCACTCACTTCAAAGAGTTTAGAGGAAAAGGGGGAAAAAAAAAATCTAATGAAATACCTTTTGATTTCTAGCATACGTACAAGAGATTCAGCTGATAAGAGCTAAAGTACCCATCCTCAGGTTCAGAGAGAAAGGCAGGTAGGAGCAGTCATTGAAGTCTGTTTTTATAAGACCACTGAATCATAAAGAAGTGTTGGGTATATGAACCTTACTAATTCTACCCTCTGTAGCAATCTGGAGTTTGATCTGAATATCAACAACACAGTGGGCATCAGAAACACATTCCTTCTGAAGAGTTATGCATATGGTGGGTGAAACAGTCAGTAACTTTATTTTTATGGCAGTATTCTGTCAAGCATTCTCAATTTTGTAATCAGCTTAACTGTGACTGTTTATAAATGTTCATAAATGTAGCTTTAAGTAGTTCTGCTTTGACCTGCTGTGTTTGTTGTCTGTCTCAGCTGATCTCAGGATAAGACCCATGATCCTCGTCGTGAAGAAGTGGGCGCGGTACCATAAAATCAATGATGCCAGCAAAGGCACATTAAGCAGCTACACTCTGGTGCTGATGGTGCTTCACTTCCTCCAGAGTCAGTGCAGTCACACATGCAGTAGAACTTCTTTTCGTTCTCATCTGTACAGACTTGTGGGCAATCTTAACTTGAATATGATATGTTGTTTTCGTTTCAGCTCTTAAAGAACCCGTGCTCCCATCTCTACAAAGAGATTTCCCAGTAAGTGTTCTGACTGGTTTGGGAGACATTCATTTCCTGGAGCTGCTCAGCTGTTTTTTTTTTTTTACTCTCTTGTTCATTTGTTCCAAAACAGCAGCTAAAAACTTGGATAAAACAATAAACATTGAAATGCATACTTTATACTTTAACATGGGACATTGTTATTTATATTCTAATGGCATTAAAGCATTACAAGCAAAGATAATTAGCTGTCACTCAACTTTAAGTCTTTCTCCTTTTGTCCTGTATTTTGATTTTAGGAGTGTTTTAATCCCTTTATGGACATAGACATAGTTCCAGAGGGCCCCGAACACATCCCTCCATACAACTCAAGAAACCAGTCTTCTCTGGGAGATCTGCTGCTGGGCTTTCTGAAATACTTACGCCACAGAGTTCAGGTATCTCCCAGGAGCTTCACGACACTGGTTCAAGAGTTGCAGATGCGTTCTTGGTTCTTTTCCATGCCCATTTTCTAGGTACTGTTCCTCATCACCCACTTTTCCTGCCAACTTTTTCTCCTACTGCAGTCTTCCATCTCTCCTCACCTTCCTCTGTCCTGCATCCTCCTCTCTGGTTTCATGTTTCTGGCTGAGGGGCAGGAGCAGGTGGGACCTTTGGCCTTACACAGCACTAACATGAAGTACCATAAACCCTGTGTTCACAATATGTGTGATACCAGCTGTGTCATGCAGTATTTCAAAAGTTGAACCAAATCCTGCTCCACAAAAAATCCCTGGATTCTTTTGCACAATACAGAATCAAACGCTCAAACAGGTCACACATATTGAGATGATTTTTCCTTTTTGCCTTCAATGTATAAATTGTATGTTCTTCACACCCACAAACCTCACAGCGACAGTTTACACAGTGATGAGCGCATTTTTTCCCCCAACCTTTTTATTCATTAACATTGAGTTGACAAAGCTGTTGCAGCTTCCCACGTTATCACAGGACGACCAAGTGGTCATTTTGACAATAATGAGAGTGCTGTTTTCTGTTTTCATGGCACTGAATTCAACTAAAGTTAATATGGAAAGAATCAACTCTTGACTATAAGTCGTGCATAGTTTGTTTTATTTTATTTTATTTTACGCTATTCTTTTCTTTGTGTCTTACAGTTGGGATAAAAAAGTGATCTCTGTGAGACAGGCCACAGCTCTGCCCAAGGATAATTCCCAAGAGTGGAGAAGGAAATTCATATGTGTGGAAGGTAAACATGCTGTGGTGGTCTGTGTTAAACTCAACAATGTTTTTTTTTTTTTTTTTTAATAGAATTAAGCATTTGAAGAAGCAGGGCTCAAATTTATTTTCTATAGTTAGGGATTTTAAGCTTGCTTTCTTGTGTTATTTTAGAGGATGGGAAAAAAAAGTCTTATCAGGATTACTGTCAGTGTCATCTATCTATCAGACCCAGGCCTGATCTGAGAGCTAGTTTATGCATCTCAGTTGAGTCTTTCATTATCATCTGCCAACCAAATGGCAATCTTTTTTATCAAAACCTATTGAGCATTACATAGACCCAGGGCCATCAGAATTTAACGGCTGGAGCATCAGGTGTGAGAGAATACCATACAATACGACTGCAGTGAGTCTTTGTTTTTCAGAGCCATTTGAAAGAAACAACGTTGCCAGAGCAGTCCACGAGAAGATCAAGTTTGATGGCATCAAAGCTGAATTTGCTGAGGTATGGTCCTGATAACATGCTCACTTCATGTTTTTCTCCTTCCAAAAACCATGTGGGTCGGACAAGAGCTATTCATTTTCCTTGCTGTCTTTAATCTCTCTCCAGTCATGCCGGATACTGCATGCAAGGAAGGACCTGAACTCAATCCTACCAGTCAGACACATCATTAATATGGAGTCATCAAGGACATGATACGTTTTTTGGTAGATGATTGGTATCTTCTACCTCGAGACAATCTTGACCTAGAAATGATGCAAGACCTTTGGGATGTGCTGAGAGAGAAGTCTGAACACCACAGAGCTGGACCGGCCCTTAACCCGAATGCTCTGGATGTATAGGTCACAACTGTTTCCTGTGGCAGAACTTTTTTTTTTTTTTTTGTCCCTCTCAAAGTGTTGCTCTCCCTATTAAATGCTTTGCAGCCTCTGTCATTTATGTGCAGTTGATGGTATTTCAGTCATCAAGAAAAGAGAAAGACAAAAGACAAAAAGACATTATTTGTGAAGTGAAACCCAAGGGCGATGAAAGCAATATCCTGCCACTGAAGCTGATGGCAGAAGGATGATGCTCTCAAGAGTTTATTTTGTATTTGTTTTTTTTTTTTAATTTTATTGCTGCTACAAGGCCTTCTTTCCCAATCCACATGGGAAATTGTACCTTCTTACATGTAAAACCAGCTTAAATGGAACTGACAACATTTAGGTCTGAAAGACTAGACTCTGCCTTCTATATCTGTTACATCCCCGTTGTTGCAGCTTTTTTGCACAACACCATATCTGAAGATGCCCATTTATATCTGCTTCACATGTAAAGTATATTGACTTCCTGTTTGTGCCAACTCAACATTTTTTCATCTACATCTTTGAGTTTTTCAGCTCCTCTGTAAACTGAGCTGTTAATGTTTAAGATGGTGAGTCGTGTAAGTGACTCTGAGGTGATCAGTAGAGGACACCAGCTCTGGATATTCTCAGTCCTTCAGCTCTTTGGTCCTCACATTTTCTGTTATTTCTTATGGACTAATGTCAAAGTTAAACAGTATCAGTTATTTACAGGCTTTATTTGGGAAACAATTTTTAGTCCACTTGATACAGGTTTAAAAAAAAGATTTGAGTTTGTTTTTTTCTTTCATTTTTGCCCTCCATTTTAGTACATTTGTGTATTACTGACTTTACTTACCGACAGTAAGCTTGCATCCATATACATTTGTACAGCCTTGATTAAAAAAAAAAAAAGGCTACAAAATGAAAAAAAAAAGCCTGGTTTTTACTTACTTTATTCAGTCACGCCAGCAACGGTACCAGGTCTTAAAATGAGGTACCAGCAAACTCAGATAAACAGCACATGATATATTACACTGTCTTTGATTTAATATAAAAGGAAAAGAATTAGCTGTGTGAAAAACCAAGTACACAAACTGATTGAATAGTTTGGGCTCACATATACTTTGGTATTCAGAGGAACTCAGGGTTGTAAGTCACAGGGCAACTCAATCCACTTATCTCATTTCCTACTTTGCACATCTTCATTTCCTTTGCTCACATCTTAGACCGTCCTAGTAGAGACAAAACACATTTACGGTGTTGATAAAAACATGAGTCGAGGTAATGGGTACACTTCAAATTGAGATGTTGTCAGTTAGGGCCTTGAAGAAATATTTATTAAACTGACTGTGTGGCACAGCTGACTTGTCTTGATTCATTGCAGCATACAGCTGTATTCAAAATATGTCAGATGAGCATTAAAAATGGAACAAGCCCAAGCCATGACTCCTCCACCGCCATGCTTGACACTTATAGAGTGTTTTTACTAATTTGCTGCTGTGTGTTATGACCAAACGTCTCTGTCGTGGTCCTGAAGTCTTGCGGTTTGTTCAGATACTTTTTGCAACTGTAAATCATTCTGCCATTTTCCTTTGAGAAAAGGCTTTCTCCCTGCAACCCTTCCAAACTAGCTATACATGTTTTTTTTTTTATGTTTGTCCGATCATGGACTTGAACATTTAGAATTATGTCTGAGGCCTGTAGAGTTTGAAATGTAGCTCTTTGGTCTTTTATAATTTCTCTGAACATTACACAATCCAACGTTAGGATGAACTTGCTGGGACGTATACTCCTGGAACGTTGGCAACTGTTTAAATTGAATGTTTTCTGCTTGTGAATAATCTTTCTAAATAGAGAATGATAGACTTCAGATTATTTTGAAATGCCCTTATAACCCTTCCTTGACTGATGAATATTGTTGCTAATGTGTTTTCTCTTTGGCACACACCTGAATGCTCCAGACCACCATGCATTTATACTGGTGCTCACACCTGCTGATGATCAGTTAATCAAGAGCATCACCTGGCTGCTCTTTAGCCTCTTAATTCCTAAGCAAGTAGTAAATGTGTGTTTAGTTTTTCACACAATTCTTCGACATTGTGCTGTTCATCCTTGATTGTACTTACCTGGTCAGGACACTACTTTTAATTACTGCCTGTTGCTTAAAATCTCAGAGTTGAAAAAGGGCATCCTTGTCTATACACCACACTGTATACCATAAATACACCAAATGCTTTCAGTGGGTTACAGATCTGGACTGTCGGAGGTCGAGTTTGTGGATTCTTTTACTTCATGCTGCTGTAATACATGCAGAATGTGGAAAGATATTGTCTTCTGAAAGAAGAAATTCCTTTCCTGAAAGAATGATTAACATATTATATTGCACCAAAACCTGAATATAAAATTCAGCACCACTAACTACATGCAGCTCATTTACCACCATGCCAGCTTTGAACTCTGATAATGAGTTTGATTGTCCCCTCCCCCCTTTAACTCTGAGAATTCATGATTCAGCATTTGTTAGACCCGAGGATGGGTTTTTTCTTCATCTTATAGAAGCTCTGGTCCAGCGAATCCAAGGTTTATGGATCTTGCATGTATATTATTTTTCTTTGGATGATAAACGTTCAACTTGCAACAGAGCATGCTGCATCAAACTACAATAACTGAAAATACAGCACTAGCCATGATTGCTTTTCATAAGATTATCATAGGAATCTTTTTATATTATGTTGACTGTAGATGATGCAAATTTGGATTCGTTCCTTAGAGTCAGAAAGAATAAAACTCTTGACTGCTCTTTTATGTCATATCACTGACCTGCTGCTCGCCAACCTAAGTTATGAGATGCTCAAAAAATTTCTCTCTCTCAGCATTGACCATTTTTTCCAGTTTGTTGTTACCCCTGTAACAAGTTATATGAAGCATGAAGGATCTTGTTGAACCCCATCCCAACTTGACTGCTCAAAGATGTCATGTCCTTTATTGGTACATCAATTTTGGATTCGATTGATCTGTCTCTAAAATCAGGATATGTACCACAGGTTTTTAAAGTTGCAGTTATAAAACCGTTGCTTAAGAAACCATCTCTTGATCAAGACATTTTGTCAAACTATAGACCAATATCCAACCTTCCATTTATCTCCAAAATTCTGGAAAAAATAGTTGCTAGCCAGTTAGGAGACTGCCTGTATAGAAATGATCTATTTGAAGTTTTTCAGTCAGGATTCAGAATACATCATAGCGCAGACACGGCGCTGGATTAGAGTCACCAACGACCTCCTCATGGCCTCAGACAATGGATTAGTATCTGTACTTGTTCTACTGGACCTCAGTGCTGCTTTTGCTACCGTTGATCACAGCCTTTTGCTGCATAGATTAGAGCACACTGTTGGAATTAAAGAGACAGCATTAGGCTGGTTAAATCATACTTATCCGACAGGTTCCAGTTCGTCCACGTTAATGTCGTTTCTTCTGCACAGACAAGGGTCTGCTATGGTGTCCCACAGGGTTCAGTTCTGAGACTGATCCTTTTCACTTTATACAAAAAATTATCCAGAAACACGGCATAAACTTTTATTGCTAGGCTGATGATACGCAGCTGTACTTATCTATGAAACCAGAGGAAACAAAACCGTTGGCTAAACTTCAAGGGTGTCTTAATGATATTAAGTCATGGATGTCCGCTAACTTTTTGCTTTTAAATTCGGATAAAACAGAGGTTATTATCTTTGGTCCCAAACAGCTGAGGAATGAATTATCTGATTTTACGCTGACCTCCAGCACAGATGTGAAAAACCTTGGAGTCATTTTTGATCAGAATATTAATCAGCAGCATAAGCAGCATATTAATCAGGTTTGCAAGACAGCTTTTTTTCATCTCTGAAATATCACCAAGATGAGGAGCATCCTCTCCCAGGGTGATGCTGAAAAATTAATCCACGCGTTTGTCAGTTCTAGACTGGATTATTGTAATGCACTGTTGCCAGAATGTCCAAAAAACTTGCTTAATAGCCTCCAATTGATCCAGAATGCAGCAGCGAGAGTGCTAACAGGAATCCGCGAGATCATGTCTCTCCTGTGTTAGCCTCCCTCCATTGGCCTCATATGAAATTTCAAATCGAGTTTAAAATTCTGCTTCTCACATATAAGGCGATTAATGGCTCGTTGTTATCTAAAAGACCTGATAGCACATTATGCTCCCAATAGAGCTCCCCGCTCTCAGAGTGCAGGATTACTCGTCGTTCCTAGAATATCTAAAAGTAGATTTGGAGGACGGGCCTTCTGCTACCAGGCACCTTTATTATGGAACCAGCCACCAATTTGGGTTAAGGAGGCTGACACCATCTCCACTTTTAAAACTAAATTAAAAACATATCTGTTTAGTAAAACCTATAGTTAGTCTAAACTGGGGGTTCTCAACCTTTTGCAAGCCATGGCCCCCCATTTCTGGTTCAATGGAACTAAGACTAGAGTAGGCTCGTCTTAATCACAGCTTCGTCATAGCTATGCTGCTATAGGCCTACGCTGCAGGGGGACGCCAACATGATCTGCTGAGTGGTGCCTCCATTGCTCCACTCCACGCTCTCTCTCCCTTCCTTCCCTTTCCTCCTTTCTTCCTCCTCCTCCGCTCAATCCATAGTTAATTAGGAGCACCTCGTAAATAACTGTGCTCCATTTTCTTTCCTGTAGTTTGTTGTGGTGTTTTGCCCCCCCCCCCCCCCCCCCCCCCCCCCCCTTTTCTTTCTATGTGTTTGCAGGCCAGAGTTTCCTGAGTTGCATGCTGACTTGCAGTTCCATCCTCTGTCCATCCCAGCGTTAACCTCCACCTGTGTGTGTAGATGTGTTGAGGGTACTGACTGGCATGCGGACCACCGATTTAGTCCTCTGACCATCCCATCTCAGTGCTGCTACCTACATCTGTTTATACAGTCATTTCATTCAGTCATTTGTGTGCTCTCCTTTCTCTGTCCTACATCCTCTCTCTGCCCTAGAGTTTTTCCTTGCCACTGTTTGGCTTAAAGGTTTTTTTCTCCTACTATGGGATTTTTTTTTAACTTGTCATTATCCCTGATTTGGATTTAATATTATAATTTTGGTTAATGATATTTGTTCGGGGGTCATTTTTCTGGGTCTCTGTAAAGCACCTAAAGACAATTGGCATTGTAACAGATGCTAGACAGAAAAAAATTGAATTAAAAATTGAATTGAAATCTAAATAAAATCTAAAAAAAATCTAAAAAAATAAATTGAAATCTAATCTAAATAAATAAATAATTACTTAAGTATACCCTCATATATTAATTTTATTATATTTGATCACCTTGCCACGCAAAATTTAAACCAGGTGTCATTTTGTTTCCTGCAATCAGTCTTTCCAGCATCAACAGGGACCTTCAGTGCATCATTCACAGGTTTTAAAAAAAAATCTGAAGTAAGGATGAGTTCAAGTTTTCTTGGCAGCTTCTTCTGGCAGTTAGGTGTTGAGGTTTGATGGCTTATTACACCTTGTTTTATGACTTCTGCATACAGTGCCAGTCCTGCTAGAGGAGGTAGACACCCTACAGGACATGCGTCTGGCTCTGATTAGTGTTGCCACCAGCTGCAGGGGGACCGTGGTTACTGTTTCAGTACAAGGCCTATATTTAACCAGGCATTCTTTAACCGGTTATTTTGAACTTAAAGCCACATCGCCTCAGTTAGCCATTAACCATAGCCACAAACATGGGCGCAACATGAGAGCAGTCTTTAGAAATTGTGAAATCTAAAATTTGTTCTTAGAGTTAGCGTTCAGGCGTGCTTATCAAAAAAGTTAGTGAAATCTACACTCGCTCTTTCTACTTTGCCCCTCTCTATTTACTGCCCTCTTTTCATCCCTCTTTCTATTTCTGTCCCTCGCTGAGTCAGATGGATAGCTCCCAACTTCAGATGACACAAACAGCCAGACCAACTCCCAATTCTAAGTGACTGAACTCTAAAAGGCACACAAAAAACAACATTGGGGACTAAACAGAGAAAATCTGGAGGAAACTACCAGGATGGACGAGTGTGAGAGTTTGGACCGTGAGGTGACAGAGCTGCAGGAGCTGCAGGGTGAAGCCTCAGACACCATCAGCCAGGATGATGAAGACGAAGTGGAAGAGTTACAAAACAGGTACTTTTTTTTAACAATTTACTTGGAGAATAACCTCAGATTGTTCTTTCTTTCTGCTGAGCGATCAGCCAACTCTGAGTGCTAATATTTGTAAGAAACTGCTGTCGCGAGGCTTCTTAACACAAATAGATTTAATCTTTAAGAAGTAAACGAGAAGTCAGTATGGAGAGCATGAATAAACAGTATCTAAGATTCCCAGTCCAATGAAGATACAACATAGAGCCAGTCTGGCACACTGCAAACAGCTCTCTTCTAATATTTGATATTTTTCGTCGTCCCTTATTTACATGTCATTTATCATGCTTTAAACTGAGTGTGCAGCTAATCTTGCCATGTCTCAAATAGTAGAAGACACTGATACGTTGGCTGAATCTGGCAAGGCCAGGCGTCTCTTCTCTAATATTACATGAATGACGCTTGAGGACGTCACCTTGCTATAACCTCTCTGGGCCTGAGATGTATTCATAGCCGCGGGGACAGTTTAGAGAGCATTTGATCATTATTTTTCACATCATCACTCACATTGGGAGACTGGCACCTGGTCTAATATTGGATATCTGCACTGCTCAAGTAATCCTCCTAAGAAATAAAATTATGTGTTACCTTGTTTTCAGCTTTGATTTATTAAGTTGCAAAACACGAATGTAGGTCAATGTTGCTCAACTGTTTTTTGATTTGATTCATTGGTTTGTTCTCTACTTACGTTTCCAAGAGCTGCGCCAAAAGGATCTCCTCTTGCAGTCAGACTTTTTAGTCATCTCCTTCCTCCTCTTGGGAACTACACAAACAGTCAGTTCTGCTTCCTCTAACTCTGTCCGTTCCTTTCTCCTTCAGTCTTCGAGAAATTGTGCAGGACCAGTCGATAAAGCCTAAACTCCAGTGCCTCATGGTGGACCCATCATTCTCCATGGTAACGGTTCAGAGTGAGGATAGTGGTATAGTTTGGGAGACGGCCTCCAGCCGCTGCTCTACTCCTTGGGCCTCTGAAACGAGCTCCACCTCTGAAGCTTACAGCATGGAGGGCTCTGGAGGTGCAGGAAATATCACCATTGTCTTTGATGAGGAGAAAGTAGTGCGTCGGAGGACAAGGTCTGGCGGAAGAAGCAGCAGGTTGTGGGACAGGCTAAGTCGACCTGGAAGTTCCAGATCGGCTTCGGCTTTGGGAGTAGAGAGACCTGAGATGGCAGAGGTTTCTCTTCCTAATGTGAAAGAGGAGAAAACAAAAACAGAGGTGGAACTGGAGGAAATAAAAACTAAGGATCAGCAGCTGTTCAGTTTGATCTCAGAAGGTTATGAGATTCTCAACATCAGAGTGCCCTCCAAACTTCCCACTGTTGATGAGGAGGAGAGTACGGAGCTGCAGGACAATCTGTCCTATCTGGACCAGACTCCAAAGATCAGGTCTCGAAACCACCATACCTGGGCACAACAAAGGAGTGATGACCTGCCCAAGGTGAAGGAAACACCTGATCATATAGAGGTATTTGCCTTAGCGTTTTTTTTTCTTAAAATTTATTTTGATTCATTTTATAAATTTGAATCGTATCAAGTCTATTACAGCGTGAGTTGATTTTGACCTCTCCACAGCCCTCAACACCAGATTCTTCACAGCCATCAGCAGACTCAGAGCTTGGACACACAGCCACTCAGAAAGAATGCACCAGTGACATTGACTACTTTGAGAAGTTTACTCTTTTGGATGTGGCAGTTCCCGGACAACAAGAATCAGAACTGCAGGAGGAGGCTACACAGCCAGCAGCAAAACCCCAAACAGAAGAACAAAAACCTGTGAAGGAGGCAGCCACAGATGGCTCCTCTGTGTCTGAGGACTCTTTTGTGCTTGTTACAGATGTGGAGATAGTTGGAGAACACCTAGATGAGGTTTTCTATGGCGAAGGACCCACTGCTGGTGAGCTGCACAAGAGGGAAGAGGACAAGGAGGAGAACAGAGCCAGGATGAGGCGTGAAGCCAGAGGTCTATGAAGGAGAATGGCTCAGTGTTGTTTGAGAGTGAGGAGACTACTCTAACTCCTATTTTTATCTCTCCTGGACCTCCTAAGATCATTGACCCCATTCTGCTGGAGGAACCCACTGCCATGTCCTTCATGTACTCAGACCTGTATGAGGATGCTGTGGGTGAGAGGAGAAAGAGTGATGAGGAATGCTCTGAAGCAGAGAGTGTGGCTTCTGAGAAGTCTTACAAAAGGCGTTTGTCAGAATCAGAAGATGCAGACGGGTACCTGGAGAAGTTTATTTTAAAAGATGAAACACCAACAGTGGATGTTCAGTCTGACTCAGTGGAGGATGAAAAGGTAGGGAGGATGATGTGGCCGCAGAGTAAGTTTGAAATGACCGGATGTCTAAAAAGGGTTACAGAGAATGAGGAAAAGACAAAGACAGAGGAACCAAAGCGACAGGAGGCAAGCACTGATGAAGATTTATCCTTTGAAATTATTAAAGAGGAAAAGGAAATTGTAGCAAAAACAGAAGAAGACAGGGAGGAAGTACAGCTCTCCATGGTGGCTCATGATCAGGCAACTGTAGAAGCCCCAGAGGATTTGACTGGGGAGCCTGAACTGATGGAGGAACAGATGGAGCATCAACAGGTACAACATGAGGTGAAAACAGACCAGACTGAGCCTCCTGTTCCAAGTACAGAAAAAATGCCTGTAACTCACCAGGAGAACATTAAGGCTGAGGAAACACAAGACTGTCCAAGAGAAGATGGAACAACTGGAGATCAAAGCAGTACTGACTCAGAGCAGAAAGTGCCTGAAAAAATGACTGAAGTGCTTGAAGTTAGTACAGACGATACAACACTGACAATACCTGACAGCAGTCAGGTGCCTCCAGCTGGCACTGAGTCTGAAATACGAACAGAAAACACTGAGAGCGGTTTGCCTGAAGAGGCAGTTATTGACTCAAAGATGGCTGAAGCTCAAGTGAAAGAAGCTGAGAGCGTAACACTCAGCTTGACTGAACCTCTTACTGAAATGGAGACATCAGCTGACAAATCCCCACGTGAAGAAAAAAAAGCAGAAGTTGTTCCTGAAGATGCTGAACCTGTTGAGATTATCACTGACTGTGACTGCACAGTACAAACAATAGTAGAGGTGTCAGAGAAAAAAGTAAATGAAAAAGAATTCATACCCAGCTTGATATTGATCTTCATCAGGTAGCAAGCGCGGAGGCTGCAGGTGTCCAACCAGCAGCTCCTGAAAGAGGAAGAGAAGTTCAGCCTCTTACAGAGGAAACTGCTGCTGACTGCACACCACTTAAATGTGAAAGTCAGACTGTAGCTGCTGATCAGGAGTGTGAGGTTAAAACTGAGATTTTAAGTGAAGTCACCAAACCTGTGATGCAAGAATGTATCAAGCAAGAATCAGATGAGAAACATCAACAAATCAATGAAGCTGAACAGCAGCAACAACCGATAACTGACAGTGAATCAGACAAAATGAAACTAATCCCAGAAGCAACTTTTAAAATCCATGAAGAGGACGCTGAGGATTGTGCTCAGGACACAGTGAATGTAGGTGATGAATTGATTCTCCTTGTTCCCAAAGGACAAGCCGTAGAGATGGACATAGATATTGGTAAGTGGTCAGAGAAAACTGAAGACACAGAAGCGCTTCCTGAACCTGATGGCACATGGGAAATTCAGGAACCTGAGCCTCAAACTGAAGTAACACCAGAAGTTGTGGAAAAGGAAGAAGAACTTCCCAGAAATGATTTGGACGGGGGGCTATCTCCGTTTTCACCTCTGGAGGAGCCTGACTGGAAGACTGAGGAAGATATAGAAGACAGCGTTGTCTTTTCTCCTCTGAGGAGCTTTACTGCCTATGAAGATTTATCTGGGCTGAGCACAGATGATATACAGACAGAAGGGGCAGATCTAGAGGATGTAGTGGAAAAGGCAAAGATGGAAGATGTACTGGAGATGAACATTCTCAGAGAGGACGTAGGGCAAAAGAAGGAGCATGATGAGGCACCTATAGAGGCTCCAGACGTGGCTGTTGATGAGCTCAGTTATGAAATAATATCTGAGCAGGATGCAAAAGATGTGGAAGAATCTGAAGCAAAAAGAGATGTAGAGGAGTCTGTTCAAAGGCAAGAAGAGAAAATGGAGGTAGAAGCAGAGAAAGATCAGGAGCTAGATATTTTCACAGAAGAACATATTGAGGCAGATTACGAAATCATTGATGCGGAGGAGGAAAGTCAGGCTCGACTGGCTGCCGAGCTGCAAGGGATGGACTGGTTCTGTGTCACCTGTGCATGTCTGCTGTCAGAGGATGAATACATGTCTGGAGAGCATGGCAGCCATCAAGTTGATTCTGTGGACAAAGCCTATGAGAAAATCAAGGTAATCTAATATGGATGAATATCTATTGTATATGTATCATTTAATATGGATTGTTTGAAATGAAATTTGGGCTCACAGATGACCTTCTTGGTGCTGGCAGTGAAGGGTTGGCAAAATGGGGCATCCAAAAAGAAAAGAAAGTGTTCAGATGACAGATAATCTCTTGGAAGCCATCCAGTCATGTTACAGGGCAGTGTAAAATCTCTGGAGTAATACGGCAAATTGAATGAGACGTGTTGTTTTGTTTTTCTGTCTGTGGGTCCAAAGATTTCGAAATATTTCCCAGATGTCTGAATTTTTTAGCAGGCTGCTGCAGAGACAGCCCAACCGCAGCCCTTGTGACCGACGGCATGTTGGAACTCAAAGCTGCTCATTATTATACACTTTAGCAGCTTCATTACAGGATCGTTGCCTACATTTACCGTCATTAGTTTGAGTTATCAAGTAATAAAGCAGTCTTCATTAAGTCAACTGTAACTTTCCCATTCACCCGAGGGGGCTGCATGCTGTCAGGCAGCTGGTAGACCACAGCACACATTGACATGTTGTGATGCAAAGCTCTGCTTTGATAAGTGGAAATGTTCCATGTGACATCATCAAGTAGTGGATGATATGTGATCTGATCTCCCTCACTGTCCTTCTTGGTCAGCAAGGGGGTCAGCCATCTGCTTTAAAAAAAAAAAAAAATCTGTATTCATGTTCCAGCACCTTCTAGCAATCTAAAAAAAACAACACTATGTTTTACCTGCAGTTATTAGAAAAATTAGTCTCTGTAACCTGAAATTTTAATTAGAATCGTATTTATTAAAACAAGGAGACATGCTACTTCCGCTTCTGTATGCATGTGAGAGACGGTGTCTGGCAATTAAATTACAGGAAAGGTGGAACAAATTTCAAAAGATCAAATGAAGTTTCCAGATGATATCTAGAGCAGGTCTTGTGTAAGCATGATGCTGTTTTAAAATGAGGATCAAAGCTGAAACGCAGCCCTGACTTCAGCACAAAGGAGTGCAGTCGATTCAGACGCTCCACAGAGCGGAAAATTGATCCTGACAAGTTCACCAAAACAACTCAGCAGAACTGAATCTAGTCTACTTGACTGGGAACATATAACACACTTTCATACAGGGAGTATTTAAGTGTGAGAACACCTGTTCTGACTCTCACTGGAGAGCTGATCACAGTCTGGTCAACAACAACAGCTTAACTTCGATAGATAAGAGCTGTCCATGATCTGTGGGTCGCCACTACACTTCTTCCTGGGTTATTATCATTGGTGGATCAACATGAAGCCGCAGCAGGATGCATTTTACTTAAAGATTGTACTTGACGGTCTAAATCATAGCAGCTGGTGGGAGACAAGGAACGACTTATCAAAATAAGTGATGAACTCGCAACTAAGTTGAAGATTTGAATGGATGGGTGAAGTCTGTAAATGCAATACATTTGAAAGGACAGAAGAAAAAAAAAGCTTTTTTTGTGTGCTGGGTGATTTGGTGTTGATTTAAAACTTTATCAATCTTAGTCTGATGGTCAAGCAGCTTCAAAAGTTGTAACTGTATATTGTTGTCAGTGGATCTGCATGCGATATTTTACCTGCACCTGCTTATGTAACAGGAGTCACTGGGTGACTGGATCTCAGAGCTTCAGGGAAGATCAGAGAACATTGAGGACTTGGTCTCAGAGCTGGAGCTGGCCTACAATTCTGTAGAGGTACAGCATTTCCTAGTCCCCCCTGTCCGCCTTACTAACACACCGCAAAGCACATCACTGACATATCCCAACTTGAGGAATTTTGTTGGACTCAAATGTCTCTTTTGGGTGTTTCTCCCCTCTTACTCAGGATCAGTTCCTGGAGAGCGAGGCTGCCATGCAGGCGCAGAATGAGGAGATGATGGCTCTGGTGATGGAGCAGTACAATGGCATGTCTGTCAGCATGGAGGAGGAGAAGAAGGCTAAATTGGAGCAGCTCTATGACAAGATTGTCTCCTTCCAGGAGAGCATTGACTCAGCGAAGAGCAGTCTGGAGACTACGGCCAGAGAGGCTGAGACTGATGCACGAGTGAGTCCTGGAGAATCACTGATCAACGGTGTTGAGTTTTAGTGCTCTGCTCAAATGTTTGCTAAAATCCCATTTAATCTGTTCCCCCACTAGTCACCTGGAGACATTCAAGCAAGGTAATTAGGTTTCAGAAGAAAGTGTGAGTGTAATTTGAAAAAGCTGTGTAATAACATGGAGGTGTTAACAACAGCATGCTGCTTGGCGTGCAGGACTATAACCCCTTCAGTGCACCTGTTGGACCACTGTTAAACTGTACGCATTGATCCTCACTGCAAAGCAGGTTTGTGGCACTGATTTGTGGACGTGATAGAAATCTAAATGTTGTGTTTTTTGTGATCAGACTCAAAGCAGCTCTAGACTCAGCTTTGTCACTGGAGCTGGGTCCCCAGGGACTGCTGGTGTTTGAGGACTATGCCAAGCCCAACATTTCCAGCTCAAATCTCACACAGCGAAAAGGAATCCCGGGTAGGTCTTCTCTGAGCATTCAGTATGACTGCAGATTCATCTCCTAGCCATCTATGTGAGAGTTATAAACACTGCCTGTACCTCAGTACCTCAGAGACCCACCCTGCAGTGCCAGGAACCAGGCTCAGCCACCAGCACCAGTGTCACAGTTTACTGGAAGGTCAATCCTGGAGATATCATAGACTGCTTTCAGGTCTACTGCATGGAAGATCCACAAGGAGGTATTCTCAAAATAGTGGCAAATGCTCTGTTTCACAGTCGCAGCGTTGTAGATTTAAAAAACGGATGTAGTGATGTTCTGAGGCAGCAGGCATTACTGGTTGTTTAAATTGGTCACCTGTGGATGAATTGTCCTCTAGTGGGTATGGTTCTTGCTCATATACAAATCCCACAGAAACATTTCATTGTATTACATCTGAGGTTCTGCACATCTGCATTGCTACTGTCCACAGCTGTGTCCGAGGAGTATCGTGTGACAGTGAAGGAGAGTTACTCTGTGCTGGAAGAACTGGAACCTGACAAGATGTATAAGGTGTGGGTGATGGCTGTCAACTACACAGGCTGCTCTCTGCCCAGCGAGAGACTCGTCTTCAGAACTGGTCAGTTTACACACACAGGAGTTTAGACTAACAAAACGGTATATTTGTCCCATAAAACTATCATTTGGCATCCCAGATGGAGTTCAGATTCTAACTGTCAAAATTCAAAGATGATTTCAAGCCATGATTAAAATACATAGGGTTTTGCTACACTTGTTTCCTTCTAAAAGCAATTTGCAGTGCAAGCCGCCTTATTGTGATCTTTCTGGCAGCTCCGTCAGTGCCAGTGATCGACACAGAGAGCTGCACTGTTATGTGGGATTCAGCCATGCTGAAGTGGAGCTCAACAAAACAGACTCCAGCACAGAGTTATACTTTGGAGTACTGCCGCCAGTATGAGCTAGAAGGAGAAGGGCTGAGGTTGGTGCTTGTTTGAGCAGCCGAGCAGGAACTTTAATTTCTGACACTTATCACTGTCGAAAAAGCCTTACTGATTCTGATACCGATTATGATGTAAAATTTCCACTTGAATTAAGATACACCGTCATTTTAAACATTTTTAAACCAATCTGACATGTTTTTGCTTGCAAAGTTTTTCTGTACGAAAGTTTGTTCCTGTGATTTATGTGTGCACATGTGACTGTGTCTATGTGGCATTTCCATAGATCCATCTCAAGAATCAAAGTCTGTGAACAGAGAGTTTTCTTGCAGCCCAATGAGAATTATCTGTTCTACATCAAAGCTGTGAATGAGGCTGGTGCCAGTGATCAAAGCGAGGCTGCACTCATTTCTACCAAAGGTCAAAAATCACAGGCTGACACAGTCAGTCTTGCTCTATATGGCTGAACATGACTCAAATGCAAAGTGTTTATTTTTTTATGTTGTTTCTCATACTTTTTACTGTTTTCAGGGACAAGGTTCCACTTGTTGAAAGCCTCAGCTCACCCTGCTCTGGAGCTGTCAGAGGACCAGACCACCCTGAGCTATTCCCAGGATGCTCACAAAACTGCAGCCACAGACAAAGTGTGAGTTTGAGCCAGAAACACCTCCTTCAAAGCCTGTTTGTAAACTCATGAGCAGATTTGAACCAGAGCTTGCATGTTTTCCAGGTGTCCTTCCATCCTGGGCGACATGTTGCCACCACGAGGGTTCTACTACTGGGAGACCGTTGTGACTGGAAGCAAAGCTTATAGGCTCGGAGTGGCAAGCAGCACAGCCAAAAGAAACAGTTCACTCGGGGAAAATGGCTCGTCATGGTGTTTGCAGTGTGTTCCTGCACCATCAGGGTATGCATAGGATTTTTTTAAAAATCCACTATTTTCTAAGTTCCTTCCTGTCTTTTAATTTGAATCACAACTCCCATCATTCTCTCTTTGTCCAGTTGCAGATATCAGTTACTCCACAATGACGTTCAGTCCTCTGTGTTTGTGATTGAGGAGCCTGAGCAAGTCGGCATCCTGCTGGATTACCAGCTGGGGTGTTTGTCTTTCTACAACGCCAAGAGTGGTCAGTTGCTGGGCACTTTCAGACAGCGCTTCAGCCAGCCCTGCCACCCTGCTCTGGCCCTGGAGCAGCCCGGCAGCTTGCAGCTCCGCTTGGTGCTGGAGGTGCCCGAGTTTACAAAGGACAGCTAGCTCTGCACACATGGTTGAGATCAAAATGATTAGTTCCCTTTATGAAATCATACAAAAACCACCTTTTTTCCCAAGTTTTTCCTTGGAAATGACTAACCAAAAGTAAGCAAATATTTTACTGACGTGTTCAGTTGAAACTAGAAGGAAAAACCAAAATGTCAAGGCAAAATTATCAGTCCTCTGACTTTAAATAATCAATAGTGTAGTCTTTGTTACTTACACTTGACAGCAATCTCTTTTGGTGGTGACGCATCCCTTGACGAATCTTAGCCCAATCATCAATGGTGAATTGTTCCAGCTCATCCAGTTTCTGAGCATGAGTTCCCTCTACAGATTCTGATTACTCCAGAGCCTTTATTTTGGTGTCCTTCAAAATGTTTTGGATGAATTTAGATGTATGTATTGGGTCATCATCTTGTTGGAAGATCCAGCAGTGACCTAGAGGTAGACGGGCAGAAGATTTCTTTACTTTACCTCAGAATCTCAGTGTATTCCTCCTTTGTTCCTGATCCCATGCACCTGAACAAGGTCCCTCATGTCTAAAAACAGCAAAGTGGCTCCACAGCTATATGCTTCCACCAAGTTACGCTTCCTTCACCAAACAAAAGCAGTATCCATGTACCCAAACAGCTTTAGTCTGGTCTCATCAGAAGAAAAGATAGACTACCATAACTTATCCCCATATATCAGATGTTCCAGTGCAAACTGCAGTCTGGCTTTGATGTGCCACTGTATGAGCAAAGGAGTTCTTGGATGATGACCCCGAAGGCCATCACGATAAAGAGCCCTCACGAGAGTCTTCCAAAGTCTAACATCAAGTCCAGAAGAAACCAGATAGAAATACCTCGGAGCTACTTGGAAATAGCAGCACAGTGTTCCCCCTTCAGGCAAACATCCACCACCCTCTGATTTATTCTGACTTCTTTAATTTTTGGAGTGATGGTATTGCTTCTTCACAAGAGTGTAACAGCGGTCTCTCTCAGTCAAGTACTGAAGCGATGCAATGGTGTCATGGAGTCCTTCCAGTGAGGTTCAAATGCTGATTAATAGATTGTATGATTGATTGATTGATTCAAAATTCAAAATTCAGTGGGGACAATAACATTGACCATCTCAATTTTCACTACATTTTGAAAAAGAAAACCTAAATATTTGTTTTACATTTAAAAGGAAACCAAATAGGGGCCTAAGCATTAAGGAATATTTTACTATATAAAGTTTATTTTAAAACGATAAATAAATACAATCATTGCTCAGTATTTTCAGGATCTCCATATTTCTTAGGGGGCTAATATTTTTTTTACTGTAACTGCACCTTACTTACTGAAAAGTTTACAGATCATTGTGAACATTTGTTGCTTTGATTCACCCTTTTTTTGTAACAACTAAAATGACCACTTTTGCTGAAAATGGCATATAACATAATTAGGTTCCATTTATCAGAGACTTTATTTATAGCTTTGTGTGTTCAATTTAAAAACAATCAATCTCAGCTTTAACACAAACTAACATGTATGTGTTATTATTTCTGGTTTTGAAATGAACAATAAATTGTAAATATCAAAAATAGGAGAAATAAAAGACAGATAGGTGTCTTGTATTTTGTTGCATAAAGGGAAAAATGAAATATTTTGTTACTAATTTTTTGTAATTTTGACATAAGGTATGTTGATGTGAGTTTTCTACTGTTTCATAAATGTATTGTTTATTCATTTCCAGCTGTCTTTTTCTTTGACATATACTGTTGGTAATTGCTCCGAAAACCTGCTGAAGTCAAACAGTCTTTGTATAATTTCTCAGTCAGCGAGTTTTAGGAAAAAAAATCTCTTATCATCCTGAAGTTTAGACAGTGAGTTAATGTCTCCAAACACACACTGTAAAACCTTTTCAAACTGTGCTTCAGAATATAGATGAGCCTTTAAACAGATGCGATCTGCTGTCCCTTTTGCTATGTGCTATTGGCCGTTTGTCTCCCCTTGTCATGTGTAAAGATTTTCTCATCTAAGTTGAAAAAAATAAGATTGTTTTTCTATTTGCACAAATTAGACTGATCTGTTTGTTTCAACTCGATTGGTCTTACATATACTCACCACCAGGGGGCCTCAGCACTCCATCAGCTGTATGCTGTCTATAGGAAGTCCTCTCAATACATGTAGTCACTTATAGAGAAATTCACATTACTTCACTCAGTCAACCACTCAAATACATTTTCTAAAAGCCTTTGCTATTTTTTATTTTTATTTTAAAGCTCTTGATGTTCATTTTTACCCCCCCCCCCCCCCCCAAAAAAAAAGTGCTTTGATGTTATATAATGTCCATTATATTAATTCTAAAGATATTCAAAATGTTTCAGTGGTCAGGAATGACCTCCTGTACTGGCTCTGATTGCTGCAGAGCCAAGGAAACCTCTGATTGAGGACATATTTTTCATCAGTATTTTGTACAGAGAGCATGCAATGACCCCCCAATAATCCAAATAATGAATCTATTTAGACTTTCAAAAGCCTTTAACAGCTAACATGCTATGCCCTGTATCATCATCGAAGCTGCATACCTTTTCAAAGGACAAGTCATTTAAACTTATTACAGAACTATTTTCCAGGCACTTGCACCCTTTTTCCCCTCATCTCAGACAACGTTTCTCTTTTCTTGGGAAAATCAGAGGGGAGGGAGTGAGTGAGACAGAAGAGGGCACACACATGCAACTCATCAGGGAGCTGGCCTCCATGCCTGTGTTGAGCTGCTCTGCTGCAGCCCAGAGGAAAGCTCTTTGAAAAGTGACAGCCTCATTTTTTTCTGGGACGTCTCTGCCTTTTTGTAAATGGTTCGGAGCAACTTTTGCTACAGCTGAAATGGGGGAGGATCTGTTGTGTTACAGCAGAAGATGCATAAGAGATTACAAGTAGTGTTGCAATCAAGTTTTCCTACTTTGTCTCAGCACCAGAATCCTCACGGAAACTTAAGTCATTTGGCATAAAAGTTTCCTAAGTGGAAAAAGGAGATCAGTACTGTCACAGCTGTCTTTAATAATAGCTGAAATCTATTACAAAACTGATAACAGATCATGTTATACGCCATTTCCTCTTCCTGCACCTAGTTAAATGCCAGTCAAGAGAAGTCTCAACAGGAGTCTCCCTTTAAGGAGACTAATGACTTGGACAACATCTGATGTTACACCATTTCCTCTCAGATTACTTTAATTTTTCCAAGACTGAGGCCAAAACCAGACAAAGGGCTCTTTATTTTCTAACATCCAAACAAATGATCCCACTATCAGAGAGGGACGAAGGAAAACAGTGAAATCTTTTTGCAATTGTTACGATCTCAAACTATGTCTGGATGCTTTGATTTGGAAATAAATGCATTTAAAAAACAAATTAGACAACAAAAGCTTCCATCTCGTACTGTTTATCGGCTCACGTGTGGAAGTGTCAGAGGTTTATTTTACTTGGAAAAAGCAGGAGAATAAGACAGTTGCTGTTGTATTGTACTTTTAATCGGATAATGTGAGGACAGTTGTTTCCAACTGTCAACATATCATGAACAAAATAAAGCTGACAAAAATAATCCATGATATATGTATCAAAAGTATGAAGGACACAACATTTTGACACAAATACGAAGACACCAGCAGTCGTAAAGGCACACTGCACCCATCTGTTGTCCATCATCATGTTGTGACTGGAAGCACAAATGGCCAAATGAACACATTTCCAGATAATGGTGCTTTGAGGGGAATGTATCCATGAAGTGAGTTTTTGGAAGTTTCAAGAGGCAAAGTATGCATATATTTTAACTGAGACTGAGATAAAGAAACAAACTAACAAAAAAATCAGAAAAAGAATCACATGAAAAGTCAAGAGAGCTCATGAACCATGAGCAACAAGGATATAAATGAGGAAATTACAGTAATCAGACTGTAAAGACAAACAAAAAGGCAGCTAATGAGTGGGTCCCAAATGACAGTTCAGTTTAAATAAATACAAAAAAAAGGCGCAGGAAAATATATGTAACACGGCAGAAAAATCCAAATGAAATAAATGTTGTGCAAAATAGCTGCGTAAAACTGTAAGAGATCAACCCCCCCCCCCCCAATGTTTCTTCATACTTCAGAGGACAACTCTCAAGTCTCTAGCATTAACTATTTAATACAAAGTGCAAGGCCCTTTCTTTACCTCAGTGTTTTTATCAAACATCTTTACTAAGCTGACCTGCTCTATTTGGAGGAAACCACAAGTAAATATATTTGACTATAATCGCTATTTACAACTATACAAGCTAATCACAACAGTGGAGGTGACAGCAAAACGTTTGAGCAAGTTAAAGGGGTCACTACTTCATACTAATCCAAGTAACTTTTAGAATATTTTACTGTGGATTTGAAATAATGTCTGCTCAGTATAAAGACTGTAAAATCCTCTGTTGTTAAATAGAGAAACAAAAAATAAAAAAAGCTAACTACATTTTACCATATGGCACTGAGCCCTGACAATGACAAGGTTTAAGATACCGGTACAAGATCTCTTAAGAGTTTAACTCAGGATGGTGGGTCATCTGTTCTTTTGACAACAGCTAAAACAGAAATCACATATCCCTTAAACAAAATGACAGCAGTAAAGGTTAAAAGGAAAAAAAAAAGTCAAGTTGCCCATTCAGAGGTTAAACTGTACCACTTATTTTCCCTGCTGGACTCCTCATTTCCTTTACCATTCCTCTGAACTTTCTGCATCTCCCTCATCGAGCACCACTTCATAGCATTCCTTTCTTTGACCACACACATGCACTCTCCTTTTATAAATAAATTACACATGCACTTTTTATTCCCTTTCAGACGAACATCTTTGAAATCTATCATCATTACTGAAAAATAGTCTCCTGTAGTTTAATGGTCATAATGCCATTTATTAATAAGTTATTTTCCTGTTGCGACATGGTCCAGCTAAATTAGATGGGTTTTTTTTTTTTCCACAAGAGGATACTGAGTCACATTCGGAACAACGCCTTTCATTTACAGTGAGTTCCTCAACAATTCATAAGGAAGAAGGATCAGGGTTGAAAGGCTGCGTGTTAGGCAGGACTGAAGTTCTTTGCACTGGACAGACTGGGTTTGGGTTCTGGTCTGTGGGGTTTGTGCTGTGGGCTGCTGCGAAGGTTGTCATCCATCTAAAGTAAAAATGTACATTGAAGTTAATTCCCACATGTAAGAGCAAGAAATGAAAATGTCAAGAACTGAGAAAGAGACACTACAAACTACTGTATGTGCAAAAGTGATGATTGATGATACCTGCTGAAAGCAACCATGAACCCATGCAAAAGAAGAGAAACGGAAAGCAGAAGCACCTTTTCTATCAAGTTTGACTCTTTGTTTACAAGTTGTGTTAGTTTCTGGAGGTTGGCATCCATTGTTTCCTGAAAGGGTGGGGGTGGACCTGGAGAAAGGTGAAGGAAAGATACACTGATGGCAGACAGTCTGTGGAGCAGCAGCAGTATTAGGTCATTACCGACCAGAAGGAAAGCAGATGCAGAGAACTGTGGCAAAATCAGTATCCAAGAAGTAAAGTGCTGATGAAGTTAGTTTTGCATTCTTAAGAATTTCAAACTTCTCTGCCTCTTGGCCACAGAGAGTGAGTATTTCCAGTGTGTGCAATGATCTTACTAGGGTGGTCAGAGTTGAAGTAGACCGTGAGGATGTTCTCACAGAAGCGTGTGAGGTTATCCAGCTGTCTGAGGTGGCTCTGCAGAGGGCTGCTGGGAAGGCTGGCTTTGTGGAGCGGGGCCACAAACCCAAACACAAAGGCATCCAGACTGCTTGGCCTATGATCACAAACACATATGTAGACACATTCAGACACGTATACTGTAAGAGATAACTGAATTAAAGCTGTGAAATCAAAAGTATTACTGCCTTTGTAAATTGCAAATTAGAGAAAGCAATTGTTTAAAGAGACTCCTATATTTTCTTCCTAATGTTTTATTTCATTTCCACTTATATGGTTTCCTCAGTGCTTTTGGGTGTCAGGTACTTAAACTGTTCTTACAATAAACATTGAAACCTAAGTAAACATTTAGGAACTCACGAGTTGCCAAAAAAGTAGTTTGCAGTTCCCAGTCTGTAGGAGAGGAGATTCAGGCACTCTTTAGCGTCACTGTAAATCTGAGGCAGAGTGTAAATGTCAGCTTTGAAAGATAGAAACCATAAAATACTCTCAGAAAGAGTTGATAGAGGAAATACGGTGCCTTGCAAAAGTATTCGCCCCCCTTACAGGTTTCAACCTTTTGCCACATTTCAGGCTTCAAACATAAAGATATAAAATTTCAATTTTTTTGTCAAGAATCAACACAATCGTGAAGTGGAACGAAATTTATTGGATATTTTAAACTTTTTTTTTTTTTTTTAACAAAGAAATAACTGTTGATGAAAGTTTAGAGGGACGGCCGAGTCTTGGCAGATTTGTAGTGGTCTGATACTCCTTCCATTTCAATATGATTGCTTGCTCAGTGCTCCTTGAGATGTTTAAAGCTTGGGAAATCTTTCCAGCTTTAAACTTCTCCACAACAGTATCTCAGACCTGCCTGGTGTGTTCCTTGGTCTTCATGATGCTCTCTGAGCTTTAAACAGAACCCTGAGACTATCACAGAGCAGGTGCATTTATACGGAGACTTGATTACACACAGGTGGGTTCTATTGATCATCATCAGTCATTCAGGACAACATTGGATCATTCAGAGATCCTCACTGAACTTCTGGAGTCAGTTTGCTGCACTGAAAGTAAAGGGGCCCAATAATATTGCACACCCCACTTTTCATTTTTTTATTTGTTAAAAAGTTTTGAAATATCCAATAAATTTCATTCCACTTCACGATTGTGTACCACTTGTTGTTGATTCTTGACAAAAAATTACAATTTTATATCTTTATGTTTGAAGCCTGAAATGTGGCTTTACTTTCACAAGGCACTGTAACTAGAGATTCACTGGGAACTGCATTTACCTTTCCCTCCACCTCTGAGACTCGGTGCAGCGGCGCCTCTCCTTTGGTTAGAAGGATGCGGGAGAGTGCCATGTTGGCATAGCAACTTGGGACGAAAAAATTAAGAGGGAATGGCGAGTGCGAAGCAAACCATGGTCTCGTCAGATTGGTGTAGTTCTCTGCATCCACCCAAAATGTGTGCAGCTGCAGGAAACAAAACATCATTCTCCACATGACTAATAATCACATGTTAGTTTCTGTCAGGAAAAGAGCAGAGATGATGTTACCAGAGCTGGTCGCAGTTTTTCTTCCAGCAGAGCAATGTAGGCCATTGTGTCTGCTCCTTGTCTTGCCGTGAGCTCATAGTCTGCATTGAATCTCTGGTTAGACAGGGGGAAATGACACATAGCATTGTAAATCTGTTATTGTTACATAATTTGGAGCATGCACCAAAAAATAACTCTTACCTGCTTCCTCATAAAGTTGAGAATCTGTGTAGGTTCTTGAACTAAAGTGTCTCCACAAAGCAACTCTGGGACACTTGCTGCTAACAAAATTAAGCAGATTCAGTAAAGGGGGGTAAAACTGATTTAACACATGCAGGTCTTTCCATGTACAACAGGATTTTGGGACCCATTAAGATGAACAACACATACATTTGTTATTATACTAAACTAGAGACGTGTATCAGAAAGCGGGTTACAGGCAAATTGAGTATGTGCAACATAAAATTGGAGGAATTAACTTTTCTTTTCACAAAATGAGGTAACTTAACATTGAGAAAGAGAGTTAAGTCAAGCCTGTTTCAGAAACAGGAGTAACTTCTACTCTGAGTCTGTTATCTTGCTAACCCACATAACCTGGTCAAGAAAAGATTTTGTTTCACATACCCCAAGTTTAGAAAATTAGGAAATCAATCTTAAAACATCCATTCTGGACACATCCTTTTATTGAGGAAGCTACACAGGTCATATTTGAGCTGCATCTGCATTGGGAAAGTATGCAAAGGACCCAAATGGATAGTTTAGCCGACCCCAATTCATTTTTTAAGGCGTTATGTCTACCACTTTTCTGCAGTTATATAACCTATGTATATACTGTAGTCTTATCCTTCCGTGGATCATTGCCATAGTGAATCATGTTAATGATGATTTGTTTTTATAGTCACAATTAATCAGAACCAGTTTACTCAGAGTTGACAGAACCAACTCTAACTAGAAATCAAAAAACTCAAGAGTTTCTCATCTCCAGGGCTTGTTGACCCAGGTTAGTTTTTTAACTCAGTTTAGTGAGCCTCCTCTTTGAAACAGGCCCCAGCTTGAAATGGGAACCCAGCTGTGACGTCCATGAATCTGCTGACCTTCTGACCAAAGTGAGTGTTAAAGTTTTCATTTTGATCTCAGCTATAAACCTGTAAATGTTTTAAGACTATCTTGCAGTAGTGATGCTACTGGATATATGACAGATATATATGCAGTATATACACTAACATAAAACACTATCTGTATCTCCAGGGCAACAGTTTTCCATGATTAACCCACCTGTTATAGTTTTCCATGTCCAGTCAATAGGAGAAACTGTGACTTTTGCTCCAGAAAACTTGGCATATGCCTGAAAAGTAACCCATATATATCAGTTAAGAAAATTATAACAGAATAAGTCAGAACATTTATAATTCAAATATCTACCAAGAAAATCAAGCAAATGATCCAAATGAAATGGTCTGCAGTACATAACTTTCAAGAGAATATTTCTAGATAACATTAGATCCACAAAGCAAGACTGTAGTAAATAAAAGGTACATCTTAAAAAATTTGAAGATCATGAAAAAGCTCAATATTTTTCTCACTCATTTCGGAAAGTGAAACCCAGGTCAGGCCTTTATACCTGAAAAGTTTCGATGATTGTGGCTTACAGATAAGGAAAACTAGAATATTGTGAAAAAGTTCAATATTGGAAAGTCATGGTGTCACACCCTAATAAGCTGATTAACTCTAAAAACCTGCAAAGGTTCCTCTGAGCAGTTACACGGTCAATACAGACCCAGACTGACCTCCACAACCATGGAGAAGACTACTGAGCTGACAGAAGGCAACCACTGATACCCTCCTACAAGGAGGCTAAGCCACAAAAGGTCAATGCTGAAGAAGCTGGTTGTTCAGAGTGCTGTATCCAAGAATATTCATAGAAAGTTGAGTGGAAGGAAAGGCGCAGCAGCAAAAGGGATAACTGCAGTCTTCAGGCAAAATCCATTCAAGAATTTGGGGGAGCTTCACCAGGAGTGAACTGAGGATGGAGTCGGCGCATCAAGGGTTGCTATGCACAGACAAATCCTAGACATAAGCTACAAATGTCACATTCCTGCTGTCAAGCCACTCCTGAAACAAAACATCAGAAACATCTAAACTTGGGCTGTGGAGAAAAGGAACTGGACTGTTGCTTAGTGGTCCTAAGTATTCTTTTCAGATCAAAGTAAATTTCACATATTATTTGAAAATTAAGGTCCCAGAGTCTGGAGGAAGAGTGGAGAGGCACAGAATCCACTTTGTTTAAAGTCCATTGTGAAGTTTTCACAATCAGTGATGTCCACAGTAAACACAATCACCAGGAAATTTTTAGAGCACTTCATGTTTCCTTCTGCTGACAAGCATTATGGAGATGCTGATTTAATTTCCCAGCAGGACTTGGCACCTGCCCACACTGCCAAAGGTACCAGATGCTGGTTCAATGGCATGGTGTTACTGTGCTTGACTGGCCAGGCAAACCTGCCTGATCTGAACCCCACAGAGAATCTATGGAGTATTGTCAGGAGGAGGATGAGATGCCAGACCCAACAACGCAACCTGGGCTCCCATCACACCTGAGCAGGGCCACAGGCTGATCACCTTCCATGCCACGCTGCATTGATGCAGTCATTCATGCAGAAGGAGCATCAATCACGTACTGAGTGCATTAAAAACAACACACTTTTCAGAAGCGTGACATTTCTGTTTGAAACATACTTTTTTTTCAAATTGATCTTTTGTAATAATCTAATTTTCAGAGACACTGAATTTTGGGATTTCATTATCTGTACGAAGCCACAATCATCAAACCCTCAAGAAATGAAGGCTTGAAATATTTCACTCTGTGTAAGGGATCTAAATAATATGAGTTTCACTGTCTGAAATAAGTGACAAAAAAATATTGAACTTTTTCATGATATTTTAATTTTGTGAGATGTACATGTAAACCAAAGTTTCTTAAATCTTTTAAAATAGCTACATGTATGATACAAAATACAACATTAAACCAATTCTGAACATATAGATTAAAACACTATGAATATATAACTACAATTAAAAGCTGCAAATAAACATACATAAAACAAAATAAACCATTTACTTAATGTTTCACTGGATACCATAAATGAAAATTTGACCAGAAAGGTAGTGTCACCTTGTGGCTAGAGTTTTTACTGCATTTGTTCGTTGATAATAACATGTTAAAGTGCAAACAAGTCCCAACAATTTCCCAACAAGATTATAAACTCGTTAAGGTCGGTGGATATTTGACGACAGATCCACGCACAAACCAGAACAGATAAAAATAGAGGCTTTAACAAACTGACCTTGAACTAAGACATTTTTGCTATGAGAAGGAGTGACTGCTGACAAGCAGCCACACGTGAAGGACAAATGTTTGCAGTCAACACAGTCTTTCCTCCGCAGCTCCAGCATAACACTTGAAATTCAACTCGAGTTTTCTTTTCTGTCCTGCAGATCAAGGGACTAACTCACCAAGAAAACTGCAGCAGCTAAGTTAGCATGGAAGCTAACAGGAGGAACAGGACAGGAGACACGAAGACAACCAGGCTTTTTAAAACCAGCCCTGGAACAAGTTATAGTTTTTCTAGCGAGACCACAAACTTACCAGGACTATGAGAGACTCTGTGTGAACCGAAGGCAAACCCCAGTCTCCTCCCCAGCATCTCAGCTCCATGGCAGCCGCCATGTTTTCATTCAGACAGGGAGCCGGTGACGTCACGTGGTACCTGTCATTGCAGAGCAAAGCTAAAGTCAAATCAATGAAGTATTAGTTTGATTATATTGATCATATTATTCGTCTTGAATACCAGTTTTTGTTATTATTTTATCGTTTTTTTTTTAAGGGAGAATAAGTGACTGAATTTACTTTTTAACAGAGAATGCTTCTTTTTTTTTTTTTAATATTCAGTGAACATCTACTCATCATCTGCCAGTTACCCATTATGTGAGTACACTGGGGGGGGGAAAGTAATACATTGCCCTGGCTCTGATCCTGTCTTGCTACTCTGACAGGATCCCGGAAGAAAGAAAAGTTCCTCAATTGACCACTTGGGGCTGGCCTTCACAACTGCTGACCCGGAAAATGGTCTTCATAGTTAGATTTACATCCATGATAACTGGTGTGTATGTGTGTGTCTGTAGCAAATTCATATAAAGCCACAAATGTATGGATAATTAGAGTAAGTTTTTTTGACAGCTGAATTGCAGGCTATGGTGTAACAGCTAGTTATCTTCACTTTAGTTACTTGGAGCTTAGTATTTGGTGAACTTGATGTCTAAACTATGAATAAAGGCACGAGTGAATATAATCACTCTTATTTTTAAGATAATTGGGCTTGTTGTACTCCTACTGCACCAACAGACCACCAAGGGCTAAACAGAATGTGTGAGTTGGGTGCAGTGTTTCATGAGCAGCAGCTGAAGACCGACACTGACTGATCCATCCTGACTGTGAAACATAGGACCGGTTCTATAACCTGGCTAGGGTCCCTAAAGGGACATGGGAGTTTGCCTAAGCAGTACACATGTGTTTTGTGGATTTGGAGAAGGCATTTGACTGTAACCCTCGGGGTATCCTCTGGGGAGCAGGGGATACTGGGTCCGTTGGTAAAAGTAGAGGAAAAAGGTGAGGCTCTCTGTTTACTTGTCAATTTACTTTCCAGCCCTCTCCAATGGCCATGAACTGTGGGTAGAATGAGATCATGGATACACGTGACTGAAATTAGTTTCTTATGCTGGATGGCTTTAGAGATAGGGTGAGAGCTTTAGTCAGTTGGGAGGTACTTGGAGGTACGCCATGCCTTCATTGTTGAGGCGGCTGACCTGAGCTGTGGATAAAAGGCATTGGCAGAAAAAGTCATCGGCACTTGAGTTCCTCAAAACTCTGGATGTTGTGGCACTGCCTCCAATGTCTATGCAGAATTACAAAGGCATGTCAGACAGAGGAGGTGTTTTTACCATTTCAAGAAAAAGGACCGGAGGATTTGTTCCAACTATAGGGGAATTAACACTCTTCAGTCTCCGTTGTAAGGTCTATGCAGGGGTCCTGGAGAAGAGAGTCAGATCAATCATCAAAGCTCTGATTCAGGAGAAACAATGCAGGGTCCGTCCTGGCCGTGGAACTCTGGACCAGCTCTGAGCTCTTGCTAGGATGCTGGAAAGGGGCTTGGGAGCTTGCACAACCAGTTCACATGTGCTTTGTGAACTTGGAGGAGACATTCAGCTGTTTCCCTTGGGGGACTTTGTGGGGAGTGCTCCAAGAGTATGGGTTACTGGGTCTGTTGTTGTGGGCTATTCAGTCTCTGTGGAAAAGGAGGGATGTATACACAGAGTGATAAACAACATATTATGTTCTAGTAGTGTGTTTATGGAAGCTGCTATATACAGTAAACTACAAGAAATTATGTTTACATGATTCACCTTTCTGGGACTGCAGAATTAATTTTTAGTTCTGTATTAATCAATAGGTAGAATCATTCAGTCATTCATTGAAAAAAATATCAGCAAATAATTTAAAATTAAAAGAATCATTGTCTCCACTGGTTATAAAGTCATTGCTTTTAGATGAAAAATGTATATAATGTTAAAATGTAAGATAATTGTAAGTTGGTTTGACAATCCCATTATGTTTTCTGCATTTACTGCCTTTAGCTTTAATTTAGTTAAGTACATTTTTGTGACATACTGACATAGTAATGTGTTCCAGCCAAAAGCAACATGGTCAAAAAGTCACTTCACTCTTTGTTTTCTGGTCTCACTCATCTTGAGCAAGCAGTATACAACAACCTGTCACGAAAGGAGCAATTATACACAGAATTACAACCAAAAGAGAGCAAGAGATCTAATATCATAAATTAACTTTTATTTTGTGTCATTTTACTTGCTTTCAGCAACAAAACCACAATGTCTGTAACAGAGCTGATAGACAGTTGAGGACTACCAGGTGTTTGTTCAGGGGCCAGACAGCCAGACTCAGGCGGATGTATGATGAAAATGAACTGAGAGATTGTAAATGTCTTTCTTTTGCTTTTACCGGCAGCTGAAATGTAGAGAAAACTTTAAGACATGTACCAGACATCCATCATTAAATGTTTCCAGGACTGAGAGCTGCACTGAGTCTCACTCTCTTTGTTCTTTCTTTTCCAAAACCTGCGCTGAATTTAAAAAAAAAAAAAGGTTTACAGTGGCATGTAGAACAAGTTTACTTAAATTCAGATCAAAACCATCTTCCAGAGATTTAAAGAGATAACAGTCTTTTTAATGATTAGCAATGAGGCCAAATCCACATTTATGAAAAAGATTCATGGTGTTTGCAAAAAAAAACAACAGTCAGCTGTCTTCTCTTGAGCATTTCAAGCATTTTTAAGATGGAATGGGGATGATTTACCAAATCTTTCTACTCTTTTACCATAAATCACAAAAATAAGATTCACAAGAGTTAAGTAATAACACCTGAACTTCATAGAAAACAGATTCACTAATTTAAAAAGAAATTCACATTTCGCTCATGCAGTGTATGTGAAAAAAGAGGTGTGATAATCTAATTTTTTTTTTTTTTTTAAAGAAAACTCCTAAACCCTGTTGTTAGTATCTAATAGTAACATATGATGTTCATAGTATACTTCAGCTTTGTCACTAAACATACTGACAGATTTTACAGTATATAAATATCAGAAAATAGTTAAATCAAATGGCAGTAAAAAAAAAAAAAAAAAAAAAAAAGCTGAAACAGTTCACTCACTCACTGTGCCACTAGCGAACTAGGACACTCCCTCCTGCTTCAAAAGCTGTGCTTGTGGACACAAAGCCACCTCACCTCCCTCACCTCTGCTGGGAGTTTAGTCTGTGACGGTCTTATTGATCTACTGGAAGAAAGTCCTTTATTGAAAAGCAAGGCTTCTCCTGAGGTTTGTCCTCTTCTGAAGTCCTGATGGTGGGTATGTGTGTCAGAGTTGCAGCTGTGTCTCTGGTGCTGCAGCAGCTGGTCCTCACGGTAACAGCTCAGGGTATTGGTAAGTACTGGCTTCTCATCATTCATGTCCGCATGGAAAACTTTATACAATACATTTTTATGTGTCTGTAGATGCGATGAATGATGAATAAGGTTTTCCCATTAACATAGTCCTCATATTCTTTTATCTAAACTCAAGCTACAAACAAGACAATAATCCTTCTGATTTGTTTGGCATTAAGTCTGTTTTTCTGTGGTTTGTAGAGTTTGATGTCCAAGATCTTTTATGTCCAGATCTGTATTCAAATTTTTCATAAAGAGTCCCGTGTATGTGTGTGCATGCGGGAGTGAGGCAGTGGGTTGTCTCCAGTGGAAAGAGTAAAACGTTCAATGCAGCTCCGTCTGCTACTCAGTAAAACACAGCAGGATGCTAACATGAATGTTCCTTTTACACAGATATATATGTGCACATGTGTAACAATATAAAGTGTCACACATAATAAACTATCACAGTGTAGTGACTCAGCAGCAGCCAGAACCACTTATAGTGTCTCGCATGGAGTACTTGTGTTTGTTGTGCTGAATAGTTCCAATTCCTTGCTCCTGTTGACTTCGAGCAGCAGAATCCAGTTCTCTAACAATCCTCTCCCGTGTTAGTCTACGACCTGCTGGTCTCTCCAGACTGCCTGCCAGACCTGCTGCAAGGAAGCCTAAAGAACAAAGGGCGAGATGAAGCATTCCTCCTCTTGTCCTTCAGGCTTCACAATAAGGCCCCCACATCTCTGTTCAGTGTCTTCAACCCCAAAGACAACACCAAGTATCTGGAGCTGAGTGTGCAAGCCAAACTGAGCAAATGTACGTTTTCATGACAACACATTATAGTGGCTGTGACAAAACATTTTGAACCTCTTTCAGCTGTCTTTGCTGTGTTTTCCATTCTGGCCTCTCTTTATTTCTAGTGATTGTTCGTTACCTGAAGCCCGACGGCAGATTTGGTACCACCAGTTTCAACCACCCATCCCTGGCAGACGGAGAAGACCACCATGTCATGCTGCATGCCAGCGGTCTACAGCGGGGCCCACCCCGCCTCAACATCTATGTGGACTGCAGGCTGGCACATACTTTGAACGATCTGCCAGCTGCGTTTGGGTCACTCCCACAGGGTCCCAACAAGGTGGCATTGAATACACTGCAGTCAAGTGGGCAGGTGAATGAAATTCAGATTTGAGATACTGGAGATACACTAAATAAAAACATGCCTTCGTTCAATAAAATGCCTGTTTTATCCTTTTTGTAAGGATGAACTGACAGACTTGAAATTGGTCATAGAGGACACCATTGACAATGTGGCCACGCTGCAGGACTGCAGTGCAGGACCGTCTCAATCTCTGCACCTGCTGGGTGAGAGCACTTGAAAAAGATCTGCATCACAATCTCATGAAACTATTCTAACTGAATCCAGATGTTGCGTATTGTGTATGTTGTGTATTGGATTTTTTCTGAGTGTGATCCTCGCAGGTATCCAGGGAGGCAGGGTTGTGCAAGATCAGACCACCATACTGGAGCTGAAGACCATGTTGGCTGAGATGAGGGAGCTGCTCCACAAGCAGGTCACCTGTTTGTTGTCTCAGTCTTTTGTGTCTGACATGCAGCGTGCAATTCTTGTATGAATGGAGAAAGAGAACTTAAAAAAGAAAAACTTACATAAAACAGGGGTGATGACAGAAAATAATAGGGATAAAATGGGGGAATAGTTTTTGGAGAATGTGTAGCCAAACATGTGGTGAGGACTGTGGTTGATGGTCAGATTTACTTTCTTCACAGTGAGGAAGAGACCATTTACAATTTTCTTTTCTTTAAAGATTGGTTTTATGTGAACTTTAGCATTTTGATCTGAAAAATGGAAATCCAGACTGTTCGGACCCTCTGATTACAGTTGAGCAATACTTCAGCAGATAGAAGTGCACAATTTCAGATGATCATTGAAAGTAATAATGCTACACTCATTTAAAAGTTCTTTAAAGCTTTATTTTGGTGTATACAAATTCACATTTACATGCTGCAATGTAATTGCAAAACAAGTATTTTTCTCATACTGTTCATTTCTGCTTCACTTCAAGCCACTTTATGACTAACATGCTCAGTTTTAGCAACTTCCTTTTTGAGGTTTCCCTCCCAGAAGTCCCACTGTGCTGTGCTCACATAGATCATCAGTCACAAACTGCAGAGTGTGAGGCAGCAGTTCATTTAGTGCTTTATTCATGCTCACTTACCTCCAGGCAGGCATGAGGCGACTCTGTTACATGGTGATGTAGATAAGAAACAGAAGAAAGCCTGGAGTAAAAACAGGATTTTTTAGTCGGTTGAGGAGCAGTGTCTCTTGTGGGAGAGAAAACTGTAATTTCCTTTCCCAAGAAAAGCTGCATAACTAAGTTTAATGCAGCATGACATTTTAAAAGGAAAAGATTCATTTGCAGATGAGGTCTCAGAAACTGAGTCTAAGGCAATGAGACACTATTTGAACAATGTCTTTTTACTTAAGAAAATGTAGCAAAATATCTACTTTGCAGAAAAACATTTGTATGTTTTCAAATACTAAGATTTACTACTACTAATAATAAGATTTTCTGTTATTGTCAAAAGATAAAATTCTCATTTGCCCAAAACTGGTTATTTCAAAAATGATAATGCAATTTTCTATGCCTTGTTTGTTTTGAATTTAGATTAAGGAGACCAATTTTCTGAGGAATACCATTGCAGAGTGTCTGGCCTGTGGTGAGCAGTATGGAAGTCAGTTGTTAAAAATTAGATCCTAAAGAAACATTTTAACTTTAACATGTGTATGCTTGTGCTCTAAGGACTTGGGGGAAGTCCTACCAACACAGATAACAATGCAGGCCCAGCTCCAAGCCCAGGGCAGGCTGTCCTGCAGCCTCAGCCCCTGAGTCAGTGCCCCCCAGGGACCTGTTTCAGACAGAACATGTGCATCCCTTCAGGAAATGGAGGCTTCCAATGTGCACCCTGTCCTGATGGATTCACAGGAGACGGAGTTCACTGCGACGATGTAGATGAGGTACAGATTGTATTGTATGCTTTATAATGTGCTGTAACTAATAAATCTAACTCCTTTTAAGCATTTGATGGTGAGCTTTTTTATTTCTATGTTTTAGTGTCAGTTTAATCCATGCTTCCCTGGTGTCCGCTGTGTGAACACTGCTCCTGGTTTTCGTTGTGAGAAATGTCCTCTGGGATACTCTGGACCAGAGATAAATGGAGTTGGAGTGTCTTATGCTAAATCACACAAACAGGTACATCTAATTATTTAGTAAAATTAATTCATTCTGTTTTATTCAGATATCCCTGCTGAGCTCGAGCTGTATGACAGCTTGCTTTACATTTGACTGTAAAATACTTTGGTATATAAAGGAGCTCATGGTCAGTTCAAGAACTGCAAGGTAGCCGTGGCTTCAAAATAAGCCCAAATCCACCACAGCGCTTGATCATTTCGATGAGGTGTGTTTGTTAATATGCTCTGTTTGGCTTTCATGGTACTGGCTGTTATGGCTAAATCCATTTTTGTCTCATCCGTCAAAGCAACATTGTTCCAGAATTCTTGTGGTTTGTTCAGATGTGACTTTGCAACATTGAGCCGTGCTGCCAGAGCGAAAAGATTTTCTCCTCAGAGCTCTTACAAACACGTCATACTTTTTTCCCACTGTGTCGTTATAATTGTAACATGCTGACTGAGGCCTGTAGTGTCTGAGATTTAAGTTTCAGGGTTTTTGTTATTTCTCTGAGCATTGCATGGTGTGACGTTGGGGAAACTTTGCTGGGACAGCCACTCCCAGGAAGATTGGAAGTTGTTTTAAATGTTTACCCTGATGAATAATCGTTCTCTCAGAAAAATGATGGACTCTAAATTGTTTATAAATGGCCTTATAAGTCTTTCCAAATCGATGGCCAGCAGCAAGTGCTTCTGTAAGATCATTGCGTGATTCTTTCGTCCTTGGCATTGTGTTAACATCTGATTGCTCCAAACTGCCAAAACGTCTGCTTTTACAGATGTTGTCCTACTTTCTGATGATCAGTTAATCAAGTGTATGTGAATAGCAGCGCCTGGCTGCTGTTTCTCCTCCTAGTTCTCATGGAAGTAGTCAGGGTCGTGACACAGTGTAATATGTCACATGTTGTTATCCATCTGAGTTTGTGTTGACCTCAATTTGACCTTTTTTCCCAAAATGAAAAAGTTAAGAATTGAAAGAGGGCATACTTTCTTTTTCATTTTGTTTTTCTTTGTGTTTGTTCTTTATATGCTGCTCTTCCCAGGTGTGTGAAGATTTAGATGAGTGTCTGGGCCCACTGGAGAATGGAGGCTGTACGCCCAACTCGCACTGCTACAACACGATAGTAAGATCACAGGAACCAGTATAATCATTTTCACTGGTCAAGGACTGTGATGTCTTACTCTGTGCTCTTGTCACCAGGGCTCCTTCCGCTGCGGCACTTGTAAAGCTGGCTTCACAGGTGACCAGGTAGGAGGCTGCCATGGCACCAGGCTTTGCCCCAATGGCCAGCCCAACCCTTGTGACATCAATGGCGAGTGCATTGTGGAAAGAGACGGCAGCATCAGTTGTGTGGTGAGAATTCACAACAGAAACACCAACAAGGATATAGAGACTTATTTTCATGTATGAGACATGACGGTACTGATGTTCTTCTTTTTCTCCTTCATTTGCGTTAATGCTAGTGTGGCATTGGTTGGGCTGGAAATGGGTATGTATGCGGGAAGGATACAGATATAGATGCATACCCTGACAGTAAGCTCCTGTGCAGAGACAGCACCTGTAAGAAGGTATTCATTTCTAAATCCCTTTCCTTGTCTGACATTTCGTCTCCACTTGTATTTAAAAGCCATTCCCTCTGTGTTTTCCTGTGTTGTCTCCAGGACAACTGCGTGTTTGTGCCCAACTCTGGCCAAGAGGATGCAGACAGGGACGGGATTGGTGATGCTTGCGATGATGATGCAGACAGTGACGGCATTATTAACATTGATGTAGGTGATTAAGATCTGATTTATGCATTTAATGAAGAGATCTGTGTCTTTGTCACTGAGCTCATGCACTATAAATCTCTTTGTCTATCCCAGGATAACTGCTGGCTTGTTCCTAATGTCAACCAGAGAAACAGCGATAAGGATCTCCATGGTGATGCCTGTGATAACTGCAGGACAGTTGAAAATCCCTCACAGAGGGATACAGACCAAGATGGTCTGGGAGACGAATGTGATGATGACATGGATGGGGATGGTAAGTAAAGCGTGCTCAATTTTACTGCAGTAAACAATTAGTGCCGTGAATTGTGTTACTTAGTGTTGCAACTGTTGTGCATCTGCTTTTTCCATCGTCACATTGTTAGCAGATGTAGTACGAGATCTCGAAAATGGCCTTTCAGTGTTTTTATTGCATGGATCTGATGCAATAAATTTAGGAACACATTGTGAAACTACGCATCTGAAAAAAGCATTGACAGTGTGTTTGTGAGTGTTCTCCAAACCGCAGCCTTCTGGATAGGACTGCTGAGACACAACCATCCCGTTAAAATGATGCAGACAGGGACCTTTTTATTGCCTTCAACACACGAGCAGTGCTTTATCTGCAAAACAATCCTCTTTTTTTTTTTTTTAAAAAAAAAGGATTGTTTTGCAGATAAAGCACTGCTCGTGTGTTGAAGGCAATAAAAAGGTCCCTGTCTGCATCATTTTTTCAATGTTTTCAATTAACATCCTCTACTTGTTAGATCACTGGCTTTAAAAAAAGACAACCCCTTTGTCATTATCAAAGGCTTTTTTAAACAGTATCAGAATGTTAGTATATTCATAGTGGTCTTAAATGTTGACTCAAAAATTTGTTGCACATGCTTTTCTTGAATGCTCATTTGGATGACCTTTTCTCTGTTTCAAATGGAAACGTCTTGCCTGTGTATCTTGCATGTTTCGACTCTGCTCAATGGCCACTATTTGTTTAGTTTGGCAGTGCTTGCGCTTTTCAATCGTTTGGTTATGTCTTTGACACTGAGGTTGAATTACTAAGCACTTGGTCATGTCTGTCTCCTCTCTTAAAGCATTTTTCCACAGTAAGCCTCTGCCAGGTGTCGAAGGCCACTGGAAACTATTTCACCTTCATTTTTAACAAACTCTGCCACCTGGTGATCCTTTTGACTTTGCTGTAGGCAGCAATCTTTTTTTCTTTCTTTCTTTTTTTTTTTTAAATCTCCCCGACAACCCTTTTACACACGACACAGAAATAAAAGCACTTCATTTTGTTCTAAGGCTTGAAAAATATTCTTGACAACTGCCAGCGAGTTCCCAACCCAGACCAGAGAGACAGAGACAACGACGGTGTGGGGGATGCCTGTGACAGCTGTCCTGACATGGCCAACCCCAATCAGGTGACAAAACTAACATCAGCCTGAAAAGGGTTTCTCTGCCTCCTTAACTTTTAACAGCAATGTCAGCTTTGTCTTCCTGCAGTCTGATTCAGATGATGACCTCGTCGGAGATACCTGTGATGACAACATAGACAGGTAAAAGATCGGTGGAAGGATTACGTGTACTCAAGTATCAGGGTTTGCTATCTGTTTTACCTGCCCTGCATTTTTTTTCTCAGTGATGGTGATGGGCACCAAAACACAAAAGACAACTGTCCCACCATCATCAACTCCTCTCAGCTGGACACTGACAAGGATGGAAAGGTTTTATCACTTTATTCACATTTACTTATTTGTGACATCATGTTGCATCTCATACATCCTTTCCACCTCTCCACACTTTCTCTTGGGCAGGGAGATGACTGTGATGATGATGATGATAATGATGGCATACTGGATGAACATGACAACTGCAGACTGGTTCCAAACCCAGACCAAAAGGACTCTGACAGTTTGTGTCTCTTTTGTTTTATGTTGTGTACGTCGGTGTGTATAGTGTGAGCTGGTTCTGTGTTTATTAAGCTGTATCACTGCATTCCAGGGGACAATGTCGGCGATGCATGCGAAGGAGATTTTGACAAAGACAACGTGATCGACATCATTGACCACTGTCCAGAGAATGCTGAGATCACATTGACAGACTTCAGAGCCTATCAGACTGTGGTGCTCGACCCAGAGGGGGATTCACAGATTGACCCCAACTGGGTGGTACTTAATCAGGTAAAAAAGTACACAAAGTTAAAGTTCTGTTTTTTCAGGCACTCTGTGAGAAGCATTTCTGATGCTGTCTTCACTGAGCATTTTTGTGTTATCAGTTGCCCTTTTTCTACATTATACTTGGTTTTAAAGTTCATATGATCACATTTACTCTATATCCTGCTGACAGGGCATGGAGATAGTGCAGACAATGAACTCTGACCCTGGCCTGGCTGTAGGTAAGCATAGGATACTTTCACTCTCTCATTTTCATCTGTTTTAAAATAACTGGGATTATTTCCCATTTTCATACATGCATCTCAAGTGAGTAACATTGTTCTTTGTATATTGTGTATATTTATAGGCTATACAGCGTTCAGTGGAGTTGACTTTGAGGGAACATTCCATGTAAACACAGTGACCGATGATGACTATGCTGGATTCATTTTTGGCTACCAGGACTCCTCCTCCTTCTATGTAGTGATGTGGAAACAGACAGAACAGACCTACTGGCAGGCTGCGCCCTTCAGAGCCGTTGCTGAGCCAGGAATACAACTCAAGGTGGAGGGAGAACTGTGTTTGTTGCCTTGATGCGTTTCCCGTCAGTTTTTCTCTCTATTGATCTTTACTGGCTCTTCATCAACAGGTGGTGAAGTCTAAGACAGGTCCTGGTGAGTATATGAGGAACTCTTTGTGGCACACAGGAAACACAACCGAGCAGGTGCGTCTCTTGTGGAAAGACCCCAGGAATGTTGGCTGGAAGGACAAGGTTTCCTACCGCTGGTTCCTTCAGCACAGACCACAGGTCGGATACATCAGGTACAAACATCACCACTGATGCACGTTTTCTACAGCCTTGTTGGGCATGAACAGGCTAACCAGATTCACCTCATGTATGAACCAGAGCTCGCTTTTATGAGGGTTCGAAGCTGGTGGCAGATACAGGGGTGATAATCGACACCAGTATGAGAGGTGGGCGACTGGGTGTGTTCTGCTTCTCTCAGGAAAATATCATCTGGTCCAATTTGAAGTACCGCTGCAACGGTGAGTGTCCGCCCTGTGGACTATGGTCCATTCACGCAAGCTGTAAATATGCTAGTGTCATTTTTTTCCCCCTTCATTCTCACAGATACTATTCCTGCTGATTACGAGGAGCTGACAAGAGTATAAATTGAATGCAAGTGGTCCTGAAATAAAGACAGAGGAATCAACGACTGGTTTGGAGATGGCATTTAGAAAAGTAAAACATTGCGCAAGTTGCACGTAAGTTTAGTGTAACTGATCCAAGTACGTGCTTTTAATGAATAATCAGCAGTTTATGTATAACTGTGCAATAGCAATTTAAATTTTATCCATGCTTTGACTATGAAATGACCCATCACTATTTTTAACATGCTGTACATATTAAGAACAATAAAATTCTGAGCAAAACTAAAATATTTAATATCTTTTTTTTTTTTAAACATTTATCTATTTGTATGGTTATATTAATAAGGACACCACTTGACCTTTCATGAATGTTTTATTGAAAGAATGTCAGATGTCAAATATGAACTTCATGTTATTTACTGTGTATCTTTGTGTTTTCATCATAAAATATGGTCAACTAATATTTCTGTAGGTCATGGTAATCTACAACGGCTCCTGTTACCTGGTCATATTTTTTCTTCTTTTCTTTGTTTGCATCAGCTACTGAGCACCATTACATTTTGATATTCACACAAATAATTAATATGCCGAAATGATTCTCAAAAGCATAAGCTGTGTAACAGATTTTGCTGGCATTTAAAGCAAAATTCAAATGAAAATGTCCACAGATGACAGCACTGTAGCAAAAATGTACACATAACTTATTAGAAAACATGTAAGGAAAGAAAATTAAAAAAAAAAAGAAAAGATGAATTGTGAAATAAACTGACCTTCATGTGCAATATTGAAATTTTATACATCAAAAACTCACAAAATTAAAGGTAAACAAGGTCTTAATTCACCAGTAAACTCAACAGCCAGTGTTGATTAACTCACTTATAAAAGCAGTCTTATCACGTTATTCTAACTACCATAACATGCAGACACAAGTAACAAAGATGTGGTAAAAAGCATTTATAGCGGTACAGAAAACAGCTGCTTTGTGTGTGTGTTTTGGCAATTATATAACATTCTTAGTTGTACATTTTACTGTAACAGACCAACGATGTGAGAAGTTTCTAGTTTTCTGATGTTCACCTTTGGCAAATGCTCCTTAATTTGAGTCACTGCAGCTCTTCCAGAGAGGTTGTCATTCTCACTTAAGGCGGGCTTATTTGACGATAGCCATCCCATACGGTGTTTTCAGCAAGTGCATAAATGACATGGATTTTTCTATGAAAAGATTTGGCTCAAAGGGAGCACCTACATTAGTAAAACGTGATCCTTATGAATCAAGCTGAAACTTCACAACACTGGGTTTCTAACTTTGAGAAGAGCTTGTTCTGCTGCATAGAAACCCTCTACAAAATATAATAAAGCATCAACATATACAGATTAAACGTGAGCCTGAGAAATGAGTTTTGAAGATAGACAGGGCCAAATCTAATTCAATTACAACTCATTCCTTCTTTGATTCACTTTTAAATAAATACAATTTTTCTGTAACATCTTTTGAAATAAATCTGTCCCACAACTTTTCTACAGCTTCGTGGTTCAACTGGCTGGCTTTAGTGTAAAAGAAAGAATCCTATATAACACATACAGAAAAATACACACACTTTCAAGTCTGAAACGTTCAGTGAGTCTGCTGGGGCCGAATGATTCCTAATGCAACTCAAATGTCATGATTCTTCATCTAATTTCAGACCTGTAAGTAATACAAAACTCCAGTCAGTGGTAGTAAAAGAATACAAAATTACCATTCAAAAAGTATTAACAGTTTAACTTTGTAAAACAAAGACACTAGCATATAAAACAAAAGGCAACAGATGATCCTCCATTCTGAATGCTGAGGGTAGTGTAGGGTTGTGTTTCAAGGGAAGAGGGGTGTGTACTGGTCCCTTTATCCAGCAGCAGAGCTGAGCTTGGCAGCATCCTATAGATCAGAATAGACTGAGCCTTTTAAAGAGTTGTATGATCTAGGCCTCAAAGCGCTTCGGGCACATCATAGGAGCGATCAGGGTCATCATGTAGAGGAAGAGACAGACCCAGCAGGAGGCCATCTTGATCCAGAACACTGACCAGCTACCATCCAACAGCTTTTCAATCTTATGGTCAGTATAGCTGCAAGACAGGCACAGAGTTCGAGAACTGAGAAAAGACACGCCGTCGGACTGATCTCTCATTCACCAATCAACTACTGAGCAGTCTTACCTCAGTCTAGATATCACTAATGACTAATGGCAACGGCAGTGCAAAAGACTGAGGAGCTCAGCTGACGTTTAAGAGAGCATTTGTAAAATGGATGAAACATCTCAGAGACAGCCCCATTAAATACAGAGAAATGTAAAACATGAGCAAACGCAGAAGCTTTCTTTCTGTGGTGTTGGTAGATGAGCAAGAGTTTTAAATCTTAACATGCCTTTTTTAAAAATCTGGTGGAATATATATTGAATAAACAAATCAGAGATGCATGTTTTTAACCTTCCAGTGGATTTAATTTTTTTTTTTTTTTTTCTGTTTCAGCCTTACTATCAGCCTTCCTACGATGTTATCTTGATTTGTTGTGATTCTTTCTCAAAGCCATAAGTATCACTTACTGGAACCAGTTGGTGATGGTCATCATGACATAAAGAGAGCCCAGGAAGAAGACGAAGTGGAAAAATGAATAGCTGTAGATGGTTGCCTCTCTTTCGTCATACATCACGCTCTGGCCATAGTCACTCTTTTCCTCATCATAGTCGTCTGAAATAACACACATTAAAATAATGCAGAGAGGGTGTGGGTAAGTGTCACGTGTAACATGTGAGAAAGTCTGATGGACCTTGTGAGTAGAAAATGTTCTCTTTCTCAGGCTTGTCATGTTTTCTAAAATAAAGTATATTTACGTTAAAGTTCCAGCAGGTGGCAGTCTGATCCTACACATGTATCTGTTTCACTCTGATCCTGCTTTACTGTCACACTAACCTCTTAGTAACAGTGACATCATCTTTGTTTGCTGACCAATGCTTTCTCGCCATCCTCAATCTGGCTGAGGAATAGCAATAAGTATACTCCAGGGTGTGCATGCACACTGGCTACAGGGAGTGTAAGGTAAAGCCGCTGTTGCAGGGAAAATTACTCCACTTTCCTTACCCGTGTCATCACCACAGCAGAAACAGCAGCGCGCTCTCTACGAAGTAAAGAAAACATACAGTTGGTCTCTGAGCTGGATGTACATAATTGAAAAACATGCACAAATAAGAAAACTAGTGACATCTAAAATCGGGAGTGCATGGAGAGTGAGATTCCCGTTGGTATGTTTTGTTTTGTTTTGTTTTTTGGCAGGAATGTATAATTCACTACCCACACCCAGTGAGGTCTGAATATTTGTGCATTTACCTCAGTCTCTGGCTCCCCGATCTTATACACTCTGAGTGCTGCAGAGCTTCGCCTTGTAGTGGAGGTCAAGCTAGAGGAAGGACGAGGAATACAGGAAGACAGATGAAAGGAGAGAAAGATTTTTATTCTGTCGTTTTATTCCACAACAATTTGCAGTTTTAGACTGCTGCAGAGTCTAATTTCCCCCCTCTTCAAGAGACAGGATGCCTCCACTTGATGGGAAGCACATGTGAACAAAAGCAAAAGACCACCATTCTTGTCTCTCACAGCCTTGGCTCAACTGCAGCCAATCATATGATGCCTTTTTAGAGCCACAGCCAATCGAAACATTGTTGTCTTTGTTGCTATATTATCCCATGTTGCTGTCAGTGTAACTGCTGTTAATGGGTTTGGAGCTGGAGGCTGTCTCTCTGTAATCTCTCTCCTTTTTTAACTCAATTAAAATGACATTCAAAAGAGAGAGATTGTAGATGAATAGGAATTTTGGAATGTTTTTTTGTAAATAAAAAAGAAGAAGAAACATGATTTCTTTGATGACTACATTTTAAAGCATTCAGAGATAAATAGTTTTGCAGCTCATGTTAACATTTGGATTCATTTTAATCGTTAGCGTGAGATTCTATCAAATGACATTTAACTAAGTTTCACCAAGTCTTCTTTAAATTAAGTTTATTTACTTTAGATAACTAATAACTGTTGGCTGCTTTGTTGAGGTTAGTTGAAAGTGAAGAATGGATTTTAGGTTGATAGTTAAAGTTGGAATTATGCATTTAGTTGTGATACTTAAAGTTATTGTAAAAGGCTAAGGAGTGCATTTTTTGTGTTTGTGTGTGCATGTCTCACCAGGAGTAAAGTATGAGGCCAAACATGATAACGGCTCCCAAAGCAGTGACAATCTTCTTATCACTCTCTGTCCCAGAGTTGAGGGGGAACGCACATATGGTAGTGTTCACACCATCTAGCTCCAAAACTAAAAAAAATGTGAAGATACAGGTGACTGATGCGAAAGAAGAAGTGAACAAGTATTGTAAGGAGAAAGAAAATTGAAAGCATATTTGTGTGTACCTTATTTCAATTTCAAGATGTGGAGAAAGCAAGAAAAATAAAAAAGGAAATGAAAAGAACAACATGCAGCAAGTTCCAAAGCACCAGTCCTCCCAAGAGTGTCTAATGTGCTAAGTGGAAGCGACGAGCTGACGTCAAATATTTATAATTAGGTCCTCCTTTCACATTTAAGCATATAATATTACTTTGATTACTACTCTGGAAGTAGAAATTTGCAAACAAATGTATCCTTTTTGATTTAATCTAATACTCAAAACCATTTGATTAAAGCCAGGCTAGAGCATGGAAACAATGAGGAGGAGGATGTTCTTTGTACGACACTGCCCTTCTCAAAATAATATTCTAAACACTAGAGTTTATTTGTTTTAAACTAACTGTGCAGTCTAACTGTGTAGCTGACAAATAGCCAGCCTAGTATTCTCCATTCATCATGAAAGTGGGTGAAGATGATCCCCCCTGGATGCCAGGGTTCGGAGCTTATACAGCCAACACACAATTAGATGAAGAAGAACTGCATTCATTAGGTGTTGTAGGATTACACATATACTCACAAAATGCATAATAGAAAATGTATTTAGAAATAAAAAATTAATTAAAATTGCCATGTAATAATGAATAAATCTAAATCGTAACAGTGCTCCCACAGCCTTGCACTGTCAGCACTGGGGATGATGGGTACATTTCATTTCATCTATTTCTCTTCTTAGTCTAATGCAAACATCAATCTTAAAGAGGGTAAGTATGAACTCGGGTGATACACATTTTTTTCCATTGCTTATTGGTCTATCTTTAAGCCAACAAACTTAAGCCTTTTTTTGCATGTGTGGGAAAACTAAAACAAAAAAGAAAAACAAAACATTTTCCTACAGTTTTGAAGCCTTAATACTTTTAAGGCTGGATGGCTTTTTTTAATGTTACTCAGATTTTAATGTTCAAACTTAGCAAGGCCTTTATGCATGTTCATGTTTCTTAATTAGCTTTGACAAAGCAGCTTATGACAGAACTAATATAAATTCATTGTCTTTTTCCGAGCTTTTATACATTTTTCCAAAGGTCAATATTTTTTTTTTTTTTTTTAGAGACCCACACAGAGGCATCCAAACGTGCGTGCATGTGGAGCTACCCTGCCATGGTTGATGCTTGGCAATCTTAGGACACTACAACCAAACATTACACTGATGTACTGATGTACAAATATAGTATACAGCATATGTATGCTCATGATCATTCCATTTCTCACCATAAAAACAGTACCAGTGCAGGCAGGGTGAAATTTGACTAATTTAGGTTTTGATGTTACTCAACATAAATGACATTTGTAGATCAAAACCAATATTCATTAATAGCTGTGACTGTTGGTATCTGCTCTTACTCACTTTCTTTTGGTTTGCTGGAGAAGGCTGAGAAGGTGAGGTACATGACGTACAAACTGATGACTCCTGGCTGCAACAGACCAGATTTGGGCTGTACTGCAGGGACACAAAGAGAAGTTTTAATAGAATTTATATATTTACCAAGATTTCCGAGATTCTCTCATATGCCTTGCCATTGCTTAATTTCTCTAAACTACATTTCTATCAATAGTATCCAAACACAGATGATTGAATCTCTGTGTGTAACACTGTCAACTTAGATAAAACACTTGTATTGGTACTTACATTTCTGTATGTAAGGAGAGATGGCCAGCAAGGAGACAATGAGGCAGAGACTGCCGTTGATGCCCAGGAAAGTCTTGTTGAGTAAACAAGCCTCAGGATGGGTGTAGTACACTATCATGAGGACCAGAGCTACCACGGCAAAACTCAACAAAGTCAGAGTCACAAAGGCCAAAGCTGCGTACCAGAGACGATTATGTTCAACTCCTGAACTCCTGCAGACAGAAAGAGGGAGGGGGAGCAGAAACAAAAAAAATAGACAGTAGAAAGGAAAATTGAAAAACAATGAACTGGAGAAAAGCAAAATTTAACGAGCAAAAAATATTTCAACAGGGGCAACAAAGTAAAGGAAACTGACACGGGAGAGATCGACCTAAAGAAAAATATACATTTAAAGAAAGAGAGAGAGTGTCAGGCTGGGTGAGATACATTTTTCATCCTGATGAGAAAAAAGGACAGGTTTACAGCTGCTTAAGCGTTTAGTTAAGTTTTTAATTCAGTACAGGGGGTCCAAGTGCGCATGCTAATTCAGAGAGAGGCTCAAACATACCACATGAGTCACCAAAGTTTCTCTTACAGTGTGTATGTGCAAGAAAAGGCAAACTCCTGAACAACTCCCATACTGTGAATCTATTGAGCCATTTCCTGCTAAGCCGGCCCCCCCACTCACAGAAATAAAAAGCTGCATGACACCCTTACCCTTTCTACAGTTTTTTTCACCCAAATATCCCCACAGAGGATTCCATCCCACTGAGTTTCTCTACAACAAATAAAGCACTCTACTAATCTTATTTAAATGACGTCCACAGAGTGAGCCAATAGGTTCCCGGGACAAAAGAGAAAGGGGAAAAGAGAAGGCATGCGGCTCTCACCAATTTGTGTTCCATCTGTGAGCAAACTCCACCAACAGCATGAGCTGGATAAGCAGAAAAACGAATCCGCCTGCGGCTCCAATGTAGCGCCACACTATGGTTTGAACAGAGAGGAGATCATGCAAAAGTTGATTCTTTAAATTAATACAGTGGAGCTTTATTCATTCATTTTACTGGGAGAATCTAATTTGCATAATTTGATGCTATCTGTTTATTCTCTTTATTATTTTATAGAAACTGAATAGGAGCTTAAGAGTGCTGTTCCTCTGGAAGTGAACGTCCTGTTTTTACCTTCCAAAAACGTATCTTCCCCAGGAATGAAGAATGCTCCAGCACAACATGACGCCAGCAGAATAAACTTTGGAAACCAGAATCTGACATTTGAGGGAGTTTAAAAAAAGAAAGAAAAAAAGGACAATACAAAAGAGGTCAAAACTCAGCATCAACACTTTTGCCATGTTCTTATATAGAGTTTGTAGAGAATCCAAAAGCATAATAGAAAAAAATAATATGGTAAATATAATAGGCATATTATGATTTAGTGATTGACACAGCAAATACATAGATTTTTATTTATTCAGTTATTGTTAGTAACTAAGACCTCACAGAAAGATGCTACCCAAAAACATGAGACAGTCTGAAAAGATTATCTGATGTTTTTGTTTCTTTAATTTTGCTTGCTTGACATATACTTCTATTGTCTCAAGCTTGTTTGCTTTTGTTTTGTTTTTCTTAAAGCAAAAACTACCTGGAGCTCAGGGCTTCTCTTAAACTTTACAGATAATTACAAAGTATTTAACAGACAGAAAAAAACAGAATTTCTTCATACCCATTATGTATGGCTGCCCTGCAGCCTCTGCTGTTGTTGATTTGTATGGTGAAGATAGCGAAGAACAGGAAGAAGCAGGCCATTCCAAAGCACATCTTGTAGACCGCAGCATATCCGACCAGAGTTTCACAGTTTTCCCCTGCATTCACTTTCTTACACAGTTCATTGTAGAAGGGTATCTGATGGGCAAAACCATAAACCCAAAAATCCAAGATCAGATCATTATGGTGTTAAAACCCTTCTTCTGCTCATGTTTGTCTAGTGCGTGGCCTCTGTAAAAGAGCCCAATAGTGTCTATTCTCTGTGTCATGCCTCTAAAGGAACAGAAAGAGAGAACAGGCGGCAACAAAAAAACTCTCTCTCTCTCCGTGGAGCCCTCTTTCATACTTCATTCTCTACAGCCTGTTAGAGGGGCCTTACAACTCGCTGTCAGTGTACGCAAACAAAGGATGCAGATGAATAAATTAACTGCCTTTTGTTAACAAGTCAGTAAATGTGAAGAAGGAAAAGAGGCAGCATTAACAACAGCGGAAAAGAGGAAGTTTTCTTTTATTAATAAATCCGGAGAAACTCTTTTTAGTAACTAATAATGCATAACTGCATATAGCATTAAAAAAAAGAGGGGAAACAACGGTTTAAGTAACACAGATACATTTGCTGTAGCCTTCAACAGAAAACCGTACTTCAGTTGCTAAGTGGCAATAAGCAGAGATGCCGTATGAATCTAATAACCATTGAATGGGAAGTTAAAATATCTGTTGCTTTTCCACACACACAAAATATGTGTCATCATATGTCAGTCATCTGGTAAAGACAGATGACAAAACAAAATCATTCTGCAGGAGAACTACAAATCTTTATAAGATACATTGCTTAACTTAGATTCAATAATTACTGGCAGAATACGTTAGTGGATTGAGTTGTCATCTCCTCGGTGGGTAGCACAGTTCAGAGCCAAATCACAACATAAACCAAAAAGTCAATTTTGGAGCTTTTATCTCATGTTGAAGAGGATATTAGCATGTCCATGGTGTTGTGATTAAGAGGGAAAGGGGCCGGCTGTTTCAGACTGCTGTAAATCTCTTGAGAAAGCCCAGTTCTCTCATAGGGACAATAGCTGCTCTCTTAGCTGGGACTTCCCACTGCGCTCAGTATGTGACTGACAGTGTGAGTACATCTGTATGAATGTCAGAGGCCATTTTGCGTCTGGATGGGTCTTTTACAGGGTTCTCATAAGGAGATACACACGAGGGAATAGTTTGAACCCTGTACTGCAGACACTGGAAGAGGAAAAGGACTATACAGCAAAAGGAGATTGGTATGCAAATACTGATACCAAATAGCTTTTTCATTTGAAAAAGCTTGGTCATTGCCATGGCAACATTCATGGCTGACAATTTTTTCCTCACATTTAGAAACACCATGTAAATTGTGTATCACAGCATTATGCTTGAACTCAGTTATATAAGATCTCGGTCAGGCTCAACCAGATGACAATGATAACAATACACATTGCTGACATTCCAGTTTAAAAGGAAATTTCTTGGAATCAACTTTGATCAAATCTAATTTAGTTTCTCAGACACAAACACAAAATTACTGTGTAGTTTGTTAATTCAAAAAAGTTCAAACAAGGATAAAAAGTATCAAGGATACAAAAGATGAAAAGACTGAGCAGGAGACTGGGTGTATCACCTCCTGACTTTAAGGGCAAGATACTTCAGCTAAAACTACAATTTACCAACTCTGGCCTTATTTCATAAATGTATACATGGATAACTGTGGGAGATTTGTTTTGCTGACAGCAATTACATAATCATCTGAGGTCTTGTAAAAACTTTGGATTCGTTCTGTGTGGGATTAAATAAAAGTTATCTTAAACACCATGTAAACTATTTTCGTGTCTGTGTGTGTGAGATTGTATTTCCTTGCAGTCCAAACATTTTCTGAATTGGGATTGTATGTACTCACATTTTCTTTCATTGCCTCTTCCACAGTGGGGGACATCATGATGGCACAGATGATGGTGACCAACAGGAAAAACAAGGCATACATATCCTGGTCGCTTTTGACTGCCTAATCGATGGGCAACAGTTACAGCAGCATGCGCAGGCTGCTGAGCCACAGCAGCAGGCCAACTGTACACAAGGAAATGGAAAAGAAATAGAGATGGAAAACTTAATCATTCTGCTATCAAACTTTCCACACCATCTGACATAGACATCAGGCATTTAAAGCCAACCGATTTATGGATGGATCAGGGTTTAAGAAAGAACAAATTCCCTGAAACAAGTAAGGATTTGAACAACAGTGGTTTTGGCCACAAAACTTTTAACAAATTTTGTTTAGGAATAGTGACAATAGGAGAAGAGCTGTATGTATAGAAATACACTGGGTATCACCGTTTTTCTTTGTTAAAAAGAAATCAATCCACACATACAAAGAAACTAAACCATAGATGTCTATAAATTATGTCTAATAATGTGAAATGACACAGGGAGAGAAAGCACTGAACACATGAAGAAAGGGAGGATCAAAAAGACTTCAAAAAAAGAGAAGTTGTCCAAGGAAGGCGAAAATGCCAAAAAGATAACAGCCAAGGCAGCTGAAATTATTGCTGTGGATGTGGATGACCAGCTGTTATCTGTGGTGCACACGTACACACATTTAAACCTGATAACAGACAGGTGCCTTACACTTTGATTTAGGTTTACATTTTATGCTTGATTGATGTTCGTCAAATAACATGGAGATATTTCTTTTTCAAGTTAAGCTTCAACACCACTTTTAAGCGGGAACTGAGACTTGAGTTGTTAATTTTGATGTTAGACTAGTGGTTTATTTTCTGCACTGAACTAAAATGGGATTTTTTCCAGTTTATGTTTGAATATGAAGCTACTTCTTAGAAGTGAAGTTAAGTAATCTACTTTTACTTCTTCAAAAAGTATCATTAAGGTTTCATATTTTGGAGATGGAGATTCCATTTCAGTTCCCAATATTCTATGAGAAAACCTGCCAAGTTTTATTTATTTTAACAGACAAGTTCCTGTGATGTAACGACTTTTCATCAAAATATGGTGCATGAACAACCCCCGGGGGACAAAACCTTCTATCTTTGCTTTGATAAGCACTTATGACACAGTCGTTTCAAAAACTGGGTGAAGGTCATTGTCCGAACGTCTTTTGTGCTACACTGTTGTGTATTATCTTAAACTTTACAGAGGTTCATCTTTCACGTTCCATTTTTTTTTTTTTTTTAGAATTCAAAAATTATGACAGCTGTCCAAACACGGGAAAACCTGCCAAAAGAAACACTGCTTCATTTAAAGAAACTGCTCTGCTTAATCATGGTTTAGTCACAAGGGACAGATCCCTTTTATTTCTTCACAGAATGAACTTTCGGTTACTAGACAATGAAGTCTGACAACACACACTTGGGCATGGAGGTCTACATCATATTCGGTCAGGATATTATAAAGGAGGAAGATAAATACATATAAACAAGCCCTGTGATCTATTTAAGAAAGAAGAGGCTCTATAATTATTCACAGAGCCTTTCTGGAGCCACTCCACCCCTCTTACTCCACACACCACAACACTGGTGTTGTGAGAATCTGTGTAGCTAAGGCATGGTGGCTACATTGATGCGCTACTTTCATTCACAGGCTTTACTTATGGATTGAAACACTAACACTAACTAAGTTCAAATAGAGATTAAATGTAAAAAGGCCAGAGTGCAAACAGCTGAGCTACAGGAAACCATAGTGTGTTGGTACTGACATTTTTATACTCTGTGAAAGGAAGAAAATTATGGATGAATCAGTAATGACTGCCAACAAGCGTTAACACATAAACTGGATGGATTCAAGGCAATGGACTTGATGATTTCTATAAACTATGTAAAGTGATGTTATTAGTTTTTGCTTTTCACTTTAGTGTCAGCCTTTTTGAGATACACAAATGTGTCACTGTTTCTTGCCTCCTTATTCTCTCATTTCCATGGCATGGCACACTCGTGCATTTATTTGAACACTTTCTGCTGTATACAACAAATTCTGTTCTTTAACTTTGCACAAAACGTCTAATATACATTTCAGGTAGCTATCATATATTGTTTATTTTTGTGGATCATTGTTGTTTTTATATCTAGAGTGCAAACTTTAGCTCCTTACACAACCTTTTCAAGATTGGACTGTTGTGCCTATAATTCACCTCGTTTGTGAATGAACCTGAGGAGGAATCGTGGGGTTTTTTCAATGAACCTCTGTTCCACCTTGAGAGGTTGTACTAAAGAAGCTCATGAGTGCAAAAATGAGCTGTTATCTTATTAACGGTTCTGTCACTTAGATTAGAACACATTTACCATACCTCAGTCACCAGAAACAAGCTATTTTAGCTTAATTCAACTTGTGCTAATTTATGATACTAACTAATGTTACCTTACATTCATTCTGACTGAATCCATCCATCCATCCTTGTTTCAGCTGTTATTAGCAAAATGAAATCCGAAATTAGTGCTGTTAACATCTGAAATGAGGACTGCCAGCTCTTATTTTGCCATTACTGTTCCCAAATGGATTCAGACTTTTATTTCTTCTGCTGCGAGGCAACAACAAGAATTTTCCCATGGGGATCAATAAAGTAATTCTGATTCTGATAGCGATGTGACTCAAACCCCATTATTGTTTGTATGTCTGGAAAGCTTCTGTGGTGGCATCACGTACAGCTCAGCGAGTATGCATACAGTGCCTTTCAAAAGTATTCGGCCCCCTTGAACTTTTTAACCTTTCAAGGGGGCTGAATACTTTCACAAGGCAAAAGGTGTTTTACTTATTCCCCATTCCCCTTAAAAGCCCAGCAGGGTCAACTACTGAACAGATTAACAGAGGCTGTACTGCGGATTATGATGTATAAAGGGGAAGAAATCACACTCATCTGGGGCTTTGCAGATATGTACCTTTTCATGTCTTCCCCACACTAGCGGTCATTCCAGGCAAGTAGACAGGATCACCAGTCGTGTAGCTGTCAGTGCGGTCTTTACATTGTGGAAATGATGACAACAAAGCCTGAAATTTCTTGTGAAGTTCAGCACGTCGACATTCTTCCTCATTTTGTCCTTCCTCTCACGTTGAATCATTGATTTAAATCTTCTCTTTGCCTTTTGCCCACTGCTTTGCTTTAGAACTGTGTGATTTATACTCTGCAAGATCACAGTAGTTCACCATGGTTGTTTAAAGGTAGAAGATTATGTAAAATGAACACTTGTACCACTTGTTTTGGCTTGTTGCTTTCTTTACTGGAAATGGTCTTGTCTGCAAAAAGCCCCAAGTGCAGTGCGTTACTGGCACCTAGCAGATATAATTAGCATCATTTCATGGTACTCGGGCAGTCTCTATTGCTGAAAAGATAAAATCAGTGTTGCATCTCAATTAAATTTGCCAGACAAAATAAGTTTATAAATGCACTGAGTAACTTTTAAAGATGATGGTTTGCTGAATTTCTGTCAGTATTTGACAAGCTGGCATTTATTCAACAACACGAGCTTCAAATTTGGTTACAGTGTAAGACATCAACACTCAGTACTTCTTTGTCAAGACATTTCAACACTGTTTCTGTATGATTTGATCTGGAATATGATGAAGAAAAGAAAAAGTGAAGGACAGCATGGATTATGAATTTTTCAAAACTACTATGGTGAATAAAAGAGAGCCATTTTTATATAACAATGTACTAAAATGACAAATGTTATTTTAGCATATCTATTTCTTTTGCAAAGGAGCTGTTATGACAATATCAAAATACCTTCAAATATTATTTGGATTTGAGTGACAGGTTTTAGTTCTGATGCAAGTCGATCAGCCACTGAGCTCTGAACACACATTCATTTTAAGGTGATGGCACCGCACAATGATGATTTGTCGCTGTGCCAAGCACAGCGCATGTACAGTGCAACATTGAGCTCAGCTTCTGTCAAAGTTCAACTGTGCACAGTGGAAAAATACTCAAGTTGCCAATCGACAGGACGCATCCATCCAGCCACAAAAGACGAGATGGAGCAAAAGCTGATATTCTCCTTGTCCCCACGGCGCAGTTCTGATGTGCTCTGCATCACGGACTGACACATTTAGGGCACTCTTCTTCTCACTGACCGAGTTAGTGTCAGTGCTTGTTTTTTTGGCCATATGGCATATATATCTTCCTTGCTGGCATCAGTGACACTGCGTGCAAACTGGGTGTTCCCACTAAAATGACAAGCCTTAAATTTCGGATAGGGTAATTCTTTTTAAAAAATCTAATTTTACATTGTGTTTTGCTCTGTACTCCTTAACTTTGCCAGCCAGTGTACTGAACCCACCAGTGAGCACAGCACATGTCCCTTTGTCACCATTTGACTACACACAAGTAAGCAGGATTCGCTGTGTTGTGGCCCAGCTGTTTCCTTTGTCTCTGCTGCACCCAAATGTCTCTCAACTGACAATTAATTTACCACAAGAGGCTGAAAGTAAGTAGAGGAAAAAAAAAAACAGAACAATCTGAATTGTGAGGGTGCTAGGATTTCATTAGTTAGGCAGTGTCACTAGGGACTGCACACACAGTGAGGGGGCCCAACAGGAAACGCTGAAGCAGAACTCACACAGCGAGGGAGAGCCTGGAAAAGCCAGATTCTTGAGGAATTCACACAAACAAACACACACACAGAAACTAAAAGATGTCCATGGTAACCAACGCCTGACCCTACCCACTTGATAGGCCCTCTTGCATCGCTTGCCTGCCCTACCAGCATGATGACAGGTGGTTGTAGTGTCTACAGTTTAGACCCCAACATAAACGTTAACAGTATCCTTTCAACACATGTTATCATACTACATTCTTCTATTTCAGAGAATCATTCCAAGTTTAACATATCACTTTATGTACAAGTCAAGAGTTAACCCAGACTCTAACAATCTCCAGTGGACACACCAAACCTAACAACACTGTGACTGTGAACTCGTACAAGCTGAGAGGGGAAGAGAGACACTTGTGTCTCTGTTTCACCCTGAAGCTATTTCCCCTCTCTTCATCTCAAATGCTCCCTGTCCTGTTACTTAGAGACTGATTGTTATCATGTCATCTTTTTTCTTTGTATGTTTCTTCCCTTCAACCTTTCTTTGTTTTTTTCAATTCTTTTTTTTTTTTTTACCCTTTTTGGCACTCTTCCCACTGTTTAGCAACCTTTTAGCTATCCTAGATACAAGCAGAAATATAACGTAATCCTTTCTTGCAAAAAGTACAAAGATACAGCAATGGAGACAACACAGAGGCTGCAACAGTAGGCTGCAGATTCTGATTGCATTATTGTCATCAAAAAAGTAGTGATGAAAAGGACTGATGTTTTGACATGCAGAAAGTTGAAATGGCTACCTCAGTCAAAGACAACTTTGTAGAAACTCTGGGGCATGTCGAAATGCAGACAACTGCTTATGCAGCTCAAACATGGACATTGCAGAAACAGAGCATCCTTACAGCAAGAGAATCATAGGGTCACATGCAGAATGATTAAAGGGAAATCAACCTGCTTAGAAAAAAATGCCAACATAAGTAAGAAAATGATAATCTGACTAAATCTGTGTCAGATATGAAAGCAGGATGTATCTGTTGGTCATCACAGGCACATGTTTATCAGAAGTAAAAGAAGGAACCGAAACATACCGAACACAAAACATTTTTCACACACACAAAAAAACCAAACACTTAACCATGACCTACAACTGATCTAATACACACACGTTATTATCGCTTTAATAAATTAATGTGTTAGCACTGACATCGCGGCTCATGTGCTTTTGTTTTGAAAAGTCTGTTACTGGCTGCTGCGGAGCCAGAATTAGCAGGTAAACATGCAGAAAAGCTAAAACAGACATGGAGAGCGGTAAAAATCTGTGTACTTTGCAGTTCGGGTCGCAACTCAGGTAGAAATATTAACAATTCTGTCTGAAAAAAATTCTGGACTACAGCAAAACTTTTAAATCCCTTTGTTCAAGACGATCGCATCATTCCTCCGTTTTACATCAGATCTGCTCCATGTGTTCACTGTCATGCTTTTCTCCTACTGGTTACTTCAGTGCAGCACCATCTAATAATGACAGTCTTGTCCTCGATTATAAAACCACCATTTTTGAAAATATGACTTCCAGATTAAAATATCATCCTATACTCTGGACAATACAGTAGTCTGATCAAGGACTTATTCAACAACGGATGGGTATCCTGCAATGCTCGGAAATGAGCATCAGAAGATTCTGTGCTCGTCATGATTTGAGAGGAAGATGCAGAGCTGGAGAGCGCTTTGGTTCCATCTATATACGAGCTGAGTTTTCATTCAGATTTTCACAATATTGCAAATATTATAGTATGTGATTCCAGCGCCGCCATGCTACCTGAACTGCTGTGCACAAAGCCATTTCAGGGTCATATAAACCCGACAATTTAAATATTAAAAACAAATTCAGTCCTGTGGCCCGTTTTTTCATTTTGTATTTTTGATCCAAGTCTATAAAACAAGCATTTTTTTTGTTTTTTTTTTTGTGTTAGATTAAAAATGAAAAACAAAATGTCACTTTTTAATCTTTTTAATTTTAATTGACAATTGAAAATGGAAAGAACAAATGATACACAGATTGATAAAGTTACATAACTTTCACACAGACATTTTCATTTTAAAGTTCTCCAGAGGAGACGGAGGATTTGACAGAAACAAGGTTATTTGTAACCAACTGCAAAGTTGAACTCCTGTTAAAAGTTTCTGCTGTTACCTCAGAAGTTACCTGTTTTAATGTTATGATTGTGGCTCAGGATGTGGTTGATTTTCATAAAAAAAACCAGGATCTCATTAATGCCCTGGCAGTGCCAATAAGCTTTGTTTTATTTGACATTTTTTAAGATGAGATTTACATTAAATATGTGTTACTGAAAAGTGCTGATGTTAAAAGTGTTTTGTTATGGCACTTTAGTTCATATGGCAGCAGAACATTTAAATAAAAGTGTACTTTACACTGCTTTTGAATTCATTATTTATTTTCCGTATACAATACCATTAATCGTGATTAATCAGGGAAATCATGCGATTAATCGCGATTAAAAATTTGAGGTCTGGAGTTGAACAAGCAAACAAGCAAATGCACTTCAGAATGAAGTGCATTTGCTGGTGTGCTTTGGATCATTGTCCTGTTGCATTACACACTTCTGACCAAGCTTTAACCATCTGGCAGGTGGACAGATGACCTCACATTTGCCTGAATACGCTGGTATTCTGAGGAGTTCATGGTTGAGTCAATGACTGTTAGATGCCTGGGGACCTGTGGCTGCAAAATAAGTCCAAATCACCCCCCCACGCCTTCATACTTTGCAGTGGGTATGAAGTTCACAACTGAAATGCTGTTTTTGTTCTTTGTTTTTTTCTTTTTCCATATCTCACTCATACATCAATGTTCTTTTTAGACAAAAGACGTTTTTCCTGTCAAACCCTCTGAACAAACCATACTTGTTCACTCTTTTTCTAATTGTGCTTCTGTAACAGTGAGATCAGTCAGCCTGGAATATAACTTTTTTCCAATTTTATTTCATTTTTTGTATTTCTCAAAGCATTGCACAGCCTGCCCTTGAGATAAATTTACTGAGACATCCATTCATGCACTGCTGGGAAGACTGGCAACTGTCTTTAAAGCTTTTCACTTGTGAATGATCTTCTCATTGTATAGGAGTTAAATCGAAATTCATTTCACTCCAAATCCACTATTATGATACTCCTCGTCTGTTGAACCTTTAGGACGGATTATTTGATGAAAGGTTAAACTCAATGAATCATGACAGACCAACAGCTCAGATGAAACTGCAGACACACCCTTTTATCTCAAATTACAACGGTGCTTTCTGTTGAAAGCAGTCACAGGAAACCAGCAGAGAAAAAAAGCATAGCCATACAACAAGAGCTTTAAGACAACAGAAGACAAGCCAAGATCTTTCTCCCAGAAGTTAGACCTATACCATTTCTCCTCATACTGTGACAGCACCACTACTGTGTATATAGCTAGGCAGCTGTATACACACAGCAAAAATGTATCACTGCTCTGTTTCCTGTACACAAAGGGAAGCCTTTGTCTTTCTTGGCAAATACAACATAGCCACTGGCAACAGGGCAGAAGCTAAAAACTTGAGTCAAATGAAGTGAAAACAAATAACTAATATGGAACTGACATTTAGTAAAGACAAAAAACAAAACAATACAAAAAAAAAATAGAGGATACTGATCAAACAAACTGTAGCAGAGAAAGGAGTACGTCACAAAATAAACAGGCCAAATACAAACAGGAAAACCATCAAAATCTAAAGTAATATCAATCTAATGAGGTTACAGGCTAATGTATTATCAAATTGTGTTTATCCATCAGTAAAGACATGCTTAACTACTTAATGTCAATTGTTCACCAGTATGAGGCTTCATATACTAAGAATAATTAGCTGCAGTTTCACATAGTTAAATCTTCACCATGAATTCTTGCACAAACAGTAATATATTACTGAGACATGAGACAATATGACAGGGGGCAGATAGAGGAAGACATTGTCTCTGAGGTGTAACAGTTCAGAGGGAGACAAATGGGTTAAAGGATTGCCATTCACGTCCCTGTGGAAAAACACACTCCTGGTGCTGCTGACCACAGCAAAATTCCTGAGAAGTTGAAAATAGCAGGCGTGTCTTACATATGTAATTTTGGCCAGTAATTCTAATCATACAGCTCGCTCAGAAAGTTAGTTTGGAGGAGAACGCTTCCAATGTGCAGTAGAAAGGCTTTAGTTTTACACACTGACATGTGTTTTAAATATCATCCACCTCCACCCTCTACAAGCTGAGATTTGATGATACGGCTGTCTTTCTTTGAGTGGTGATGGGGCTTTTAGTTTAAAATGCAATACTGCACTGAAAATTATTCCATTGTGGAATATCAAAAAGTTCATCACAGAACTATTATCAGAAAAAATTACCAACCCATTGCTATTTCTTATGAAATTATTTTGCTTTTGATCACACCGATGACAAAAAGAAAGCGGTATCTCACCATGAGCAAGACTTCAAGACGACTATCAGAACGAATGGACTTGAGAAAAACCTCTACAAACTAACCCAAACATGTCCAAGAAAAGAAAAAATGATGCACAAGGAAGGACAGTTTCATGAATGATGGGAAAACAAATACATGTTTGTAACTCAAGGTGAAAAAACTGTGTGTCTTTTATGTTATGAGGTGGTGTCAGTTGTAAAAGAGTATAATCTACGTCGGCATTTTGACAGCAAAGACGGAGCTAAGTATGTTAAATTTAGCCTTCAAGAAAAACAAAGAATCGCAGCAGAATTAAAAGGCAGGCTGCAGTTGCTGCAGAATGTGTTCACAAAACTTACCACCAAAAATGATGCACCAGTGAAAGCTAGCTTTAATATGGCTATATATGCCTTTCAGGAGTGACGCTTCCTTTGCAGATGTGCCAGCTGCTCCATAGAAACCAAGCTTTCTGTTTCATAAAGTGAGGTAACTTAACTCCGAGCAAGGAGGTTCAGTAAGGCCCATTTCAGAAACCAAGGTAATGGACTGAGATACCACGGTAACGGACTCTGAAACATAACCTGTGCGAGAGCAGGTTTACAACCACAAACCCTGAGTTTAATACAATAATGAGTTAAATATTTGAAATTTTAATACATAATAAATACAGAAACAGGTATTTAACAATATAATAAAGTATAGTTTAATTTGTTTTGAATTACATTGCATTTTGTTACATTCATGCTGTCAATCTGGCCCTTCGACGGCAGCCACGACGCTGATGTGGCCCTCAGTGAAAATGAGTCTGACACCCTTGGACTAAGGTGTAGAGTCAGAACTACTCAATATGTTCCTCAAGGATACTCTGTCAGAAAAGATGCTTGCAGAATTTCATTTATCTTCTCATCCTTGTACCTTGCCAAAGCTGCCTTGCAGCAATTGTGCTGCTTACAGATATCCACATTCTTCCTGTCCTGTCCCAACTGCTGACACATATAGCATTTTGGAAAACATTCACTGTAGAACTAAAGCCTACCCCCCAGTTCTTCCCACATCTCAACATGGCATACGTCCCTGATCCCACAAAGAAATTACAAGTGAGCTGCTCCCACATCATGCCTTCTGCTCACGTCAAATTTAACCCGAATAACACCCACTCTAATTTCTACCTTCAAGTGAAGGGGGAAATTAACAGACCACACATCAACTCTAGCCGCCCTAATCCTAAAGCGTGGCACATATTTCCACATGCATATAAAGTTAATTAGGATTATACAAATAGAGAAGGAGACAAAGTAAATGGGTTTCTTTGACAAGGATTAGCACACTTCCCGAGCAGCAACAAACAAATGATCTCATTGTTTGTCCTTCATTTTCTCTTAATCCTGCCCCGTTTCCATCATCCTCCGTCTCTGAAAAGAACAGGAAATGGAAGCGAGTCCCTTTAGAACTGGGATGTACATGTATAATTAAATTCCTGCTCTGCCCAGTTCAGCAGTGGTGACCCAGTGGTCAAAAACAATCTGGTAGGAAGAAAAACACTCAACATGAAAGAAAACCCTCTCTAACTTCATATATATATATATATATATATATATATATATATATATATATATATATATATATATATATAAATAACTTTGCTATGTCAAATATTAAACTTTTGTTGCGCCCACACAATATATCTCGCCCTGTAACATCTGAGAGCCAAAACAGTGGGCCAGACCATATTAATTTATAAGATGTATGTACCATGTGTTGTTTCTGTTTCATTTCATTCTCTCTTTTAATAAAACAGTTATTTTTAAATCCCACTTACTTGGGCTCATAAAAAACGAAACCACAACAATTGTACACAACTGACTGGAGCAAGCTAGCAGCCTGCCTTTAAGTTTTTTTTTCTTCAAAAAAGAGGATGTTCCTTTGTACCTAGAAAGGTGCAACTACCACAAACAAAAGTGAGCAGCCATGAAAAAGGCGTATTTACAAGTCACGCAGAGCCACACATGATCGACCACAAATGTCTTGCCGTCGTCATTTAAACATTTCAGCAGATAATCGATGATGCTACTTCTAACAGCAGACGCTCTGGCTAAAACTGCCTGCGTTTAGCTTTGTCCTCAGACGGTTTGATGTTGCTACAATGAACTTATTCACAAGCGCCCGTTGTGGAATTGTGTTTTATAGATATATATTTACATATGCTGTTAGTTAATTAAAGCAGCTGACGTAGAGAAATCAACACATCATGAAAGACTCGTAGACTCGCATTAGCGGACGACGAGCGTCAACAAACACTGTAAACAAAATCATCATCCGCGCGAGACGTAGCAGCCGTTTCATTGTAACGTTTCTAATCGTCGGACAACATTACAAACAGCAGAGCGTCGAGCTTTTGTTCCTCACCTGCGAAATACAGCACGGAGTACACATGTCTTTGAGATTAAAAATGAATTTAAAAAATCCGTAACCGAGTGGAACTAGCTTGGTGCTTTCCGGGTTGTTTTCTTTCTCTTCCAAATCAAATTTCCAGCACTAAGAGACCAACGCGCCTGTTCTGGGCAGCTCGTCTGTCGGCTGCTGTCCGGTCTCGCTCCTCCTCTCTGCGCTGACGTCACTCCTCCCACCGCACATCCTCATCTCCGTACAGTCTGTGATCCTGACGCAAAACGGACTCGAGCATCAGGAAGCGCTTGTATCATCGCGACTATGTAGGTTAAATGTCTAAGATATCTACTTTTAAGCCAGGCTCATTTTAAAAATGTCATTTTAAAGACTATGTTTGAGGTCAATCATCTTTATATAGTGTTACTCAAGGTGTGGGGAGCCACCTGCCATTATACACAACAGCAAGACAAGAAAAGACACGCAAAAATTGTTTTTTCTTTTTTGTTTGTTTTATTGCGCACATAGCCTCTACCGTTTTGTGTCTGTGTTTGGTTTACGTCACATCTGCATCTGTATACTGCTGTTTTGTTTTGTTTTTTATTTCAATTTTTGCTTCTCTTTACAAGATTTTTTCCCCCCTCCCTCCTGGAGTTCATTTCATCTGTAGTTGTTTTGTTAGGCCCTTGTGTTTTGTTTTTGTGCCATATTTTGCAAGTTGTTTTTACTGACATTTTTCAGGTGGAGCTCCTCAAACCCCTGACTCTTATGTCTTGGGCCTGTGGCAATAAGCTCATTCAGCAATCCTTAACACACTCAAAAGTAAGACACATAAAGAAAAGAAAGAGAACCAAGCATGAAATGTTAGAAATCCTGCTTTCCTATAAATGTCTATGCTGTATATGATACAAATAGCTTAATTATTACATTACAGCTCTTTACACGGGAATATCTTACCTAAACAGACATCCTGTAAGTTGTGCTTTTTCTAAAGTAAAACTTTCAGTACGTCTGATTTGAGTGGTGACAGGAAGTGGGGCAACTCTCCGGGAGCAAACGTGGCCTTGACATGACCACTGCTGATAAAGCTGCAACTGTACCTCTCTCTCTTCGTGTTGCTGTTTGCCAGAGTTGTCACATGACTCGGTCACTCAGGACAGACACACATCAGTTTCCTGCCATTTTGTCTGGCATGCAGTCATTGTTTCTTCTCAGCACTATACTTTGACTATTTATAAACAGACATGAAATCCACTGACACGCCTCTTGCTAAAGAAAACAATCTGTATTTCGTAGCTCTATGCCCAGATAAAAACAGAGCACTGAAACAAGTGGAATTTAAATTTATCTTTGAGACTTTTAAAACTCACTGACTTCAGTGCAAAGTTCTGAATTATGTCGATATGTGTACCAAGGCAGATGGCATTTAGCCCTAAAAGTGAAATACATGCTCATGTTGAGATTAAAAATCCTTGTCACAGATGACATGAGTTTGAGTCTCAGCTAGTAAACTTCTCATCTTTATAACATCCTGCTCTTTCCGCCCACGTTTCAGTCTCTCAATTTGTCAAGGCCAATAGACAAAAAAAAAAAAAAAAAAAAAACTCTTGAGGAGAAAAAAAGAAATAATTTGACCTGGAAAAAGATGCTCATCTCTTCCTCTTTTCCCTATCTTCTTTTCTAATCTGATCCTATTTGACAGAACACTAAAAAGGCAGCATAGTGCCTTGCCAGAGTACTGGGAGTCTGACATGTCACACTGTGTTGGATCAGTGCAATGTCAGAGACAAAGGACGGGGGGTGGGGGGTGGGGGGTATATTAGTGGCTCAGTGTTGCATACCACTGTCAAGCCTGTACTACCAACCAGTCTATCCACTTGAAACATGAAAACAAAAATATGAAATAAGCCTGTATTCCATGGACTGACTAGGTGTTATTGTCTGTATTAAACTGATGCCTTAATACCAGTAATTACTATTTACATTCATAGATGTCAACTATTTCAATATAACAGTATGACAGTGAAAAGCTAAAGCACAAACATAAAACACTCCATAGATGCATCATCACCATTTATTGGTCTTGCATACAAAAATAAAAATAAGACATCTAGATGAAATAAAGCTACCTTGGTAGTATGGATGCTTTCTTCTTAAGTGACATAAATAGAATTATTCCAACTTACTCTCAGAGTTTAGGCATCACTGAAAACCAAAGCCTGCACATGCAACTGCAGTCTCTGCTGTACACAAGTTGAGTGTGTGCTGGACACAGCAGCACCTTGGATATTTTGGGCTAAACCTAGGGCACAATCTCCAGAAAATGGCTACAGCTAAAAAGACCTAAATTCAGCCACATCTAAGAGGGGCCCAGCTGGTTTCAGACCACCTTCCATTCCAGTAGGCTACCCTGAGTAAGGAAAGAAGCTGAGCGCACACAGTGGTCATCCTCTGATTTGAAAGGCCTCATCTGGTCAGAAAATTAGTTTCTTCTTCATCACAGCTGAAAACACAAAAACAGGAGTTGTTAAAAAGATTTTTCATAAAAAAAAGTATTTAAAGAGGCCACATTGAATTTACAATCGAGACAATGTTCTCAACACCAAATTCGCATGCCGTTTCTACACTACATGTACAAAACAAGCCTATAATGTGCAATCTGTGAAAAGTTTCCATCAACTATGTGTTATAAAGTCTCTCTGTAATACGGGGTTCTACGGAGCATAGCATAGTCAAACCCAGATATTTTCCAAACCACATAAAGAGCTGGAAAATCTTTGAACCTCCCTGTAACACACCAAGGCCCTACTTTACTAAAACATACACTCACTACCCACTAAACTGTGTGCATACTTCACTATATTCTTAAAATTAAGTGCAGCCAACACCCACCAAATTACCTGGTTTAGTCAAGTGGTATGTTAAGATTTATTACTTAAGAATGCAAACAGTGAAAATTCAATTTTTTTTTTCAAGCAAGATTCATAAAATTCTTTACAAAACATGGGTTTGACTAAAATTTCCAGTTTCCTCAAACCTGTGTTGCCAGCATGTCACATTTTTTGCTGCTCAAACTAAAGTTTTTTTTTCCCTTTTTTTTTTTTTTAAAGCCGAAGTAGAATTAACTCATTTGATTTACTTAGTTCTACACCAATGAATTGCAGTAAAATTTTAACACAAATCATGGACTTGAAATACAAATATGAGCTAATAATTTTCATTACTTGTCTCCAGTCCCTCTATTTTTCTCTTGAGTCCGACGGTTTCCTTCTCTCTTAAAGCTTCAGCTGAACAGTTTGGTCTGGGGAGTTGTGGACCAGGGGTGGGACCGGGTCGATTACTGAAGTACCTCGTTTTTAGAGCCTGGCAGATAAAAGACAACAGTGCAAGCATGAAAACTGCACATGCATGAAAACTGCACATGCAGATACAAAATAGTCTATGTCCTGATCAGACACCCTTTCAGCTCTTAATGTCTCTTCTTTTAAGAGCAGGACTGAATGTAGTGGATCTATAGATTATGAACTCATAGATATCCATCACCTTGGGCTGCAGATCAAATCTGATATTTTTAAATAGTGCAGCAATGTCTGCCCCCCCCCCAAAAAAAGGACTATAATCTATTGGTTTATTGTAATATTTTAAATACAAATCTGCAAAGTTAATTTCTACTTAAAATTTCACCTGAAACTATTTAAAATAAGAAAGCCACATTTAATGACACTCAACAAACCCTGCAGTAACTACTGAGGTCAAGTTTATCTGAACCTGCATCAACTAAACCTGAGCTGTTGGCTCCGTCTCACTGCTTATGAATTGAATCAGTCAACACCTCACTGACTGATGCAGGACAGCGCACACCATGGCAAACCACAATGATAATGGCCGGAAAAAAAGAGCGACATGCTTCACAGAATTAGATCAACAAGTCCAACCACAGGCTTGTGAAGACAAGAAAGCCATGATAACAAAAAAAACAAGCAATACCTTCTTGTAAAGCAGCAGCTGGATTGGCAAAGAATTACTGACTAATAAACGTGTAAATGACAATTCAGGTGAATAGCACAAAATGATTGTAAAGATATTTTAGATTAGATTATTCATTTACTTTTGGAATTCATTTTTAACGATACCCTTTCAGTGGATCTCACAGCATAGAGTATGCTGTTTCAACTACACGCAATCCAATGGCCTCTTAAAGGTGGTGGCAACAAGTGAACATAAAATCTACAAATATACATTTAAAAAAATGGTAAAACATTTCCTCAAATATGGAGTTTGGACTTTTATCAACATTCATTTTAAAGGACAATAAGAAGAAGCTAGGAGCCCGTGAAACAGGTGAGGGACCAACACCACCCCCTTCTTTCCAATGGTGGAGCTGGTTCTCAGCATCAATGGAGGATGGCCCATTTTGGATGGAATTTTTGGGCGCACCTCTTCTAAGCCAGCAACCTCTTAGGACACCATCACATTGCTGTTGTTCTGAGTGAATATTTTTCCTTCAACACCAGGTCCATTTCCTTGGCGTTTCTCACGCACAAGACAAACTTTGCACATCGTCCGGCAGGCATTTGCCTCACCATGTACTGTATCCCTGATGGAGTTCAAACAACTGTGGGTGGCCAGAGGGTGGGGGGGGGAAAAAAAAAAAAAAAAAAAAAAGGGAACAAAGCACAGGGTTTACATAGTTGTTAGGGGAGCTCCACAGTATGAAATATTTTAAATATCAGGCTATAGAATGTAGTTTAAAACAATGCTGTTCTACAAAAAAAAAAAAAAAAACAACATCACCCTCTCATGGTGTAAAGCAAAGGTTTTTTTTTTTTTTTAAATCTCTATATTTGTCAGTTCTCAAAAGGAAATGCTTTTGTGTGGCAGCGCAACAGCCAGCTGGTCAACCTGGGCTTAAATACTCAGTATAATCTGAACACAACCTGCCACCTAACCAGGTTATGTTCAGAGGGTATATTCCCATAGTGATTAATAAACTGTGTACTTTTTGGAACCAATAACATATGCTTACCACTTACTCTGAGTTTTACTTAAGCAGGTAAGGGATAAACCCCTGCTTTCTGGAATACCTCCCAGGTCACCAACATGGAAAGAGATGGCAAACAAGCCTGCCCACTCACATCTCAATCCCCAAGCAACCTAACATGCATCTTTTTGAACTGAGAGAGGAAAACAGAGTACCCAAAGAAAACCAGTATTAAATTGGACATACAAACTCCACGGAGAAAGGCCCCAGTGTGTAGGAATCTTCTTGTAGTGAGGTGACCATACTTATCAGCCAAAACATGGTGCCAGCCAATATATTGCATTAAAAAAATAATTAGTGGTTCACAGGCTTCAAACACACTTTTCTTTATAAGGTTAGCCTATACAATGCAAGTGTTCTTTGTAAGTGAGAACAGCTTACTGTGTTAATTACCTGTGTAGCTGTGGTCCTTGTTGAGGGGTTAAAGGTAAAGAGGCCCTGTAGTAGCTCAAGTAAATCGTCACCAGCTGCACTAAATATATGTTCCAGAGGTGTTCCAGGAAATATCTTGAAGGACACATAGTCTGGCAGACTACTCATTCCCTGCAGAGACATTTGACAATTAAATGTTTACAAGGATTTCCACATCTCATGTAAATAAATACAGTCTTGACTTGTAAAAACAACAAACCCACAGGCCATTTTTCTTCTGTGGGTGTTCCAAGAGCCTCAAAGATTTTGGTCAGCTGGTCAAGATCTGAGTCACCAGCAAGGAACGGTACCTACAGAAAACAAGGTCATTATTGTAGAAATTGAAGTAACAGTGTCCTGTTACTCTGTAGATCTCTGAAGTGAGGTTTATGTACTCGAAGCAGCAGCTCTGCTAAGATGCATCCCACTGCCCACATGTCAACACCCACACCATACATCCTAGAACCAAACAGGAGCTCTGGGGAGCGATACCACCTGGGACAGAGATCGAGATGCAAGTTACAATTTGCAACCCACCAGATGCCAGGTTAGGATCCAAAAATCAATATCTCTTCTGCAAAATTCAATCAAAGCTTATGACATTCACATTTTTCTTTTATATGTTGCTTTCTCATAATCTAACATTTTGTTACCAAGCCCCACATTCATCACCTTGATAAAATTATTATCATTATTAAAAAAAAAAAAAAACACACACACACACATGCTCATTTTGTTATAAATGAAAACTGAAAACATAAACCTTACAAATTGTTCTGACCTGGTAACAACTTGATGTGTATAGACTCTATTGGGGCTACCAAAAGCTTTGGCCAAACCAAAATCAGCCAACTTCAACACTCCATAACCATCCAACAGCAGATTATTGGGCTTCAGATCCTGGATATAAAAATAGAAGCAAATTATGCATTACAAGCCGTGCACATGCATATTTAGTAAATGCGTGTAGGGTATGTACATGTTCTCACCCTATGTAAAATCCAGTGTTGGTGCATATACTCTAACCCCTGTAGAGTCATGAGAATGTAGGCTTTGATGTTGGCTGGAGTCAAAACCAGACTGGTGTCTTTGATAATAACCTTTAAAAATCAAAACAAAGAGAAACAGTCTAAAGCAAAGCCAGATGTCTGATAACTAATTTTTTTCATCCATTAATTAGGGTTTTACAGCTGCAGGGCCACACTATCAAAATTACCGTACACTTATCTGGCTGGATAAGAGAATTAATGATAACAGTGGATATTTAAGGAAGTGAACAGCTAAAGTAGTTCATTTTAACCTTGCAACAAGAGCGCGCAATGGTTGTGCCAGTTTTAAACACTAATCATTGTGTCCTGCAATGTAACATTATAGGCAGTAAAAGCATTCAACATCTGTAGCTGATTAGATTTCAGACAATAACAAGTAACCTAGTGGTTTAAAAATAGGCTCTCAGTGAATAGCAGGAGCCTCATGTTTCACCCTCTTCTCTGCTGCCTGTGAGTGGATAACAGCATGAATGTTTTCAGAGCCAACAGCAGAGCGATATTGATTTTTAATTTTTTTTTTTTTTAAGTAGGCTTATATTGTTTGCGTTCTTCCTATACAATAAGATGGATTAGTGGTGGATGCCCATTTGGAGGCCTTTTAAAAAGGACGGCGGTTCGGTTCTCCTTTTACTGTCTCTCGTGACCAGTTTTTTTCCACACAGTCTTTTGCTCTGTCCTTCACAGCACTGAAAGTAGAACATAGCTGAAGACAAATCAATATCTCAGCTTTAGACACATATTTAAATGTATACATTTCTTAAAAACACCATAACACAATATACCTTCATAAAGTGTTTGACTAACTTTAATCTTGAAACAGAAATGGGGTTTACAACATTAAGTGATCACAAGACAATGACTGTCCTCTTTTCATCTTGACTTTAAGCTGCACTACCAAACAGAATTTTATCAAAAAACTGCAATACAGGCAATGGTTTCCCAAAGCCTTTTTCTCAGTTATTATCACAGGTCCCCTGTGGTTTAATCATTTACCATCTTCAGCTGGAGGGTTGGAAATGTAGGGGACTCTGATGTAAATAAATAAATGTAAAAAAGCAACCATTCTCATCTGAATTACAGTGTTTTTGATCCACCTTAAACACAACCTCAACAACAAACTGTATTAGAGTTCATTTTAACAACAGTTTCATCGCAACCAGAGAAAAATCAAGACTAATATTATTATCCAAGAATATGACAGGACTCACCTCCAGGTCTGTTTCCATGAAATCAAACACCAAGCTGATGTTTGATTTATGTCCGAAGGCATCCAACAACTATGAAACACGTCGCAACAAAATCTAATGTTAAATTCAAAATACTGGTCAATAATACCTAGTAGCACTGAAAATAGGTAGAGGTCTGGAAACTTTTAGCTGGTGCTTTATGCTGACATAAATAAATAGTTTGAGTACCCCAATGATGTTTGGATGATGCAGCTCCTGCAGCAGTTTGATCTCCCGGAGGGCCGTCCGATTTATACCTGAAGGTAAAAAAAAAAAACTGCATGAACAACATCTGCACCGTGTTTAAGATTAGTAGCACAGAGGCGGCCAGCACTTACCATCTTTAGCCTCAGTCCTGTGGCCAACCTTAATCTGACAGAAACAAGAACGCACACATTTCATATTAAACAACATCATAATATTTAAATGCCAGTAAAAGTACAAAAGTGTTCAAACTGTTACCTTTTTAATAGCAACTATCGTATCAGTCATTTTGTCCCTGGCTTTGTACACTGTTGCAAACTGACGAAAGAGAACAAGGCAGTGGTTATGTTAAAATAGGTTTTTCTTTTTCTCCTCTTCTTCTATCAGCACCGCAGCAGAAGCGGGGCTTTGTTGACATGAGCAACCAAACAATGCTTGCTGGAAACTAACTAACTAACCAACCAACAAACAAAAAACCTAAACACAACGACAGCCAGAACTTAATGCACGCTGAAATATTCCTCTACCTACCTGGCCCTCTCCGAGGAAGTCCAGTTTCTCATATCGTTTGGCTCTGATTTTTACATCCAGCGCCATGGTTGCTAGCAGCCGGTTTCATTACCGGACACTTCCTGCTTTGTTAAAGGTCCCGTAGGTACACTTTCCGGGTTAAAATAAGTTTTAACTTGACCAACAGCGCCACCTATGGATATATATCGCGCAACACTAAGAACGAACCTAAATGGCCAAAAGGCTTATTTTATTTTATTTTATTTTATTTTATTTTATTTTATTTTATTTTATTTTATTTTATTTTATTTTATTTTATTTTATTTGGGGCAGGTCTAACTAAATATGATAATAACAACAACAGCAACATCTAATAATAATAATAATAATAATAATAATAATAATAATAATAATAATGATTATTATTATTATTATTATTATTATTATTATTATTATTATTATACCATTTTATTTATTAGATAGAGCACATTGTTGAAAATAGTTACATATATTTTTTTAGGGCAGTATGGTGACTTGGTGGTTAACACTGTCAAGAAGGTCCTTGGTTTGAATCCTGGCAGGGGCATTTCTTTGTGTTGTTTGCATGTTCTCCCTGTGATTGCATCGGTTTTCTCCCATAGTACAAAAACCTGCATGTCGGGTTAACTGGTGATTTTAAATTGCCCATAGAAATGAATGTGAGCGTCTTGGTTGTTGCCTACATGTGGCCCTGCACCAGACTGGCAACCTATCCAGGGTGTACTTCTGATTTTCACCCAAAGAGTGCTGGGATAAGCTCCAGCAGATCCCTGTGATCCTGCACAGGAGTAAGAAGGTATAGATCATGGTTTCACATAAGTTCATATACAGCCCCTTTGATGAATTATTCGTGAAAAAACGTTTCACACTTAAATTTCAACACTTTACAATAATGATGCAATATGCAGTACTAGTAAAATCACCACAGTTTGCCTTTTTCCTTTTATTTTTTGCTTCTACCAGTTTTGACATTGGTCCCCTGGGTGTGTCTTCTGTCAGTTAGGAAGGCTTTGTGATCCATGCACCAGTGAGCTCATCTCTACATCCCATCTCCATTCGCAGTAAGATACCCTCACATCCCACAGGATTAGGCATGGCTCCTCTCCTTTGACCCTCCTTGTTTCCTGATACCCCCCCAACCCCCTCCCCACACTTCCAGCCTACACTACACACTTGCTATTGACTTTCGTTTTAATGTTAAGTTTGACAAGAGAAGTGTGAAGGATCGGCAGGCCTAAAGCACCCCTCATTCCCCCTCAGATGTATGCACATTCATAGTCTGACAGCTCACAGATGTGGCTGACAGTGTATGCCTGCGCAGCCATGAAGAGGAGAGGAGAGAGAAAGCTGTCTTACAGTACTTCAGTGTTTAACAATATGCAGCTACCATATAAGCAACATTTAGGGACACTAAAGCAAGCTGTAATGTGGAATATTACTGTCCAGTGGTGGACATAACTCAGATCCACTTACATCACTAACTCTAAAACACATGTGACACATTGATGTCCTCTAATTTTAATATGATTTGAGGGCACTATTGTGTTCATTCCCATCAGTGTCTTGTCAAGGCTGCGGAGGAGGAAAAGCGTGAAGTGTTGCTGGTAGTGTTTACACAGTTTGTCGCAGTAAATTTCATGATGGGTAGTGCTGTGCACAGTAACTCACTCTGGCTATGTGTCACATTAGCAGATGGTGATGCTGTTGAGCTAATGTGTGTTTGTGTGTACACCCCTGTTTGACGGGCAGGAGGAGAGTGAAACCACAAAGCTGTTTATCAAACTCAAAGGAAGTGGGTGTTGTTAAGCGAGGATGTGTCGCGCCACCACATCCTGCTGCTGGGAACCCGCTTCAGATGGGATAGTGTTCACACAATGTACAGTAATCAACAAATACAGGTCAGGTGTTTGTTTTTTGTGTGTGTGTTTGTGTGTATGTATTGGTCTGTTTGTGGTATGTGGCAGCTTTAGACATTGTTCACTGATTGCGCAGTTTTAAGAATTTGAGGGGAAGGCTGGTGGCCACCACAAAGGACTTCTAAAAATTACATCCCTCTTTGATTTAAATGTCCTTTCTGGCGCAACCTCGCACAAGTGCTGTTGCTATCACATTTCTGTTCAGAAAGACTCAGATGAAACCTGTCAAAAAGCTCAAGTTTGCCTTGAGCACGTCCCCTAATTATAACCATTTGTTTTATTGAACTATAATTTCGCTCCGTTCTTCATTGTAGTGGTTTATATGAGCTTTGTCAGGAAATGCAATGTTACAAAGAATTTGATGCTATTGTTAAATGTGCCATGAATGATTCAGCGCTGTCACCCTCAGTGCTGTTCCATACACCTGTTGTACACTGCTGTCTCCATTTTACAGAGTCTCAGGGGAAGTGGCAGTGATCTGTCAGCAGGGGAGTTTTCCTCTTCATTTCTCTCTATGACTCTTTCATACACACACACAAGCAGCTGTATTTGACCACACGCACACTATAACACAACAGGATGTTGTAGGGTGGATGTTTGAGGTGTGAAGGTTCACACAAGCTGTGACAAACATCAGATTCTCAGAAATAATAATTCATTATTCACTTGTCTAATAGTTGTCGATCTTAATGTTTTGCATGTTTCTTTTCTAAAATCTCCTTAAACATAATAGCACACAAGCAGGGATCTGAACAAACCTTTTTGAAACCTGAATAGTGACTTGGTTTTACACGTATTTATTGTAAGACATCAGCAAGGCACAGTCAATGTGATTCATTGTACCCATCTGATTCTGTAGCAAACAGGCAATATAAAAGCAGAGGGACAACAGAAAAATAATCATCAGCTTCCTTGCTGCAGTGTGTTAACAGCCAACGCAGACATGCATCAAAATGGTCCTGTCAGTCCTGTGATGCATTGTTAGATGCCAGAACTGTTACTCTGAATAAACATTAGGGTAGATATTTTTCACCGCTGTCTTCCTCCAACATTTGAAGCATCAGCACACACCAGGGCTTGTGGGGTACATTAAAATGAGTCCACTTGATAGTACAGCTCATACAGAGCCAACATTATGATAATGTCTGTATAAGTAACAGGGGGATGGGTTCAGAGTCATCATAGATGTAGCCAGCAGGGAATCCACAGTTAACCGCATTTATGGTGACTTTGTTGTTGTCTTAGCTCTCATCTTGGATTGTTGTTGTTCCAGTCCACATCTGCTTGCAGACATCATTATTGCGCTCATTAGGAGAATCTTTTCCCAAATGGAAAACAAAATCATGCAGTATATCTTTCTTTTCCCATGTTTGTGTGTGTATATTTACCAAGAATTCCAACTTATGCAAACTGGTTGTGGCTACTTGAATCTTCGCATCTCAACACTTCAGTGTTGAGATGCTCTGTTGAAATTAACTGCTTTAAGTCAACTGTTGTTTTTCCTGGCCAGTATATAGTTTTGTTTTTTTGTCTTGTAGAACACAGGGATAGGCATGCAATAACAGTGAGAAATGACAAGCAGGGAATATGTGAAAGGTGCCTCAGGATTGTTTCAAAACCATGTTGCCATGAGAACACAGAACAGGTCTTATGCAACAACGGGCAGCAGGGTGTTCAAGTCAGTCATCTCTGGAAGGTAAATGAAGGAGAAGAAGAGTCCATTCTGATTTGTCTGTGTGCATCAGGAGCTGGAGACAGCCCCTGTGGTGTGTTATCCAAGAAACCATTTACTTCATTAACCCCGTCAGATCACCAAGGCCTCGGTAATCATCCTCGTCACACGTCTCATTAACTTCCCATTCAATCAACATGGCCCTCACACTTTCTGATGCGCATGCACACTTCTAATTTTGTTATACACATTTGTATCTCTAACACACAAGTGCACAGTCGGTGTTTCCTTGGTGTGTATTTATTTGTACACAGCAGAGACCTTTCCTCCTGCACACGCGCATGTACACACTCCTTCCCCTCTGTCTTAGCTAACCCCATTACCTCTGTCAGTCCCAGGGGTCTCTCAGCTCTGATGAACCCTCAGCTGCCCCGTGAGATTAGTGGACTCCCTGAGAAAAGCCCCTCATTGATTGAATGCAAGTCTCTCCTGCTCGCAATGTCAGCTCAAGGTTGCTACGTTGACTCTCTTTCCCTGATGCGCTCAAGTGCTGCAGTTTTGTTATTAATATTAGTGTGGTATTATTATTTAATCTCTGCTACCCCTGCTACTTAGATTATTCATAGAGGAAGCAAAAATATCATTGACATTCACCTTTAGAGTCATCTTTGATTTCTCAGTATTTCTCTCCAGTTCTATGGTGTTAATGATTGTTAACTAATATCATCCTCACTTATTTCTCGCAGCCTTTCAATCTCCCCTCCCCTCATCAAGCCAATCGCAGAGCAACTGTTATCACATAAAAGCTTCAAGTGTCGGGTTAAGCGATTTGAATGTTTGGATTCAGTTTTGTGCATTACAGATATAACAAAGGGAAGCATTGACTTTGCATACCGCTTGAAGGATTGAAGATCCTCCACACAAAAAGGCAGAGAAAGATGAAGGAATCAGGGCAGCTCTCAGTCTGTAAAAGGGACTTAGATAAATGGCTGGATCAGTCATAGGGCTGAATATTTTTATGCCGAACCTGATGAACGATGAATGATGCAGATTTCCTGCGGCGATGAATAGAGATGAAAGGATTATTCAGACATTTAGATCATTCAGGCAGGAACATTGCCCTGCGCTGCTGTCTCTTTCTTCTCCATCATAATTCAATATTTACAGTTTAAGCTAGAAAACTGCTCCCTTTTGGCCTCTTCTATCTGGTATCCATGGCAACAGATTTGAGAACAGAGTGTCGTCTTTATGTCCTCGTGAGTATGTGTGTGTATGAGTGTAATCTCTAATGATATACTGCAGCTGATGGGTTGTTAGGAGGCAGCTGTTGACCCCTCGATTTTAGGGGTGTCTTTGTGCTCTCACACAAATCCCAGATCAATAAATGTGGACACACACACACACCGAATTTGCAGCTCTTAATTTTTTTTTTTTTAATGATTTAGATGTTTTCTCAATAAAATATCATTACCTTCAAATAAACCTGGTATAAGTATACCTTTAATTACAGTTTAAATCCATAAGACTAATTTTGAAGAACTAGCTGTATCAGAGTAACCTAATAAATACATAACCTCAGCCACTCAGGCTCTGACACAGTTTAGAAGTATGGACCAATGTTCACATTGCCAACTTAATATAATTGACAAAATAATATTGTTTTTATTTTTTTTTTTTAAGTGGGAACAGTTAACTTTTAACTTAAATCTCTCTCAAATAAAAATGATTTAAAAAAAAAAATCAGTCTGCTTTTGTCAGCCATCAACAACAAGGAAGCGGATTTCTGCTTTGAATCTTCATCATCTAAAGTCTCAGAAAAGCAACATTAGACATCTTGGATGTATCAGGTAAAATAACTTAAACCCAGTATTGATATCTTCCAGGGTGGGACTGTACAGCTAAGTTGCATCTACTCTGAAGGAACTGATTACATGAGAACCTGTACTACAAGTTACTGGGAGAAGTTAGTTCAGACTCGGCAGAGAGGCAAGAAGGTACTTGATGCATTTTGTTCTTGTTGCAAAGGTGGAAAATTTCATATGTTTGTGGCTGCGATAGCACAAAAAAAGATTAGCTTTCATGTTTTGCTCAAATATATTAAACTATGACAGTGGATGTAGTTTATTTGGAGATTATGCTTAAAAAGCTTCTTTGGCATTGAAGATACCACAAAGTAATTCAAGTGTTATTTTGTGCTATTCTTCATGCAAGTATGTCATTAAACAGCATCATCATGTTGCATTTTGCATTTGTAAATTTGCACATTCTCTAGTGGGGACAAGTTAGGACTGCGGGCAGACCGGTCCAGTATCGGTACCTTCTTCTTCAGCAGCCACGTCATTGCAGTGTGGGCAGAATGTCACTTTCCATTGTCTTGTTGAAAAATGCAAGGACATCCTTGGAAAAACATGTCATCCTGAAAGTGGTATATGCTCCTTTAAAGTCTCAGTGTACTTTTCTGCAGTAATCCTCCCTTAACAGAGACATAAATGAATTTAGCCAAAGGTGTACAAAACCCTATACTACAGATCCAGGCTTTTTGATTTCTTGCCGTTCACAGTTTAGACGGTCCTTTTCATCTTTGATCAGGAGCACACTGTGCCCAGTTCTTTCAAAAAAAAGATCTGGCATACCAATTTGTCTCTTTAATGCTCAGTTCCACAGTGTCCAAGGGGTCCACCTCAGATACCTCAAAGCCCAGACAAGCAAAATACACAAGAAATACGCAAGCCTAAAACCAATGCTGGTCACTCAGCCATAAAAGAGGAAATTAGAAAAACAAGCACTGACTTTTACCAAAGTGTGACATGAATATGAAAACACTTCCATTAAATTAAAAATGATACATACTCCTTTAACAAAATGCACACACATAAGACTTGAACCTGGTGGGGAAGTAACAGCAACCAAACTGCTGATGACACTGCAGATTTTTAACTACAAGGAATTCTAATTTACACATTTCTGGGAAGACACAATCACCACCATATCTAATGAAATGTCTGCCACGGGCTGTTTTGTGACATGCATATACACGTGCACAAGGCTGGCTTGAGTCACAGCAACTTATTGTGGGGCACTGTGGAGAGAAAGGTCATCAGATATCATTTACATCATTTTGTTAATGCCAAAGAATGTTTTCCATACATGGAAGGTCAGGTTTTGCATAGGGGCGCTGTATAAACCCAGCTTCTGACAACAATGAACTGATGGAACAACTGTGGCTTGTTCATGCTTGGTTGATGTGAGGTTTCCATCCTCATGATATTTGTCATATTAAGGGGAAAACACCAGCCCTCAAACACAGATACACACATACATCACAACCCACTTTAATCGCCCTTCATTCACCCACTAAACCCCACACGCAAACCCACCTAGTTTTACCTTCAATAAACTGTGTCGTAATGTGTGATGTGGTAATTTCTCTATCACCGGGCACACAGGTTAAATCTGGAATCAATTAAACCACACCTGTCAAATTTTTACCAGTCACCTCAGGACTAGTGGTTTACGTGTGAACCATTTCCTTTTAAGACAAAGGTGATAATCTTTATTCATAGGTTAGCCCACACATTTGCAAAATCTTTCATGTCAAAACTCCCCCAAGAGAAACAACAACATCAGATAAGATTTATTATGACTCAGCAGAGGTTTACATTAATGTCTCTGCGAGATGAACAGAGTGCAACCATTTGTCATGATCCTTTTTTTTCTTAAAATACCTTGAATCCCTTCACTTTGATTTATAATAATTATTTTCTAAGTGAATATCGGATTATATTGTGATTAAATCTAAAAAAAAAACATTTATCTTTTGAGCACCTGTTTTTCTGGTTTGGACTGCAGGGACGTTCATCTAGCTCATGGATTTTTGTAATATAAAGCAACACCTTTGTTAATGGTGTGAAACTGGGTTTGGCATTTACTTCCTGATACAATTAAAGCCTGCCCTGGTGAGAAGTATGGCCCTATGATGGACTGCCAGCCTGTTAAAGGCGTACTGTTCCTCCACCTGCGGGCTGTGAGTGGTTCCAACCGTCTGACGAGCCTGGATGAGATGAAGTGGGTGGATGGATTCATTAGATGAACTCAGGGATGTGTTTTCTTTAAATGTTAGAGTTTAAATTACTTTTGAAGATTTGGCAATGATCTCTTGACTAACACTGGATTTCAGAAGTCTTTCTGAGTCTGTGAATTTCACTAAAGTAACGATGTCTATCTTTGACGCAGGGCCCCAAAGTCACAGCCAGTCAGTGCTCCTTTTTTTGCCCAATCTCATGCATGCAGAGATTTCTCTGGATTCTTTCAATTTTCCTTTAGTATGTGCTGTCAGATTATGAAATCTGGAAAATTCTTTCCATTTTTGAAATGTTATTACTTTCCTTTTCTTTTGCTGCCCATTTTCCTGTTTGTTTAATGTGTTCTCATTTCAACAGTTGGTTTATTGTTCTTGAACTATTTTACATCAAACAGAGTTGAATGCTGTGGTAATTGCCTTCAGTTTTTACATTTTAAAGCATCTCAAGTTTTTATTTATTTTTTTTATTACACAAAGTTGTACATGCCCTTGAGTTGTATTTTTGGCATATAGTTTACAGCTGCTTATTTGCTTGCCTTTAGTTTGCCTCAAGCATAGATCTGAAGATGAATGAAATGTCTTCCTGCTGTAGAACAAACCATAATAGTGAATTATCTTGTTTCAGGTTCATTGTTCTTGTTGATGGATGTCAGATGGATATTCGATTGAGGACTGCTGTTTTCTGATATGAGATTATGGACTTTTCTTGCCTTAGACAGTTTGGCACATAATTGCAGGAGACGCACAGGTTTGTTCGGTGAAGCCTTGGTGATGCACGTGCTGCTTTGCTGTCATGGTTTATGGAGGGAACAATGGCATCATTAATAACAGATTATTAATTACACTTTTTCCTTTCCTGCTGTGATGAAATGTCTGCTGAGAAATGATCCAGATGGCACAGATATTCACAAACCAAACAGATCTCTGGTTTGGGTGGGAGATATTATTGTCTCGTGTTATTCCAGACATTTAAAAACTAGATATCGATACTTATTCATACAGTTATCTGGCTGGATTTTTTCAGCCGGATTTTTTTCATTTCGTCCTTCATGTAGGCTGAAGCAGTTGAGAAAACCGGCAAAAACACATTTCCTTTAACAGCAACGACTTTTGTCAACCAGATGTCGCCTCCCCAAATTTTGCCTTATAATAAAAATAACACCCTGTCCGTTTGAGCTGTCCCTCAGGGGGAAACGCTGGTGAAAACAGGGGGAGGCTGGAGAGGATGAGGTGCTGAGCTCGCTCGTATCCAGGGGGAGGCGATGTCGCTCCTCCTCTCCTCCTCTCCTCTCCTCCTCTCCTCTGTCCTCCGCTGATGTGCTCAGTGTGGCCAGAGCGCGCACACTGCTGGCTGAGATCATTAGCAGACACCAAGCTCCGGGACCTGACATTCACCGATCGGAAAAGCAGAGAGAGGGAAAGAAAGAGAGGGAGAAACCCCAGACCCCGTGCAGCGGACCACCAGAGGACGACCTGAACCAGACCCTCCAGCTTCCCGCTCCGCCGTCTCCTGCGCTGACGGCTGCAAGCGCGGTCTTGTCGCTGGAAAAAAAAAAAAAATTCTCCCGCTGGATTCGGGCTTGTAGTCGGATGTGGGCTGCTTGTTTTGACTGCAGCAGTAGTCCTGCTCCCCCTCCTCCTCCTCCTCCCTCTTCTCCTCCTCCACCTCCCTTAACCTAACCAGCGGATTTGCGAGGGATCTCGGCCCCGCGCAGCTCCCCGACTATAACGCACGGTCCCGCGGGGCAGCGGGACTCTCCACCGCACCGGAGCCGGAGCCTCTGCGCCTTTTCTCTGTGGGACTGGACACAAACGCCAAGTTTCCTCGTTGGATTTTTGTTTCTCTCTTTTTTTTTTCTCTTCTCCGTTGCCCTTGCGCGACTACCTTCATTCTGTCATCGCCTGCAAGATTTTTTTTTTCCTCTTTCCAGAGCGCAGTTGACGCCATTTTTCCCCGGGGTTTTATGTCAGAAAAAAAATATAAACATATATTCCAGCACCGTTTGACAGCTCCGCGGGAGGCTGTCATCTCATCCGTCGCTTGTGTGAAATGTGTCTAGGCTAAATGGATTGTAAATGATCTTGATCAAATATTCACACGTTAGAGCCGACTGTGTGACAACATTAGACATGGGTAAGTAGACCGGCCGCATTCCTCACCTGATCACACCTCTCCTGTAAATGCTCGTGCTTGTGTTGACGTTAGAAACCGTGTCTTGGTCTGTTTTTCATGGGGGGGTGGGGGAGGGGGGGGGGGTCCCCTCACCTGTCACCTTAACCCGCGGCCGTGCTGCGTGTTGCGCGTGTAATCGTTTCAGCTCAACTCCTTGATTCGAGTATGTGCAGTCACATGCCGATAAAATCCACTGAGCGCCCCCCCCCCCCCCCCCCCCCCCCCCCGCACAGATTCACGCACGTAGACATCCCCAGCAGCGGTGTACCACTCAGGCAGGCACCGTCGCGGCTTTAGGATTAAACAGCTAATTGGCCCAGTAGGATGAAGAGTCCACCAGACTGGTCAGGCAACATCTCCACCGCTGCTCTCAGGTCACATGGTCTCCTGCTGGGCTGGGCCTCCTGCATCTACACTGACACTGGTTGTCCATCACACAGTATCACAGCCAGTTGGCTCTCTTGACGTCTTAAGATGTAATATGGAATTAAAAAAAAAAAAGTTTTTGGCTTTCTTTCCCCCCCTGTCTGTTCTGATGGTGTTACAGTGGTCAGAGAGGGTTATATGTCACAAATATGTCCAGAGGCGTCCACGGGATCTGCTCTGCATGTATTTCCTGTCACAGCTTTGCCATTCTAGGTTTGTTTTTTTTTTTTTTGTTTGTTTGTTTGTTTGTTTTTTTGTTTGTTTGTTTTCTAACCATGGCATCAGTGCAGAGATGCCAGAGAAGCTGCATGTGGCTTGCACTCAGCATGCAGTGGTGGGGATGGTGAAAGCCAGCTCTGCTCCATTTGGTTATGCTCATTAAAAACCAATCGGTTTCATCATTTGAAAAAAAAAAAGTGAAAAAGTCAAGATCTTTCTTCACTTGTGCAAGGCCTGAGAGTCAGTAGTGGTCAATTATCAGCAGACTCCAGAAACCTCAGACACAACCAGAACCCCAGATGATAAATAGACAGGCTTGAGTGACTGGAGTAAAGTGTGGAAGTTATGGTCAACCTCCTTGGATATGTGGGAGTGGAGTTGTGGAAACAAGTGCTGATTGAGAAAGGGCATGAGGGGAGAGGCAGCTGCAGAAGAGGTGTGTGACCAGGTGGAAAGAGATGAGGTCAAGGGATGGATAATAGAGGTGATTCATTGATCTTGTCTTGTTAGCGCTTTCAACTCCACTCGAGCCTGGCAGCGATTTTGTGGCGTAAAAGTACAAAGCAGGCTATTATACTCCATATTAGGTAACGAGATGCCCGTGCCACCTTTAAATTAAAGCATGAGAAATCGATTAGGTGTATCCCCTTCTGAGCTGGATACCTTGGGTCGAAATAGGATCACAGAGACGAGGGAGGAGGGAATGTGAACGGGATCCAAGGACAAATCTAACTGTTGGCAGGCTCTCTTAACAGAATATCAGCACTGGAGCACCTTTTGGCAGAGCACACAGAAAAAGAGAGGGAGAGAGGGAGAGATGGGGGGGGGCTCGAGGTGGAGGGTAGAGGAAAGCGGTAGCACAGAGAAGAGGGGAGAGAACAGAGGATGGGGGAGTGAGGTGAGGGGAAGGAGGAAGACAGTTGGGGAGTAGGGGAGGTGTTTTTGCTGACAGCCATTTTGTGGCTTCTGCTGCAGTTAAAATGGTTTAACATTCATCTGCTTGTGCAGGGTAGTTAGGTGAGGATGGTTTTAGTGCTACCTGGCATATGGCTCATCCAAAAGACGTGTGTGTGTGTGTGTGTGCGCTCCTGCATGAAGCAGCTTTAAGACCATCATTTTCAATTATGGCTGTCCTTCAAGCTGCCCTATAACTGAACACATGCGTGTACCATCCTCGTTGAACAGGGAGGAGAAAACACTCAATTCTTGCATTCATAGTCTTCACATGCCAAAACAGAATAAACACTTTGATGACTTCCTTCACCTTGCTCCACTCTGAGGCAGAGGGCATCTAGCTTGAGAGCTCGAGCCTGAGCTCACTGGAAGGCCTGGCCCAGTCCCTCTGATTTGTCTGCGCTCAAAGATTAGATCCTTTAGAAGCATTGGTTTATGTGACTGCCCTTCACGAGATGGCTGTAAATAAAAAGAGAGGAAGAAAACATAAATGAAAAACTTCCCCTTGTGCGATGAAACAGAGATTTGGTGCATTTCTAAATCTATAAATGTGTGTGTGTGTGTGCATGCATCTGTCCATGTGTGAACTATTTGTGTGTCCACCTCAGGCACTGGGCTGCTGGGTATGCAGCCTTAAAAGGTTGTGTTTCTGCTGCCATCCCTCTCCCCCTCTCTCCCCCTCTCACTCTCACTCTTTTCTTCCTCAGTTTTTCTATGTCTGCATCATTCACCGTCTCTCTTCAGTACATCTGTATGCCATTATCGATGCTTTATCATAATTGTTGCCAAGACAAAATATTGCAGGACGGTCTCATTCACAGGCTTTCATGTCCAGCACACTGAATGACCTTATGCTTTTTGAGAGGGAAGCTGGTTAGCACTGGCAGTTTTGAGAGAATAATAAAGCTATTTATGCAGTGAGTCTGGCCTCTCACAATCAGCCTGCTTGTCTGAGGCTAGTCAAGGTGCGTATGTGCGTGTGCATCAGTGTGTTTGTGTGTGTAAGAGTGAGAGAGAGGAGACTGTGAGGCTCAGGCTAAGTAGGTGAGGGAGGCCTGAGGAGGGGTCAGCCTTACATAAACTGTCAGCTTGCCAGTAACGGTACTAACACCACTTAGGGCACTGAGCAGAGAGGGAGGAGAATTAGTCATGACCCAGCTAAGTAGTTTACCAAGTAATAACTCAGAATGAGGACCGAGCCAATGCATGATGCCATTCTGCTGTCATGGGGTGAGAGTTGTGAAGGGGCCGTAAGTTTTAAGAGCACCACCCAAACATGAGTTTCTTCTGAAATTTTCCCTTTGATTGGTAGGTGTGTGTGTCATGTTGTGGTTGGCAGCTGTCTCTTTTTCCTGTCATTGTCTGCAGTCACATGACAGCCAGGGTGGCTTTCACACATACCACTGGGGCGAGTCACCACGCTGGCATTAGGGACTGGAGGGCTCCTGAAGGACCAAACAGGGTCATGTGGGCGCCGTATGAGATCAGACTGAGACTGCGTCTAGGTTTAAAATTCTTTGTTATTCCTGTAAAGCTACAAGCTATCCAACAACCACAGTGGCGGTTTGTATTCTTTTGGAATGATTTCCTAACTTCCTGGAAGCTGGTGGTTTTCATTCATTTTAGTTGGGTGGGAAAATCACCCCTGAGATTGGTGATCCATCAAACTGAGCCTTTTGCTTTCTTTATTTATGTATCGGTGTTACTACTTGATGTGAGTCTTGCTATTGTGTGGTTGTACCATGAGCAGGGTCTCTTTTCAAGACTGTTTAGTGGAAGACTTAAGTGAAAGAGGTTCTGACATCTGAGACTTCAGGCAGCCATAAACATTGCACTTAAAATCTGGAGATCAGCCGCTAAAGAAAATAACACTCGGATATGAAAACGATCATGGGAATCTGGCATGCTTCCATTAAAAGGCTGCCACTGGGATGCTAATTTGAAAATCTTGTAAAATTCCTCAAAAGCAACTATAAGGCCATAACAGTTATTTGATAGTTATTATAACCCTCCAGTCTCATGAACACAATTAAAAAATATTTTCAGCAATAAATTGAACAAATTCAATACCATATAATCAGAATATTTTCATAACAAAATGATACATTTAGCCCGGACCTTTCCTCACACATATTACCCACAGGCTTCAGTCATATTTGGTGGCATAACAGTTGGCAGCAGTGACAGCATCAGTGCGTCTTAGCCGCCTGGACGCATCTTGTGGATGTCTGCTGGTAGTGTTTGCCACTCGTTCACCGTTATGTGCAAAGCTATATAGGTTTGCAGGAAGCAGGCTCTATTTTAAGGCTCTAGTTAGGATTTGTGTCAAGACTCCATGTTGGCCATTTTAAGACAGTCTAACTTTTCAGTTTGTTCGTTATGTGTTTTCGGGTTGCTGACCTTTTGAAAGATTTATGTGGATCTTCTTGAGCCTGGTTTTCTGACACTGGGCAACCTGTTTTCCAATGCCTCAGGAATCTGATTTTATCGTTCATTTGATGCATTCAGTGCCACTGAAAACAAACTGATGCACTGCACTGCATTCCCAAAGAACTCTGCATTGGTTTAGACCATAGGAGATGATCTCTGAGGAACTGTGATGGCTGTATAGTCTTGTTCTTGCCAGTAGAGGACTTCTCCTTGGTCTTCATCTGTAGAACATTACTCATTTTAGTGCACACTTTTATAACCTGAAAGCAGGACTGCAGACTGCTCCAGGTCAGGCTGAAGATTGTTATTTTGCCTCAGGATGTTTTTTTCACAATTGCGACAAAAGTTCAGACTCCTCTCATGGTGTTTCAAGGTGCACATCTTCAAAATATATTTTCTCACTTGAAAACGTCTCGGTAATATTATGAACTGTTGAAGTGTTAATTCTATGATATTTGGGAATTACCTTATGTTCTTTGGAGATGTATTTTCAGCATGGAGTCAATCAGTTTATTTTTTTATGCTGTAAAAGTTGTTATTATCACACAATAACATTGGAAAATTGATTAAAATATTTTCCTTTATATAAAATAATTTTTATTTACATTTAGCGCTATAAATAAAGTATTCTTTACTACTTGCACAAATGTTTATTTATGAACTGTGCCAAAATTTCAGACTAGCAAGACCTTAAAATAGACTCTAGCAACATATTTTCCACTTTGAGTTAGTGAATATTTGAATTCACCTGCTGAAAAGAAAAGTCTATGAGTATGTTTTGGGAACTGGCAGTATTGTCATTAGAGCAAAATTAATTTGGAGTTCATAAGCTTAACCATTCAAAATCAGTGTTGTGGACCTTTAGGTTTCTCAGTGCTGAGCCTCCATATAGCTATGGCACCAGGGCCTACGTCAGCAAATCTAACTGTACAGCTCAAAACCAAGGTTGAATTAACAAGTCTTTTAATTTCTATTTAAACCAGAGCATGCGTAGTAAAATGGCCAACCATTTCCTTTGATCTGAGGGTTGGGCAGTGCTTGTGTGCTGTGCCCAACTGAGAAGTTTGTGGAAATACCACTGTGGATTATGATTATTCAATCACACTGAGGGCATGCGCTGTGAGGCCTTTTGGGTATTATGATGGGGATCAGCTGTTTGTACAGTAGCTTTGGCTGGTACAGGAGTTCAAGCTGAGAAAACACATCCAGGTAATGCCAACAATAACCATTTCAGAGAGTGTATAAGGGCTGAAGTATTTACTTTTGTTTCTCACTGTAAACAAAGAGGTCTTTATATGTCTGCTGAAAGAAGCAAGCTGTTACTTGAGTCATGTCTGCAGTTAGTGGTCTAGTCTGGGTTCATATCAGTGTAAATGGTGTCAGACTAAGCTCAGCATGTGAGATAACATTCTGCACTTCCAGCTCAGTCATGCCTCATGTCATATTGACTGATGGGATTCCCTGGAGCTGAAGTGAGAAGTGTAGTCCAGTGTTTGTTTTGGTCGCTTTCTGTTTATACCCCTGTGTAAGTTGGCCTTTGTAAGTGCATGTGTGCTAGTGTGTGTGTTGATGTGAGTAACTGTACGATCCGCATCAGATTGCCCGAATCCTTTGAGAAACGGAAACACTATTTTAGTGTCCTCAGTTTACAATTTTAGTGTACTCAGTGACAGCAACATTGTCATTCAGATTGGTATTTATGTACATAAGAGATTTTTTCTACTCATGTGTGTAGCAATGCTTCTGCATGCATGTATAAAACAGTCAAGACGCTGTTTTTCCAGACCAGCTCGTAAACCACATCTGGGGAAAGAATTTAGATTCCTTCCCTTCGTCTTTCTCTGCTGCCTTTAGTTTTCCCCCTGTGTGATTCCCTCCCTCTTTCCCTCTCTGGTGAAAAGAAGAAAAGGGAAAAAAAAAGACAGAAGTCGGCTTCGTTCATTTTTTTTCTGCGCTTGCGTCCTCAGGCTAACTTCAGCCTGGCTTTAGAGCAAAGATGAAGAATGTCTTATTTTATACCAATCATGCCAATGTCTGTATGGCTCTGCTTCAGATCTGCTTTTAGCATGGAGTAAATGAGAATGGGAGGGAGTTTGAGGGCAAGTAAAGATGTGGGCATTGAGAAAAAAGGGAAGTCACAGTGGGTGTCAAAACAGATTTTTTTATGTAACCTACAACATGTAAATGAGAGCCTGGTAGCATGCCTCTGCTGCTCTGTGACCATCCTGTGTGTTTGTCTTTGCATTTAACAAGCAGCTAATGATGTTGGTGATAGCAGGCAAGCCTGAGAAGTAGTGATGGAATGGAAACTGCAGCGATCGCAGGACAGGTCGTCCTTTCCTTTTTTCTAATCATGTCATTCACCTGCTCTCTCCACAGACTGTCCCTGGATTCGCTGTGTTCCTGTGGGACAATTAACACAACCCCAGTAGCTGATTTACAACACCTAACCAGTCCACCGGACTCCTGTTCTTTGTCTTCCTATTGGCTGGCTGCCGTAGCTTCCCCCATCCTGACTGGCTCTGGTGGGAGCGTGGATGGAGCCAAGGGATCTGGTTGGCTCAGCCCGACCCAAAGAGGCGGACCTTCAGGGATGTAGGGTAGTGCCAAATGAGGCGGACCAACTAGGAGCAGGTGGCATCGGGTTGGTGCGCAGTGATGATGTGATTAACGGTGGCGTCAGTGAAGGGGAGGGATTAGAAGAACAAGGGGAGGGGCTTATGGAGGAACAGGAGTTCTCCATCAAGGAAGCAAGTTTCCAGGAAGGAAGTCTAAAGTTGAAGATACAGACCACCAAGCGCACCAAGAAGCCCCCCAAGAGTCTTGAGAACTATATTTGCCCACCGGAGATCAGGATGACCATTAGACCTCCAATTGGAGAGGGCAAAGGGGGGCGGCAGGGGCGAACAGGAGGCGGGGCAGGAGCAGGGCGGGGCTCAAAAGACGAAGAACGAGGTCCCCCCAGAAAAAGGGTAAGTCACTGTTCCCCCTCCTCTTGTGCAATTACAATGAGTAATACAATTACAAGTACAAAATGCTTTTATACATTTGAGTGAAAAGCAGCTTAGGTCTATCTCAACATCTCTTTCTGTGGATTTCTCAGTTGCTCCTTCTCTGGTTTTGTTACAAAGAGCCAAAGTTTGCTCTGTAATTGAAACCACTCAAACAGATCACACAGTGACACACACATGCACGCAGAAGCACACAACACACGTACACATAGCAGCTGAGAATAGGGCTGACACAAGCAAGTGACAGCTGGTGTCTGCCTTCTCCATTTGTGGTCATACACACAGAGACCTTTCCTGACCCTCTCCTCTCCTCTCCTCTCCTCTCCTCTCCTCTAATGAAATCATCTTTTGTGCGTCACAGTCATCACCCCCCTCCTCCATCACCCGTCATGCACTTTACTGGTTTTTGGTGTGTGTGACACTGTGTATGTACAGGTCCTTGGGGGAATCTGGTGTTTGCTGGGTGTGTTGACCTACACAGTGGTGTGTCGTGTCCAAACCTTAGTCATCTCAGTGGTACTGAGCTTGACAGGCTTGGCAGGAGTAAAGGTGTCATGTTGTCAACACGATGTTTAACCGTATATTTGCTCTGTCGTTTTTCATCCTCATAGTTTCTACTCAAATTCAATCTCCCAAGGCAATGTGGGGCCTATGATTGTTTTTTTTTTTTTTTTATCAACCTAATCTGGCATGGTCAGCTCAGTCTGCATTCTTTGTTTGACTGGAGTCACTACTCATGTGGTGTGTGAAAATTGATTGCCGGATAGTCAGAGAGTTTATTGCTGAGAGCAATATTTGCATGCAGACATGGCATGTGAAAAATCGCTTTTGTATGGATAACTTCTTTACATTTTCTCAAAACCATGAGATGGTGAAAGAACATAAAGTATTCAGCCAATTACAGTTGGCATGCAAGCCATTATGTTAGTCATAAAAACAGTGGTCGGACAGAGAAAGAATTAACTTTTTTCATACAGTTTAACTTTATTTTCTTTTTCTTTTTTCTTGAGAAGTAGCTGGTAAATTTAATTTCCCAGGATTTGTTTGGCTGATTGTAGATCTTTTGACTAACAAATGAAGATTCATAGCCAACAAGGACAGAACTGTTGCGTCTGCATATCACTTTTTTTTTTTTTTAAACCATTGGAACATTTGCTTGGAAAGAAAACATGTTTTTGTTGCTTTGTAGCTGGTGAAAATGTTTCTTAATCTAACGCCAGAGTTTCAGTTAATTGTCTGCAGGATGAGAAATCTTACCACAAAGTTGACTGTCTGTACTCAACTCTAAATAAAGCATGAAAAGACATGTTTACCACCGAAAACCTACAGTGTTTATATCAATTAGAAAGCTGAATGGGCTGAGCTTTGCTCTCTGACATTTGGGCAACAATTCCTAATCTAGCATCACCGGTCTCCATTTGGAAAGACCTCTGCTAGATGATGATTGACAGAGGTTGTCAAAGTGACAAGCGGGAAAGCTGTTGTCTGTGGAGACTTGGAGAATGTGGAGGGGAAGGGAGAAGAGCGGAGTGGAGAATGTGCTGATGTTGGTTCAGATCGGTTTTAGCCCTCCATCCCCTCAGGTCTGTCCCTCAATCACCCCACCCCCCCCTGCTTCCCCCCCTAACATCCTTTCCCTGCATCCACCCATCACCTGCCACCCCAAGGGTGTAATACAGGCAGGCTCACTGGAGAGGAACGGGTTAAAGAGAGTGACTGGGCTGTCTCCCTGTCTCCTTCTCTTTCTGTGTGCCCGTGTGTGTGTGAGTTGAGGTTAAATACTCTCTTTGTGGTGTATGTGAGGCTGTGTGTCAGGAGGGGAGGGGAGGTGAGGTGGGAAGCAGATGGACAGCCTCTCCACTCTCTCTTGTATTGTGTCCACATTTACTCTTTCCCACTCTCCCTCTTTATCTCTTTATCTCTTTCTCTATCCACACTTGTCCCTTGCATCTTTTCTTCCCTCAAGTCTTCCTCTTTTCACACACTCTTTTTCATCACTCTTTTCTTCCTCTTTCACCTCGTAGCAGATGGCAGCATGGGGCTGCAGGAGCAGCAGAGCAGAAGCCAGAGTGTGAGCAGGAGAAGGCGAAAGGAGAAGGGGGTTGTGGAAAGAGGAGGAGAAGGGAGGTGGGGGTCAGGCATATGGAGAGCCTGGTTAAGGGGCCCCCTTAGAGGGAGTGTGTATGTATGTGAGGTAGTGAGGTGAATAGAGGAGGGGGAGAGGCAGGATACAATAGAAATCCATTAAGACAGAGATCTGACTCTAATAGACAGAGACAGACAGATATGAAGGCAAAATTCTCGAAAGACATTTAAGTGTTTTTTTAAGCCATTAAAGTCATTAAATCTTCTCTTCTCTTCTCTTCTCTTCTCTTCTCTCTTCTCATCTCTTCTCTTCTCTTCTCGTCACACAATGTGAGACGACATAAGTAGGGGGTTATGTAATTGCTCACAGTTTACCAGTGTAACAATGAGTTTGGGCACGTAGGAGCTTGTGCAGTATGAGAAGCTCAATGGATGTAAGGATAGAAACCGCTCACTGTTTGTTAGTAGAGGAAAACAAATGTACCCCTTGCCATTTTTCAAAATTTATGTCAAAATGTAACATTTTTGTGGTTCATAGTTCTGTCATGAATTTTCAAACTGGAAGACTGGCAGCAGTGTCCCTGGTATGGGTTAGCCCACAGTGCAATGTCTTGCATTTAATAGATTCAAAACCAATAACTGTTTGAAAGTACACCTGTCAGCAATGACAGATGATGAAATTTATTTACTACTTGCTGTAAACTGCTTAGAGTCTATTATGCAGGGTCCCAAGGAGGAAACAAGGGAAAGGAGAAGGGTAGATGCTGCAATTTCATTGAGTTAAAACAAATTTCACTCTCATTTCATGTTCAGACCAGGCATCCATAACCAGGGGAGTCACCGAGCAAGCGCCCGGTGTCAGGGGACAGACCCACGTACACACATTAACAGGATATGATGAGCTCCTCTTGTCTGTCTCCAGCTGACATCACACACATGCTCAACGTCCTCTCACATACAGCTCTTTGTTTGGGCACGCTGTGTGTGTTTGGAAGATGAATGTGTGTGTTTTAATGGATTGGATCCCGGGTCAACTGCTGCATCACTCCTCCAGACATGCCTGCCCTCATGCACACAAACACATAGACGCACGGTTATTGGTCCAATGCCTCCGCATGGCAGGGCATGCGCTAACTAAAGCGCACCCACTCCTTTTCTCTATGGCTCACACGCATACACATTCGCACACAAATCATGTTTAGCAGTGATTGCAGTTAGAGAGAGTGTTTTCCTGGTTATCTGTCCAGTTCCCTGGACGTGCCAAATGTGGCTCTTAATCCATTTCACTATCTGTGGGGAGAGATAAGCCAGAGCTTTTTCAGGAGTCCAGGACAGGGTGTGTGTCGTTGTTGTTCTGCGAGTGTCCTCGTACACGCGTGTGTATTAGTGGGTGCATCCAAAAACCTGACTCTGGATACACACTTATCTTGTCTTGACAGCCTTCTCTGCTTGGTGGTCCTCCTGGCTATATGTGTGCGTGGTGTTGCTTGGTGGTCTCCCAGCAGTGTTTGGGATTATTATGTGTTAGTCAAGTGTATTCACAGGGAAATTAATGCTGCTGCAGTCGCCACGCCAAGTCTGCGTGCATGTAATGTGTGCACATGTGTGTGTGAAATGGTAGACCTTTTGATGTGAGCTTTTTTATCCCAGTCTGAGTTGGCGGTTGGTGACCCGAGGGACTTGATGAGGTCGTAAAATAGAAACGTGCGTGTCAGCTTGTGTGTGATGTATCGTGCTAACCCACAGAGAGTAGTCCTAGGCTGATTTATGAATATGTATGAACATAAAATGATCATCTTTGATATGACCTGATCAAACTGTCAAAACTGTCAAACTGACCTTTTCTGATGATCATTGTGCTTTAAGTAACCAGACTTTTATTTTGGCGTCTGGTGGTGTGGTCTTTAGTGTGCACCCTTAAAAAGTATGAACTGGGAATGCTTGAAGGGGCGTTTCCCAGTAGTAGATGGGGGATGGGACATGTGATGGTGTGTATGTGTGTGTGGGAGCTGGGGAGGGGTGAGTGATTTAGCACCACGGAAACACCAGCTGTCCATCTGTGTCTGACCCCAATACACACCCTGTGTACACTTGAAACACACCGACACACACACACACACTTCTCTTTGCGTCCAACCTGTGATCTACTGTTCAGTATTAAATCTTAAGAAAGTATGTGTCAAATCTCAGTCTGTTCAGGTGTTGAAACATGTATACATGTGTACTTTGCCATATTTCCATCACGTTAAAGGAGTTTACATTTACTTGCATCCGTATTCTGGAGATGCACCCTAACCTTAGCCACAACTACCGCTTGAATTAACCTAATCCTTACCTTTAGTTTATCCTAAAAGTGACTTCAATATAATCTTGCATATTGTCTTGCAAAAGTGAGAAGAGTTCCCACAAAACTGATTTACAAGTCAGTAGATCAGGAGAAAGGATAAGTACAAACACACAAACGTGGACATTTCGCCAGACGTCCCTAATCAGCTCTGCAGAAGTACCCTTGCTGCATTTTATCCACAATGAATGACTGTGCAAGGTCACTCCCAGTAAGCACATGCACACACAAAGACACACACAACCACACAAAGGAGCACTGGAGGGCAGCAGGAGAAGAGATGAACTCTGACCCTGCTGGACATTCAAAAGCTGAGGTGATAGCTGAACTCTAATAGTGCAAGCCTCGGTGTCTGTGCTTGAGTGTGTCCATGTGTGTATCTGCTGTATTGTTTGTTTGTGTGAGTGGGTCAGGGTTGAGACAACTGGAGTCTGGCCTTTGCTTTCTTACTCTCAGGGCTGGATGCGGTGTCTTTGCGCGTGTGTGTGCATGCGTGTGTGCTTGTGCTGACCATTTGGTTGAAACTGTAGCTAATTTCTCAATCACACACACACACACATACCATCTTCTCAATCTGTCCAGAGGTCAAGCCCTATTCATTCACTATTGTGTCCAGTCCCAGTGGGTTGCTGTTCCTCTTCAGGCAGATGCAGGCAGACTACAATAGCCAGTCCAGCTTAAGGTACATTTTAATAAAGACCTGAGGCAGTTACTTGGGTTTAAAGAAATGCCAGTGGCTCGGTCAGGAGCCAGTCTGTGCTCAGCATGCAGACCTGTTGTATTGTCAGATTTTTGCAGGAAGATTTTCAAGGTGGCTTACAGCCGATAATGATCTTCGCTGCAATAAATGATAAAAATGGCAGTTTGACAAGTCATGTTGGAACATAAATCAGTATGATGAGGACTTTACAGGCACCACACTGCCCTGAGCCTGTTTTTTGGACAGTGGCAGACTTTGACTCACTTCACTGGTGGATGATGTGGAGGGCATCCATCTTTGATGTCCTCTGCAGTCATGGATGACGTTGACTCAGAGCATCATGTGCTGCTGGTGGTTGCTTTGTTATCTCTATCATGTCTCTGTGGTTTGTGTGTCTGTGAAAAGGAGTGTATTCTGTGGTTTTGAGAGGAGGAATTGAGGGAAACGTTTCGTGCAGGAAGAGCAGGAAAAGGCCTGGGGCGTTGAAGAAAAGGAGAAGCAAGCACACAGGATTGACTTTCACTATGTCTCACTAAATGCATTTGTCAGTGAAATCTGATGGCCCCATCAGCTGTCTGGAGCACGTCTGTGTGTGCGCGTGTGTTTGTATGTGTGCATTGAAAGAAAAGGACATGACAGTACCCAACCAATATTATCTTCAGATTCAAATGCTAATGAACCAGGTTTTGCAAAATAAAAATATTTTGATAAAATGTCAGAAGTTAAAGAACAAAGGAAAAAAAAGGATTACAAACACGGTACATATGGCAACATTAATACCATTTCTTTTAGCAAACCTTCACATGCAAAAGCTATATCTGAGCTCTCCAGATGTTTTAAAGGGGTTTAGGTTGGGACTCATTGCTGGCCAGCTTTAAACTTTTGTTTTCAGCCATTCTTTGTTGTTGGATGTGTTCTTCATGGTGTTGTCCTGCAGGTATACATAGGACCTTTCCCTCAAACCTAGTTTTCTACCAGTTGATGATATATTTTCCAGTTGGCTGGTCACCTTCAGATTTCACCAGTCCTTTGAATCACTCAGTGCCTCCAGTATCACAGACAGCAAAGCAGCCTCACACCATGATAGAACCTCCACCATGTGTTATTGTAGGTATAGGCTGTTCTTTTCTATTAAACTGCAAGTATGCAGCCTCATAGTGTTGCACAGTATATCGAAAATGTATCATCGTTGCAATATCAACATGCGCAATATCAATATCTCAAAAACAAACAAAAAACGATTGCAATAAATGGTGGTCTATTACTTTCCAAGTGCCACTCATTCGCTCTCTAAATATCATGAATATATTTGACCAATCAGGTGGAACCTTAGTGCTTGAGATGCCAATTTAGATGTAAATTTACATGGAGTGTCGTAATGACAGAGTGAGAGAAAACAAAGGTAAAGTTGTCAGAGGTCACATTTAGCTGCAAACTGGGTCCAAACACTGAAGTGTTTGTTTTTACTGTATATTGCAAGTAATATCGCTATTGCAAATTTTCAACTATAACATCTAATTTCTCATGCTATCCTGATGTTGTGCAGCCCTGCAGCCTAGTCTGTGCTTGAGGCAGAGATGTGACATTTCCTTGTGAGAAGTTACATTACATTAATATAATTACAGAGATTGTAAAATATGAGAAGGCTCTATCTGACCTGAAAAACTTGAATAAACCCACAAAGTCAATTCGGTTTCCATCATATTTCCTTTTTCTGTTCTCCACTGTGGTGATTCCCTGAGCTTCAAGTAAACGAATGGGCGCTTAATGTGACAACGTGACGATGTAGGTGCAAGTGGAAATCAAGCTCAGCCATGATTGAGACTGATGATTGTCTCATGATTGAGACTGGAGCAGGGTGTGTGTGTGTGTGTGTGTGTGTGTGTGGGGGGGGGGGGGGGGGGGGGGGGGGGGCGCAGTAGGCTCAATCATGCCTGGGCATGGCATTCTACAGCTAGGGTATGAGTGCACCCTAAAAACAACCCCATGTCCAGGATTGCCTTCAAGTATAGAACAGGTTTCCTCTATGTGCCATAAAGCATTATCCTGAAAAGACTGTAGTTTTTCTCAAGGTTTTGCAAACATTTGTCATGATGCAGTTGGAAATTAGCTTGTGGCTAACTCTGGTGCAGCCATCTTTTTAATGTACCTGCACATTGTCCTTTAAACAAATAAATAGATAAATAAATAAATGTTTTCTTTACCCAGATGTCCCACTTGGTTCAGTGTGCAACATCTGATGGGCTGAAACCACCAGAATTATTGATAATGTTGCAAAATATTACAGAAATGACAAAAATCAAATCAGGGGTCTCACGAACTTTGTTGTTCACCTTTTAATCTTTGGAATTGATATGAGTTTTTAATCTACATACCAATATTATAAAAATGATTTTCCATTTATTTGTGAAAATATTGGAAGTATACAATACAGCTGTTTTCAGGCTCACTTTATTCCACTTTAAATTTTGCCAGTTTTATCACCATTACTGTCATTTAAAACAAGATTTCAAACCATATAAAAAGTTTTGTCTCTGAAAAGATGCAAGTCATTAAAAAAACGACAAAGACTGTCATTTCTTTCTGTCATTCAGCCCCTCTCCTCACTGCTTTGCATATTTTTTACACCAGCAGTTATACAATAAAGTCACTGTCGTTTTAATGTTTATTTAGGCATGCTGTCTCTTAAGTATGGATGCCGACATGAGAAAAAATACATAAATATGTCTGTCTGTCTCTCTGTCTTTGTGTCTGTCCCACGGGGAAGTTCAGACTAAACAAACAGCTGTGTTTATGAAGCAGGGAAGAAGCCACAAGGGTTTTCTGTTTACTGGTTCATTTCACCTCACGCAGACACATGCTCATATGCACGCACAAACACACACTCACCAATACCCTGCACTCCTCATCTTTTACCTGCTCTCCTCTATTGTAGATTTGACCTCTTGGATTTTTTTTGCCTTCTTATTCCCTCTCTCTCTCTCTCTCTCTCTCTCTCTCTCTCTCTCTCTGCCCCCTCTACTTTGTGTAAGGCTCGTTCGCTCTCAGACTGAGAGGAATGCCACTCCGTGTAACCTCTCACCCACAAGAAGGGGGGGTGCTGGTTTAGAGGAAGGGAGCGAGGGGGCAGCTGCAGTCATGTGCCCGGGTCTGGAAAGAAGCACACATGCACATTAAGCCAAGCTGTTTGGAAATCCACATAGTCTAATTCTTGCAGGGTTTTGTATGCGGTGGTGCAGCAAAAGAAAAAAAAAGTGTTCTGATCTTTCTTACCCACCTTTTTTGTGACTGTCTGAGAAAGTGTAGGATGCTGCACTTTGGTTTGTGTGTGTCTGTGAACACACGAGTGGAGTGCAGCCACACAAAAGCATTATTGTTGGTAAAAGGGGCCTGAGGGGAGGCAGGCAGGCTGATTGGTTAAGACTATTGTGTCTCACTTTGCCCATTCTCCCTGTCACTGAGGATGTCATTACAGTGGCTCTCTAGCTCTTTCGCTCTTCCCATCTCTTGCAAAGCTAAGATCAAGTATTTGAGTCATTCTTTAAGATACACGGAATCCTTCTTTTAATGAGTGTTTAAAAGCATCATAGTCAAGACATTTTTTTTAACTGATAAAATTCTGAAGTCTTTAGAATTGTACAGTTAGCCTGTGTGGAATTTCTGCTTGATAAATGACTGACATGACAAAATTGTTGACCCTCTTGGGCCAATTTATTGATTTCTGCGTACACTTCTAGCCCTATTGTGACGTTGCATAAATGTCCAGGGGTCCATTCAAACTCATGTTTCAAGTTTGAGTCTTTGGTAAATTTTGTGGCTGTACATTAGAAAGAAAAAAATGTGATTTCACAGCAGTAAAATGAGCCCCCTGGCTGACATTACCCATTTAACAATTTGTCCATCCCTATAGGCCGCTACTCTTTTAATGGTTAATAACGAATGTATGCATTTGAAAAAAACTCACCTCACACAGCCTGTCCTCAAAGGAGGTCACACACATATTCATAGGACTTGTCACAGGACGATTGATGTGTGTGTGCAGAGGCTACAATGCATGAACATCCAAATACATCACCGTTGTCCCACATAGATCTGGGTAGATGATATTTACATCAAGAAGACCCAGAAGGATCATTGCTGACATGAAAATTCAGTGATGATGTTAGGAGACACTGGAGACTTTTGCAGCACATCGGTCACTCATTCTGCTGTCGTAGATGAATAAATAGATATGAAGATAAAAATAGTGTGCATTTTAAATGGATGAATAAGTGAGTGGGACTTTGCTGTTTCACACCAAGGAAAGGAAGTATTTAATCTTAGCGGAGCTTCTGTCTTGAATTACTCATCCTTCAACACAGGAAGTTATCCCTTAGAGCAGCTCATTGACTGTTAATTGTTTCCTTTTGTACAGAAGTTATATGTTTAGGTCATATGGTGAACAGAGTACATTCCACTGGGTTTTATACTTGGTCTTGTGCATCTGTCTGTATCAGATTGCAGTTTACTTACCCCACTAGATGCATCAATGCAACAGCTGCTTGACTTGTCATGAAGCATGCAGAACTGGCTTATTGTCATGTGTGTGTACGTTGCCCGTCTTTGTGCGTGCATTTTCTTTGTGTTCAGCTTGTGTGGAATCTGATGTGTGTAATGCTGTCCGTGGAAGTTCGCCCGCGTCGATAAAAGGAACAATTGGTACATAATCGCTGTAGTAATCACTATGAAACACGTATAATGTGGCTCTTAGCAGTATTCACAAGCAGGACGCACATATGCCTGTGCACATCATCAATGCTGATAATGGGAATTAGATGTATACTTTCTGTAAAATGTAAATGTGTCTGCCATTACTGAGCGGGTGAAAACCTCCAATTGTACCATAATAACATGCTTCAGTTCAGCCAATCAGGAGCATTTGTTGAAATTGAGTCATCAGCTTCTGAGCGTGTCTGAAGAGAGAGTGTCAAGGATGCTCTTTGGTGCTACGCTGTTGTCATTAGGAGTACTCCAGTGTGAAGGATTACTGTTGTGGATATATACGGGAGTATTTTACTTTCAGATCTCCCAGTGCGCTTTGAATTTGGCCGATGCTTTACAGTTATTTAAAGGATGGGCATGCTATAGATTGAATACTTGATCATACCCGCACGAAGGGCACGTAACACCATGCAGGGTAGAATGAATTACAGAAAAGAAGAAGTCGGTTTTTGGCTCAAATAATCAATCCCCTTTGTAGTACTCTAGTGGCCCCCGGCTGAACACATAGTTTTTGAATTGCAGAATTAGTCCAAAATTAAGAATACTGTATGAAGCCCAATTTCCTAACGTTTCCACCCAACATTCCCTAAAGCTGCTGAGTCTGGCACCGAATCCAGTAGATCTGAGATGGTAAAGTGCCGACTTAGAGGAACATGCTGAGCAAAAACAGACGTACAGTTCAGACACACAACACACAGTTTTAGGCAACGGATCTGATCCCAGTCATCCAAAAACTGTCCCACCTTGAAAACCCCTCCTCTTTCCACCCCTTTCTCCTCCCTTTTTTCTCTCCCCTGCTGTGGGTCTCCTCAGGCGCATGAATGGAAGTCTTTATTCCCGGGAGAACTGGTGGGAAGAACGACAGAACGAGGAACAGGGATGGGGGCGGGTGGATGGGGGTGTGTGGGGGTGGTGGGGGCTAGGGCTATGTGAGGGTTGCCACAAGATCAACACAGTGCCACAGCTCCTCTTTTTTTCCTCCATTGCTTTTCCCTCCTTTTCTCTTTACCCCCACCCCCCACCCCAACCCCCTTCTCACTCCCACCCGCCCCTTCCTACCCTGTTGTAAGTGCCGTGGATACAAAGCCCTGTTAGTATTCATGGTGTTTGTTTGCAGAGGAACTATGTGTGAGTGCGTGTATGTGTGTGTGTGTGTGATTGTGTGTGCTTGCAGAGCTGTCAAAAACTCAGATCACAGGGACGTATCGCTGTGAATGGAGCTGGACAGAAGCCGCATGGTTGGGGGGGCGGGGGGTGCTGTGGTTGTTCCCACAGGAGGAGAATGGTCAGTACCAAAAAGGAGAAAAGAAGAAGAAAAGGATGAGGGGGTTAGGGGGTGGCAGTGCATAAGACCACAGGAGAAAAAAAAAAAAAGGGGGGGGGGGGGGGGGGCAAGACAAGCTTAGTGTCAAATCTATAAGAGAGGGTTTGACGAGGTGACAGTGGGGGGAAAAAGACAGGATCAGATCAATCATAAGGTTTAGGAGGGAACTAGCTGTAAACGAGTCTAGGCACCTCTCGCCTTGTTTTTTTTTTCTGCTGTTTCTGTTCTTCCCTCCCTCTCTGCAGTTCTCATTCTTTTATAACCCCCCCACCCCCTTCCTCCCTCTCTCTCTCTTTCTCTTTGTGTGTCTGTCTGGACAGCTGCCCAGTTCCATACACAGGGAAAAATGAAACACTCTAACCATTGGGCTTGCAGCCAAATAAAAGGCTGCAAAAAACTATTTGAAGGGCAGCATGTTTGTGTGCGTCTGGGCATGGAGTTTGTGTATTTGCGCTTGCTCCGTGTACGTGTGTGCTTGTGTGGTGGGTTGTGAGATTTGGGTGTGCCTGTTTAGGGTGTTCTTTCCCAGTATAATGGTTTAGCCAGGGCACTGTGTCTACGTGTATGTGTGTGAGAGAAGTAAGTTCAGCTCTGCACCTTTCCTCATGTCAAACTGGAACGAACAACGTGTGCAATATTTTATATCCAGAATGCGATTTACAACAGCCTGCTGATGTGATGCATTCAAACACACACGACCACACATGCGCACACGCACACATTTGTCAGTAAATATATGCTGACTCATTTGCAAAGTGCCTTTCAGTTGGGTGATTGCAGCACTTAGTCACATATTATCCATGACCTCCTCTACTGCTGTGCACTGACGTTATCTGATGGTTATATCACAACTGGAAAGGAATGTGCAGCTTTATGTCTGCCTGCATTTAGGTGTTGGATCTTTATGCAGCTGAATCCATACAGTGCTGCTGAACCAAAGGATGATGCCCTAAAGAATCTTGTTGATCTAGCTGTGAAGCTGTTACTCTCAGGTCCAGCTCTCATGATGAGCTAAGGACTGATGAGGAATAGTGATCTTTATCCTTATCTTTTTTTTTTTTTTTTTTTTTGGTTGGTTGGTTGGGACTTGTAGATGAAGGATTGTCTGGAAAAGGTTGAAGTCTCACAGGTCTGGTGCTTGTGTTCTGCCTAAAGGTCAGAGTCCATGCTTGTGCTGACTTCCTGACCGCTGCCCCCTGCTGCAGGCCATCAGTAGCACATGGAGATGATGGCCTGTTCACACATAACGTATAGATATATACGTAAAAGATATATCAGAAACTGTTTATGTTGGCCAGCGGTGTTTTTCTGTAGCTCTCGTGTAGCCATGCAGACTTATGGAACCAGAGTTTGTTCGTGGTAAAGACCTCCATAGCTGTTATATAGGTGCAGTGCAAAACATGCAATGCAAAGGAAAACTGGATCTCACAATGATTATTTAATCAAAACCTGAACATTTCTACAAGCAGACTAAAGCAAAAATGTGAGTAGCTCAGTCTCTATGACCAGTGTTTACATTTATCTGTAAGAACATCAAACAGAGTGCATTTTCTCTGGAAATTCTTCATGGAGTCAGACATAGAGGAGGGGTGAGGGAGGTAGAAGGAAAAAAAAACTAAGGACAAAAAGCTGAACTGTTGCCAGTATAACCCAGACTCAACTGTAGAAGGGAGTGTTAAGTTCTTCTTCTTTTTCTTCTCCTTCTCCTCCTCCTCCCCTCCTCCTCATTTATGCTCCTATCTCTACTAAGAAAGGTGTCAGTGCCTCCTTTCTTTCTTAGAACTATGTGGTTGCTTTGTGGTCAGCGGGGAGGATGTGTTTTTTTTTAATGTGTGTATGTGCACGTGTGCACACATGTCAGTCTGTCTCACCTTAATCACCCCCACCCCCCACCCCCACCCCCCTGCCTGTCTCTGTCTTCTTTGCTTCTTTGCCCTCCTTTAACCTGAAACAGCAGGTATTCTTGGACAGGTTAAATGAGAAAGCAAGTGTGTATCAGGTGTCTGTCATCCTATCCCTCTGTGGATTCACTATGTTTCTTCTCATGTGTCAGACTCATGCCCATATGCGTCCACGTCAAAACTGAAAGAACACCACAGCTTCGTGATCGGGAGATAGAGAGAGAGAGTGTGCATGTGCGTTTAAGAAAATGCATTCGGTAGCTTTGTCAATCATTGACCTCGCTCAGTGTTTGCCTCCGTGTGTTCAGAGAGTATTTTTATTCGTGATCTGAGTACTTCTCAAGGTTCATGTGTGTTTTTGAGTTTGTGAGTTTATGTGGCTTGTGCCTGGCCAATAAAGAGCTTCTGCAATGAGCATGGAAACAACTGTCACCACTTAGCTACTGACAGTAGACAAGACAATAAAAAGAGAGATAGAGAAAAGTGGAGAAGACGAAGGGTGAATGGGACGGTAGCAGAGTGAAAGATATGGGATAGACAAAAAAAAGTGCACTGTCGTCAGAGTAGATGATATATTTTATAATTTTGTGCATGAGTCTGTGTATGTGAAGATCATCTGCTCATACATTGGCATTTTGTGCTACAAGATTTAAATATGTCCATCCACTCGAGACAAGTGTGAGTATGCGCGTGTGCACTTGCACGCCTGTGTGTACATGCTTAGAGGCAAGCCTGTGGTTAGGACACATCTCCCTGCAGCGTAGCAGAACAGTGTCTTGTTGCATCGTACTGAGTCTGTTAATAACAGGCTAAACCACAAAGGCCATCCGTTGCTCTATTTCTCATCTTCCAGCAGAACACTGATTATGCAGCAGTGATACATTAAGCAGGGTAATTTAGCAGATGTACAGTAGCTTCTACTTTCAATTGTCCACAGAGAGCTGTAAAAGAAAAAAAGGTACTTAGTAAAAACTGACTTGACATTTATGGCTCCTCCCTGGAAAAAGAAATGGAGAGAAATTTGGAGAGTTTTAGGCATTTGTTTTGTAACCCACGATGGTTGCAAGAAAAGCAAAAGATAACATATAGAAATATAATTCTACATCAAGAGCATGGACGTGACAGAGTTAAGCCTCTGTGCATAATACTGTGTGTATTCAGACATCCCCAACTCAGCCCCCCTACCGCCCCCATCTAAAACCCCCACTCCCAGCTCTCACAGCATGCACCATCCTTGCCACAGGAATTTAATTGCTCTGTAAACAAGCCTTTTGTTTTGTTGCACACTGTTTGCTCATGCACAAAAGATGTATTAAAATCTTCAGTTCTGCTGTGAAAAGAGATGGATGTCATCAGAGCATAACAGTTCACTGATTTAATATGTGCTGACAAAATGAAAATGAGCACTAAACTGGCTGTTTATCTACATATGTATTATCTCGGTGAAGACATTCTGGTGCTATAAAAACAGGAAGCAGAGTAGTCATAGTTTTTTCATCACACTGTCATTATCATATCATTTGTTTGTCCCTGCAGCTATATAAAACTGTCATGTGATTGCACTCTCCATGTAGTAAGCAGGCTATGACTCTCATTTCTTTTGTCCCTAGACATATGAGCGCCAGTTCAGAATGCCAGAACAGAGAGAGGGAGGACTTCTACAACTGCTTGGAGATCCCAGTCTGCCCAAACACCAGCTTCGGAGCTCCCTTCCTCCTGCAACCACACTCTCACAGACACAGCAAACGCAGCACACCCTCACACAGAAATTCCAACACACTCATATACACCAACACCAAATCAGTTCAGAGTGGATCACTTCTACAGCACCTTCTTCATCCCCGGCCCACCCCTCAGACTCTGAGCCAGCCAGAGATTTGGCAGGAGCCAGTCGAGGTAGTTTGCTCGATTCAGCACAACCTTTCTCACAAACAGCAACGCAAAGTCCTTCACCTCAGAGATCCCTGACTCCAGACCTACAGCTGCCAGTGGTTACAGATGCCAGTATCCTCAACCTCACTTCTCTGAGCAGGTATAGTTTGCTCTTGATATTGTGTGTCTATGATATAAAATACTAATTGTTCACACTGGTGCTGATTATGTGGTATATTCTCTCTGTATACTTCTCTCTAGGGGGAAGGGTTTGCAAGAGGTCAGTGAACAGCTTTTTGGGAACATCAAGAGGAAGTACGGCAGGAAGGACTCTCAAAGGATGCTCTGTAATCCCCACAGTGCTGATACACATTGGGGAAGGCAGCCAGAGAGAGGATCGGAGAGCCCTAGTAATTCAGATGGAAGGCAGAAGTACACACAAGAGGACATGGCAGAGCGGTTCCATGAAGAAAGAGAGGAAAGGAGAAAAGAGGAAAGAGAGCAAACAATCACTGGAAGGAGAGGAGATGAAGAAGAGAGAGGGATGCCTATACTGGCAGAGGAAGGGAAAGGAAGAAAGAGGAGGAGGAGGCCTTCTTTTGATGAGTCATTTTCTGTGCAGGAGCAATCACAGCAACGACCACTGGATACGTCAGAAAAGCCCCAGGGTGGGCCCCCAGAACCCAAAGTAGCACATAAGATTGAGCCTCCCAAAACTGATTCTCATCTCACAATTCAGAGTGATGGCAATGGAGAGAGGATAGAAAAAGCAGAGAGAGCAGATAAAGCTGATAAGAGAGAAAAAGGAGATAGAATAGACAAGGGAGAAAGAGGAGAGACAATTCCAAGTGGGCCTGTCCAAGAGTCAGATTTAACTGTAAATAGGGTGAAAAAGAACCCTGTGGGTCGTCCTAGGAGTAGTTCAGATAACCTTAAACTCAGAGAGCCTATTTACAATCACATCAGCAAACCCCATCTTAGTGCAAACCCAAGACTCCTTAGCCCAAATCCCAGCCCAAACTCTAGGGTTAGCATCAGTCCTGTTCCCAGCCCTAAACCCAGGGCTAACATTAGCCCCAATCCCAGCCCTAGATCCAGTATGGACCTGAGTCCTAATCGTAGCCTCAACACAAGTTCTGCAGCCAGTTCCAGGCTAACCAAGAAGGCCAATGACAGATGGTCCTACCTGAAAGCTAAAAGCCACGCTAGTCTAACATCACCACAGAAAGACAACCTGGTTAGCCCCTTAACCTTAGCAGATCCACCCTCGGCATTCCCAATTACCCCTTCTAGCCCGCTCTACACCAACACTGACAGCCTAACTGTTCATGCTCCCATTAAGAGGAAACGAGGACGACCCAAGAAACAACCACTTCTAACAGTTGAGACTATTCATGAGGGCACGTCCACTTCACCTCCAAGTCCACTTTCACAGGAAACCCCTGCAGGCCTCAACCGTAGAAGAAAGACATATACACTCAACACATTAGTACAAATGGCCTCCACAACATCCAATGCCACTTCTAACAGTATGAAACTAAAGCGTGCCAGGGGCCATTCAAAACCAGTGCATAAGATGAAGCTTGGGAAAATGCAGAGCATTCTTAATGAGATCCTTTCCGGATCCAGTCAAAATGGCACTCTGGCCCTGAAGTCATCCTCTGCTCCTCTTAACTCATCTATGAGTGCCATGGCATCCACCATTGAGGCTCGACTAGGAAAACAGATAAATGTCAGCAAGAGAGGAACCATCTATATTGGTAAGAAGAGAGGGCGAAAACCCAGATCAGAGTCCCAAAGCTCCATCCCTCCCAAAACCACTACGGAAAAGCCACCAAAGTCCATCTCTACATCCAATCTCTATGAGAGCCCTGCAGTGCCTTCTACCACCTCATCTCCCAGTTCTAGTCTTGCATCCCTGAGAGCCAGCAGCTTAGAGGCCACCATGCCCAGTTTGCAGCCCATCTCAGCCCTGCCATCCAAACCACCAGGCAGGGGCTTTCTCTCAGGGGGTTGGAAGCTTTCTCCTCCTCGCCTTCTGGCCAATTCACCCTCCCACCTGTCAGAGGGAGCATCAGTGAAGGAGGTGACCCTGTCTCCTATCAGTGAGTCCCACAGTGAAGAGACAATTCCCAGTGATAGTGGGATTGGGACTGACAACAACAGCACCTCAGATCAAACCGAGAAGGGTCATGCCTCTCGTCGCAGGTACACTGCTTTTTACACTGCTTTAGACTGATACATGGTGGTAAATGAAGTATTTTTTTTTAATGTGATCTTCTCTTATGCTCTTATAGGTACTCATTTGATCTGTGTGGGTTTGAGTCAGTGGAGGCTGCAGCTCTTGATGCATCCAACAGGGGCAGTAGAGCACGCTGTGAACGGCAAGTTACCTCTGTTGACAACTTTCTGTCACAGCAGGAAAAGAAGCAAAAACATCATCGAAGGAAGAGGAAGTGCCTACAGAGTCGAGATCATCTCCACTTTCTCTCTGAATTGGAGGAGGTTAGATAGACTATGATAATTCATGTGTTTGATCTTTGTCGTAGCCCTTTCATGTGCATGCTCTTAGAATAGTGTGTTATTTACTTAACATTTTCTTATTCCAACTTCCCTCTAGGTTGTGGTAAAGCTCCAGCAGCTACGAGTGTCTCACAGACGATACACCTGCTACCCTCAGCATCCATATCCTTCCATTTTCCGCCTGAACTTCCATCATTACTACCCGATTAGCTACGACCCCTACCCCTGTGACTCCAGCTCATACCTCCGAAGGAGTGCCGATCTTAAGGCCAAAAGAAGACGTGGTCGACCAGCCAAAGCCAGCGAGCCAATCACATCAAAACTGCCTTTTGTTCAAGGATATGGTTACCCACTGGGAGGGGGAAATTACTATGCACCATATGCGATGCCTTACGCACCTCCTCTGAGTCTGGGCTATTTCCCCCCAACTCCCCCGTTTTACCTGCCCCACCACTCATTTGGACCTGCACCTCCATCTCCTTTCATGAGGCCTGCTGTCCCTCCTCCTAAGGCTTTCCACTCCAGTGGACTCTCAAAACTGCAGGCAGGGACCAAGCTTCGCAGCACAAGTGGTCCACTCCAGAGCCCAACTGTAAGAGCAGAGGGTCTGGGATCCCTGACCAGTGGCAGTGCGGGTGGTCTCACAGGGGTCCGTCTGCATAAGAGGAAGCACAAGCATAAACATAAGCACAAGGATGAATCCCTTCTTTCGCCACGAGACCGGCAGGAATTGGGTGGACTTTTCAGTGGAGCTAAGACCAATGGTCGCCTCAGCTTGCTGAGTGAGAGGAGGGACTTGGCCAGTCAGGGTCCTTCTAAGCATCTGGAAAAGCAGAGGGGCAATGGTAGAGTGTCAAACCTGGGATCCAGCCTTGGGATTTTTGAGTCAGACCAGCTGTCCACACACTCACTTTCTGAGAGTCAGTTTCACTCCCGTCAGACTACACAGCCAGGAAAGAGTTTCATGAACAGCTATAGCAGCCAATCACAGCGGTCGGAGTCAGCTTCTGACCTCTTTTTGGGGTCACGAGAGGATGAGTGTGTTGGGAAGAGCAGGAGGACGAGGCTTACTGTGTTTGGAGATCAGGGCTTAATGTCATTCCAAACGGCCAGGCAGGAGCCAGGGCAGTTGAACACATGTTCCAGTCCATCCCTCACCGGTAAGGGCCATTCACAAATATTTTTTTAACCATACTGTGTATTACTGTATATGCTCAACCTCTCCATCAGGATTCTAAAACCAAGACAGCAGTATTTTTTTTATTTTGACAGGGGTTACATAGTAGAATTAGTAGAATACATATTTGACTTTGATTAGCCCTGCCCAGGGTGTTCCTCTGCCTTTCACCCAAATACAGCTAGGATAGGCTCACACGGATCACCGTGGCTTTATGTAATCAGTTTACTTAAATTTAAGCATCTTGTCTGTTCCTCTCATCAGAGTCATACATGGTTTAGCTGTGAAAACCTGATATGAAGCAAAAGCAGGAGGTGTTTTCTTCATATTGCATCACTCAATTCATAATGCAGTGATTGAACCCAAAACTATGCTGACAATACTGGTGTGACATTCTGGTCACCTGAGTGAACACACCTTTTGTCAGTGTATTAAAAAGAGTTGCTGGACGTATATTCAGTGCCGGCTCATTGATGTTAAGGAACAATGCTTGTGCTTACAGTACAACATAGCACAGTCTATTGCACTGTCTCAGATAGATCTGGCACCGAACCAGAGGAAAGATAGGTACACACATGTGCTGTCACAACCCAGTATTTTATGGTTTTAACCTTCCAAGGTTATAGGACTGTTAACGCGGTCAGATTGGAAGCATGTTTGCAAACATAATTGATTATAAATTCATTTATTACCAGCTCAGTGATTCTGGACTTTTAGTATCCGGTGGCCATAGAGCATTTAGTCAGAGTTGATAGGTATTTCCCATTCTAAACATAGATGTCAAGTATGTGTCAAAATGATTTCTATTCATAAATATGGTATGCACAGCACTAGCAGAACTTAGAGCAAACAAAGAGGCAGGTTAACTCAGAATTCTTACTAGTAGAGTATTGTGTAATTTGGTACATTCTGTATTCTGCTTTCTTTGAGCACATCTGGCCGAGGATAAAGAGAATGTAATGCATGGATAGAAACGGCTATAATTCACCAATCTCTCCTTCCTCCTCACCCTCCCTCCCTTCCTTCTCTGTTGCCAATGCCTTTGCCAGAGATATATTATTCACACAGTGTGATTTATTTTCTACAGACACGCCGTAAAAGGCTCTTGCCTGTGTTAAAAGAGCTGGCTGGCAGCCAGGGGTTTAATGACTGGGGCCTAGTCCAGTGGTGGGGAGGAGAAGCCAGGGGCTTGGTTAGAATACACCCCCCACCCCAGGGGATCTAGGACGGATGACTCATATACACAACCCATCCACCCCCACTGCATCCATATTATTGTTATTGTACCTCTTCTACTCTGCACATCTTTCCTTTTTGCTGCTTCTGCAGTTCTTACCCTTACTTTCCTCTTTTACCTCTCCCCAAAAGTTATTACCTGCATACACAGGTTTTTTCCCTGTTCTTCTGTCCGTTTCTTTCCCCTTTCCTTTTCCCTTTCCCTTTTCGCCTTGTCTCCCCACCCCCTTGCTTGCAGATTGCCTTCTCTATTCCCCAATCCCCCTGCTCCTCCTCTAGCATGACTTACTGCTTCACTTCACAGCTTTAGTCCAATTAAAACTGAGGTGCGTGTGTGTATGAATGCTCTCAGTGCACGTTTGCACATGCAAGCGTGTACTCACATAGATAAATAGATCTGTATCTACAATCTGACACAGATACAAAATTCACATAATTTGAACATCCAGCTATGAGTTTGTAAATATTAATCTGTTTAATTAATTATGATTGCATGTGTGTTTTATATCGCTGTATTTTCTTACATGGACTGAAACTTAAAAGCAACTCATATTTCTTTTAAAATTAATGTCAGCAATATTTATTTCATAAAGTCAAGTAAAATTTTACTCATATGTGAAAAATGAGAAATTTTCAAAGAGTCTTTTTGATTTATAACTCTGAGGAGACAACACACTATGTACTTTGACCTTCAAACTTGATGAATAAAAATTTACCCCAAAGTCTTAGTTAGTAAAAGGGTGGAGGAGCAACAAAGGCATCTGTCAAGCACACCTTTCACTTAAGTAGGAGAAAAGAAGTGAGAACAGAGGATGGGAGAGGGCAAGGACAATGTGTAACAGAGAGAGACAAGGGGAACAGTAAAAAGAAATATCTTGGAGGATAATGATCAAGATCTAAGACATCTGGAATGAGACAGATAGCCAGGGAGGAGAGGACCAAAAAAAAGGTATGCAGATTCCCCCAGAGAAACACTGACTAAACTCCCTCATTTAAAGGATGACTTTAACTTATCAGAAACCTGGTTTCTGTTGTGACATAGGTCTTGTTTAGATGAGCATCTGACTTCCTTTTCCACATAGAAACAGGTCCTCAGTACTCTATGGCCCCTCACACTGCTGAAGGTCACTGGTTTTATGTTCTGTGTATGGAGCTCATAAATTTCTGCTACTTTGTATTGTGTGTGTGTGTGTGTGTGTGCTCACTTTTGTATAGCTCATAAACTACTGCTACTTAGTGCTTTCTGCATTAACTAATTTCACTGCCTGTTGTGAATTCTTGAGCAACAATAGTGTGATGTTGTGTGAGTTTTATGGTACGCGAAAAGATACTCCTGTGTGATTCTGCATATAGTCAAAGGATTAAAAACTGTATCAGCTCTTTTTAGTATAATTTCTAAGTTAAAAGACAGAGTATTCACTTTCATGAATAATAAAAAAATATATATAATATTTTAGAGTTTTTAACTTTATTTAATATTCAAGCCTGAAGGTAAAACATTCTGCTCAGCACTCATAACATCTGAGATGTTTTAAAAAATAACTTTTTGATTTCTAGTTAGATGGTTACAAAATCATCTGTGCACACCAGAGCTGACATAGCTTTTGCCTGTGTTTAAATGCATGTCTGTATCATTGCTCCACATGGAAGATAATCACAAAAAAAAAAAAATTAATTAAAAAAAAAACAAAAAAAAAAAAACAGCTGATTGTGAGTCTCACAAAATTGGACACACAGCTGCAGCAATTAGAGTTGAAGTGGCCATCTTCCCAAAATGACACTGCAGACAATGCTATTTGCACGAAATAGCTCTGAAAAAGAGTTAGTGAAATGCCCTCTGTGTCACATCAAATGACAGGGTGCAGGGGTTATTTGAAACCAAAGTTTCTGTTAAAGAAATTTTGCAAAGTACACTGCATAACATAAACACCAAAGGATGGTTGTCCAGAAAACACCCACGCTTGCATTCAGAACAAAACTGCAAGGTTAAAAATCTTTAATCTTTTAGTATTTTTTTTTTTTACAGATGCAATTATGATACATTTGTGTGGCTTAGATAGGGTTGATTATGTGTGATTACCATAGCTCTGACTGTAAAGCATAGAGGGGGGAGTGTGATATTATGTGGATGCATGATTTCAAAAGGTGCTTTGAGGATATTTACAAATGGCACTGGGAATACCTACAGTTATACCAGAATAAACGCTGAAAAGATTACTTCCAGCCTGCAGAAGCTTCGTAAAGGAGAAATATTCCAGCATGTTAATGATCCAAAGCGTACTGCCAAAATCACGTAAGAGTTTTCTAAAGAAGAAAAAATGTTTCCTGACTAAAATCCAACTAAACACCTGGGGTATATGGAAAAAAATGTAGAGCAATGAACCCCTCCAGTAAAAAGCAGCTGAAATAAATTGCCTGTGTGGGTGCTTTATATATAAATTAGTAATTATAAGCTGATATTTTTTAATTTTACATCAGAACAATTACAGTGCCATTCAAATTAGAAGTAATTACTGCAGATGATGCAATTATGGATCATTTGAAATTTAGATATTATGGCACTGTTTTATACTTACTTTTATTGTGCAGTGCAAATGGGTGGAGGTATCACTTTATTTTTAGCTTCATTGCATCAATGCAAGCAATATTTAATCATAAAAAAAAAATAATAAGAGTGAAATGTGAAAACACAATATGGAAACAAGTGTGGGATCACTATAGAGACCTGCTACACTTTAACAGCAGGATTCTGGTGCAAAAGCAGAAATTACATGGTTAAGGGTATTTGGGAATATGAGTAAAAGCTCAAAGAAAATAAATAAATGAAATAAAAAGACCAATCCTGGTGTATGTTCACTGCTTGGGGACCAGTGGCTGATTGTGCTTTTCCTCCATTTTGGCTGTTGCTCACTCTGAGCCCTGGGAACAGTGCCCAGACAGGGAGGAGGATAGGAGTGTGTGTGTGTGTGTGTGTGTGGGGGGGGGGGGGGGGGGGGGGGGGGGGGGGGGATTGGGACAGAGATGGGAAACAAAAAGAGTGACAGAAACAGACCGCGATCAGGAAGCAGTTTCTGAAATAAAGACGGAAATGAAATAATGCAGTGTTACCAGTTCAGTTGAAAATAATAGACTAGCATGTAACCATCTATGAAGAGCAGAGAGGAGGAGAGACTGAGAGGGATGGGGTAAGGGGGAACGAGAGAGGGTAGAACAGCACGTAAAGGGCATACTGCCCAGATCATCAGTGTGAAGGAAACAATAAGGCTCCAGTTTCTTCAGCTCAGCCATTCTGAACTGCTGAATTCATTATTTCTGTGTGTGTATGCACATGTGTGTTTTTGTCTGTGTGACTTTGCAGATAACACAGTGTGTGTGTGTGTGTTAATGTGTTTGGCTTTTTGGCAGCCTGTGCTCCAGATGCACTGGGTTGTTATTGTATGGAGACATATCAAATAGTTGAAGGAGACATTTCTGTGGGTTTCCTGCTAGTAGAATAGGGTCTCCTTTTTTTCTCCCTCTCCTCTCTACTCTCTAGTAGACAATTACAGGATAGGATCTGCTTTCCTGGCTCAGCTGGGCTTTGAAAAGCTTACATGAATATCTCGAAATTAGCAGGAAGCTCTTGAAGCAAAAGGAGAAAAAGACATTCTCCCCATGATCTAAATTACATGACTTCTCTCCAACTGTTTCTTCTTGTATTGAAATACATTTATCTTTATAGGCTTTGGTTTGCTATTTATTTACCTACTAACATCTCACCTTACTGTCTTTTCTCTTTTCCCAGGTGTTCCCAGTAAGCGGAGGTATAAACGTCGTGAGGTGGAACAGATTCAGAAAGATGTTAGGAAGATGCATTCTTTGAACTTTGATCATGTGCAGAAGATCCTCCGTGCCAAGCGCCTGCAGCGACAAGCCAAAACAGGAAATAATGTCATCAAAAGACGGCCTGGACGTCCCCGAAAACAACCTTTAGAGGCATCAGAGCCGGCCAGCATTAGGAAGGTAGATTGGGCTGATGGTCAGGGCTTGGATATAATGGCCAGTAGAGGTGATGGGAAGAGCCTGGGGATGCCTGTTCTGGAGAGGTGTGATAACCTTCCAGGTAGGCAGAGCCTCAGGCCGACCTTTGCTCCCAAGCCTCTGGAGTTCTCCAAACACGATTCCATCTCAGCAACTATTGAGACTGTAGTGCATCAAGCCCGGGCTGTACTTCCACTGGCCAAAGAGGGGAAACGCAGAGGCAGTGGCCACAGCAGGGATGAATTATGGGCTCCTACCAGTCAGTAGAGCTGCAGGAGAGTGCAACTCCAAAACTGACCGGAGAACAGTTGACAGAGTCAGTCCTGTTTCAACCCAATCTGATGCAGTGCCCTTAATCTTGGAACTCTTTGATGCACTTTGATGTGTTTCTCCACCCTAATTTGTTGTGAGTGGATTAGTGGTGGAGAAGGAGGAGAGAACCTTTCTCTCAACCAGACATGGGCCTTTCAAAGATTCATTGGACCTTCATTTACACTGGCACTATATGGTACTATTTGATACTGAATCTGATGATATAAAAGTGTGTGGTACTTATGATAGTGTAGGATTTTATGTGATTCTTTATGTATCTGATACAGCGATGTGTACGGTACTTTACAATACTGTATCTGAATGTGGCTTTAGCCATATATTTACCAGCAAGGGGAGGGGTAATGGTTAATCTAAAACTGTGCAGCTCTGCTTATTTTTGCCTTTCTGAAGAAGCTCATCAAAGACATACAGGATTATACGTCAATCATTAAGCCACTTTACCCTGTCTGTTTCTGCCCCCTTCCTCTACAGTCCTAGTTTTCCTGTTCCTCTTAAAGAAGAAACTGACATTTCCTGGCACCTCCTCCTCCCTGCTTGACACTCTCCCCAGTCTTTTTTTTTTTTTTAGCTGTCTCTGTTGTCTGCTACTCAACTCCATCTCCTTTTGTCCCTGCATCTGCTTCCACTGATGTTTTACGTCTCCTGTTCCGTGATTTTCCCCAGTTTACCCAATGTGTCATGTACCCTGTTCAGGCCTCTCCTGACCAGTGATGTAAAGGCAATATGGTGGAAAAGACTTTCCCAGACTGTACATAGAGAAAAAAAAAAAAAGTCCACTTTTGCCTGCCTTGTACAATGGGAAACCAGCTCATGGGTGTGTACTGGCATACAGTATATTAAATAGAATTGTTGTACCATAGACAATGAAAGTGTGTATTGTTTTATAACCAAAAACAGACATGGTTGTGACTCAAGACAAGTTTGTTTTAAGACAGAAAAACCACGTATATTCATTCATACACTTGTTATTGTGTTTATATCCAGGGGGCATACAGGAGAGATGTCAGGTGTTTTTTTTTTTTTTTTTTGGTAAAACCTTAGAGTTGGTTTAATGCACTATGAAAAACCATTCACTTGCATCAATCAAATGCAGCACTTACATGCTTGTTCTAGCCGCGTGTTTTGGCATTTAATGGTTTGGATATCCATTCCAGAGAGCATGCATTATTTTAATCAATTCGAATATGCAGGCTGCGCGGCCAAAAGCGTAAAAACCGAAGCCTGAGTCTGAATCGTGATTGGACAGTTCAGCAGAAGAGGACTCGCATTCAGTATTCTGAAGAGCTAATCCCTGTCTTTCTACTTAACATGATTTTTTTAAAATTCATATCCTTGGAAGTATTTTTGGAAAGTGAATCCAGTATTTAGATTTAGAAGCCAAAGTCTCAGTGTTCAGTGTTACAGACATACTATTTAAAAGTATCTAAATTAGAGCTTAACAAACTCTTCACCATGTTGACTACAATTAAAAAGCATTCCTATGTGCACTGTAGAATGTAGCCATATTGGATTTTTGTGTCAGTAGGTCAAGGCTTTGTTAAACTCTTCCTACAGTATGTGACTTTGGATAGTGGTTAGAATTTGCTCAGATAAGTATTTCAGTGTATAAGCAAAGGATCAGTGTTTCTTTGGCAGCGTTTTGTTTCAGAAGAGTCTGTTTTCTTTGGGTGGGATTCTCAGTTGCAGCAGTTCAGCTTGTGCCTTATGTTTCTTTCTCTCACCAATTACATTTTACCTGAGGAATAGAAAGTGGCAAAGAACGCCCCATTGAATGATCCAAAATATTCATGATTGTGCATATGTCACATGTGTCTTAGTCATCAGAACCCTGACACTGCCTGTGTCCCTTCACAGCTTCCATTGTCAACATCCTCTGTCACCGGGCACTGAGCTTGTCTGTCTCCCAGCTTCCTCCTGGTTTTCTGACCTATATCATCATGACAGAGCTAAGAGGGGCTGGACTTACTGTATTAAATACACATCATGTACTGACCTAGATACTGCCATGCAGCCGCAGTGGAAACAGAAAGGCTCACTGTGTCAGATGTACTTTTATCCAGAGATATTTATTGTACTCAGTCTTTTAGATGTATAATTGAAGATCTGCCCTGTATCTAACAAATAATTTACAACACATAATTGGCTGTATATCTCGCAAAGGAGGAACAGAGGCGGTTGTCATGGATACCACGTTCTCATGTACTGTTGTTTGCTATGCATCAGGCCATACCTGGCAATGACCTTAAAAGGAATTTCTGTTCTGGGTCCACCCTTTGACAAAGAGAAATAAGTGGTCTTATTTACTAAAAAAAAAATAAATGATAATAATAATAATAATGTAACAAGAATTGTGAATAATACCAGTAATAAGTTGTAATAAGTTGTGCAGAAAGTGACTATCATTTCATAAAAATTATAGTTACTGCCACGCTATGCAGTACAGCCTTAAACATATGTAAAACTACAGTATTGACGTGTTTGTTGTAAATAGTATTATTCTGTCCATCCTGCATGGATACCAGTTGGGTTCAGCAATGCTGGGGTGTATTTACTCTTCTAAAACCACAGTAGACCATATGTCTCCATCAAGACTGTTCCAGACCCAAGAATGCCTACAGAAATTTCTACCCTAACGCATTTTCAAATTTTTTAATTTCCACAGTACAATGCCAGTCTTTATTCCAGCCCGATGAATTGCAAACCATACAAAATAATCTGCCTTACCGCAATTTCAAAAGTTCTTGGAGCCCCACTGTAGTGTGCTCGACCAAAAATAGGAATCCCAGCTGACTCGTAGCTACTTTGCCTGCAGCCATGTGGGGCAGTGCCGTAGCGTGCAGCATGAGCAAAAGGGTTGCGTGTTAGGGGAGTTCTCAGAGGAAATAGCCAAAAATACTCTCGACCTAACGTTAGTGTGCTTAACCTTACCTTCCTGAATGACTTTCGATGGGTCTGCAGTCTGTTGTGAAGATAAGATGTAGACATGTGGGCCGCTTACTCCTCCCTACTGTGGTCAGGCAGCTGTCTCTGATGCTAGAGTTAAAGGCCCCAGGTAATGTCTGTCCTTTCTGTCTCTCCTACCAGCCAATGCTCCGGTGCCTTCTAACACTGACAAGTATTGTCCTAATCCAGAGCTTTCACTCTACATGGAGACTGCAGAGGGAATGTGGTTGTGAATAGGGTTCAAGGTCACTGGCGTTGTAATATATTTAGCAGCTGGTCTGGACCACTGGGTACCACTACACACTGATGTAAGCGTTCTTTACCTTGATTTTGGTTTTAGTGCTAAGGCAGTGCAGCAGTGTTTGATCTTACATTTGTGGCAGTGGTGTTTTTAATGTACAATTACTCCACATTCAACACCTCAACACAGCAAGTAGAATGAGCGATCCCTAGATTTTGTTCACCCCCCGTTCCCTATGTAGCATGCAGTGATGGAGTGAGGGGTCATGTGATGCAGAGCCTCATAACTGTACATGTAGTCATCCTCACAGCATACGTTACCATTCTAAGCTATGTTTTTCAAACCCGAAAGTGCAGATGACACATTGAGAAAACCAATTAATGTATTTCTGTAGAGCACAATGTGAGCTCTTCTAACAGCGTGGGCATATTTTAGTTTGTATACATAGTGTATTTGAACCTTTTTCTAGAGTGGGTTTCCTTTATTTGCATGCTCAATTTGATTGTATGCATAAATATTTTAGACAAGCCGAAAGTTGAATTTCAATTGAATTTGGAGCAAGACTTGTACATTGTTTGATATGTTTCTTTTTGTATTGAATTTTTTAATTCATGAGGCATTTTGTACATTGTATGAATATCAAAAACTGCAAATATTTGACATATAGAGTAAATACTAGATGCGCATGCATATGCATATATCCTTCACAGTATGTATGTGTAAATGTACACATATATTTTGTATTTGCATTTGCCAGCATACAGGTATATGTCTTAAGCACATATATACATGTAATATATATATGTATATTCATGTCTGCTGGCATGCTTTTGGTCATGTTTATCTTTCATGATCTTGTAGGTTCTTTTTTTTTTTATTCCTCTTTCCTCAAAAAGAAAGGCTCATTCTTTTGCTACCCTTCTGTTGGCTGGCAGCATTGAGCACTTATTAAGAAGAACTGCAGTTGAAGTTGTTCATGTTATCCATTGTGTGAAATAATAAATGACTTTATTGACAGTTTGTGATGGCTCATTTTCTTTCTTTCTGGTCAAAAATACATCAATATCATTTTGAACAGTTAAAAGCTTGCTGGCTATATGCTGACATTTGCCCATATCTGTGTGTGTGTGTGTCTGGTGTGCGTGCATACTGTTGGTGGAGAGTTACTGAACTCAGTGAACAAGTGCTACTCTACAGTGTTTCTGTGTGTTGCAGTTCAGTGAAAGGGAATCCTCTCATCGGATTATACATCGGCCAAACTGAGTCGAACACACATACCTTCACTCTCACTCTCCTACTTGTTCATTAGCCAAGCCTACATCTTTAAATCCTCTGTGCACGAGCCCATCAGTGTCACTCCTTAGTGGGCTGGGCTGCAGCCTGTTCTGTTATTGGATGAACATGACTGGGAAGTGCCCCACTATTGGCTGCTGCCAACTAGTAAAATTCTTCTGTTACCATGGTTGCAGGGTGAGCTGCCCAAATGTGTCTCGGTGTATCTAGTGGTGCTGATGGAACTGCTGGCACCACTGGTGTTGTGCAGCAAAAACAACAACAACAACAACAAAAAACCTTTTTTTTATAGAAGTCAGAGCTGCAGTAAGGCTGCACTGATATCACTCTAAATGGATGCCCACATATAAGTCTGCATGGCTTTTCTCCACCCTCTGCACATGAGGGAGGAAGAGATGGATGACGATGAAACAGCACTGCGAATGCATCTTGCATGATGGATGTACTATTTAGCCAGAGGGAAAAACACATTCATTAATCTGATGTGCAATACATGGATGTTTTTCACCAGGAATAGTGTCATGAGTAGTTTATATCCCAGACATCTTTGTCTCTGGCAAAAAGGTATAGAGTTGATATAAAACTGCACAACACCATTAATGATGGGATGAATGCTGAAATCTTTTGAAGAGCTCATCAATGAAATAGCGACACGGTAATTCCAATGACATTATTTAATACAATAAACAGTTTTACAAAGACCCAGCATTCCCAAGTCCATCACTGCATGTACCCAGTGGAATCAGTCATTAGTAAGCACTTGAGTTCTGTGCATACAGGAAAGTTATTAACATTTTGTATCTTGATATTGTTTGGAGGACAGGGTTTATGAATTTGGCGCACATAGCTGGTAGTTTAATGTTCACAAACTTAAAATGTAAAAAAAAATTGGGGATCTTCTATTAACCTTCCTTGGGTTGGGAAGTTGAAATTAGGACTTCTGACAGTGTGTGCATCCAAAAACTTTCATAATTCGAGCTGAATAGTCACTATTTCTGTACTTGGTAACATTTCTGGAAGAAAAAAGGTTAAGTACTGGCATCATTAGTTATCCTGACTTAAACTAGTTCTTTGGCAGCTGTCTATGTACTTCTCCTAGCAAAAGTATGGGATGTCAACACAAACATCCAGATGCTCTGGGTCTCTGTAAAGCGCCTAGAGATAATTGTCATTGTAACAGACGCTATATAAATAAAATTGAAATTGAAAATTGAATAATACTGTTGCCATACTGAGTGCTGTTTGCGTACAGATTTCATGGTCCTTCACTTGATTTGTTTGCGTGATGTGACTGTGTGAAACGTAAGAAATGTAGCAGAGAGAGGTGATGTTTGAAATTTCCAGAGATTGCAATGAGTGGATTGAAATGTTCATGTCTGGGGTCCAAAATTACTCCTTCATAGTGGCACATCCAGGATGATACCACCTGTTGTTAACAAGCACTGCAATCCCTTCCCTTTAGCCTTGCTTCTCTGTTTACAGTCTCTCTAGAGAGGCTTGGAGCTCAGAATATGTCTATGCAACCGTGTAGTCATAAAACACAATCTTAATTTGCAACACTCCTGATTTGTCTTCATCTCCTTCTCCTCTTGCTCAAACTTCCTTTATATCTCCCCTTCAGCCATCTGAATTTTGGGCCTTTTTCTGACCATTACTTGGGTTTTGGAAAGTTCAGTCAGCTGCCCACATATATAAACAACTCTCCTGTTGTCATGGTTAATCATCAAAACAGATGCTGAGGAGTTCCAGGATTACCAGAACAGCATCCAAACCAATGTTGCAAATTGTCTCAAATCTGTGTTTTAACAAGAAAAAGAAATCAGCAGAAAGTCTCAAATGTTGCAAAGAATGAAAGAACATGCATGCATGTAATTGCAGCAGGCAATAACCCTTTATTTTCACTTTCCAAAATGCAAGATCAGAAAGTTGGCAAACTCCATGTTCAGTGTTTACCAACACCCCCTTCAGGAAGAATTGCATGCTAGACAGAATGGCCAGCAAAGAGTCTTTCAGTTCCTGCCTGGGAATTGTTTTCCATTTCCCTGACAAACAACTTCTAAGTCAGTGAGATGTTTGGGGTATCTTGCTTGAACTACTGTTTTAAAAGTGTGTCCACTGGGTTTCAGTGATGCTTAGGTTGGGAGAACAGAATAATAAAGCCATCCAGGAAGTCCATGGAAGATTATTCAGGTACACACACACACACACACACATACACACACACAAGTAATGCAACGTATGCAAGTAATACGGTGATGCATAATCGAGAGGTAGAGCTGTTTGTGCACGTCCACATGTGACTAGGTGGACGCACATTTATGCCATTTGGACGCGCTCTTTTACGCGCCGACATGCTAGTTGCGCTTTCCACAAACTCTGTATTTTGCTATCGGGGGTTTAGGGTAGCGGGTGGTCTGAAGCTGGACCGAATCCATACTGAAACTGTGACACAAAAACCGTGGTACGGACCGTACCGTGAGCCACCTGTACCGTTGCACCCCTAATATATAGTATATATATATATATATATATATATATATATATATATATATATATATATATATATATATCTATAGATATATATCTAGATATATATAGATATATAGATATATATATATATATAGATATATATATATATATATATATATATATATATATATATATATATATATATATATATATATATATTATATATATCTATATATCTATATATATGTACTTTTTCCCAAAATGCCTCAGACTTGTTTAGATGTTCTGAAAAGTTTAATTTTGTAATAAGGGCTTGAGAAAAGTTATTTTTTTATGATGACTATAAATACAATATATTCAGGTAAAATGAATGCTTTAGTAAAGTATTCCTCAGAGTCTGATTAAAGAATGTCCTCTGACAAACCTATGAGTAGTTCTCACTGAGACTTTTCTCTTTTTTCAAATCTCAACTTTAACTCAATTTCTTCTCGACTGCCAGCTTCTTAATTATACAGTATGTGAAGTACGGATACAGATAACTAAGCTGAAAAGGCTTTGCTATTTTATTTTTGCCTTTTCCTGCTCTGTGGGCATGAGTTATTTTGGTTTTCAGAGTGCAAGACAGATGCTTAGAGAAACCCATGGCTGTTGATTACTAGGAGAAGTATGCAGTATGTGAAGTTTCAGATGATCGTTACCTAAATTAACAATGACTGTGAACAAGCCGTATCTTAATCTGAGGTCTTAATGATCTGTTGTTGTGACATATGGAAATGATCTGTCATCTTTAGCTCAGAGCCTTGTGAAGCTAAAAGAAACTTTGACAAAGGGGGCCTAAACTCTGTAAATGTGTTTTAACCTTAATGTTAGTGTTATTATTTAAAACACAAGGAATTCCTCAAAAACACACTGTTACGCCCCAGCCTAGGGGGGACCGGAGCAAAACATAAAAGTTTTTTTCCCTGCTCCCAAGGACAATCATGCACTAAAAGTTTTCAGTCAGAAAAACATGTTTATTTTAACTCATTATGAGCAGTAGTAGCATCAACCTTCAGGGAGGGCATGGCCAAAATAACAAAGAAAAGATACTTCCCACCCATCATTCCTGTAGAAAGGAAACAAACAAATTACATAAATGAACCTCCCTGGCCAAAAACAGGAGAAAAACCCACTTTAACAGAAATAGAAATCTGCCTGTACTTCCTTTAAAGCTCTTCTTTTTCTCCTTTTTCAATAAATGTCCCAAGCACTGCAGTGAACAAATGCAAAATATACAAATCCTCTTGGCGAGTTATACCAGGAGAGCCAGATTCTTTAAACATCATTTATAAATTGCAGCAAGTGTTTTTGTGTATCTGCAATTTCTAAAACTAACTCATTTTCCATCAGTGATGATATTCTCAGTAAAGATGCACGAGTGAAGGCCAGTGAATACCAGAGATCGTTTCATTCATGTCCAAAGCCACACAGACCACCAACAACAAACAGAGCTATACATTTATAGCGGATACTCCTGCAGTCCTGCCGTAACCAAGCATCCCTTCAATTTATCTCTGTTGGTGTTTTCAGAGAATAACTATTGCTTGTGTTTATGAAGATGGATCGAGCAGGCAACATCTAAAGCACCTCCTCCCTTCATCCTCTCTCATCATCTTTGCACCTGGATGGGAGACACCATCTGGTGGTGAAATGCAACAGTGCGTCTCAGGCTTGATCTTCCACAGGACACGGAGCATCACCACTGCAGTCAATGCAGGAAATGTGACAGCAACTCTCTTGCAGTTTAAGAGGACCGGAAAATGTCTTTCAAGGATTTGAGGGATAAAAATCTGCGCTATGACCTGGCTGAGTCAAACGTGCACTCCTGAAGTGCTTTATTTATTGATCCACTTGAGAGATGAGTGCAGGAATTACTGTAGCTGAACGATGAATACGACTGTGTGTAGATCTCGGTTAAAGAGAAAAAAAAGAAAAAAGAAAAACCCCAGAGATATGACAGAATGTGTTCTGCATAGAGCTGGCCACTGTTGCCACGGTGACAGTGTGACTTGTGGCAGTTTAATTTGGGTTTACAGCGCTGCCCTGTTTTGTGTGAGACTGGTGTGTGAGCAAGCATGTAGTTCCCTGCTCCTACGTAAAATATTTTCTGGTATTTCACATACTGGATGTGTGTATGCTGGAGTCAGGAGTAAAGAGAAACAGAAAGAGAGTAGTAATCATGTCATATCTTTTGTCATATCTTCTTATTCATGGTTAGAGCCTTTGTTAGCAGATTGGCTCTGCCTGTGTCTTATTAATGATGCCAACACTTAGGTAATGTGTCTTTTTGATGAGAGTGGCTACTTAATCTCTCTATTTAGACTGCATCTCTCTCTCTCTCTCTCTCTCTCTCTCTCCCTCACACACACACACACACACACGCATCCACTCACACTCACAAACCTCCCCCTCAATCTTTCTAATAAGCTGCCTCTCTGTCTCCTGTAATTTGGCAGATGAGTCTATTATATGATACAGTCATATTTTATTAATGGACCCCTACGGTGAACACAGACACCTCTTAGTGGATGTGACACACAGGGAGCACGTTTCCATGTTAAAAATGGTTTCAGCTCCTCAGTTAGTTCTTATCTGTGTCGTTCCTCTGCTGCGTTGTTAGTACTTTGGCTGGAGAGCTGAACCACAGGTATTTCTGCTGAAGTTGGCACCGTTCCTCCACTGTTCATTAAATCTCCATCAGCTCTGTGAGAGCATGCAACGGTGCAGCTTCAAAAGGCTAAAACAGCAAAACAAAAGAGCGTTCACTTATAGAGTTAAGCGTTTTGTGGAAATGTTCTTCATGTCTCCGTCTCTCTGCGCCTTTTTCCCCCTCAGCACTGTGCAGATAATTTATACCATATGTTTTTGCAGTGCCAGGCATTTCATGCAACTGTGGTGAAGTTAGTTCCTCCAAAACGAATCTTCTCAAATAATGTATTGCTTCAGTGATGCATTGCTCTACAAATTCAGTGTAGTTAATCCATATGGCAGTTACATTATGAAATGCTTGTACTTCTCTTCTGGGCCATCTATAGACAATCTGATTAAGCAATGGGACTTAGATCCAGCAATGACAGTGCTAACACTTACAGGGTGTGTGAGTATCATAAGCTCAACCCTAAGCTGAAGTTGCTTTAGAGGAATTAGTCATAAATCATGTGTGGGAAAATTACATTTTTGACCTTATTATGGTTTGAGATGAAGAGTTAAACACCAAAGCTGTTGCCATTCATCCTGAGGGGATGTGAATCTACATGTGCCAAATTTCAGTGCAACCCACTAAGCTCTTATTGAAATATTTCATTCAAAGCCACAAACGTGAACCTCATGATGCCACGGGGAAGGAGTCTGAGAATAGGCAAACAAATTAGGATTCATCCTCTGAGGATCCTAAAATTATGTAGCCATCTGTCCATTTAACCTGAGACATTTCAGGCTGAACTGGCAAACTGACAGATAATGTCATCCTGAGAGACTAACTGAAATGAGCAGAATACAGTAACTTCATTTCTGCTGCCAGTGGATTTTGGTTGTGAAGGGTTACTGCTTATTCACATTCATGTGGTTTGCTTTCTTTGACTGCTAAATATTTTAATATAATGCAAACTCACACTGGTCAACTTGGGTGAATTCTCTGTGCTAATTGGAGGGTGAAAGAAATCAACATTCTTAGTTCATACTAGCTTGCTTTCTCAGTGAGGGCAAAAGAATACAGATGGTACTACTTTATATTTAATTAATTACACATTTTGAATCAAGTACTATGATAAACAATATCTAAATGTGATCATATACTGTATGATACTGTCAAATTACAATTGCTTCAAATATATTTAAAGAGTTGCTTTGAAGAACTGCTTTTTAGAGAATCATTGTAGTCTCTATTTTTTGAGTAAAAACCTGCAAATGAGTCCGGGAAACCACTCCGGTTGTTTGGTCTTGTTGGAGCAGATGAATAGATTATGTTCTTTATCAGACCATTGTACTTATTTATTCTTTTTTTTTTTTTACATGCACTGGCTTGTCTTCATTGAGCCTGTGATAAGGAAATCCTTTCTGACTGGAAATTCTTCAGAAAAGTCCAGCACACCACTTCACAAAAGGTAATGTAATATTTTAGGCTTCTTCTTTTTTTGTGAATTCATTGTTATCCAAGCAAATTTTCTAGGCAAGCATGCCTACATGGGCCTACTTGTGTGCATCTGACATGTGAGTGCATAATGAAGAAAAGTGAAGCTTTGTCAGATGCACATGAAGCTGCATGACAGTCAGCAGCTACACGCGAGGAGAAACATATGATTAGAGCTGCTGGACTGGAACTGAGACGTTGCTCATTTGAAACATCATGTGACAATGTTTTCTTGTGTACACAAATATTCTTGAACACATGACACATAGAAATGTTCTCAGTTATTATTGAAAATGACCTCTACAGACTGTTTAGTGTGTACCTATACGTGTGTGTGTGTGTGTGTAACAAAGAGAGTGAAAAAAAGAGAAACTGTTCAGGGCCACATGTATGAAGTTTGAGAGGAAAAATCCTTAATTCATGTCATTACAGTTAATTCATGATAAGTGCCTGATTTCTGAGAAATACTTACTTACAGCCTGTTGGTGTATCAAAATAACAAATTATGTGAAGGAAAGTAACAGATACAACACATGAAGTGACTGCTTGGCTCTACAACCTGTAAAAAGCAGTCTACGTTGTTTTTTTTTTTTCAGGTTGAAAAACAGAAAATATGTTGTGTGCTGCTTTTAGAAAACAGTAGGGACAGTCTGACCTCTACTGCCCCTCTCCATCAAACCAGAGGTGTTTTCCTCCTCTGTCTGTATCAATTTCAGCCTTCCAAAGCACACTACGTAACTAAAATATTTTTTTTCCAACCTCTGAAACTCTGTCTGACTGACATTGCAGGATAAACACAGATATCCAAAGAAACCTATGATAATTACTGCCTCTTCTCCTTCTATCAGATAATATGTCTGAATATGTCACTCTAGTTTCACCCCTTTCTCTCTGCGTCCCCCTCAAAGCTCCTTCTTTCTGTCCCAGAGCAAATTGGTTCGCTTCTGTACCCAATGTCCCTCAGTGGCTTTCCATTAGTTCATTTTCCTCTATCCAGTATGTCCTAGCATCCTGCATGTATGAGTGTGTATGGCGGTGCGTATGTGCATGCATGTGCACATGTGTGTGTGTGTCTCCTGAGTCTCAGAACAGTATTATTGTAAACATATCATTTGATGGGGCGAGTGGTTCAGGTTGTTGGCCGGCTGCCCTGCTTTCATTTGGAACCGAGCTGCCAACATCTGGACTGTGTCAACACTCACTGACAGCGTTTGTGTGCGCGTCTGTGTGTGCGTTTGTGTGTGTGTTTGTGTGTGTGTGTGTGCTTCATTGTGTGTATTGCTGTCCCTGCCTGAGCCCCAGAGCTGTCAGCCATTGGATGGGGAACAGATTTGCTGAGATTAATCAAAGGTGTAGCATTAATAAGAGGAGCCCTGTGCCTCCAAGCAGCCATTTTAAGAGCCTGGGAGAGCAGCTTTGCAGGATGAACGCAGGCCCTGTGCTGTCACGCAGGCAGGCATGCAGCCCAGGATGGGCTATTACATGAAACAGACACAATAAAGCCTAAAAATGTGAACACTTGACAAGGATACCTTTGGAAAAGATGCTGTATGTGAAAAAAAAGGAGATGAAATAAAAATTTGTGGCCACTTCAGATGAAAAAGCCATACATTTGTCCAGAAAACACACTATTTGTGATTCTTGTAGTGAGAAACGTGAACAACCTTCTCTACTGATTTATTTAAATGCAAGGTAGGGTGTGTTTCCATGCATGAATTATGAAAGAACAGGTCTGTGAGGCAAATGTATGTAAACGTCCCACTTGTCCTACAAAAGATTAAAACTGCTATTATCACACATGCACTGTTCGGAGGCTTTGCTGCATAAGAGAATTTCAAGTATCTGCATCAGACGAGTCAGAATTTGTTACTATCAAGTTCAGAATACGTCCTAATAAGTTTATGTATGAACAGAGCAGGTAATTCCTGAGAGAGTGTTAATCAAGCTAGTGTTCATGCTGACAGTAGTCCTGTCGTGCTCTTCTCTGTATGTTCCCTATCATTTTCTTTACTGTGCTTCTCTTTGTTCATTTAGCACCCATTTGTGATCATTTGGTGTCTCCTTTTAGGTCATTTATGTGATTTATTTATTTTTTGCAATTCTTAATTGATATTCTGCACCTTCTTGATAGTTTTACATCTCTTCATTTGTTATTTCTGTGACAAGGGCTCTCTGACTTCAGAGGCCACTTGGCCTGATCGTGGTTGGTGCTTTGTGGGATTAAAGGAGAAGAAAAAACAGAATTTACCTCATTATTTTATGTAATGTGAGAGCAGATGGATCTAAATCATCACTGTATACACATCAATGATATGCATGCTGGAAGAGAGATAGATCAAACCACAGTGGCGGAGACACTGACAGAGGCATTGCCATAAAGAAAAAACAGAAGTTATAATATTAACTGCCAGTTAGTTATTTGAACCTTCACCAACATGCTTCTTTCAACTGTTATTAGCGCAAACCCAGCGCTAATGTTTCCTTCCGTCTGTGGCAGAGAAATTGCATCTTAAAACACACACACATACACACATTCAAATTGTGTGGCTTTTCAAACCATGACACAAACACTTTGCTCTTCTCTTTTTCTGCTCAGTGAACTACATCTTCATCTCGTTTTTTTTGCGGTTATGTTCAAGTATTTGTGCATCTCTGTTTGCATATGTGCCCAGTGAATATAAGTAAATGTGTGTCTATAGACATTTCTGGTAAGCTTCCCTGCAGCCAAAGCTGAAGTCTCTGCCCAGCCACCATCTGAGTCACCCAGCAGTCTGGTTTGTTGGCTCTAGCAGGCCATTTGATCCGGCCTCACTGGGGTCCAGATACTGTGGTGTGGAGAGTGCTGGTATTATTGCTGCTCTCTGGTTAAGGCTAGACTGTGATGTATTTGGGTTGGCTGACTGAGGGATGAAGCCTGTTTGCCTACTGGGGCTGAAACCTCCGCAGGGGGCCTGCCTGATCTGCTGCACCATCCGACATCTTAATTAGTGTTTAACTGCTGTACTCTCATACAGTCTTGGTTCATGCACAGACTTCCTCTTTTACACACATGCACATCACACTGGGGCATACCTCGTTAGACTAATAAAAAGCCATTAGAAGGTTAAATGTGGGTCTCATTAAAGATTAGTCATTTGCTACTATGCATAATAAGACTCTCTTGTGTGATTCTGATAACCACTCATATGGCTGTGAAAGTGAAGAGTCAACTCATGCAATGTTAATTTACCATGCCACAGCTTGGGATTTGGTTTGTTTCCTGCTGGGAGCATAAACACCATGAGAAATGGATACAGTCACTTCCAGTCGGAATCTGAAAGCTTAAGTGTCATTACATGATGGTGTCTTTATGTTATGAGTGCATGTTACACAGTGTAAATTGTTTAAGATGATTTTGACAAGTGGTGATCCAAGGAGCTTACAGAGGAAGAAGCTCGAGGCAGATAAGCCATATGAAAAGGAGTCTAGATCAGCTTGCATGGATTTGGAAGCGCTTGTGGAAGCTTGGACTAAAGACTGTATTTAAATGTCAGCAATAATTCTACTTCTGACACTTGTAAAGATCCCCATTCTTCTGACATTTCAGTGCAGAGCATTGGATATCCATCAGTGCAAGAGAGGCAGAAACAAACTTGCATTTGCATCCCATATCAAACTCTTCAGATTTAAGCAGCTCTTTTGTCTTAACTTGGACTCTAATGACATTATAGTCTTGGTCACAGCCACTTTGAAAATCCAATGAGCGTGAGCCAAAAAGGGGGAAAGCAGTTTTTAAGAGAGGATTAAAATATCGGAGATGCCAAGTTTCTGACTTAGTGGATAAAGCTTCCTGGGCAAGTTGGGTTTGAGAAGATAGAGCAAAAAGCTGTGAGATCATCAAACAGCAGGAGCCTTTATGGACTGAAGGCATGGATGATCCATCTGAAGTCCTCTTAAGAAGTGCAGGTCTCATCTATGCATGAGAAAAAAGCTGAGGTAACGACTTGTGTAGTTGTGTTTTTTTTTTTGTCAGATTTTAAGACTGAGGATTGGGGTACCTCTTAAGGGGTACTTCATTGTGTTACCAGAAAGATTGCAACCTACATACTGTAATGGACAATGAAAGTTTTGATCAAGACTAAAAACGTGCTCACAACCAATAACTGCAACGATAATAGCAGTAAAATGAGTGTCCACACACTGCTGAATGATAATGCTCTGAGGCAAAGGACACTGCACCCTCCAGTTGTATCCGTTCTCCAAAATAGACTTTGATCGTCTGCTGTAAATTGTACATTGAAGGAAAACTCAAAGGAATAAACAAGACAAGTTGGGACCATCTACCACTCTGTTACAAGAACTGTCATCTTTTGAGAGTACATTTTATTCCTATTTTTGTATGAGGGAAGTAAAGGACAAGCAAACTTCAGAGAGCCCATCAGCACTTGGCAGTGGGACTCAGGGGAATAATTGCTTTTTGATGTGTAATTGTTTTAGGTATATTGTTATCAGATATCTTTTCTTTATAGTTCAAGAAATCACTCTGGAATTGATCCCGCTGATATTGTTTGCCAGTAGTGTGGCTACAGTTATGGCTTCACTCTCCCATGCACTTAAATAAAAAAAAAAAAAAAACATTTAAAGCATTAACATTAATCTTTTGATAGTTGTTTCAGTGAATGGCAAAAATGGTCATAAAATCAATCGTTTTTGCTCCTGCAAAGAATTGATACATTTTAACTTGCAGGTTGACAGCCCCAGTATCTGTATAGAAACATGTAACAAATCTGTGAAGAAAAAATGTGTTAATACATGTATTAAACTGGCATTTATAGCTGTCCAACCTTCATGCACCTCAAAGAAAACAGCCTGGCAGTTACGCAGCATGAGGAAGATGTTTCCTACACCACCGTCCTGGCAGCTTTATGTTGTAGGAAACATAAAAGTGACTGCATGAAGTGAACTGCAATCAGTCTCACACATCTCTGGCTCCTACATCTCATCTGAGATGCCATCATATCTCTGGGTATATACATTTTACTGTCTAAAATGGGGATCACACACCGTAATGTTGGTTTTTACAGAAACATGAGTGAACTTCTGCACATGATGGACTGAGACTATAGAGACCAAACTCCATTAAGTCAGGAAAAAAAATGTAGATTCTTGGCTGGAGTTGGTTAGTACACTGCAATAAAGGGATCTTCTGTGAATCAGTGGGTAGAGTGGTTCATCCTCCAATATGAAGGTCTGTATATCAGTCCCCAGCCCTGTCACACATAAATCCCTCTTCTCTAACATATCTATTATGTGGCTTTCTATCACTGTCATCCTTTTCAATGAAACGCTTGTTAATGGTGTTGGTAATGTGCAGATCTGTCAATGTTAGTGTTCTTTCATTCTCTCCTATGTTGTGTATCATAATTCCACTGTTTAAAGTTTATGACAGTCTGCCTAATGATTGTGTGGTTATGATATCTTGTGCAAGTCTGTCACTTTGTTTGTGCGTTTATGAGCAATATGTTTTGAGTGACAGTTCTCACTTGCATGCACTCTTGCTAATTTATTGTCTCTCAAGCAGATGTTGCATTTTGCCTACAGCATTCACAAGCTTATATCATATCCAAGCCTGTTCACATCTGCTCATATGTGTGGAATTAGCGAATCTTTGTCACCAGCAGCTGACATCCCCAGCTCAGTTTTAAACTGTTGACAGGGAGCTCAATTAGAGGAAGAAAGAAGAAAGAAAGAAAGAAAGAAAGAAAGAAAAGAAAGAAAGAAAGAAAGAAAGAAAGAAAGAAAGAAAGAAAGAAAGAAAGAAAGAAAGAAAGAAAGAAAGAAAAGTCATTAAGACTTATTGATCACTTTTTTCTGTCTGTCCATCCATCCATCCATAAGCTATATATAAAGGGTCATGGGGGTGAAGTCTACCGATGCACACTTCAGCTTAGAGGTGGGAAGCATCCTGGCAGGTCTATCCAGTCTATCACAAAGCAGAAAAAGATACAAACAACTATGTGTACTCACACTAACTGTTAGTTAACATAACATCCTTATCTCTGGATTGTGAAGAAAGACACCAAAGCTCCGAGGGAAAACTCATGCTGTTACAGAGAGAACATCCAAAAAAAAAAAAAAAGACTCTAGACCACTGTGGCCTACTATGATTCATTTTGTAATGCAGAACATTACTTTAATGTGGTCCCCAGTCTTTTGCATCCCAGTGGTAGATGATGTACTGCCTCAAAATGCTTTGCTGCAGAGGTATGTCATTTTGGCCCCCGTTGCAACTGCAGATGCAGACTGTACGAACAAATGTTTATGTTTATGTTCCATATTTTTAGCCTCAACAAGGAGAAAAAAAACATTTTTAAGAACAGTATCATTTCATTATGTTAATTTAGCAACCAAGCATGACAGAGTTGCTAATATACACTGTCAAAAACTGCAAAGGTCTTATGTTTATGGTGCAATATGCCTGTATGTGTGTGTGTGTGTGTGTGTATGTGTGTGTGTGCGAAAAACTTGGTTTGGCCATGTGCCATGCAGCTGGAAACCATCATAGAACCAATTATGTTCTGTCTTCTGCTCTCCTTTGCTCTGCCTCTTTCTTTTCTTCTCTCACTTTGTTGTTCATTTGATCTTTCTTCCCTCTGCTCTCATTTACTCTGTCTGCCAGAAATTAATTCTTCAGGCTTTTGTCTTTGGGAATCAAGATTTTTGCTTCACTGTTAACCCCTCAGTTCAGCCTTCATTTTAACCTCCCTTTATACACCACCAAATACATTCCACACATCCACCTCTAATACCATCTTCATCCTCCTCATCCTCCTCTTGAGCAAGATTACTTTTAGGTGTTGATCTCTCCTTTTCTTATATTATCTTCTCACTTTACTGATTCATGTGAAATGTTTAACAAACATTTCACATGAAAAGAATAATTGCCACCGTCAAAAGCAAATTTACAGAAACACATTAGAGCTGCAAATCATGAAATGAAGGAAGGGAGGAAAGAGTGAAAACACTGATTACAAATTGTGTACTAAATGAATGTGTCACCACAGTGATGGATGGAGGAAGTGAGAGAGTTAACAGTGTAAACAAATGAGGAGCATAATGAGGATGAAGTGCTGCTGTGAACAAGTGAGCCTTTGTTGTACCTTCTACCTGGTGTTCCCGAAACTCTCTCACGTACATGCGCAAACACGCTCAGACATGCATACGCTTGTGCATACACATGCTTTCTGGAAAGTTTTGTTTAATGTTGAAGATGGAGAATGGAATCATGTAAAGTTTTTTTTTTTCTTTTTTAAACAGCACTACATCAGCAGTAGTAGGTCAGGGACTTTTCTGTAAACAACATCTTAAACCTCTCAGTTAGTATAAGCCTGACTGTTTTCACATCGCATGTCAACTAGAGTGAAAATGATTAGTTTTTCTTTTTTAAGAAGAATAGAAATACCTTAGAAATGTCAGGATATTGCATGTTTATATTGGGTTTGAAATTAGGTTTCAGATTCAGATATCCTGTAACAGTCTCGGAGAATGTTATGCTCTTTATTTCCTGAAGCAGCCGATGCCAAATGATTGCCAAATGTTTAACCCTCTGTTGTTGTTTTTAAAAGTTTTTCATCAATAATTAGAACAAGCCATATCAAATGGCTGTGTGGATGGTGAGTGAGTCACTAACTGGCTAAATTATGACCTCATTCTCAATGCAGTGGATCTGTAGGTTAAAGACTGTAGATGTGCTCACTTTTAACAACAGTACACATAGGGCTTTTGGTTTGAAAGTATCCTGAATATTTATATCACAGTGTACTTGGATAACAAATTGGACTGGTCCAAAAACATGGACATTATATAAAAAAAGGCCAGAGCCATTTCTACTTTCTAAGATGGCTAAGGTCCTTTAATATCTGCCGGACAATGCTGTGGATGTTCTATGAGTCTGTGGTAACCAGCGTCGTCCTGGATGCTGTTGTGTTCTGGGGCAGCAGCCTGAGGACGAGGGACACTAACAGACTCAATAAGATCATCAGGAATGCCAGCCATGTTGTGGGGCAGGAGCTGGACTCCCTGACCCAGTATTGGAGAGGAGAATGTTTTCGGAAATTAAAACTATATTGGACTTTACCTCACACCCTCTACACAATGTGCTGAATAGCCGCAAGAGCTCATTCAGCGACAGACTGATTCATCCCCACTGCAGCACAGAGAGACACAAGAGATCATTCCTGCCTGTCGCCAATAAAGCTATTAACTCTGAGCTGCAAGAGTCACCTGGACGTGGTGTACTGAGGGGTGGGTGTTGCTTTTGAATGTATTTTTCTTTATTTTATTTTAGATTTTACTTATTCTGTCGGAAGCTTATAACAAATAGAATTTCAGATTTAGATTAATAAAATTGTTCTTATTCTGATTCTGGGAACACGTAATGCCATGGCCAGTGATTTTAAAGTAACACACAGAGATTCCTAAAAATGAGACAAATAAGAGAGCTTGTGTTTGATTTGCTTGGACAGAATGCCACTGCCCAGCTCAACAAAAGTATTTATTCATGCTGGGCCACTCCAACTATTTATTTAATATGGGCCAAGTTTGATACAACTCACAACTGAGATTAACTGAAATAAAGTTGAGCAATATTTTATGTATGATCAACTCCAACCCCATGACGATAAGCAAACTTCAGTGGGTCCTGGAAGGTCAATAAAAGTCTCTCCAGGACATTCATGATGTGGGATGTTTGGGCTACAGGTTTATAGTCATTAGGAGAAGATGGATGAGATATTTTTGGTATTGGAACAAGGCAGGCTGTCTTCTATAAAACTGGAACCTTCTCCACGCTCAGACTGAGGTTGAAGAGGTGCTGTAGGTTCCCACATAGATGGTCCACACAGGCTTTCAGGACTCTGGGGCTGATAACATCTAGACCAGAGGTGTCAAACGCCGTGCTCAGGGGCCGCTGTCCTGCTTATCTTAGATGTTCCCCTGCTTTGGCACTCCTGATTCAAATGAATGGGTTGGTAACAGACCTGAATGACAAGCTGATGGTGATCCATTCATTTGAATCAGTTGTGCTGAAGCTGGGAAACATCTAAGATATGCAGGACAGAGGCCCATTCGAGGACTGGAGTTTGACATCCTTGATCTGGACTTGTAGCCTTGTTTTAGTTCAGTCTCTCCAGCTGTTTCTTCACCTAACTGTTAGAGACAGACAGGTGGGAGATGGAGGTGGATCTTCATGTGGTAGAAAACAACGATCGAGCAGCAGCGAGATCCATGACTGAGGTGGAAGATGAGACAGCTGACATGTGACAAGAGAGCTGATGGTCAAAGGAGGGTGGGAGGTCTGTTTCTGACTTCTAAAGACTAATAAATTCTCTAAAAGAATGGATTTTTCAAGAATTTTGGAACTTCAGGAATTTCCACAAAAATGTTGAAGATTCATCTGCCAATCTACATTCAACTGCCAAACAGTGGAGTGATACACAATTAGCCATCTAATTTTGTACCACCTTCATAACCTTCAGGCTAACTAAGGAGTGAACCTTATCCAAGCTATCAACAGGTAGGTCTCACCCTGCACAGTTCATGAGTCTATCACTGGGTCCCACAGAGAAACCTAATTCCCACTCACCCCTATAGACAGTTTAGAAGTCCTCATAGAAAGACCCCAGACAGGAGTTGAACTGAGAACCTGCCGGCAGTGAAACAACACTGCAAATTCCCACAAAGCAATAATTTACATGACATAAATTTGGGCTTGGTAGGGTTAACAGTATGAGAAGTTACAGTTGGCAGCGTGCAAAAAAAGACGGCATAAATTTGATTAACATGATGCAAATCTACAACATATTTTGATATCACAATTAGGGATGTGGTCTTTTGGTTGATGGCAGGCATAGCTAATGGCTAGCTGTCATCACTTTAGCTTCTTACCACTTACTACCATCTTGAATTGACTTCTGAACTGTGAATAAAGACCCAACAGAGAATATTCATTTTTATTTTAAATATATTATGGGTTTTTGTGCTGTTAACTGTACTAAGGGACCACTGAGACCCACCTTGGGTTGGCCGAGTAGAGTTCAGAGGTGAAGCAAAGCAGCCTGAAGCAGCAAGCTGGGTGCTTCAATTGAGTGACTTTCCCCCTTGAGCATTTCAGGACCCCTTCAAGTTGATGAAGCGGACCACTAGTCAAACAAGTGCTGCCAGAGTTGAAACAAGGAGTCACAGAGGTCCGCCTTCAGTAATTTGGCTCACGGCTGGTACCGCTCCCCAACCCACAGGCAACTGCAACCAGCCCAGCTCCTTGAGTGGCAGGCCAACCAAGCTCCTCAATTCAGCACTTTTAGCATTCGTTTCAGATGTCTTTTTGGGAAGCACCACTTGAAATAAAGAATGTCTGGACAGATTTGATTAAAAAAAAAAAGAATGTAATATTAACTGGCAGGCTGAAATAGCTAACTTGCGGTGACTGAACAAAGGTGGACGGCTTCCAGATCTGCTCATTCTGGTGCAGCGTGAGGGGGAAAGACACTTAAAAAGCACTCAGCAGAAAACCTATGGGTGATGTCACAGAAAGGTTTCTGTAGTTCTTAGTTGCAGTAAACACAGATCAAGCATAACATTATGACCACTGACAGGTAATGTGAGTAAACAGTACTCATCTTGTTACAGTGAAATGCTGGGAAATCCTGCATCCTGGCATTCACATTAATCCTATTTTGGAACTTGGCACCTACCAAAAAAATTTTGCAGACCTGGTACACCCTCAACATAGCATAATCTTTTCCCCTACCAGAGCCACCTTCCCAGCAGGTCAGCAGTGGGCCCCTAAACAATTTTGTTTTTAGAAAAAAAACCCAGCAAATAATCTGCAGTTTTCATTCACCCCATCACACAACCCACAGGGCCCAAAGGATCTATTGATATCATCCCAGTACCAGACACTCCAGGACACCCTCAGATGAACAAAAAAGAAAGAAAGAAAGAAAAGCTCATAGTGGGATCTCAGTAAATTTCACAAATTTCCAGCATGACAGATCTTTATACAGCATAGACTGTATAAGTGATGAGTGTAACCATCTTGACTTCAGCAAAGGGCTTGTGAACTGCATTTTGGCTGTCACCATCTTTGCTTTTAGGAACCAGACATGAACACATCTGGAAGAGAGAGAGGAGTGCTAACTATTGCAAACGGCTGGCTTGGATTGTTCACTTTAAGTCTGTTAATACTGTAAATGAGAACTAATTGTCTCCTCTTCTTGTTGAGCTATGCCCTATGATTAGGGGTGTACAATTAAAATTTCCCTTGATGCATTAGTTGTTCATTTTAATGCAATAGAAGATAAGCTATGTATAAAGTAAACATATGAGAAGTGCCAGGATGGTGTTATCACTGCCACCACACAGCAAGTTTTGACTTGAATCTTGGTTGGGGCCATTCACTATTTGGGGGGGGGGGGTTCTCCAGTACTCTGACTTCACCCCACAGTCCAAACACAGGCATGTAAATTGCAAATTACAAGTAAATAACTGTCAAGAAAGCAAAAAAGCATGTACAATTTGAGTTCACAGGTACATGAAATTCCTTGTTAGTCTCCTACTGAAAGCAAAAATGCCTCTCTTTGAAGCATAACATTTACCAGCAAACTGAAAGAGTGAAAGTAGCTAAAGTCATTATGATCATTTGCAGAAAAAAAAAATATTGACCGAGTTGTTCATGTGAGAAGTTTAGGTTTTTAAAATGGGAATGCAGCCAAAGACACTACCACTGCTGAGGACACTGGCTTCACTTCAATTTAGCAAAGATACACAATTTTTATACAGTGGACTGCTGCCATGTTAGTCAACCATTTTAGACAAACATCATCACTCTTTCACTGAAATGCCATTTCCATAGTCTTCATCTTTGTGGATACCTTCATACATTTCTAGGCCTTTCAATCTCAGACAAGAGTCATTTAACAATCTGAAGAGCAGCATTTCAATGCCAAATTTACAGTTGCTTGATGTGAGCAGATGTGTGCTCGGTTGCATCTAACACCAGGCGGAGATGTGTGTCTAAGATTAAAATTTGTACCTGTACCTGAGATACATCTTTATCATTTACCGGAAGCACTGAAGGTGCTTCTGAAGGATTTATTTTAATAGGTGTTGCTGCATGTATTTGTATTCTGCCCAGTTATGCAGAGACAATTAAAAAAACTTTCTTTTTTTTTAAACAAAACATTAAACTTTTTCCTTTTTTTAGGTAACAATATGTAAGAATCTGTTCTTTTTTCTTTGCAAGTGGCCCTTATTTAAAATCTCTGAAATACTTTTGTTTCCTGTAGAACGTGACAGTGTGTTACCAAATGAACAGACAAACATCATACAAAGACTGTCTCTCTGTGCTGAAAGAGGCCACTCATGAAAAGGGGGCAAATTGTAACACTCAGCTCTCATACACACACAAACATACACACAGACGGAGATGTGGCCGGGCATCTGGCCAGATGCACCAAGAGAAGGAAACTCACATTCTTGTGATGGGGAGTCATCAAGTATCAGGTTCCACAGACTCTTGCAGGAGCTGGAGCCCCTCACCACATGCACAATTGCACACACACACAAATTCAAAATACAGGCACACAAATAGGGACATACTTTGTAATTTGTTCTTTTCTCTTTTTTTGCAAAAACAAACCAAAAAAGAAACAAAAAACAGTGAACTTACACTTTCTCTAATGTTTTATTTGCTGAATTAAGAATCATCTGATCCTGACTGCAGTTACCACGGTCAGGTTTTAATTTTTATTTTGTGTGCTATCTGAAAAAATTGTTCAGTTTATTGAAAGGGTTCACAGATGAATGAACTTTAGAGGCACAACACACACATGGACTCACATTCAGCCCTCTCCAATGAGATAACTGCTGTTCAATGAGTCTGAATGTTTACAACCATCACTGTGTTTTGTTTCCTTTATTCTTTTTTAAATCCTATTTAATCTCTTTTAAATTGCTAATAACATTATAGTTATTTATTACATTGTTTTTCTTAGTCAGAAGCTGGTGAGAAACAACATTTTGTTTCAGCCTGTGCATTTTGTAAATACTACGAGTGAAATGACAATAAAGAAATCCTCAATCTTAAATCCTGAACATGACGTTTCGAGCCTAATTACAATTAACATGTAATTCCTTCTTTGTTCACTAGATGTCAGCGTCTACCTACCCTTCCTCAACTGACTGAGTTCCCAAACTTCTCTTTGTATTTCTTTCATGTACAGTATATACAACAGAGTGAATGAATAATATATATATTTCTATATAATTCTATGTATAATTCTATATATTCAATATATCATTCGAGATATATAAATGATGGCACATATTATGATTTTGGACGATATGAGACAGAGAGGAAGAAAATGATGTAAGAAATCGAAAAAGCTTGTGTGAAAGGTGGAGACTAAAAAAAAACTGGCCTTGGTGTGATTATAGCGACTAGGCAGAAAGTGTTTAATGGAATACTTGAGGGTATCAGGACTGTTTGATAGATGGAATTTTACCGGTACTGACGAGAAGCTGTAACATATAAGTAAATCCAGAAGATGACAATAATGTTAGTATTTGATATGCAAGCTGCTGAAATCTAAAATCTTGTGAATGAAGACTGATTTGACTGATTAGGAGAAAATGATAAAGCATGGCTCTGCTTTTTATCAAATCACTACATCTAATCCCTTTTAAATTAATCAAGTCTCTTGATTATATCATGTCTCAGTTTTTCAGATCATGTCAATTTTTTCAGTTGCACTGCTTAATTTTTCAATACACATGTATTTTTTTCACCTCTTATTTGCTTATTTAATTTTGTTTCTTTCAGCCCTCATATGTGCAGGCTGTGGCCCAACGGCCCAACGGGCCATATGGGCAAAAGGCATATCCCATTTACTGTGCAACTCAACTGGAAATGAAATCACACCCCAGCGGACTGCATTACAGTTGCAAAGACAGAAAAATCATGGGCATACATACGCCATAAATCTTTCTAAATGTCAGATTAGTCTTGCCGCTGCTAGCCATTATTAACAATACTGATTCATAACAACACTGAACGCTCTATTTAGCATACGCAAACAGCTTAGCAACTCAGCAACTGAGCAAAAAGTGAACATTACTACAGTATGTGTATGTCTGACTTGAGGGTCATTAATTAAAGATGTCAGTGAAATAAGACAGAACTGTTATAAACAGTACAAATAGCTGTATGTTTTGTTTGTCTGTTCTTTTATGTCCGTAGCAGCCTTGTTGGATTCTGAAGTCAGCATAAAGGAGATTCCTCTAACTTTCCAAGTAGGAATCCCGACCCCAGGAGGTGTCAATTAAAACTCACAGTTTGCCTTTCACCTCAACAAAGCAGCTGAACAATTTGTAACTCCAAAAAATGATTTTTTTAAAAAAATTAAATACAGATTGATTGATTGATTGATTTAAATACAGTAATAATCCAATGATATGTAGCTCTACTGGTGAAAAATAAACTATTCACCTGGCATCATTTATTTTTTTGTATTTGATGGAAATCTGACAATTATCATCATATCCTATAACCTGACTGCTTACCAGGAACTTTGTAATTGCCAATGCTAATTTAAAAAAGGGGGGGGGGGTGCATTATCTGTATCACTAGAATGCTATGTTCTTCATTCCACTTTAATCTTTTAATCAATCTCTCTTTTACCTCCTAACCTCCAGATAAGCCCCACCCCCATCCCCACCACTGCATTTTTTCAGGCCATCCCTCTTTTTTTTTTCTTTTCAAACAACTGGAGACATCTGCACAAGGAGTAATCAGTGGGTGCTTATCAGTGTGCAGTCAGATTCTGTTTCTGGTTTATGGTAATGCTCCTTGAGTGTAATAGGATGATCATACATACAACAGGATAAGCCACAAGTTCCACTGCAGTACAGTTTTGATGTACGTTTTAAGTTTTTTTGTTGGTTTAAAAAAGAAATGACTAATTTGTTAAACACACTGACACACACAAATGCGAAGCCTTTAAGAAATGATGAATCACTGATCTGGAATTGTCTTGAATACATGCCGCTTATCTTTAATAAGGCTTTCAGGGTCTGCTCAGTTCAGTTTACTTGTTGTCTTTTAATCTTTGTATTGGGTGCCTCTTTAAAAAACCAAGTTCTTTATTGAAGCGGCACACAAAATACTTGAACCAAAAACATTTGTGTTGTGGTGATGGTAAAGAGTAAGAAATTCTGGAAAATAGAGGAGAAGCATTTATATGCCACATCTATCTGTCCTGAGATAAAGATGTATCATGTTAGACAGAAATTATATAATCAAAAATATCAGTCTGAGGGAGCAGAGACGCTACACACAGAATGTTGCCCGTAATAATGTAAAGAATGTCATCCAAAGTGTTTTACTCTGGTTATCCCTGTTCCTAGGCCTCAGAAAGAAGTCATACTTACAATCTGTATGAGTGCCTGGAGTAACTACCAACTCAAAAACTCAGATCAAAAACAACTCTGTCACTTTTTTTTGGGGTGACCCAGATCAAAATTAGGCCATTCAGATATAGGTCACCCATCTCACTGCATTTGGTTTGCATAAAAAGTGGATAATAAAGCCATAACACAAGTTTCAAGGAATGCACACACCGCAGGACATCCATCGATCAATATCCATCCATCACACTGTTGTCTCTGAACGCTTCGGTTACTGCAGTGTGGCTGTCAGAATGATTTGTGACACACTCATTTTCATATGGTAATCATGAAAGAAAGATTAACAATTAGCAAACTGACACAAAGCCTGTCACTTAAAGCAAATAAGTATTGGTGTGGTTAAAGTGGAGATGTGTTGTTAAGATATTGTTTTCATCGAAAAAAAGAAGCAGCTCCTCAGAGCTCTTTTTAGAGCGCTGAACAACTGGGCTTTCTGTCAGCATTTCCAGCAGGAGGCTCTCTCTGCCACAGCTTCTCTGCCTGAAAAACGCAAACCAGCGGCATTCCTCAGCTCTTTTACTTGTTGGGGAACCTTTAGAAACTTAAACCTTGACTTTGTTCACTTGTGATTAATCCAGCAAATGATTACCATACGAAAATGTCTGGACTTCTTTTTTATATTATTCAGATATTCAGTTGAAGACTATGTAAATCAGTAAATCAGCAAGAAAGGGAGTGGTAAACATATCAGTGGACGAACAGAAAAACTTTCAGCAAGTCATAAAAGACAATAAATTATAGACAGAAAAAAGGTCAATAGTGTTGTAAAAATGGAGATGTCTACTTTTTTGATCATGTACAAAGAGAAGGCAAAGACTGATGTAGTAAGGTGCAAATAAAAACTTGGAGGCAGATAGAGGATTACTGGATGATTTATTTTAAGGAATCAGTTAGACGTTTGTCTAAGATGGTTGGTCAGAGAGGAATCAGGAGACAGATTTTTAGACACTTTACAGAGAAAAGGAGCTGCTTTAACTCCTTAAGCCCTGCGCTGAGTGTACCTAGAAAGATTTTAGTTATCACAAAGTTTATCTCTGCTGAGTGCCTATGATTCCTGTCATAGTGGGTGTGAGGGAGAGGTGGAGTTTTCATTGTCCTCTGGTCCTATAAAAGCCTTCCTTGAAAATAACATTAATGCAGCTCTGGAGAAGCTGGCAGCTTGTGCTTATTTCTGGACATATGACTGGATCACACAGCACAAAGGTAGGGTCCAAATTCCTGGATTACAGCAGTGTGGTGAAACATGATTAAGTCTTAGGTAATGTATTAGATTGACTGAGTAAATATTTAAAGATGATTAGAGGAAAAATGTTTTACAATTGTTCCTATATTTAAGGGCACTGATATTCATGCATGATCAAATATAACAACTGGTCAAAAGTAATTAAAATAGTGTAATAATAGAATTAAGTAAAGAAGTTTGTGTAAAACACAATGTGGATATATTACGGCGGCTTCAGAGGACAAACTTCCAGGATTCTTCCTTTTTTCTTTAGGGAAATCTTTCATGTCTCCGTATGTTATTTCAGTTTTTACATGCAGAGTAGACACACATGCAACAGGTAGACACAGTGAAAATATAATGCACTGATATCTCCATATGCACTCACGTGGAAGTGATAAGTTTTTAAAGCAGAACTGCACAACTTTAAGCAGTGCATAACATTCTCAGCTTCCCTTTGCTCTCTACTTCTTGTAGGAAGAAAAAAAACAATAAGTGCATTTTATGGGAGGATAGTTTTTTGTTCATGTTTCACATGTTTGCTTCCACTCCCTTCTCAGGATATTCACCAGAATATCAACTGCTATAACTTCTGCACCTCTGTTCACCAGCTCTCCTGCCACTATACTTTCTGTAAGTTCCCTTTCACTCTTTCGATTAGCTTACATGTCCGAGTTTAATGTGATTCAAACTATTCTTAAAACTTTAAATCATTTTTCAATCATGATCACGGCTTTAGGATCTCCAGCCCCTGATGGCACACCCCGACCCACCATCTGAGCATGACCAGTCAAAGGAGGACAGGAAGGAAGGCCAAGAACAGCCTGCGAGATCAGCTGCTCTGCAGAAAGCCAGGACCCGCTTCCTCAAGGGAGTTTCTTATTTTTCAGGAGACATGGAAGTGTTTGGAAAATGGATGGAAAGTAAGTTAACATAAATACATTCAGACAGCACATTTGTGGTCCGCTGGAAATTACATTGACCGACTGACATTCTGCATATCAGTTCTTGTGTTCTGAAGAAAGACTCGAGCATATTCGAATAATAGAGAAGCACGGCGGCACAACCTTGAATATATATGCCATTAGCAAAGAAGGAAGCTAAACTTGTGCCCTCAAGACAAATTGAGCCATTGAGAATCCGCCATGAATAAACATAGTGGCTCATTTAAGCCACAGGCACTGCTTTTGCTTGCAGTCAAGTAACTCTCTGCTCCTTCTCTCAGAACAGTTCTTCCTGCTGCAGCTGCTGGACTGGGTTTTGCGTGGAGCAGCCCAGGTGATGTTTGTCAACAACCCTCTGAGTGGCCTTATCATTTTTGCAGGCCTCATCCTGCAGAATTACTGGTGGGCCCTCAATGGATTTGTGGGCACACTCTTTGCAACCATTTCTGCTCTCATTCTGCAGCAAAACAGGTGTGAACACAGACTATATCTTGACGAAATTATTTATGATCATTTCCTCAAGAAGCTTAAATTGTTCTGTAGTGTGCACATTGTTGTAAAACGGAAAGATATGAATTGATAAATTCAAATCATTTTCCTTCAGGGGTGCAATAGCTGCAGGGCTCTATGGTTACAACGGCATCCTGGTGGGTTTGCTGATGGCCGTGTTCTCCAATGCTGGGAACTGGTACTGGTGGCTTCTCCTGCCTAACATCTTCATGTCTATGATGTGGTAAGCAGGGAAGACTTGGTGTCTATCAAACATGATATCGTACAGAACACCTTTATTGTCACTGATCAGTTTTCGTGATATGATCACAGAAATATTGAATCTTTAAATGTTTCAGCTCAGAAAAGTAACTCGAAGATGACTATATATATATATATATATATATATATATATATATATATATATATATATATATATATATATATATATAGTCTGATTTAATCACTGCTGATCTGGTCATACATAGATAAATGATAAAAGCGGAAAATGCATGAGTATCTGCAAAAGTGCTGTAACATGTAGAATAACTTGTTAACAACTGGTGATATTGTACTGGATCGCTGTGTTTCAGCCCAGTTGTGTCCAGTGCCTTGGCCTCTATCAACAGTCGCTGGGATCTGCCAGTGTTTACCCTGCCCTTCAACATCCTGGTGTGTCTCCACATGGTTGCCACTGGCCATTATAATCATCATTTCCCCCAAGTCCTCATTCAGCCACGCTCAGAGTTCCCCAACATCACCTGGGCTGAAATTGATGTAGCCAAGGTCAGTGACAGGTCACAATCTCTGCATGTAATCTTTCTTAACATAACTCAGAGCATGTTAGCATGTTGTGGCTGCTGTGCAGCTGTGATGTTGTGCCAGATTCAACTTGCTTCCTGAACATTTTTAGGAAAATGCAGTCTTATAGTGTTAAAGTGTTATATTAGAGTTTCAAAGTCTATTATTGTCAGTATTATTGTTAATACCCACTCCAGCAACTCTAAAAGACCTTTAAGTTAAAACTGGTGAAAAACACCTGGTGTGAGTGAATCATTGTTTGCATCTAAAAATGATTTTTGACCTTTTTGCTTGTACCTTTTCAGCTGTTCATGTCAGTTCCCGTGGGAATAGGTCAGGTGTATGGCTGTGATAACCCTTGGACAGGAGGAATCTTCATCATTTCCCTCTTCATCTCCTCCCCCATCACCTGTGCTCATGCTGTCCTGGGATCTGCAGTGGGCATGGTTTCAGGTGAGAGAACTACCAAATTCCTCAGCATTCAGTTAATTTTGGGAGAGTGTGAAATAATGAACATCAGATGTACAATTCTGTCTTAAGCAAGTTGACTGTGCTTATAGATTCAATATGTTCCAACTAAAAGATGACTCCAAATATATCCATTAAACATGTAAAATAACCAGTAGAGTTATGGTTAATGAAGGTAATTCTTCTGTTTGCAATGTCTCACCATTTCAGGGTCATTTGTTATTTTTGTTTTTCTTTGCAGGTCTAGCTCTGTCAGCTCCTTTTGGAGACATTTATTTTGGCCTCTGGGGATACAACTGTGTTTTAGCCTGCATTGCAATAGGAGGAATGTTTTATGCTCTTACCTGGCAAGTGCATCTCCTTGCTATCACATGTGGTGAGTTGACAAGAGTTGAAGAGATAAAAACTGAAATGCATCTAACCTGTACAAGACTGTTGTAAAGCATAAGACTTTATGTGACTCTGGTAAACTCTGGTACTTGTAATCTGTCATCATTCTTTCCATCTCAGCACAGTTCTCTTTCTTCTCCTCTGCAGCTTTTTTCTGTGCGTACCTAGGCTCAGCCATTGCCAACGTCATGTCCAGGGTACATGCACATTTTTTCTCACCCCACACAACAAACTTGATACACACCAGACTGTAGAAACTCTTTACCAACTGCAATTTACTTTTCATTTACAGTTTGGTCTGCCAGCCTGCACCTGGCCGTTCTGCCTCTCTGCCCTCACCTTCCTCCTCTTAACCACGGGGACCAAAAGGATCTTCAAGCTGCCGCTGCCCAAAGTTACTTACCCTGAGAAAAACCTGGCCTTCTACTGGAAGCTGAAGAAGAAGGAAAAATGGAGAAAGCTGACAAAGAAAGGGAAGAGAAAGAAAAACAGCAAAAAGCCGTTCAAGAGAAAGTGATTTGGAATGAGAAAGAGCAGATGAAGCTGGAAATTGAAAGAATGGAAGAAGGAAAAGTAGAAAGTAGAATATCAGAAGATGAATTTGAAAAGACACAAGACCCTGAGGTTAATAAACAAGTTACAGAAGAAGATAGAAACAGAGAAACTGCCCCTGAAGTCATTATTTCTGATTTAGTTTAATACTCAGTCCTGCAAATGCAAATGAAGAGAAACTTAATACTACAGGGACAACAATGTATAAGACTGTGAATATATTTAAAAAATAATATTGTAATTTACATTTTATAATATCAAGAAGAAGAAGACTTTGAAGGGAAACGATAGATGAAGACGAGTATTTCTGCAGCGCAGTCTACTTGGCACTAGTTTTGTAGCTCAACAGATAAGCAGTTATTCAAACAATGTCGTGACAAGGGAACGATGATTGGAAAAGTTTGTGCTGTGTACATGACTTTATATGTTAGTGTGTGCTTTAAAGAAGGAGCGCCTCCTTAAACCATTAATGCCGCCATAGTTTGCGGTCCACTTGCCTTGACCTTACTCTGTTTGATGAGTTTTGCATATGTCTTTTGTTTTTGACATTGAACTTTAATAAATACCTCTTCTTATACATTCTCACTCTTTTTTTTTTTAATTAAAAATTAACTTTCTTGTCAGACTTCTGTTACAGTACAATCCAGCTAGGACTCTAATAAGTTAATATAGCAAACATATTGTCACAACTGTTGCGTCTTGAACACGATGTTTCATTTAATTGTACAGCGTTGTTGCAAGAGTACAATGCTAAATTCAAAACTAATATTTGTATTTATTCATCAACCTAGTTACTGAGGAACATGACAATGCCTTATAATTAACCTTAGGAAAACCTTCTGTATAAATTCCCTGAAGGTTACAGAACATTGATGGACAGAAGTGTAAAATAAGAAGCAGCCCATGGACTGTCTCAATCAGACCTGTGACAACAACTTCTCCTTTGAAAAATGTCAAAGATGGGTCGGGGGTGTAGTATGTCTGTCTTCCACTTGTTATTGCTGCTTCACAGTTGACTGCCCCTTCAAGCAAAACTAAAGTTGAACATGACATAGCTTGACATTAATATCAATTAACCAGTTTGCTGTCCTTTAAACTGCCATATTGAGGAGAATAAATATAACAACCTGTGCTAACTATGAACAAGCACTGTTAGCCTGTGTGTGACCCTCAGGAGGTGCGTAGCATACACCAAAGCAACAGGTGTTCAGAAGATTTGTACATTTATTAGTGTCTGGTTGCAATGACCTAGAAGTTAAAGATTTAAATGCTTGCTGCTTTTGCTGATTGCGCCTTTCAGTTGATAGTTCTCTGATATCTATAAGAAGTTTTCGCCTTGTTTTGAGAGAGCGAGAGATAGAGTAAGTGGGTGATTCCATAACTAAACTGTAATGCTCAACATACTACCAGTTAAAGGCCTAGAAAACTCAAATCAGAGGTGATGAAATAATTTGCAACACCTCCACCGAGGAGACAAAGGGCGATAGGAACCCTACCTTGACCTTGTATTTCAGTGAGCTCGTACTTACCTAGCCTGATGAAAAGAGTGTAAATGATGTACACTGTGAAACAAAGGCTTTACTGTTCACTAATATTGAAATGCTAGTCAGAGGATTCCTTAAATCGTCTGGTTCTCTTCTGGCCTCCACAGTTAATACCAAATTAACAGGCAGGTTTTATTTCTATAAAGTATGTAAACTGTTCGCTATATGGAATGTATAGTAACCTTTCTAAAAGATTTTCATCAAGTCACGTCATATACATAAGAAAGATAAGTTATAGAGAAGATTAGATAACGGTAAGTGTGTCAAACAGGAGCTTCAATTCTGCATTGAGTAATGAATTGTAAACCTGCAGAGTCCTTCAAGTTTCTAAATCATCTCATGGTGATCCAACAGTGTCTATCAAGAGGGTTTTCTTGAACGCATACTATATCTACAGCAATCCAGTTTGCTGATTTGATCATCAGCCCAGGGTGTGCCTAGACAGGAGAGTCCTCTGATTATTTAACAAAATAGCCTCCATGAAAGTTAAGGGGAACCTTGGTGCAAAACAGCACAGCAGCTTTGTGTCGTTACATAACGTGTGCTGTAATTTTATCCTCTCAACATGGCTTTAAAATCAAGGTTGTCAAAATCTAAAGCAGTTTTATTTAACTTCCTTGTGAAAGTCACTTATGGAGCACAAAAATTTGGTTTTCATAATGACAAAAACTAGAAAGATGGGGATCTTTAAATGATTTATAAAAGCATCTCCCTGGGGCAGCTGTGAATCACTGATTTGATTATCAGCTCCTCTCCACAGTGCTCTTCAGCAAGACAGTAGTTCCTCAGATATGCTCATGTGTGCGTGATAGAGCCTCAGACTGTATAATTAGATCAGACTACAAAAATCCTCAGGTGCTCTCTGCTAGTGAAAACTTGGTTAAGTTATCGGACCTGATGGCAGATTCAGACTTAGGATGAATGTTTCAAATATAAGAATTATGATATCATCAAGGAACACAATATCAAAAGACATTCCTCATTACACCAATGGCAGTGACGCTGCCATTGGTGTCAGAGTCACTGTGTAAAATGGGAAATGATAAAATCTGTGAAGGAAGATAGTCACTGTTGGCTCTCCATGTGATGGTGTTACGTAAAACTGCTGAAGTCATAACATTCCAGCGCCTGAATGCAGATTGTGCAACATTTTAGGTCTAGCCTATTAAGGTCACTACGTGAGATCTTTTTGTGAAAACATTCATAGAATGTTACCTGGAGGCTGTCTTGTTAACTGATCAGAGGACTTTGTCTTGAAGTCCCCATTACACCAGTGACAGTGAAGCTGCCACTGATTTGTTCTGATGGTGCTGATTGTTTGTTGATTTGTTTTGTCTGATGTCTTTTTAACCAACTGCTGCCATCCTTGGCCAGGTCTCTCTTGAAAAAGAGATTTTAATCTAAATGCGACTCTTACCCGGTTAAATAAATGATATAAATAAATAAATGAAGACTTTCAGGAATCTTTCTTGAAGGCGACATTTAGTCATAAGAGGTGCTAATTGGGTTGTATATCATTGTTTGATGTTAATAAATTATTCTCTAATTGTATCAAACAGTGCAGAAAGCTTCTTAAATGGAGCAAAGAGAAGACCTCACATGACCCCATTTTATCATCTTTTCATTGATGACGAGTGAATTCTAGAACTGCCTTTAGAACTCTGGTCAGACTCCTGACATGTGTGTCAGACCTGCTGGGGCCTTTATTATCCTGTCAGACTCTAGTGGCATGTAACTTGTAGAATGATCTTCCCGTGCTGCTATGTTGATCATGTTGATTCCTTTAAAATGCTGCAAAAGACTTTCTCCTATTTTTGGGAAGCTTTTGATCAAGTGGAGGAGCTTGGGGTTACACATTATTTGACTGTTTTGTTTTGTTTTTGTGGTATTGCATATTATTATGAATCATGTCATAACTTTTCAGTGAATTTTTTTCATTTGTGAAACAGTGGTTTTATCTGTAAAACTAATATTACATAATAAAGTACTTTTTTTTATCAATGAAATGTGCAAAAATAAATAAACTTTATTTACTTACTTTTCTTTTTTGTTATATTTGACCTTTTTTTAACTGGTTAAGTCAGTTGAGAACCAATTCTCATTTGCAATGACAACCTGGTCAAGAGCCGGTATTAAGAGCAGATATAACAGTAATTGAGACAAAGAACTTATAAGAAATAGGCAAAAGAATAGTGATACAATTTCAATCACTCCTAATTACATATCTACAGTACAGATACAGTATACGTACAGTTCGATTAAAAACAAGCTCAACGATCTAAGAAAACCGTTTAAATGGTATTAAATGCTTAAAAGAGGAGAGTGGCGTGAATGAGCTAACCTTTAAGAGAAACTAATTTCTGCCACTTGTATCCGCCTTCTTTCGGTCACTACCCACAGGTCATGACCATAGGTGAGGGTTGGAACAAAGATCGACCAGTAAACAGAGAGCCTTGCCTTTTGGCTCCGCTCTCTCTTCAGCACAATACATTATTAATGCGTTAATGTTGACAGCCCTAATGCATATATATATATATATATATATATATATAGATATATATATATATATATATATATATATATATATATATATATTCAATTCAAATTCAAAAATACTTTATTAATCCCCCAAGGGGGAAATTCAAGTTTCAGTATACCAGGAAAAATCTGGTTTACTAGAGGAGCTGCTAGTGTCCAGCGCTCCTTTTCATGCCAGGTCCCGTGGTCCGAGTGCTAACTCCAGATAACAGCCGTTAAAACAGTTAACGGCCGTTAGAACCAGTATATCGCCAAGATATATGAGATATCTCCAGGTCAGAGGAGGAAACACCGATGAACCAGACCGTCTCCTCTGGGAAGACCGAGCTCCATTCAGTCCGGCGAGCGACGGAGCCGACCGTCCCAGAGCCCGGTTCATCATGCGGACCGGACCAGGCCGTTGTAGTCTCCCCCGGCGGTGCTGGGCCCCACCAGGTCTCCAGACGGCCCCTGCCAGGTCAGCTGACCCATCCAGCTTGTAGATTGCTGGACGGGGGCAGCATGCTGCCGCTGCCACATCGGGGGCTCCCGTCCAACACACTCAAAGGTAGCTCAAACTGTCAAATCAGTCACAACAACTGGAAAAGGGTTTTGGAATGTGGTGGCGCATCCCCAATCACCCTTATGAACAAACTGCCTCAATATAATTTGGCTTTATGATAAACCTGACTCTGAGAACAACATCACCTCAGAACCTGCAAATCCCAATGCTAACAGAGAACTCATCACCCTCGTTGCCGCTCAATCATATTATTGCTTTTACTAAACAGTGGTTAAATCAATCATCTAATAAACAAAGTAAACTTACCGTGGAGTAAATGTAGGTGTGTTTTGTAACTTTCCACACGTTCAGTTGCTTGTGTGGACTGACACAACTTAACCCACAGCTGCATTTTTCCAGCGTTTGTTTTGGCTTGGGAAAGAGAATAAAAATGCCCCCTCCAAACGTTCTGGTCACCTCGAGTCACTGTTGCAGCTCCCCAGCAGCAATATTTTACCATGGCGTTATTATAGTATAATATTAATACTGATGATACACATTGGAAAAATAGCGAATTAACACAGTCCTTAACGCAGGAGCTGCAAGTTTGTCCGACCTAGCAACAGTAACTAGGAAGGGGGCAGCGCTTACCGAAAGGTCAATTGGAGAAATATATTAAAGACTATCTGTAAGGTAGGTATTATCCACCCCTTATAACTGCAGAATTTTTCCTCATGGAAGTTCTGCCAAATGGCAAGAGCTGGGGAGATGTCTGTTCTTTTCTTCTGTACTTTTTTGTCACTTTAATTTCTCAATTTCTTGCCACCCTTTTTTATATTTTCAAAAACCAGATGCACTCTGTCAGATTCTGGTCACAGAAGAAAGCTCCTCTTTAGAGATAGACCGACATGGGTTTTTTCAGACCCGATACCGATACTGATTATTAGTAGTTAGAGGAGGCCGATAACCGATATTTAGAGATGATATTCATTTGCAGTAAAAGTGTAAAAATTGGCGTAAAAAAATTTAATAATGCAAACACTGAACTTCATTGAAATGCCTAGAGCATGTTTATTGAATCACACAAATAGAAAATAATAGCTCCAGAAGTGCCTGAATTTCCTAGACTCAGAAACATCTGTTTCAACAAGGACTCTGTCATTCAAAACTGTGTTGCTACATTATTAATGATTAATATGACAAAGGCTACATAAAAAAGTATAATAGTTGCTATGAGTGCAGTTAAACTCCTGACAGGACACAAACAGCCTTTCGGGTTTTAATGAGCTCACACAGTATTTAAAATGTTCCACCACTTTGTTCAGATAAATCATTTCTGAAATTTACTCTCATCTTCCTGTTAATTTTCAGATCATAGGACCAGAAAGCTCATAGCAACGTTAGTAGTCGTGAGTTGTAGAGTTTTTCACGTGTCTTTAACTACATACTATTCTCCACATTACATACCGTGATTTCCTATTGAGCACGCCTGAATATAAGGATCCGAATATTCGGATCTCAAAATAAATACGTGCAGTAGCTCTGTTTACTTCTTTGACCGACAGATCGATTGCCTTTAACTTAAAAGCTAAATCATATGCATTCTTTCGTGTGTGTTCCATGATGAGGGTGTGTGCATGAAGAACAAAATGACTGACCTGAAGAATTTAGTGAGAGTGCGTTTGATTTAATTGAACAGTTTCATTGGTCCACTGTGACCGGTTTGGTAATTTCATTCTGACGAGGATAAACGTATTGACGGCATGAAGCTGGCCCGTAGAAATCTATACATTAGCCACACCGTTGTATAAGCTGTAGGGTTCAAAGCGTGAGAAAAAGTAACGGCTTACTGTCCGGAAAGTACGGTGTATTTTCTCCATTGCTAATACATAGTCTGCAGAGCGTTTAGAGCCAGATTGACGAACTAAGCAGCCTCCACCTTAGCGCTCCCTAAAACAAGTGAACTGAGTCTTTAATGCACTTTCTCTTAATTACACACACATGCTTTTCTATCATGGACTGTTTCCATGTCGATATTATCAACAGTCTTCTTTTAAATAATTCACAGACATGTTGGGACGTAATACGAGTTAGCAGAGCTGCCGCTAAGGTTTACTCTGCTCTTCCGTTATTCTGCTGCTCACTGTAACGTTAGTTAGTAGTAGTTGTGAGATGCAGAGTACTGGGATGTTTATTACAATTTCGGAAGAGCTTTTTGCATTTACCTTTGACACGTGTTTTTTGTCGGGAGCTTCTCATAGAAGAAGACTTTTCCTCTCTCTCTCCCATGTGTGTGATGACAGCTTCTTGTTCAGAGGCTCTGCCTCTGTCGCTTAACCAATCAGAGGACGAGGTGAATAATGCCGGAGACAGCAGGCAGGAGAGAGAGGCGCAGCTGCATCTGAGCCCAAATAACGCAATTTTAAATTGATTTCTTCATATCGGCTGGTCGGATTAAAGAAAGGCAGGTGCCAATATACGTCAAATTTCCAAATATCGGCTGCTGATAATCGGCCCGACCGATAATCGGTCGATCTCTACTCCTCTTGCGATGACACAATACTTCCTCCCCCTTGTGTTATTGCTGACATTTCATGGGAGATTAAGTTGGACATATCTGCTGCTGTGGCCAATAAACTGGATACAAGAGGGAGATACTACTTATCAACAGCATACATCCCATACTCTGTTTAAGGTTTCAGACTGGGTCCTCTTCTCTCCTCCGTCATGTCATCCTGGTTTCTGTCATACACTATGAAAGCTTCAGTGCCACTTTTGGGAACAAGACCACCCATAAAATGCCAGCTGGGTACCTCCATCCTCTGCTTTCTCCAGATCAGTCATGGTCTCATGATGTCTTCACTTTGTCATAGACTATCCACTCTCTGAGGGCAGTACTGTTGTATTCAATATTTTTGACCTGACCGATATTGTTTTAGATCATGGACACCTTTTTGTCTCCCAAGTTTAAAAGACTTTTTGCAGGCTTTGAGGGCTAAGGCTAATCTTTCCTCTGACTTTCATCCCGAAATGGTCAGACTCAGCCAGCCAACTGGAATCTAGAATCTGTCCCTTGATGTTTTTATATCATGGATCCCAACAGTCACCTCTGTTGGACGGAGTACTCTCAACTCACTCGTTTCCTTTGACAGTGGATTGTCCCCTTTTTAGGCCTTCCTGTATTACCAATCTCCCCTGTTTCCTTCAAAGTAGAAGTAGTTTGGCTATTTCCTTGGTCAAAGCATTGAGATGTGCTGGAAGATCTGGAGGGACACCAGGGCAGTATTGCCTCAGGACAAACAGTTGGCTGAGTATAAAGGACCCTCTGGTCCTGATTAAGATCTTGGCCAGATGGTTTGTTTGTCCAACAATAACTTATCATTAACAACTGACTCTAGTAAATTCCGTTTCCTGCCAACTCTGATTAATCCATTCATAGTGCGGCTGCAACTCCCCAGGGTCTTGAGTGTTTTTCTCACTTTCCATGTGTCCAAGCTAAAACCTGTATCCACATGCCCATTGTGGTCAGTCAGTGTGTTGCTGGTGAGATAGGTGCATTAGTAAATAGTTCATATTTAAGTTTGTTTGTTTTGTTCAATTATGTGTTTTCCACTATCCCTTGTTTCTCCTGCATCAGGTGAGTGTGGACTCTAGCCTTTGCCTCTGAGCCTTCCTACCTTTCAGAGGAAGAAGTCCCCCCCTCTGAAAATTGACAAACCCAGACAACAGCTGCACATAATTCATCTGGTTCTTGGAAACAAACCTTTTAGCCTTCCCTTGCGGTCAGTGTTTTGTATCCTTGGCTGACACCACCTGAACCACCATCTTTCCAGCAAAAGACCTCACAATGTGCTGCTAACAAGTATGATCCAGAGGTTGAACAAAAATTCTTGGCTCTTGGCTCTCGCCTTTGTTTAAATTCTGGGGAGAGAAGAATTGCATGATTCCATGTCAGAAGTGTCTTAGCCGTAATGCTTAAACTTTTACTGTTAAAGATTTCAGGAAAAACTTAAATCAGAGGTGGTGAAATCATCATTTGTAACACTTCCACCAAAAAATACCAGGTGCAATAGGAAACCTCATCTTGATTTGTATGTCAGTGAGCTTATACTTAACTGTCCTGATGAAAACATATTAGGAGAAATTGAATTACTACAGTTACTTAAGTCAGTGGTCCCCAACCTTGTTTGCGCTGGTTTAACGTCAGGCAATATTTTCACGGACCGGTCTGTGAAATGTGGCGCAGATCAATACAACAAGATAAAATGATATGACCGCATAAAAACTGTGGTATTTTCTATATATTATGATAAATGTAAATGCACTGTGTATTTATGTGCAACTTTAGTAGAAGCATCCTCGTAACACTGCGCCGACAACAGAACATCGGTAACATCCTACCACAGGTCTTCAAGTCTTGTCATGTGGCAAGAGTAAGTCATAGACGGATGTAAGAGTGAGAATCTGGTCATTTTTCAAAATAAAACATCATTTAGACTCGGATAATAAATCAAACAGTAACAATGGAAGTTACTTATTTTTTCCCTGCAGCCTGGTACCAAATGACCCATGGACCGGTACCGGGCAGGGGATCCCTGACTTAAGTGTTGGTTGAGGTTCAAGCCCTTCTTGGAAGATTATGCATTTTTGGTAGGATTTCTATAATCACCTGGTCTTAAAACCATGGTACCAGACTCCAGAGGTTGCATGCTTTTCCCCATTGAAAATATGCACGTCTTTTCGAGAAGCTTCTTGTGTCTCTTTTATCAAGTCATGCGTCATACAAAAGAGACAACTGCAAGTATGATAAAAATAAGATTCCAGCAATTCTCCAAAATCTCATCAATGACCAGAATTTATAAAGAATATACAATTAACACCCGGTGAAAAGTGTTTATGAATGAATGTGTACAAGCATGGGGAGAATATGCAACATCCACACAGCTAGAAGTGAAACCCAGAACCTTCAGCTCTGAGGCAGCAGTGCTGACCACCAAACCATGCTGCACCTGCTGAAGGTGCTTTAAATCAAATTCCCTCCTATTTTTCAGTGTTCATATAAGACATGCCTTTGAAGATCCAAAGGAGGACCTGTAACTACAGTAATTCAGTTTTCTAATTTGTTCCTTCAGCCCAGTGTATGTCAAGGACCTCACCAGATAGGACAGTTAGGCTGAACCATGCAGAACTATAGTTTGTGTGGTTGCATTAAGTGTGCCATATTCTGTTGGAGTCCAGTGTCCAGTTACTCCTGATGGTAGGCCAGTGAGTTGTTTGGGAACTTCACTGCCACTGTTGTGTGAGTCTGTCTGTGTTGATAGGTGAATGATAAACACTAATTAGTACCATGTAAAACTGATGAAATTAAACCATTCAATGACTGCAAGGCCCTTTAGCCCTTTAACTGTAGTGATTAGAGGTTATCTTGTTAGGTCTGTTTAGTACCTTAGATAATATTCCCTAAATGCTTTCTGCAGCCTATTTTGTGAACTCATCATAGGAGGAGGTATTTTGTGCTAAGAGGTACTAATTGACTCCTTGTTTGATGGTAATAAATCATCTTGAGCTTGTACAAAATGCTGTAATGAGGCTCCTAATTGAAGCAAATCGAAGCACTCACATGACTCCAGTTTTATTGTCTCTTCAGTGGTAACTAATTAATTTTAGAATTCACTGTAAAATGTTGGTGCTAACCTTCAAGGCTGCATGGTCAAACTCCTCACTATGTTTCAGACCTGTTGGAGCCTTTCTTATCTTTCTTATCACACACTTAGGTCATCCAGCCAGAGGTTGTGCGTTTTAAACCAAACCTGATTTAAAATGTCATTCTTTTCAAGCAGTCACACCTCACTTGTAGAATGTGCTTCTTATATTTTTATGCTGCAATGATTCCTTTAAAAAACAGGTTATTTTTATTCAGAAAAGCTTCTGACTAGAGAGGGTTTAGATAAAGTATTTTATCTTAATTTTATACTTTTTATACTTGTGTTTCTTGTATTGGATTTTAATTTTAAGCAACTTTAGATTTTTATCTGTGAAAAGTGCTCTCTGTTAGAAATGTAATCACCCGTATGTTTTTTAGAAAGGATTTAGTGCATGACTGCATGTCAGATGTGTCTCAACCGTAATCCTCAACACTGTTATGACTTTTAAAGACTTCAGAAAACTGAAAATGTATTAGGAGAAACCTAATTATCATAATTACTTTCCTGTTGTAATTGTTTTACTTTGAGGCTTATGCATTTTTTTAATGCATTTTTTGCAGGTCTTCAAATCACGGTACAGGCCTCCAATTGTTTCTGTAAAATGAACAGCATGGAGGTACGTGCTTTTCTTCAATGAAAGTATGTAAACTTAACCTTTCCAGAAGCTTATGTCTCCTTTATCAAGTCACAAGACATTCAAGAACAAGATAAGTGGAGTTAACTGTAAGCATGACAAGCAGAAGCCTTCAGCAATTCTTCAGTGATGAACTGTAAAATATTTTCTCAATTCTCACCAATGATCAGAATTTATGAAGAACCATCACATGGTGTTTGAAGAGTGCCTATCAGAGTTTTTTGTTGGGTATGTGTATGATTTTGAGTCACGTTGACCTATTACCACATTAGGATATTTTCTGGTGTTGTTACATGATTTCCTCAGATAAACCAAGATCTGTTAAAGTATACATCAGAATCAGGGCAATTTGGGGGTTGTTTTTTTCTTTTTTTTTTAATCTTTTCATCGCTTTTATCATTTGTAAAAAAAAAAAAAATAGATAAAAAATAAATTAAAAAGTTAACTGAATTTATAAATATTGGCTGGCAGGATCATAGCATGGGGGACAACATGGCTCATTTGGAGTGGCAGCGCTTTATTACGCTGGTTACCTCAATTGCCTGACATAAGGCTGAGTTTGAAACTGCTAGTTGGCTTTGGTTTTTCTATGTGGAGTTTGTATGTTCTCCTTGTACCTGTGGAAGTTCTCTACGGGTACTCTTCAAAGTTTCAAATGGATCAATGTGTGTAATTAAATACTGATGCACACCTTGAGCTAAGACAGTTATGCCTACCCGTCCTCAGATCTGTTGTCTGTTTTTTAAATCCCTGTTCTTTTCTACCAAATATTCCCTCCATCCAGTATTCATACTCAATTCAGGGTCACGGGTATCTATTGGTGCCCATTCCAGCTGTTATTGGGCAAAAGGGGTCACTGGTTGGTTTAGTGCCTATAACTGCAGTCATCCGGTGTGATTTGCTCATCAACCCAGGATGTGTAAAGGAACCTACTAGACAGGAAAGTTAGGTTAAAACTTGGTGTAGAACAGGAAAACAGTTTTGTGTGGTTACATAAAGTATGTCCCATTTCTTATCCTCCACACATGTAGAACACATGTTATCAAGATCTGAGGCAGTTTTATCTAACTTCCCAAAGAAAAGCTGTTATGTAAGACTGAAACAACGAGATGACTATCTAATTAAATGCCAAAACAGCTACTTGGGGCAGTTGTGGATTATCAGGTTAAATGGGTAAAACAGGAGAACAAAGGTTTGCCCCCCAGCTCCTTTCCATGTCAAAGTGCCTTTCTGCTCTTCAAAAAAAAAAAAAAAAACAGAAAAATCAAAACTGAACCTCCCACTGCGTCAAATGTGCTCATCTAAGCGTGACTAGCAACTTAGATCAGACTAAAATAAGCTCCGGGGTGGTTTTGCCAGTGTAAGATAGGTAAGGTTACTGACTTGACACAAATACAAACTTTGAATGAGAGCTTCATACTTCAAATATAATAAAGATGGACTGTGTGTAGTGTAGCGCTTTTTTAAAAAAGAGCAGGAATTATTAAGGTTTGAATTGTTGAGGACCCAAATGCGGGAGAGTGAGGAGACAGGAGTGTCCAGCAAAAGTCCTTTGTTGCAACCATCCATTATCCATCCCTGTTTAGTTCTACATAGGGATCTGCTGGAGTCCCCCCCCCAACTCTCTTTGGGTGAAATCAAGGGGTACATGCTGGACAGGTCACCAGTCCATCGCAGGGCTACATATAGACAAACAACCATGCATACTCACTCCTATGGGCAATTTAGAACCACCAAATAACCTAACATGCATGTCTTTCGATTGGGGGAGGAAGCTGGAGCCAAGAGAGACAGGATGAAAACAGCAAGGAAGAGGGGAAAAGACAAGACTTAGACTATGGGTAAATGCAGGTGCGGAGTATGAACCATAACACGCATCCTACACTTGCGAAAGAGAAAAAGATGGTCATGTTATTCTCTGTAGTTTAGGTAGATATAAATATTGGTCACATTTGAGTAATATAATAATCTATTTCTATAAATGTCAGAGGAGCTACATTGGTTCTGGTAAGGTACAATATAAACCATTAAATGTATAACTATCTTGGAAAAACATCATAAGTTGGTGATGAGCGTTTCCTTTGCCTAAAAAAAAAACATGTTCTTCACAAATGCAAAGGAACAGCTGGTACCAAGAAAACTTCCAAGTTCAAGATTACATTTGAAAGTATACATCTAAAATACTCAGCCTCTTCCTTCTAACTTCCATCAAAACTATGGCTCCACCGTCCCACCTCCAGAACGCATTAACCATAACACGAATCTCATTGTTTTGTCCCAGATGTTGGTTCAAAGTTATGCTATTCAATATTGTTATCTTCAAGGAATACAGCATCAAGAGACACTTAGTGAACATTCAAGTTAACTCATTAGAAAGATTGCAGTCTGACACCTAACTGGTCCACAGGTCCAAGTGTAAAATTTAAAGGTGGGGTGGGTGTTCTTTTTTTGCAGCACTTTTTACAATACTGCCTGAAAACCTTTTTTACATTCCCATTGCACCCACTGAAATAAAATGTTTGCAAAAAAAAAAAAAAAATTGGTCCGGTCTAGAGGGTATAATCAGAGAAAAATTCTGACCAATCAATGTACTGATCATCTTTACATTTATTGGCTGCCTAATACATCCATCAAATATCAATGCACTCCCCCACCCACCCACCCCTCCCTCCCTCCCTGCCTGCGATTCATGTAGTCTACCATAGTCTACCATATCTACCGTGCGACTGTAGACAAAACCATCCGGGTTTTCCCTAACCAGAAACCCTGGATGACCAGCCAGGTCCGCTCACTCCTCAGGGCCCGCAACGCCGCCTTCAGGTCAGGTGACAGAGCTCTATACAGAGCTGCTCGGGCTGACCTGAACAGAGGAATAAAGAAAGCCAAGGCGGACCACAGGATGAGAATAGGGTCCCACCTGTCCAGCAACAACTCCCGGGAGGTGTGGCGGGGCATACAACACATCACCAACTTCAGAGGCAGTGAAGTGTCAACCGCAGACCTGAGTGCGCCGCTGGCAGAGGAGCTGAATGGTTTCTTTGCTCGCTTTGAGACACCACAGCAGCAACCCGCTGTTCCAGCCCCGCCCCCACCAGGATCCTCCATCACTCCACTCACCGTACAGGACGGGTGCTCCTGACAGTGAACACCAAAAAAGCTGCCGGCCCAGACGGAGTTCCAGGAAAGGTGCTCAAAGCGTGCGCCCACCAGCTCACCCCCACCTTCACCAGGATCTTCAACACCTCCTTGGCCCAGGCAGTGGTCCCGTCCTGCCTGAAATCAGCCACCATAATCCCGGTGCCGAAGAAGTCTCCCGTCACCAGCCTGAATGATTAACGTCCAGTGGCCCTCACCCCGGTAATCACCAAGTGCTTTGAGAGACTAGTCCTTCACCACATTTAGAACCACCTCCCCCGAGACTTCGACCCCTTCCAGTTTGCTTATCGGGCAAACAGATCCACTGAGGACGCCATCGCTGTAGCTCTGCACTCTGCTCTGAACCACCTGGAGCAACAGCAGAGCTACGTCCGGATGCTCTTTGTGGATTACAGCTCTGCCTTCAACACAACAATCCCAGACATCCTCATCACCAAACTGACCACCATCGGCCTCCCCCCTCCCAGATGTGCCTGGATTAAAGACTTTCTTTCCAACCGACCCCAGACTGTGAGACTTGACCCCCACCTATCCTCCACCCGTATGCTGAGCACCGGCTCTCCTCAGGGCTGTGTGCTGAGCCCCCTCCTGTACTGCCTGAACACCAACGACTGCAGTCTGACCCACAACAACAACCTCATAGTGAAGTTCGCTGACGACACTACAGTGGTCGGACTCATCTCGAAGGGGGACGAGGCAACCTACAGAGAGGAGGTCCTGAAGCTGACAGCCTGGTGTTCAGAGAACAACCTTGCTCTGAACACCAAAAAAACCAAGGAGATCATCGTCAACTTCAGGAAACACAACACCGACCCAGCCCCCCTCTACATCAACGGCGAGAGAGTGGAAGAAACCTTCCGGTTTCTTGGCGTCCTCATCTCAGACAGCATCTCCTGGTCTGAGAACGTCACCGCCATCACCAAGAAGGCTCAGCAGTGGCTGCACTTCCTGAGAGTCCTCAGGAGATACAACCTGGACTCCAACCTGCTGCTGACCTTCTACCGCTCATCCATCCAGAGCCTGCTGGCGTACTGTATTACAGTCTGGTACGGCAGCTGCACCGCTGCAGACAGAGAACGGCTCCAGAGGGTGGTGAAAGCAGCGCAGAGGATCATGGGCCGCCCTCTCCCCTCCCTGTCAGACATTTACACCTCCCGCTGCCTCAGCAGAGCCGTTAACATCATGAAGGACAGCTCACACCCCGGCTCTGACCTGTTTGACCTGTTGCCCTCAGGAAGATGCTACAGGGTCATCAGGTCCAAAACCAACAGACTAAAAAACAGCTTCTTCCCCAAAGCCATAACCGCCCAGAACCAGTCTGTGCAATATTCCACCAGATGTGTAAACTAAAAAAAACAAAACAAACCTGTTTATAGCATCTGTATAAAGTATCTGTTATGCTGTCTCAGGATTTGACTGTGCACCTTATATCCTCATACCCCCCACCTTCCTTTATTCATACTACCTCGATCATTTGCACTATTTTGCTTTACACTGCACATATTTTTTGTACTACCTCGATCATCTATACTATTCTCTCTACATTGCATATCTTTGTACACTGATCCGCACTGTTTTGTACTTTGCACTCTTTTTTGCACTGTAACCGGAGATGCTGCTTTTAATCTCATTGTACCCATGTACAGTGACAATAAAGGATTCTATTCTATTCTATTCTATTCTATTCTATTCTATTCTAGTTGTGAATTGTGTGAAGGCGTGGTTTCGAGGGGTGGGCTGAAGAGGAGGAGGCAGAGCCTTTGGGAGGAGGGAGGGAGTGTATATTTTCAAAATCTCACTTGAGTTGGAATGCTGGAACCGTTTTTTCAAAGAACACCTACCCCACCTTTAAGGCCCAGTGTCCAGTTGCTCCTGATGGCAGGTCAGTGCCTTGTTTGGCAGCTTCACTGCCACTGGTATGTGGACCTGTGTATGTGTGTGTGTGTGTGTGTGTCAGGGGGTAGGAAGTACTAATTAGTGTTATGTAATACTGCAAAAGTTGTGAATGCAGACCGTCAACATTGTAAGTGCAGGCTGTTTGTGAGATTTGTTGGAGGCTGTTAGAAAACATTCACTGACTGCTCCCTGGAGGCTAAGTTGGTAAAGTTATATAATGTAGTTATACAATTCTATAACTTCTTTTACTAGGGATTAATAAAGTATATTTAAATTTAGATGAATCTGAACTGAACTAAAGCAGCTTTTGATGCTGTAAGGTGCTAACTGGGTTGCATCTCCTTGTTTCATCTTAGTATATCAGTTTATAAGATTAAAAGATTAAAATATAGGATTAAAGTATTTGCAATGGCATTGAGCCATCTATCTTTACACATTTTCACTCCTATTAAGTATCACAAGGATTTAACGATAATAACCTTGCTGTGTAGTTGTGGGCATAAAAATCTCCTGAGGATGGAGGGTACTAGGGGGGATAGATAACTTAAATATATCAGGTACAATTTGATTTTATTTCTTCTTCCTCTCTCTATTTCTCTGGCGCTCTCTTGTGTTGGAGATTTTGTTGATTCTCATTGCTTAGAGCAGTGGTTCTCAACCTTTTTAAGGTCCTGGACCCCCTGCAAATATTTGCAGGGGGTCCCGCTGCCATCTGCCAACCCCCCCCCGCTGCCATCTGGGGGTTGTTGGGATGGAATTTGACAAAAACAGCAGAAACTGCCTATTTCCAGGATAAAAAAAATGATCAAATATAAAACTATGAAAACACAGAGGCTGTTGAGGGTCTGAATCAGTTGCTGTAAATCCCAAAATGATATATTCTTCCTCATAAAGTCTCTTTTTGCTCTATGATTTCATTTTCTTTTCCGGTGGCTGAGAGTCTGCTATGTCCAGAACAAGTGTTTTTTTTTTTTTTTGTTTTTTTTTTATACAAGCCATCTCTTCATGTTGTCAAGTTGAAACGTCGTTGTCTACTTCTTTTTCTCCTCTTCTTCTTCTTCTTTATGTTACTGTGTTTTCATCTTTTTTTAATAACACTTGCACTAACTTGAAATTTGCAAGTTAATGAGTTCCCCCCCAACAGCTTCTATCTTACACTTGCGAAAGAGAAAAAGAAGGTCATGTTATTCTCTGTAGTTTATGTAGATATAAATATTGGTCACATTTGAGTAATATAATAATCTATTTCTATAAATGTCAGAGGAGTTACATTGGTCCTGGTAAGGTACAATATAAACCATTAAACGTATAACTATCTTGGGAAAACATCATAAGTTGGTGATGAGCGTTTCCTTTGCCTAAAAAACATGTTCTTCACAAATGCAAAGGAACAGCTGGTACCAAGAAAACTTCCAAGTTCAAGATTACATTTGAAAGTAAACATCTAAAATACTCAGCCTCTTCCTTCTAACTTCCATCAAAACCATGAAGTTAGATCTGTCTAGAAGACGTTTCGCCTCTTATCCAAGCGGATTCATCAGTTTTTTAAAGAACTGAGAACTGATGAAGCCGCTTGGATAAGAGGCGAAACGTCCTCTAGACAAATCTAAGTCCAGTTGCCTATGATTCAATTGTTGCGAGAATGGAACTTACCTGGATAAATGAGAATATCCACAGACTTATCAAAACCATGGTTCCACCGTCACACCTCCAGAACGCATTAACCATAACACGAATCTCATTGTTTTGTCCCAGATGTTGGTTCAAAGTTATGCTATTCAATATTGTTATCTTCAAGGAATACAGCATCAAGAGACACTTAGTGAACTTTCAAGTTAACTCATTAGAAAGATTGCAGTCTGACACCTAACTGGTCCACAGGTCCAAGTGTAAAACTTAAAGGTGGGGTAGGTGTTCTTTTTTTGCAGCACTTTTTACAATATTGCCTGAAAACCTTTTCACATTCCCATTGCACCCACTGAAATAAAATGTTTGCAAAAAAAAACGAAACATTTTTGTCCAGTCTAGAGGGTATAATCAGAGAAAAACTGACCAATCAATGTACTGATCATCTTCACTTGTATTGGCTGCCTAATACGTCCATCAAATATCAATGCACTCCCACCCCTCCCTCCCTCCCTCCCTGCGATTCATGTAGTCGTGAATCGTGTGAAGGCGTGGTTTCGAGGGGTGGGCTGACGAGGAGGAGGTGGAGCCTTTGGGAGGAGGGAGGGAGTGTATATTTTCAAAATCTCACTTGAGTTGGACTGCTGGAACCATTTTTTCAAAGAACACCTACCCCACCTTTAAGGCCCAGTGTCCAGTTGCTCCTGATGGCAGGTCAGTGCCTTGTTTGGCAGCTTCACTGCCACTGGTATGTGGACCTGTGTATGTGTGTGTGTGTGTGTGTCAGGGGTTAGGGAGAACTAATTAGCGTTATGTAATACTGCAAAAGTTGTGAATGCAGACCGTCAACATTGTAAGTGCAGGCTGTTTGTGGGATATGTTGGGGACTGTTAGAAAACATTCACTGACTGCTCCCTGGAGGCTAAGTTGGTAAACCTTTGGAGAATGCTCTCACAGAGTCTTTAGGGAAGGATTCTTGAAGTTATATAATGTAGTTATACAATTCTATAACTTCTTCTGAGGGATTAATAAAGTATATTTATTCTAATGGAGCCTATCCTAACTGTTAGAGGCTGGGGTATGCCTTGACAGACTGCCAAAGCTGATTTTTTAATTAGGGTATAATTGCAGCTATAGCTATAACTGTGTAGTTGTGGGCATAAAAATCTCCAGAGGATGGAGAGTACTGGGGGGGGTTAGAGAACTTAAATATATCAGGTACAACTTGATTTTATCTCTTCTTCCTCTCTCTATTTCTCTGACGCTCTCTTGTGTTGGGGTCCTGGACCCCCTGCATATTTTTGATCAACTCTGAGGACACCCCCCCACCGCCGCCATCTGGGGGTTGTGGGGATGGAATTTGACAAAAACAGCAGAAACTGCCTTTTAAATTGCATTATGGCATTTATTCACTCTCATAGTCATGGTCTTAATAGTCATAATTTCCAGAACAAAAAAATCATAAATTATAAAACTATGAAAACACAGAGGCTGCTGAGGGTCTGAATCCGTTACTGTAAATCCCAACATGATGTATTCTTCCTTAGAAAGTCTCTTTTTGCTCTCTGATTTCATTTTCTTTTCCGGTGGCTGAGAGTCTGCTACGTCCAGAACAAGTGTTTTTTTTTTTTGTTTGTTTTGTTTTTTTATACAAGCCATCTCTTCATGTTGTCAAGTTGAAACGTCGTTGTCTACTTCTTTTTCTCCTCTTTTTCTTCTTCTTTGTGTTACTGTGTTTTCATCTTTTTTTAAATCACACTTTCAAGCACTAACTTGAAACTTGCAAGTTAATGAGTTTCCCCCCCAACAGCTACTTTCCTACATTTGTGAAAGAGAAAAAGAAGGTCATGTTATTCTCTGTAGTTTAGGTAGATATAAATATTGGTCCCATTTGAGTAATATAATAATCTGTTTCTATAAATGTCAGAGGAGCTACACTGGTTCTGGTAAGGTACAATATAAACCATTAAATGAATAACTATCTTGGGAAAACACCTTTGCCTAAAAAAAACATGTTCTTCACAAATGCAAAGAACAGCTGGTACCAAGAAAACTTCCAAGTTCAAGATTACATTTGAAAGTATACATCTAAAATACTCAGCCTCTTACTTCTAACTTCCATCAGAACCATGGCTCCACCGTCACACCTCCAGAATGCATGAACCATAACACGAATCTCATTATTTTGTCCCAGATGTTGGTTCAAAGTTATGCTATTCAATATTGTTATCTTCAACGAATACAGCATCAAGAGACACTTAGTGAACTTTCAAGTTAACTCATTAGAAAGATTGCAGTCTGACACCTAACTGGTCCACAGGTCCTGAGGGCAGGTCAGTCCCTTGTTTGGCAGCTTCACTGCCACTGGTATGTGGACCTCTCTATGTGTGTGTGTGTGTGTGTCAGGGGGTAGGAAGTACTAATTAGCGTTATGTAATACTGCAAAAATTGTGAATGCAGACCATCAACATTGTAAGTGCAGGCTGTTTGTGGGATATGTTGGGGACTGTTGGAAAACATTCACTGACTGCTCCCTGGAGGCTAAGTTCATAAACCTTTGGAGAATGCTCTCACAGAGTCTTTAGGGAAGGATTCTTGAAGTTATATAATGTAGTTATACAATTCTATAACTTCTTCTGAGGGATTAATAAAGTATATTTATTCTAATGGAGCCTATCCTAACTGTTAGAGGCTGGGGTATGCCTTGACAGACTGCCAAAGCTGATTTTTTAATTAGGGTATAATTGCAGCTATAGCTATAACTGTGTAGTTGTGGACATAAAAATCTCCAGAGGATGGAGAGTACTGGGGGGGGGGGGGGGGGGGGGAGTTAGAGAACTTAAATATAGCAGGTACAACTTGATTTTATCTCTTCTTCCTCTCTCTCTATTTATCTGACGGTCTCTTGTGTTGGGGTCCTGGACCCCCTGCATATTTTTGATCAACTCTGAGGACACCCCCCCCCCCCCCCCCCCCCCCCCCCGCGCCGCCATCTGGGGGTTGTGGGGATGGAATTTGACAAAAACAGCAGAAACTGCCTTTTAAATTGCATTATGGCATTTATTCACTCTCATAGTCATAGTCTCAATAGTCATAATTTCCAGAACAAAAAATTCATAAATTATAAAACTATGAAAACCAGTAGTCGAGTTGTAAGAAAAATTCAGGGGGGATGGTCAATGTTTTTCACTTTAAAAAAAAAAGTGGCAGGGGCAGGGCTGTAAATTCATTATCAAAACAAAACACTGTAAATAAGACTTCTGAATCCTCTCAAATCAAGTCAAGCCAAGTTTATTTTAAGTGCAAAATCATAACAATTATCTCTTTTTTGTGTTATTAAAGACAGTACAGAAGTACAGAAAAACTCTCTCAACATTTTACAATACTTTTCCTTTTCTCCCCTCTGGTGCACAGTTTTTAGTTTCTCAGTTTCAAGTCTCAGTATCTCATTGCAGTTTCCAAAGACTGTCGTAATCATGTTTTTTGTCAACAATTTTTTGTGTTCTTGCTTTCTGATTGTTAGCTAAGCAGTGACTGAAGATGAATAGATTAATGTGCCTTATAGCCACTGAAATAATGAGCTACATACTAATAGGCCTACATATGAATTGAAAAGGGTAAGTGTGTAAACTAGAGGTTGCACTAGACTTTTTTTACAATTAGTCATTTTGACAGTCATGAAAATTTTGTTATCAGTTTCTACATTAACAATTATTTAATTACATTAAAAGATTACTAACAGTCTTCAGATTTTTCAATTATTGTGAGGGAAAAAAACGTCAATTACAGGGAATCCCCAGTTAAAATAACCCCTGGTCTAACATTAAAGGTTTAATAATCAAACCTGTACCTTCTGCTCTTGATCCTCCTGCTTCCTGGCCATGGCTTTCCTCTATGTGAAGAAAACAACATTATAGGGTTTGATAGAATGTGCAGACATGTCATGCTAAAAGCACATAACCTTGCTCTTGGATAATAGACATAAAGTACAGTATAGGTTAAAATCACATTTATCATATTCACTGTAATATTAAATTACAGGCCACAGCAACAGGCCCCAGGAGGGGGGAAAACTCTTTAATGTCACCTGCCTTGAACATCTGAATTTTAGCTAACATCTTCACTTATTTTTGTTGCCTGATGAGTCCTATTGATGAAAATAATGTAGCCGTGTGAAGAATATTTCATCATTAATTCTGGTCAAATATTTGAGACAAACTCTCGTCTAATGCTAACAGTAAATATCTGTTTTACGTTTGCCACGCTCATAAACCAGAATCTAACGTGACTGAATGACAAGTCCTGTGTTTCATCAAACTAGTTAACAAGTGAGATGAACGTTAACATGAGTTCATCTCAGCGAGTTTGCAGGCTACACAGCAAGCTTGGAAAACTAGCTGTGTTGTTATTGTGCAACCTGTGGCGAGTCTGGCCACTTTTGTATAGATTAATAAAAATAGTGATTGAGATTCTTGATTTAAAGCTCACCTGTCATTTGAGTCTTTTTTGAAAAAAACTCCCTGACATCTCGTTGTCCAGCTGCTCGTTCATGCTCACGTTGCAGTGCCGTTAATCCTCAAGATGTCACTCTGTGCAGCAGCTCGTGCCGCTCCCTCAGGCATCAATTAACCAATTGAAAATAACAATCATGTTGCGTCATTGCATGTTCACGTGCCCCTGTGCCCTCAGATTTTATTATTTCTTTTGCTCAACATGCGAACTACTTTCTAATAAAAAAATAATTATAAGTTATATTCCCAACATTTACTGTAAAAAGGGGAGGGATGGAAAGGGGGGATGGCAGTTTTACAGGGGGGATGATTTTGATCGTTTTTATTTCAGGGGGGATGCCATCCCCCCTCATCCCCCCTCAACTCGAGTACTGATGAAAACACAGAGGCTGTTGAGGGTCTGAATCCGTTACTGTAAATCCCAACATGATATATTCTTCCTTAGAAAGTCTCTTTTTGCTCTCTGATTTCATTTTCTTTTCCGGTGGCTGAGAGTCTGCTACGTCCAGAACAAGTGGTTTTTTTTTTTGTTTTGTTTTTTTATACAAGCCATCTCTTCATGTTGTCAAGTTGAAACGTCGTTGTCTACTTCTTTTTCTCCTCTTTTTCTTCTTCTTTGTGTTACTGTATTTTCATCTTTTTTTAAATCACACTTTCAAGCACTAACTTGAAATTTGCAAGTTAATGAGTTTCCCCCCCAACAGCTTCTTTCCTACACTTGCGAAAGAGAAAAAGAAGGTCATGTTATTCTCTGTAGTTTAGGTAGTTTAAAATATTGGTCTATTTCTATAAATGTCAGAGGAGCTACATTGGTTCTGGTAAGGTACAATATAAACCATTAAACGAATAACTATCTTGGGAAAACATCATAAGTTGGTGATGAGCGTTTCCTTTACCTAAAAAAAACATGTTCTTCACAAATGCAAAGGAACAGCTGGTACCAAGAAAACTTCCAAGTTCAAGATTACATTTGAAAGTAAACATCTAAAATACTCAGCCTCTTACTTCTAACTTCCATCAGAACCATGGCTCCACCGTCCCACCTCCAGAACGCATTAACCATAACACGAATCTCATTATTTTGTCCCAGATGTTGGTTCAAAGTTATGCTATTCAATATTGTTATCTTCAACGAATACAGCATCAGACACTTAGTGAACTTTCAAGTTAACTCATTAGAAAGATTGCAGTCTGACACCTAACTGGTCCACAGGTCCTGAGGGCAGGTCAGTCCCTTGTTTGGCAGCTTCACTGCCACTGGTATGTGGACCTGTCTATGTGTGTGTGCGTGTGTCAGGGGGTAGGAAGTACTAATTAGCGTTATGTAATACTGCAAAAATTGTGAATGCAGACCATCAACATTGTAAGTGCAGGCTGTTTGTGGGATATGTTGGGGACTGTTGGAAAACATTCACTGACTGCTCCCTGGAGGCTAAGTTCATAAACCTTTGGAGAATGCTCTCACAGAGTCTTTAGGGAAGGATTCTTGAAGTTATATAATGTAGTTATACAATTCTATAACTTCTTCTGAGGGATAGATAAAGTATATTTAAATTTAGATGAATCTGAACTGAACTAAAGCGGCTTTTGATGCTGTAAGGTGCTAACTGGGTTGCATCTCCTTGTTTCATCTTAGTATATCAGTTTATTAGATTAAAAGATTATAATATAGGATTAAAGAATTTGCAATGCCATTGAGCCATCTATCTTTACACATTTTCACTCCTATTTAGTATCACAAGGATTTAATGGAGCCTATCCTAACTGTTAGAGGCTGGGGTATGCCTTGACAGGCTGCCAAAGCTGATTTTTAATTAGGGTATTGTAAATTACAGCTATAGCTATAACTGTGTAGCAGGGTTATAATAGTTTTGGATTTTCCACTAGTTTTTATTTAGTTTTTAATTTAGATTTTCAAATTCAGTTAGTTTTAATTTGTTTTTAGAGCAGTTTTGCTAGTTTTTATTCATTTTTGTTTTTAAATACTTAGTTTTAGTTTAGTTTTTATTAGTTTCAGTGTTAGTTTTAGTTTTATTTTGTAAATAGGGTTGTAATTTTGGTTGGAGTGAAGCACTGAACTTTTTGAAGGCTATCAGTCACACAGTGTAGACAGTGTAGACATTCCTGTCTCAATAAACATATTTGTCAATGCGTCTTCCCGCTAGTGGTGTTCCTTCGTATTTACTGACCAGCAGCTATTTAATCGCCGGTGGAAACAGTCCATTATGGTTGCTGTTTTCTCCCGTTCCTTCCCAACGCTGACTGGCCTGCAGCTGCAGCTTCTCTTTCCAGGGGGCTAGTTTAGGCTAGCTTATCCAGGTAGTCTTGGTTAGCCTCCTTATGTGAGCTTTTCAAATGGACTTTCAGATTCGTGGGTTTTTTTCCCCTTGAGAAGTATTCCACACATTGCACACAAATGCTTCTACAACAAGGCACTTACTTTTATCATAAACAGTCATAGTTAAAGAAATCCCAAATAGGACTGTGCTGCTTTCTCCCAACTTTTGCCACAGCCATCACTGCTGATCACTTTTCTTTTTCTTTTTTGCGGTTGTTGTACGGTGGAGCGAAGTTGATAGATTTCAAACGTTTATGAGAAAAAAATTACAAATACGAAAACGAAGGATTTTCTTGATATTATTATAGTTAATTTTAGTTCGTTTTATAAAGACATAATACAGTTTCAGTTAGTTATCTTTTTTTTTAACTCTCGCTTTTATTTTATTTCAGTTAACTAAAATGTTTTTTCAATTCTAGTTTTTGTTATTTCGTTAGTTTTCGTTAACGATAATAACCTTGCTGTGTAGTTGTGGGCATAAAAATCTCCTGAGGATGGAGGGTACAATGGGGTTAGAGAACTTAAATATATCAGGTACAAATTTATTTTCTTTCTTCTTCCTCTCTCTCTTTCTCTGACGCTCTCTTGTGTTGGAGATTTTGTTGATTCTCATTGCTTAGAACAGTGGTTCTCAACCTTTTTAGGCTCCTGGACCCCCTGCATATTTTTTTGACCCCCCCCCCCCCCCCCCCCCCCCCCGCCATCTGGGGGTTGTGGGAATGGAATTTGACAAAAAACAGCAGAAACTATCTTTTAAAAAAAAAAGATCAATTATAAAACTATGAAAACACAGAGGCTGCTGAGGGTCTGAATCACACTGAAAAAAAGTAAATCTGGGAGTATGTAATTGTAATGTAATTAAGTCTGTGATATTAACAAAAAAAAAACAAACAAAGTTAGTCTCTTAACATGAATGCAAAGTGGTGCGGGTCCAGGGTGGGGGGAGACAGGTTTTGATGTGGCGTAGAACTAGTTTCTCAAAGCACTTCAAAGCACTTATGACGGGGGTGAGTGCTACGGGGCGGAAGTCGGTAAGGCTGGTTGTGGGTGTCTTTTTTGGGACAGGGATGATGGTGGCAGATTTCAAACAGGTCGGGATGAAGGCTTGTTTCAGAGACCTGTTGAAAATGTCTGTGAAGACCTGTGCTAGTTGGTCAGCACAGGCCTTTAGCACCTTTCCTGGCACTCCGTCTGGGCCAGTGGCTTTCCTGGGGTTAACAGTCCTGAGTACTCCTCTCACCTCCTCAGGCACCTCCCTCAAGGTGAGCTGAGGAGTGCTGGTGATTGCTGTTGGTTGGAGTGGGGGTTGGGGAGGTGTGCTGGTGGGTGGAGAGTTCTGTAGTGGAGGCTGGGGGGTGGTCCGGGGGGTGGTGTGGCTGTGTGCTGCACCTGGGCTTCAAAGCGGGCAAAAAAGCTGTTCAGCTCCTCCGTTAATGCCGCATTTGAGTCTCCAGCTGACACAGCAGAGCCCCTGTAGTTTGTTATGGCCTGGATGCCCTGCCACAGCTGCCTGGGGCTTGTCAGCTGCTCCTCAATCCTCCTCCTCCTGTGATCTGCTTTGGCAACACTGATACCTTTCCTCAGGTCGGCCCGAGACCTGTTGTATAGCGCTCGGTCACCGGATCTGAAGGCTGCATGCGCGAAGAAGTGCCCGGACCTGGCCAGTCATCCATGGTTTTTCATTTGGGAAGACCTGAATGTTTTTTACCACGATGATTGTGTCAATGCAGTGCTTGATGTAGTGGTGGCTGTAGGCAGTTCGCTCTGCTTGTTAGCCGCTGAAACGCAGCGAGCACAGCCTCAGGTGATAGACAGCGCCGAGCCCCCTTCACCAGTCATATCATGTAGCCCAGCATACCAAAATGATGGGGAGAAACTAAGCTAAATGCCTGTACCAAGCAATGCCACCCAAACGAAACACAAAGAATACATTATAGCTCAAAAAACATTGCTAGTTAGCTAGCTAGTTGGTCTGAAATGTAATATAATTAGTTTTCCAGTCTGGTACCTGGAAAAGGCTAAATTCCCTCTGGACATATTTGTGTTAAAACATCTGTAAAACTATGGAGTTAGATCAGTCTCAATATAAATAAATGCACACAGAAAGATTCACAAATACATTTTAAGATGTATATATAAACACACACATTTTCAATTCACACACACATATTTGGCATTTAATATAAATGTAAAAAAGAAATCCGCAAATTACTGTGGAAATTACACATAGTCTGATGCTGAGTTTTGTTTAGTTTTTTCAGGGAAAATGAAAAGTGGTATTACTGAAGCATTTAGAAATTCTTTTCATATTTTGCCATCAAGAAATGACAAGGATTTCATTCATGGGCTTGTAGTGGTTAACTTCTTGAATTAGCTGGGAAATGGCAGGGTTTCCATAAGAATCCAGTAGACAAGTGACAATCCTTGAGCAACACGAATTAACAGACTCCTACCCGCTTGCAGCGAAAACTTCATTGGGGTTGTCGGTTGGGCACCCTCCTTCCCTGGTGTTTCGATGATAGGCCCACAACACCTCCGGAGGGTTCATCGGCAACACCCGGCGTCCCAGGTGTGCCCCCCCTCTATCTCTCTTTCTCTCTCAATTAATAATAATAATGATGATAAATTGTATATATAGAGCACGTTTCACCTGAAGAACAAGTCTCAAAGTGCTTACAAATCATGAGAAATAAAATTTAAATAAAAATAGAAAAAAATAAAATTCAATCCTCTCACACTAGCCTAAGATGTAATTTTATTGTTTGTCTGCATAAATTCAACAGAACCTTTTTTTTCTGTCTCCTCTCATCCCCCCTCTTATAGAATAATCAACATGTCTGCCAGACTTCGAGTCATACTACAAGAGGAAATTCGCAAGCTTTCCTTGCCCTCCGGAGTCCCGGCGACTGTGGAGGAATTGAAGCATATTGTACAGGACACATTTGCAATTGAACAAGATTTTAGTTTGCAGTTCCAGGACCAGGAATTTGATGGTCAATTTTTCACTCTCTTGGAAACAAATGAAGTAAAAGACAAAGACACCATCAAGGTGGTTCTTACTTCACCAGTGTTCACACTAACATTTGAAGATTCTTTGAATCTTGCCAAAGGACTCCAGGAAAGCTTTGATAGCAGTTGTGCTGAGTCATCAGAAGATGTCCGTTCCAGTTCTTCCCTTCCATCCAGTGATACCATACTTCTGACTTCTCCAGAGAGCATAGTTCAGTCTTCTCCAGAGAGCACCTCCTCTCTTCGTTCTTTGTCTTGGCCAGCTCAGTTTGAGATTCCTACCTTCTCCTTTGACACAGAGCTCATTCTGCAAGCTGCAAATGAAGTTTACAGGAAGGATGGAAGCCTACTCAGCAACCCTTCAGTAAAAGCCAACATTCTAGACAAACTAGCTGACAGCATATTTGTCTACACTGCCTATCCTTCACGAGCACAAAGGGAGCAGGTTGCTGAGGCCCTGGTCATGAAACACCCCTGTTTGAGGGACCCAGTGTCATCCAATAGTATATATGGTTGGCAGAACAGCCTGAAATACAAGGTTGGCAATTTAAGAGCAAAGGTGAAGCACCTTGGATTACCAGAACTAAATGTAAACTGTCGGAAGAGAAAATCAGCTGCAGATGGACCTCCAACTAAAAGCTTGAAAAGAGCAAAGAAATCTGAGGTAAACTATCTCCCACCACATCCTCAAGGTGAAACTGATGAAACCCTTGAAAAGAAGAGAATAGAGCTTCTCTATGAGTACAAGAAGAGAGACAACACCAAAATCATCAATGAAAAGATGGCGAAAACCTTTTCATTACGTCGTAATGATGTAATCCTCAATAAACCAGCTGTGATTGACTTCAAAGCTCGATGGCCTGCCCTGTTTGAGCTTTCCCAGGTATGTTGTGCATTTGAATTGTGTCGTCGTCTTATTTTTATTTTCATTTTATTCAATCATTTAAGTTGGAAAAAAAATTCATCTGTAGTTACAGCCTTGTTCTGTTGTAACATTCCTTGTAAAACGAATGACCACTTAAATGTTGCTTTCAGTGTAGCCATTTTAAATATATGCAACAAAAATCCACAAATATATATATTTTTATATATTTTATTTATTTATATATTGCATTTAAAAAGTATTTAATTTCCCTTTATGGGATAAATAAAGTATTTTTCATTTCATTTATTTGCAATTTTCATCAAAACATGTGGATGTTGATACATTCATATACAAATGCTTTTATTTTGTGAACCTCTGCATTTGTGTGTGAATCCTTCTGTGTGCATTTATTAATATTAAGACTGATCTAACTCCATACTGATCTGTTTCTGTTTCCCTGTGTCTGTAATTCTTTTTTCCCTGTATTTCATGATGTTTCTCTATCTCTCCTCTGACCTCTTTTACAGATTGAGAATGAATTCTGTAGGATCACACTGAAGCCACTATCCACATTCCTGGGGAAGTTGAACCAATACACACCCAGACTGCTGAGCCTCCACAGGAGGAAGGGAGGCGCTGTTGGGAAGAAACTTGATGAGACCCTGGACATGTTAAATGAGGCATGTACATACTATACAACCAGGGTTCAAATTTAACATTTTGGCTTAAATCTACTGGTCAGAAAGATTTTTTTACTGGCCAAAAATTATAAATAGCCTTTTTGTGTATTTTTCAATTTGTGCATTACCCAGGATATGCCTCCACATTTCAGAACGGGAGCGATAGACACTTGACTGGCCTGAGAGCCCTTTTTGTTTTGAAATCTTTGCATCAATTGAAAAATTTGAACCCTGTGTACAACAGTTGAAAAGTTGGTTATATATAGTGGCATTCTGATGTCTGTGCTTAACATGGTCTCATTTCTGTTTCTGTAGGGCAACAGCATTGAGTCCAGAAGAGAAGCTGTCATCAGAGGCCTCATTCTCTACCTTGGTGAAAAGACAGAGGAGCTCATCAAGGACTACAAGGTAAAGAAAACTGTTTCAAAAAAAAAAAGAAGAAAGAGGGGGGGAGCGCCTGGGAGCAACTGATGGAGAAAGAAGCGTAACTCAGAGTAGTAGGCTATAATTCCATAATTAAACGACACTTAACTTACAAACTATATCCAAAATCCTACAAAAACTTCATCAGTGCATTGAAGGAGGACCCAAAGTGGGTCCAAGGAAGTCGATGGCGTCAAATTTTCGAAAATATAAATTAGACGGCACGTCCACCACAAGGCCCAACACCGCCTCGGGTAAGAGTCTAGCTAGCCCCACGTCGGCCACGCCCGACCCCGGGAACACACCGGTCATGGACACCACGTCAATTAAGGTTGATATCCTTTCATCATTGAGAAAAGACATATCCGCGGCAATTAGAGAGGAGTTAAAGACCGCGTTGGCAGACGACTTTGAATCTATTAAGAAGGAACTAGCGGCAGTGAGATCTGAAATAGCTAATAATGCTACAGTTATTCACGCTGAACTCGAGCATGTGAAGGCTAATGTCGGAGCCGTCGAGGAGGGCTTATCAACATGGACAGATGAGGTCATATGAACACAACGCACAGACCTCGCGTAATCATCGCAAAGCTACACAACGAGGGAGACGCTTTGGCCATACTGAGGAAAGCCCGGGACCGAGGTGGCAGACTACAATACGATGGGAACACGATCGCTGTATTTCCAGACTACACGGTCAATGTCGCCAAAGCCAGGGCTGCCTTCACGGATGTCAGGAAGATGCTGCGGGGGAGACCGGGAGTCCGCTTTGGAATACTGTATCCGGCCAGATTTTGCATCTCCTACAACAACGAGGAGAAGGAGTTTATGGACGCTACTGAAGCCATGGACTATGTGAAAAAAAAGTCATCCCAACAATGGAGCTGGAGAACTGATCCTGCCCTTATTTAACATGGGAGGTAATACTTGATTAATTCCAGTGATCACAATGTACCAGAACTGTGTTTGTTTTGTTTAGCCTTCGAATAGTAGTACAACATAGTCTATTTATGTATTTATGTGCCGACGCGATTGTATGCTCAGGTTTTGTATTTCGCTTCTTCACGTGCACGTGCCCGCTTCCTTGTCTACATTTCATTTATCCATAAAATTGTTGATACATTTGGTTTATAAACACTATATAACAATTTTAACCACGCATTGGGGAATTTGTCACTATAGTGTCCTTTACTCTGAGCCTATTCCGTGGGAGCTTGGGTGTTTAATAGGTAGTTGTCATCCTGTTTGACTTTATGTCCAGGCAAAGGGAACGCCTTTAAATGCTGTTCGCAAAGCTGCTCGTTCTGACTTGCAGCCCGGGACCATGTCCCAAGAGACTGACCAGATAACATTGGTTGAGTTCATGGATGTTTCAATCCTGTGGTTCGTTTTTTCTATGCAGATCCCTTTGTTCCCCAGGGATCCTAATTTAAAAATGAGAGATGATGGGGAAATGTTATTTTCCCCTGTTCCAATACAAAAGGTATATGATAATGCTTAAATGGACATATAAGCACACTGCTGTTTTCACTTATGGACTTTTTTTTTTTTTGCTGTTTTTTTCTCTTTTCTTTTCTTTTTTTTTCTCTGATTGCTCTGTACATCTCTCTCCCAAATTTACTCGCCTTTCCCTCCCCACCTATTCCTTTATGACAGTATACTGCTTGAAGACAAAGGGTTATGCCACTTCATACGTTGATGTTTAGGTATGGGATCGCTCAAGGTTATAAGCTATAATGTCAAAGGTCTTAACAGTCCCATAAAGAAGAAGAAAATTCTCAACCAATTAAAAAGGGCACACTGTCAGATAGCCTTCTTGCAATAAACCCATTTATCAGAAATAGAACATGATAAACTTAAAAAACCTTGGGCAGATCAAACATTTTACTCTTCACATAAATCTGGCAGAAGAAGAGGGGTCTCCATATTAGTGCATAGACAGGTTAACTTTATACCCACTAATGTTCATAAGGACTCTGAAGGAAGATTTGTTTTAGTAAATGGATCTATTGATGGCATACAAGTATCACTGATGAATATATATGCCCCAAATGAGGACGAGCCCAGCATCATTTCCACAATATTTTCCACAATACTACAGTTCAGCTCTGGAATTTTACTGATGGGAGGGGATTTCAACTGCGTTATGTCTCAGCATATGGATAGACAGCCGCCGTCAAAAACATTGATATCCCGAATGAGTAAAATACTCAAACACTTACGAATTGAGTTACGATTAGTGGACGTTTGGAGATCCAAATTCCCTAAAGATAGAGATTTTACTTTTTATTCCCACAGACATTCATCTTATTCACGAATTGATCTTTTTTTCACCCCCAAAGCAGAGCTACATAGGATAGAAGACGTAAAGATTTTGCCAATCTGATCATGCACCTCTCGAAATATCATGGGACATAGGACATAGATTAACGACTAAACAGTGGAGACTAAATGCATCACTTTTAAATGGCAAAGAATTTACTACCTATGTAATAAATGAACTAAAGGACTATCTTGATATGAACGCCTCACCCGAAATGTCTCCTCTCATCATATGGGACTGCGCTAAGGCGTATATCAGAGGCCGCATTATTTCATTTGCAAGTGTAAAAAAAAGGGAAAGGGTAGCAAGGCAGCGTGAATTGGAACAGAGAATAGCACGAATGGAACAACAGCATAAAAGAACGCTAACTCCCACTTTGCTCAAGGAGCTCAAGCAAGCACGGAGAGACTTAAACAACCTGATTGCGGATAGGATTGAGGGTAGTTTGAGGTTCACTAAGCAGAAGTACTATGAAAATAGCAACAGAGCGAGTCGATTATTGGCTTTAAGACTTAAAAAACAACAATCTTCTGGTATTGTACATAAATTAAAATCTGGCAATTTAACATTCACAAAACCGGATGAAATTGCAGGATCTTTTGCTGAATTTTATAAATCTTTATATACCAATACAGACACCTGCACTGATGATAAAGAATTGGCACAATTTCTAAAAGACATCAACTTTAAACAGTTATCTGAATTGGAGGCAAAGGAACTAGACAAACCTATCAAAGAAGCAGAAATGAAACAGGCCATCTCTACATTAAAAAATGGCAAAAGCCCCGGACCAGATGGCTGTATCAATGAATTCTATAAAACATTTAAAAAGCTACTGATACCCTTACTGCTAAAAGCCTATCATTACGCATTACAATCTGGAACCTTGGCCCCCTACTGGAGGGAAGCGACAATAGTTGTGATACATAAAGAGGGAAAGGACCCTACCAAATGTGAATCATATAGACCAATATCTCTGTTGAATACAGATCTACATATTAACGTCCATATTAGCGAGACGTGTTAATAAAATTATAAAAAACATTATTTACCCTGATCAGACCGGGTTTATTACTGGGAGATATTACGGCGACAATATTAGAAGATTGGGTCATCAAATTTAACATTCAGAGACTAAAGGGAAGGAAGCAATGCTACTATCATTAGACGCCCAGAAAGCCTTCGATAGAGTATCTTGGCAATACCTTTTTCAAACATTGAAACAATTTCAATTTGGCTCTAAATTCATTAAGTGGATACAAATTCTATTCTCCAATCCACAAGCTGCTGTTAGAGTGAACGGTTTTCTATCAGAACAATTCACCTTGGAGCGAGGATGCAGGCAGGGCGGTTCTCTCTCGCCTCTATTGTTTGACTTGAGTATCGAACCATTAGCACAGTTTATTAGGGACGATAACAACATTAAGGGACTGACAATAAATGGAGAACAACATAAATTATCATTATACGCGGATGATGTGCTTCTATATCTTACTGAACCTACAATAACAATTCCACGTTTAAAGGTTATTATCTCCACATTTGGTTATTATTCGGGATATAAAGTTAATATAGATAAAACAATGGCTATGGATAAAGGTAATACAATCTCCCAAACAATCAAGACCCAAAGTGGTTTCAAATGGCCCAAAGATGGAATTAAATATCTGGGCATAAAAATCCCTTCACAGTTAGAAAATCTATTTGATGCAAATTACAGAATCTTAATACAAACTATTAGTAAGGAGCTGGACAGATGGTCGACACTTCCCTTGTCCATGACAGGCCGCATTGAATGCATACGAATGAATGTCCTGCCTAAACTACTATATCAATTTCAGATGCTTCATGTGGACATTCCTAAATCTACATTTGATAAGCTAGATAAGCTGATTTCAAAGTTTATATGGCAATCAAAACGCCCACGGGTCAGACTTAAAACACTACAGCTGCCCAAATCACATGGGGGTCTTAAACTCCCAAACTTTAAGTTATATTTCTGGGCTCCGCAGGTGAAACCCCTAATAGCATGGTTGCAAGACTCTGTATGTACAAGGTGGTTAAACATTGAGAAAAGCACATGCCAACGGCCTTTACAGACTCTGCTCTTCTTGGATGTTCTGCCTGGTGAGACTCAAATGAGTGAATGGACTAGGACCACGTTGAAGATATGGAGGAAAATAAAATTATTCTATGGGTTGCCAAAAGCAATCTCAGCATTAACCAACATTGGTTTTATTAATGGTTTTGTCCCCTTACAGATAGACTTAGGATTTAGAAAGTGGTCTAAGCACAGACTCACAAATCTACACCAACTCCATAAAGATGGGTGTTTTAAATCATTTGAACAATTAAGAACGGAATTTACACTCCCCAATACAGACTTTTGCAGGTATTTACAACTAAGGGACTTTGTAACAAAACATAGAGAGTGGACTAAAATCCTAGAGCCCACCCCAATCGAAGAATTTTTGATAAAATTACAAACTGACCATGGGCATAAGAAAATTATTGGCCATTTTTACAAGATATTTATAGATATGAGGTCCAACGGAACTCTTCAGACCAAAGAAAAATGGGAAAATGAAATGAATGTAGGCATACAGCGAGACGAGTGGGAGGAAATATGTACAGAAGCACATCAAGTCACTAACTTTAACACATGGTGGGAATACAGGTGGAAGGTAATAATAAGATTCTTTAGAACACCAACGGTCATATCCAAAATGGGACCCACGCACTCAGATAAATGCTGGAGAAGTTGTGGGTCACACATCGGTAGCCTTACTCATATATTTTGGCCATGCCCTAAATTGAGAAAAATGTGGGATGAGATATTTGAGGCACTTTTTCACTATTTCAGAGAACTCTTAACAAAGATCCCAAGATGGTAATGCTAGGATTGATACCAAATGACATAATGGAAAGAGGGGAAAAATACCTTTTACAAATATTACTGATTGCGGCCCTTAAATGTATTACAATTAAATGGTTAAAGCCTGACCCTCCAACTTACAACATGTGGATTGAAAAGGTTTGGGAAATCTATCATATGGAAGAAATAACTTACTCCTTGAGGCTTCAAAAAGACATATTTGTTAATAGATGGAAACCTGCCATGACCATGCTAATGCAGTAAAAGTTACATTATTTATGTATTTATTTTTATTTCATTTTATCTCATTTTATTGCTCTTATTTATTATTTATTTTCATTTACATTACTTATTATTTTATCACCAATAGTTATGTTTGTACATTATTCTTGCTTAATCATGTAATCCACTGTTTTTGTAAGTTCAACCTGATGCATATATTTTAATGTTATTTTAAGCAGATCATAAAGGAGAAACAGCAGTCTAAATGTGAATTTATATGTATCTGTCTATGTAAGCTGCAAAATTTGAAATAAAAAAATAAGTAAAAAAAAAAAAAAAAGAGAGAGAGCACCAAAAGACCTATACTGTATGCATCCTTCACATTAGAATACAAGAGGGTTTTATTTTTTCTGTGTTTTTTACAGGTTTTTGATGATGACAATATTGAGACTGTACAAGAGGCCCTTACTACACAGGTCCTCAACATCTTTGTGGTGAGCAAACACAGAGAGGGAGATCTCCAGAAGCAGGCTGGAATAGCCGTCGAGGGAGCAGAGGTGCTTTTTGGTATCCCTGATGTTGCACATGCTTGTACTACCTGATGGGCCTCATCTATGCCTTGGAACTAAGGTACCCTAACAAACTGTACTAACAAATACACCTTTGAGGTTTTTCAGAAGATCTTCCTAGAGCTGGAGGATGCCAACCAAAAGGTATCCTCCAAGGTCCACGATCTGAAGGTCAGTTTACATGCCTAAAAGCCATACAGACATTGCTGAAGCTCCCTCTTGTCAAGGTTTACAGTTGTTGGTTATACATTGCACTTTTACAGGTTTTCCAAAAGCACTTCCTCAGGTTACATTTTTGAAGCTGCTTAAATTTGTTTTGTGGTGTAAACTCAGATCAGATGTCACTTTAAATGGCTGATAGAATTCAGCTCAGCTTGAGGGAATCATTCTAAGTGGCCTTAGGTGGTCAAGCAGCTTTTCAGGTACTGCTACAGGAGGCAGCTCTTCACAGAACAGGAAAACACTGTACAGTTTTATATTTTGTGGGGGTTTTTGCATTAATGTATTGGTCAGATTTTGAATGTAACTGTAATTTGATGTTCAAACCTTTAAAGTCAGGCTGTCAGTGGGGTTTCATCCCTGCAAGTACTTCCTCAGGGTAGACTGAATGTTTGTTTTGGAGGACATGTTTGCCAAAGCTCACTTGAAGAACATTATGTAATAGGGTGTGAATCCCATGAGTTATGTGTTGGGTCATTGGCATTGTCTTATGGCGCATCTGGCGCTAGCATCTTAAGTGTTTCCAATGTTGTCAGTATAATGGAGTTTATGGTCTTATTTTCTTATCAAAATGTTTTTGGTATAAACTATATTTCATGTCATGAATACACTAAAATGTTGCAACACTGTAACTATTGTTAAACAAGGTAAACAAGCTCCTTTGTTAAGTTTGATAACTGGTAACAGATTTTTCCAGAGTATACAGTATTAGGGCTGCAACTAACAGTACTTGTCATTATTGTACAATCTGTTTTTTTCGATGAATACTGATCTATGGAATGTGAGAAAATTGTGAAAAATGTGTTATCACTGTTTCCTGAAGCCCAAGATGCAATTTGTCTTGGTTTATCAGGACCAATATTAATATATTCTCATGTGAGAAGCTGAATTTTGATTGATTTTTTTTTTATTTAAATGACTCAAAGATGAATTAACAATCAAAAATCCTTAAATTGAGTAAAAAAAAAATGTTTTAATTCCTATTAAAAAAATTAATAGGAAACTTGAAAATTAAACAACTAATAGTTGCAGCTCTGTACAGTAAACTCATTTATTGCCCAGTTCAATGGCAGTATATATTGACATGAGTTTGCTCGTTTGCGAGAATTTGTCAGCAATAAAACATGTCAATTTTGTTGACTTATGGCCTCTTGATTATGGTGACCCCTTTTTTCTTAAAAAAAAACCGTTTTGACCTTTCCTCCAGTGGAACTCTTACACAATTTGCTGAGTGTACTTATGATTTAAAGGGAATTCACCCTCTTAATTTTGTTCTTACGTCATTTTTTTCCTAGCACCATCAAAATGTCAATTATTATATTGGACAGACCAACACGCTTTATGCTTCATGCTTAATTTAAGTAGATCACCATAACAAAACTATATCATGTTTCATCTACAGAGAAAAGGTAAGGAAACTTTTTGCATCATTTTATCACATAGATCAAACGAGTAGTCTTTGTATGCACAACATTACTTTTGCAAGTACAGTCAGCTGACTTTTGCTATTAACATCAACTTACTTTTGCTAGTTACATCAACTTACTGTTGCTAGTAACATCAACTTACTGTTGCTAGTAACATCAACTTGCAAGTGAAGAAAACTTAATACCATTGCATTGACTTTATTTGCAAAAGTAAGTTGACTGTACTTTCAAAATGAATGTTGCACATACAAAGACTACTATTGTTTCAACTACAGTGTCACAGGAGCTATATTGGTTCTGGTAAGGTACAATATAAACCATTAAATGTATAACTATCTTGGGAAAACATCATAAGTTGGTGATGAGCGTTTCCTTTGCAGAAAAACGTGTTCTTCACAAATGCAAAGGAACAGCTGGTACCAAGAAAACTTCCAAGTTCAAGATTACATTTGAAAGTATACATCTAAAATCCACTGTCACACCTCCAGAACGCATGAACATTCACCACCAGCTTACTGCTCTAGGCTACAGGTGTGGAACAGTCTGCCCTCAGAAAAGGGGCCAACATATACAGACAGGTTAACTGCTAGTCAGGGTTTTTCCCTTATGTTTTTGTTTAATGACAAGGCATCAAATGACCTGAACCACATGTAAGATGTGATAAGAGTAAAGGAGAATTACTTGTTCAATGGAAAAACAATCAGCATAGCATCACTCTTCAGTTCCATCTGTCCCCTCAGGTGTCACCATCAAAAAAATGCCAAACCAATATTAACTTTTGTTTAAATTCTTGCAGCATCCAGTCTTAACTGCAATAACTGTCTTGAGTAAAGACTTTTTGTGACCCTCACCTACCTACCAAAAAGTCCATTTGATTGGCTGAAAGGTCAGAAAATGATTTCCCTAAGCCAGAGGTGTCAAACTAAATCACACGAGAGGTTGAAATTTGAAACACAGTCTAAGATGCAGGCTAAACGGGAATAACATTTATTGAATGGTCTAGTACTGACAATGTTGAACAAAAGCTATTGAATTTGAATTTGAACTTGACTGCAACAACCTTTTGCTCAATAAAATAAATAAATTGCATTCAAAATATTAACATCAAACAAAATAGGAATATTACTACACATACAAAGTAGGATATGTCATTAACTCAAAATAAGAAAAAGGGGTGTGTCAGTTCAAAACTGTATTGGTAAAGTAGTTTGTGAAGTTGATAAGGTGATGCTGTTCATCCCTGAACACATTAATTAGGTCCCTTCTCACCCTGATCCATTCATCACACTAGACAAACACAAAACAAAAGGCAAGCACAACCATTAGATTTCACACATTACTATTATAATTTTTTATTTAACTGACCTTTTTTGGTTTTAACATGTTTTTAGTTTAGGTTTAAAAAGTGCTCACCTATTTGTTTTCTGGTCAGATTTCTGACACTGTTTTGCTCTGGTCAGTGTCTGGTTTTAGGTCCTGTGCGGTAGCAGTCCAAAAATCAGCATGGAGGTTGTCACTGGTGATGTGTGATCTGTTCTTGGTCTTTTTAGCTTAATTATTTAGAACATCTGTTTGTACAGATAGGTGCTCCCAAACATCAACCAGAACATGGACAGCATGAAGACAGAGCTGTGGCATCAAAACGGAGGGCAGTAGACCAAAAATAATCCTTGATTGCAGTATCTTGAAACTTTGCTTTCAGGCTACCATCACTTGGAAGCTCTATTAAGTCCATCTAAATGTGATAGGGTGCACTATTGATATTGGCTGTGAAAGGACTGGCAAAGATGGCAAAGCCTGAGTGCTGTGCTCTGAAGTCAGAGAAGTGTTGATCAAACTCATTAATTAACCGGCTTACTTTGGTAGCTAACCAAGCTTATGGAAAAGCACTGGAAAGTGAGGCTGAGACACTCTGACAAACAGTAAAGTGGGCAAGAGGGTCTTGTTCCAGTAGGGACCGCTAGGGGTGAAGTTTACACTGGAAAGCTGTGATCATGTCAGACATCTGCGTGATGATTTGTGTCCCTGCAGCCTCTGATTCAGTTGAGTGAGATGCTCGGTTATGCCAGGCTGGATATAACAGTTCAGGCAAGGGTTTTCCTTTACCTTCCACGAAGAGAGCGATTTATTCCTTAAGCTCAAAACATTGTTTGAGGATTGTGCTCCTGTTGAGCTCCTTACCTCTGTGCAGTACTGCACATCTCCATGCTTCGCATCCAACTCCTGCAGAAACATCTGGAACTGGTGGTGATTCAGAGACTGTAAGCAAAGGTCTTGACAATGAGACCCAACTTGCAGATAGCATATTCCATAGTGGTTTTAGTTAAATCCCAAGGCTGCAAGTTAACACTCTGCTTGTAAAAGTGCCTGATCTTTCAACACATCTTCAAAAGCCTGTTGTTCTGCAGCCTCTATTGAAACATATTGCAACTAACCCTCTGGAGACCAGGGGCCCTATCTTGCACCAAACCTCCTAAAGCTGCTATTAAGGGATAGCAGGTAGCAGGAGGGGCGTTTCCCCACAAAGAACGCAATCTTCCACCTCCCGAAACCTGTGATATAACCGCTATATTATACATACATTATGCATGGGAGTGGTTAGGGCGTTCCACCTGTTTAACCAATTAGTGCGTCAGTAGCCATTGCCTTTAAGAGCAGGTTGCGGTACCTGCAAACTGTTATGGAGCGTCTTTTCACCCAGATCAGAGCAGCTCTCATGGGCAGCTCGTCTGGGACTGCTACTTCTTCCTCTTTTTTCCTCCTCCTCCTCTGCTCTGATATATACATAACTAGCTCTAACTAATGTCGAGCAAATGATTTAATCATTTCTTTTGTACTCCAAGAAGTTTCAACAAACTGTTCAGAAAAAAATAGAGCCAGTGAACTTCCAGGAAAGCATTTCTTAACTAGAAAAGCATTCGGAGAGCGCAGACCTCCGCCACGCACAACAGTTCTCCCATATAGTGATTTATAGATTGCGATAAAATCCACCTTCTGGATCAGATCCGGAGAAGCCTCTGAAATTTTATAGAGGTTTTCATTGTCAATACCTGAGTGAAATTTCATGAGTTGTGGGCAATAATTAACGGAGATGTTGAGAAACAAAATTTCCGACCCCAGTGAGTGCATGTTACAGTCCCAACCTTCCACCTCTGGGGCTCCTGAGCACAACCCACTGCCCCAACTTCAACCCTCTACATAGACACTCAGATCCACCTGTTTCACCTTCCCATCCGACGAGCAGCCCAGGTGTGGCACTGCACATCTGTACCTATTCAGTCATCATTCAACCAGACTCGTCGCCAGATCTTCCCATAGAAACGCCTGATCCAGCCATTCGCAGTGCCACCTCCTTGCCTTCGTCGTCCCCTGGATTGTTGGTTTGGCTGCCAACCCTCGAATCCTCCTTTTTTACTTCTGAGAGAATTAAACTCTTAAAATTCCAGAACTCCCTTCCTGTCTCCATTGTGGTTGCTTTAGGGTTCAAGAAACAACTAAACTTTAACAGCGCAATGTTATCGAAAATTTGAAAGTGATCCAGAATCCAGGATTTCTTCCGGATCACACCCAAAATAAAATCAGTTCTTCCTTTTCACATTTCTGACAACTCCTGAAAATGTCATCAAAATCCATCCATAATTTTTTGAGTTCTCTTAAACATATCCCCCTGTGCCAAGACGCACCAAGATGCACAGCTGCGGCAAGACGCATAGCCGCTGGGAGCGGTGCTTTTTAAAATACTGCAGAACGGATCATTGGATGAGCATTGAGCCAGAGGAACAGGTATGATGACATCTACCTTCTACCACTGAGCGCATCTCAGGTGTTCCGAGCGCAAGGAGAGGGTTAGAGGGAGGCACACAGTACAAGAAACTCCACAACAGAGTTCTGTGATCTCCTCGTTTCCTCCACAGCAAACATCTGAATGAGATCATGGCACAGCTGTACAGACATCATCTGCCCTTAAGAGAATAATAACGTATGCAAGTAATACAGTGATGCATAATTGAGAGGTAGAGCCGGTTGTGCAGTCCGCATGTGACTGGGTGGTTTGGACGATTTGGACGCGCTCTTTTACGCACCGACATGCCAGTTGCGCTTTTCACAAACTCGGTATCTTGCGGTACTGGTATCTCGCAGATTTAGAATAGAGGGTAGTGGGTGGTCAGACCACCCACTACCCTCTATTCTAAATCTGCGAGATACCGGTACCGCAAGATACCGAATTTGTGGAAAACGCAAGAGACACGCCCATTGCCGCACCTACAATGTGAGTAAGGGAGTCGGCATAATGGGTGGCAGGTTTAGGGAGCGGAAGATTGCATTAGTGGTTGGCAGAGGCTCCTAAATCAGCAATTTGCTGGTAGTGGGTAGCAGGAGGTGTAAGATAGGGCCCCAGGTTCCCTGTTACCAGGTATTCAAAAGGCACAGAGAGAATGATAAGGTTAGCAGTGTGGGGACAGCTATCTTGCAACCAGCCGTCAGTCATGGAAAGAGGGTAATTGTTCCATAGCTTCCATATCACTGAGAACCTGCCTGCCCTACCCTACCCTAAACCAACCCAACCTCTCAAAAGAGGGCTTGAAGATCTCATGAGACCAGACGTCATCTGGGTATTATATGAGAGCAACCATAGCTGACAGGTCACACACGTGACTTTGTTTACATATAATACCCAGATGACGTCTGGGTATTATATGAGAGCAACCGTAGCTGACAGGTCACACACGTGACTTTGTTCACATAAAATCTTGATCTGCATGGAGTGTGAGAAGATATATCCACTTTTTTTTACTGCCACTGGCAGTCAGGAGAGAACGAAACAGAGGCAAAATTAACCTCAATGGTTAATTTTTAAAGGTGGATCAAGACCAGTTAATTGCACCCAATTATAGTGAATGACAATTATTGTTCACAATTAACAGGTCTTGAATAGGGCTGGGACGACGCATCGACGTCATCGAGTAGCAGCGAGTCGGAGGAGAAGAAGCTATCTCGTAACAGGATGTCAAAAGTATGGAAGTACTTTACACCTAAAGGTAACGATTCGGTGGTCTGTGACCTGTGTAAAATAGAGATGGTATATCATAAAAGCACTACCGCGATGCACCAGCACCTTAAGAAGAGGCACGCGGGAGCTGCTGGCGTGGAGGAGAAGACACCGTAAGTTTTCAACTTTTTTTTCTTTCCTTGTTTGCAGTGATTAACCCCGTCATTCATCCAAACCGCACTACGCAACTTGTGCTCCAGCCTCGCACACACAGAACATGTGCCCACCTAAACACACACACACGCCCGTCACACACCCGCCTCTTGCTGACACACCTTTTTTTAACTGACACAGACACACACTCCTCAAATACACGCTAAAGTTAGTTTTTTTTTTTTTTATTTCTTTGTCTGTCTTTTTTTTTTTTTAAATACAACATTGATTGTTGTTTTCTAACTTTCAACTTTTAGGTTAATGTATTATTATTATTATTATTATCATTATACTTTATTGGTATGGGCAGATCATTTAGAAGTATATATTTTTATTAACCTGTGCACTGTGTTTGTGATTTATGTTTTCAGGGACAGGGATAAGCAGAATAGTTTGGAGGACTACTATCAGACTAAAAAAAAAACACCCCCCTGATTTATTGAAAGAAATTTTTATTTATTTTATTATTCTTTGTAAAGTCCTGGGAGCTCCAGCAACTACTAAAAGTTAAACTACTGTTCACTTAACTGTAATAGGCCTAATACTTGAATTTATTTGTTATTTATTTCACAGATTTAAATGATTAGGCTAAGTTGCTGCTGTCACACATTGTGTTGTTTTGTAAATTGCTGCTGTCACCGCTGCTGTTATTTTTTATTTATTTTATGTTGATAAGATTTTGGTTCAGATTGTGTTTTTTGCAGTTTATTTATTGAAGGAAAGTTTTATTTTATTATTTTTTTATTATAGGATTCCATTGCACTACAACTGTGTGCACTTTATTGTTGTATTGTTCAATACAATTCATTTTTGAATTTGAAAGAAGAAATTTGTGTTTTATTCATGGAGATAAATTAGCAATAATTGCTATATAGGTCAAATTATGGGGAGATAATCGAATCGAAATCTAATTGAATCGAAATTAAAAATGAATCATTAGATTAATCGATGCATCGAAAAACTATTTTCTAGATTAATCGATTACAAAAATAATCGTTTAATCCAGCCCTAGTCTTGAACCCACTAATAACCTTGGGCGCTATTACGGTAATACCGTATACTTCTGGTAATTAAAAATAGCAGCGGTATCAGTTTCAATACCGTCATTAAAAAAATGCAATGAATGATTTCTGTGGTTTAAAGTTTAGTTTCTCTCCTGTATCGCTGTGTGTACTGTGTGTTCTGCTTTATTTTACCGTTTATTCATGTTCGCTTGCAGCTGATCTCGATTTGACTCGTCCTGTTAAGGTACTGACAATGAAAACAACACTTCCTGAGATTGCTGCTTCATAATAAAAGCTTTTAACTAAACTAATAATGTTGGACTTTTATGTTGAAGAATTTATAGGAAGTGAAACGTCCAGCATCAGACACTTTACTATAAAGTGCGTTTCAGCAAACACACACCTCAGCAGCATTGAGATGTGAATCACTGCCGTGCGGGCCTGACTGGCCGAGTCAAACCGAGTCAAGACAAAAAGCACAAGTGTCTGTAAAGAGGGTCTAGTCTCTCCATCGTTCTACACACATGAGAGACAGAAATGAGCAGAGGTTAGCAGAGGTAAAGAAGGGCTATCTGTCTCTCATAGAGATGAGCTGCAGGAGAGACAGGCTGCAGGCAGCTGCAGGCAGAGAGAGGAGCTGGAGCAGAGAAGGAACAGTTAAAACTACAGTGAAAAGCAAGAAATACACAAATAAATAACAACTGTAGTTGAGCCAACTTTATATTGAAGCACTGAACGGGAACGCTGGAAATAGGACAGCAGCGTAAAGCCCCGCGGCGGCGTGCCTGGGGTACATAATGAGGGCGGCTGTTTTGACGCGCGGCGTCCTCCAGCGGTGTGTGTTCGCCTTAATAGTCGCGGGAATACCGTATACCCCGGTAAAAATTTGGATACCGCCCAAGCCTACCCACTAATGATAAATATAGGAATTTTATCATTAGAGCAATATACGGAAATACAACTAAAATTGTGAAAGGAAGAATAAAACTAATATTCTGACCCAACTTCACAGAATCAATATGATTGATAACCGTCTTTATAACAAATGTTTCTCCAGATGAAACGAAAAGAAAATAGTCTAGAAGACCAGTAACAGTCACTGAACATTGCCCAAGCCTGTGAAAACTTGCAGCACAGTTTATTATCCTCTTTGGAACAATGTTGAGGTTAACTCATGTATAAATGTGGAGAAAATTGTTTTAACAGCATGTATCCTAACATGAAGGGACTAAACAGGCCTTGCTAACACGTGGCTGGTATTTTAATATACACCCTTTAAAGGCTATCAATAAGTATCTGTTGCATACAACATGCAACATCCAACTGCAGAGTTAGGTCCAGAAATATTTGGACAATGGCAGGTTTCATGATTTTGCCTTCTTACACCACCACAATGAATAAAAACAAAACAATCAAGATGATCAAAGTGTAAAATTTTGACTTTAATTTAACAGGTTTCACTAAAAATCTTTACCATTGACAAATTAGAGCTATAGTAGTATTAAACAAATTATCTCCATTTTCAATGGCTCAAAAGTATTTCGAAAGTTTGCTTAGAAGGAGTTGATTGGCCAGGTGTTATCCATTCCCTCGTTACTAAAAGACTAATGAAGCAGATAAAAGGTCCGGAGTTGACATCAAGTACTGAGTTGGCATTTTGCAGCTGTTTGAATGGAGCCATCAATATGAAGGCCAAAGAAATAACAATGTAAGTGTAGGGGGCCAAAAAAAAAAAACAATACTGAATGAGAGATACCAAAACCCTTGGGTATGGGAGTATGGGAAAAGAAAGTAAAAGCTAATGATCCACAGCTACACCGTCAAGTCTCAAGCAGTGTGGAGGCACTGGCATGTATGGCTGTCAATATAAATGGGTTCACTGGTGTTTATTAATGATGTGACTGCTGACAGAAAAAGCAAGATGAGTTCTGATGTTTATAGGCCTATGCTGTCTGATCAGATATCACCAAACTCCATAAACCTGAAAGTTCAGCGCTTCACAGTGCAGATAGATGACCCAAAACACACTGCAAAAGCAATTCAAGACTTCTGGAAGGCAAAGAATATTCTATAATGGCCAAGTCATGAGATCAATGCCTGATCTCAACCCAATAGAGCACAATTTCAGTTAATCAAGACAAAACTGAAGACAGAAAAGCCCACAGCACCTAAAGGTGGCTGCAGTGAAGGCCTGGGAAAACATTTTCGGGGAGGTAACTCAGATGTTGGTGATGTTCATGGACTCCATACCTCAGGCAGTTATTGACTTCAATGGATTTTCATCCAATTATTAAAAATGGTTAAATTTTACACTTATGTCAGTTTATCCAAACAATTTTAAGCCCCTAAAAATGCAGGTACTTTGCTTAAAAGTACCTGCATTTAAAGTCTACATCCTACACATCTTGATGGCTTTATTTCAAATCAGTCTTGATTGGCATATTAAGGAAAATTATAAATATTCATCCAAGTATGTCTAGACAAAAGTGTAAGTTAAGAAGCTGTGGTAGATTTCAACTGATAGGCAATGGGTAATAATGATCTGCATCATTTATTTAGTACAATATATACAAAAGAGTATTACTTCAAACTTCATGAACATAAATGAAAGGACAGGAGGGGAGCAAGAATGCCCTCTGGTGGGAGAGCACAGCTACGAGGCTTTACAGAACAGGAATTACTGTGTTTAGAAAGCATCCTCTCAGTGTCTGTATGGGATTACATCAGAGCACATGCAGTTCAAGTCATCTTTATAACCCTCTAAGGATGACACTGTTGAATTACTGAAAAGCGGTAAAGCAGACAAAATATTATACCGATGGCTTCTGATTTAAAAAAAAAAAAGAAAAAAAAGTATCTTCTTGAAGCTTTTTTTATTCTTCAGCTCTTGATCTATTTAATAGACATTTTGTATATTTTTATAGTGTTTTATTTCAATATAGGTTTTGACAGAGCCTTCAAAGACATAAAAAGTAAGTCTACCATTTTAAAATCAGGGCCACTATAGAAAATTTGGAGGCAGCTTAACTTTATTTGGAGCATAAATATTTGAAGTATCTTTTATATCATCAAACAAGGCTGATAAAGTGTATGAACTTCAACTTCTGTTGATAAGAGACAGAAAACCAACCAACTTTAAAATAAATGATCAAAGTGAGAAAATCTGAATTTCGATCAAGATAAAAAACCAAACCTTTTTCAAAAAACAACTTATTTATCTTTTGTTCAGCCCAGTGCAAATACAAAATTAAGTTTACTGCAAAAATGGTTCTCCTCTACTGTCTTGTCATGACATGAGTTGGTTCCAGGAGAAAAAGTTTCTACACAGACAATACTTCCCAAAAATAAAACTGGATGAACTAAGCTGGACTTTAAGAGTGATATATGCCTATTCTCAGTTAAACACAGAATCATTCAGTGAAATTATGACAGAATGAGGCACAATATTGCTGATGATCTATAAATAGAGAGTAATCCTGGTTCACTTATTGTTACTTTAGAATTTTCTTTACTTCTCCTCAGAAAGGTTCTCTGAACTGTAGTTCATCTGTCCTTGTCCCACAGCCATCACAACCAACCACTAGGGGTCACAAATGCACAGAGGTTCAGCTCAGAGCTCAACAGTGTTCTCTGAAAGTACCTTTAACAGAGATTTTATATTGATCTTGTGACTTGACTGTAACAATCAGTTCAGCAATGAATAGAGTTTTTACATGAACAGGACAAAGATGCTACAAAATAACAACAGGTTAAATGCAAGCTTGATGAATGTAACAGTAAAGTCACTACAAAAGTACCACTTTGTGTGTGCATCTGTCTTTAAATAGCATCTTGGAGCAAAAATTAGTGACACGTGTAAACACTCAGATAAAAAGAAAACTCTTAGGAGTGCCATGGCTGGTTTACACTGCAGTAATTTCTGCTTTTTTTTGTTTGTTTGTTTGTTTGTTTATTTTTCAACTTTTTGGACTGATAAGCAGCAGCCTACAGGACAAATTAGAATCGTATATACAGCATCTTCAATATGCACTTTAGCCCTTATAACACAACATTCTTCTTTAAAGGACCCACTTTTTGCTGTCTAAATCAGGAAATATAAGAAAAAAATGAAACAATCTGACCTAAACTTTGTGACTTTTATGTGTACAGGTCCTTTTTACACTATATATACACTCAACAGAAAGTAAAACTTAAAATCAAGATATTTAAAACAGTAAATCCAAAAGCGCAAGATTGAACATATTTACATTATAATTACAAGTTTACAGCATGTGGAGTAAAATGTGAACTTGTATAGTTGCTGCACTGTAGGTAAAAAAAAAAAAAAATAATAATAATAATAAACATGTCAATGAGAACTAAAATAAGTTTATGGCTGAGGGAAAGGGGAAAAAAAATTTCATTTGGCTCCAGTGTGCACTGCCTGCTCTCACCTAAGACACATTGGTTGTTGAGTTAAACCTGCACTGGTTTTCAGTTAATCCTCTACACAGTGGAAAGGTTTTTGTAGTACATTCAATTGATGCAAACACAATTTCCATATTTTAAGCAATCAATCAACTATTCTAGCCCAACCATGACTAATATAGCAAATGCTTAAGCTTGCATAAATAGTTAGTATATCGTGACAAGCAATTATTTTACCTTGCACAGTTGCTGTAACACCAAGGATAACTGCATGTCTCAAGTAGCAGTAATTTCAATTTAATAATTGCTCAAAAAAAACTGACATCTGCATCCTTGTATGACTGAAAGTGCTCACATACACAGTAACATTGACATTCACCGTACTTGAGAATTTTGAAGTGGGCATTTTACAGCTCAGATGGTCAGGTGCCTGAGATGAAGCTGGGCTAAAGGAGTTCTTTTGAAGCATGATTGTCTGCTCAGGCATGAGGTTTAGATGAGAACTGCAGAGGAGGTTTGGTCAACAGCGTAAAACATGAGGAGTGTGTGTAGCATCTGACAACGCACTGTCAGACACAGTTAGATCCACCCTGAGCTATCAAGTACAACTGACAGGACAAATCTCAAAAACTCTTAACACCTTGTCCACTGGACTAGTGGGAGTTAAGAAACAGAGTCCTACAATAGTGCAAACACTGTTGCTGTCTTGAAGACGTACCCCATTTTCTTGTTATTGGGACGGCAACTTGATGTTTCACCTTTCTTAGAGCCATTTTTGAAGTTTAGAAAGGTTGTTATGCATCCAGCGTTGGTTGAGCCTGATGGTTTCCAAAGCCTCCTGGACACTCCTCATCTGAGAGCCACGCTCCTTCAGGCTGGAAAAGAAAGCCTGCACCTGCACAGCACCGAAAACACATGCCAAAATGTAAATATTTCCCCCCCAAATAAATCTGTAGAAAAATGTTTCATTTCAGGAAATAACTTAAAAACTATACCTGATCAAGATGTGCTTGTGAAGAGAACTGGGAGGTAGCAGATTTGATGATTGTCTGGATGGCAAAGGAGCCCACAGGGAACCTACAGTCAGAGGAACACAAACATTGATGTTGTTTCATATTTTAATTTACAAAAAATAGTAACCAACTATCATACATTCTTAGGATGGTTTCTATAAGGTTGGTACTTACTTCTCTATAAGGCTGTCCCAGTTCACTTGTATAAAATCCCAGGCAAACAAATGGCCAGCAAAGCCATTAGAGACAGTGCTGATGATCAAAGGCAACTCCTGTGTCTGGATCGTATTCCCTTTCAGACCGTCCTGAAGAATCCTGTCAAGATTGTGATAAGTGTTAAGGCATTACATTCTAAATCATGATCACAGTACAGCCACGTTATGAGTATGAAAACCACAGAATAAGAACGCCATCAAGTAAACTGACCAGCAATTACATTATGATCACCTGCTTTATATTGAGTAGGTTCTCCTCATGCTAACAACTAAGATCTGACCAGTCATGACTGCACAAAGAGTGTCTGGTACCAGGTTCTAAGCAAAAGGTTCTCTGGGTACTGTGGGGTGGGGTCTCTGTGGATTGGTATCACCCCCCACAAATGGCATCAGGTTGCATCAGTAGGGATTTTGTAGACCACCTCAAGAAGTTTTCTTGTCAGCACTTCTCAAAAAAGGTCCTACTTGTTGAGGGTCCTTCTGCTGAAATTCTGAGGGAGGCTGCTATTAAAGGGGAATGATGTTTCCACGTTGAGTGGTGTGATTCGTCTACAAAAAATGTTTTGCTAAAGTGCAAGTGCCAAAATAACAGTCATGTGAACAGTCTGATGCAGGTTTTCCCGCTAAAACAGTGAATGAAGGTAATGTGGTTTTCAGTGTTTTGCCCAAGGACACAACATGGAGGCCAGGAATCAAACCACTAACTCACTGCATAGTAACAAGATGAGCAGTAATGTAATGTTATGACTGATACATAAATAAACTCCTTCTGCATCTAACATATTAGAAAAGGTACGATCAACTCTGGTTATTTGCAAATGAAAACTTAAAACAGAAAAAAAATCTGACAAGTTGGTCAGATTTCTCATCCATTTTGTGAAGTGGAGAATCATTCATCAATAAAGCATCTAATTGTGCACAATTTATATACAAACCAAAGTGTTACGTAATGTGAAGGGAATGAGGTGCATTTGGTTACAAGGAAATTCATTTCATAGGTCTAGGCATATTTAATACACAAAAACCCTCACCATGCTAAATGGCGTGTGTCCTGAGTGGATGCGAGGCCCTGTAGCATTTTTCTCTTCTCTGCGTCATCGGTGGCATGTGCATATTTATTGAGCAAAGTCGACCAGTCTTCATCTGACTGAGCAGCCACTGTGAATACAACTTGTTGCAGATCACCTGGAATCCTACAGAATTAAATATAAAACAGGGGGAAAAAAAGGGTTCAGTTTTTTCAGTCTTCTTCGTAAAGCAGAATGTAAAATCTAATCCAAGCCTTGCAGAAGTTCATCTTTATTTGTAAAACTGTGTTTGAGTTATACTGATCCTCCTGTTGCCACCGTAACCCTAACAAGAATACACAAAATCCTTCAGTTCTTTTCTTACCTAAAGGTCCCATTGGGGTTAATATACTTTTTGAAGATGGATTTGGCTTGCGTAATGCAATTATTTTCTCCTAGATTGCAGGCCGTTTGCAGTAGGGCTGTGCGCAGTTCTTGTTTGGACACACGCTCCTCCTTTTCCCATGATTGATTGCCCATCAGAGATCCAAACCGATTCAGAATGTAATTCTGCAACAGTAAAGAAAACAAATCATGAGATAAAATTCAAGACCTCAAGTGCTGCATTTCTGATGCAGATATGAGGAATTCTTGAACCTTTATACATATATTTATTTTGATGAATAATTTTACATCTAAGTCATACAAAGAACATTTTTACACTATATCTAAGGTACTTCATACAACACATTCATTTTGAGTAACCTTTTGTTGGATGTGGTTGATGGTGGTGGTCTCCTTTAGTAAGTAAAGAAGTGTGCAAGTGCATATAAATGCACAGTACCTTCAGGCGAGCCGCAAGATCAGACTCCTGTCTTTTATCAAGCAGCCTGTAGATACTATTGAGCTGTAGCAGAGCTTCTGTCACAGGAGCAGCCTCGGTTTCACTGGACATATAGTTCAGCAACAGGAGAACTTGATGGAAAGATACACGTCCTAGTCTGTTGACCACATAGGACAGAGAGGAAAGGTGGAACATAACGGTGAAGTTAAAATACTGAAAAAGACTCTTACACTTTAATGACCGAATGCAATTATTAAAGTATTATTTATTAAGTCTTTTCTACCTAGACAGGGCAAAGATGTTATGGATGAGAGAGGCGCGGTCCTCGTGTGAAAGAACACTGACATTTTGGGACAAAGCATCAATGAGAGCACCCCAGCCCTCATCTCCGTAGTGAACGATGTAGAAGCCTGTGTTTCTGTAGTTCAGTTTCAGCCACTTTACATTTTCTGGCACCTTAAAAGTGGCTGAAAAGAAAAAACAAAATTGCCATTTGGCATTGTATCTAAACACTTAGATTAAGCGTGAAAGTCTCAAGTTTTGTATTTTACCTGACTTGGTCTTCAGCGTAAACACCTGTCTGCACTCATGAGCCAAACTACAGCTGTCGTTTACGTAAATTACTGGAATATTCCACAAGCTAAAGAGAACAGACAATCCACTTAGGTAAGTGTTGTGTGTTTATGATCTGCATGCGTGGTGATGAAACCCACCTGGAAGTGCGTGTGGCATTATCAGAAGTGAGCAGGAAGTGTTCCTGTGTGAGGGTCACCTGGTCTCCAATGCGACTTACAGTGACCAATGGGAAGCCTTTCTGAGTTGTCCATGAACTCATCATTTCTGATACATTCTGATGCTGAGTGGAAACCTCAACCTGTGGACACAACAATAAAAAGAGGATTACTGTGCCATCCATATAATGTTCATTATTTCTAAATAAATAAAGTTAACTGTGGGTGTCATCTAAAATATTGAAGCTTCATGATGGTTTCACATTCATAACTGGACTGGGCTGTTCAGATTACACTTGTCCCTTAGACAATTACAACTTGCATTATGTAGTCATTCATAGAGAGATAGCTGTACCAGCTGTCTGTTTCCAAACTGCAGACACCAGAAAGGTTTCAGTGAAGTACAGTGCCTTGCGAAAGTATTCGGCCCCCTTGAACTTTTCAACCTTCTGCCACATTTCAGGCTTTGAACATAAAGATATAAAATTTCAATTTTTTGTTAAGAATCAACAACAAGTGGGACACAATTGTGAAGTGGAACGAAATTTATTGGATATTTTTAACTTTTTTAACAAATAAAAAACAAAGTGGGGGGTGCAATATTATTCGGCCCCTTTGTGTTAAAATTTTGTAGCGCCACCTTTTGCTGCAATTACAGCTGCCAGTCTCTTGGGGTTTGTCTCTATCAGTTTAACACATCCAGAGACTGAAATTCTTGCCCATTCTTCCTTGAAAAACATCTGGAGCTCAGTGAGGTTGGATGGAGAACATTTGTGAACAGCAGTCTTCAGCTCTTTCCACAGATTCTGGATTGGATTCAGGTCTGGACTTTGACTTGGCCTTTCTAACACCTGGATACGTTTATTTGTGAACCATTCCATTGTAGATTTGGTTTTATGTTTTGGATCATTGTCCTGTTGGAAGATAAATCTCCGTCCCAGTCTCAGGTCTTTTGCAGACTCCAACAGGTTTTCTTCCAGAATGGTCCATGTGTTTGGCTCCATCCATCTTCCCATCAATTTTAACCATCTTCCCTGTCCCTGCTGATGAAAAGCAGGCCCAAACCATGATGCTGCTACCACCATGTTTGACAGTGAGGATGGTGTGTTCAGGGTGATGAGCTGTGTTGCTTTTACGCCAAACATATCGTTTTGCATTTTGGCCAAAATGTTCGATTTTGGTTTCATCTGACCAGAGCACCTTCTTCCACATGTTTGGTGTGTCTCCCAGGTGGCTTGTGGTAAACTTTAAACTACTTTTTATGGATATCTTTGAGAAATGGCTTTCTTCCTGCCACTCTTCCATAAAGGCCAGATTTGTGCAGTGTAGGACTGATTGTTGTCCTCTGGACAGACTCTCCCACCTCAGCTGTAGATCTCTGCAGTTCATCCAGAGTGATCATGGACCTCTTGTCTGCATCTCTGATCAGTCTTCTCCTTGTTCAAGATGAAAGTTTAGAGGGACGGCCAGGTCTTGGTAGATTTGCAGTGGTCTGATACTCCTTCCATTTCAATATGATTGCTTGCACAGTGCTTCTTAAAATGTTTAAAGCTTGGGAAATCTTTTTGTACCCAAATCCGGCTTTAAACTTCTCCACAACAGTATCTCAGACCCCGGTGTGTTCCTTGGTCTTCATGATGCTCTCTGAGCTTTAAACAGAACCCTGAGACTACCACAGAGCAGATACATTTATACGGAGACTTGATTACACACAGGTGGGTTCTATTGATCATCATCAGTCATTTAGGACAAATTGGATCATTCAGAGATCCTCACTGAACTTCTGGAGTCAGTTTGCTGCACTCAGGGGTGTCAACGGGAAATTGGAAAAAACACTGAAGAGGGGGGGAGGGGCTCGAAAAAATTTGGAGGTGCTTAAGGAGGCATTCTGAGCACAGCATTGTGTATTTGTCCATATTGTTACTTTGATAATGAAAAGAACATTTTTTACTTACTGAAGATCCAACAGACTAAACATTTTACTGAAAATGTTAGTGAAAAGAACATTTTTTACTTACAATTTGTAAGTAAAAAAATGTTCTTTGTGTTTCTGCATGGTTGAAACAAAAACCTGCAGCCTTTAACGGATCAGTTTGACACCCCTGACTTAAGCCTTTACAATATACCTGGGGGGATAATTGACGTTACATAATGAAACGCAAAACTCGCAATCTGGTGTGCCTCACTTCACAGGTTTGCAAAACTCTGCTCATACTTAAAATCCAATTCTTAGTTTCCCTCAACAGAAAATAAAAGATAAAAATGGCACAAAGTTTAATTATTCCTGCTAATGTGAGAATCCACTGAGCATAAGACTGAGGTTAGATATCAAAAATAAAAGTAGTTGTTATGAAACAATTAAGTTGCCTATTAGAGGCAAAAATTCAGAATGACTAGTGATTCAGTCACTCGTGAACTTCAACAGTAAAACATCACTGACAAGATACATGGATCCAAAACTTTAGTAAGAGTTATAGAAAATAGCATGTTAAATTCAACATTTCTGATGCCTATAACTCTGAACATTAGCTTTTCTTAATTTTTTTTTTAAATCACAAAAAGCTCTGCTGAATACTAATACTTCAGGCATGAAAATCCCCCACCTTTCAGCGAAATTTGCCGTTTTGAAGTCAAAAAGAGAGACCTACGTGAATCATGTAGATTCGAGGAGTTTTCTATTTTGAGAGGGGGGGGGTTGGCGTCGGGAGATTTTTTTAAAATTGAATTATCATATAATTGCCCTAATATGTAAACTGAGCACTTCAGAAATCGGCAATTTAAATGTACTTGGAGGTTACATTGCTAAGCAGGACGAAACAGGACCACACCGGTGACGAGGCAGACAAGCTTTCGTTTCCTAGCTACATTTACCAGTGGTGAGAAGCGCTGTATATTTCATTCGCGTTGTCTAACAATAAATAAGTACAATAAGGAATAAACATTTCTCCTGTGAATTTAAAGCTAATAATCATACATCCAAACAAGAAAGGGAGAAAGAAAGGGAGAAATATCAGAAAATATGTGCTTCAGGCTTACTTGAAGGTTGATCTGGCTGTGATAGCGGCTGTATTGTCAACGGGCTCATTGCGCATGCTCTGGTCTCAATCACTCAATCAACCAATCACAATCGAGAATTCACTTCACGTTGGTGGTGGAAAATATTAAACCGGATCTGCACGTATCTCAAAAATGACCCCCAGGATGGCAAAAAAACTCTGAAATCAGCGAATCCGCGGAGAATTGACACCCCTGTGCACTGAAAGTAAAGGGGCCGAATAATATTGCACATTTTTCATTTGTTAAAAAAAAAAAAGTTTAAAATATCAAATAAATTTCATTCCACTTCACGATTGTGTCGCACTTGTTGTTGATTCTTCACAAAAAATGTAATTTTAAAGTAAAAAGTAAAAGTGCAGTTGAGTAACTCGCTGCCTCATAAAAACAGGTTGCTGCCACAATAGCTGCAAATTTGCAGTTGAAAATGCAGGAATTGTGCTCTATCTCTGTGGCATTATGGCCAAAACATTTTAGAGAAATTTCCTGAAGACATCAGGGGTCTCATGTTCGCAGACTTGTGTGAATTTCATTCTAAATCCTTGGGTGGAAATCTCTGTATGCACAAAATAATTCAGATGTAACTAATAATGTAACTGAATCAGAGAAGGAAAACTCAGAATCAAAATCTGTAAACGAGAGTGCAATCATCTTACTCAATTACACTTTTCTTTTCTCACTATCAGTTCTAAAACCATTTCCATTTTCCAACCGTCCTTCTTAGTTGCACTTTTTCCTTTCTCACTTTCAATTCTAAAAAGATGACCCAATGATGAACACACTCTGGCTCTTTAATTTCTTGGTTACAGAATCTGAATTTTCCTTCTCTGATTCAGGGCTTTGGTTTCCAGATTTTAGATTTTGATTCTGATTTAGATTTTAGATTCTGAACTGATGCCATACGTTCACATGTGGTGAAATATAAATACTTGAGGAATTGATCCTAATGTTTGTAACTCCACAGCATCCTCCAAGTGTCACCAATAGACAAAACCTCAGAAAAGTGCATATGCCAGCTATGAAATGTGCATCAAGCGCCACACATTCTCATATCCATTTCACTTTTAGTGCATCCAAACGTGAGCGTGGAAAATGACATACAGAACTTTTTTGTGAGTACGCAAGGTTAGTACATGAGGCCCCAGGTGGGTTAGCTTGTGAAAAACTTGACATAACATATCTAATTTAAAGAATAAATATAGTTTGGATCATAAAGTGATGATAACTGTTCCATTACCAAGGAAAACAAAACACCACACACATATGTATATATATACCTGTGTGAAGCTGTTCCAGAGGTCATTAGTGTCTGTATTTGATCCACTGAACTGGTTTAGGTATTGAATTAAGCCCTTTCTGAACTGCTGATCCCCTGGCAGGGAAGCATTGAGCATCAGGAGAATAGATGCACCCTGAAGACAGAAGCACAAGTCAGTGATTTGATGTAAAACAGAGCAGTAACCAAAGAACTGGATCCAACAGTTCAGTGAAAGAACACAGCATCTATTTATCTACTGATACATTCTATGTGAAAGTTTACCTTTTCATAGGAGACTGAGTCAAACATCTCTTCAACTTGTTCTGGTGTATTAACTTCTGTCGACACAGCATGAGAGGAGTTTAGTGCATCTTTGTCCATGGCTCTGAACCGCACTGCCAGGAATAAATTACCCTGCAAATATTTGAATAAGACTTACTGCAAAAGAACAAAAAACGATTAGCCTAAAAGGAAATGGGTGTTTCATGAGTCAAGTGCCTAAACTTACAGCATCCAGCTCAGGCAGAACAGTTTGTAATGACATATACTGCATGTAAGTGGCAAAGCCTTCATTGAGCCACAGGTCATTCCACCACCTCAAAGTTACCAGGTTTCCAAACCACTGCAACACAGCGCCAGAGATGGATGAGTACCCTGAGCATATTCACTGTCTCTGGTCCAAAACATGAAGGAGAAAAAAAAAATACCTGATGTGCAAGCTCATGTGTTATGACAGAGGCAACTACTTGTTTTTCCAGAGGGGAAGAATCACTGCCCACTAACAAAGTGGTTTCCCGAAAAGTGATCAGTCCCCAGTTCTCCATGGCTCCTGCCAGGAAGTCGGGGATGGCAACCAGGTCTGACAACAGAAAGAGTTAGCATATAAAAGCATACAGAGGGGAAGACAAGAATAATGATAACAGATATACAGGTGTGTGTGTGTGTATACAGTGAACCCTCACTCTTCGCTGCTAATAGGGACTGTGACACCCCCCCCCCCCCCCCCCCCGCGAATGGTGAAAAACCACAGCAGTAGAATGTGCTTCATCATCTATCTTTTCTCTCTCAATTCTGGGGGGGGGGGGGGGGGGCTTTATAGAGAGTGGGGTTGCTGCCATCTGGAGGATCAGAACATTAACTACGCTGTTCAAAACACTGATATTTATTTTGATGCCCTGCCTAGCAACCCCAGTGACACATATTAGACCCAATTGATGTTTATATACGTCAATGGCAATGAATGAGTTAACTTTAAAACGGCACTAAATCACTGAAATAATCAAGCGATATTCGGAACTGATGAACGGAAACACCAAGTGTATCAGCATTAAACTCGGCTTTGTCTTACAAGAGCAAGAGATGGGAGATGCGTGTCAGCCAATCAGCGTAAAGACAACTGAAAATTCAAACAATCATTTGAATTTTTTTTCGATTTTCTATATTTTTTTTTTCAATGAATATTTTTGAAACCTCCGCGATGCACTGAGACCGCAATTGCTGAGACTGCGAACTGTGAGGGTTCACTGTACATATACACACACATAATTAAAAAATAGCATGAAATGTGCAAGTTCTTGTGTGTGTTCACCTAGTTTTTTGAGGGGGTAGTTTATTTCAAAGAAATTGTTGTAAGAACTCCAGCATCTTGGAGGCTGTCTCCAAAGCATAGTCAGTGTGCTCTTTCTTCTCTGGCATTGAGTAGACCGACACCTGAAAGAATTGCTCTTATAGAATATATACTGTATTTTCACATCTATCTAGGCAGTTCACATGCAGCACAGAAATCACGCAAATATATGTTTCATATGTATAAGTAATATTGAAAAGTACAACCAAAACCAACAGCAAGAAGCAGTCGTGTACCTGTCAAGACTTACCACAGTGTCTGAAACATTTCTTGTGATTGGGGTGAAGTTTGCAACAATGAAGGCTACCAGATATGTGCTCATGTTGACAGTGGTCCTTTCAAACTCATCCTGAACAAGGTCTTTGGAAAGAGGTGTGGATTTGGCCTAAAGCAGACGACATGAGGAGGAGATCACTGCCAGCTGATGTCACAAGTGTTGTAGAAAACACCAATACATTCTCTATCAGCTTAGCTGTGCACATATCAAGAACTGGGAAGTATCAGTAAATATATAAATGACTCAGAAAGTCATCAAGACAAGTACTACACAGTTATTAAGGTCATTAAAATCATGCTGCTAATTACAACTAAATAGTGATATTAGCCATGTGTACTGACTTTGAACATTTGAAAACCTGACAGAAAATCTGTTAAATTACAGATATAAAATGCAGTTCACTTTGTATAATCCAGTGGATATTATCCATTATATATAATGGTTAATATGGTTATATTTCAAAATTATTTGGTGTATTTAAAAGATTTTGGGTTAAATGTATGTACATCACTGCACCTATAAGGCACAAACAAATGTAATCATGTACAGTCAAGTGTTCATCTTCCCTGACACAAAAGATGATTGTATCCTCTGTATACCAAAGTTTTTTAGAGTCAAGATAAGGCCATCTATCTTACAACTAAAGCTTGACTGAAATTTGGTCATGCAACAGGAAATTGACCCCACCCCTTTTTTGCAGAATGGCTGAAAAGAAAGGAATCAAAATGTTACAAAATCGTAGTCAAAAATCATTACAAACTAGAAATACTATGCATTCAATGACTGAAATGCTATGATTGGATCTTTAGAGAGTTGTTCATTAACTAATTCCCACAAACCTCACTGAACTGAAGAAATGCTATAAAGAGATTTTTTTTCCCAAACACTTTTTGTGAATTCAATGCAAATTGTTGAAGGTATTAACAAAATCAAGGATATCTCAACAATTGTAACTTTGCAGTACAGATTTAACAGTACCTTAGGCATGTTGGAAAGACTCATGTAGTTTTCTTTTCTGTTGATTTTTATCAAGAAAGTGGCTTTGAAAGCTGGTTCATCAAAACAAGGAAAGGCCTTCCTTGCTGACAATGGTTCGAACTGTGTTGCTGCAAGGACACTGGGGATGACAGAAAAGTAAATAAATACTGTAGAGAAAACCAATAAAAACAATACTGCTTTCTTCCTGTGTCAGTGTGTGAATTAAAGTTCAAAATCTTCAAACTCTGCTTAAGTCACACCCATTAGCGTAGTTTACCTTTTATTCCCATCTTTATCAGTATATGAGCTATTGTAGAAACCGTCATAGGTGTTTGAAAGTTTGGCAAAATAATCCAGGGTCAAAACACATTGCTGGTCTGCTTTCAGCTCCTCCGTGAACTTAAAAGCTATCTGCTGTCTGGGTTTATACTCCAACACAGTCACATTATGAGCTGGCCCATCACCAAGCTGAAAAAAAGAAAATATTTGTGAGCAACTGGTGAACACAAAACACAAGAAAAAAGTAAAGTAATGGGTTCATAAGCTGACATATCTATTTAAACATTACCTGGAAGGTAGCATTGGTGATGTTGAGACTCGCACTATGCAGGACAATGAATTTTGTTTTATGACGGATAGACATGGTGATGATAGCTCTGCCAGTAAAAGTCATGTTGTCGAGGTTGGGGCTCAAGGTGAGCTCATAGCTGAGGGGGCTTATGCTGCGAGGCAGTCTGACCTGCGCCCATGGAAATAATTCACCATTTGTGGACACAGGGTAAACTGGTTCAAATGGAGTGGTTCTGTTTGGTTTAGGACATCCTGCCTGCAGAAGGATTAAGGATTGGTTTGAACCAAAGAAAAGAGTGTCTGATTAAGCACAAAGGTGAAACAAACAGGGAAAGTGTATAACTGAATAAAGCTATATAAAGAATGAGCTTTCAGGTACACCTTACTGCAAACTCAATTCAAAAGAACTTTACAATTTTCTTACCCTTGTAAATGTGCAGCCAGGCAAGAAGTACAGTACCATAGTCATGGAGGCTACAATCACCAGGAATAACACACATACCACCATGGTACGAGCTGAGGGTCGGAGAACATGACCTGAGACCAAAAACAGTTCAAACATCATTTCATTACCCAAACTGCAAATACCGTATATGGTAATACATGTTCTAATATTGAATGGTACTAAACATTGTAAACAACGGTGAAGCAGGAAACAGAAGCTGGAGAAAACAAAACTTTAACTTGGTCTAATTTTGCTCAGTATGCATCTTGACCTATATTATCTGTCAATCTGTATATTCTATAGAGCCCCGTTTTGGTCATAATTCGATGAATAAATTAGTCTATTATTATGAAATACAGGCGTTTATTATTATGAAATACGTATCCATTATTATGAAATGTTTCCCATTATTATGAAATACAAGTTTATTATTATGAAATATTTTCCATTACTATGAAATATATGTGTATTTTTATGAAATATTTCCCATTATTAGGAAAAAATGTAATTATTATGAAATATATTTTTATTATTATTTAATCTAAGTTGAATGCATAATAGTTTATTTCAGAATGGCTTTTTTTTAAATCTAAGAATGAGTTTTAACATAATTGCTTCCTTTTTCATAATGGCTTTGTTTTTCATAAGAATGAGCTTTTAATTAATAATGACATTTTGCCACTGGGCGGGACCAGTGGTTGACCTGCACGCTAATTGGCTGATCCTTCTCCATTCTACGCTCTGACATCGACTAATTTTGGCCGTGAGGTCTCGTTAGCAGCGGGCCGTGACGTCATCAAGGTGCGCTCCTAGTCCAATTGTAGCTATGGCAGCTTGGACTGAGCTACGGGAAACCTTGACCAGGTTAGCAGACAATATCGAAAATGGAGTATATACATTGCACCTCTCGCCCACTATCGATATTCACTGTTCTGTTGCTTATGCCTGAATGAAAGAGCAGCCAATCACATAAATGGCTCCGCCCTCTCTGCTGTGATTGACACACAAATCATTCTTATGAAGAACAAACCCATTATTATGTAAAAGCTCATTCTTATGAAAAACGAATTCATTATTATGCAAAAGCTCATTCTTATGAAAAACAAAACCATTATCATAATAATGGGAAATATTTCATAATAATAAGCATGCATTTCATAATAATGGGAAATATTTCATACTAATAAGTGCCTGTATTTCATAATAATAGACTCATTTATTCATTGAATTATGACCCAAACGGGGCTCCATAATATTCTCTGTATCTGTAGATCTGATCTAGTATCTGTAGAATGGGAAAGGAAATAGATTACAGATTGTCTGAAGAGGTGATAAAGCATCACAAAAGTAGTAAAATAACATGGCTACAGTCAAATTTTAATATCTGTCATTTAGATGATTCCTTGCTGCAATAAACATTATTCAAATGAAAAGATCCCTCATCAGCTTGTCAGCAAAGTCCTATACAACTGTTTTAATGACCCATTAATTTGAGCTAGATGTGTTGGAGCAGGGACACGTCTAAAACCTGTGGTTCCATCTACAAAAACTGTTATTTTAATTAACACAGCTTCCAATGCTCATTATGTGTGCTTATTTCCAGTCCTTTGAGGCAATAGCTGCACATTTTATGTTTTTTTTTTTTCATGTGCTACTGTTAAGGGTTACTTTTGGTCATCTGGAGGTGCAACTGAAAAGTGAGCTTAAATGGTATCACATACAGATTTTGCAATAAATCCTTAATAGAAGAAGAAGAAGAAATTGTCAGCACTACCTTTTTGTTGATTTACATAATTCTAAGTAAATCTGCAAAAGTGAGATAGATCACTTCTGAGGGCAAAGATTACTCACAATCCCGTTCTTGCAACAATGTTGTCTGTTCTTTCTAGCTAATTGTGTATCAATTAGTGTGTTTGGATAATTATTTAAAAAATTCACCCAAAATGCAATAAATACTTGTCCTATTAGATAATGGAAGATAAAAATGCTTTACTACTATGCTATATTACAGTGGAAAACCATTTTTTTCATGAAAGCATATTGTGCAGCACTGCAAGTGATGACCTTCTCATCTTATTACCTTGGCGGAGACTGTCTTGCATAAGGGGAAGAGTTGGATCTGTGAGCAGAGCTACGATTCATGAAGGACATGCCAAGGAGACGAGCTGAGGACTCGCAGTCCTCCTCGTCCTCATCCATATCATTTTCTCCCAGGCCTCGCACAAGTAATCGTGAACTCCGAGGCTCGTAAGCCACCTCATCTGGGTCAAGAGCAGGAAATGTCTAGAGAGAGCATGTTCAGTGTACTGTTACTCTTCAGTTACACTCAGCAGTGATGTTTAACATACAATAAATGGCATATCCAGGTCAACTAATCAGCACAGGGTACGATCCAATAAAGAAACTGAAGAGAGTAAAGGCAAAAGCAAGAATGAAATAAAACAGCAAGGAGGACATGGACAAAAAGTAGATCAAAAGTGACACAAGAGGTTCGCCCTGGTAGTGCAGCGGTTAGGGCAGGCGGCCCATGTACGAGAGGCCACAGTCCTCCTGCAAACGGTTGCAGGTTCAACTCCTCAGCCTGTGATCCTTTGCTAGATCTTCCCCATTCTCTCTCTGCCCTGATTTCTGTCTTTCTCACAGTGAATAAAAGCCACTAGTCCCCAAATAAGAAAAAAAACTGACAGGAGGAGGCCTTTTATGTTGTTTTGAATTTTTGATTAAAATAAAAAGAAAAGTTCCTTAATATAAACAATAAAAAGAAGGCTGAAAATCAAGACAAAATGCTAGGTGTCCAACACTGAGACAGAGTAGAGGTGAAATGGACTGAGGGATTGAGTTGGGGTTAGACATGATGCGATGTAATAGCACAAGTTTCATAAACGAATATTCTAAATAGAAGAGTATAGAAACTACAAAGCCAATGACATACAGGAGACATAACTTTAAAAGGATTTTACTTTGTCATCAATACTATAACACCCCTTTTTCTGCTGTTACGTTTGTCAAGTTTGATATTACATTGATATAACATCTATTTAAAATGTCTACAAATCAGTGACAGACATAGCAATTTTAAAGAGTGCACATAAACATACCTGGTCACCTTATCTTGGGAACTTGAAGGTTCAAAGAACTTATGTTTCATTTGTTGTGGTAGAATGCATCTGCCTCCCTCCTGTCTAAAAGCTTTCCAGCAGAGCCAATTACGTTTAATTAAGATAAGACTGTATAAGGGAGAGCCAATGAGGTGCTTCTTTCAGGGCTACATCAAATGTTCAGTTGCTCTCACTTGTTGGATTTGTTTAAATGTATCTAGAACAGGGATGTCAGACTCATTTTCACCGAGGGTCACATCAGCATCATGGTTGCCCTCGAAGGGCCAGATTGACAGCATGAATGTATAAAAATGCATTGTATTTCAAAATAAATTAAACAACACTTTATTATATTGTTAAATACCTGTTTCTGTATTTATTATTAGGGCTGTCAAAGTTAACGCGTTAATGCAAATTTCTGTTAAACGCCACTACTTTTTTTACGCGAGATAAACGCACACACATTTCTGTAAATACGACCCTCGGCCAATAAGTGTATTTACAGTCAACGTCTGGGATGTCTTGCTCATGGTGAGATACCGTTATTGTTGTGAGAAACTATGAAATGCATTATGGGAAATGTAGTTTATGGTCAATATGCACTTTAACGGGGTATAAGCTCATTTTACGTCTTAAAATATTGGTTTGAAAAGTAAGACAATAATGCACAAGCTCCCGAGGGCCACATAAAATGATGTAGCGGGCCACATTTGGCCCACGGGCTGTGTGTTTGACACATATAATCTAGAAGCACTGATTTCTGAGCCCACTTTTAGCACACCATGAATATCAAGACATAACTGATCTTTCCAGACTAATTTACATTTCCACATTTGTCTGGTGACACCTGGCAAAAGTGTACCTCTAAGTGTCTGCCATTCTTAAAACAAGTGAAACATTATTTATATTACTGAAATCTGTTCACATCATCAGCATATGAAACTGACATACTGGAAATGCCGTGGAGTCTTTGGCCAAATCCACAACATCAGGCTCTTCTTCAAACATGCTGTTCTCAATCATGTTCCTTGGAAGATTAGCACGCTCTGCAACAAAAAGAAAAAGAAAATTCAGATAGATGAGTCTCAAAAAGGGAAATGAGCTGTGTGTTTGTGTGCGTGCGTGCGTGCGAGTGTGTGAGAGAGAGAGAGAGAGAGAAAGATACAAAAGAATGCGAATGGTTTTTTTTACAATAACACATTGTGAGGAACAATCTTAATTTTCTTAAAGCATAGTGGCAACAGGACACTATTCAACACAGACGTTTCATGTTACATAACTAAAAGTGCAGGCAATCGGAGGCCACATTAAACAAAACATTGACTGAGTTTCTGCAATTTCCTGTTGGTACACCTCCCCCACTTTATTTTAGCACTCTGACCTAAATAAAGCAGGTTCATCAGGCTGTTGAGATGCTGCTAAGTACTCATACAACTAGGTCTATAATAGTAAAGTTCCTCTCACTCTTCCTCACAAGCAATTCATTTTTCTTAATCAGTTGATTTAGCTGCAGTGAAATCAAAAACAGAGGAATTACGGTCAATAAAAAAAGCAGGTTAAAAAAATATTCCTTATCTGGCCTTCTCATGTACTACTAAACTGTACAAAAGCCTGCACTTCCTCAAGCTTGTGTGCATGTTCTGCAGGAAGCAAGAATGAAACCTTGTTTTACTACATTCATGTCATTTTCCAGAAACTGAATTCAGTCCTCAGTAATTACTGAAACAATCAGCAGTATGTTCTTCCTCCTAATTCAATAACTTAGACAGTTAAACAATGTGCACTGTGTTGCCTCACCATCCAACCAAGCTTTTACAGGTGATGGAAACTCGTTTATCAGTCTCAGTAAGTAATCTATTTGAGTGGAAAGCAGGAAGAGATGGTAAATACTTACTGAACACACCATGTTCACTTAGCAGCCAGAGTCACAACAAACAAAGATGAGCTTGTGTGCAACAAAGCACATTTACAGTTCATAAACATGAGAGCTAAACTATTTACTGCAACTCCTTGTCTGCTCAGTGCAGTGTTTCTGGTGTGACTGCAACACAGTCACCGGGTCTGGACTACACTGCTGTGGTATGAATGTCTATAAATAGGGCTAGAGCTAAGTAGTTAGGTACTGTGTTATGTCAAGAAGAGTTTATGATTAAAATAAGACTCACAAGCACACAATGACTTCAATTACTGTTTTTCCACTTTTAGCAGCTTTGGAATATTGTTGCATTTTTATGGTTATATTATATTTTATATAAGCTAGATGACACTTTCATATGAGAGAGTTCATTGTCATGATGATTATCATCCAGACAGGCAAATATGAAATATGAATTCGTGTCAATACAACAGTAAACCTGCATGCTGTAGACTACGCCATATGTTTACTGTGCTCTTCCTGTTTCCTCAAAACATTTATCAGCCCCATCTTAGATTTATAGGCATATACTTTAATATGTGTGAGATTGGCAGGAACTTCCCTTTTATCCAGCCCAACAAGGACCGACACCGGTTACACTACATTACTACAATGCTTTCTTTTTTTTTTTTTTTTTTTGGTATGGTTTATCGCTAAAAGTGTAAAAGGAACATTAAGCTTTCACATTATTATCTGATAAAACTCTGATTTTGAAATGAAGTGATGCTTCTGTAAAGAAAATCGCCAAGTCATAAGCGAAAACTCCTACATGAAAATGAGGAAGTTAAACTGTTGTGATTTGGTTTCTGCCATTTTAATCACACTTGCCTGAGAGCTGAAGTGTGATGTTTGCAGTGGCTTTGGTGTTATTGTTGTTGTTGATTTTAATAAAACTGGACTGGACAGAGACCATAGCAGATATTGTAAAGCAGCTCTTTTGAAACTAAACAAAATATTACTACCATCAGATGAACAGGCTTGAAACAGTTGTGTTAAAAAAAAAAAAAAAAAGTGCTGTTGTGCTTGAAGACACAAAAGTCATTCTTAACAGGAGTTGAATGTGTGTGTTCAAAAATAGGGTAATAGGGTAAGATAAATGTATGTTATCGTGTCATTGCAGGACTGTCAAGTGACACTTGGCTTCCGAGAACTCCTCGTCTGTGAAAATAAATTACTCAAACAGTTTCTTTCGTTTGGTTTACCAAAAGCTGATTTCACGTCTGTCAACATGTGTCCTCGGATGAATGTCACTCCCATTGAGCCTGCAGCCAACGTCCCTGTAGTTATTAGCCGGCCTGCTGCCGTTAGCTTACTGTTACTGTACCTACTGCTTACCTGTGCTGTTGCCCTCAAACAGATCCATGGTGAGATGTCTCACAGACCTCCTGTCGTCAAAAATAGAGGAACCTCCGCGCGTTTAAGGGCGTTCGACTGACGTGATTTTTTTTTCTTTTTTTAATGGTGACGGCCACAATAACCCACCGCAGGCTGATAATAGCTCACAACAAGCACCACCTTATCTCCTCTTCAGCGGCGCTAGCTCACTACGTAGTAGCTAGCTGGTCACTAGCCAACTTCTGACAGTTGTAACCGGATAAACAACATTCGGCTAGCCACCGTCCATAACTTTATCACCCATTGTTATTAATTAAAATCCGTAAATATGGTCCACTTGTCTCAAAATAAACGAGCTAAGCCTAAAAAAAACGTGAAAGTCTCCACTCTATATAGCTCGGAAACTAACAAGAGCATAAATGACACTTTTCCTCCTCCTCTGAGCAGTTGTTGACAACCTCCCATCAAATTACAAAACTGAAATCTGATTGGGTTTTACTGCCAGAGGGCGGTACCACTGGAACACATGCACGCCAGCACCAGCACATGCACATGCACTTTCCTTTGCCGCACTTTTGAGGACATTTTGTTCATCGAGGTCAGATATCATTACCCTAATCCTTAGACATGATAACGTTTTCTCGCAGCCCAAAATCTGGCTTCAGATATAAATAGTTACCATGATGAGTCCCAAATAAGCTCTGCTCAGAGTTATGAGGGGGACAGCAGCGTTTTATATTCAAGTCTGGGAAGCTGACCTAAATTTGAAATTGACTAAATTTATTAACAGGATGAATGCCAGGCACACATTCACGACTCAAACGGTGTACTCAATACATAAATTGGTATGCTTCAGTTTTAAAAAAAAAAAAAAAAAAAAAAAAAAGCCCACACAAAGGTGCCAGGAGGTGCAAATAATCTTTTTATTGTCCCCTTGATAAAGAGTTCATCAACATTGCTGTTGTATGTCACTTTGGAATGAATATCTCTCAGTCTCAGACACACACACATTCACAGATAACACAATGTTCCTGGCACACACACGACATGTCACACAAATGACTACAGCTCAGCTGTCATATCTATAAGTTGTAATTTTTTTCCCTCTAACCAGTAAACCCTCAAAAATGTACTTTTTTAAATGTATAAAACTGTTAACTGAGAGAGAGATTTTAACTGATTAATTTTTTGTTAAAAAAAAAAAAAAAAAAAAAAAAAACATAATTTTCTTGTCTGTAGTGAGCAGACATATGTTTGGTGGTAAAAGGGAGGAGAAAGTGTGATGAAAGCACAGGGGTGGATTAATCATCCTCTGGGCTTGTGCTGCAGCCATGCAGTGACAGAGTGAACATTTCTCTGATAAAAGGAAGAAAGGATTTAATTCAATACTAGCAAATCATGAAACTAGACATTATCCATTATAACTGGAGTGATGGCTTCAAACAGAAACTAAATATGTATTATTTTATAATAATACATTATAATTCATATTAATAATAATTAATTATAATAATAAAATATGTATTCTATCCTTCTTGTGATGTGTGCTAGCCACCAGCCCTCTTTCTGTTGTCTTTCACTGTTTCTGGTCATTCAGCCAGTGTCTCAGAGTTTCTAGGTTCCTCTGAACCCACCGAATATTTTTCTGCACGTTGTCCAGGGCAATCTGAGTAGCTCTCAGCTGAGAAGAATGTTCTTTGATGGACTCAAAAAACAACTGCACCTGCAGGTTAGAAAATAAAAAAAGAAAAGCATGTATTCTCACAAATACAGAAATAATAAGGTAAATTCAAAGACTATTTCAATTGTAGTTAAAATAACATTATATCCGCAACCAGGCTAGCAGCCATTAGTTAGGACATGTTTTTTCATGATTACAAGTGGTATTTTTGTGTTTCAGCCTGAGTAATTGTGAAAAAAGATGGAAATACATTGAAATTCCAAATTTTAAAGCATTTTTAAAGCCATAGTGGTTTGATTGTATCTGCTATTTGACTTTTAATTTATTTAATTGAGTTTTCATTCACTTACTTATATAAGTAGGAAAATATATGTAAATCAAATTTTCAAAATAAACCATAAAAAATCATTTTCAATCATTTTCAAAATAAACAATAATTCTAAAATTTCCAGTGATACTGGAAAGTAATGTAAATGTCAACATATTACTGGATATCTAAATAAGCTTTATTTCATATGACGTAGTTTTGAATTTGAGAGTAAGTTTACTTCATTGAGTTCATCTGGAGATGAAAACTGGCCTGTGGTCCCAATGAGGATGTTTCTGATACAAAATGAGCCCAACTGGAACCTAAAGAAGAGAGGGATAAACAAAAAGAGAAGTCTTGACATATGAATACTCAAAGTACTGCTGGTGGCACAAGAGGGACCTTATAAATCAAAAATTCTTTATCGATCAATACTCAATGCTGGACCACAGTGAAAGATCAAAAAATCTAAACCTTTTTTTTTTTTTTTTTTTTTTTAAAGAATATGTATTTGTCAAAATACTTATTTTTAAGATATGGAAAGCCACACATTTATTGCCACTATATTTTTGACTATCTGCATAGAGTGTCTTATTTGTCATACTAACTTCTGAACCAGTGTGTCCCAGTTCTTTTTGACTAAGTTCCAGGCAAGGTGATGTCCCCTCGGGTTCCTGGCCACCATCAGGATAAGGCTGGACAGGTCCTGGGATCGGATCACCTTCCCCTCCAGACCAAGCTCCAGCAGTCTGCAACACACACAAGCACACACAGACAACTCATTTAAGCCTAAGAGCCCAATGTGTTATTGCATAAAAACCAAAAGAGCTATGTTGTTTTCCAGTAATCCATATTTGCCACAAGGTGGCAGCATTGACCATTTATGAAAATAATTAAATAAATAAACAGAAAGAAGATATGCAACACCTTTGGAGTTTTTCTGTGTCTCTGTTGCTGGCCAGAGCAAACAGGATCTTGTGTTTTTGTGCTTCAGAGAGGGAAATCTTGTATGTATGTAAGAGTGAGTCCCAGCCATGGTCATCCTGAGCTCCTACTGAGTACACTGTCTCTGCCACATCAGTTGGCAGGACTAGAGAGAACACAAGCAGAGAAGTGCACATTATGGACACAATGAAATTACATAGGCTCTGTCTTGACACAGGAGAGCACTCTTATTTTGTGTGAGTCATATATGTTGTTGTAGACTGATAAGGATTTGTGTACGACATCATTTAGACTGACTTCAGTGTTCCATTGGATTGTAGCCAGTCTTTGAAGTGCTGATTTGCCTGCTCCACACAGGGAGGGTAATCCAGGTGACAAGCCAGGGACAGGACCTCAGACCTCAGACGTCGGTCTGACACTGAGCCGCTGTCGCTCCACGTCTGTTGGTCAATGACAGTACGGAAAAAGTGCAGGATGTACTTCTGCAGAGAAGCACACAGACACAGCATTCTGCATGAATACACATTCAAATAGATATTTAAAATCATGCAAACCATGCAGTCTTATCCTCTTACCCCCAGGGTGTTTGTTAAATGTGACTCATCTCTTTTCTCAATTAAGTGGTAGAAGGCTTCCAGATAGCCCAATCCTTGAAGGAGGGGAACTGTGTGTTTCTCCAGCTGAAGATAACCAATTAGGTCGAGGGCTTTATTGAGTGGCAGACAGCCTGCCCTTTAAAGAGATGCGAAAATAATTTGAGGATATATGGGATGCTACTTTGTGTAATACAAATTAGTGTTGTCTGTCTATGCAGACTGTATGCAGACATACAGAAAAAAAAAGTACAGTAAACACTCACTCTGTCACACATGCCCACACAAGTACTTACGTCACCAACTGAAATGCATTGTGTATCAAGTGAGTCCTGTCTTTGAAGCTCAAAGCTGTGTGATTTTCCCTCAGTAGTTTAGCCATCACATCCCAACCATCATCCTCATAATGAACCACATAATAACCTGTCATATCAGAGTTTATCTTCACCCAGCTGACTTCTTCTCCTATGTGTATAGAATCTAAATGAAATAAGAAAGAAAACCTTTTATAATATCATGACAAAACAATTAAAATAAAATTAAAATAATTAAAATTAAAATGACAAATATATCACTATATAATCCTGTTTTACCTGTGGATGATGTCATCAAGTGTCTATGGATGGTGGTGGAGGTATCTGTCTTGTATGTCAGAGGGATATGCCAAAGGAAACTATAAAAAAGAATATTCAATTAATGATTTGTTAGTTTAAAAATGGTTTGCATATAGTTTGAAAGTTATTTAAAATTCCAAGTGCTCACATACCCCTGTTGCAACGTGGACCACAGGGGGTCAGAAGGCAGCACAGTCCTCAAGAATCTGTCTTGTCTAAGCAGCAGGTGAGGCCCCCTCCTGGTGACAGTTACGAGAGGAATACCCTTCTGCAGAGTCCAAGTGTTCATCATGGCAGTTAGATCCAGATGTTCCCCTGCGAACAGGTACTACAGGAAAAGGAACCCGTGAATTTGTGATCACCATTATGTGTATTGAAAGCCCAGTGAGTGGGTCTTCAGATGTTTACTCACTGCATTTTTGGAGGCCTGGCTTTTGCTGTAACAGTGTTTTCCTGAGATGAATTCCTCCTCTGAGCATGTCTAAAAAACAAAGCAAAACTGTGTGTTTTACCACTGAAGCATAATTTTTCTATTGGAATGAAACCAGCTTGTATGGTGCAGCTTGTTTGATACAAATCACATGCGTATTACAACAAAATTGATAAAGTCCAGTTACGAAAAAGTTGGGCCAGTCTGCAAAATGTAAATAAAAGGAAAAATCAGCCACCTGTCATGATTTTAATTCCATATTGTACTGAAAATGTTGCACAAACAACATATGAAATGTTGAAATAGTTTGTGAATTTTTTTGTTTACTCTTTTTTTTTTTTAAATCCAAGCTGGGACATTGGCATGTTTGACACAGTACTGCATTATATTATCTTAAAAAAAAAAGAGAGAGCAAGTTTGGGAACCAATTTTTGAAATTTTTAAAGTGAAAGATTGTTCACAATCTTGATTGACAAAGGAATTATGTACAGTTCAGTAGCCAGACAATTAAAGAAATAAAAGCATTAATACAATTAAATGTTAAATAAATTGATTAATCCAACTGTCCTGTCCAATTTTGAATAAATTCTATATGACGCTAACAGATGCCCTCTGCGAGGACTTTACAGACCACTTCAGAAATAAAATTGATAATATCAGATCCAGTCTTTTACCTCAGCAGAATGTTACTCTTAACACACCTGAACCGTTACTTTTACCTGAGGAAATACTGGAGAGTTTTGCCCTGGTTGATGCTAGCACACTTGGTTGAGTTTTCTCCCAAGTAAACCCAACAATCTGCCTTTTAGATACCAATTCCCCACATCACTTTTAAAAACATTTCATGGATTCTTTGAGGAACAGATTTTAAATATTGTAAATTGCTCTCTTCAGTCTTTCCCACTGCCTTCAAAACAGCAGTGGTGAAGCCCCTTCTGAAGAAGAAGCAATTTAGACCCCAACATTTTTAATAATTACCGACCTGTATCCAACTTATCGTTTTTAAGTAAAATCTTTGAAAAAGTGGTTTTTAACCAAAGTAAAGTATTTCTTAATTAAAAACAATATTCTAGAGAAATTTCAGTGTGGTTTTAGGATGAACCACAGTACAGAGACAGCCCTTTTAAAGATCTTAAATAACATCAGGTTTAATGCAGAACTCACAGAAACTCACTGTCTTGGTTTAACTGGATCTTAGTGCTGCCTTTGATACAGTAAACCAGTGGTTCTCAAACTTTTAATACTGCGTACCACCTGAGAAACTGTTCAGCTCTCTGAGTACCACCATGATGACCAATTTTAAAATATAGTCATATATGCCTTCTCAATTAGCTTTAAACACACAGAAGAGATGTTTATTCCTTATTGTGGTTATTTATTACCTGAATTGTGACCTTACTGAATCAGATATTTACAACTCTGTCTAACAATTCTCACATACTCATACTCTAATACAGAGCAAAATAAACACACTCAAAGGTTATTACATCTGCACGGCACCTGAATATGCAATATTTTTTTAAGATGCAATTTTAATTATCTCAAGCTGAACATTTCGTTTGAAACATATTTTTAATGCATTGTATGTTTCCGATTTTTTTTAAGTGAAAATGTGGAAAAAATGTGGAAAGTCATGACATTCCCTGCGTACCACCAGAGAGCGCTCGCGCACCACCAGTGATACACGTACCACAGTTTGCGCACCACTGCAGTAGACCATCACATTTTATTAAACAGACTCAGAAACCTGGTCGACCTCTCTGGTACTGTTCTTAACTGGTTCAGCTCTTATCTCACAGATCGATGTTTCTTTGTAAGTACAGTGTTCCCTCGCCAATTCACGCTTTAAGTTCAGCGGTTTTAGTTATTCACGGATTTTTCAGAAATATATAATATAATAAAATTAGGGCTGGGCAACGATTAAAATTTTTAATCGCGATTAATCGCATTATTTCCCTGATTAATCATAATTAATCGCATTGTATACGAAAAATCAAATTATGAATTCAAAAGTAGTGTAAAATGCACTATTTAAATGTTCTGCTGCTATATGAACTAAACGCATTTAACATCACCACTTGTCAGTAACACATATTTAGTGTAAATCTCATCTTAAAAAATGTAAAGCTTAAAAAAACATAAAGCTTATGGCCACTGCCAGGGCATTAACGTAATCCTGTTTCTATGAAAAATAAAAAAAAAGTCTACAAACAAAATCCAACAAAATGATTGTGGCTCAGCACAGTTATAACATTAAAACAGGCCATTTCTGAGGTAACAGTACAAACTTTTAATGGGGAGTTCAACTTGGCAGTGGTTACAAATAACCTTGTTTCTGTCAAATCCTCCGTCTGGGAGAACTTTAAAATAAAAATGTCCATGTTAAAGTTCAGTAACTTTACCAATCCGTGTATCATTCTTTCCATTTTCAATTGTCAATCAAAAAAAAAAAAAAAAAACAATTAAAAAGTGACATTTTATCACGTTCGTTTTTAAATCTAACAAAAAATGAAAAAAAAAGCCTGTTTTTTTAATATTTTATTTTTAGACTTGGATAAAAAATACGAAATGAAAAAACTGGCCACAGGACTGAATTTGTTTTATTATCGAGGACTGGACTTTCTGTTGTCGTTACACATCTGTGCCACTAGATGGAGCCCCACTGAAGTAACAAGTAAGAATAGCAGGACAGTGAACACATGGAGCAGATCTGATGTAACATGGAGGAATTACGAGGAAGTTTTGTTCCAGTTCAGAATTTTTGTTTTAAAACAGAATTGTTAATATTGCCACCTGAGTTGCTACCCGAACTGTAAAGTACACAGATTTTTACCATTCTCCATATCTGTTTTAGCTTTTCTGCGTGTTTTTCCGCCAATTCTTTTCCGGTTCCAGCCAGTAACAGACTTTTCAAAACAAAAGCATGTGAGCAACATGCGTTAACACGCGATAAAATAAATGTCGCCGTAAATAAATTAATGAGTTAACGCGATGATAACACGTTAACTTGCCCAGCCCTAAATAAAATATCAAGAAAATATTGCGGAAATTCCGCGAAAATCCACCTCACAGCAGAGGAGAGGCCACAGCTGCTAGTGAAACGTCAAACGATGACTCACAGCCTCCTGTAAGCAACACAAGAAACGCAGACGGCACAGCACTCTAGAATCTGTGCGCTGATTGGCCGAGACGCATCACAGGATGTTGTGCGTTCTCACACAGCGAAGAAATGTTGCAACAGAAAGACCACAGTTGAACCTTTGAATTTTTTCGCTGCAGTGCCTAGCTACTTTTTTGTAGTTTTTAAACATATTTTAAGCACATTATTTAGGCTCGGGGGGCTCCAGCTCCAGTTCGCGGATTTTGGCGCCGGTCCCCATGAATCGCGAAAAATAAGGGATCACTGTATGGATAGTATGGATACATGCTCCTCCAGAATGCATAAAACTAAGTGCGGGCTGCCCCAAGGGTCAATCTTAGGTCCAATTATTTTTAATGTGTATATGCTTCCCCTTGGGGATGCCATCAGGAGACACGGCATCAGCCTCCACAGTTACGCAGATGATACACAGCTGTACATCCCCGTGTGTCCTGATGACACAGGGCCAATTGATGCTCCTTTCATCTGTATTTTAAATATCAATACATAGATGGCAGAAGATTTCCTTCAGCTCAACCAGGACAAAACCGAGGTCTCAGTTATTGGTCCTGAAGGCAAGAGAGAGAAACTTTTACTAAAACTACAAGATTTTAAACCTACGGAACGTACAAAGAACATGGGTGCCATTTTTGACTCTGAGCTTAAATTTATTCCTCACATCAAAAGTGCATGAAGTTATATGTGTGGGGGTGAGAGGGATAGGTTTTTATTGTTTGTTTTGTTTCTGTTTTATATCTTATTTTATTTTTTAAGCACTTTGGTTGCATTTTATATGTATGAAAATTGCTATATAAATAATGTTTTGATTGATTGATTTACTGTGTCTGGTGATAATACAAAATGTATTTAAATATGTGAGGATGTAAGGCTATCTGTAAAAACAGAGGAACAAACTTGTTCTTTCCCTTTTTTTATTTCATAAAACAGTCCTATGATCCCATTTTCTGATAGATACAGTCTCTAGAATAGTTCTATTATCAAATCCTTAATTAATAAATGCTTATTTTAAATGTTGACTTACATTGGCTAAACTGTCCCACAGGTCCTGATTATGAGCATTCCCATAACTGTATTTGTGGAGATATCGAACTATCCCACTCTGAAACACCTCATCTGTGAGAAAGTGTCGTAGCATGTGCAGGACACATGCTCCCTGTAAATAGAGAAAGAGAATAAGTTCTTTTCAGCACTATACCATGTATTGCTGTGATGACTGAAAAGTGTGTTTTTAGACTTTTTGTTTTTGTTGTTGTCTTCAAATGTGAAACATTTTCTATAACAACAAAAACACATAACTCATGCATCTTTACCATTTTCCAACATTTTCAAACTTGACTAAGGTAAACCAATGTGAGAAAATTCTATCCTGTTTTAAAGTGAGGAATATTCTTTTACTTCAGCAGATAATGTGATGGTGATGAATTTCTATGAGTAAATGTGACGAAAAGACCAAAATCTTACTTTGTCATAGGAAACTGTGTCAAACATTTCTTTTATTTGTGTGGGGTTCTCTGCAGGGCTGGATATTGGCCGAGATGAGTTCAATGAATCATGACCAACTGCTGCAAAACAAGTGTGCAGTAGATACTCCTCCTGTTAAAATGGTAAAGAACATTTAAGTCAGTCCTCTCCTGTTGGCTTACTATTATTTATTCAGTGATGAAAGCACATACCACTTTAAGATCGGGGTAAGTGGCCTCCACTGAAATGTACTCCATGTATCTGGCAAACCCTTCATTCAGCCAGATATCATTCCACCACTCCATTGTCACCAAGTTACCAAACCACTACAAGAAAGACCAAGATTTTTACTGTTTTGCATAGTCTCATGTAATAAAATGATTAATGGGTGACTGAAATCCAGCAGATAAGCAATGGACCCTGCACATTATAAAGGAACAGATGCATTTCTATACTGTTACCTGATGAGCCAGCTCATGGCCAATCACCATAGTAACCCAGAGTTTATCAGAAACAGAGGACGTGAGAGGGTCGAAGAGAAGGCTAGTCTCTCTGTACGTTGTGAGGCCCCAGTTCTCCATCGCTCCAGACTGGAAGTCTGGGATTGCAATCAAATCTGACAGAGGGAGAACATGGGTTAGAAAATAAAAAGAGCAAAAACTGGACATAAGCGAAAAAGTGTCTTACCTTGTTTGGGTAGGGGATAGCGAATGTTGAAATATTCCTCATAGAAGTCTAACATTTTGACAGCTACCTCCAAGGCATAATGAGTTTGCTGCCATTTCTCAGGGACAGCATAGATCGACACCTACAGTGCATTTAGTAATAAAATGACCAGTAAACCAACACTCGTAGAGTAAGTAACAATTCAAACAAGAAATGAGAGTGTGATATAATGGCTTGGAGACCACACCTTCACTCCAGATGATGTTGTTGCAGTTACAGACTTGAAGTCACAAATGACAAATGCAACAAGGTAAGTGCTCATCTTTACGCTTGTAGCAAACCGATCCTCGAGCAGGCCACCGTTTTTTTCAACTGTCTTGATCTGAAATGTACAACTTCTTATTTTGTTCGTGCACTTTTAAATACATTTATAAGAAGAAATGTGTCACATTATTGTGCAACACTCACAATGGGCATGTTGGAAAGAGAAATGTCATCTGGGCTCCTTCTAATTCGTACTGAGAAATTTGCCTTGAAACTTGGCTCATCAAAACACGGGAATGCCATTCGAGCACTTGTGGGCTCAAAGTGAGTTGAAGCTAAGGTTCTGCAAAGAAACATACAATAAGAAGACATTTCTACATTGTATGGCATACGTGATGGATATATTGCCATCCAAGGCTGTAAAACAGAGAACTTTTTCTCACCTAATTTCTCCTTTACTATTTCTGTATGTGCTTTTATAGAAGCCATAGAATCCTTCTGCAAGTTCTGCTTCAAACTCAATGTACAGGAAATACTTCTGCCCACTGCTGAGCACTTTGGGAGAGAAAATACCAATCTGCTCATGGGATGGGTTATGAAGAACAGGAAGGTCCTAGAAGAGGAGATTGTTTGGTTGATTGTAACAAGGAAGAAAATAATAAAAGATATTCCGCAGCTCTCACAACTACCTGGTCAGAAAGATGAGCAAGGTTCTGGCCTAAAATGGTAGCTTTGGAGATGTGTAGACCTTTGCTGTGTAATACAATCCAGTTTGTGTTGTTCTGGACATCAATCTCAATCTGTACTGAGCCAGTGAAACTGAGAGTTGTGAGGTTGGGGTGCAGAAGGAGTCGGTAATGAAGAGGAATGATGTACCTGATATAAGGAAACAGATGCCCTTCTGTTAGTAAGTCAGTCAAAAGATTGGATGTCCAGAATTTGTCTTCCATATGTATTTTGGCTATAGAAAGTATTCATGAAGCATACCTTGGCAGACGAAGACGGCTCCAGGGAAAGGACAGGTTATCCTCACCTAAAGGAGATTGTTCTCCTGTAGGATGAGGGGGGCTTGACATCTGCTCTGAACTCTGATTGGGCTGAGACCCAACTAGAGAAACACTGAATAGCAACAGCACGAGCAGTCTCGCTGAGGCCATTGCAAAGAAAGTCTTTCAGCTAATGATTTAAAAAATGACAACCTCTGTGTGACAGGCTGACAACTAGCACTGAAATTATTTGGTCATAGCCCAATCCAAGGGAACAACTAAAGTAGGAACCATCTGATGTGAACAGTAAACAATGATACAACGGCAGGATCTCAGGACTTCTTCTCCTAAACCTGAAAGACGTGAGTGAAGGATTAATAACACATCATCTTCAAAATTATTGAAAATAGATAGAATAGCATAAATGTGTGTGACTATGTTAAAGATATAGCACCTTTGGGAGAATATAACTTTTTTTCAACTTTGTGAAAGTAAAGCACTAATAAAAAACTTGAAGATGGATAGATGTTTCAATGTAAGCAGTACAGGACTTATGCATGTCAAAAAAAGAAATATTTGCCGATTGTCACTCACTTGCTAAGTGTCTATGGAGTCAAATAACACAACATGATCCCATTAAATTTTCACAAATATTCTGCTAATTCCAGGAAGCTGAGATCAGTTGCATACGAGGCTACAACACATCCCTCCCTGAAGGAGACTCAAACATGTGACAAAAGAAGGAGAAAAAAAATCACATGATTTACCATGCGGACAGAACAAGAAAAGGACAGAGCTATAACTGTGAGGCGACAACAGCTGCAGAAGACTAGCTGCAGTTCAAATCAGGTTGCATGGGTATTTTCAGTGCTCCAGTATAACATAATTGAAAAGATAAGAGGTTAGTTACAACCACTGACTTTTTCAGAAACATAATCGGTGTTTCTAATAGATAGAAACACCTAGAATAGAGGAATACTTGAAATGAGCTTTTAGAGTCACAATATTCATACTTTTTTTGTTACAGAAGCCATGTTTCGAAGAAATTTGAAAATGCTTTACCTCAATCATTTTAGCTTCATCATGCTTCCTCGTGTGTCTGCTGTTAGGTTTCACTTTCTGTTCTACGCTTCCTCTCCCTGCTGAAAAAAAGCCTGTGTGTGTGTGTGCCTGTGTGTGTGGGAGGGGGGTGTTTATATCATAATGGGGACCAAAATCTAACACACCACCACCTGGGGACCTCCTGTCAATGTGGTGACCAAATTACAGACCTCATGGGTCTAAAGAATTTTGGGAGTTCAAACTTGGTTTTACAGTCACAGTTCGGTTAAAGTTAGGTTGAAGGTCAGGGTTATGGTTGACCATTCTGTTTTGATGGTTATGATAAGAGTATGGGGCAAAGAAATGCATTGTGTGAATAGAGTGCTCCCATTGGGATAGATAAACAAAGTGTGCGCGTGCATGCTTGTATTTGTGTGTGTGCAGGTGTTGTCTAATGTTCTGGGTGTGTTGATATCATCTCACCTCAGATCTAACAGCCGCTGGCAGGTGTGTCCCCAGCTGTTAAAGTCATTCTTCATTGACTTTCCGCCGTCCACAATAAAGTCCTGTCCTCATTTCACTGTATTCTTTATAAATGCTGACAGAGTTTCACATATGTAAGAGCCAACTCTGTCCTCCTCTGTCTCCCTATGTCTGTGTGTCTCTCTGTGTGTTGAGGTTTGTGTGGGTGTTGGGAAGGGGGTGAGGGGGAATCCATTGTTAGTATAAGGTCACAACAAAGAGACATGTCAATCTCCCATAATGCAATGCTCCTGGCAAAGCCAAATGGCATGCTCTCTTTTAACACACTTGTACACAAGGCACATGAACACGCACGCACCCTCACAGAGCTGTCGGTGATCAGGGACCACAGAAAGCACAATAGCAGTAAGGTAGATATGACTGAGCCATCTAGAGGTCTCTTTTACCTTCCTATCATCTATTTATGGACAGGTAAGAACTCTGAAGGAATTATTCTTTTGAATCAATGGGGGGGGGGGGGGGGGGGTCTCATTAGAAAATCTTAACACTTTAATTGGGGGCTTGTTGGTTTTTGATAAAAACAAAATTATGTCAGAGTGTTTTGAGTGACTACTGAAAGTTATTTGATCATAAGCCAGGATTATTTATGTTGACCAAAGTTGGAGTTAAAATATTATTGCAAAGATATTGCAAAGAATATTGTCTGTACAAGGTATATCAAAAATCACAAAGGTTTTGTTAAAGCTAATGGTAATCTGAATTAGAACTGACTCCTCCCTGATAGAGATGTTACATTAAAATTACAAAGACTGGCAGAGCCTTGTTCAACCTTCTCGGTCCTTTTTAGATTTTATTCTATTTTTGTTTACTCATTCATAAAAACCTCTGCTCCACTTGGGTCAGGAGGAGTATGGGGTCATGTGCTGGCATCGCTGGCCCCTCCAGTCCACCTCTCAGGGGAAAGACTTGGCTGGACTCTACTGGTCTGTGTGGTGAGTGACTTCAGGAGAACACGCCTGGATATCAGGTGGAGGTCGGCATCAAAAGGCCACATGCATATCACACCATACATCACTGCTGTGACCAGGAATCATCATGGCCTAAATGCCGTGGCAATTATCACTGTGGCAACTGGTGACTGGCCATCATACAGTTGTTCTGCAAGTCACAGACGTCACTCCAAAGTAATGAGGAGACACCACACCATCTCCACAGGTACTGAGGTAACTTGTGCACATACTGGAATTTTTGTAATACCACAACTTTAATTATCTCTGACAATGTATTTATTCATTTTATAGGTTCAGAAGATGAAAAAAAGACTTGTGACAAAAATGAAGACATAGAAGGTAAAAGTTTGTTTTACACAAGCTTTCAAAGAGAATTCCCTTTGAGTTAAGTCACTGACTTATATTGTTGGTCTGTGTGGTTTGATCTCCAGATCTTGTCTTGTGGACAAACACAGTGGTTGTGCTGGCTATGAGGCTGATTTTTATGAAGACTATCGTCTTTAACACTCTGATGACCATCCATGCTGTTATTAAATGGTAAGAGCCTGTCTTTCATTTAGCATTAACCTCCGAAACATACACTATGTATATAAGTCCATAAAGTTTAATTAGTAAAACAGTCGAAAATGTCATATATTAAAAGTTTTCAAGCATGGCACATTCAGGTTAAATATGTGTTATGACTCATGACTGCAACATTTTTCTTGGAACTAATTACCTACACCTGCAAATGGCTAATTTTTAGACAGGGTTTTATAACATCACCATGATTATATAATTGTATAGGCTGAAACAACTTAAAGGAAGACAATATTTGGCAGAATACTTCAAGCTTGAGGTGGGGATACTTTTTTGTGTCTCAGAATTCATATCTACTGAATAGAAGCCAAGGTTTTCAGGCTGACTTATAGCTACGAAGCTGTTAATGATTGAATAAGAGGGTGTCTTTCCAGTCAAAGTTTATGAAAATGTCCATAAAGTTTAAAGAGTTAACTTTTAACAGAATATTTGACTTTTCAGATTGCTGTGAATGAAGAACTACTGATGCTACACTGAAATGAAAACCCAGCATTGGGAGCTAATTCATTCCTGAACTCCACCCAAAGATGACGAGTGTGTTCCCTTCCTTTATGGTTGACTTCATGCAGATGGTTTTATAGTGCACATTTGGGAAAGATACATAAACTAGAGGGAAAATAATACACTTTCAGGATCATAAATTCAGCTGCCATTTTTCAGCAGTGGCGCCTTTTTTGTTCTTTTCCCACTGACATCCCAGGTGTTTGCAGAGTGTGACAGTTGAAAACTGACAGTGTTTGTGGGTCCAAACCCGGTATCTGATCGAAACTTAACCTCAGACAGGTGGTTTAATGCTCCTACTTTCTTTATATGTGTGTTTTCTTGAAAAGATGTGTGTACTACTCCACACATTAAAATAACTGCTTTAAATTACAAGAAAAAACTATTTTTTTTTTTTGGACGGGCAAGCATAATTTTAGTTTAACATTTAAATGTAGTTATTTTGTCTTTTTTTTTTTTTTTTTTTTTTTTACGTTATATATGTAAAAATTAATGAACAGGAAGTAAGCTTGGTCTGCTTTGACTTTATTGTTTTAAAATAAAACAATGGCACACAGTTTGTTTTTATGGGTTTTTAAAGCGCCTTTAACACACTGACATAGCAAGAGAGCACCACTAGGTGGCGGTACAATCACATCTGACGGTTTTTTTTTTATTATTATTATTATTGAACAGCAAGAATACGGAGCTTAACTTCCTCTACAGGACACTACGTTCATAAATAAGTTAAGTATGTCAACACTGACCAGTCACTCTTCACCAAACCGGCACTCACACCAGATGTAAGAGATCACATTGCCAAAAAACTGAGATCAAGCTGATCTAGAACAATGGGTGTAATTATACAGAACATCACATGTTAAAAAGGTTTGAAATATCAACCAGACAAGCACATACACCAGTACAGGGTAATAAAGTTTCATCAGTAATTCTTTGTGTTTATCTCTCCAGCATCTAACTTGTATCTCACCAAGAAGTATCTTGTCAATTCTGGCGGAAGGAGAAAAACAGTCAATATTAGCAAGTTTGAAAAAAAAAAAAAAAAAAACAAGGTGGAGAAGGGTGCTGGTTTGGTACTCAGTTATTATTTTCTTTGTACAGAAAAGCCTTGGGTCTTTGGCTCAAATTATAAAAAATACAAATATGGTGAGTTACAAAAAAAAAAAAGCCTGTATAATCACAAGATTTTGGCAAAAAGGATGGGAATACTCGTAAAGTGTTTCATATGAAATAAAGCCACACTCAAAAGATTGGTTAACACAAAAGACACGTCCAATAACTCACACAGGCGCGCACACACACACACACACACACACATAGCTGAAATCATATAGCAACAAAGTAGTACTGATGGCATTGCTGCAACAATAACTTGATACATTCAAATTCAACAGGAAAGCTCACAATGGCTGACTTAAACGAAACAGTAAGTCAGATCAGACAATGGAAGAATGACGCATTCAAAGAAAATTGCTACCTCCTAATATTCAACTGACTTTTACTATAAAATGAGCAAAAGCCAAATCATATCTTGACAAAAATGAACAGCTGTGGGTTTTAGTGGAGAACAGCAAGTGAAAAGAAGAAACACTGACTGGCATTTTGTGGAAAATAATAATAATAATAATAAATAAAGTGCTTTTGTCAAAACAAACATCCTCTGTCTGAGGTATTTAAAGAAAATCACATCAAATGGCATAAGAAAACAAACACCTTTACACTGTGCACAGAAGACAAAATTATCTATTTACAGCTGATTCACCCACACAGAAACATTTTGTGTCATTGTCAGTTGCATTCTATGATTCAGACTCTACCAGGTAAAATGCAGTTAGTGTAGCCAGTCTGTCTTGTGTCCACTAGGGGTCTAGTCATCTATTCTAAAACATTTCCCATTCCCAGTAACTGTTCAGCCTGCTGTTTCCTCTCTGCATGAGAGAGGTATCAGTGCTCAGTATCAGTGCTCTGCAAACAACTCCTTTAACTCTCTTTCTAGTGCACACACATAAAGAAGCCTACATACATGTAGACACAGATAAAGACTGCCATTATTACATCTAAACAGCCATCAGAGCACACAGCAAGAGCAGAGCAAGCTGTTTGATAGGCTGAGTATCAGAGTGTAAGCTGGAGGTGGCAGAGCCTCGGGGATAGATCCTCCATCTGTCTTGGTGTGGATGGAGACTCTCCATGTCCTTCTGGGCACTGTACGCTGCTACTGTGAAATTAGCATCCCCCGTGGTCAGGAGATCAAACACACAGGAGTGAAAGTAAATGTCCAGCACCTCCAGCTGCTCCTTGCAACGCTCCTTTGCCACCTCTACACCAAAAACGTGTGTGGCACCAAGGGGATAGGCCTGTGTCTGTGAGGAGTAGCTGGACCGACGCAGCTGCTGCAGCTGAAGGCCAAGCGCAGGAGGAGAGCGTGGCAGGGGAAGGTGCCCTGCCTGGTCAATGCGTTCACTGCTGGGGCAGCCATTTAGACAGAGTTGCAAGTCCTGGGTGGCATCATAGACTTGAGCCAGCTCCTCAGGAATCCGCACTGCCAGGGTCAGGTAGCGCCCCAGCTGACGAACAATTACAGTTACACCAATGTAACCAGCGTGCAGCTCCACGTGACGCCCGGGGCTGCGCTCGGAGATCCACAGAGCGCGGACCTTCCCAGATGCACCGTCTGCACTGACAGAGGTGTGGATGGGGTCTCCGCTGCTCACCGTTCCATCATCAAAGGCAGCAGGGAGGTTATCTGTGACCGCCTGGTAAACCCTCTGATCTGTGCAACCCTCATAAGGCTTGAAGATGATGGTAATCTGAAAAGTTGAAGAAAAATGGCGTATTTATTGTTTAAACATTTTCTCAAATTCTTGGTTATAAATATCCACTTTTCAGACTTTCCAATGATCAATAAATTGATGGAACAAAAACAAACAAACATATATTTATGAAGGGTAAGGTAGGAGGACACACACACAAATATTACCATTCACTCCATTATTGACTCATCACACAATATTTGAGAAATGACTTAATGACTTTTTAACAAGTTGTAATTTGACACAGCTATGCAAACATGCTGACACATGCAAGCACACAAACATACCCACTCCAGTGGTGTGGAAGCAGTGGTGGATGCAGGGTGTGGTGTGAGCATTACGGTTAGCACTCGCATCATAGTTCCGGTGAATGGCTTCTTTGTTCACATGACAGCTGTGAGGAATGAGGCCTGGCAGCCCATTAAACCTGGAGGGCTGTTAATGTGGGTGTATATAAGTGTGTGTGTGCGCGTGTGTGTGTGTCCCTAATAGTCGTAACTAATAATTTGCCCCACCTTTGACACAAGGTCAAAACTTCCATTCCAAAGTGTAGAAAAGCTACAATTTGCTCATTTTGTGTGTATGTGTGTGTGTGTGTGTGTGTGTGTGTGTGTGTGTGTGTGTGCCAGCATGTCCATGACTAAGTGTATGCATGGGTGTGTATGTGCTTTAATAATTAAAGTTATCGACTAAGCTAGAGAGGGCATATCATCGAGGGAAGCATCAATATTGCTTCTTTAACACCACAAAGATCACCTTGTGTAGCTCATCATCCATTTAGTGTTGCACATATATGTGTGTATCTTTCCTGTTACACAAGGAACTTTTAACACACATCATGCTTTAAGCTGAGTGCACGGAGTGCCACTTATGAACTTAGGAGAAGCACATAAACACAGAAATACTTGCATACACGCTCATAAGTAAACAGTGAGTCCTTTCACACATCTCATTCCACATTATTAGCGGTCAGGCTATATGCAGCCATTAACCAAGTTAGGTTTGCATCACTGCTGCAGTCATAAGAGACAGTCACAAGACCGAGGCTGCTTGCCTCACACCTGTGAATACATGGGGGCCACACACACACGCACAGGATAAGGCAGAAAGAAAGAGTTAAGTAAAGCAAGGAAAGGAAGGGTGATTTCTATTTTCATTGTGATTAGGCTTTTTTACTCTATGGCACAGAAAAAACACACATGGATAGATAAACCAGATTACATCAGCTTCACTCACTTTATAAGGTCTTTCAGCCTAAATAACAGTAAATAAGACCCCCACAAATTTCTCCTTTTTCCATCTTAACAGTTCTCACCTTATTTGTTGCTGTGGCACTGGAGCCAGGAACCACAGGTACATTGGTGACCTGCACTGACAGATAGGCATTATCAATGAGGGGCCATGCCCCCTCCACCTTACAAGTCTGGAAGCTATCCTTAAATGTCCTCAGATGCGGATCCCCGAACAGCCCACAAAACAGGTACCCAGGCCGTGCGTGGCTGTGATCATGGCTCTGAGAGTGGGAGTGTGTGTGTCCATGAACATGGGAGTGTGTGTGGGCATGCTGGGTGCGGCTATGGTAGTTGCAGGGCTCATGGTGGATTTCAAGATGTGTCGAGGAAGTGGGCCCATCCCTGGAGCAGTTCCGCTGGCTCATGAGGTCTGAGATGCCCAGCACGGCTGAGTGGAAGACCAGGTTTCCCCGGCAGGACTTGGCTGTTCTCTGGGTGCAGGCTGAGTATGCACGTAAAGCCTTGCAAAATTCAGTCTGGAAGTCATCCACGGCAGGTGTCAGGTGGGAGGTCAGGGCGACAAAATCAGTGGTGCACTTCTGGATACGACATTGAGGAGTGGCCACCTGGCACTGACCTGAAGGAGGCACACAGACATAGAAAAAGTGATTATAAAAATTACAGTAAGCAGTAGAAAACAAGGTGGGACAATAATAAATAAGTAAAATGTAACTTGTGAAGTGGATCAATAGCTGGATCTTACTAGAAATAGGTTTGTGCACACATGAGACAGCCATGGTTAGTGTACGAGGAAAGCTTTGATCTTAGACACACAATGATAGCAGCCTGTTATAGTCCAACCTAATAAAACTAGAAAAAGAAGCAGCTTCTGATTGAAAGTCTTGATCAATCAGCAGCGCAGGCTGGCAATAAACCATAAGTGTAATAAACCAAAGAGCAGTCAGATAGAAAAGATGAAGGAGGTTTTCCCACAAAGGGTGAGAATTCTACTTTTACAGCCAAGAAGCACATAAAAACATGCAATAGTGATAGGGAGAGAGCATGCCTGGCATCCAAATCTGTTACCATGATTTAGTGACGCTTATCATGTTTGATGTGTAAGGTCACAAGCGTACTGTGTTTGTGATCCTTTGCCTTAGCAGAAGAAACACATGATCAAAAAATTCTCCATTATACCCAGCAGGAACAGATTTCTTGGTCTGAAATTGTCCGTGATCTTTTATCTATTTTTGCATTACTGAATGGAATGAGGGTCAAACAGGCCTTTTGTATCACTGATCAGAGAGAAACAGGGAGTTAGAGCCATAGAGAGATTAGAGACCAGACCTAATGCATCAGTCACAGCGTGCTCCTATTAGATTAGGCCAGAGAGAAGCTCTGCAGTGCGTGGGCAGCTGTACACACACACACACACACACACACAAGGAGCAATCTAAAAAAGAATGCTGGTTGTGCTTCCATTAAACACACACAGTTTGTGATCTTCAGATGGTGGTATGACTTCCCAATGTGAGCAAAAACAGAAAGTGCAGTCTTCTTTATAAGTGAAGTCAGCCTCAATGTTGCACCATCACTTAATTTACCAATAGCACATAAGCATACAAGAGCAAAACTGCACACCCACAAACTCATCTTTATAGGTTCATGAAGGTATTGGGTGCCACCATGTGGGGGCAGTACTGCTCTGAGTTTGAGGAATCAGGGTGCAGGTACAGACCCCCACTCACACCACACTTCAGAATCTCTCTCCTGCCTGTAAAATACTGACACCAGCCCACAGATACACACACATGCATACACAGGCTGCTTGCCACGCCAGCCACCACTGTATACACTGTCTGAACACTGAGGACACATTGTGTCTTTAGACTGGCACACCAGCAGCCTTCCTCTTGCCCTCCTATCTGGCCTGCAGCACCTAAATACTCCTCCCAATCTAATCAGAGAGAGTTTATTCTCTTGCAGTAGGTATCAGGATCATGAGTTGCTCTAAAAACACACAAAAGCGCTTATTCAGTAACATTTTCCCAGCAGGCTGACATGACGAGAAGGGAACTGACCCTGTAACTGAAGTACTTGGACTCAAACCTCTGACTTGTAAAGGTTAAAACTTTGCTGACAACAAGCAGCTGCTGAAGTTTACACCAGCTCCCACTGTGGCTGCATAGCTGCATAGCTGACCCTGCACTCTCGTTTTTCTGTGAGAGTATCAGACAAAAAGAGGATTTTCTTATGGTGTTTAACTATATAGAGCTCAACATGAAAGTAGATTTTTTTTTTTCTTGTTGTTCTTCAACGATTTCTATGGAATACCCAAGTATCCATAGCTGTACTTTCAAAAGAAAATCCAATCCACACTTATAAATAAGGAATTTATGGGGAGAAAAGCTGAGGTGATGAAAACTGGATGATATGCAATAAAGGCAAATAAGAGCCAGGATTGTTCATCAGTTATTCCACGTCCTGTATCAACCTTTCTCTATCACTACATCATTCCCTCTTTGTCATTACTTCTTCCGTCTCTACCTCATCTGTGATCAGATTCAGTTTTTCAGCTTAAATCACATGCCTCTGTCCTGTTTTCAACCTGACTCCCTGGCCAGCCTTCTTCCCCCCCTCCCTGGCCACCTGCCCCCCCTTTCCTCCTGCATCCTGGGGCAGCTTCTCCACTATCAGACAGAGGTCAAAAGATCCACCAGCCAAATCTCCAAGCTTGGCTGTTAGCGAGTCTTTGTCTCCCAATCTGGGTGCCTCCGACCTCTCTGATCTCCGGAGATCAGAAAAGGATCTACTGGGATCATCTCTCTGCAGAGAGAATGGCTCGTGAAGTGCTTATTGATCACCTTGTTGTGTGCCCTCTCTCACATTTTCTGAACTCAGTCACACAAACATCCCTTCAAGCTTAGAGATGCAATATTTTACATGGGAGCTCACTGCACACAGCTAAACGCTGCAAACAATCGACATGTTTGATTCCAACACTCCTGCACTGTTGTTTTAACAGACACATGGACCTGACAGCCAATGACATATGTCTAAATACCTTAAATATGCACAGGATTTAACAAATAAAACATTCTGTTTGTCTCAGCAGACTAAATAATACACATTCTTTCCAGGTGATGCACATGTGGCAGTAGGTGCTGAGAGGGGCTTTTTGTGAAATGGGTATGTCTGTTCCACCAGGCTGTGTGCAGAGGTGGCTGTGTCCTGCTGCCTGAGCTGCGTTAAACTAATTACTGGAAGTGTGACTGCCAAACAGACAGCCGCCACCACAGCCGACCCCCTGCACACACAGAAACTGCCCCCAAAAGCTGAAACAGAAAAACACCAGCAAAACGACAGTCGCTTTTTTTTTTTTACAGCCACTAACCTTACTAAGGTTTGATTTTTCAGTTCAATCAAGTGTTTGTCTGTAATTAGAAGTTTCTGATCACCAAAAAACAAAGAGGCAAAAGTCAGATTTAATTTGTCATACTTTTGAACCCATAAGTGAGCACCTCCTAAGGTTTAAATAACATTTCTTGTGTATTCCATCCCCCTCATCCACATTAGGTCTAGATAAATTCCCTTTTCTGTGGTCTGAAATGCTGGAATAGACTATGTTTTCACTTTATGTTGTATAGAATAGATCTGTTATGTATGGACGAGATGAGAGGTAGTCGCCCTCTCCTTTCCTCCCCTCCTCCATGAGCCATTAAGGGGCAGACAGGAGAATGACGGCCCAGGAGAGAGGAGGAGAAACTCGATCCGTGCTCAGACTGCTGCACTGCCGCTTTGGAGAGCCATTGTCAGGCAGCACTGGGCCCAACACAAAGATCGGCCACACAATGCTTACAAGCGCTTAAGAACTAATGAAGTATTTCTACCCACTGCCAAGTCCAACAGACTGAAAAGAAGTGTCGTTAAGTGAGGTTGCAGCTGGTGCAACGCACTACAATTTGAAACTGAAAAGAAAAAAAAAAGAATAAAAAGTATGTAAAATTACAGATTTGATCAGTCTATGATGAGGGGAGACAGTAGTTGTAACAGCGATGAAGAGCACTGGTTAGTTACCTATATGGGCTCCGCAACAGAGAAGGATAATCACCAGCAGCAGCGGCCGGAAGCGGCGCACCATAGACGGGGAAGCGAGGCGCTCAGCCCCGCGGCAACAGCATCCGGCTCTCCCCATCCCCGTCCATGCAGGGCCAGGAGGGGAGAGTGGACCGACTTCCAAAGAGCAAGGAAGGGTGGCGTCCAGGCCTTCTCACTTCTTCTTCTGCCTCTTCTTCCTCACTCTTCTCTCCTTCCTCTCCTTCTCGGGTGCGCAGGGGCATTAAAACACAGCCGCTCCGCGGAATGCAGGGCGGAGGGCTAGGACAGGCAAAGTGTGACCAGAAGTCGCTTCCACGCCACTTTTACTTTTCTCCCCGTGCAAACGTACCCCCCACGTGATTTATGTGCGCTCCCTTGCTCGGTGGCCGGACTTTTGCTTTGATTAGGCTATGATCACTCTCGTCTTACACGCACAAATCACATCTCTCCCTCCCTCACCCAGCCGGGATTTCTCCTCCACTCCTCCCCTTTCACTTTCTCCTCCTCCTCCTCCTCTTCCCCCCTCCTCCCCTTCTCCTCCGACAGATCAATAGAGAATCAACCAAACCCCGCTGACGGAAAACCCGCCTACCAAAAGACACAGAGACAATAATAAACCAGAAAAAGATAAAAAGTTATGAGATGCAATCATCACTGTGTCTTCCAAATCATTGAAATGTAAAGTTTCTCTGTTTGCCAAAGCGAATGCCATTTTCCAAAAATACATTTTCCTTGTACATCAGAATCAGAATCACTTTATTGCCAGGAATTTGTTGTGGCAATGATGGTGCAATGATGCAATTAAGGGAAAAAATATAACAAACAATGTAAACTAAAAATATTGCAATATAAATATATATGCACAAGCTGTTTTTTTGCATTAAGGGCACAGTGACCAAGAGTGATGTGCCATGAAATGTGAAATGTGAAAACACACACATATATATATATATATATATATATATATATATATATATATATATATATATATATATATGTGTGTGTGTGTGTGTGTGTGTGTGTGTGTGGTGTGTGTGTGTGTACACTGCAGAGACAAGTAACACAGACATATGCCAAACTGTGAACACTGAGACCATCGTAAATTTTTACAATCAGATGAATGTAAGTGCCAAAAGCACAAGGTGAGCAGACATTGTAAACAGCAGCCAAAGATGACAGGCACTGAATATATGTAAAATAGTCCTTACCTTGCTATTGTTCCTTTTACTATAAATCATAAATGAATAACTTTGCAGCATGTTTTGAATGCATTTTCAAACGCTGTATTGCAAAGGTTTGAACCCAAGCCAGACTGTTATTCAAATAAAGGTTATTAAGTTGGACAGGCTTCAAAGCAAGCACTGAAGCAGCTACAGCTCTAGATAATCTTTTACTCACTGCACAGTGTCCACATCTACACTGTTTGCTCTGTGTTTATGTGAATGTTCAAAGTTGTTTGCCATAATCTACAGCTGCCTAGTCTGTCGCGCCAAACTGTGTTAGCCTGGCTAACTTGTTTATGTGTGTGTGTGTGTGCGCGTGAGACTGTGTAAGTGCATGTGTGTGTCTGCGAGTGACAAAGCATCTCCATAACGGCTGTGCAGCTTCTCAGTGGCTGACAGTTTATGTGCTTTTAATGGGAGTAGTTTCATTCTAACGTGACTCATTTTCAGTGTGTGTATGCTCAAAGCACTCCCGGCCATAAGTTTGGTCATGGACACCAGCTCCTTCCTGACTGTGTCAGTAAAATAAACACGCAGAGTCACTATAAAGCTTATGAAGATTTCACAGTAAGTGTGGTCAGAGGAGATAATGTGTGCAACTAGTGGCAGTGAGTCAGTAAGCAGGAAGCATGCTTGTGCACATGCAGTCCTTGGGTTCCCCGTTGCTCAGGTTGATATGTCTTTGGCCATGACACTGAACCTCACAAACCAATGTGTTCATCATATAATAGAGCAAAGGCACTGTTAAGAGGGGCTGTGTGAATGCATCTTGTAGTGTAAAAGTGCTCTGAGTGGTCAAAGTGACCAGAAAAGCACCATATAACTGCTGTCCATTTACTATTTTGCAACTCAAGCAACTGTCATATTAGATTATTTTAGCTCCCTGTTGTGCCAAAAGGCTCTGATGTCACCAGTGAAGAAGCCTGAATGTCTGTGTCCACTACTGAGGTGATCATGTCTAATATGGTATCATAGTTTATTCATACAACATTAGAGGCTGGAATGAGAGAAGAATGCTTATAAGAAATATTCTCAACATTGCATAATTGTTTACACACCATCTAAGATAATAATGTTTAAAAAGAGAGGGGAAAACCAAAACAAAAAAAAAATTGTGGTTTTATCTACATTTTGAACATTTTGAATATTGTTGAAAACAAAGGACCCTAATGTTCACATCTGGCTGTCGCTGTCACGAATAATGGCACTCATGTGACAACGCACACTTTCAATTTACTTTAAACAAAACTTTTCCTACTAAGAACAGCTAATGAAAATGATGAACAGCATCTTGAGCTTTTTTGGAAACCTGTAGGAGATTGTCAGGCAAATGTCTTGACAGTGCTCTCCGTTATTGTGAAAGTATCATATGAATGGGGTCACATTTGTTAGAGAAATCATATTCATTCTGCTGACACACTACATTCTATCTAACTTTAATTTTCCATCCAGCTGTACATCCTGGATACCAAATATTAGGACAGGAATTAAGCAAGCTGTGTTCTGTGCATTTGACAGCTTCTCTGACCAGCCTGACAAGCTGCAGTGGACCTACACAGGTGAACATTTCATTCACGCTAATGCACCGAACACAGACGAGCTAATTCAATTACAAGTGTACACATGCATGGCACTATTCATCAGGACTAATTTCATAATTCATTCTAATCATTCATCTGCCCACACAGGAGCACACAGACACACATACAGAAGCAACCAGATAACACATGACTCTGTTCATGGAGACTAATTCTATATTTCATTCTTATTCATTTAATCAATTACATCACAGCTGAGACTGGGGAGCAGGAGAAACTAACACACCATCTCCACACACACATAAATAACTCCCCATGAAGCTGCTTTGCCTGGCTACACATGCATTCACAAACTGGCCTCAGGCACAAAGACAGCCTGTTCTGAATGTCTTGCTTGTCTTCACCTCCACACCTCTGCCTCCCTTCTCCACTTCTGCCTCTCTCCACCTCACCCCACCCCAACTCCAAACAGGCCATCATTCAGCAGCTCGCATAACTCAATAATACACCTGTGTGTGCATGTGTGAGTGTGGCAGTGTGTGAAAACATCGAGAGTTTGCATTGTTGCAAACACATCGAAGGCTGTGTTTGAACAAACTGAAGTGAGGAATTCTTTCAACGTATACACACTTCAGGGAGCTGGAAAAATGATTTGTTATATTTTTGTGAAAGTAAGAATTAATTACATGTTACGCACCCAAACAGAAATCCCACACACCTGATTCCTGACTCACAGATGTGTGGCAAAAGTAAGGGGCCAGTGCAGGCGTGTGCATTTGTATTCGTGATGTGAGACGATAACAGATAAAAATCCAGGTATCAAAGCTTCTTGTAATGTGAGTGGAAACTATATCCTTTAATAGTCTGTTTGATAGCTGCCTCTCTCCACGGCCAAACTCATGTAGTGTTTTACCTGAGTTGGCCTTATCAGATCATCCTCTATTTGCACATTCATTTCACTGTTACAAAGAGGAGACTGAAACTGATGTTTGCTTCGAGTGAGGAAATCTTAAATATTAAAATACAGAGGAGAAATAAACCATCATCAGAGAACTCAGATCAGTGGGTGAGGATTCCTTTAAAGCAGGCTGGTAGGGAGAGTTTTACAGTGATAATTCTCTCCACTCTGAGCTCCAGCCTCTTTTTACTCTGTGACCGATCCACTGATGTGTACTCATTGATGGTGCTGACATCAACCAAAAATATTAAGATGACACCACTTTTTCAAACGGCTTCTTCTGTCTCATTCAACAACATTTCAGAGCAGTTTTTTTTTTTATTAACCAATATTATGCTCAAGTCTTTACAGACGACAGCTTTACACTGAATAAAATTGATCATCTTATCATAATATAGTGTGCTGCTGGAAAACTTTGCTCACTGACATTTATGTTGCAGTGCCATGTAGCCTTGAGGCAAACACTGCTGCAGACAAAGCACCAGGCAATCATGGCGATAGGCTTTCCTGATGGCAGTGGTATCACCACAGCAGGACGAAGCATAACATCACATTGTGAACAACAAGAAGAAGCCTGAACTACACAAGTTCCTACATGACCCATATGATCTGCTGCCATCCTTCCTGCGTCAGACTCACAGGGGTGTGAGGAGGTCCCGTGTCCATAACCTGGCTGGTCAGAGCTGGTTTTTCGGCATGAGGAGGACCCATTTAGTAGTTTCTTTGAATGATTTGGCCTCATGGGGGTAGCTTTTGAATATCTTTTTAGTGATTCATATATTAAAAACATGTCTCTTGGTAAAGTACCTTCAAAACAAGAAAGTACAACATTGAAATTGATGTTTACATGCTAATGCATTCAAATGATAATTATCCAGTATTATACTATCCCAAAACGTATAAGCAACCTAATAAGTCTAAGTCAAACATAAAGAGGTTAAGGATTTGTCAGCATTCTTTTGTTTCTACTTAAGGATCTTAATATTTCTTCTTCTTTTTTATACATAGAATATATGGTATTTCTGTTTAATTTGTGTTTGTCAAAACATAAATCAGCATGTGTGTTTTTGAGCTAAAATTAACTTCAGATCAAATCAAAGCCTGACAGAAGGTTTTTTTTTAGAACTTCAAAATAAATAAAGCACCTGTCACACAAGGTATCAGCGTCCCATAGAGTCGCTTTCCATTTTTAGCTTGACATGGTATTTCTTGTTAGAAAACACTGTGATATTCACAAATTTAAATCGGTACCATTTCAAGCTGAGAATAACAAATGCTGTTTTCCTGTTTTCCTTTTCTATATATATATATAATTTATTTCAATTGATTATTTCTTTATCATCTCTGCATCATATTTCCCATTACTTCTTCATTTAACTCATTTTTCATTTCATCCTTGGCGTAAAAAGATCTGAAGAGCGCACAGCTGTATCTGACAGTACAGCCACAATGAAGGCCCTGTTTTCTCTGGAAAAACACACACACATTTGCACACACTAAGAAGAAAGAAGGAAACAGCTGAAAGATGTAATAGGGAAGATGAGGATCATGGGGTTGCAGTTTGGTTTGGGTCAGGGTGAATGTTTGGCAGCTGTGAGACAAAGACACGCTATTAAAACTGTTCCCCTTTCGCCTCCAGCCCAGTTTGCGACGAAGCCTGTTTTGTCAGACTCTCTGCCAGCCAATGCTGACTTCAGTAAGTGGGAGTCTTGTGATTTTCTTGGTGCTTGTTCAGGGATCAAGGACGGCCTTTTTGCGTGTACCAGTCCAGAACATCGAAAAACTGTGACACTGATAACTGTTCACCCTCTTTGTTCTTATTTGTGCCTTCTGCTTAGAACATGTGACCCACACATTCCACCTTACTTGTTTTTCTCCATGCGCACACACGTTGGCCACTGTGCTGTTTTCTACACAGGCATGCACATGAACACACACCGAGGCCTCATAGGTATTTTGAGTCTTGAGGCTACAGATGGTCAGCTTTCATCTCCTGCTGGGTCTTTCTCATCCTCCAGTAGTAAACACAAACTGCTGTCAACACGCACACATGTCCATGTACACACATGCACAGAAGAGGTATGGTTATCTATAAATCACTCATACTTCAGAGCCATATGCTCATACCTGTCTGAGGAGGAAGCCCAAACACAGGTGAGCCCCTCACATTCCATCAGCTCGCAGCCTGACAGGTATACAGATGGGGAGAAAGGGAGAGAGTGAGAGGGGGAGAATGCTAACTTCCCCTCCATCTATTCTATATCCAGCTGTGAGCACCTCCCTCTCTTCTCCTCCCCACTTCCTCCCATCTCTCCCCCTGGGATAGAGTGCTCACAGAGTGGCAGATGGGTGGAATGCATAATACATAGTCTATTTGGGGAGGGGCTAGGAGGGTTCTGCGAGTGTGTGTGCATGCATGTGTGCAGTCAGTCCACGGGGAGTTGGTTGTGGAGTCATTATAGATCTAATGGTTGTGTTTTAGACGCTGCACTGAGCCAATCTCATTTGAAGTGCGAAAGCCAAATGAGTGTGAAGCGTTTCATTACTCATGCTGTGTGTATGTGTGCTCCCCCTCAGTTCATGTGAGGCAACAGATCAGTGCTGGAGTCAAAACTTTAAATTTTACATGTAATTATATGCAGTATATATGACTGTGTATGAGCGGAGAGCACATTTACAGGTTTTTTAAAGGGTGCCTAAACATGGTGTGTCTGGATTCGACTCTTTTGTTCTCTTTAGTCGTGGTTCTTCTGCCTTCCCTGCTCATGTAGACTTCATGTAGACATCATTTCCCTAATTACTGTGATTACAGCAAGATGAAGCCTATTAATCATAGGGTTGTGTAATTAGTAATCAATTGTAACCTAACAAGGCCTACTCAGGCATAAGTAATGGATTTTTAAAAGACAAGCGGAGATGAAGCATTACTTTTACAGCATGGGTAAGTATAATTAAAGGCTCCTTTCTAGAATAAGGTGACAACTTGCACTAGCTAAGGTTCCATATGAAAATTTTGTCAGTTTATATTTTTTCACAAACTACAGATGCATTTGATATGTTGTATCTGAATCAAAGAGCTCAGTCTCACTCCCAGTTTGTCACATTTTTACAAAAGAATTATTGCATGTGTCGTATGGAGATAAATAAAATTAGTCAGCTGCAGCAGGGGAACCTCCAGTGTTGCTGTGACATATTTCCTGTTACTGCTCCGATCTACAACCCTGTAGATATCTGCAGTGGGATGGAAAAGTCTTCAACTTTCCTTATAGCCTGTGGTGGATACAGTTTCTGGTAAGCATCATCTGGGATAAAATTCATCTGGAGCAAGCCCTTGACACCGCACCCTTGACACAAGAGTGACAGGTAGTTAGATGCATGTGCACTAAGCAAAAATTAGGGTGTCATATTTCCATCTATGCTATTCAGAGCTAGAGCCAAGGAATGTCTTGAAAATGAAATGATTATTTGAGTATCATTTCACCTGGAAAGGAAGACCCTTTTCCCCTTACAGTCAAATGTTAATGGAAATTTGATTTTTTTTTTTTTTTTCTAGTTGGAAATGTATACTTTCAAGAATGTACAGTTTAAGCCAAATAAAGATTAGAAAACAAAAAAGTTTGGTGTCTTAAACAAACCAGCCCAAAAAGTAAAATAGCTGGTGTCACATGGAACTTAAGTGGGGACTTTTTCCATCACCTTACGTCTAACTTCATGGTTGATAAAGCCCACAGTCATGGAACCTGTTACTGTGTTGCCTGAATCAAGGCACCAGTGCAAAAGGATTGTGTGTATCTCAGATGTTCACAAACATTGAAACATCATGTGTGTCCATGGTTGAAGAAAAAGAGTTTCTACATCCTACAGTCCCTAAACACCAAACTCATAAGCAGTAGGTGGGAAGGCTGGGAGAGTTGGTGAATGTCTGTCTTTCTTGTGCAATGTATTGTCTGTTCTCTCAGACCTCGTTAACATTTTTTCAGTATGAGAGCGTTTATTTTTGATTGACTCATCAACAAAATGAATGAACTCCATACATCAACTTGACATTACCAGTGTTATTTTTAATACATGGGAGGTTAAATTCTCCATAAATGCATACATTACCAAATCAGTAAAATGATATGTTTGCATTGAAAAGTTTGTTTTTTGAGTCTATACACTTTAAAACAAGAGCTACGATTAACATTCATTTTAGTTTGTTTTTGTTGATTTTCCACATCACTTTTGTGTATGAGTCTCCATATGGATATATGCAAAGTCTCTCTTACACCATTTTTTTTTTTTTTTGAAGAGTTTATGAATAATATACGAAGTTTACCAGAACAAATGAAACAGTGGAGGAAAAACTTACTACAATGAGAAAAACACACTGCAACAAGAGGTGTAACATCAGTATTGGCAGGAAAATAGATAGAGAGAGGAGGGGGAGAAAAACAAGAAGGTAGGAAACAGAGAGAAAACAATGAAGACAAGACAGAACAAGGGAAAGCTGGCAGGTAGCTGCTCTCTGGAGATTCATTAGGCTTGTCAGAATTGCTGGCTATGAATATGCTTGCACAGCAAGCTCCGATGTGTGCACACACAAACATTCACAAAAATACACACACCAGTCTGGATTGCCGCAGGTGTATAGAGCCCTTCTCTGCTGACAGGTAGGGATGAAAGCACGATGGGGACGGTGGGATTTGGAGTCACACTGAGAAGACAGCAGGCTGTATGTTTCCAAATGGTTGCTGAGGGAATTAACATATTTCATCAGACATTAAGTGGTGTGCTTTGTGGAACACAGCATCACTTTTTTTTTTTTTTTTTAGACTATAAACACAACACATCTCATACCACAGGTTCTAGTTCATGTGAAATAGTATTAAAATGTCATTTAGGGAAATTTAAATGTCACGTAAGGTCTTTGTCTTCAAGAACATCTCCAGTACTCACTAATAATGGCAGCTGGGAACAGGGAAGAATAAAGCATTAACTGTGAGTTTCTCCTACTTATGAGGGCAAAGAAGCAAAGCTGATTTTGCCATAGTTTCTAAAATTAGGTAAAAATCCACCAAAATGACTGTTCAATGAACTTTAGACAAAAGAAACCAATTTGCACACAAGAGACACTTTTTCTTTCCTTCTCTTTCCCTTTCTGAATAAATCAGGGAACATATTGTATTTGTTTGTTTAAGGTGAAAAGCTCAGGATGGAGAATGACTAACAGATGATGAAACAATCTGAAATCTATGAGGCAAGCTGTGCAAGTGGGAGAGCCCTTTGTGTGAATGTGTGCACATGATTGCATGCATATGCATGTTCCTCTTGGCACAAGGGTTCTGTGTCTGGGCTCTGTGCAGTGTGTAAATCCCTGCGTTTAGGAAGGAGACAGAATCCCAGTCTGATTCCACAGCTGTTCTCACAGCCATTTCCTTACATCCTCACTCACAAGGAAATGTTTACTGTGCACACACAAAGACTTGGGCATGAAGACACATGTGCATACTGACAGTGAATAAGAGTTTTTCTTTGCAGACAAGTGTCCAGTGAATGAAGTGCTGGCCCCCAGGTCCAGCTTGTCATAAGAGAGAGGGTCTCAGAGGGAGATGGAGAGAATCTCCACAACAACAGCTGGAAGCTAGATGACTGTTCCATGTGTTCATGTCTCACCAGAGATCCATAAAGTTTGACCATCACAGCCTGGGGCCCATCCTGTGAGTGTGTATGTGCAAGCACGTATTTGTGTGTGTTTGTATATAGGCTCTGACAAAGGGAGACAGCAAAACTGAGTTACATATGCATGAATTCATCACTTTCATGCAAGTATAATATTTCCTCTACACCTTATTTGCAGTGTTCACCGCATGGCATTCATTTAATTTTTGTGGATCTAATTTTTGTCTGCCAGTGGGCACAAAAGTAATCTTTCAAACTGGGAGAGACTTTTTTTTTAACACACATTTTGATACAGTGACGGTTTATATTCACACCTCATTTTCTGCTGAAATGATCAGACTGGCACAGGGCTTCCCCTTCCCTTCCCTTTTCCAGAGGGAGCTCGGCTGTGGGCTTGGGATCATGGGACCATGTTTCCGTGACAACCAGACATCATCCCTGAATGCCTACGCTAAAATAACAGACTGAATAATTTAGATGGATCCATCTTTAAACAGTCTGTCAATTCACATCACTGGCCACAGACACCACCCTTGGCACCCTACAGATAAGCCCACCCAGGCTGGGTGGAGGGTGGGGGGCAGCATCCAAACAACAGTGTTGCTGTTAGAGACAATGAGCTCCGAATTGCAGCTCTGACAAAGAGAGAAGGCAAGCTTAATATATGCAGTACCCCAAAGGTTTAAAATTAATATTTGTATAAAGTTGCTAAACATTAAAAAAAATTTACAGTAAAACACTGAAGAGCAAAAATAAAGTCTATACAAATCAGTCGGCCAGCAGAGACAGTGTGGGACTCCAGGTAATTTAAACTGCACTGGACCATTTGTTTGGTGTTTATGTGCAGATAGATGAAAGCAGGCTAGTTTAATGGAAGTAGCACATGGCTTCACAGTCAAAGTTCAAACAATCAGGGATTATGTTCATGTCTGATTTTCTCATTTAACTCCAACTAAAAAAAGTAAAAGAAAAAAAACCATAGAAATTAGCATTGATGAATGACCATTCATGACATTGATGCATTAGAGCAATACGATAATAAACAGGTCTAATTAATTAGGATGAATTTCTCATGCATGTTACAGAAAGAAGTCAGTTTGGGATCAAATGAAAGTTTAATTCCAGATTTAGTATAAAACCTGCAATTCTGCAATTCTATTTAATGCTTTTTTATAACGATATATTTATTATTTTGCACAAACAACATAAGCAAACCTTTGTTTTATATCAACAGTATATGCTTGAGTGTGCTGTTCACATGTGCGCAGCGTTACAAAACACAGCAAAAATCCAACACATACATAATCACTCATCACTGTCAGACAGCGCCTGCTGATGGCTTATTCATATGGAATCTTGGGCTGTGAACCAAATATTTTCACACATGATTCCTCCTGCTTTCTTCGTGGCTCAAGTATTGAGAAATACTCAGACACCATTGTGTCTGCTCATGTCTGTGTGCACATCTGCGTGTGTGTGTGCATGCACACGTGTTTGTGCACACTATCCCATTATTTTACTAGCTAATGTTCACAGTCACACACGCCCAGTCACCGGAGAGCTAAACTGAACAACCCAGCAGTGGAGGTTCCCTAAATAACTTCACAGGTGTCTTTCTACTACTTTTTGTGTTTTTTTATTCACACAATTTGTCTGATTTGAAGGGAGTCACTATAATTTTATGCTCTGTCGGTTTAGTTGTGTTTTTGTGTGGGTTTCAAACACATTTAAGCCTGTTTTTCAACATAATAGATGAAATACATAACAGCTAAAAAGAATGGATGTTCTCTTAGCCCAAATGCTGTATGTGCAGGCTTAACAAGAGTAAAATCCAAACTGGCTATTCAAGCCATGAGGACCTGATCCACCAAGAGTGCTTTTATATCTACAGCCTAGCATATTGTGTTAACCTTTCCTTTAAAATTCTGTGCAAAAAAAAAAAAAAAATCTCTAGTTACATTTTAAAGTTTAGCACATTATTATCTGCAGTGATAAATAAAAAATGTAAGTGAAAAAAGAGGATTTTCTGAAAAATAATCAATTTTCAGTATTCTTCCTGGGGAGAACAGAATTTTGTTTAATTTCTTGGTTCATTTCCACCTTTTTGATTCAATGTGTGAATGTCATTTACATAAAGAAAAAAATGCCCTCAAGCTCACTTTCCTTATTTTTTCCTCCTCCCCTTTTGACATAGTATTTTGAATTTTGACCTTATTTTTCGTCCTGCTGTTTTGGGAAAATAATCCTCCTGATGCATCCTGTCATCTCTTAACACGTAGACACATAGATTTCCCTCCTCCCCCACCAACCTTCAGGCTGTGCACCTGGGTACAACTCTTAGACATGCAAAGACATAGATACACAAACCCACATACACCCACACATTCTCACACACATATAAATGGACAAGAACCAAAACACACAATTGTATGCCCCGGCACACACAAGCTATTTCAGCCTAGTGTCCAACAGCCAATCAGAGTGTGTGTTAAACCCAGTATTTATGCAGTATGTGGCTCCTACCATCCATTGCCAGGTGGTCTCCCATTAGGTCTTATAACAGCAACAACACCATGAACACCAGGGGAAATGACCCATGCACATACTCACAATTTGAACACCTCTGAGACACACACAGCAGGATTGATCTCCCTCTGCGGTATTGATTAGCCAACCCCCAACTCAGACCAGAAGATACCAGCTGTGTCAAGCCTTTTAGTTCCATCTCCTGTGAGGAAGATGAAAATAATGATGCCGCAAGCTTCTTTTTTCAGAGAAATTTTCCTGGCTGCCAAAGGGCAGGAAGTCCACAGGGACACGGTTACCTAAGATGAAGGCTGCTCCAAACCATTTCTTCACCCTTGCCCTGACCCTGCTAAATGTGCCTGTGTGTGAATTATGTTTTATGTGCAATATACAGTGTATTAAAATGGATATGAGAGCATATAATAGGAATTCAAACCAATTTGTCTTTTGCGAGTCAGGTTTTCTACAACTTCATATTTTTTAACTGGCAATAAGATAAAGAGCCTTCTATTTGGTTCAGTTTCCCAGTTTTTTTTTTTTTTTTTTTTTTTATCATTTATCTTTTTCTTGCAGTGCCACAAGTTGAAACCTCAGCATTAAAACTATCTTGTAAAATGTAATTGATCTTTACTAAGGTTATTTTAAAATAATAATAATAACAATAATAACATACTGCTCTATTTAAAATACTGCACTGTTCAATCTATGTCTATATATGTAATCTTTTTTCTCTTACAAATCTGTTTGCAGCTATGCCCAAAATCTGTACAAAATTGCAAAAGATAACAGAAAGAAGAAACCAAGTGAATCATGAAGACAGACATTCCTTTGTAAAATTAAATTGCCATAAAAAATGTTTATTTTTCTTATAGCATTTAATAACCAGAAGATAATCTGGAGCTATATCAAGAAAGTTTGCTAGCTGTTGTATGTTTTTTCTATTTCTAGATGTGTTAAACACAGCAGATTTTACTAAATTAGTCTAAATTAATCTCTTTTTTTTTTCATTTGAAATATATACAGTGCCTTGCGAAAGTATTCAGCTCCCCTTGAACTTTTCAACCTTTTGCCACATTTCAAGCTTCAAAGATAAAAATATAAAATGCTTATAAAATGCTAATTTTTTTGTCAAGAATCAACAACAAGTGGGACACAATCCTGAAGTGGAACGAAATTTATTGGATATTTTCAAACTTTTTTAACAAATAAAAAACTGAAAAGTGGGGTGTCCAATATTATTGGGCCCCTTTACTTTCAGTGCAGCAAACTGACTCCAGAAGTTCAGTGAGGATCTCTGAATGATCCAATGTTGCCCTAAATGATGATCAATAGAATCCACCTGAGTGTAATCAAGTCTCCGTATAAATGCACCTGCTCTGTGATAGTCTCAGGGTTCTGTTTAAAGGTCAGAGAGCATCATGAAGACCAAGGAACACACCAGGCAGGTCCCAGATACTGTTGTGGAGAAGTTTAAAGCTGGATGTGGATACAAAAAGATTTTCCCAAGCTTTAAACATCTCAAGGAGCACTGAGCAAGCAATCATATTGAAATGGAAGGAGTATGAGACCACTGCAAATCTACCAAGACCAGGCCGTCCCTCTAAACTTTCATCTGATCAAGACTGATCAGAGATGCAGCCAAGAGGCCCATGATCACTCTGGATGAACTGCAGAGATCTACAGCTGAGGTGGGAGAGTCTGTCCAGAGGACAACAACCTGTCGTACACTGAACAAATCTGGCCTTTATGGAAGAGTGGCAAGAAGGAAGCCATTTCTCAAAGATATCCATAAAAAGTGTTGTTTAAAGTTTGCCACAAGCCACCTGGGAGACACACCAAACATGTGGAAGAAGGTGCTCCTGGTCAGATTAAACTAAATTCGAACTTCTTGGCCACAATGCAAAATGATATGTTTGGAGTAAAAGCAGTACAGCTCATCACCCTGAACACACCATCCCCACTGCCAAACATGATGGTGGCAGCATCATGGTTTGGGCCTGCTTTTCTTCAGCAGGGACAGGAAAGATGGTTAAAATTAATGGGAAGATGGATGGAGCCAAATACAGGAGCATTCTGGAAGAAAACCTGTTGGAGTCTGCAAAAGACACAAAACATAAAGCCAAATCTGCAATGGAATGGTTCACAAATAAACGTATCCAGATGTTAGAATGGCCAAGTTATCTTATTGCATGTTATTCAACTGTGTAAACAGTTGAATAACATGTTTAAAAAAAAATTGAAAACTAGCTAATACAAAAAAAAAAAAAAAAAACCTACACTGATCCCTTATTTTTCGCAGTTAATAGGGACTGGCGCCCCCCCCCCACGTAAATAAAAATCCGCGAACTGGAGCCAGAGCCCCCCGAGCCTCAATAATGTGTTTAAAATATGTTTTAAAACTTAAAAAGAGTAGCGAGACACTGCAGCGAAACAAGACAAAGGCTCAACTGTGGTTTTTCTGTTACCTTCCCAGCCTCTGGTCTCTGAACCGTAGTAAACAAACTGTTGGTATTGTGCTATTTTTGGCTCGTAATTAGCGGCTAACACAAAACAAAAAGTCTGGTTTTCTCTGCATGAAACAAGCACTTTATTCTGGCACTGCAGGAACTTGTAACATCACACAGGTTGTATTGTTCGGCTCCTGTCGGTTAACAGAGAATGTAAATCTATACACGCTGGGCTGCTCACTCCACTTTTAATCTAACCATTGTCAACGAACTGGCAAAAATAAATAAATGTTTTTGACCATAATGTTTTTTTTAAGTCCAAAATAAACTGCAGTATATTGTGACAGTTAAATGAATCATGTTATATTTTGTTTTTTTAATACATTTAACATCATTAACGTTAACATTTATAACATCTACTGTTTACTGTATCCTGTTGCAACTAATGGTTTTGAACATCATCTAATCTTGGACTTCATGGTTTCGTGGTGAGTGTATCTTGTGTGCCATCATGTGCGCGCGAGTTTGCACATATGTGTGCATGCGCGCCGGTTCGCGTGCATGCGCGCCGGTTCACGTGCATGCGCGCCGGTTCGCGTGAGAGTGCGCCCGTTTGTTGAAAGTGCTTAACAATTTTTGCCCCCCCGACGCAAAAGTCAAACTACGCCTATGAATCTAACCCTGTTTTCTTTTGCCGCCCCACGACACACACACTCCATTACCCATAAGGCCACATCATTACCCATAAGGCCACCTTCTTAAAGGGGCCAGGCTGGCTCACAGCATTTCTTCACTGTGAGAGAACGCGCACAACATCCTGTGATGTTTCCGTGATTTTTTAAATTTTCAAAATTATATCATATATTTCTTAAAAATCCACGAATAACTAAAACTGCGGAACTTAAACCGCGAATTAGCAAGGGATCACTGTATGTCTAACAGATAGGAGAGGAAGAACTCCTCTGGAGATCATGTTCCTGTGAACCAGCTACAGTTTAGGGGGAAAAAATACTAAAACGTACATAGAATCAGGGAATGTCTACAGCAGGGGTCCGCAACCCGCGGCTCTGGAGCCACATGCAGCTCTTTAGCCTCTCTGCAGTAGCTCTCTGTAGCTTTGGGGGGAAAAACTTGTCAGAAGGCGATTCTCGCTCTGGAGCACATGTAGTCCCCTGTAGGTTGCTTGCCAGCAAGGGGCAGAATGAGTGTGTTTAGCGCAAAATACTGCCAGGTTACTGCATACGAGGAAGTCATACCTGTGTGTTGCATCATGTGAAAGAATATAAAGGTGAGCGAGCGTTCAGTGAATAGCACCAGACATCTTTATGTGTTCCTCATGTACCACCGTAAAAAATAATGAACATTTCCCGCAGCACATCGGTGTGTTGTAGTGGTGTAACACACAAAAAGAGCAATATTGGAAACCTTCCCAAACCTGACATGAATGTCATTCCCGACACTTAAATGAACATGAAGACGTTTGCATTTGGAGTCCTGTCAATCTCTGGATCAACATACTGTGAGCAGGTTTTCTCCAGCATGAACTAGAACAAATGTTTTATGTTCAGGCTCGATGGTTGATTGCTGTACGTGGCTGAGGAGAAAACAAGAGGATGACAACACACTGAAATGGACTTAAGTCATAATTAAATACAAACTGGCCTTTTTTTACATTTACTTTTTTTTAAGTTATTAAGCTGCAGCTATACATTTTATTTATTTTAAAGTGGGCTACTTTTTATTTGATCAATGTTTTACAAGTAAGGGAATGACTCAAATGAACCTGCATGGTTCTTTGTTTTATTTCAAAGTAGGTCAACACATGCAAGTGTTTTTTTCTCCTCATTCAAATAATTCAAGATTAAATATATTTACCTCCATGTCAACAAGAGGATAGGAAATTGTCTTAGTTCTGCTCCCAAACATGCAGTGCAGCAGCAGCCAATATTCAGTCTTTATAAGAGTTTTAGGTTTACCTTTGTTATAACAGGTAAAAACAGCAATAAAATGCTAACATTTTTCTGTTTGTTCTTCGATAATTTCATAAATGCAACAAACTATAGTTCTTTTACGGTGGATGACAAAAAAATTGGAAATGAAACTTTATTTTATATCTTGTATGACCTTTTGCATTAAAAACTTTAAAAACTGCCAAAGATACTAGGAATAAGCTTTTGGGTAGATTCAAATCCCATTGAATACAAAATAACTATATATAAAACTTCATACACTGTGTTATCTTCATTTTATGGGTCAAATAAGTTTTGCGGCTCCAGATGAATTTTATTAAGGGGGGAGGGGCTCTTTTGATAGTAAAGGTTACCAACCCCTGGGCTACAGTAAATCACATGCAGTCACCTGTGGCATTGCAAGAATCTGTTCATGTCCAGTGAACATAGGAGTAAAACCATTTTGTCATGATGAATATGTCACAGCTGCAGGATGTAGACCCAAACGTTGTCAAAGGCAGGAGTTGAGAAAAAGTAATGCCTACTGAATATAAGAACATCCGGAGCTAAGCTCAGAACTGAAGCTGATTGCAGTGTCATAACAAAAACAAGTCTCACTGTTCTGCAGTTAAACCAGCTGGAAACAATGCTTGCTACGATGTAAGCAATGGTAGCGCTTACATGAAAGCAAGTGTCTAAAGCTGGTTTAACATCCACAAAAAAATATTTATTAATCATCACTAAAGTATCTTAGTGATGATTTCATCTCAGCCTCAAAAGCTGCACATGATGTCATACTCATGACCATCCACCCATCTATTCATCCATTAACTTCCGCTTATCTGAGTTTGGGGCGTAAGGGCAGCACCTTGAGCAAAGAGGTCCAAACCTCGCAGAACAATGGAGGCCCATTCAGGAGCACTTTCCAGCTCCCCCACCAGAGACTCCAAGTATGTCGGGAACTCCAAACTGCTGTTCGGCGCATAAGCACAAGGGCCATAAAATCAGTCAAACATCATCTGGTATAATTAAAGTCTGCGTTGTACAAGAGCCTGTGCACAGGAGCAGATGCAACTTAACTGACTGATGAATGTACAAAATGATCTTGAAAAGAGGCGGTGAAAATTATTGCTGATGATGTTTAGAACTACAAACTATAGTGACACCCAGAAGTTATTTATTTATCTTTTACACAAAAACACTCAGCAGCCATTCTGCTATAAATAATGTTATCACTTTTGTATACTTGCGTGTGTTTCCTCACTGCATAATAATAATTCTGTTGAATAAATTAAGTATATGTATTTAGAGGGTAAATGAGGGTAAATACTAACAAAGTTAGTGTGTAGAATGAGATACATGTCTCCTTGTGTCAAAGAAATAACTCAGACTCGTTAAAATTTACATGTATCAAGTAAGTTTTACTTACCTGTATCAGGTATGAAAAAACATGCAGTAAGAGACCTCCAATGGCTGGTGTGACATTTTTTGAGGACAAAACAATTAAGATCAAGCTAAATCTCCACTGTCACAGATGTTCAACAGGCTTTGAGGGTCCAGTAACACTAGTCAAGTTGTTTCGTCCTATGCCCACGTAAGACCCACCCTTCTCTGCACCCGTATTTCTCCAGTCTTAACAGTGGTTGAGCATAATTGTTGCTTGTACATAAGTCATCACATTGTTGCCTTTTTGTTCACTCAAAGTGCATCCAGTCTTAGAAAATTATCACAATGGAGAACAGCACAGACAGTATGATAGCAAGATGGCAACACTGGTAACAATGTGGGTTTTGTTTTGTTTTGTCTTTTTAGTTTTTCTGGTCAGATATGCACCTCCCTCTCACATTTCTTAATTATACTGCTATGTTATCACAAGAACTGTCACATCTCCATGTCATGCATACATTGTATACACCCTCTCCTCCATATACTTGTGAAACCTTACTGTGCCCAAGCACACCTTTTCCAACCTTGCCAGAAATAAGGAATCATGCCAGAGTGGAGCATTCACACTATCCAAACGTACCAGACTCTGGGGGTGAATCATGCTTGGGGATGGTACGGCTTGTCTAGTCTGGGTACATCCAAAGCTGTCACATGACTTTCCTGCATCACGGTAGATGTAGCCTCAGCTAGGCTAGTGACAGTGCAGTTGGCCCACAGAGAACAAGAAGGAGCTTAGATGAAAACAACTGCAGAGAAATAACAGAAAAGGTTTTACAACAAAGTGGACAATAATCCAACAGAAAAAAAAACATACTGCAACTGATTTGCAGAAATGGACAAAACAGAAGGCTATAACAAGGATCTGGCACTTTACAAAGAAAACCATGTTGTACACTGCCTGGCCAAAAAAAAAAAAGTCACCACCAAAAAAAAGGTCATACACTCTAATATCTTGTTGGACCACCTTTAGCTTTAATTACGGCACACATTCGCTGTTGCGTTGTTTCAATAAGCTTCTGTAATGTCACAAGTTTTATTTCCATCCAGTGTTGCATTAATTTTAATTTTAATTTCCAAGATCTTGCATTGATGATGGTAGAGTCTGACCGCTGCGCAAAGCCTTCTCCAGCACATCCCAAGGATTCTCAGTAGGGTTCAGGTCTGGACTCTGTGGTGGCCAATCCATGTATGAAAATGATGTTTCATGCTCCCTGAACCAGTCTTTCACAATTTGAGCCCGATGAATCCTGGCATTGTCATCTTGGAATATGCCAATGCCATCAAGGAAGAAAAAATCCATTGATGGAATAACCTGGTCATTCAGTATATTCAGGTAGTCAGCTGACCTCATTCTTTGAGCTCATACTGTTGCTGAACCTGGACCTGACCAACTGCAGCAACCCCAGATCATAACACTGCCCCCACAGGCTGGTACAATAGGCACTAGGCATGATGGGGGCATCACTTCATCTGCCTCTCTCCTTACTCTGATGCGCCCATCACTCTGGAACAGGGTAAATCTGGACTCAGACCACATGACCTTCTTCCATTGATCCAGAGTCCAATCTTTATGCTCCCTAGCAAACTGAAGTCTTTTTTTCTGGTTAGCCTCACTGATTAGTGGTTTTCTTAAGGCTAAACAGCTGTTTAGTCCCAATCCCTTGAGTGCCCTTCACATTGTGTGTGTGGAAATGCTCTTAATTTCACTATTAAACAGCCCTGAGTTCTACTGATGTTTTTCTTCGATTTTGATCTCACAAAACGTTTAAGTGATCACCGATCAAGATCATTGAGGATTTTTTTTCTGGCCACATTTTCTCCTCGAAGACGACGGGTCCCCACTATCCTTCCAGTTTTTAATAATGCGTTGGACAGTTCTTAACCCAATTTTGGTAGTTTCTGCAATCTCCTTAGATGTTTTTTCTGCTTGATACATGCCAATGATTTGACTCTTCTCAAATAGACTAATATCTTTTCCACGATCACGGGATGTGTCTTTGAACATGGTTGTTTAGGAAATGAGAAGCAACTCATTGCACTAGTTGGGGTTAGATAACTTGTTGCCGGCTGAAAGATAATAGCCCATGCAGTAATTATCCAATAGGAGGCTCGTACCTATTTGCTTAGTTAAATCCAGGTGGCAACTTTTTTTGACCAGGCAGTGTATATATACAGAGGTACCATACATAAAAGAACAATGTGGTGTGGAGCAATCAGAAAACTGAAACCAGCTCTGAAGAGAGGGCAGGAAGTAAAACCCAACAGAATACACAAAGGAGAAAACCACTACCAAATAGAACCGGAAGCTGCCTACAATGTAGAACACAAAACTCCAAACACTGAAAGATAAAGTCCAAGAAAAATAATGAAAATAAATAGACAATTAAAAACACAACCAGAACCACAAAATGTGATAGTTTATATGCAAACCTGAAGTATGAATCTTATCATGTGAGATTTCATTGTCTTCTCTGTTCATGTGCAGCTTCCTGTTCAACCTCAGCTCTTCAAACAAGTTTCTGATCTATCAGACTGGTTTGGGTTTGAGGCAGCTGTCCATCTTACTACTCTTCATCTCATCACATCTCTCTGCTGCATCTCTCTACACTTTCTCCTCTGTAGTTTTGACAAGCTGGCACACTCAAAGGGTATTGTCAAACCGTCAAACTTTATAAAGTATGGAAACACAAATAGATGTGGAGGGGCCAAGGAAAGAGAGAAAGAAGATGAATAGCGAGGATGTGAGAGAAGAGTAAAAAAGAATAAGATGACAGATGGAGAAAGTGAGAAAAGAGATATGAGCTCTCTGTGGTAAAAGACAATAAAGTGTGAAAGGCTCTTCCTTTGCTGGATGTCCTCCCCTCAGGGGCTCTGTGACAGAGAGGGCTGCTGAGTCCCAGTTAAAAGAGGAAAAATGACAGGAGCCATTTCTCTCTTTCTCTCTCTGTGGCCCTTCAGGAGGAGGGTTGTTTGTGTGTGCCTTTAAATGTGAGAAAGACAGTATGAGAAAGACAGAAAAAGCAAGAGAGAGAGGAAGCCCTTGGGGTCTTGTAAATCAGGCCTGCATTAAACAGAAGAGTCCTCATGGCTCTTGAGTGGGAAGACAGGTGTCCATGGCAGTCTCGGGGCCAGGGTTACAGTCTGCCATATCAGTCATCTCATGCAGCACACGCATTCACACAGTCAGTGAAGCAATTACCCAGAAACAAAACAAATTTCCACCTCTCATTACCATTTCACAGCTCTCTGCCTCATATTTGGTTTGGTTTTAAATGTGAAATACTGCTGATCAAATGATGAGAACAAACTGCAATGCTAGCCGCTTTTATAAACAGTTTATCACCGATTATTCTGATGTCTATTAAGTTTCTCTGTGTTTTCCTTTCGGTTCATATAGATGTAAGGCTGCACATCAGCACACAGAGCCTCCCCGAGAACATTAGCACAATAATAATAATAATAATAGTTCCTAGGCAGGAGTTATGGAACCCTTCGGAGGATGAAACAGGTATAAACAATGGATGGATGGATGGAGTTATGGAAATGAATAAAAATATTATTCTTTAATTTTTCAGCACAGCAGAATTCCATTGAGAGATTTAGTCATTATATGACAAATGTATGACAATAAAGACAGGAATTTCAGTTGGAAAGAAGGCATATCAGTGTCCAAGAGATCACATTTAATGACATTGTCTCTGCATGTGAAGGACAAAGTGTGGTTTTGTGCACATCCAGTTTGGAAAAACTTAAGATGCTGTGTAAATGTAAATTTTAAAAAAAAAAGAACGCAATGATTTGCAAATCTTCTTTTCTATTTGGCTGTTCCCTTCAGAGGTGCAAACTGCAAATCCTCCATCTCCATTTAACCGTATCCTCTGCATCCTTTTCTCACAACAAGTAACTTCACGTCCTCTTTCACAGCATTCATAAATCTCCACTTTAGTCTTCCTCTAGGCCTCCTGCCTGGCAGTTCCCAGCCTCATCAGCCTTCTACAGATATGTTCACTATCCCCCTCTCTCCCAAAGAGAACCTCAACATTTTAATCTCTGCTACCCCCAACTCTGCCTCCAGTCTTTTCCTCACTGCCAACAGTCTCTAAACCATACAACACTGCGGTCTTACCATCATTTTGTACACCTTTCCTTTCATTTTTTTTATGACACATGACACACCTCATTCTTTTCTCCACCCTTTCCAACCTACTTGTACATGCTTCTCCACTCTCCTGTTGACCTTAAGCACTTAAAATCCTCCACCTTCTTTACCTCTGCTGCCTGTAGCCTCACTGTTCCACTTGGGTTTCACTTATTCACACACGTGTATTCTGTCTTACTATGAACTTTCATTCTTCTCGTTTCCCGAGCATATCTCCACTTCTCTAGCTTCTCGTTTTCCTCCTCCCACGACAGATCACAATGTCATCTGCAAACATCATAGTCCATGAAGATTCCTGTCTAACCTCATCTGTCAGTCTGTCCATCACCCTAGCAAACAAGAAGGGGCTCCCGAGCCTTGATACAGTCCCACCTCCACCTTGAAGTTCTCTGTCACACCAACAGCACACCTCACCACTGTCTGGCAGCTTTCATACTTCCCTCTAACATACTTCTCTTCTACTCTAGACTTCCTCATATGATACCTACAAAGACACAATGCAGCTCCCTCTGATCTTCTATATCATTATCCACAAAGCAAATATTGCATCTGTTGCACTCTTTCTTGTCAAGAAACCATACTGCTGTTTACTTCTGTCCTTAGTCTGGCCTCCACTACTCTTTCCCATAACTTAATTGTGTGGCACATCAACTTCTAGTGGCCACAACTCTGCACATCTCCCTTGCTCTTAAAAATCGGCACCCGCACACTCCTCCTCAGCAATCCTCTCATTTTCTAAGATCTTGTTGGATGTCCTAGTTTTTGAATTTCCCCCTTGGGGGATGAAATTAAATCTAATCTTATCAAAAAACTTTACCGGAACCTTTCCTAAACATTTCCATGCCTCCTATCATCAGGACCAACTGTCTTCTTACTCTTCATCATCTTCAATGGCCTCCTCACTTAAGCCTTAATAATTTTTGCTACCTCGTGGTCCACAACAGTCACCTCTTCTGCTCTTCATTCTCTTTCATTTTCCTTATTCATCAACTCTTCAAAGTATTCTTTCCATCTCCCCATCACACTTCTGGTACCTGTCAATGCGTTTCCATCTGCATCTCTGCCTATGTCCTCTTCATCTTCCTCACCACCAGAGTCATCGTGCACACCACCACCCCATGCTGTCTGGCTACATCCTTACCGACCACAATTTTCAGTCACTTATCTCTTCCGGGTTGCACCTTCTACACAAGATGTAGTCCACCTGTGTGCTCCTGCTTCCACTCTTATAAGTCACCCTATGTTCCTTCCTCTTCTGGAAGAAATTTATTTACTACAGCCATTTGCATTCTTTCTGCGAGGTCTGCCACCATCCTACCACCAAACCAATTCACTTCCTCACCATCTCTGTTGATTTCCCCAACATACCCATCAAAGTCTGCACCAATCACCACTCTTTCATCTCTGGGGGTACTCTACAACACTTCATCACCGTACTGATTTGCAAACTTCATAAACCTATATTTCATTCACATAGAAAACATATCAGATCTTGAAAATTAGACATTTTCCCATGTCATGAAAATCATTAGTTCATTTTGAAAATAATGATAGCAAGACATTAAGAAGAAGGTGGGGCATGGGCAACAAAAGGCTGTTAAAACAAATGATCCTAAAAAGAAACACTGGGAGGACCAAGACAAGAGCAGGCTTCTCTGAGGTTGGTGGGAGGTCAGGAGAAATCGAGTTGTGCACAAAAACGGCTGTGGCTGCTCCTCTGGGCTGGCCAACACTCCTGCGGGTCTGAGTGTGGATGGCTTATTTGTAGTGATGAGAACCAGGTGTGATAGACCACAGCCCACAAGGAGGAGCCAGACTGCAGCCAGAAGGGATCCTGATGAGTTGGCAACAGGTCACTGACATAATTGGGTCTTAAAAGTATCTTAGAGAGCTAGAGTATCTCCAAAGTAAAGATGGGCAGAGGGTCAGCAGACTGCAAAAACTGTGTCTACAAATTGTGAGACAATTTCAGACAATTTCATGTTGCTCAGAACAAAACTGCAGAGACTTTCGGGGAAGGCCTTGCATAGTTTAGCAAGATGCAAAAATGCATACTGCATCAATTACAAAAGTAAGTCTTCATAGTAGAAGAGTATGGTTTCCAAACTGACCTGCCTGCAACCCAGACCTTTCATAAACTGTAACTATTTCGTTAATCGTTAAATTACAAATTTAACAGAAAGTACCCAAGAATTTAGAGCACCTCAAATCCTATATCAATAGGATTGGGAACCCAAAATTCCTCCAACAGGTCTCCTCAGTTCCCAGATGGATATGGACAGATCTTAAAGGAAGAAATGTTGCTGCCATCAAATTCAGAATTACCTTATTTTTCCTTTTTCCTTGTTTACCAAGAAATTTCACTGTAAAATTACAGTAAATTATTGGCTAATAATTGCAATCATTTCACAGCAATTTGCTGTAAATATTTTCACAACAATTTACCGTAATCATTTCACAGTACTTTACTGTAATTATTCCACAGTAATTTACAATGAAACAGCAACTACTGTAAATACATGGTTGCCATGCCCAAGGAGTTACCATGATATAGCAGTAATTAGCTGTGGACTTACTGCAAACTAATGTGAAATAAATGTAGTAAATTGCTGAGAAAATATTTTCGTTGAATTACTGTAAAAGTAATGCAATTATTAGCAAATAATTTACTGTATATTTACAATTGAATAAAAAGTGTAATATATTGTAAAATCCATTTAATTGTAATTTTACTGTACCCTCTCACTTTATGCTCAAAAAAGAAAATGGAACAAAATGATAATTTGTTTTCAATTTTTAATCAAGCATATAAGTTCAAAGTGCAATATTACATTTAACAGGTTTCCCAGGCAAACATGCTACCAACATATTCATTATAAATCTTAAGCAAAAGTATAAAATGTGCAATAGCAAAAAAGTGCAACACTAAAAATGTAAACAGTTGAACCACTCACAGGAAATAGATTTTTTTTTTACTCTTACATACAGTGCCTTGCGAAAGTATTTGGTCCCCTTGAACTTTTCAACCTTTTGCCACATTTCAGGCTTCAAACATAAAGATGTAAAATTTAAATTTTTTTGTCAAGAATCAACAACAAGTGCGACACAATCCTGAAGTGGAACTAAATTTATTGGATATTTTAAACTTTTTTAACAAATAAATAAACTGAAAAGTGGGGGGTGCAATATTATTCTGCCCCTTTACTTTCAGTGCAGCAAACTGACTCCAGAAGTTCAGTGAGGATCTCTGAATGATCCAATGTTGTCCTAAATGACTGATGATGATCAATAGAATCCACCTGTGTGTAATCAAGTCTCCGTATAAATGTATCTGCTCTGTGATAGTCTCAGGGTTCTGTTTAAAGCTCAGAGAGCATCATGAAGACCAAGGAACACACCAGGCAGGTCCCAGATACTGTTGTGGAGAAGTTTAAAGCTGGATGTGGAAACAAAAAGATTTCCCAAGCTTTAAACATCTCAAGGAGCTCTGTGCAAGCAATCATATTGAAAAGGAAGGAGTATCAAACTACCGCAAATCTACCAAGACCCGGCCGTCCCTCTAAACTTTTATCTGGAACAAGGAGAAGACTGATCAGAGATGCAGCCAAGAGGCCCATGATCACTCTGGATGAACTGCAGAGATCTACAGTTGAGGTGGGAGAGTCTGTCCAGAGGACAACAATCAGTCCTACACTGCACAAATCTGGCCTTTATGGAAGAGTGGCAAGAAGAAAGACATTTCTCAAAGATATCAATAAAAAGTGTTGTTTAAAGTTTGCCACAAGCCACCTGGGAGACACACCAAACATGTGGAAGAAGGTGCTCTGGTCAGATGAAACCAAAATCAAACTTCTTGGCCACAATGCAAAACGATATGTTTGGAGTAAAAGCAACACAGCTCATCACCCTGAACACAACATCCCCACTGTCAAACATGGTGGTGGCAGCATCATGGTCTGGGCCTGCTTTTCTTCAGCAGGGACAGGGAAGATGGTTAAAATTGATGGGAAGAGGGATGGAGCCAAATACAGGACCATTCTGGAAGAAAACCTGTTGGAGTCTGCAGAAGACCTGAGACTGGGACAGAGATTTATCTTTCAACAGGACAATGATCCAAAACATAAAGCCAAATCTACAATGGAATGGTTCACAAATAAACATATTCAGGTGTTAGAACGGCCAAGTCAAAGTCCAGACACTGAATCCAATCCAGAATCTGTGGAATGAGCTGAAGACTGCTGTTCACAAACGCTCTCCATCCAACCTCACTGAGCTCCAGCTGTTTTTTAAGGAAGAATGGACAAGAATTTCAGTCTCTGGATGTGTTAAACTGATAGATACAAACCCCAAGAGACTGGCAGCTGGAACAGCAGCAGAAGGTGGTGCTTCAAAGTATTAATGCAAGGGGCCCAATAATATTACATGCCCCACTTTTCAGTTTTTTATTTGGTAAAAAAGTTTAAAATATCCAATAAATTTTGTTCCACTTCACAATTGTGTCCTACTTGTTGATTCTTGCCAAAAAATTGAAATTTTATATCTTTATGTTTGAAGCCTGAAATGTGGTAAAAGGTTGAAAAGTTCAAGGAGGCTGAATACTTTCACAAGGCACTGTAAAATCAAAATGGCTGCAAAAGGAATTGAGGGGTCATGACAAAAGGGACACCCTTTAACAACTTTAAAAATAAACAATTTAAAATGTGCAACAGCAAAACTGTACAACAGTACAACCACTACAATTCAGGCATGTTTTAAAGGGATAGTTCAACATTTTGGCAAACTGGCCCATTTTCATAACCCATATAGTCATAGTAGTAGGTCCGTTACCTTTAATTATCGGTACAAGCTATTTTTAGATCAGGGGTGGGCAATCTCAGTCCTGGTGGGGGCCGCAGTCCTGCATGTCTTAGATGTTTCCCTCTTTCAGCACAACTGATTCAAATGAATGGCTCACCATCAGCTTGTCATCAAGGTTTGTTAACAAGCCATTCATTTGAATCAGGTGTGCTGAAGGAGTGAAACATCTAAGACTTGCAGGACACCGGCCCTCCAGGACTGGATTTGCCCACCCTGTTTTAGATAAACGGAGCAGAGATGTGAGCTGCTCAGAGCTACGCTACGGATGGGATTCCTCCGTTTCCCTCATCAAACTCATTAAATACACAATCCAACAACATGCTATGAGATAATAATAGAAGTTAAAAGATGTTCTCACTTGGGCCGCCCCGGTAGCACAGTGATTAGGGTAGGCAGCCCATACACAGAGGCTATAGTCCTCGTGCAGCTGGTCGCGAGTTCGACTCCCGGCTTTGCCGCGTGTCTTCCCCGTTCTCTCTGCCCCCCTTCCTGTCTCTCTCCACTATCAATAAAGGCCACTAGTGCCAAAAAAAAATCTTTAAAAAAAATTAAAAAAATGTTGTCACGTCTCTGCTCCGCTTATCTAAAAATAGTTTGTACCGACAATTAAAGGTAACAAACCTACTACTATGACTAGGGATTATAGCAATGGAACAGTTTTCCAAAATGGAAACAGGTCAAAAAAGGTTAAAAAAAAAAAAAAAAAAGGGGAACGCTCACAAATTGTTAAAAAAGGAAAAAAACATTGTACCTTCTACAACCTTCTACATTGCCTGGCACTTGAAATCTACCAGTTTGCACATGTGCGTTGATCCCTCCACGCTTGTCTTCGAGCCAGTTTCTGAATTGATAGCCAGGAAGCATCTGTAAATCAACAAGTATTTATATCAGATAATATTTTCTGTTAAACTAGAAAAATTGCATTACCTAGTGAAAATGCAGTGGGAAAGCTCATTGCTGAAAAGAAAAACATAATATTAACCCTATCATAATAGTTGTAATAGCAATGATAGTAGTAGTAAAAAAAAAGTAACAGTAATGCAGTAATAGCGGTAGAAGTAATAGTAATAATAGTAGTAAAAGTAATGGTCGTAGAAGAAAAGTTGTTTAGGCCTAAAAAACAAGCCATTGATGGATAAAGAAATGCTTAGAAAAAAGAAAAAAAAGCACTGACATTATATTAGTCTACGTGCTGCTTCACTGAGAAATTCACATGGAAGATGAAAGAGAAGCTACCGTTAGCATGGCTGTTTTGCACCGTATCAAACCAACTATCTAACTTGCTAACGTTACCGGAGCCAAAGCCTCAAATCAAAATATGGAACAAAGATTCACTCTACCGTGACACAAAACATCCCTTTAGCTCACACAAACAGTTAATCAAACCAATTAACCTTGTTAATCCTCCGTGTAGTCGCTACTCGCATCCTTCAGTGAGATAGGTGTCACTCTGTTTGACTGTGTAGAAATAAAAGCGTCAGAAAATAAAAAGTAATTAATATGATGAACATCAAACTTGTTTAAAATGTTAATACAGTGAACGCAAAGGTAGAACGAGGCTAAATTACCTTCTCAGGTTCTCCAGGTGGGTGGCATCAAGTCCATGCACCAACTGTTAATATTTGAAAAAGTCCGCGGCAGGTCCCACAATTCAGAGCGGTTCAGTAATTTGCCGTGTTTTTGCGTGGAGAGTCTTAAAGGTAGGGTGGGAAATGTTTGAAAAAAATGGTTCCAGCAATCCAACTCAAATGAGATTTTGAAAATATACACTCCCTCCTCCTCCCAAAGGCTCTGCCTCCTCCTCTTCAGCCCACTCCTCGAAACCACGGCTTCACAGGATTCACGACTACATGAAAGCACACGCTGTCTCGAGCGGTCACGGAAGTTCACGAGCATTCGCGAGCACTCACGAGCACTCACATCTTGCCAACAACAAGTAGCATCAGAGTGGCTGGCTAACTTCAAGCCATGGCGTCTTCTCCGTCAAGGATAACAACAGCCTACCTAACGGTGTCACACTGTAGCCTAGTTGACAGAGTTGGTAGCTTAGCGAAACATGCTGGAATATGTTTGTCATGTCACTCGATGGACAATAATTTTGTCATCCATCCATCCATCCATGCATTATCTGCCGCTTGGTCCGGAGTCGGGTCACGGGGGCAGCAGCTTCAGCAGAGAGGCCCAGACCTCCCTCCCCTTGGTTGCTTCCACCAGCTCCTCTGAGAGAATCCCGAGGTGCTCCCAGACCAGCTGAGAGACATAATAAGCTCTCTTCTCCAGCACCCCTGCATAGACCTTACCAGGGAGGCTGAGGAGTGTGATTCCCCTGTAATTGGAACACACCCTCCGGTCCCCCTTCTTAAAAAGGGGAACCACCACCCCGGTCTGCCAATCCAGAGGTACTGCCCCTGATTTCCATGCGATGTTGCAGAGACGTGTCAACCAAGGCAGTCCTACAACATCCAGAGTCTTCAGGAAATCAGTTTTGTCATCATCTTTCATTTGATCACTATCAAGTAGACCTATCACCTATCACCTTGTCACCTATCAAGTAGAAACTGGGCCACTGGCATCAGTCTGGAGCCCCTTTTCATTTTTTAGCTGGCGCCAGCGCTGGAAAGCCATACCGATAACCACTCTTGTTCTGTTTCGTTCTTTGGTTAGCTTCCGCATGGCTGTTGCTTTTTCAAAAACAGTTTTCCCTTTGATTTTGCTGACGGTTGACTTCTTCTCTGCAATTGTTGCAACGAAATGATCTGTGCAAGCTTACTTGATTTCTGGCTTTCAAATAGCAACGCTGTGTCCGCTCACCTGCTTGCCAGAGCTGTGGGAGGTCTTCAAGTAACGAAACTGTGAATGCGCAAGATGGGGGGTGGGGGGGTGGGGGTGCATTGATATTTGATGGATGTATTAGGCAGCCAATAAATATAAAGATGATCAGTACATTGATTGGTCAGAGTTTTCCTCTGATTACACCCTCTAGACCGGACCAAAACGTTTCATTTTTTTTCCAAACATTCTATTTCAGTGGGTGCAATGGGAATGTGAAAAGGTTTTCAGGCAATATTGTAAAAAAATGCTGCAAAAAAGATCTCCCACCCTACCTTTAATACAGTATTTTGCGGTGAAATAACACAATAAAATGCTGTGAAATCCCAGTAATAATTAAAACAACAAATAGTACAGTAATTTACTGTGATGGCACTGTTTTTATGGTAAACTTCTAAATTACAATGTCATATTGTAAATATTAAAGTTAAATCCTGTAAAGTGATAATAATGCAATTTACTGTGAAATTTTACAGTTGACTATTGTGAAATCCTGGTAATTTTTTTACAGTGAAGTTTTATTTTCAATAAAATATGGGTTTATCCATCCATCCAACCATTATCTATATCCATTTAATCCTATGCAGGGTCACGGGGATCTGCTGGAGCCTATCACAGCTCTCTTCGGGCAGGGGTACACCCTGGACAGGTCACCAGTCAAAATATGATATGATGATAAGATATGCAAATCATTGCATTCTGTTTTTACCTTGGACAGGTTGCCAGTCCATCGCATGGCCACACAGAGACAAACAGCCATTCATGTTCACTCCTATGGACGATTAAGAATTACCAGTCAACATAAGTCAAAATATAAGTTTACTGACTCAGAGAGGAAGCTGAAGTACCTAGAGAAAACCCATACAAATCCTGGAAGAACATGGAAATTGTCGCAGAGAAACTGTGTGTATGGCAACAAGTAGAACAAACATAAAAGTGTACCTGGAAACATTTGTTGGCTCCCTTCACAGATATTTGGTTGCAAAACATTTTGACAACAACACCAGCCTCTGAATGTTTCTTGTTACCATCTGGAACCATTTTGCCCCATTTTGCTAGTAGCTTCTCTCACTTTCCCACTGCTGTGATTTTAAGAACCTCACAGTATGCTGGAGTACTTTTTTTATATGGGTGGTTTCTTCTCTTTCAGGACTCATCGCTAGGAAATTTTAAAAATTAAAATTTTCCTTTTCAAACTTTATGCTGTGCTATTGGATGTGTGCTTCAGCTTGTTTCTGAAGGACCCAACAATTTAAACTTAAATTTAGTATGCAGACACTGGGTAACATTTTGAGTTTAAACATTTCTTGGCAATCTTCTGATTTGATAATTAATATGATACATCCAGTACCCCAGTTGATCAAATAAACCTGATCGTGTTTTACTGCAGGTAATGTGATGTTTTCCCTTTTGGATTCATTTTGTCACTTTTGCTAACTCTCAATGGGTGTCAAGGCTGTGTTGTGTGCTGGGTTTTGAGTTTGATTACAAAAATATGCAGAAAATTATATTTTTTAAACATATCCCCTTTAATGATTTTTTTAAACATGTACACAGTAAATATAGGGGGGGCAGTTTTAGGGACATCACCTTTAAAGACAACAAGGAGTTATGGTTAAGGTTAACGTGAGCCTCCAGGAAATGAATGTAAGTCGAGATAATGTCACCCAGAGACATAGATATCGCAATGTATGTGTATGTGTGTGTCTGTGCGCGTGTGCGTGCGTGTGTGGGTGTTTACATGCAGGGGCATGCCTTAGGGTTGTGGGTAGGGGAATGTTGTGTGTATCTCCTCTCTGTCCTCCTTTTCACCCTCACAGATGCAGAAAAATGAAACTCCTACGAGCCACAATAAACACAAGCCTTACTGTACACACACCCAAATACACACATGCAGACAGTCAAAGAGTGAAGGGTCCTACAGAGTTCAAAAGCTAGTGAATTATAAAAGCTCCTCATTGGACTGGGCTGACTGTATGTTACAAGAATGGCCTGTCTGAGACATGAATATGACTTTTGCTGTGCATCCGTGTGTGTGTGTGAGAGAGAGAGAGAGAGACAGAGAGAGAGAGAGATGAAGATGAATTATTTACTGGTTACCGATGAAGCAGCATTTAGACTCCCAAGAGTACAGCGCTCAGAAGCTGGTCTGACCTCTATCCCCTGGTCTTCTTCATCTCTATCGTCCACATCTCCTCCTTCCCTCTTTCCCAGTCACCCTTTCAACATCACTCTTCTCTACTTAAGTTGCTGGTGCTAACATGAGGGCTTTGTGGGAGAGTGACACTTTTGCAGAAATATTCCATTTTTAATTGTCTCGCACCTTTAGGGCCATATCTCCGCCTGGCTGATCCCATTGAACTAGTTAAGTAACAATGAACTGAAGGTAAAATCTCCACGGTGAACATACAAGGAATCCATTTGCATGTATTAAGTAGAAGATGAGTTTCAGTTTCAGCCCTTCTTTGGAGCTGCCATGGCTGAATAAGGATCACATCACTGATAAGACCTGGATGTACTGAAAAATATCCACACAAGCCCAAATCACTCAAAGCTAAATTTAATCTTCTTTTGCATATGGAAAAGGGTACATGAAAATTCACATACACATATTCAAATAGGCTAAAACACAGTTAATACACCCACTAATCAAGAACCTTTTAGCAGGAGGAGGCTTTCACACCTGGGGACCAAACACCCTTCATCTAATTGGCCCACTGAGATATTGGCTAAGCTTTCCACAACTGCGGGAATATACACGTACAAAACACACACACATGATTACACACACATGCAGCCACCCTGAGCCAATCAGTAAAGAGCAATCCTTGGGCAATGTGCACAGTTCCATCCTTTCCTTTATCCATCCTTTATCCCCTGGTTCATCCCTCACTTTCAGCACCATCGGTCCCAATTACCATGGCCAGGGACCCCAATCCCTGGAACAGAAGCTAAACACACTGACTTACACACATTTACACAAACACATACACACAAGCACAGAGCACAAACCAGACTCCACTCCAAAAAAAAAGGGTCACAGCTTTTTTAGCCTATTTGTGTCTTTCGTATGCGTATGCAGTGTTTTGTTAAGTGTGTATCTGAGTGTGTATATCTCTATTGGAGGTGGGAGGTTTCCCATCCGGAGGAGCCGTTGTGTTGCATATTAAACAAAGCCTGTGTAAAGCTGTCCTAATCCTTTCCCATAGCTATCCCCGACTGCACACACACATTTCTGAACAGATGCTAGAGTCCAGTGCTCAGCAATACATTTTGTCCTCTATTAACACCAGCAGAGGCTGTGTTGGGAGGGGAATGGATGGAACGAAAGACTTGACACTAAATGCATGCACATGCATGCACAATCACACACGGCTGCAAAAACTACAGTGGAGTTATCTTCTGTCCCAGATGGGCAGCTTGCCACTAAACCGTTAAGATATTATGCATTTGTGTATGTGTGAACTTGCAGTTTCTGCCAAAAAAAAGGCCCAGAGGCAGGATAGGAATGGGATTGGCCAATGAATTTAGTCTGAGTCCCAAACTTGCATGACCAGTAAAAATGTTTTTTTTGTTTTTTTTTTTTTTTTTTTCTTTTGAGAGGGGGGGTGTAATGTTCCACTGGCCTACTGTCCCTCAAGGATTTGTCCCAGTGTGCCTGATAGCAAGTGCACCACAGCTGCTGCTGAGCTGCTGTGCACAGGGACATATCAGCTACAGAAATGTCTGCCACTTCTCTGAAAACAAATTAAAAAACAGAACTGTGTTGCATTCAGTTTGTGCTCAGAGTAGCAAAAAAAAAGCATTTAAAAACAGCAGAGATGCCATTCACACATCTTAAATCTCATTTTGCTGTGATCAGCGTAATGTAGGAACCATATTCTTTATAGCCAACTAAATCTGCAGCCTGATTTATATGCCTTATATCAATTTAATCAAAGTATGCACATAGGCTCATGTTCCTGACAGTGTGACTGGATGTAAACAGTGATTGCACTTTGTCTCACCTGGGGAGCGTCATTGGCTATAAACGTATCTCCATAAGCCATTCATGTCAAAGTGCATGACAAATTGCAACATATGTCTTCAGCCTTTTGAGAGTGAAGTGGCAGCTGCCAATGACGCAGTTAACTCAGGACTGTCGTCAGTAACTGCTTCATGGCTCAGCTGGTGGAAATAGGTGCTGTCTTTTTCAAAAATGCCAACAAAAAACATTTGAAGCTGAGTGTTTTCATTGCAGTTATTGAATCATCATAATGTATTTGTTGATGAGTGGGACATCAGTTCTGGATGTTTTTGTTCCTTGTTTTTTGTTTTTTTTTACCAATAAGAAGGTAGAGACACAAAGAGGTAGAGGTTGAGACGTAGAGACACAAAGCAACATCGCCCTCATTCACCTTTTACGTCTTCTGACTTTTATCTTTCCTCTTTTACATTATTAATTAAATGTGAAAAGGAAGCTTCATGAGCCATGAATTACGTTAGCTGGAACTTATATTTCTGACGTAAAAGTAAGAGAAAAAAAAGCCATTTGAATCAGTTTACAAAGTCCCACCTTTTGTACCAGCGACTTTTGTGAGGACAGAAAGCATGCCCCAAACGCTGCAAGGCTGCTGAACCATAAGACAATCCATTTTGCCATGTTTCAGTCTTTGTTTATGACCAAGACAGTAATTTGGTCCAATCAGCATCCCCTACTGGGAGCTGCTGATGCTTTGTGGGTGTGACAGAAAACAGCAATTTGGGCTCCAAAGGAGATTCTGTAATAACATTAAATATACACTGAGTGGAAAGAACAACATTGAAGTAATTTTTGAAGGAACCAAATAGAAAATTTTACTCCTGTTATTTTTAACCAATGTTTGATTTATCAGCTGACTGTGTGACTGTTGCCTTGTTGTTCAGTTTGGTTTTAAGTCTGTTTGTTTATCAGTCACATGCCAACTGTTTCTGTGAAAAGAATTGTAATGTCACAAATCATCTTGTGCATCAGGTCTGCTCAAATCACAAAAATCCTTGAAACAGTATGATAAAAGTGACGCACGAGGCGCTTAGACTTTAACATCATGAGACAAGACTGTGTTGACATTTTTTGTTATTTTTGGTAGGACTTGTAGTCTGAGTGTGGACCGAAGTATGGACACAATAAGGTGGAAGAACCATTTTTTAGGGGGGGTCCTACTTAGGTTTAAAATGTGATTAATGGGTAGATGAAGGTTAGGCTTCAAGGGTAATGGTTTAAATTAGACTGCACACAATGAATTGAAGTCAGTGTCCTAATGTTGATAGCTGTGTAAGCTTGTCTGTGTATATGTGGTACATGCATTTGTATGTGTGTGTCTGTGTGTCTATGTTTTTAACTGCATATATCTAATAAGGCTTATGTTTGTGACTGTTTCCCTAACCAAATGTGTAAATGACACCCGAAATGTGTCTATATCTCTGTTTGCTCATGGCTGTTGGCTGTGATATTTCCAGCTTTGGTTTGTGAAAGCACCCCGTGTCTTGGTTGGTAATTGAAGTGCATATAGCCTTCTTCATGGAAGCCTTTGTGTGTCTGTGTATAATGTTGTTCAACAATAGACATAATTACTTCAAAATATGTCAGCTCTCTTGAATCATTACCTATGAAAATTACATCCCTGCACGTTTCATGCATTAATACACACACACACACACACCTACACACACACGCACACACACACACATTTGTTTAACAAGCACATTCACACTGAAACAGTCGTGATTTGAGAAGGACTGGGGACTGTTTGAAGAGCTGCTTCAGACACTTCCATTTCAAATAATTTCAATGCATCCCACTGAAGAGTCCTTAACATTGGTGCAGCTGTCAAGCACACATACAAGCATATCCATTAATCTCTAAAATTCTGGAAAAATAGTTGCTAGCCAGTTAGGAGAACACCTGCATAGAAATGATCTATTTGAGGTTTTTCAGTCAGGGTTTAGAACTCATCATAGCACAGAAACTGCTCTGATTAGAGTCACCAACGACCCCCTCATGGCCTCAGACAATGGATTAGTCTCTGTCCTTGTTCTGCTGGACCTCAGTGCTGCTTTTGATATCGTTGATCACAGCCTTTTGCTGCATAGATTAGAGCAGTGGTTTTAAACTGGTGGGTCGCGACCCAAAAGTGGGTCGCAGACCCGTTTTCAGTGGATCGTGGGCCTTTGCCTGGGGAAGGAAATGCTAAAAAAAAAAAAAAGTGTGTCATTCATACTCCTTAACAGTAGATGGCGATAATGCCCTGTAATGCAAGTTGACACCCACCAGTTTATACCTTAGAAAAAGACCAGCAAAGATTGTTTACATATGTTGAGCGTGGGGAAACACAGATACAATGAAGAATATATGAGATATGGATTTTCTTATCTTGAAGACCAAGGTCAGTGAGTGGTTATTCAGATAAAACTATAGATTTTGAGTTCTTTTTGAAACTACTGCTCAGTGTTTGCACTGTTTTATTTCATATTTGTGCATAAAAGCACTGATGAGTCTTAAAAATGGCTGTTACTAAAATGTTCTAAATTGTTATGTCAGCCTTATGATTAAAGGTGGGGTAGGTGTTCTTTGAAAAAATGGTTCCAGCAATCCAACTCAAGTGAGATTTTGAAAATATACACTCCCTCCCTCCTCCCAAAGGCTCCGCCTCCTCCTCTTCAGCCAACCCCTCGAAACCACTCCTTCACACGATTCACGACTACATGAACCGCAGGGAGGGAGGGGTGGGTGGGAGTGCATTGATATTTGATGGACGTATTAGGCAGCCAATGAAAGTAATGATGATCACTATTTTGATTGGTCAGAGTTTTTCTCTGATTATACCCTCTAGACTGGACCAAAACATTTAGTTTTTTTTGCAAACATTTTATTTCAGCGGGTGCAATGGGAATGTGAAAAGGTTTTCAGGCAATATTGTAAAAAGTGCTGCAAAAAAGAACACCTACCCCACCTTTAACGCTTAAATAAGTGACTAGATAGTTTTAATAGGAAATTGTTATATATTCAGGAAGTCGGTGCTCAGCAAATGCTACATATTTGAGTTGTTTTTGAAACTACTACTCAGTGGTTGCACAGTTTTATTTCATGTTTGTGTATGTTGAGTCTGTTCAAAAAGGCTGAAGTTACTAAAGTGAAGTGTTTTGGATTTAATTAAAATGCAGCTAATTGAGCATCAAAGGGAATATTTCCCACTTGAAGTCATTTTGATTATGCCATTTTGGTTTTTGCCATTTTGGTTCACCAGTAAACTTATTTTTTTGTGTTGGCATTCTGTGATATTCTATTCTACTATCTCCGATTCAAACTGCACGATCTTTTCATTCAATAAATTTGAGAAGTTGGAAATTTTCCTTGATTTGGGTCACGGCATGTCATTAAGGGTAATGGTGGGTCCTGAAGCCAGACCAGTTGAGAACCACTGGATTAGAGCACTCTGTTGGAATTAAAGGGACAGCATTAGGCTGGTTCAAGTCATACCTATCTGACAGGTTCCAGTTCGTCCATGTTAATGACATTTCTTCTACATGGACTAGGGTCTGCTATGGCGTCCCACAGGGTTCAGTTCTGCGACCAATCCTTTTCACTTTATAGATGCTGCCCTTGGGAAAAATTATCCAGAGCCATGGCACAAACTTACATTGCTACGCTGATGACACGCAGCTGTACTTATCTATGAAACCAGAGGAAACAAAACCTTTGGCTGAACTTCAAGGGTGTCTTAATGACATTAAGTCCTGGATCTCCTTTAACTTTGGTCCCAAACACCTGAGGAATGGATTAACTGGGTTTACGCTGGCTTCCAGCACAGCTGTGAAAAACCTTGGAGTCATTTTTGATCAGGATATGTCATTTAAGCAGCATATTAATCAGGTTTGCAAGACAGCTTTTTTTCATCTCTGAAATATCACCAAGATTAGGAGCATCCTCTCCCAGGGTGATGCTGAAAAATTAATCCACGTGTTTGTCAGTTCTAGACTGGATTATTGCAATGCGTTGTTAGCAGGATGTCCAAAAACTCGCTGAATAGCCTTCAATTGATCCAGAATGGGGCAGCGAGGGTGCTGACAGGAATCCATAAGCAAGATCATGTCTCTCCCGCGTTAGCCTCCCTCCATTGGCTCCCTGTGAAATTTCGATTTGAGTGTAAAATTCTGCTTCTCACATATAAGGCCCTTAATGCCCTAGCTCCGCGCTATTTACAAGACTTGATAGCACGCTATGCGCCTAATAGAGCTCGCCACTCTCAGAGTGCAGGATTACTCGTCGTTCCTAGAATATCTAAAAGTAGGTTTGGAGGACGGGCCTTCTGCTACCAGGCACCTTTTTTATGGAACCAGCTACCATTTTGGGTTAAGGAGGCTGACACCATCTCCATCTTTAAAACTAAATTGAAAACATTTATGTTCAGTAAAGCCTACTGTTAGTCTAAACTATAGTGTGTAGGGGCTAATAGTTATAGCCATAGTTGTAGGAGCTAAGATTAGAGTCGTCTTAATCACAGCTTTGTCATAGCTATGCTGCTATAGGCCTACGCTGCAGGGGGACGCCAACATGAACTGCTGAGTGGTGTCTCTACTGCTCTTCCCCCTTTCCTTCCCTTTCCTCCTCCCTTCCTCCTCCTCCAGCTCATTCATAATTAATTTGGAGCACCTTGTTACTGTAACTGTGCTCCATATTCTTTGCTTTCCTGTGGTTTGTTGTGCTATTTTGCCGCCCCCCCCCCCCTTTTTTTTTTCTTTGTGTATTTGCAGGACAGAGTTTCCTGGGTTTCATGCTGACTGCAGTTCCATCCTTTGGCCATCCCGGGGTTTGCCTCCTTGTGTGTGTGGATGTGCTCGGGATGCCGACTGGCATAGTGATCGGCGACCTGGTCCTCTGGCCATCTCATTTCAGTGCTGCTACCTCCATCTGTTTATGTTTATATGGTCATTATATTTAGTCATGTGTGTGCTCTCCTCTCTCTGTCCTCCATCCTCTCTCTGTCCTGTCTCCCCTCTTTTCTTTCTTTACCTGGCTGGCCTTCGGCAGGAAGGTCCCCCCATATGAGCCAGGTCCTGCTCAAGGTTTCTTCCTCTTAAAGTGGAGTTTTTCCTTGCCACTGTTTGGCTTAAAGGTTTTTTCTCCCTCTGTGAGAGTTTTTTACTTGCCATTATTCTTGATTTGGATTAATATTGATTGATTGATTGATTGATTGATTGATTGATTCAACTTTAATAATCCCCAAAGGGGAAACTTCATTGCCACCATGGCCACAACAATACAACATAAAACAAACAACAGTATACATCAGTACTATCACTAACTAGGGACAGCAGTAGATCAATACAACAGTAAAATAACCAGAAATGACACCCTCCCCCCACAAAAGGGAGATAAAAGAAAGATAAATAAATAAATAAATAAAAATAAATAAAAATGCATTAAAAAAAATACAAATCCATTTAAGAAAAATTTAAAAGTGCAACGTGCAAAACAAAATAGCAGCAAGTTAAAGAATATAGCTGCAATTTAAAGTGCACTGTACCAGCAAACATGGCAGCAGGTTATGACAGCCTAAAAGAGTGGCTGCAGTTAAAAGTGCAATATGCAGTACAGAACTAGTGAACGACAAGACATGACATCAGCAGTCCAAATTAAAAAGTCTGGTTGCTGCAGGAACAAAGGACTTCCTAAGTCTCTCTGTGGAGCATCTAGGCAAAATAAGCCGTCTACTTCTGCCACTTCTCACAAAAAAGCTGTACAGTGGATGGTCAACTTCGGACAGGACAGCTCTGAGCTTCCTCCTAGTCCTCTGCTCTGTTATGACCTCCAGAGAAGAAGGGCTCATACCGATGACAGATCCAGCTTTTTTAATAAGTTTGTTCATCCTGTTCCTGTCCTCCAGTGTCAGGCTGCCACCCCAACAAACAACCGCATAAAAAAGGACACTTGCTAAAATGCCATTATAAAAAACATTTAAAAGGGATCTGCTGATGTCAAATGATCTGAGTTTCCGTAAGAAAAATAATCTGGACTGGGCCTTCTTAAAAACAGTATTGGAATTCATCTTCCAGTCCAGTTTACAGTCAACATGCACACCAAGATATTTATATGAGGGTACAATCTCTACGGACTGACCTTTAATCAGAATAGGCTCAGTTTCAGGTTTCTTCCTCCTCATGTCTATAACAAGTTCTTTTGTCTTGTCTACATTAAGAATAAGGTGGGCTTCCTCACACCAACTGACAAAACTGTCCACTTCCCTTTGATAGGCGGCATTGTCATTATTAAAAATATAGCCGACAAGGGCAGAATCATCAGAAAACTTTTGTAGATGACAAGAATCGCTACTCTGCCTGCAGTCAGAAGTGTACAAGGTAAATAAAAATGGAGATAAAACTGTACCCTGTGGAGCCCCAATGCTTGTGGTAACAGTTTCTGATCTGCTGCCATTTAGCCTCACATACTGAGGCCTACCTGTGAGGTAATCCGTGACCCAAGTGATAGTAGAGCTGTTAAGATTATAATTAAAAAGCTTATTGGCTAAGATCTGTGGCCGTAGTGTGTTAAAAGCGTTAGAAAAATCAAAAAACATTATTCTGATAGATGCACTACGAAGTTCCAGGTGACTGTATACTCTGTGTAACAGATAGAGAAGGGCATCATCCACACCTACACCTGCTCTATATGCAAACTGAAGCGGGTCCTGAAAGGCACAGAGCTGCCTCTTTAAATGCCCCAGGACAGTCCTCTCAAAGCACTTCATTACATGTGAAGTTATTATTATATTATAATTTTAGTTAATGATATTTGCTTGGGGGGGCTCTGTAAAGCGCCTAGAGACAATTGACATTGTAACAGACGCTATACAAATAAAATTGAATTGAATTGAATTGAATTACATACCCGCACTCAGAGCTTTCTTTTAAATAAGCATTTTGAAAGTGTCCATAAAGGACGTGGAGTAAAAATTTTGCAGAAACACAAATTGCTAGCCTTGGACTTACCTAAAAATGGTGGGAAAAGCGACAAAACTACAGACAAATAGTTCTATCACTGAAAATTGACTCGATCACTATCAAGAGGATCAACCCATATCAGCCACCTCCACCATCCCCTGCAAGCCCGAAGTACAGCCAGAAATATAGTAGCTGTCAAATATTCCATTTGCATAAATGCATCAACCAACCAGATAAGAGCTCCATGACCTGACCTAGTTACCATATTTAAGGATCCTTTGATCAAAGTAGTTGGATTATTCCTATTGTCATCGTCGTGTTATTGTGGGAGGAAAACTTTCTCTGCAGACATTTTGCATGTGCCAGAGTTGTCAGTGCCATCTGAAAGAAACAGAGAGGGGTATTAACATAAAAAATAGCTATATAAAGCATGCTAAAATGAATATTTATTGTCCAATAAGGAGAGTGGACAGGCAACTGAATGGTCATGGTCCAGTTTAACAATATGGTCCCTCAGCAACCTGGAAAGAGGGCCTTGATTCATTCAAAGATCAGAAGAAACAGCAATATTTGCCATGCATTCTCCCTTCAAAGAATCTAAGAAGGTTCTGAGCAGAACAGTGGGTTAGATAACACGTATATTTATATCAAGACAAAGAGCAGGTCAAAGACATCATTAATCTAAGACTGCAGGAGACACAGACAACACACACTGTTTTCAAAATGCTAATAGTGTTGCCAACAGGGGTTCTAGGCTTCAGCCTGATTTGAGATTTGTCACTGAGAACAAAAGGAAAACACATGCACAAAATAAAACACAGCAACTTTTTAACCTAAAACAACTTCATATTTTTCATGAAAGTCACACAAGAGTATCAAGGTGAGTAGGTATGAGGAGATAGTCAGACACCAAGATACAATACAAAAGGGTTATGCCTGTGAGCTTTTCCTCATGCATCAAGGAGTAAATCACCGAAAATTGTGTTTGTTTACACTACTTCAACTTTGGTGTGGATTGGAACGGTGAAGTCAGAAAGTATGTGCACTTAATGTTTCAAATACATACTTACACACAGAGAGTTGAGTGTCTATTATTTCAAAGGTCTTCACATTGACAAACATAAATATCCTGGAAACTAAAATAAGTTACTGAAACATAGCCCAAACTTACACAAAGATTTAAAAAATGTAAACTTTATTCATGTTCCTAGAAAGGAAGTAATCCTTTACAATGTGAATGTATAAATAGATTTAGCCCTGACACAAGATTAGAACAAGGTAAAGCACATGTAAATGTTAATCTGCCTTATTCTTCTTAAAACTGCCAATAAAGTCTCAGGTAAAGCTTTGACATCGCCCTTTAGACTGATTTCCAAAAGATAATGCCTCAACTGTTACTGAAAAGAGGCATTTGAATCATGACCATATTACGCAAGTTAATGTTTATTCACTTTTCTGTCGCACTCTCTGTGTATTTTATTCTCCCTTCTCTATGCATAACTGCATGGTGTAATCCCATCCAGGGCAGAGGAATGCTTCAATATTGTTCCGGTGTCTGCCTCTGTGTCTGCACACATCACACTGTAAAAGCAAAGGACAGGGGCTTCGGACATATCCACACAAAGTGAGGTTGTGCTAATATAAGCACACAAAGTGTGGGGGCTGTGTGGAAAACCACAAGAGAGGACTGATGACAAAGAGATGTTACACCTCTTCGTCCCTCCTCCTCATCTCGCAACTCTCCTCCCCTCCCCCATTGTTCATTCACAGACATCAAGGTCGGACCATGTTACAAATGAAGCATTGCTCCAACCCACTCCTATGCACTCCACACACACTCACACACTCACACGGGCTGATGAATGCCTGCTGCTGTAACTCGCTTCTTGCTGTGACATCATTAATACAACATACTGCCTACAGTGACATCATTAATAAGAGCTGGGGTGCTGACTCTTCTTTAATGGCTCTCTAAATATGACAGGCTTGACATATTGTCCATGTGGTGGTTTTGTGTCGGCGTGCGTGAGTGTCTACGCATCAAGCAGAGAGGCCTGTGCATACAGTGCTGCCTGATTTACACCGCAGGGTAGCGTTTGCAGGCCCAAGCAAACGTCAACCAGAGCAGGCTCCCTGTTTCTTTTGCTGTTGTTGTTGTTTTTCAGCAATTAGGAACACAATTTCTGTCCCATCCTGTGACAGTTCCACATATACTTAAACACAAACACACAATCAGACTGTGCAGGTTCCCTCTACACTGAGCCAAAGATGGATTGTGAATAATTAGGGAGATAATTGCCCAAGCAGGGGAGAAAAAGAAGATCAATGACTGATCTTTGAGCAAGGTAGTAAATGTTCTCCAGTGGGAGGGGAAGAGTGGAAATTGAAGGGCAAATATATGGGTATAGTAATTGTTCCACACCATCAGATTCAGATGTGTTGAAAGTCTTTCCCATGCTCTCACTGTTTGAGACAGTGACCTAAATGGTAATGTTAATAGAAATAAAAGAATTTGTGGTGATGTCATGAAAGCAAAACAATTTAAAAGTAGTGTGCAAATTAAAGGCAACACTATAACAGAAGAGTATTTAATCTTGTGTCTTTGTTCCACCTGACATCAGTAGAAACAAACTTCCTTGTCTTTACTTGACAGAGGAGAGATGGACTAGAAAATCCACAGAGATACAAAAAGGAGGGGAGTACAGCAGGTCAGAATGCACCTGCTAAGCAACGGATCTATTGTCATGGCAAAGCTTTTTCCACCTCCTCCTGTCTCACCCTGTCTCTGGCACACTCATAGACACACAAATCTTACAAAAGCTTGATCAGAGTCTCCTGCTTCCTCTTTTACTTCTTCCAAGTGTTCATCTCTTTCGCGCTCCCGCTGCTTTTCTTCGGCACTGCTCATCTTCATTTCTTCCTTCCTACCTCCCTCCTCCTTCAGACAAAGGTGAGCACGTGCCAGACTGACAATCAGGCCGGAGCTTGGAGCATGCATATAATTAGCACAAGCGCGCACACACACACAGACACGCTGACATAAATGACGAGCTGCCTCCCATGGCAGCCCAACAATGAGCCCTTGCTGACATTCATCTCCATCATATTTATCTACTGGCAGGCTAGAGAAACAGTCTGGCCTGCTATCTGGGACCTTTTTATTCCCATTCTGTCTCTATCATACATTTACATGTTAAACACACAACTTAATTTGCAGTCTACAAATCTAGAATCATTAATTTACTATAGTCTCCCCACAGAGGCACAGAGAGCACAACTGTCTGTACTATTTTTAGAAGTTAGTCTTCAGTGCATATTGTCATTGGTTATTGTAAAGCCAGGAGCAGACACAGGATGGAAGAGCCTAATAGAGCAGGAAGAGAGGACGGATAAGAGATATGTATTAAAGACAGGAGGGACAGCTGTGGGTGTAATGCTGCTCCAGATAGGCAATCGCAGGTTGAAGCCTGGACTCGTCAGATACATCTCCATATGAAAAGAGCTCTGTGCCTCTCTAAACACTATGTATGCATTCGTAATGCAGTTCAAACACAGGACTGGGAATTCACCCACTGCTTCATGTGAGTATGTGATCATGTGTTAGCAGGTGCTCAGAGGACAAATAATAATCAATGTGAATTCAACCAACCCTGTCCCCACCTGGAACATATCTACCATCACCAGCACTACATTATTTTTGTGCCATTTTCTACTGATAACAAAGGAACTGTGAAAACCGGGTGTCCAGCCTTGTAATTACACACTAAACTGATATTAAGTACCGGTAGTGGTATTATAATGTCTATATTAGATCCTCACAGCATGACCCCCCCCCCCCCTTGAATCACAAAGAAGGAAGTGCAGACCTGCGTGTCTTTGTGTCTCCTTGCCTGGCGGTTGATCCATGATCTCAGACTGGAACAGCACAGCTAACAGTAAAGCTGGCACCTGACTGACAGCTCAAGTCAAAAACCCAGAATGTGTTAGGTCTCAGCACCTCCTGACAAATGACATATTGGGAGAAGGATAGTTGACTTTAACGGCCTGTTTAGTTTGGAGTCTTGCTCGTGTACACACATTTGTGCATTTGCTTGTTTGTGTTTGTTCTCAAGCGTAGGAGTATTAAACTCACAAGCGAGCTGTGTGGGCTGATGACTTCACGCACAGTTAATTGGCAAACGTAGTTTTTTCTGTGCAGCCACAGTCAGACCTGTGTCCACTACACATGCATGTAGAAACAAACACCGTGTTAAAATCTAAATTTAAACAATCTGCTTGAGCCAGGTGTAATTTTCTCTCTCTAATAAAGCCAGCTTCCATAAGCTTTCTAATACTGTATTCTAACACTGTCAGGCAGTATTCTGGTGACAGAGATACGTCAACTTTTTTTCATCATGGAAAACATGTATCTTTGCCATAAAAAAAAAAAATAGTATCAGAAGTATACAACTACCATAGGCAAACATTCCCTACAAGCTTCAGATGATCTTTTATATTTATAAGAACTTCCTGGGGCATTACATTTCAGATGCTGAAATGTTTTCTGCAGAGTGACATATCAAGGTTTTAAACAATGCCAGCGTTATCTGTAGAAATTCTATCAAACTTGATGGGGAAATGGCTTTTTCAGCACAGTAATATAATGTTCACAGGCGACTGTGTGCATGTGCTGCAGTTAAAAAATGGTAACCACACACTGTGACAAAAATGAGAAATAACACCATTATGCCTTCTCAGCAGAACACAGAACCCCATAATGGAATAATCTGCTAAACACATTAACCAAACATTATACTGTCACAAGGTGGTTGATATACTATTAACAACGTGCACTATTACTGAACTGCAGGAGCTATGTGATCCTTGGTGAGTTCTGCTGCCACAGAAGTACAACTCCTTGATGGTTTCCAAACATATACACCTGCAGAGACACACACAAGAGTGCAGTTTATTGGCTGCTCATGTTTTTGCCTTTTTCTGTCCATAAACAGACCTGTCAGAACAACAGAACACAACAGTCTGGTAAATCCAGTTATCCTCCATCCATAGAGGAAATGACCTCGACCAGGCCATCTGTGAAAATGAGTGTGTGTGTGTGTGTGTGTGTTTTAGAAAGTGAGAGGGAGCAGAATAGGGTAAGGATGAGAGTTTGCCGTTGATGCTCATGTGTTATTCATGGGAGTAAAGGGAATTTGTGGAATAAAAGCTCTTTCAAACATTAAGCAAAAAGAGGGGACAGCAACGTAAGAAAGATGGGGGGGGGGCAAGGCTGAAAGTACAACTTCACTTGGCTTTTTGCCATTTTATCTCTCTCCCTCCATCTTCTTGCTCCATCTTTTGTTTCCATTCTGAGGCTGTCAGACAGAAGACAGGGATGTAAAGGACTGAAAGAGTCTCAGTCAAGAAGAGAGGGGCAAGCAAAGAAGAACGGAAGGCAGGTGGGGGGAGGTTTAAGGAGTGGCAAGGAAAGGGAAGGAGAAGAAGCAGAGGTAAACTAAGGTTGAAGGTGTAAGGAGGCTGCTGTATTTGCTTTTTTGAAAGTATTACAAATGGAAAATAAACCATTTTACACATACCAATGTGCAAATGCAATTGAAAACACTCACAAACATAATTAGGCCTCTGCAGACACAGCTGTGTATTACCTCAGTATTGATGTGTTGCTTTAAGTGGTCACCCACATCCATGTTTTTTCACCAAATATCATGACGTGATGGTGCTTTTCTTTGAATTAAGTTCATCTTGTGCCCTGTTTCAACTTCTGTTTGAAAGAAAATTGAAAAAAAAAAAGTGTAATCAATTAAATTCTCATTAGAGTGTAACAACTAATTTTTTTGTCTCCCATAATGGAATTTTTAATTGGAGTGACTGATCCCAAGTGTTTGCTGCGGGGCATAAGCTTCTGATAAATGTTCCTATTAAAGGGTTTCCACAAAGAAAAACAGTCACTGAAGTAATCACATACACAATAACTTGTTAGCACTGATAAGGCCAAATAATCTTCTCATGCTATTTTCATTAAAGACTGGCTCAATTGATTTAACTCTTTTGGACTCCTACAGCATATGTGAAAAAAATAAAAGTGGACCAAAGCTGTCTGTGGCTTCAGAGAGAGCTGGAAAATATCTGATGAACTGATAATGTCACCCGAGGCGACAGTGGATGAGCCTGATCACTACACGCTTGAAAAGGACTTACAGAGGCCAGCTGGTTTGTTATTTAGTCATAAGCAAACAACAAAAGAATCAGTGTTTTGCCCAACCTTGGATTTAAGGCACAATGTCTCAAGTTTGTGTTTATCATCAGAACGTCTCAAATTGTATCTTCTCCAACACATTGCGAACTGTCTGTTGAATATGGTCTTCATTGCCCCAGAAGATAGGTGATAATGTGTAGCTACCACTGGCCCTTTTTTAAATATGGCAGAGTACTCTTATTAGACTTTTTTATACTCTTGGCATTTATTGTTTGCTGGACAATCAAACTGGTCTCAAAAAAAAAATCAGTGTACCTGTCAGATTCTAACTCCAAACTGAGCCAAAACTGAAAATGAATCATAATGTGGACCCTAAAAATAGCCCATAAAAGCTAACCGACTCCAAGGAAAAAATAGATGTGCGCTCCTAAAGAGCTACACGTGAAGGAACTTGCATGTATGTACCTGTATGCACACACACATGCATTGTACCACCACTGCTGAAAATAAAGACTTTAAAGGCAGGAAATAGGACATGGAAAATAGGCTTCACACACTGGATCTAACATGAGTATGCTTCTTTATCTTTGCATGTCAAGTGTCTGTGCTTGCTGTTGGTTTTGATTTAATGTTTTGCACATTGGATATTTAAAGATTGAATTACACATACAGCTCCCACAGTTAATGTTCAGAGAACAGTTCACTTCCACTTATGTAGTACCTGCAGTCATGGCTAAAACAAATTTGACCTCTAACCTTTGTTGCATTAAACAGAGCGAGTCAGATGTTGGAGCATAAATATGGACATTACGTGGTGATGAAGTGTCTATGGGTGTGAGTTTGGACGAGAGCATCTCTGTGTGGCTCTGTGGTGGACTGGTGACCTGTCCAGGATGTGACAGCTGGATAGGCCCCAACACATCCTCCTCTGCCATGTATCCTTTTTCAAACTTTCCCCAAGAGTCTTTTATCTGTTCATCCTAAAGTTGTTCACAGCTTTCAATCTTGGAATGCTTCTTAGACAGAAACTTAAAGAGCTCATTCTTTGTGTTCTTTTTTGTTACAATAGGGGGTTGTATGGAGGACCCAATCGCAGGAGTTTCCAGCAAAGCGTGATTTATTTACAAAATTAGAAACTAAAAATCCAACCTTGACTCAAAATCCAAAAAACACAAGAGCGACGGGACAGCGAAGCAGGAACACGGAAGGGCGATGGTAGAGACATCCGTGAGGTGAACAAACAGACCCGCAACAGAAAGGGGGAAGACCTTAAATATACAGAGAAACAAATGAGGGGCAGGTGCAGACAATCAGGATGATACAGGGAAGAAAGAGAAGCAGAACACAATGAAGACAAGACAGAACTTTAAAGGAACACAGGAAACAGGAGACTCAGGACACGGGAGACGAGACGAGACCCTCACTAAAACCAAAAACACACCCTGCCCAACCCACACCATCACACTTTTTTCCTACACTCACAGGAGTAAAAGCAACAGATGATATTGACAAGTTATTTTCCCATCATTGTAAAAAATATTGGATATATAGGCTAAACCTTTAAACCTATAAGATTCTCAGTACAATTTGATTTTTTTCTTAAAATTTTCTCTGGAAAAGAAACACATTAAATTACTGATGTCAGATGGATTTTTTTACATAACTCACACCTGCATTCACAAAAAAGATTCCTTCTGTCGCAAAACCCCAAATTTACAAATATAATGACAAATAAGCAAGACCAAATAAGCAATTAAAATGGGGGATATGCATACTGCATAGTCTTCAGCCATGTTGTGAAGTTAATTGCAGTCCAGGAGACCCATTAAAATCCTTCAAACAAAATCATTAAAACAGGTCAACATCTAAAATGCTAAAATAGTCACAAACATCTCACTTTCAATTGTTGTCTTCATCAACTCATTTGTGAAATTAAGTGGGAGCTTGCATGAGTGCATCACATTAAATGTGAATAATAATCCTTATTTTGTCAACCTTCTTTTTTGCACTTTCCCATCCAGTAATTTATTCATTCCTGTCCTGATCGTCTGAAAAGGGAGAGCTAGCAGCTAAGCTGAATTCCAAGCATTTGAAATGATAAGATACAAAAGTGACACCAGGATTAGATTCATACTACTTTTTGTGGTTTACGTGGGGAGTTCAGCACAGGTTGGTGATTAAACGCTCTTAATCTCTGCTTGAAATCAGCATATATATCAATAGTTCAATATGTAGCTCTAAAATGTTGTGTTAAAAATTGTGTGGTGTCATAAAACATTGTGGGTGACATTGACGTGCATGATGAATAATTTTACTACAATAAGGTAATATTATTTTGATTATGTAGCATTCGTTGATTTGACCAATTATCTTACTATCACCGATGAATCTTAAAGGTATATAAATTATGTGCTGAACTGTAGTACTGTTTAAAAAAAAAAAAAAAACAAACTAATAACACAGGACATACAATTTAAACAATCTTAAAAGCCCCTCCGCATTTCTAATAAATGAAATAGAGCGTTTTTTTTTATAACAATGAATGAGAGAACCTGTTTGCACAAACTGCTTTGCTTCAGGCAGCAGGAACTGTTTTTCCATTTCCCTACCACCAACAAAATGAGTGCATTAAACCTGGGGCGCAGCGAGAGTGTGTCTATGAGGTCAGTTCTATAAAAGTGCACCAGCAGGTGACTGCTACACAGAATTACGCATTCAGTCATACACACATACAGACACACACATACATGCATGGTTGAATGGACACATCCAGACATCTGACTACAGGGCTCAGCGCTTCTCGTTTCCTCAAATCACCTCTGTGCCGGTGAGAGAGAGTAAGAGAGGGAGAGACACTAAGACTTTGCTTATATCTATCTTTTCCTTCATTGATTCTGTGATAATTCCAATCAAATAGATTGCTGCATTAGCCATAAGGGGCACCATAACAGATATCTGCCTTATTCATCAAACAACAGAGTTAGGACTGATGAGAGCAGGAGCTGCAGAATCATCCTGTGCAGATGTTTGTCTGGTTAAAATGATACACTGTTATGTTGCCTGGTTCTGCCAAGGGGGTCTGGTGAGGACTGTACTCCAAGCCCCCTGATTGGCTGGCCTCTGGGTGACCTGGAGCTGCTGTGAGTCTTGAGATGGCTCCAAGGAGAGCTGCACTTGCAGTGGGATGCTCTGAGGTTACAGGAACAGTGTTTGGGTTCATGTAATTGTCTTCATTTGCACAGAAAAAGTGGGTCAAATGCCCATCTGTCATTCTTTGGGATGATGTGTAATGTGTAATTGTGGTTCCAACTTTACTGTCACTACAGCAGCTTCAGGTAGATTATTCCTGCTTTGTTAGAATCATAAAAAATGCTTTTGCTGCTTTAAATTCATGCCCCCCTGCTCCTTCATTTACATTTTGAACCAGTTGGGATGGCTGCACACAGCAGTCAAATAAACTCACCTTTAGTCTACCTAAAAGACATACACATGCCCAGTGATAGTTCCACTTAACATAATCAAACTGAGCTTGTTTTTTTTATTTATTCATTTTTTTTTCCTTACTTGAGAAGCAGCCAGAGTCCTGTCAGTCTCTCTGACTGGTTTGTTTCAAATGCTGTCAGGAAACACTTAGGTTCCTCAGCTGAACCAGACAACAGCAATAAATAAGAAGATCTATAAGGGACTATCTGGTAACACAGGCACGCACGTCACACAAGGGGAGTAGGTGGAGAATGATGTCAATATGTCATTAAAGGCAACATCATTATTACAATAGCCAAAGAAGAGTGATGTGATTTGTGGGAGTGATGGCCAAAGTGTGTCATGAAGCTGTCTGTCAGAGGAAGAAAGATGAACCTTCATCTCCGTCTGTAACCAGTCTGTCTCCAGGAAAACTAGAAGGATGGATGTATTGTTAAATGATCCAAATTAAAGTGGAAGTAAAATGATCATTTTATTGAAATTCTTAAAGCTTATTCCTCTGTTTTTCTTCTAGCATTGTTGGAATGGAACAATTTTTTTTAACATAATAATTTATTTTAGGTAGATAAAATACCGTAGAGATTAGTTTTGTATGAATAAAGGGACATACAATTTATATTGAAGTTGACATTGTAATCAGATTTGTTTGTTTGTTTTTTTTCCTAATGCTGAGTTACATGATGGAATCCTTGATTTCAAGTTTGTTTTTTCTTACAGCATACAGTAACTCTGGATAAAAGCACTGGATAAATAATCCCAGGGGAGCACATTTTCAAAACTGTCTGTAATACTACTTTCACCATCTTCTTTGTTTGTTTGTTTGTTTTGTTTTGTTTTGTTTTGTTTTTTGTTGGCTTGCTCCCCTACACCACAGTCAATAACCCTTTTCTGATCTTCTCTCAATCTGTCTTGATTTCAAAAGCTAAGTGTGAAAGACATTAATATGACTTTGATAAATCATCAGAGTGACTGTGCAGTGGTTCAATACCCTTGTTTTATGCTCAAATAATACAGTGCAATATCTTCTACATTCATCATACATTTTACACAGTCACAATAAATGGTTCATAAAATAATGGATGTCTGTAACTCTTTAAGTACTTTTTATTACCAGAAAACTATTATAATTTATTTACAATTGCATCAGCAGTGATCATTTTTTCTTTACTTTTGCATTCTATGTTTTTATGAATCACAGACAAAAAAAGAACGTTAACAAGCCTGGCTCGAACAGGTCAGCATCATGAATGACAGTTGTTTTGAAAGAGCTAAAAGTGAAACGCGATTTCTGAATGCAGAGAATGGCATCTTGGTTATTTTTGTCCTTTCTATACAAAATTATATATTTATCTTTACACCTGTCTCTCCATCCACATGAGCATTTGCTACCAATCATTCATGCATCCATGCATGTTTGCACTTAAACAGTCATTGGATTAGTTTATTAATTCAGGCTGTTCTTTCCACCAGGGAAGGTTCAACTGGAACCTCCTGCAGCCTTCAGACATGTTTTAATGGTGAATCTGAACTTTTGGCTCCTCTGGTCCTCCTGAGATGCACACATACTCATGTATTTATTTATTTTTATTCTTCTGTTGTCTCTTATTCTGCATGCTTTTATTCAAAAACCTGTTTTATTGACATAAAATTTTTCAGTCCCTGTAAATACTGGTCATTTTTTGTACTCCTTGACTGTCACATCATCACTTCTACCTCCTTCTACCTTCCTTTGCATTTAGATGTATTCACATTTCATTTCATTCAGCATTCACATTCACAAAAAAAAAAAAAAAAAAGAGAGAGAGAGCCCTTACTCCATTGAATTTCCCTTTATGGGATAAATAAAGTATTTTTCATTTTCATTTTCATTTCCCCTATTTTCAGTATGTAATATGATGTTGCTCACAGCAAGTACTCTGGTGAATGTGTGTGAGGACAAGATGTCTTACTACATGTGAAAGAAGAAAAACTTAACTGTGATCAGCACAGATGGAAGGACACCTGCTCTGTAATGATGCTTTTCCCATTTTGTCTCTTTTATGGCCTCGTGCAAGTGCTCAAACACTCACTCACACACACGCGCGCAAGCACACACAGTTACCTCAGAGAGGCAAACCTGGGCGCAACATGAAGGGACACCCTCCTCCTCCTCCTCCTAGAGTGACTGATGGGGATGGGCAGAATGGGAGTCAGATAAAAGGACAATACAGAGCCATAGAAGCAGGTCCAGTGGGGGGAAGAGTGGAGTGAGAGATGGAGAGTGACAAAGGAAGGCAGACAGGGTGTGGTTCACACATTTGGCAAGTGAAACAAGCTGTGATAAATCCTCCAGACTGGCCTTATCTGTGTTGTGTGTTTGTCTGTGGTTAGTATTGTCCTGTGACACTGAGGGAGCAGATCTATACAGCTACAAGGCAGGCTGGGAAATATGTATGTGAGCCAAGAGACTCACAGTCCGCCACGGGAGGAGAGGCAACTTCAGGTCCAGAAAAGCTGAGCTGCGTGCTGATTCTTATGAACCTTTGTTTGAGATCCAGTACATTTAAAAAAAAAATAGCCACAGAAAATACAAGGAAATTTATTCATTGCACCAAATTTAATCAGTAATTTTTAATTTTTTATTTAACTAGATTTTGCATTTGGAATCAGCATATGGACATTAATGCTCTGGCCACAACATACATGTGAAAACAGGTGATTTAGTAGCCATTCTACCATGAGCAAGGTGAGTCTTCAATTCTAAAATGTCATAGGTCAGAAAAACTCAACACTTTTTAAATATATTCATATATACTTTCTTGCCAAGAGTTAGCTGTTGAATTGGGTACAATTTGCATTCCCATCTGTCTTTTTCATATAGAGTTGGCTCCCAAGTGACCAAACTGATCCTAAACATTAGTCCACATTGTAGTAATTTGAGAAAATACAGTTTTTCCTCAAGTGGTTGTGGGCAAAATCGTCACTGTGACAATCAGTAAACTATCCTGCCTACATGGAGGTTAGTTTTTACCTTTAATGAAAAACAAAATGTCTATTGCCTATATTAACGTTGTGATGAGCCATATCTTATCAAATTAGTGGAAAAATTCCATAACCATTTTTAGTCTCCAGTTTTAGTGTTTTTTGAGGAGTATCTAAAAGACAATTACAACATCTTCAACTAGAAAATCACTCGGAGAGCGCAGACCTTCACCAAGTGCAACAATTCTCCCATATAGTGATTTACAGATTACGATAAAATCCGCGTTCTGGATCAGATCCAGATCAGCCTTTGAAATTTGATAGAGGTTTCCCATTGTCAATTCCTGAGTGAAATTTCATGAGTTTTGGGCAATAATTAATGGAGATATTGAGGGAAAAAAAATTCAGCCCCATTGATCACAATGTTATCGAAAATTTGAAAGTGATCCAGAATCCAGGATTTCTTCCAGATCAAAATTAAACCAGTTCTTTCTTTTCACATTTCTGACAACTCCTGAAAATTTCATCAAAATCCTTCCATAACTTTTGAGTTATCTTGTACACATACAAACAGACAGACAGATAAACGCCGGAAAAACATAACCTCCTTAGTGGAGGTAATAATACCAAAGACAGTTTGTTTTTTTTCATAAGAAAAGAGGGAAGTTATTTTAATAGTGTCATGATGATAAAACAACACAAAGTAATACACTTTTGACTGAATGACTGATTGACTTCATGACTGACTGAAGTGAACCGAGGTGGGTTCAGAGAGGTAAGGACAGTCAGAGAGGCAAAGGGTCTAAAGCAAGCTGGGTTTTTTTTTTGTTGTTGTTGTTTTTGTTTTAAAACAACAAGCAGTCTATTCTCAAAGACAAAAAAGGCTGAAACAGCTGCAAGGATCGGTCAGGGAGACTTCAAATATCAGCAAAAAGGGACAGAGGTGTACTGAATGATGATAAACCTGCTGCCAACATCAGTGTTCCTCTCAACATTTGCTCTTCTTCTGTTTATTGACCCTTTAAACATCGACATTAATATCTTATCCTGATCATAAACTGTTGTGAGATAGAATCATGGTGGGTGGTGAGAGTTCATCCACTCGTTTCTAATCTCCCATGCTATACGAACCTAGCTATCTATTTGCAATTTGGAGTTCAGAAATTATAGTTTCACCAAGCTACAGGCAGGAAACCGAATAAACTTACACTGCAAAATGTCAATTTATTTGCTTGAAGCTCTTATTTTAGAATAATTTATTGGACAGCAGGCTCAATCAAATGTCTGTGAGCTGTTGTGTCTCACTTCAGTGTGGAATTTTACATAAAACTATGGTTAGGTGTGATTCAAAGTAGACTTATGGAATCAGCATATAAATAATTGAAGTTTGAATTTACTTCAAGTGGAGAAAATATGATCGCTTCAATCTTCAGTGAAAAATTAGATGAGGAGGAGGAATGGAAAATTTTTTTAAAACAATGTTTTAGTTTTAAGAGGAGACAGAGGAGTACAGCCTAACTGGCAAATACCCAGCAAGGTCCTTTAACAGTGGTTCAGATGATGTCCCTGGCACCATGTATGTCAATCAGGAGAAACTGCATCAAGTGTTTCAGTGCACAGACAGCCATTCACTGCTTAAACGCAACCAGACAGAGCAAAAGAACAAGGACATAAGTTATTCAAATACCGACAGTTACGTGCGGGCATCACTGTCTCATTTTATTCACTTATGAGCAGATTCAGTACAACATAGCCTACAGGTGTCATTAGCATTTCAAACATGGAAAATTATGCAAACACCCTGTGATGTTGTGGGGGTAAGCGGCTCTGCTCATTTAACACACTCCTCCGGCCGCTCAGATGGAACTGTTTTCTCATCTGTTAATGCTCCGCAAAAACAAACACGCTGTCAGCATCATGTACTTTCACATTTCCCATTAGCACACACACAAAGATATTGGTGGGGCGAGACAGATAGAATAAATAAATAAATAAATAAACTGCACAACTAATGCTGGTAAGGAAAACCAATTTTGAGAAAACACACACAGTTCAGCTTCTCACACATGAAAGATGGTATCAATGAACATTTTCTGCTCCCATCATCTTTTCTGACCCGCTTGGATAGACTGTCCAGCCTTGTGCCCAGCAAAAGCAATCTGCTCTTATTTCATTTCATCCCAGTCAATTCTTGCTTGGATGAACTGACCAAAGTGTGTGTGTGTTTGTGTGAGTGTACATGTGTGTCCATCATGCCTGGTGGAGGTCTATGTGCAGGACCTCAGAATATGAGGTAATCAATCACATCATACAGCCTTAGATTAGAGCCACATCGATCTGGTCTCAGCCTCTGACAAACAGCCTGACCTAGAATACATCCACCTGGACGGTACACATGCACAAACGTACACACATACACACACACACACACAGCATCTCTTCTTTTGCTGGATTTCTTACAGTCCCTCCCAGAAGCATAAGCAACCACATACAGACATACCAGGAATATTTACTGAGAACCGCAGTCTCACACAGTGCGGTCCCTGTGCAGTAAACATCCAAGGTGGGATGATTTTCCCCGTGGGTGGCTGTTCATTTGTATGCCCCTTTCACTGTCCATCACCTCCACTGCCCCCGTCAAGGAAAGCAAACACTCGCTATCACAGCTTCACATTCTCATCATAATTTTCAACTGACTTCGGAATGTCAGACATATTTTTCTACCTGCGTGAGTGTGTGAGTTTAATTTATTAATGCTGTGTGCAGTCCCAGTCAGTGGTTGGCGGTGTGATGAAGGTCCTCGCCTGAGGGGGGAAAAAAACCAAATGGGAAAGGCTCAGAGATGTGCACCATTCACAGAATCATTAAGTTTGAGCTCATGGCTTTGTGTGTTGAATTTTCCTTTGTGTATGTGTGTATGTGCGCTGCTCTTAACAAGGAATCATTAGCTCCAGATATGCAGCAAAGGTGTCAGAGTGTTATGCAGTTGCTGTTTGAAGATTTCAAACCGTAGTGCAGGCTGCAGAAAATCAAAGCCCTGAGAGTGTGGTGTGTGTGTGTGTGTGTGGTGTGTGTGTGGTGTGGTTGCTTCTACCTACAATTCCACTAAAGAGCAGAGATAAAAATATGAAACTTCAGTCACAGAGCCCAAACTTTTCTCGCACCTATGTTTTATATCATGACAAATTTGGTGTTTGAGTATAACTTGATTCAATATCTTAATAGATTTTGCATTTTCTTTTTCTTTCAAAAAGAATCTGAAATGGATCATGAGCAAGCTGTATGTTAATTGATAAAATGTCCCTACGTTTTTTTGGACAGGAGTACCTCAGTGGCAAACCTGGCATTGAGTCAGACGCTTTCTCTGCTCGTCAGCTTCACAGAATAAGATTTTATACTGTTTACCTTCATTTTACCTTTGAGTGAATTACATAAAACCAAGATACAGGCAAAAGAAAGTCTGTTGTCAGCCTACGAAACTCTTGGGAAGACAGAAAATGCTAGTATTTCTCTGAGCTAAGGGTAATAGACTCCATCATTAGTGGCTGTGTAAGCCTAAAGCAGTCTTTTGTCACATGAAGTTTATTTTGATCCTTAAACTGGAGCATGGAGGAGGTCAGTCTCAGTTGTGCCCTGTTGAGCAGCAACTGAACAGTGAGAGACACAGAGATAGATGAGTGACCAATGGAGCTCCTCTGAAGGTCTCTAAATTGACCAATGAGAAAGCTGGACTGATTGGAGGTGATTTACGCTCCTGACATCTTTAACCAAATTACCCAGCATCCCTTGCACTTTGATTACTGTGATGCACAGTTTCTGTTTGTGTGTGTGTGTGTAGGCGTGCGCATGTGTGTGTGTGTGTGTTATTTAACTTATCCCAGGGCTGCAACTCATGCATAACTACAAAATGGATTTGGGCACGACAAGTGAGATTCAAAGGTACCATGCGCTTTGGGGATTCTCTATGTTTTATCATTTATTTTGTCTGATTTCTGCTGTTTCTGACAGTTATCCCTGAAATTGTACCCGCTGACCTGCAGGCAAGTCTTAAACAACACGTTCTGCGTTTAAAGTACTAATCTCATTGATCAGGAGTGTAGATTACTGTCAGAACATCCAGGGGATTTTCTCTGTGTTTCTATTCCTTTATGAGGACATTGCAAGCTTGTGTCTGCATTTCTTAGCAGTGCATAAAAATTTGGCACAAAAGAAATGAAAAATCCTTTTTAGAAATCAGAACTACAATACATATTAATCTCTGCAAATATTGTCATTAATAAACTATAAAAATATGTTGACATGCATTTCATTACCTGAATTGCCAAAGACTGAAGCAGTGATCTAAAGATTTTGACCCGACCTGGATTAGATCTTTCTTAGCACCCAGAGATAAGTCACTCCAAACATTTTCTCTGAAAGCAAGATGCACCGAGAAAGAATGCAGAATAAGTAAAGAATAATGTGGTTTTCTCTACCGTGACTAGCAGTTTCTATTATAGCTAAAAAGTGTAATCTGACTGGAAGCTTGCACGATCCATCCATTAATTTCCTGCTGCTCTTTCAGCCTTTAAAGACAGATAGTGGACGACTGTCTCATTTCATGCTTGTAGTAGTTAATGTTATTAAACCAGACGGAAATGTGCATGCACTCAGACACACATGAAAACACATACCAACAATATAGAGCTGTTATGTGAGGGCTGGAACAACCTGTGTTGTGAAAAGTATTTTTTCTTTTCCAGTGACACACAGACATGTTCTGCCTGGAGATGATATGTCTGTGCCTTTGTGTGTGAGTACACGTTTGCACCTGTGCTGTGACTGATGTTTGACCAGTCCCTCAGTGATCCCATTACAAGCAAGGGTTGTGTGTGCGTGTGTGATGGAGAAGATCATCCGAGTACTGCTGTTAGTTAGCAGCTCTCTCCGTCAATGTGACATGTTATTATCTGGCAAGAGTCCATGAAACATCACTCATATTACCACATACACATGCATGTGCCTGAACACACATTTGTGCAGCATATAAACACACACACACCTACAGAAATACAGACAAATTTGTTTCCTGACTTTTTAAAATTACTGTCAAATGATTTCAATAATACTCTATTTATCCTCGAAGGGAAATTTGTTTGCAGTAACTTTTTTCCTATTAGTTTCTTCAAAGATTCATTGTGGATGGTTATTGCCGTGGACAGGAAGGATCTCCTGTAGCAGTTTGTATTCCTGCCAATCTGAAGAAGCCTCTGAGTAAAGACACTGTTGTCGAATCATTGCGTTGTGAAGAGGATGCTCAGTGTCATCCAATATCCTTTTTCATTTTATGAAGGGTCCTTCTTTGCACCATGAGCTCTAGAGGCTCCAGAACAGCCCTTAGAACAGAGCAAGCCTTTATGAGTTTCTTCAGTTTTTTTTAATCACTTGTTTTGATGCTGCTACCTCAACAGATGAGATTGTCCTCCACAACAGGCTTACAGGAGATATGCAATATCTTGCTGCAAACATGGAAGGACCTAAGCTTCCTCAGGAAGTAAAGTCTGCTCTGTCCCTTCTTGTAGACAGCATCAGTGTTGCATCTCCAGTCAAAGCAACATCCTCAGTGGCTGAAAAATCAAGTCCAAGGGCTAAAAACTTCAGTTCATGGAAAGGCCACTTCACACTGGCTTCAAAAATATTATCAGTTTTAATATATAAACAAATAAATGCAATAAATGCATTTACAAATCTGTTGTGGAATTCTTATATAATTCCTGACTTTTTGTATCCATTATCAAAAGTGCAATACAACATCCACAACTACATTTTCATAAATGTAGAATTGCATATAAATAAGATTAAATTTTCACTACCTACCTAACGAGAAAATTACATAGAAAAACAGACTGGATAATCCTGCCTACCTCTCTTCCAAGTTATTCCTCTAGCCCAGAGGGAACAAATCATGGATTGGCTCTGAAAGCGAGTCTTTCGACTTTTTTTCATGGCCACCATCATTTAGAGGAAAGTTAATGTAATTTTCTGCTTCTCTCCTACCTTTTTGCAGGTAGCTTACCATGCTGAAGCGGAACATTTATGAAGTTAAAACAGTGAGATGAGAGGATAGCCTTTATGTTTTAGAAAGTATTTGTTTGATTTTCAACCTGTTAATTATAAAAAAAAAAAAAAGTAGGTGCACAGCAGGCTGCATGCCCCCTGCAATATAATATTTAGTAACATAAGAATCTACTCGAATAAATTACTTTTCCCAGGGACACTGTAATAGAACAGGTTTCTTTTTAATGGCAGAAACCTTGTAATTGAAAAATTACTCTTAATAGTAATATTACCAAACACTGAATACTGCATAAACTACAAACCTGAAATCCTAGAATTACATAGTTTTGCATTTAGGAAACTATGCTTTCTTGTTTAGAGTAAAATAAGATTATTGTTACGGATTTCAGATCTCCACCAAATATGAAGCGCCATCTTGCTTAGCAGAGCTTCAAATATTCATATTGGTAATGAAGGACAACCTGGCTAAAAATAACTACACTGTAAGCAATTGCTGTAAATTTACAGCCAATTTTCAACAGTAAAATACTGTTTTCATGTTTAACAGTTTAGTACTGTAATACACAATGCATTGTGGGCTTCTTAACATGGAGCAACAGGAAAGATGCTGTAAACGGTATGCTGCGGTTTTAAATAACGGTAGACTACAGTATTTTGGGGAAATTTTCCAGAAGAGGACTCCAGAAGGCACAGCGCGCTACATATCTGTCTTCATCGCAATGATTCTGATTTTGCATCTACAAAATTAAACGGTAAGTAAATCAAAATCTTTTTTCTTTGACTCTGGGGGGGCTATCTTATTTATACTGCCAAGAATGTTTGATATAACACTCAGGAGTTTGTCTAGCTGTATGTAAGCTATCAGTGATTTCTATCTATTTGAATAGGGTAGCCAGAACAATATTCTACTATGGGATATTTCTTTGTCTTGTTGTAGTTGTTGTTTAATCTTGGTTAATGATAATATACGTAACTTCATTGGCATAAATCCAGAGAGAGGGACAAAGGCCAAAAGGGGCAAGGTTGTCTCCAAGAAGAAAGGTGTGATTGTCCAGAAGAAGTCTCTTACACTCAACACACACGTCTCCATGCTCCTGAAGAAACCCCTTGACTTTGAATGGGACTTCATTTAGATCAGTGAGTTCTCTTTAATCTTGCTGTCTGTCCATGTGTTGTTTGCAGTGCAGTGACAGGGCATTGCTATTAAGCCGCAAGAGTGTTATTTTTAGCTTTATAAGCATTAACTTGGAGATGATATTGTTCATTCCAGATTGTATAATATTTGTTTATTGTTTCACAGTGGCTGCACAGGAACATGCTGCTGCAGTGGAACAGTGGCTAACAAACTGATGTTCATCTCTCCTGGATCAACAAGATTTGAATCAGGGCAGTTCAGACTCCTGGAACTACAGTAAGATGTAAAAACCCAAACCTACCTCACAGGACTATTTTAATAAGTAAACTGCAAGTCGCAAGCTTGCACTGGCAGAGGAGTCGATTACAGTTTCTGCCCTAAATGTTCTCTTTTTTCCACATTACTGTAATGATGCATAATGTCAAAATGTTCTAACTGTACTGTAAAAGTTTTGAAATGGCCTTGAGGCACTTTTTCAAAATGTTCTTACCTCTGTTTTCCAAATGTTGTCAATTTTGCATACAGTTCTGCATTTTCATAGACAGCATAAAATACGTTGGAGAGTACAGTACATAATGTAAATCTTTTAAGTGGAGTTTAGAGGAAATTTTAATCTATCTCACAGGACTATTTTAAGAGGACAAACACATGCTGGTTTGCTAAATGTTTTTACTCATGTAATCAAAAAGGTCTTCATGTTCCTACCTTGAAAATAGTCTTAATAATGTTTAAACACTTATTTCCTCTGTATTTGTTGCGTTGGTCTTTTTCTTAGACCCAGTGTGTCATTGAACAAGCGTTCAAACTTGTGTTAAAGACAATGTTGAATAATATTGGCATTGGCTCAAAAAGTCAGCTATAGGTTATGTCCTGACAAGCAGGTTATGCACTGACAAGCAATTTAAAAATTTAAGTTTATCACCATAGTGTGAAACAAACACTACTAGGCTGTCTCTGTTTGCTACTTGAAATTTTTTCTCAGTGTCAACCAACAGGGTTTATTTTGTCTTTTTTTTTCCTCAATTTTTTTAATCTAGCAGTATTCAGTATTATATTTCCTTCTGAAATAAATCATTTTGAATCTCTCTAAGTTTTTATTGCTTATTTTGCACAATATTCACAATAATGCTTAAAGGTGGGGTAGGTGTTGTTTTTTTGCAGCACTTTTTACAATATTGCCTGAAAACCTTTTCACATTCCCATTGCAAACACTGAAATAAAATGTTTGCAAAAAAAACTAAACGTTTTGGTCCAGTCTAGAGGGTATAATCAGAGAAAAACTCTGACCAATCAAAATAGAGATCATCACTATTTTGATTGGCTGCATAATACATCAATCAAATATCAATGCACTCCCACCCACCCCTCCCTCCCTCCCTCCCTATGGTTCATGCAGTCGTGAATCATGTGAAGGCGTGGTTTCGAGGGGTGAGCTGAAGAGAAGGAGGCGGAGCCTTTGGGAGGAGGGAGGGAGTGTATATTTTCAAAATCTCACTTGAGTTGGATTGCTGGAAGAAATACGGTATTTCTGTTTTACAGTAGTGGACCGTAAAACAGAAATACGGTATTTCTGTAAATCATAGAAATGCAGAAATATTCTGTTTTACTGTAGTGGACCGTAAAACAGAAATACGGTATTTCTGTAAATCATAGAAATGCAGAAATATTCTGTTTTACAGTAGTGGACCGTAAAACAGAAATATGGTATTTCTGTAAATCATAAAAATGCAGAAATATACCGTATTTCTGTTTTACGGTCCACTACTGTAAAACAGAAATACCGTATTTCTGTCTACTACTGTAAAACAGAAATACGGTATTTCTGTTTTACGGTCCACTACTGTAAAACAGAAAGTGGACCGGTCCACTACTGTAAAACAGAAATACCGTATTTCTGTTTTACAGTAGTGGACCATAAAACAGAAATACGGTATTTCTGTTTTACGGTCCACTACTGTAAAACAGAAATACTGTATTTCTGTTTTACAGTAGTGGACCGTAAAACAGAAATACGGTATATTTCTGCATTTCTATGATTAACAGAAATACCGTATTTCTGTTTTACAGTAGTGGACCGTAAAACAGAAATACGGTATATTTCTGCATTTCTATGATTTACAGAAATACCGTATTTCTGTTTTACGGTCCACTACTGTTACAGTAAAACAGAAATACGGTATTTACTGTAAAACAGAAATACCGTATTTCTGTTTTACAGTAGTATTACCGTAAAACAGAAATACGGTATTTCTGTAAATCATAGAAATGCAGAAATATACGGTATTTCTGTTTTACGGTCCACTACTGTAAAACAGAAATACCGTATTTCTGTTTTACAGTAGTGGACCGTAAAACAGAAATACGGTATTTCTGTTTTATAGTAGTGGACCGTAAAACAGAAATACGGTATTTCTCTTTTACGGTCCACTACTGTAAAACAGAAATACCGTATTTCTGAAAACAGAAATATGGTCCACTACTGTAAAACAGAAATACCGTATTTCTGTTTTACAGTAGTGGACCGTAAAACAGAAATACGGTAATTCTGTTTTACGGTCCACTACTGTAAAACAGAAATACGGTATTTCTGTTTTACAGTAAATACCGTATTTCTGTTTTACTGTAACAGTAGTGGACCGTAAAACAGAAATATGGTATTTCTGTAAATCATAGAAATGCAGAAATATACCGTATTTCTGTTTTACGGTCCACTACTGTAAAACAGAAATACGGTATTTCTGTTAATCATAGAAATGCAGAAATATACCGTATTTCTGTTTTACGGTCCACTACTGTAAAACAGAAATATTGTATTTCTGTTTTACAGTAGTGGACCGTAAAACAGAAATACCGTATTTCTGTAAATCATAGAAATGCAGAAATATACGGTATTTCTGTTTTACAGTAGTGGACTGTAAAACAGAAATACTGTATTTCTGTTTTACAGTAGTGGACCGTAAAACAGAAATACTGTAAATCATAGAAATGCAGAAATATACTGTATTTCTGTTTTACGGTCCACTACTGTAAAATCAATTTACGGATGAATACCGTAAAAAAAACCGGTAAAGAGCTGGCGTCTCTGCTGCCAGCTCTTTACTGTTATTTTACAGGAAAATTTCTTACAGTGTACTTTTCCAAACACATTATATCATATTTGCTTATCCCGTAGACTAAACAGAAATGTAAAAACTACACTTTGCAGTTTTTAAGATATGTAAATGCAGTCTTTTTTGGTCTGATACTCTTACTTTTTGGAACAGAAATACTGTATTTCTGTTTTACAGTAGTGGACCGTAAAACAGAAATATGGTATATTTCTGCATTTCTATGATTAACAGAAATACCGTATTTCTGTTTTACAGTAGTGGACCGTAAAACAGAAATACGGTATATTTCTGCATTTCTATGATTTACAGAAATACCGTATTTCTGTTTTACGGTCCACTACTGTTACAGTAAAACAGAAATACGGTATTTACTGTAAAACAGAAATACCGTATTTCTGTTTTACAGTAGTGGACCGTAAAACAGAAATACCGTATTTCTGTTTTACGGTAGTATTACCGTAAAACAGAAATACGGTATTTCTGTAAATCATAGAAATGCAGAAATATACGGTATTTCTGTTTTACGGTCCACTACTGTAAAACAGAAATACCGTATTTCTGAAAACAGAAATATGGTCCACTACTGTAAAACAGAAATACCGTATTTCTGTTTTACAGTAGTGGACCGTAAAACAGAAATACGGTAATTCTGTTTTACGGTCCACTACTGTAAAACAGAAATACCGTATTTCTGAAAACAGAAATATGGTCCACTACTGTAAAACAGAAATACCGTATTTCTGTTTTACAGTAGTGGACCGTAAAACAGAAATACGGTAATTCTGTTTTACGGTCCACTACTGTAAAACAGAAATACGGTATTTCTGTTTTACAGTAAATACCGTATTTCTGTTTTACTGTAACAGTAGTGGACCGTAAAACAGAAATACGGTATTTCTGTAAATCATAGAAATGCAGAAATATACCGTATTTCTGTTTTACGGTCCACTACTGTAAAACAGAAATACGGTATTTCTGTTAATCATAGAAATGCAGAAATATACCGTATTTCTGTTTTACGGTCCACTACTGTAAAACAGAAATATTGTATTTCTGTTTTACAGTAGTGGACCGTAAAACAGAAATACCGTATTTCTGTAAATCATAGAAATGCAGAAATATACGGTATTTCTGTTTTACGGTCCACTACTGTAAAACAGAAATACAGTATTTCTGTTTTACAGTCCACTACTGTAAAACAGAAATACAGTTTTTCTGTTTTACAGTAGTGGACCGTAAAACAGAAATACTGTAAATCATAGAAATGCAGAAATATACTGTATTTCTGTTTTACGGTCCACTACTGTAAAATCAATTTACGGATGAATACCGTAAAAAAAACGGTAAAGAGCTGGCGTCTCTGCTGCCAGCTCTTTACTGTTATTTTACAGGAAAATTTCTTACAGTGTACTTTTCCAAACACATTATATCATATTTGCTTATCCCGTAGACTAAACAGAAATGTAAAAACTACACTTTGCAGTTTTTAAGATATGTAAATGCAGTCTTTTTTGGTCTGATACTCTTACTTTTTGGAATTTAACTGTCTGCCAATCTTGTAAAAGAAACAGCCCCAAGGTTACTTTATGACACTATAGGGGGTAGCGGGTGATCCGACCACCCACTACCCTCTATCCTAACCCCGCGATCGCAAGATACTGAATTTGTGGAAAGCGCAAGAGACACGCCCATTGCCGCGCCTACAATGTGAGTAAGGGAGTTGGCATAATTGGTAGCGGCTTTAGGGAGCGGAAGATTGCATTAGCGGTTGGCGGAGGTTCCTAAATCAGCAATTTGTGGGTAGTGGGTAGTGGGCAGTGGGTAGCGGCTAGCGGGAGGTGTAAAATGGGGCCCTTAATCCTAACACAGATTACTGACTGTAAACTTGCACCCAAACACACAAAACCACAGAATGAGCAGCTGCATTAACAAATAACATTAACAAATGTGCACATTACACTCATATGTAGAAGTAACATTCTGATAGCTCACAATTTACATGCTTGTTTTTACTGTGAAGGTTCAACACTTACACATTTGTCCAAAACAAAAAAATATTCAAAATTCATAAAAAGTAGCTGTAAAGTGGTCAAGTAATTTAACTGTGCCTGAGTTTGATTTAAAAATGTTTTTTGAGCTCAGAGTTTAGAAAGGCAGATAGAGATGACAAAGGGAAACATGTTCCACTTCCCCTCCTCATATTTCTCCTTAGGCCCCTCATTTACAAACTACTTGCACCGGCACCTGAGAACAGATTATTGTTTAGTAGACTGGCATCAGAACAGGCAGAGAAAGTAGATCTCTTCTTCTCTGCTCTAATCTAATCAAATTTGATGTTTCCAAACACACAGCAGCTGGCTGAAGGCATGGCGATGATAACCCCAGGAACAAAGCCCATGCTTGTTATTGGAGACTTACCTAAGCTTCTCCAATTCCTCCCTCAATTTAGCATTCTCTCCCTGAAGCTTAGAGCTGGAGAACAACATGAAAGCAATTTAACAACCCAACACTGCTCAACTGTGTGTGTGTGTATGTGTGTGTAAGTGTGTGTGTGTGTGTTCCCTTAAAATTGTTGATGTCTGCGGATGTCTGTTTATGGAGCAGACATCCTCCATGGACTGACGGGGGCAAGTTCTCCATGATCCCATATTTACTCTGTAGAAAAACAGAAAGGGAAATTCAAACACCTGCAGACAGCACAAACACAAACAACCCTTTAGGCTCTCCAAAAATAGTCCATCTTTGTATGAAGGCACATCATGTTTCAATATCAAGTATACAACATGATAACCTTACTTTTGTTTCTTCTCATATATATATATATATATATATATATATATATATATATATATATATATATATATATATATATATATATATATATATATATATATATATATATATACATATACACACACACACACACACACACACACACATACATATACATACATACACACACAAATATACAGTGGAGGAAATAAGTATTTGATCCCCCGCTGATTTTGGCAGTTGTCATACTAAGAAATAAATGAACAGTCTCAGATTTTTATGGCTGCTTTATTTTAACAGTTATAGAAAGAATATTGAAAAAACATTGAGAAAATTACATGAAATTAAAAATAAAAATTAATTTGCAAATCATTGAGGGAAATAAGTATTTGATCCCCTACCAAAACATGATCTAATATTTTGCAAGTAGTACAAGAATTTTGCAAGTATATTTTGCAAGTAGTAACATCTGTCAGATGTTTCTTGTAGTTGCTTACTAGGTTTGCTTACTTACTAGGTTAATTTTCATCCACTCCTCTCTGCAGATCATCTCCAAATCCTGAAGGTTTTGAGGCTTGCACCTGGAAACTCGAAGCTTCAGCTCTCTCCATAGATTTTCAATAGGATTAAGGTCAGGAGACTGGCTAGGCCATTCCATGACCTTGATGTGCTTCTTATGGAGCCACTCCTTTGGTTCTTTGGCTGTATGTTTTGGGTCGTTGTCATGCTGGAAGACCCATCCATGACCCATTTTCAATGTTCTTGTGGAGGCAAGAAGGTTGTCATCCAAGATTTTGCGGTACATGGCCCCGTTCATCTTCCCATCGATGCGGTGAAGTCGACCTGTCCCCTTAGAAGAGAAACACCCCCAAAGCATAAGGCTTCCACCGCCATGCTTGACAGTAGGGATGGTGTTTTTGGGGTCATATTCAGCATTTCTCTTCCTCCAAACACGTTGAGTTGAGTTGAGGCCAAAGAGCTCAATTTTGGTCTCATCTGACCACAGCACCTTCTCCCAGTCTCTTTCTGAGTCATTAATATGTTCGTTGGCAAACCTGAGTCGGGCCTGGACGTGAGCCCTCTTGAGCAGAGGGACTATGCGTGCACTGGATTTTAAACCATTATGTCTCCGTGTATTACCAATAGTTTTCTTGGTGACTGTGGTCCCAGCTGCCTTGAGATCATTAACCAGCTCCTCCCGTGTAGTTCTCGGCTGATCTCTAACCTTTCTCATGATCACTGAGACCCCACGAGGTGATATCTTCCATTGAGCACCCAGTCTAGGTTGATTAACAGTCATGTTGTACTTCTTCCACTTCCGAATAATTGCACCAACAGTTGTCACCTTCTCATTCAGCTTCTTACTTATGGTTTTGTAGCCCATTCCAGCCTTGTGGAGTTCAACAACTTTGTCCCTGACATCTTTTGACAGCTCTTTAGTCTTGCCCATGGTGGAGATGGTGGAGTATTACTGAGTCTGTGGCCAGATGGCTTTTTATACAGGTGACAATTTGGAACAGGTGTCTCTCATGCAGGTAATTACTTCAGTGAGATTAGGAGTATGCCAGTGGTCTGTGGGAGCCAACACTGGTCAAAGTTGGTCTGGGATCAAATACTTATTCCCCTTAATGACTTGCAAATTATTTTTTATTTTTCATTTCGTGTAATTTTCTCATTTTTTTCAATATTCTTTCTATAGCTGTTAAAAATAAAGCTGCCATAAAAATCTGAGACTGTTCATTTATTTCTTAGTATGACAACTGCCAAAATCAGCAGGGAATCAAATACTTATTTCTTCCATTGTATATATATATATATATATATATATATATATATAATATAATTCTTATGCTTCTGTGCATTATTTAAACATTATATATACTTTCTTTTTTCCTGTTCATCTAGGCAAAGAGCAGTTGCTTTGATACACTATGGGTACATCAAATGTGGAGATCACTTCAGTCAGTTCAGCAAAGGTCCTTTTCATCACTTTGACCTACTCTGCTCTCACTTTCATCTTACACTAATGAGGAGCTCATTAATTTCTAATCAAAGGAGTCTGATTCACTGCAAGTCCATTGACAATATTCAACTGTCTAAACACAGAGAACTGATGGGGTCATCTCATTTCAAACAATACATCTGGAAACCAGTGATCTCTTCCACAAAGACACAGGTTGGACATGAATCGGCCCCATGACACTTTCACAGCTTCTCACTGGGGTGTATAAACATCTGTACGGCTGAGATTGGGATTGGGGGGGGGGGGTGTATCAGTGAGATAAAGACTGAAAAGAAAGCCTTTTGTTAAAGTTCAGCAAAAAGTTCCCACCACATCTGGAAAGAAGACACTGTTTTACTGTTTCAGTGTGTGTTAGCCATTTGTGCATGCGTGCGCACACAGACCGTTCCAGATAATTCCACATGCAGGCAGAGCCATGCTCACTTTCTATGCTCCCACTCAAGCTCAACTAACACACCGCTAGCTGCTCTGGTCTGCTCTCGTGTATAGTCATCCAGCCTCAATGAAAAAGATGACTGTGTCTGTTTGTCAAAGCCTGTATAAATAGAAATTCCCCTTTAGACTTGAGCTTTTCAGCTGCTACAAGCCAGGTCGGTCAACCTGTCAGAGAGATCAATCAATCACATTTCTACCTAGATCTTCTGCTGCAGAACATTAAGAGGAGGCTTATAAGAAATTGAGTTATGAGATGGCATGATGATTTAATCTAAATCAGACATGGCCTTTTATTACTGTTAACCAATCAGGTTAGAGAGTTATCATGTGCTTCACTTTGCTTTCAGCAGGAAATGAGAGAGATTATGCTAAAAAAGTAAATATAAGTATAGTATATACCAAAGGTCTGTACAATGATACACAAAGTGCAGAAAACTAAGACATTTATCAACAAGTTTATAAAAAAGTAGCTTTATAAGAGTCAAAATGATTGGAAAATCATATATATATATAATATTGGTAAAAAGAATAGTAATCTAAAGACTGTCTCTGCACCTGTTGTCATTTATTTGGCCAATCAGGATATTTGAAATTACTGTTCGCAACAACATGCATGAGGATAAAGATGTAGAATTAAACAGTATTGTGAAATCATTCAGCATCTTCTAACAGTTTTTAATCAACGATCTGACACTGAAACATTATGTTCATTGATAGTTCTATGTTTGAAAGACAAAACAAAAGCAACATTAACTGTGCTCAAGACAAAAGACAGCAGTTCATAGAATTCAGTGGTGTTCTGGTGTTACAGTGCCATCTAGCGCCAAAATAAAGAATTGAACATTGTCTGCATTTATGAAATCACAAATACGTTTCGTTTCCATCCATCCATCCATCCATCCATCCATTACCTATGCCTGCTTAATCCTATGCACGGTCACGGGGATCTGCTGGAGTCTATCCCAGCTCTCTTTGGGTAAAAGGCAGGGGTACACCCTGGACAGGTCACCAGTCCATCACAGGGCCATATATAGACGAACAACCAAGCACACTCACAATCACTCCTACGGGCAATTTAGAACCACCAGTTAACCTGACATGCATGTCTTTGGACTGTGGGAGGAAGCTGGAGTACCCAGAGGAAACATGGGGAGAACATGCAAACTCCACACAGAAAGGCCCCTGCTGAGGTTTAAACCAGGAACCTTGCTGGGAGGGAGCACTAACCACCAGCCTACGTTTCGTTTCTTCAAAGTAAAAGTTAAATATCTTAAAATTGTATGGATTTTTTTCGATAATAGAAAATTATGGCATTTTGAAGAAAGGTTAGGGAATTACTTTTCTAAATCCCTTACATTTTGGTTGCTTCCATGATTATTAATCAGGTTTTCAGTTTTGCAGATAAGTGAAGTGGAGCATAAACATCAGTACATTCTAAGATGCCATATAGTCATGTAATGGTGGTATTGCATCTTTCTATGTTTTATGGTGGTGTGTCAGATGATTATTCTTTCACCTAGGTCTGAAATTACATTCTGGAATTGTTTATGCACACATTACATGAAGTGACAAGTTCACAAGGACTGAGTGGTCATTGAGTAAATTATATAATTACAGTTATTCTAGATTTCCACATTGTGTCCCAATATTTGTTATACTGTACTTGTCTGAGTCTTACTTAACACCTTTTGAGTAACGTTTTTTCATTGTACACTTCCTTATTCTGCAAAGTGCTTTTTTTTTTAGTTTATTAATACCTAAAAGGAAAATGTGCATTTATCTTTGTATTTATGTTGCTGTATGAATTTGCACCTAATGCTTGTTGTTTTTCATTATAGTTAACCAAAGTATTAAATGGTTATAAGTAATATACTAGCATAGTGGCATAGCAATGAACATAGAAAGTCAATTAAATCATTTGCATGACAAACATTTACCAAAATATTGTAAATCATGACAGTCACAGCATTACTCATGTCTATGATGCCATTGATGTCAGTCACTGCTGAGAACAAATACTCTAGAGACTTGTTGAACACTTAAACTGAGTGACTCCCAGCAATCATTTATTCACTGCACACTTCTCTATTTGTTGTGGGCAATAAACCTCTAATATATGGTAATAAATTCACAAATAAAGGAGGCAATTTTATGTGTGTGATGGAGTGTGTGTGTTGTTCTGAACTGCCCTGGGGCAGACAGACAGGCTCTGTACTGCTACCAAAACACACACCACACACACACTGTTTAGACTACCTGCCCCTGGAATGCATAGAATCCAGCTGCTATGGCAACGGAAACTGTCCAGTAAATCTGTTTAACACCTTCTGTCTGTATCTCCCTGAATTTCTCTCTTTCATACAAACATTGACCTTCAGATTTTTCACAAATAATATGCTGTTCCCAGTAGCGTCACTTTATACGTTTTCCATGATCTGATGAAATAAAGAGTATCATATTTTATTGCACTTAAGGGAAACTCATCTTGTTTTCTTTTGTGGTTACAAGACACAATAAAAAAAAAAACCCCAAAAATATCAACAAACCATCAACTAAATAAATAAAGATACACAAAGAACTCAAATATCAATACACCCCCTTCCATCCATCCATTATCTATTCCTGTTTAATCCTCTGCAGGGTCACGGCGATCTGCTCGCACTTCGGGTGAAAGGCAGGGGTACACCATCGCAGGGCCACACATAGACAGACAACCACTCCTACAGGCAATTTAGAACCAACACTTAACCTGACATGCATTGTCTTTGGACATATTACAGATAATTTGATTGTTCAGAGCAGGGAACAACAGACATTAGTAATGATATTAAGAATGGCCTCATTCTGGCGCTCAGTAAGCCATGACAATTTACCAACAATTTGATGTTTTTTTTCTTTTTTTTTTCTTCTAAATGTCTATATAATTTTACAATTGATTTCTAAGAACAGGTCTTTTTGCTTTTTTGTTTTGTTTTGTTTTGTTGTCTTTAATTTCCCCACATACCCAATTTGGATCTGATGTATCTAAGGTAAGGTGAGATATATGATATAAAGTTTGACATTCAATTCGTGCAGTGAATCACCTGACAGGTTTTTCTCACTGCTGACATTTGGACTTGTCACAACAGCAAGCACAGGCACGTTAAGGATTCAGTCACATTAAATGTCACAATAAGCCTCGTGGTAATAAAATTTTCATTGTACAACTATTCTGTCTCAACAGTGACAAATCAAATGGGTCAATATCGTCAAAATATTCCAAGTATTAATGTTAAAGTTGTACAGCGCTGCTCACGGGTCTTTTGTTGGTGTGAAGAAATGCTTCACGTTAAGAATGCTTTCAAAAATATTAAATCTAATTGTTTACTTTTATCAAATTTAGAAAATGTATGTAAACAGAAGGAAAGTCTAAATCATTTCTAAATTTGGTTGTGCCTTTTATCTCCAGTATCAAATCCTCTAAATCCTCTGGACAATTTTATCAGTCACCTTAATCTATTCACTTGCATTACTGCAAGGCACCTTATAATGTCTGTACATATAACATAGCTATCACTAGCAAATTATTACAGCAGATGCCTCTTTCCATATCCATTGTATCGTCAAGATTAGGAGCATCCTCTCCCAGGATGACTCAAAAATTTAATCCTACGCGTTTGTCACTTCTAGACTGGGATTTTTTTAATGCATTGGTAGCAGGGTGTTATATTTAAATTTTACACAGCAACCCAACCTTTTCAGAATTGAGGTTGTACACATATGAACCTGCCAGCAATGTAATCTAGTATATGGACCTCGATTGGTAAAAGGCTTCAGTTCCTCTCAATTATGCGCAAACCATTTTCTTATGTTTATTTATTTATTTATTTATTCGTTAGTTTATTTTTACGTGCTTTTATAATTTCTTTACTTAGGCAAAAAGAGGAAAAAGAAAATCTACAGGACAAAAAAAAAAAAAAAAAATCTCTCTTAATAAAATTAAAATTAAGTGACGCAACTTCCTTTCTTCGAACTTCCGCCCTCCACGTGTGTTTACCAGCAATCAACCGGGAGATCAGCACTTATTTGTAATAATAGTTTATTATCAGAACCTGTTTTTGCTCTGGCTAGAATATGGGAAAGCTGAATGTTGTGATACTGAGATACTTATCTCGAGATGACTTCCGAGTCCTCACTGCTGTAAGTACCGAGCAGTTAGCCTCAGCTAAGCTAGCCATGGTTCGCTTGTCCTAACTATCCTGCCTGAAACGATGTTAAAATTTTACCGTTAAAGTTTTGTCTGCACCTCGTTGATGAGCACATAACAGCATAGTTATGTTGTCTTCACATACGAAAAACTGATTACAAATCGCATGAAATGATGAAGGCTTTTACTGTTTATGTCCTTGAGATACAGAAGTGCAGTTTCTGATGTATCTGGTGTTTTGGATTTAGTGACGTCCAATATAAAGTATAATATAAATCACATGTTCATCTTTAAACAATACTTGCCTACCTCTTTCAATTATTGAGAGTTACTGTTGTCAATCAGATTCTGCTAGCCCTGCAGAGATCATTTTCTTCTAACAGTGAAACTGTAAATGATGATGGAGATCAAGTAGACAGGGCACATTCAATGCAAGAATACTTGTTTTGAATAACTAAATTCCTTCCTAAATATGCATGGCCTTCTAATTGTGTTATAAATATTATAATATATTATATCGACTGTCTTCTGCTCAAGTTTTATAACAATCTGTTAAAACACTGCATACAGTTTCATCAGATTATTCACCTTAACCTGAAAACACACACCCTTACTATAGAGACGTCTGCAGTTGTTCTCTGAACAATCAGACAGAACAGTGAAATGTTAAAACAATTTACCCAAATGTTATAAGATTTTCTAATACAGTAATGGGATGTGAAGCATTGTCTGTCACATTAAAGCTGGGTTAATGAGCATCTTGTCAAAAAACTTAATCATCAGCAAGGGCTTAAGAGCACAGAAAGAGATATGACAATGTTTCTTTTGGCTTTGTGAACTCATTTCAGACACTAAAAGCACAGTCATGACTGCAGTATGTGAAAGTAGTAGCTAATACTTAAGCTTTTAATAATGCAGAACTGCTAACAAAAGAGATAAATTCACACCTGTATTACCCCAAAAAATGAGAATTATCAGCAGCATAATTTAAGATGGAGATATGACAACTGGGGCAAAAAGATAGGGAATGAAAACAGCAACCTAAATCGTTTTTCATGTTGAAAAGTAGAACGTTGTTCTGTGTTTGTGTCATTTTCATCTTTTCTAAAAGTTGTACCACTGTCACTGCAAGCAGGTTTGGTTTCTCTTACAGTTTTTGCTTGTTTCTAAAATAATTAAAATCACAGAAAATAATTTTGCTTCTCTCTGTAAATGTTCTTTCACACAGATTGAGATGGGGATGAAAAACCATGAGATTGTTCCAGTTAGTCTTTTGTCCTCCATTGCTAGTCTCAAACACGGTGGCTGCAACAAGATCCTCAGAGAACTTGTAAAACACAAACTCGTGGTCTATGAACGCACCAAGAGTAAGAAAACACACAGACATGTTATCTTTATCATGCAGGTTGTGATAGAGACAGTTGCATGTGGATTCATTTGTCTGACGTGTTTGTTGATTACAGCTGTGCAGGGCTACAGGTTGAACTATGGAGGATATGACTACTTGGCTCTAAAGACCTTGTGCTCCAGAGAAGTGATTTTGTCAGTTGGCAATCAGATGGGTGTGGGAAAAGAGTCAGGTAAAAAAGAAAACACAGTTATTTGAACATTTATGCTGAGACAGATTGCTTTTTATTTATAGTGATTCACCTGAAATCAGTGACATAAATTGGGGGGGGTCTTGTTTTGATTCATATGTACACAACATGCTATCATCGTGCTTAAAAGTTATTAACAACACTTAGTAATTCAAGTGGCATTTGCAGTTTTTTTTTTTTTTTATCCTTACCTGTTTTCTTCTAAATCAAGCTGTCCTCACCTAATTTAGAACGGGTTCTTTATCAGGCCTCTAGGACTTAATTACCAAGCTAACTGTGCTCAATTTCCTATAAATGCTTCTGTTTACCTTGTGTAGATATATATATTGTGGCAAGTCCAAGTGGGGAACAGTGCGCTCTGAAGCTTCACAGGCTTGGTCGTACCTCCTTCAGGAACTTAAAAAATAAGAGAGATTACCACAAACACAGGAAAAATATGTCTTGGCTTTACCTCTCACGCCTCTCTGCCATGAAAGAGTTTGCCTACATGAAGGTAATTAAAAAAAATCAGTAAACATGCAAGTTATATGCATTAGAACAAGCATAACCAGAAATCCAAAATAATGTCAAGCCTGAATGCAGTTTTGTGTTCTTGATATTTATTTTCATATTTATTAAGTAATGCCCTGACTTTTTTTAGGCACTTTATGATCGAGGCTTTCCAGTTCCAAAACCTGTGGATTATAACAGGCATGCTGTTGTGATGGAGCTCATCAATGGATATCCTCTGTAAATTGGCCATTTCTCATTCTGACTTTGCAGAAAACAGTAATGGTTACAGTCTGTTGCATTTTCCTTACATAACTTTTATGTATTGTGCCACTCTTTCAGGTGTCAGGTGCACGAGTTGCAGGATCCATCAGCTCTGTACAGTGAGTTCATGGAGCTCATAGTCAAACTGGCTAATCACGGCCTGATTCATGGAGACTTTAACGAATTCAATCTCATGCTCGATGACCAAGACCACATAACTATGATTGACTTCCCTCAAATGGTGTCTACATCACACCCCAATGCTGAATGGTGGGTCTATATGGCATGATGATGAAATTTATCTGTGACAATTAATGTAAGTATATTGTTCAACCTGTTCACCTTTGCAACCTCCATTTGCAGGTATTTTGACCGTGATGTCAAATGTATTAGGGATTTCTTTGCAAAGAGGTTCAATTATGAAAGTGAGCTATTTCCAACCTTCAAGGACATAAGGTAAATACTAATATTTTTTGCAGCTTATACAATCCCATAGAGTGTGCAATTAAATAATGACTATACACAATACATGTGTATAGTCATTATTTAAAAGTCAGTTCTTATGAGAGCTTTTGTCCTGTTTAATTCCTACAGGCGGTCTTACTCTCTAGATGTTGAAGTCTCAGCCAGTGGCTTCACCAAAGATCTGGAGAGGGATAGTGCATTGCTAAACCCAGCTGGACCTGATGATGAAGAAGGAGAGGCAGAGGATGAAGAAGAGACAACAGATGAAGAGGCAGAAGGAGAGGAGGACTGTATGAACATGGAGGAATATAAACATGCAATGTTAGAATTGGAGGGACTGAAAGTCAGTGAAACAGATGTAAACACACAAGATCAAGTGGATGAAAAGGGTGAGGAAACAAAAGAAGAGGAAGTGACTGAGGCAACATCCACAGCTGGAAGTGATGAAGAAACAGGGGAGGAGTCGGAAGAAGAGTTGAAGGAAGCAGAGGATGAGTGTCCAGAGCTGACAGACATGTCTGCTTTTAACAAAGAGTTCAAACCTTTCAGGTAAACACAGTAGAAAGAAGACACAATAAGATCTGCATTACATTATATTAAATAAATGTTTTGCTAATAGGATTGCATGACAACTTCATAAATGTCAGTCACATTGGACATAGATATGGTATTAGTGTCAGTAAACTGTTAAAAACAGCAAATTACATCACAAAAATATATTTCTCCACCGTACTAGAAACTGCTGTTTTTCTCCTGCAGAGACCCAGATAGTCTTCAACACATTGCAGAACATAGTAGGAGGAGAACAGACAGCGAAGCCACAATGGGAAGTACAGGGAGCTGCTCCACCATCCCACCAGTAAGTATAGACTCGCACTGCTGTCTGCAGGTGTTACAAAGAGAGCAAGGGGCATTGATGTAGGATAATAATAATAATCATTGTATTCACTGTGCTCCAAGTAGATAGTACTGGGCAAAACTGGAATATACTGTAGGTTTTGCTAAAGATCCTCAATGTGGTGTTGGAGTTTGTAAAAGTTTTGTGATTTAATAGACTGAGCATGATGCTGTGTCTGGCAGGCATACGGTGAGCACATTTGTCTTTAGCACCTGCTGTTGTTTTTGCTGCAGGAGGTGGTTCGTCAGAAAGTCCGGAGGCAGCTCACCAAACAACAGAAGGCAGCACAGAGAAGACGACTGCAGAAGGGAGAGGCCAACTTGGTGACCAAATCCAGAAGAGACAACCAAATTACCCATCAAGTCCAGCATGGAAAGCGCCTCTTTCTGGGGATAACTAGGACTGCAGTAATGGACAGACAAAAGACATGGCCATGCTTTTTCTTCAGTAAATGGCTCCTCTGCTTCTAAAGAACTTTAAACATTTGATGACGGACAGAGAAACAAAACAGCTAAACTCTCCGTTCAGCACAGAAGATGTTTTGTAAAATCACTGAGAAATCAAAGTGGACTGACAAAATGAAAATAAAATATTATTTTTATTTCTCAACCAAACACTTCCCCTTGGTCAAGCAATAAGTATCGACATTTTTCTGTTAAAACTACAGTGTCTTACATGCTGCTTTTAAATCTCCCAAATCTCAGTATTAACTTACTTTATGAAGTGGTGTAATTACAATTAAACCATGCATGACTGTTGAAGTTTGGTTTTATCTCTGTACCAAGCACTGACTCTTCAGTGAGAAACAAATGACTGAAAACATTTTAGATCTTGACATTGTGTTCAGATGTGAACCGCTAACAATGCTTGCTCATCATGGAGTCCAAGAGTTTCAAGCACTGTTACACTAGACAGGTTTTTTGGATTAACTTGCTATTATCAAAATTGATGCTTAGTTTGGGTATACTGCTGACAGTTTTCCCAGAGAGCTTTTGTCCATGCAAAACTCAAGTGGCCATCTTTTAGACATATACAAGCTTGTGGAAATTCGCCTCTTCTGGATATGCATCTTCATAGTTTCAGGACAAAGTACGTGCAACAAAGTACGAGACACTAAAGAAAAAAATGTGGTAGCCTGGAAACCACTTTTACTCAGAATTTTGCTAATTTATGTGTAAGAGGCTTTTAGAAAGAGGATGAATTGAGACTTGAACAATGGCCATTCATATTGAAGAGGGTGAATGGAACTCAGACCCTGGGCTCATTGGGTTCAAATCTGAGTGTGAAGTCAAGGATAGCCCACCCCCCCACACACATACTTCAGACTCCACATAACAAATTATAATTGTCCGTATGGTGCTATATACTAATACATAAAAGAAACATCATATATTTTCCTTTTCTTCAACATAATTGTACATTCTGGTTTACTTGGCAACTTTGTGCAGGTCTCAGACTGTCCAGCTCTTTTCAGGGATTAGCCAGCTGCATAGTCAGAGGGGAGGGGCTCAGCATTCCAGCATCGCACCTCTGTGTGTGTTCATGTGCAGAGGGAGCAAGGGGCCCTCTGAGCTAATTGGCAGAGAGAGTGACAAAGGTGGCCTGCTTCAAAAGAGAAACCCCGGTGAGATGTTCACACAGGAGAGGAGGAGGGGAACATGGAAATGTGGGGGTGGTGTCAGTGCCTCTGTCGTTTGAGTTTTCTTCAGAATGTCCCCATCCAGAGCTGGATTGACAGAGGTGGCTGCTAATTTTTAGGAAACGTGGACTGAATGTGCTTGAGGCAGCGGTGGATCTGAACTTTGGATGAAGATGAGTTATAATAAAGTGGAGGAGTGCATCATGTCATACTTATCACAGAGTGAGAGTTCCACCAGCTATAATGACTGTAAGTAACTTTGTGAAAGACTTTAAAGTTAGTCTCAAGAGGAAATAGACATGACTCGAGAAATCTGATAATGATGCATTGATTGCTTTAGTTGTACTTGGCTATAATTCATAAAACAGCAGTATGCATGTCTACATACTGCCAACAAGTGTCAGGTAAATTTTTCTTCTTGCAACAAATTTAACTGCCCATTTCAGGACCAGAAGAACTTGAAAGTATTACAAACTGCTGATGTGAGTAGGTCAAAGCACGTTTCCTTGAGGTTCTGCTTTGATAAACACTCTCTGGGAATGTTGGTACATTCTATTCACATATCTGGCTTGTATATTTACATTATCAGCTATGCACAACACTGAATGACAGGTTAACGGAAATGCTTTTTTTTAGTGGAGTTAGTATCATGACAGAGTGGAGAATTAGGTTTAGATAAATACAGTTTCTTTGATATAAATGCATGAATTAATGCCCCAACAATATCACAAATGTGAATGAATATTTTTATTTTTGTGACATCTGTATGTTTGCAGTGAACGTGGTGGCCATTTTACATAACTTCTGGGAGCAGAAGCAGACGGGTCAGTTAAATGACTCCTCCAGTGAATCTGATGGTTTTGGTGGGAAGACAGGTGGCCAGACAGAGAGTCTGCTGTTGTACGAGTCCGCACCTTCCCCTGGTCCCCCGTATGTCTGCTACGTCACACTTCCTGGAGGAAGCTGCTTTGGTAACTATAAGGTGTGTCTTCTGTCATCACTGCTGTCTATCATTAACACACCGTATCACTAAGATAAGGCACATGTTTGAGGTTATTTTTGCTTCTATAATATGCAGTCAAACACAAAAAAGTAACAAAAATTTGTCAATACAATGTAAATCCTATGTTGCTGTTTTTTGTTTTTTGTCCTTTTTCTTTGTTTTTTTTTTTTTCTCTTGCTAATCTAAAAGTTTTTATATACTAACTTAAAAGTTATGCTTGCAAATCTGGAAATTTCATTGACAATCACTGAGCTAGGGCTCAAAGCTTTAAAAAAGTGGGAGAAACTACCAGCAGATGGGGGGAAAGAAGCCTTAAGATGGCTACAAAAAACAACGAGAGACCATTTATGTCACCAGTGAAGAGTGGGGATCATTTTGTTTGTTCATTTTACTAAGAAAATATATTTTATAAAATTATTTACGTGTCAAGGGTGTCAATAATTCTGCTTAGCACCGTATCTGAAGAGCAACTACTACCAAATTTCTTACAAATTATTTTTCTCACGAAAAGCATTACATTACCTTGTACATTTAGTCTGATATTTAGAAGCTATACTTGCTGGCCTTGCTGGAATTAAACACAGTTATTCACCCTTTTTCAAGCTGTTTTTCGTTGCTGTTGCTCAGTTTGAACCCTATGATGTTTCTCAATGGACTCATTGTGACTCAGACAGCAGCTCCTGGCTCAGAGAAGGTCATGAGACTGGATATCAGTGAATGCCTCTAATGTATTATTCTCCACAGTGATTTGAGGTCTGATCCCATGATTAGTTGTAGTGAAGTGTAAAAATCATCAAAAAATGTAAGAGAAAGCCCACCCATTTCCAATGACCCTGAAATTTCTGCTTGAAGTGACAAAGCTTCTTGCGTCTCTTCCCTTTTGCATTCTTTTTAACATGTTTACCCTTTATGTTCTCATCACCTCCTTGTCCTCAGGTGTGTGACACTCAAGCGGAGGCTCGGAGGGATGCAGCTCGTGTGGCTCTAATGAACTCACTTGTGAATGAGCTGCCATGTCGACGCATCAGCCCTGAGTTCATCACCCAGAGTTTGCATCTTGCAGCCAGAGATATTTCTGTTAGTACAAGCCACTGCAAATAAAATGGATTGTTATCTGTATCAAAATTAATACGGACCTCTGTGTTAAGGTCTCTATGGATGATGCATGTGATTCGAGCACCAGTATAGGAATCTACAATTTGATGCTTCACTCCTACATGGGAAAGACTATGCTGGAGTTCCAGGTAAAACAGAAAGCCATTGTGCAAAATAATATTTTTCCTGAGCTGTGCTCATAAATCACGGGATGTCATGTGGATTAAAGTATGAAAGATCTATTTAGTTCAAAGAATTCAGGCACTCTGAAGCAGTCCTATTACTATACATTATTCCTGTGATCCCAAGACCAAAACATTTTATTATTTTTTTAAATTGGTTATCATTAACCTAAACCGTTGTGGAATCCTGTAATCTTTACATTCCTAGTATAGTTTCTACAACAGGATCTGTCCACACTCCCAGATCCTTGTAGGGATATAGTAGTTTGAAACACCTAATATTTCAACCTCTGTGTTGATAGAGAAATGTCTGCAGACAGGCGGTTATTACTTGGGGGAAATGGGAGAAAGCGCAACTCAGATGGAGAAGCTCCAAGCAAAACATACACTATATGTTATAAATACACTAAAATGTACTCTCACAAAACATGTATCATTGCAGGATGTTTCAAATGGTTACAGGCATAGACGGAAATGTGAAACATAAGAAACTTAATAAATAGACCAGCAGGTCCACTGTGGACTTCAGGATATTTGTAATAGTCCCCATCTGTGCCTCATTAGTTCAGTTTGAGTTAATGTATGGAATTCAACTGTCACTAGTTCTTAAGTCACTGAATCTTAACACATGACAGCTGCTGAGCCAGGTGGTAAAACACAAGGTGAAACCTGCATTATTTTAGTTATGTTACACGACATCTTAAACCAAGCACCCAACAGTGTAGGCATGGGTTAAAGAAATGTTACGCTGTTCAGACCTACACCAATCTGGATGTTTGTATAATGGCTTTAAAAAAGAAACCCAGTATCACCTTCATTCCTCTGTAGGAGATGATGACAATATTCCAGTTGTTGCAATGGAACGGGACACTGAAGGCTCTAAGGGAAAGGCAGTACTCTCGACAGGTACAGATCCTTCCAACCACATGTCTAGCTCATAGATTACAACCAACCTTTATAAAGCACTAGCATCTCTGCTTCTATATAGTGCAAACTCCTCTTTTTTCTTCCACCTCAGAGCGTGATTGATTACTATTCTCAGCGAGGACTTGATGAGTGCATGCGTAGCAGCATGGCTCTGGATTGGCTAGGACGAGAGCAGAGATCACCAGGACTTCTTGGACTGGAACTGCAGGTGGCACAGAGGCAGCTGGTGTTGACCCGACGCCGAGGCATGGAGTTACGCTTCTATAAGGAAAAGACAGAGATACTGAGCTTGGCTCTGAGCCAAGCTTACATTTACCAGACACCTGAAGTCTTTAGTCAGGCCCCCAGTCACACAGCCCAGCAAGAACAACATCCTTTACACACATTTTACAACCAGGACACAGATGTTGAGATATCCCCAACCTTTAGTTTTTCATCAGACTTGCATAATAACACAATACAAACTTCTGATACAGACTCCAACTGTCCATCATCGTGTTCACTGCAGACATTTCTGCCTTTCAGTAACTCTGAATAATGAATTAATGTTTTCAGTTGATATATTTTGTCTGATGTCTGTTACAAAGAGCAAAAGATGTGAAACATGTTAATGGTCATTGGGTTTTTTTGTAAATGTTACCTAGTTACAAAGTTACAAGGGTTATAGATTTGTGTAAAGGTACATTTTAAGTTCTTTGACATTAATATCAGTATAACATCAAATCTAGCTTTTGATATCAGATACATGAAACTTAAAATGTAGGCGTATGCAACTTGTCTAAAACTCATTCATTTACTTTCCTGCATTTTATTTAAGATCAGTTCTGCTGTCATATTTTAAACAGTTTATTCAATTATTATGATACAAAACGTGGCCTGTCACTTGTTCAGAAACATTTGTAGTTGATGTATTGATTAATCCACCAATTCAAAGTCTCTATCAGCCAAGCGAGTGAGTCCATTTTGTTGACAGAATTTACCTGCCAACCTATTTCAAGATAATGATTGACTATGAGGTCATATGTTACTGGATGTTGACAGAAAAGTCAGAAAGTCAGTTGTGAATCTGGCATACATGCACTAGAAAGAGTTGGCACTTGCTTGATCTAATGTACAGAAGCCAAATGTACCGTGCTATTGTGATTGAATGACTTCGGTTTAGTCATGAAGAAGGAGTAAAGTAAAGGGAAAATGTCAAGTTTATCATTGTAATAACGTTTCAAAATAAACTTTATTTTTAGTTACTCCTGAAAAACCCTTTTATCTGCTTTCCATCCTAAATTTTCTTTTCTTTTACATTGTTCTATATTCAAGGAGTTGGTTTAAACCCACACAAAAGCGTCATTTATTTGATGAGTGACAACCCTCTACGTTTGCCTTGCAGCATGCGTGTGTGTGTGTGTTGGCTTTTCTCGGATACCGTAGAGAGGTTGGGTAGTCACGTGATCATCGACTGCGCTCGCGCAGTTCCTGGAACAGAACAAAACAAAACAAGTGACAGGCGACCATCTGACGGAACAGTCATGCCATGACATTGGGTCGACGCGCTGAAATTGCATTTGGACAAAGTGAACTTTGATATGGAAGCACAGAGTCGTGGGCGGAAACAACGAGAAAACAAAGCGTACCGAACGGAGGGTTGTTCGTTAGCGTAGCTTAGCTCCGAGGAGTGTTTTCAACAGGGGCTGGTTTCGTTTTTATAGAAATATCTTTTCTGGATACAGTGTTTACTTTAAGACGTTGACAAAGGCCTTGCTATCATTCATCGGCGAATTTTCTTAAAGTGAAATATCAGAATGTCTTGCCGACAGTCGGTGTTTTTGTTTTGACATCGCAGCCATCCTCACCCAGCTTCTTATCACAAGCAGGACCTCGCTCGCTGTTTGTGTTTATCTAGAAAACATACGATGATTTTCTGGCTTCAGCTAATCGATGGTATGCAGTCGATCGTTTCCACCAGAAGATTATTCATGCGGGCATGTATCACTGTGGTCTGAGCTGATGTGACCAGGGTTTTAAAAATGGAGGCAGTGAGACCAAAGAAGAGTAAAGCAAAAACCAGTGGAAAAACTCAGGTGATTGCACCAAACACTGAAAAGTCATGATCATGTCATATACTCTTATCTTCCCTTCACATGGCAAACGGGGGACAAATCCAACAAATATAGTTGTGAAAGAGGCCATATCTCCATTCATTAAAGGGTTAACACATAATTACCATTTTACATTTCTGCTGTCCTAACACACATTTACTTACTTCCAGAAACTGAGAATAAGATGGAAAGATCCATGAGTCATGGAGGATTCTAAAAAAAGACTCAAACTCAATATAAACAAAGATTGGTTTATTTATAATGACAGAACATATCACAAACAATCAGTGTAATTCCTATTCAGAATCACAGTTGTGTGTTGGAGCTTATTCCCAGCTCTCTGGGCTAAAGGCAGGGGTATAGCCTGAACAAATTGCCAGTCCGTCACAGGTGCCGTAGGCTATATACAAACATCCACTCACACTCACTCCTGTGCACAATTCACCAAACACACACATGTTTTTGGACTGTGAGGGAGGAAGTCAGAACACTCAAGCAAACACCGGGAAAACATGAAAACTCAGCTCAGGAAAGCTTCTGCTGGACTCTAACCAGGAGCCTTCTTTCTTTCAGGCAAGAGTGGTGTGTTGAGAAATCATAATTCTACATTTTGGCCACATTCGTATGTCGCATGCAGGACTGTCTCAATAACTGTTTTTGCTTGGACATTGTATGGTCCTTGAAATTATTGTGATTATTGTGGTGTTATTATGATTTCTCACACTGGTATAATATTAACATATTTGTGGAAGTACATATTTTCAAAGACCACTAAACTCTTTGATTCTTGAGAAAATACCTAGATTTGGAATTTAAAAAGTAATTTAAAAAAAACTGAAATATCATTGATACATAAAAAGGCCAAAAGTATCTTATGATTTCATGTGTTTATCTCTTATTTCTGGATGGCAAGCCTAGTTCTGGGCAGAAAACTATTGAACATCTTAGTTGTTTTCCAGAAAAAAAATAAAAAAAATTATGTTTCTTTGTTCATTTCTGTTCTCAGTTGGTCAGGAAGCAGAAGCAGGCAGAGGAGGACAAAAAGCTCACAGCTCCATCAGCTATCTGCAATGAGGCCCCCAGCTCGAGCTTCACTGACATCCCCCTTAGTCTGCCTGTGCTTCTTCCTGAGGAGCACAAGGAGGAGCTCCAGGACTCTGTTCAGCCCTGTGAGACCACAGCAGAGTCATCACAACTGCCCCCAGAGACACAACAGACCTCCTCACCACAGATTATACACACACCAGGGTTAACTAAAGTGTCTCGAGTCAAGTCTGAATTTGTCAACAGTGACAACACAGGTTACATTGCATCCAAGAGAATTAAACGAGGAGGAGGAGGATGGTGTGGTCAAAGTTCATGGGAGTGAAGTTGTAGTTGCACCACAAACCACTGAGCTGGGAAAAGACATGCAGTCATGGAGTCAGTCATTTGTTACTCCTCAACTTGAAGTTCCAAGTGCCCCTGCATTGTACCCATATGTCCCTACGCTGGAGGAGGGTCCTGCACTACAGTTCTGTGGTGAAACTGTCACAAATTGTGCAAAGGAACCTGCAGTGTTGTCGCTTCCTGAGCAGGAATCTCTGGAGTCTGTAGCTGAACTTTCAACAAGCAATCTGTACCCAGAAATACCTAAAACAGCTCCAGAGATGCAGGTAATCTCATGCAGCACGACATAACGTTCAGTGAGGCTCTGAACAAAGACTGACTAGTGTGTGGTTATGAATAGTACAATATTATTATATAATGTAAATATGCATCTTCCGCTAACTACATTTCACTTCTTATGAAGTTTTATCAGAGTAAAATAAATAGTAAATGTTCGCCTCCATAAAAATTAATTCTCAGTATTTACTAGTTATCTATGACTATACCCTTTACCGCAGCCTCATGTTGTTCCCCTTCAGGCATTCACACTGGAACAGCTGCGTGTCTGGGAGCCAGGCGGGGGGTTGCGATCATGGCTGGAAGGTGTTGAGGTTTGTGCTGCCCAGTTCTGTGCTCTGGCTCGACAGGAGAACCACGAACTGGCAGAACTGCTGCAGAACTACTGGCGCTGCCGCAGACAGTTAACCCAGTCACACACACAGCTGCACACACAATCTTCTGAATGTAAAAGCACACAGAATCGACTCTGGACCTTCAGAGATGAACAGCTCACACTGCAGGTGTGTGTGATTTTTTTTGTTTGTTTTTTACTTTGTTTTTGTGGAGGGGGTGGCAGGGGGTTGGTCATGAAGAATATACAGTACCCAGTGCTGTTATGGGCTTCTTCTGTAATGGCTTTTATATGTTTGTTGTTGATTTTTTTATCCTATAGGGTGTGTGTGCAGACCAGTCTAAGGTATGTGGATACCATCGCTTCCAGCAGGCAGAGTTTAGTCAGGCTGTTCTGGCTGAGCTACGGAAACTACTTGAAGCTTGCAGTGAGCTCCTCCATCAGAGGGTGGTGCTGCATGCATACACCGCTCTGCTGTCACGACTGCAAGTGGAATCGTACTTGTATCGCCTACTAAAAGGTGAGATCTTTTATAAGTATGAATATTTATAATATTGTACCCATACCAGTATAATATACAACCTCAGTTTTTCTTGTTTGCTTTCGATTTCAGATTGTTCTGGCAGTCAAACACAGCCTTGTTCTCTCCAACCGCTGAAAGAGGCAATCAGTGTCTTGTTCAGCTTCACTCGTAGAATCCTTGATGACACACAGTTCCAGACAGATGTCCACCTCTGGCTGGAGAGACTGGTACACACACACAACTTTTCAAGCCTCACGTTTGAACTCCCACTTGCTGAAATAATGTTATTGTGATTCTTTGTGCATTGTTGGGCTTTTCTACTCCAGGTTGCTGTCCTGATGCACTTTGGAGGGGCGGGAGAGCACCTTTACCTGCTGTGCCATCTTTTATGCTGTCCTGCTGGGGTGGGAAAGTGGGCTGCACCCTTCCTTCAGGTAAGTGAAGGATACAAATCTTTCATTTTTATGGGCGTGTCAGTGGTTTTACACACAATTGACTAGAATTTGCTTTTTATTATCTCTGCCAGATTCAAATATGGGGGAACACTTCTGGAGTGCAACATTTTATGCAAGCACTAGCCATCTTAATGTCGCCTGCCAGGTAAGTATAGGGCCCTCAGTAGCAGTTTTTAATCTTCTGACTGATCACTCTACCATGTGGACTCCTCTCTTTTGACTCAGACACCGTGCAGAGTTTCTGGGTCATATGAAGCCATGTGAGAGCCAGAACTCAACAGCTTCAGGACCTGAGTCTGGCAACTGGACCCTCGTCGATGAAGGTGGTGAGGAGGTAAGTAAAGGGAAGCATAGGCTGAAGAACCAAGATGACCTCTTCACCATTTTAAAACCATGGATTATTGAAAGACAACACCATAGTGGAACATTTAAGGTTTACATCTGTTTATTTAATGAAAATAAGTTGGGGTTTTTTCTTCACACTGTTTGCATGGAAGTGCATTGATTTTATTGTCTTGTAATGGTTAATGTTAGAAATGTTAATGTAAAGAGTGCTTGTCATTTAACAAATAAGTGTCACAGAGAGTTGTAGAAATGTAAACTATGATTTTGAAAACACAATGTCATGATCTGTTATGTAACATTTAAATCACCCACACCTACAGCCATTTAAATGTTAACTTTCTTTCTTAAAACTGTATGTCCTGCCAGTACTAATGTGTTGTCTCGGAGCCATATTCTTTTGTAAGTGTTTATAAGAATTTGAATTCTCAAAGCCTATTATGCCTAAATTTTTTTGCAGCATTCACACTTCTTTTTACTATGTTATATAAAACCAAGTAATCTCTGCCTTTCATCTTTCCTTAAATACAATTTAAACAATTGTCAAATAAAGCTCCTCAAAATCTGTTGCAGATAAATGCAATAACTAGTTAGTGAGCTTTTAACTGCATCGAGCTGCTGTCCCCTGTGTTTAGGATGAGGACCCAGACAGCAGCTGGCTTCTGCTCTGTGAGGAGGACCTGATCTCACTGCTGACTCAGTTCCCATTTCAGCAGCTCTACTCACACATGCTGGGGATGAGCAAGCAGGGTAAGATGGTTTCTCCATCCTGTGTTTGCATCCCTCATTACATGAGCTGACATACCACTCTGTGTCCAGGTGTGTACGAGCCCCAGGCCAGCTCCAGCCAGAAGATTATGCGCGTGTTTGCCTTTGCTTCCTCACTCATTGAAATTCTTGCTCTTGGACTGCAAACATATAACAGAGCCCGATACAGACAGTTAGTCAAACGGATAGGACACATCATACGGTCAGTGCACAAGTGATACTGGCAAAATCTGCACATTTTCTCTTCTGGTGGCAAATCATAAGGCAAGAAATTGGAAGAAGTGAAATGTTAATTTTCTCTACTTTCCCTCAGAATGACAGTGTGCTATGTCAGTGATCACTGGGCCCAGTACGTGAGTGTGGCTAACGCCCGTGGATCCAGCTCCCATGAACACACTCTCTCTCTTGAGAAATTGCAGCTTGAGTTTGATCATCTCTTCCTCAGAGCTGTTTTACATGTACTCAGAAACAAAAGGTGATAAATCCATCTCAAGTTTTCATATCAATTGGAAGAAAATTACTCTACATGATTTATGTTTATATGATGTTCTCCCCCTGGTCACAGGTTGGGAATTTGGTTGTTTATGTCTGAGATGCCATATGGGACCTTGTCCAGCTCTATGTTGTGGAAAGTCCTCTATGTTATGGAAAGTGCAGAGACAGCAGGACTAGAAACACTCAGTACCACTTCTGATACACAATCCTGCATTCAGGCCCTCAGAGGTACCATTACACACACTGCACAAAATATAACATAATCTTCCAAACCTCAAGGAGTGTAATAGGCATATGCATTATATTAATGCTTAGACGAGGCAGTGCAGTTTTTCTTATTTGTCATACTGAATTTAATGTGTTTAGCACCTTTTGCTATGTGGGATCTTAAAGCCAAGCACAAATGAGTCATCATGTCATTCCTCTCAGTCTGGGGTTGTCAGCATGGTTTTACCAACTCTGTTCCAGACCCAAAGCACCAGGAGAGATTTGAACAATGGCTGTGTGAAGTGAATAGCTCTGATGGCATCTCCCTCCTCACTGCACTGGCACAAATGGCGACACCTACTCAGTACTCTGACCCTGCATTCATCACTACTATAACCCTGCTGATTTACCAGGTAAGGAAAGGGGATTAAGAGAGGAATTCAAGAAAAAACACATTTTAAATCTGTGTATACACAAATTCAAGAAAAAACAAACAGTCATTTAGAAGTTATAGATGAATTTGTGTATACACAGATTTAAAATCTAGAATAGAATTATAATACAGAGTCAGTGGGCTGACTGATGAAACATCATAAATATCTGTTTACTTTGTGGAAGTTTGACCTACATTAAATACACATGTAAAATGGATTAAGGACATGCAGAATGCGAACTTTATTCTTTAATTTTCCCTTTTCTTGATTTTCATCAGGTATCTTATGTGAGTGTGTCAACGAGACAAACGTATTCCAAGGTGGGGAGGGAGTTGCTGGCTGCCATAGCTACGGTCCATCCCTATGTTATGTCTGTGCTCCTTGAGAGACTGAGAGAGACCATACAGTCTGTGGGAATGGTTGGTGCCACCATTTTGTAATTGTAGCCTTTAATTATGAGTTTTGTTATATGTCAAACACATGGGCTTTTGTTTTGTCTGTCTTAGGTGGCTCTGTACTTGTGTAAAGAGCTGCCTCTGAGTCTCTGGCAGCCACAGCCAGAGGAAATTTGTGTGATTGGAGCCTGGTTGCTCCAACATCCCCTGTCTGCAGTGGAGAACCGGTTGGCCTGTGTAATCCTGGAGGGTCTAAATTGGGGTTACATAAAGGTAAAAATGAGTGCATTCACGTTTTTCTCATTCTTGACAACACATTTTTTAGTTTAGAAATGTTGTTCTGCTTTGTATTTGTTGAATTTCCCTTCTGGGATTAATAAAGTATTTTTCATTTCATTTCATTCATTTGTAGGATGGCTCTTTAGCTCTGTCATCATGCATCCACAAAGAAGTGGCTCTGCTGGTGGTTGAAGCCTATCAAAAGTACCTGACCGACAAGCCCTATAGTGGCCTTTTATCTGAGGGAATCAAACAGGTGATATATGAAAACTTCTCTCATAGATCCTCACTTTCAACCTCTTTAATCACATCATTTAGCCTTTAATTTAACATTTAATTCCGTTTGTGTGCTTTCTGATCTCTGCCTGCGAAAGCCACTGCTTTGAACTGAAGTGGCGATTTGACACAATCTGTTGCTTTCCTTAGCAATGCAGCTTTTTGTTTGTTTGGTTTTTTATTTCATTTTTTAAAAATACAATTTTAATGTATTTGATCAAATTGTATTTTGATAGAGTAGAATCAAATTAATAGAATTTCACTTTACTGTATTTAATTTGACTTGCACTGAACTTGTTTATTTTCTCCAAGAAATGTAACTTTTCTCTCTCTTACTTTCTTTTTTTAGGTGTCTTACCTTGCCAGTGTCCTTCGTTTGGGTGTATCTCCTGAGGCATCCTTTAGTCAGTGGGGATGGCAGCTGTTGCTAAGGCTGAAGCTCCATGGCAATGCTCAGAACCCCAAAGGAGCCTGGGCAGCGCCTGCTTTAACATCTAACCCAGCTGTAGAGCTTGCACATGCTCCGTGCATGCACTCTGTTCTCAGGGCCGTAAAAGCAGACCTTCCGATTGGATGCTACCTGTCTATTGCCATGACAACAGTGGGACATAGGTTTGTTGTCATGCATTACAACTAAATAGTGAGGTGTCATTTTCCTGTAGGATTTGAATTAAATCAAATTCTTATGTATTTTTATTTTTCAGTCTGGAAAACTTTTGCACTGATGGAGTTGCGTTGTTAAAAACTCTGATACAGTCTCACCACCTGCTCGCTGCAGTACATCTGCTGGATAACATCCTACCACCCACCTACCCACTCAGTTTTTACCTGCTCAACAACTCACAGTAAGCAAGACCCATCACATGGTATGAAGAAACTGTCGTTATTGTACCTCCTAAACTAATTTGTGTTGCTACATCTGTGCTACTTTTGTTCATTCCAGGTTTGTGAGCTGTATCCAGTTGTTCTTGCAGTATGACAGCGTGTGTCCTCAAGGTGTGACGCAGCAGGTCACACATCGAGTAGCACCACTCCTCACCGGAGCAACTTATGGAGACAATGTTCGTCTGCTGAACAGTGCCATTCAGGTATATATTCAGGTTCAAAACTCAATCTGTGATCTTTACACCTTGAGCCATCGCAAATACTGTTTGCATGTTAGGAACAAAACCATCAGAAAAATTATGGAAAATAATTTGAAGCATTTACATTTTAAACAGTGCAGAGAAAATGTATGTGGCAGACTCTAAATTATTTACTGTGATTCTAGATAAATGCCACCAGCTCATATCATAAGTCACATGCTCTTTTGAGTAAAAAAGAAGAGGACTAAAACTGTATTGACATATTATGCAGGAACTTATAACATAGGTTTTGCACACTGCATTTTAAAATGAAGCTAAATCATGCAAGTTCTCGCATCATCTTCTAAACAACTTCTGAAGATCTGTGTAATTTATCTCTCAGAGTCATGTGGTGGAAAGCTCTCGGCCTGGTCGTGTGGGAGCTGCAGCAGTGCTGGAGTTCTGGGTGGGAATTCTGACTCAGCAGAACTTGTGGTATAGAGATAAAACAGTTCTATTCCTCATGGATCAGATCTGCTGTGCTGCCTTCATTCACCACCAGGAGGAATGTGTGCAGAAACTCCTTTACCAGCAGCATAAGGTATTTGCATTACTTTGTTTGCTTTGCCTAAATTAAGGAGTATTGTGTGTCTGGCAGGTAGGATCTTGAATTTTGCTTTCCAAGCTGCCTTTTGGCAGCTTTTCTTTGTCAGAATCTAAACTATTTTCATGGATAACACAGAATGCCTTGGGTTACCATGGAGATCGGGGTGTGCTGTCTTCTCTGGTTAGCTGGATTGCTGGTCATGCCACACCATCCTTCATAGAGGGCCAGTCTTTGAGTGCAGAGGTACAGGTCCCCAAAACAACAAGCATATGTACACGTACTGATAATGATAAAATTCTCAGTTCTGACGGGCTTGCCGTTGCCTGTGTCTTTGTAGGTTTGGTTTGCCTGGCTGGTGCTGAATATGGAGGGCATGTTTGAGGAAGAGTCTCAGCTCAGACGCTGTGTTGAGCATGAGCTTCTGTCAGAGCACATTTCCCCAGATCAAGCCTTAAAGGTGGACAAACATTCTCACAGTTAGAGATCATTTCACAATGCAGGTTTGACATGATATGCAGAATACTAACGTTTCACAACTGTTTTGAAATGAGGCTTATGACATTTAAAGAAATGCATTCACTAACCATTTGCAATATCACAGAGGTGGTGAGTGTTTAGTAGCATGGTCTCCTACAGATCCATGAACTTGAGTGTTGCATTTAGATGACAGAGTGTTTCTGTGTATGAGCCAGAAGGCACAGCAAAGGCTGAAGCTGCCGGTAGCACCATCTCTGCAGCGGCTGCAGGTGTATCGTTGGGCATGTCAGGCCATAGCCACACCGCCTGATCACCCCCTCCTTCCCCTCATCTGGCAGAAGTTCCTACAGCTTTATCTCAGACAGCCTGGACCTGAGTATGGGTAAGATGCACCCTTTTTAATCGCATTTCCTGTCCAGAGAATCCAGATAAAAACAAAGCGGTGCTTGTCTCTGTGTTGCTCAACAGGCTAGTTGCAGGGGGATGTATCGGTCGAAGGTTCTTCCAGTCTTCTTCTCAGACTGCTTTACTTAGAGATCTGAGACAGAGAATACAAGAGATGTCAGACTTCCACCATGCTGCCAGCCAGGCGCTTAGGGTGCCCCCACCACACACACCGTCATCAGACACACAGGACGATGAAAGCACCAATAATCCCCAACAGCCATACCTCACTTCGCCTCGGCTGCACACAGAATTAGTCAGGTCGGTCACTGATGCTGAACATTGAGAAACTTGCTTTTCTATTGTCTGAAAGGTAATGTGTCTATGTTAACAGAATCTAAAGTTGATTGTTTGCCTGCAGATTGTTTGGTGTGTTTGCTTTGTGGATGGATGATGAGATTCTGCAGAAGCAGGAGGTGTACCTCCCTTCTCTGCCTCCAGAGTATGAACCCCACAAACTGGCACAAGTCATGCAGCGGCAACAGGTCAGTGGGTCTTCATGTTTGTGATTTTTGTGTATGTTTGAAAACAAAAATAAATATGGGGCAAATGTTATCAGGTGCTTTTTGTCTTGTAATATATAGAGCTTAAATGGACCAGGTTTTTTTTCAAGGAGCAAAAAGATTATTTCAGCTCTGGGTTTTTTGCATTTCCTTTGAGATCTAGGGTACAGGTTAAATTAGGCAAATTAAGTGCACGGAAATGTGTTGTTCTTTCCCAAAACTCCTTGTCAGAGTGACAGGGGTGCTGTATTGATCAGACAACTGTCTACAAAGCAGTCAGCTACAGTTTGTTAATAAAATGCCGTTCAATTGTTAAATCTCGTTAATATTGCACATTAATGGGGGTTTGGAATTTTCCTTTTTTTCTTTTTTTTGTGCCCAAGAACATAATCACCATGAAGCAATCAGAGATTAATATTTTATCGCTCTAATTTGAGGGCTTAATAAGTGCAAAGGTTCTAAGTAATCTCAAAAGTACCTTTTCCCTTCCAGGGGCATTTTTTAGGTATGAAATCTCACTCCTGAAACCGATTAGCCCCTGGTTTCAACTGTGAGTGTGGAGGGGCCCAGGAAAGGACCAGCTAAAAAAAAATCCTTGTCTCTGGAAAATGTCCCAGTAGTTGAATTGCAGCTCTAGAGATTTCTGTTGCATTATGACATAATGGCTTTTCCATTTTACTGTCTGTTCTCATGTATTTCTACAGGAACTGTGGTTGGAGTATGTGGACCAGGAGCGTGTGCAGTATGATGAGAAGGAGGTCTTATCTCTGTGGGAGAAGGCACAGAGTGAGCCAACTTTCCTGCAGACCCAGAACCCTGGTTTCACTGACTACACCAGTCTCAACAATGGTACTAACCTAAAACTTAACTCTTTATCCAAATTATGACATAGAGGTTCATTTCATTCACAGCATGCAGTGGTAAAGGTAAAAGTAAATGATATTGATGTAAGATGAGTAATCACAAATACACACTTTTAGTAAAAACAGCATGTAATTTTGGAAGGAGTTAATTTACCCTTTGTGTCAGTTTTATAGTTTTAGGGTACTAAATACATTGTCTGCTTCAGACCTTTCATAGAAGTTTGAGAATAGCATTGCAGCTTCTTGTCACAACTCCATTGAGAACATTGATTTTTGTTTAATTATTTTCATACCATGCTGCTTGAGGGAATTCCTCTGTTACTTTGACAATTTTTACCACCTGTTATGATGAGTAACCACATATCAATGTAAGAGTTGTTCACAAACTGGAGCAGCTGATTTAGACTTGAAGAGCCCAAATCATACCCAGACTGAGACCCCAAATTCCCAATCACTTGAAGAGGAGATATCATGGATGTAGAGCAGGAGCAGAGAGGAAAGACTCTCATGTCTGTCTGCCTGGCTTTCAGAAAATACAGACAGACAGAGATTTGAAAAGAAGCAGCAAAAGCAAGGGCGGTGGAATTGCAGTGCATTGGCAACAACGGATGAAGGAATCCAGAACGTGGCACTGTGAAACATCGTTTCTGCAACCCGGACATTGTACTGTTAGCTGTAAATTTCCATCCATATTATCTTCCAAGAGAGTTCACCAGTGTTATTTTAGTAGCAGTATACATCCCACCATCAGCTGGTTATGATGCTGGATGTGATGTCATCATCTCAGTTACTAAGCAACAGACACAACAACTAAAGCATTTATGGTGATATCAGGAAATTTCAACCACTCCTGTCTTTCTGCCACATGTCTAGCATTTCATCAATTTTTCAACTGCTCCACCAGAGAAAATAATACATTGGATTTGGTTTATACAAATATGCATATAGCAATACAATACATAGAAAGATGCATACAGCTCCTCTGCATGATTAGCTCTTGGAAAGGCAGATCATAATCTCGTCTTTCTATCCTCCACTTCTAGTTTATTGGTCAGAGGCAACCTGTGAGCAAAAGAACTGTGTGTGTGTGGGGGGGGGGGGGGGGGGGTTGAGGCAACATACACTCTGGGGGCCACATGGAGTTGACATCAATGCCATGATTGAATGTTGCGCTCTTAACTTCTCTGTGGAAAACACCATCCCCACCAGAACAGTGAGGTGCTTTCCCAACTAGAAAAGCACTCGGAGAGTGGCAGACCTCCGCCAATCGCAACAATTCCCCCATATAGCGATTTACACCATAAATATTAGTCGTACATATAGCACTGACAATATGGGGCCGCTAAAAAAGTACTATACTTTCCTTTATTTTGTGATGCACACAAAAATAAATAATAATGCTATAAAGATTTCATGCAATATTTGTTTCCAAAGTCAATATATTGAAATTAAACAACTTCAATGTTTTATAGAGATTGTGATAAAATCCACCTTCTGGATCAGATCCGGATCAGCCTTTGAAATTTGATAGAGGTTCCCATTGTCAATCACTTAGTCAAATTTCCTGAGTTTTGGGCCATAATTAACGGAGATATTGAGGAACAAAATTTTTGGCCCTATTTACCACAATGTTATAAAAAATTTGAAAGCGATTCAGAATCTAGGATTTCTTCGGGATCACACCCAAAATGAAATCAGTTCTTTCTTTTCACATTTAGAATAGAATAGAATCCTTTATTGTCACTGTACATAGGTACAATGAGATTAATTAATGTATACTGCTACTAAAATAACACTCTGACAACTCCTATAAAATTTTATCAAAATCCATCCTCAACTTTTTGAGTTATCTTGAACACAGACAAACAAACAGATAAACGCCTGCAAAAACATAACCTCTTGTCGGAGGTAATAATAAAACCTGGATCATTGGTGACCTGAAAGAGCTGTTCAGTAAGAAAATAAGAGCCTTTAGGGAGGGAGACAGGAAATTATTGAGGTTGGTAGAGTGAAAACTTTTAAAGAAGTGAAAAGTTGAAATAAAAGACAACAAGGAGGTGTACTGGAGAAATCTGGAGAACAAGCTCCAGCAGCTCAACATATGAGATGTGTGGTCAGGGATGAAAAAGATCACAGGCTTCAAGGAGTAGGAGGATCAGATAAATGGAAGTCTGGACAGAGCCAATGAACTGAACTAATTCTTCAACTGGTTCAGTTCAGACAAAAGCTCAGCATCCTCCTCTCCTGCCCTCAGCCAAATAGACCTCCCACCCTCCCTTGACCCACAGCTTCCCTGTCACATCTCAATTTACTCATCCTCCATCTCAGTCTTGCTGCTGCTCCATCGTTGTCTTCAGGGAATGCTGGGACCACCTCCCACCCATCTGTGCCGAGTAGCCAGATGAAGAGACAGCTGGAGAGACTGAACCGGAACAAGACTGCAGGTCCAGATGCTGTCAGCCACAGTCCCGAAAGCCTGTGTGGACCAACTATGTTGGATTCTGCAGCACTTCTTCAACCTCAATTCTCAGTCAAGAGAGGATTCAAGCTGTAGCATACTTTCTTTTTCCTGTACCAAAAGAAACTTCATCCATCTGCTCTTAACAACTATTTATCTGTTGCCCTAATATCACAAACGTCTTGGAGAGACTTTTATTGTCCCACCTAAGAAGCACCATTGTTGGGTTGGAGTTAAAGATTCCATCATACACCTGCTTCAACTAACTAGTCATCTGGACAAAGCAGGCAGCACAGCGAAGATCATGTTCTTCGATTTCTCCAATGCATTTAACACCATTCATCCTGCTTTACTACAAAAACTCCAGAAGACACAGGTGGATGCCTCCACAATCACCTGCATTACTGACTACTTAACAAACTGACCACAGTATGTGTGACTGAATAGTTGTCTTACTGGGTGGTCGGCAGCACAGGAGCACCACAGGGGACTGTACTCTCACCATTCCTCTTCGCTCTGTACACCTCAGACCTCCAGTACAAGTAATAGTCCTGTCATCTGCAGACATACTCAGATGACTCTTCAAGCTGTGGAACGTATCCGTGGTGGACAAGAGACTGAGTACAGAGAGTTGGTGGACCGCTTTGTAGCATGGTGTGGAAACAGTCATCTCATCTTGAATGTGAACAAGACAGGAGAAGTTTCCGATTTTAGGAGGGCTAGGATTAGTTCAAACAGTATTTTCATCAAGGGAGAAGAAGTGGAGATGGTGGAGGAGTATAAATACTTGAGTGTTCACCTGGACAACAGACTGGACTGGAGACGGAGCACTGATGCTGTCTACAAAAAGGAACAGAGCAGACTTTACTTCTTCAGGAAGTTTTGGTCCTTGAGTGTTTGTACCAAGATATTACATATCCTCTGTAAGTCTGTTGTGGAGAGTTCAGTCCTATCAGCAGTCATCTGTTGGGGGAGCAGCATCAGAGCCAGTGACTTTAAAAGAAAAAAAACTGAACAAACTCATAAAGAAGTCTGGCTCTGTTCTGGAGCCTCTAGAGCTCATTATGCAAGGGATACTTCATAAAATGAAAAACATTGGGCAACACTGAGCATCCTCTTAACAACACAGTGATTCAACAACAGTGTCATTGGTCAGAGGCTCCTTCAGATCTACTGCCTTATAAACTGCTACAGGAGATCCTTCCTGCCCACAGCTATGACCATCTTTAATAATTAATAATAAAAAAGAGACTTGAATAACAAGTTAGTGCAACATATAATTTCACTTCAGGGATAAATCAAGTATTAATTTGATTTAATTTAATTGAAGACATTGTGAATTGTCTGTACAGGAAGAGACCCTGAAAAGCAAAGTTCCATTAAATGTCGCAGTAAGCCATAACAATAGAGCACCATGCACAACACCTATGATTCTGCTTTTACATGAAAAGTCATTTGGTCAGAGAAAAAAAGGAGAAAAAACTTTGTTAAATCTAAATCTCTGAAATACATAGAAATGCATATAGTAAAACCATAAAAACATTGTCTGTCAGCCCATTATATCCCATCAACGTGACAATTTGAAGTTAATCTTTATTTAGTTTATGATATTTGTCATGAGCCATGTATGTGAAAAAAAAAAAACTGTCTTTGAAGAGATTTGTTTAATGTTGTGTTCTGTGCATCTCTATATTCAGCAAGGGACCGTATCCTGACCAATCTGCAGAAGCATCCAGTTCCCCATCCACCTCCTGAGCTACAGCAACTGAAAGCTCCAGTGGGGGTAGTTCCCACCACCTGTCTCACTGACGCCAAGGCTGCTGGTGAACTATTACAGCAGGACCTCAGCATATTGCAAGACCAAGCCAGGTTCATCAAATTCATATAACTTTCAAATATTTTCTCATGAATAGTGTCATAATCTCAGCACTTTGTACATTCAAGTGGACACTAAGAAAAAAAATGCTTCATCTTGGTGTTAGGGTTGCAGTTGCATGGGAAGCCCAGCAGGTGGCAATGGAGCAAGAGCTGCTTGAGAACCTTCCTTTACTATTTAAGAACCAGCCTGAGCAAGTCAGCATGGCTCTGGAGTGTAAAGGAAAGGGAGGGCAGCCATGCCAGGGACCTGCAAACATCACTGTCACAGTATGACAATTCACACTTTGTGCAAGCCATGTTTTATTTTGCCATGATTTATTAATCAGTGTGTATGTATTTGTTTAATTGTGCAGTGCGAACGCGCCCAGAGGCAGGAGGCAATACACAATCAGATCACATCACTGAACAGGGACGTCAAGAAGCTTCGAACTGATGCTATGGCTCCTCCACCTCAAAGCCTGGCACAGGCTGCTGTCCACGCGGAGAACTTTATCACGTTAGTAAAGCGCATTTTTCCCCCCAGACAGAATAGTGATGATGTATGGTTTGATTATATGGGATATTTGAGAGAAAAAGTAAAAGAAATTTATTTTATTACAACAGGAGTTGTTCTAACTCGTGTGCTCTATTTTTTGTGCGCAGGGCTCTAGTGAATATGTACAAAGCACAAAAATCTCTGGCAGTGCAGCAAGTTGGTGTGACAGCCTTTTACCAGGTGGTCTCTTTTGTATGTGAGGACACGCTTCGACACCCCCCTACAAGACAATATCTCTCATCGTGCGTGGAGATACTTGGACAGGTGCACAGCCCCCACACACATGCACATACACACATTCACAAAATCAAATGGAGTACACAGACCATGAATACTTCCATAAGTAGATACAAACCCACCCTAAGCGCACCAGAGTGTTTCTCAGTAGCTTGGGTCGACTAGATTGTTAAAGAATAACTTATACTTTGCTATATTGGCTGTAGTGATTTTGAAATGATGTCTGGGTGGATACAAACAACATCCATCCATTATCCATACCCGTTTAGTCCTATACAGGGTCACAGGGATCTGCTGGAGTCTATTCCAGCTCTCTTTGGGCGAAAGGCAGGGCTACACCCTTGACAGGTCACCAGTCCATCACAGGGCCACATAGAGACGAACAACCATGCACACTGACAATCACTCCTGTGGGCAATTTAGAACCACCAATTAACCTAATATTCATGTCTTTGGACTGTGAGAGGAAGCTGGAGTACCCAACCCACACAAGCACAGAGAGAACATGCATACAAACAACATTTGCTATGAAAATCTTGCATAATGCAATAACAAACAGAGGGCAACATTTACCATCTGCAGCAACTTTTTTCTGGCAACACAGGTCACAAAAGTATGAACCTTATTACCTTTTCAATTAAGATATTTTACATGTGTTTAGATTTTCTTTTCTTTTTTTAGATGCTTATCATGGCTTCTTTGATAAGGAAAAGTCATTACCATAATGTGTAGCCTATTATTAATAAGGAAACCTATCTCACAGTCAGTTATCACAACAGTCAGCTGTCCAACTCCTGGAATTTCTGTAAACAACTGTTATTCCATAAAATGAAAGCATGTGAACAGAAACCTGCTTGTATGCCACAATGGCAGGCACGAGCAGGGCCAGGAGTAAAGTTAACTATGTCTTACCACCGTATGTCCATACCAACATTAATTTTTTAACGACATTACATGGACACATAACATTGTGTTTCTTCAAATCCCTAATAGCTCTGTCCTCGATTCTTTAAATATCTGCCTCTTGTGTATGCTGTTAAGGATGCATCTCACATACTGAGTCATCAGACAGCAGTTGTACAGATAGCATAACATGTTATTTCACATATATTTATTCAAGTCTAGACTTGTACACCTGAGCACATTGGGAAACAAAATTGAACATTTTTGACCAGGATGGTAGATTGAAGTATTCAATTTGGAGGGAAATGAAGAAGTACAATCGGCAGTACCAGCAGCATACAAATTGGGGCACTTTTGTGACTGGGTGAAGAGAAATTCTAAGTATTTATTTAAGTTTCTCATGTAAACTTCCTTCATTGAAAACACTTGATAGTGAATTCAACTGCATTCTGCTCATTTTTGTGTGTGCAGGTTTTTATCCAAGGAAATGAAGATGAGTGTGGACGTGTCCTAAAAACCATCCTGGAGCATAGGCGTCTTTGTCCTCTCATTTCCCCCTTCTTCACTCCCAACGCAGCACCCAATCAGGTTGTCTTTCTCTACCAAGATGTGGTGACTTCCCTACACCTCGAGACAGCCGATGTCATTTTCATGCTTCTCACTAAGGTAAGTCCATATACAAGCACATTTAAGTACAACGAAGAGACATTATTTAGACAGCATCACTTAATGTACAGTAACCTCTGGTGTACTTTTCCATGTAGTTTGACTTGTCCCAGTGGCTGATAGAAACCAATCCTGTATTTTCGGAGAGAACTCGTTTGCTGGAGTTGGTCCATGGAGCTCTCTGTGTCTGCGGCCGAGACCCGGAGCCTGAAATTTCCACACCTTTTCATCTCTTCACCAAACACTGGACCTTGCTTTTGCGACACCATTTCCCAGACCATTACAGCGATAGCCTTCGCCTGCTCATGACCAGTAAGTTGATTAATTGTCTATTCATTTATTCAAACTTTTTGGCATTGGCAAAGAGGATTTGGCAAGTCTTTCATGAGCACAACCCACATACTCAGCTCTGTTGCTCATCCCGGAAATGCATGTTCCTTATAAATGTGGGGCCATATAAAAGGGAAATAAACAGGGTTTCCAACGGTATAAGATTTATTGCCAAGAAGCATTGTTACAAGAAAGAAATAAACTACCAAACACAAATTTCCTAATTTTTTTTAGCTCATTTTATAAGTTCCTCAATAAAATCATGTTTCATTCTCCTCAGGTTCGTCAAACCAGCTGCTAAGTCCAGAGTGCTGGAAAGTGACGCTGCGAGTGCTCGGCTGCATACCTCCGTCCCGCAGCACCAAAAGCAAAGCTGAACAATCACTCAGTACTGCAGCCGGACCACCAGCCCCTCCTTACAGATCCCCCATCAGCCTCTCTCCTCAGCAGGTGAGTAATGTGGGTGCTGAATAAAAACCTCTCTACCTGATAATAGTTAGCAGTAGTTTATATGTTAAGTTGCTTGCCCTTTAATCCAATGACACTGTGATATTTTATGGGCTACAAACAGGTGGATGAGACAGTTGACTGGCTGAGCGACTACTTCTTGCGAAGTCGTCTCACTAAACCAGACCTCCGTAGCTTTGGGCTCTACTCTGCCTGGACTCCCTACATCAATTACGTTGTTTCCTTCTGGGAGCATTTGACTTGTTGCCTTATCAACGCGCAGCTCAGCAACTGTGCGAGAGAGCCAGTGGGCAGCAGCAAAATATTAAAAGGTAACTGAAGATTGCTGCAATAAGTACTTGTAATTATTGGTGAAGCCTTTAGTTTTGTGTAGATAATTTTTTCTGTACTTAAGAAAAATTTTTTCTGAACTTAAGAAAAAGAATTGTGTTTTTCCTTATCTCAGCTCTGCAGGACCTACACAGTAAGCTTGTAAAGTTATTTAAGCCATGGATCTTTCCTCTGGACACTGGTGAGGGCGGGTAAGTGTGGCCTGGCCTCTGCTCTCATACCATTATTTTATGTATAGATGAGCAGAGACTCCAAAGAGAGCAGCACATGAAGAAATGTCATGTGTCAAGCTTTCTTTTTAATATATTTGCTTCTCTTTACTAGTCAAGAACTCTGGTTGCAGCTTGTTTTGTTTTTTTTTAAATAGGTATACCCTGTCTCTAAAGGACATTATACGAAACCCAAATGCATTGCTCCTCAGAATATAGATAATCAATTTTTACAGTGTGAAGTAAAATGACAATGACAAAGACAATGAAAATATCATTATCTGTATGTTGTCTCAGTAACAAGTGTTACCCCTGGCTGGAGACAGATGCAGTTGCTGCAGGATGTCTGGTTGGCCTTTATGCTCAACTTACTGACACAATTAATCAAAAATTCAGAGGTAAGTTTTTGGTTTTTTGTTTAATCTAAGCAGCACTGACAATATAAATCCATGAATGATGTCTTTACATCTTAAACCTCTTACATATTTTACATTGTGTCTGTTATTATGTTACAGATCGCCTGTTGCCTGGTCAGAGAGGTGCTCTGTGGTTGTGCATGATGCAGTACTGCGAGAGCTGCACCTCTCCCCGCACACCTGAGTATCTGCTGTACCTATATCACACACACCTCCGCAGCCTCCCCTGGAAACACCTGCACCCTGACACTCAGCTCATGGAGCAGCTCTTCAGTGTGAGATACTCTGCCCTCTCACTCCTGATAGGAAGTCTTGTTAATCTGAGACCCTGACCCTACTTCTATCTATATTTCTCCCACCCTTCACCTGTAGCACACTTTCTAATATCATGTGATGGATTTGTTGCCACTTTGGCTCATGCATACTCATGTCATTGTATCACTTCTCTCTTCCACATCCTTGTTCAAAGGAGAGATTAAGGATAAATACAGGGACCTTTAAGGATAAGGCCCCTGAAATTACCAAGCCATACCTTTAGTCATACATCTTATATTAAATTACAGTTGCATTGCCCCTAAAATACAGTTAAACCTAATGGCATTGGTGTTTTGAGTATGGCCATCAACAGCCAATAGGTTTGTGCTGTTTGGAGGTGTGTTTTCATTTAATTTAATTAATTCTGCTCTTTTGTTTGTCTATAGGTGGAGAGAGGAAGCCCCAAGAGCTGCTTCCTCTTCATGGGAGAACTGTTATGTGAAGTGAACTGGATCAGTGTCTTAAGTCACTGCTTACAAACACCTCTCAGCTCTACAACATATCCAGCTTTACCACACATGGATGCCCAGAAGGAATCACACACCATGTTGGTCTATTTGTTGTACATGCTTGTTTTTCTGGCTAAGGAGGAGCAACTCCTCAGTCAACAGGTGAAATCAGAGTACTTTGAAATAGGATCAGAGTCAAAGGTGTCACTACTTTATTCACTCAGTTCTTATTCTCTTTTTACTTTTCAACTTCCAGGACTCTCCTCTGCTCAGTCTGCTGGTCCAGTCCATCTCTCTGCCCTGGCACCAACTGGACCTGTCCTCATACCAGAGTATTCTGGGATATGTTAGCACCCACTACCCTCCCTCTCTCCTGCTCAGTGCTGATTCTGCTCCTCACTTGTTGCTGAAATCACTCCGTAGTGCCGCAGGGCTCCACCTCAGTCCCACTGAAGCTCCACACCAGGTGTGACAGCACAGTGCTCTTTGTTTTCATATTAAAAACTGATTTGCTAATGCACTGTAAAAGCTTTACTGCGTAGTAGTAGTATGTATCATCAGAAAGAGTTCCTAGTTTGGGACTGAAAGGTCTACTCTAGGTTCAAATAAATGCAGAAAGTGAGCAATTTTTTAGCCCCCTGTTATTGTTATAAGTCAGGTATGATAAATGCCTTTGCCACATCAACTACTTTTTTTATATGTTTCCATCCAAACAATGATTAGATGTTTTATAGAGAATATACTTCTTGGTTGGAGAACGATAATAACTCACGAATCCCTCATATCTGCATTTCTGGTGCCCCAGGCACCAGAAATATGATATGAGGGATTCATTATTTTTTTGGAAGTAGGAGGCTTCGAACATCCACTCTAAATATTGAGTCAAACAATTCAATTTTCTTTGCTAAATCTGTATCACTTGACCAACTTATATTTGACTAACAATATTTATGTATTAGTTGTTTTAAATGCAGAGTAGTTGTGGTACATGTTATGTACCCCTTGATTGAAAAATCCAAACTAATGTGTACAGGACAACTTTAAGATCAGTCCTTCCTCTTTGAACCTTGAAAATAGATAGATGTTAGCACAAAACATTAAACTTACTGTTTACTCCAGAGATTAATGCATTTATTTGATAAAATTATAGTTTACTCCACATTTACCTCTTCATTAAAGTTTGTGAGCTGTTTCTTCATTAGACAAATCTGTTCTTGGAAAGCTTCAGCTTTCAGCAGCTTTTATTTATATATAATATTATGCTTAAAGTGCTATTCCTCTTTTAACAATACTTTAAAAGTACTTTGAGTTGTCAGTATTTACTGTTAGTTTGGAAATATATGATTATTTACATTAGGAATGTGTTCATATATCTACTGTATTTCTCTATAGAATAAACTCAAAGAGGAAAAAAGCTAGACTCTCTTTTACTCTTGTTCTGCCAGGAGCAGACGCCCAAAGCCAGAGCCTATGTACGCTGGTGTGTGCAGTCACTGGTGGCACTGGAACAAGGAGGCAGTATCAACCTAAACAGTCTTGAGGCTCAACTGGAGACACTTCTGGAGAGTGTAGTCACATTCAATCCACCAGGTGAATTCGACCTCCTTATCTACATTTAAATTCATTCTCAGTATCATTTCATCTTGTTCCCTTGGTTGCTGACGTGGTTGCCTTCTAACCGGAAGGTCGGTGGTTTGATCACCAGCGCCTCCTGCTTGCATAAGGACACTTTAATAAGAGTCCTTGGACAAAACACTAAGCATTCACATTGATTGATGTATAATTGTAGAAACAGAAGTGCTGCATGCTATATAGAGAGTGTGTTTATGTAATAAGCAGTGCTGCATTAGTGAGTGGGTGAATGAGAAACACTATGAAGCATTTGAAAAGGTTAAAAGATGCTATATAATATGGACCATTTACCATTTCCTCTTCAGAGGTGGGCTTGGAGGAGAGGCACATGGCGTTCTGCAGTCTCTTCAGTGATGTGCTGACTTTGCTCAATGGAGTGGGCGTCTCAACAGGCGAGGCACTTGCTGCTTATGTCATTACCTGGCTGGACAGGAAGGGAAGGGGCTTTCCAATTCTGCCCCTTCTCACAGCCTGCTCCCGTTGTCTGGCGTCAGTGCGACACATGACACGCATCATGGAGGCATGCATCAAAGCTTACTTTAATCATGGTAAAGCAATCATTTTCTGTAACATTTTTCTTTAATTCAGTGCTACATATAAACTAGAGTCACATGTTTTTTTTTTTTTTACTTTTCAAATTTGCCAAAATCCTTTTTCACCCAAAAGTACCTTAGTCTTTTCAATACATGCCTGGAGTATCGAGGTTCAAGGTGAAATTAAGATGAATGTGTTTTCTCCCTGTCTGTGTTCACTTCAGCTGAGGAGGAATCTGTTGGTTGGGGTCCTGTGTTGGCATCGCTGCAGGTCCCTGAGCTTACAGTGGACGACTTCCTCTCCGAGAGCCAATCAGGAGGCAGCTTCCTTACCCTTTATGCCTTCATTTTGCAGCGTCTCAACACTGAATACACAGCAGCCAATGAAAGGAGGACTCTGGCCCTCATTAACACATGGACGACTCAAGTCTTCCCCAGGTTTGGCCCTTCTTCATCCTGTCAGCTTATGTGCTCTGCGCTGCAAATATTATATATGTTAATACTGAAGTTTTAATTTGTGTCCAGTGGACCAGGTGATGAAGCCAAACTTTTTCTTTGGTGGCACAAAGCACTGAATATATCTGTGGAGCAACTGCAGCCACAGGCAAGTCAGACTGAAGTGTCCGGAGTCGTCATGGGTTTAACGAGGTTGCAAACCAGGCTACTCCAGTTGGGAGAAGAGAGACTGAACTCTGGGCTTCTAGGCGCTATAGGCCTTGGCAAGAGGTCTCCTGTTTCAAATAGGTAAGCTCATGTTCCGTTTTATTAGCAAAAAGATGTCTTTTGTTTTAGAAATGAGAGAGTAAAAAAGGGATTTTTTAATTATAACCCAGCTTTTTATGCATTTACCTCTAGGTTCAGGGTGGTGGTACGGAGTTTGGCAGCATTCCTGTCTGTCCAAGTGCCATCAGAGACTGAGCTAAGACTCCAACCCACCACTGATTTGCAGTTATCTGCAAAAGCACAACAAGTATGCTAAAAAAAAAAAAAAATGGCAGTTCTTTTGTTTGTTTGTTTTTTTCTTCATTTTCTAGTCTGGAATTATCTCTAAAAATAACTTGGATTTGTGTTTTTCCTCTGTGGATGCAGACTCTAGGGATATTGGAGGCCATGCCCAGCAATAAGCAATATGCTGACTTCGAGGATTCTGTGAATAAGGCTGTCCAGTTCATCCGTTACCCAGGACACTGCCTCAAAGATGGACCTCGACTGCTGGCTCTTTTAGTCAACCTTCTATACCCGGACCTTAGATACCTCCACATCATCCGTTAACTTGGATCATCTAATCTTTCAAAGGCTGGAAATCTGGAGGATATTACACTGCTTTGGGGAAATAGTGGCAGCCCACATCTGCTCTGCACAGACAAAATCATAACTGGAGCACAAAGTTTTGAAGGAGGGATATTGAACTGAATCGCCTTTATTTTATTAATAAGGGCTTAGCGTGTCAGAAACTTGTGAAAAATTTCTTTTGACTGATGATAGATCATCAACCAGTTAGAAATTTTAGAAATTCTGTGTGCTACTCTTGGACATTTCTCTTTTGCCTTGTTGCTTTTTAAACAATTTGCCTGTTGGTTTTTAAGACGGCGTGTTCTCATGATTAGGAAAGATGTTGCATATATTTATTGAAGCCAAGTTCAGGAATCAGAACTCAGCAACTACAAGTTTTGCACCTGCATGTGGAATCTGACATAAAAAGATGAAGGTTCCTCTGATTATCTGGTGGAGGCTGACAGCCCTCCACCAGATAATCAACAACTCTTGCTGATGAAGCTTCAACCTAAAATGCCACAATTATAGGTACTGTAGTCATACCAGTGAAAACAGGGTACGCCTGTACGAAGTCATCATGTTTAATAACTGAATAGGCTGAGGGTGGTATTATTCATGTTAAAAATGCTCTCCTTGTTTTTGCCAAAGATCTGTTTTTTGTTTTTATTTTTTTCATCTGCACAGTTTACTTAAACCCTCTGGATCATGTTCTCTGGTTGCTTCATCGGACTCTTGTGTACTGAAACTGCAGTCTGAAAAAAAAAAAATCCACTCTATGATACACCAAGTACCACATTTAATGCGCCACAAGGCTTCCTTATAAAGTAGTGTGTGCCCTGTAATTCACATGGCTAATGCTGCTGGTATTTCTCAGAGAAGGGGATGTAATGCTATTGGAGCTTGCATATAACTGGAGTTTCCTACACTTGTATAAGAATAAATGTGGATTTTAAATTGGACCAACTGTACATTCAAGACAGTATTTACATTTAATTACCCTCATCATTTCAGTACTTCTGTTTCTCTGTGCCGTCTCAAGAGCAGTTGAGCTGCACTTAAGCAGCCTGAAGCTAGTTTTACATGGGGACTCTTTACATCAAAAGCAAATCATTTTTATGAGTCACTGATTAGGAATGGGTTGGTAGGACTGCTGCGGGAAGTGAGCTCCGAAGCCAAGCTGCACAATGGAGATGAAATAAGTTAAATAAAGTTGACTATCTCACTGTTCATGTGTTTATTTAATTCATTAATGTGGGACCACACATTTACAAGGGATCTCTGACACTGCTCCAGACTTCCAAGACAAGTCACATGGATTTGCTCTGTGACCTTAACAATAAAACATAAACATTTGCTTTTTACATGCTAATTGACGCAGATTGTTAGACTGGCATCAACATGCTGTTCTTGTTGCCTGTCATCTATGTTCCCTCCTTTAAAAAAAAAAAAAAAACCTTCCCCAAAGAGAACTCAGGATGGTGTCTAATAAATGAGCCGTGTGTTTATGTGTAAATATATACATCCAGCATCCTCATTTCGATACCAGCACATCTGCAAGAGAGAAATGTCTCTTCAGGCGATGGTGGTCTCTATGGTTACAAGATGGGTGGAAAGGACGGAGTAATCTGAGGCAACGGAAGGGGGAGGAGAGGAGGTGGGAGACGTTTACAGAAGCTCATTGGATTCTCTTTGCTCTCAAAAACAGCTTCCGTGTGTTTCATGAGCCCGTTGTCTGAAGCCTTTTGTGCCTTTAATCGGCCTTCTGTTCTGCCACTGCCAACAGTTCAGGTAGTTGAGTACGCTGAAGTAGTCTTCATCCAACTGACAGTTTGTTCTTAGATGTTAGCTTCATAGGATGTTTGAATCCATGTACACACACACACACAGATACACACTGCATGCATAGTGTAGCCACGTGCTCAGAGAACCCATTGCTGAGGCAGTTTTCCTGGCAGACACATCACTGTCTGGCAGATTCCTGTGTCACCATAGAAACCCAGTATCAGTTCAAGAATAGTTGTTCCCTGACTGTTTCAGCGCGTACTCAGCAACAGAGCAGCACATGGATGACCTCAGATCAGTCATTATTGGCAACTGGAATGCAGAAATTAAAAAACACAAAACTGCAGAGATGCGATCTCATTCTCTGAAAGCTGACTAGTTATGTAAGAACTGCTAGTGATGAGTTAGAATATTGATTTGTCTTACCTGTGTGTTGACTTGCCAAAGATGGATTTCAGATCTTACCTGATCAGGATGCTGCCCTCATTGAATATGTTTCAGTGTGTGTTACAGGCTGAGCCCAAGGCTCCTGCATGAATAAGTGCACTGCTAACCAGCTGCTTTCCATGTGACAGCTGCTCTGACCACTAGTCCCTTCCTGCTGGCTAAACACAAACACTTCAGCTCAACACATAGGAATATCTTTTAACATTCCTCTGCACAGCTTCAGCTATACAGCGCAGAGACCTCGCTGCATTTTTGTTTTCAATGTTAATTGTGTGTGAGAGTGAGAGCGTGCAGTATATTTGTGTGTCAGACAGACTCCTACAATGAAACACCTACTTTCCCCACACCTCCTTGCCAGTACAGTGACTCAAACTTAACAGTCTTTATTTGTCCCTCATTCTTTATTTGGCAGTGACCGGGTAGGGCACGAGCGCTTGGCCCTGCTGAGTGTACCTTCCTGTGCATTTAACAGTAAAAGTCATCAATAATGACTCAAACCTTCACAGATGGTGTAACGATTTAATGTTGTTCTTAAAAGCTGTTCACCTTCTCTGCACTGAGAGTGATGAACTTAGTGAGAAATATTTAGATCTCAGAATGTGCTCTGTATTAGTTTGTTACAAAGACAACAAACTAAAACAAAGGACAATCTATAGGGAATTAAAATTTTGTTCAGGTTCATTTTTTTTAGATTATGGGATTGATGACTTGTGGCCTAACAGGCTGAGGGATTCTGTTGAGAATGTTAGACCATCGTCTCATATTTAACCTAAAGTCAGTGGCAGGGGAAGATGGGTAATTTCAATCTGATCTGGCTATGTGATTTCACAATATACTGCAACTCTGAACAGCTCAGCAAAAGACAGATTTTGGGACTGAGGTGTCCAAAGCAGCAAAGGGACAGGGTTACGTTATCCTCTCTGTATATGCTCTCTAGCAAAAAATAAATAAATAAAAAAATTCCCTCTAATGCAGTGGCTCTTAACCTGGGTTCGATCGAACCCTAGGGGTTCGGTGAGTCAGTCTCAGGGGTTCAGCAGAGGTCTCAGGAGCAATCCTTTTTCTGGGCTGGTCTCTCAAAGGCAACAGCAGAAGTCACACTGATTTGCAGTAAATATTCATTATTATTGTAGCCTAATGGAAATTAGATGATGAGTGTGTGTGTTCGGCTCCAGGCTGGGATAGGCTCCAGCAAACCTCGTGACACTGGGGATAAAGCGGGTTCAGAGAATGAATGATAAATACAATAAATAATTAGAAAAGTATGTAATTCATGCAGTTCATGCACTGTATTGGTTTTGTTCTTGGAACACAGTGATGTTAATTCACGGCTCATTTTGTGCGCCAATAAAACATACAGTGATCCCTCGCAAATTTGCGGTTTAAGTTCCGCGGTTTTAGTTATTCGTGGATTTTTCAGAAATATATTATATAATTTTAAAAAATGTTTAAATAACGGAAACATCACAGGATGTTATGCGCATTCTCTCACAGTGAAGAAATGCTGTGAGCCAGCCTGGCCCCTTTAAGAAAGTAGCCTTATGGGTAATCATGTGGCCTCATGGGTAATGGAGTGTGTGTGTCGTGGGACGGCGGAAGAAAACGGGGTTAGATAAAAAATGGAGTGAGCATAAACAGCAGCCCAGCGTGTAAACCTGTTAAGCATGAAAAATAAGAGATCACTGTATACCTATGGATTCAATAAAAAAAAAAAAATCATATTCTATTTTTCTGATTCGGTTATTCGGTTTGGAGAATGTTTATATGAAACTGATGAGGTTCAGTACCTCCAACAACGTTAAGAACCACTGCTCTAATGTGTACCCTTTAAGAGACAAAAACATGCCTTCTAGGTTGGAATTTAAATGGAGTAAACGAACGTTAGTTTTTGTGATCAGGTTAGTGCTGATGATTTGAATTAGGCGACATCTAGAGTTTTAAACCAAAGTCAGAGTTAGCGGTTTGAGAGGGAGGAGGTGATCTGAGTTGGTTATGTGGCATCTTTACAAAGATGGGAGATGCAGGAGTAGGTGTGTGGAGTTATTGCATGACTCAGAGGTGTCAATCCAGGCACGACTGGACGCTCACGCGCATTCAAAATCATATGCTCAAGTTTGTTCTGTCTTTTTCTTTTTTTTTTTTTTTTTTTTTTTTTTTGTCTGCTTCAGATGAACCGGTGTTGTGGGAGCAGACAGTTAAACCTGAACGCCACTGACTCGGATTGGGTGTTGGTGAGCAGCTCCTGAACAAAGAGCCTTGCTGGCCGGCTGAAGGGGCTGGAGGGGCTGGGTCTGGATCTGGGTCTGGATCTGGGGCTGGGTCTGGGTCTGGGTCTGGGTCTGGATCTGGATCTGGGTCTGGGTCTGCAGCAGGCACGAGTCCAGGAAAGCTCGCAGGGACTGACTGGCTCGATCATTTTTATCTCACGTTGCCTGAAAGACAAATATGTTCTAAGTTGCTGCAGATCTTCGAACACACGGGTCGGACCTGGGAATATCCGTCTCTAGGAAATAATGTCATCAGATAATTCACTACTGAACCCATTAAACGGCTGTAATAGATTCCTTTCTTTTCTCTCTACCAGTCGCTGATCTCCGGTTCGCTCTTATATCACCGGACTCGCGGTGGCATAGATTTAGATTTAGATATAGCATAGATTTAGATATAGCATAGATTTAGATATAGCGTTATGGCTGGTCGGATGGGCAGTTGTCCGAGGTTTTCCAGTGAAACGTCAGACGGACCTGAGTGTTTGCTCACCGGTTATTTCCGAGCCTGACTCTCCCGGCGTCCTGACGTCAGTTCATAAGGAGCCCGCAGTGCCGGGGAGGCAGCAGGAGGGAGCAGGAGCAGGGCTGAAGGCTGAAGGGGAGGAAGGAGGAAAGAAAGGAGAAGCCGGACCATGCTCATCTGAATCGTCGTTGATTTTGGGGGATTCTGGTAGGATTTTGCTTCATGTCTTATTTTTATAGTCTTGGTATGGACATACGTGTACAACGTGTAGCCTGTCTGTCGGGTAAATCAGTTGGCTGCTGTTGAGTATGGGTACAAACTGGGCTAAAATTGGCCTGGATTCATTTCTTCTGTGTATATAAAAATAGGGATCTGTACTTTCTATGAAGTGGCAGTATACATAATCTAAATAGACTTTTTATAGCTTTTTTTAGATGTAACCATACATTAATTTCTTCCACGTTCTGCTTTCTTGGTCAAACTGGAGACCAGTGTGTCCAGTTCAGAGGCACCGCAGTGTCCCAGTGAAGGGGCTCCCTCTGGCTCCCAGGCTGGGGATCACTTTGAGCCCAGCTGGTTAAGCACAGCAGAGGTGGAAGCAGATCATTATGCTCTTCAATCAGTTTTATTTACATAGCTCAAAGTCCCAAACACTTCAATGCAAGCACATTTTTTAGACAGAGTTAGCCAGAAAAGGAGAAGCCCTTTGGTGAAGCACAAGAAGGGGATTCCTCTGCACTCACTCTCAGAGTACATCAGCACAGCAACCGCGTCCCCATAGCAACAGTTAGTAAGACGAGCACTCTATGTTCCAGACATATTACTTAGACTTTTTTTTTTTCTTCACTTAGTCTTGTAGCCGTAACAGTAAAAACCCCAAAGCTTTGCCATTGAATGTTTGGCACACAAGGCCTCTAGTGTGGGCAGCATGTGTCTCAGAGGAGTATCATGACACTCATGATGTTGTTTTGTATCCCAGCAGTAACTGACCACAGCCTGAGCTGAAGAGGAGGCTCTGGTTCCTGAGAGTGCAGGTATGGGGAAGGACTACTACAAAACCTTGGGTATACCCAAGGGCTCCAACGAGGAGGAGATTAAGAAGGCCTACAGGCGCATGGCGCTCCGCTACCACCCGGACAAGAACAAGGATGCCAACGCAGAGGAGAAGTTCAAGGAAATCGCAGAGGCCTATGAAGTACTCAGTGATCCCAAGAAGAGGGTGGTCTACGATCAACTGGGAGAGGAAGGTGAGGAGGTTGGAGGGGGGGGGCTCTTATCGAGGCTTGAACCTGTCTGATCACTGAATGAAAATATGAGGCAGAGCAGCCCTCAAAGCTGTCAGTGAAGCCTTGTTAAACAGGGGTTAGCGAGGATTAAACTGTTACTCTGTGAGCTCAAAAACAGATCGAATATCACGGTGGAGAACCTTGGTGGGTTTCAGTCACTGAAGTAACAATCCTGTCTCCTCCATATTTTTGTATTTATTTGCACTGTGTGTGCAACACTTACCGACTCCAGTGCACTGCAGTCTACCTCAGCTGCTAGTCTGGTGAGCGTATGACTGTGTGTAGTTAACTGACACACAGATGGCCTAAGATCATTACATGGTTGAGATATGAATAGCAGCAACTGCTGTAGTTTGCATTCGTGGGTGTTTTGTGTGTGTCTGTTGAAAAAGGTGTGTGCGTGTTAGTTTGCTGGATGATTTGGTATCAGCAGTGTTGTTGGAAGATCAGTGATGCTGTGGGATTTTTCCCACCCACATGGATTCCACTGTTCCCTCTGCTGTTACACACACTGTTTTTTTTTTCTGAACAAGGTCCTGTGTCTGGTATATAAGTTTGTTTTAGTGAAAGTAATGTTTGCCTTGAACCGGTGGTGTGGGGCGTGTTCATTCTGTATTCTAATATTTTCATCTCTGTTTTTCTCGTCCAGGTTTAAAGACAGGGGCAGCAGCTCCTCAGGTGCTCCTGGCAGCTCAACATACCACTACACTTTCCACGGGGACCCCCATGCTACTTTTGCCTCCTTTTTTGGCGGCTCCAACCCCTTCGATATGTTTTTTGGCTCGAACCGCGGCCACGGCCGCTCCAATGGTTTCTCCTTCCACAACGACCACAGCAACGACGCAGAGCAGGACGTGGAAATGGACGAGGATGACCCCTTTGCACATTTTGGGAGACATTTTGGCTTTCCAGGAGGGATGAACAACGGCTTCCCAGGAGAGGGTCGCAGAAGAAGAGGTGCGCCATCTGAGCGCGTGGGTGCCAGTCGGAAGCAGCAGGACCCTCCGGTGGTCCATGAGCTGAAGGTCTCGCTGGAAGAGATCTTCCACGGTTGCACCAAACGCATGAAGATTACCCGCCGTAGGTTGAACCCGGATGGACGGAGCATGAGGACAGAAGATAAGATCCTCAACATTGTCATCAAGAAGGGCTGGAAAGAGGGGACGAAGATTACTTTTCCGAAGGAGGGGGACGAGACCCCTGAGAACATTCCTGCCGACATAGCCTTTGTGCTTAAAGACAAAGGGCACGTCCACTTCAAGAGAGACGGTTCCAATATAATTTATAACTCCAAGATCAGTCTAAAAGAGGTGCGCCTATTTCTTTTGATCTAACTCTTTTTCTGTCTTTCTATTAATTCTCTTTTGTTGCTGTTTTGCTTGAAGATTAGTTGATGATAGGAGCATTTCTACGAGGGTAGGACTGTTGATGTGTGTCTCTCTTGACTTCCACGGGCCCAAAACACATACCTGTTGTAGGATAGGTACTCAGAGTGGGCCGAAAAACTGCTCAATTGGAGCGGGGGGTGGTTCAGTCAGTAGGAGATTATGTCATTCAGCCGCTTAACGTCCCCTTTGCGTGCAGGTTCTCTTTTCTCACTCAACAGCAGCATGACTCAAGCAGCTAACAGAAGCACAGCAACCATTTTGGCTCCTCCTATTCTTATCTCATCATTTATTTTGGCTGTTTCTCAATTCCAAGTATGCCAGGTCTAGACTTGTGCACTTGAAAGTTCATACTTGGCAAGAATGACCCGGGAGAACATACTTCAGGAGGATGTGGTTTAGTCCTTGTCATTTTTAACAGCCGTGTTCTCAGCTAGCAGGCTAGCGCATATTTAAAAATTACGATTTAACGTTCTCTTTTACCCCTTTCTCCTGTGCCATCACTTCTGCCTGTTGATGCGATATGCATTCTGGGAAACTTTGTCATCTCAAGTCTACTTAAGTCTCTTCCTTAAAAAACAAAAAAGGGCTCAAGAACATATCTGTACAGATGCAGACTTTGAATTGAAACAGAATTTGGGCTGCAACTGATGATGTTTCAGAAGTACAAAAGAACACAAGTTCAGACAAGTACGCATACTGAGAAACAGTCATTTTTCTTCTTTCATTTTCTTCATCTTTGCCCTTTTCTGTCTTCTTTTTTATTGGTGCTTGACAAACAGCAAATGTGGTGCACTTGGGCTACCAGGTGGTTTGGAGTGGTAGTCTTCATGCAACTGGCTCTGTCACCGTAAATGGAGACAGGATGGCTGAAAGGACTGAGGAGGAAGCCGGCCGTTTTACAATTCCAGCCTCCTCGTTTTACATGGGACCCCTGCTAATCGAAATGCTGCTAATGCTTCAGAGGCTGGGCGTTTGATTACCAGGGGGAAATGTAATGCATTTATGGATCTACAGACTGGGAAAAAGTGTCTCAGGTAGTGATGTGTTAGCTTAATTTAAAGGAAGAATGATATCTTGGCTGGATGATTATGATAGTCTATGTGTGCAGTCGCTGCTGGAGAGCAGGATCAGTGGGAGCAGAGTCTCTGCCACTGTGGTGTGAGAGAAGCAGCAGGAATGTGATGTCCTTGTGTGACAGGCATTGGAGCCACTATCCTCACTTGTTTTGTGCTCCAGTATGAAATCATATACATAAATGCACAAGCCAATACACAATCATGCTGCTCTACACAGTCATAAACATTCACACAAGTGCACACATCTGCAACTTCAAGCATATTTGCAAACACTCTCAGTAAAAGATGGATTGTAGTGTAATGGTGGTGACAATCCAAGCTGCTATTATTGTGACTGTCAGGACATTTAATTAACCACTCCTACAGCACAAGGGCAATGGGTGCAGAACTGCATTAATGATTCTAATAACGTTGCCTCTCACTGGCCTGCACTGGCCTGCATGCCACATGGGCAACCTAATGGCGAGAATCCTACAGAGGAGTGGAGTTTTTTTGTACTCGGTAGTTGTTGAACAGTTTTTGTGTGTGTGTAAAAACAATGCTCTGTCTGGCAAATCAACACAGAAGTAACTCAGTTCAAAACAAGTACCTCCACACTGCAACACTGCAGACTAGCATTTTGGAGTTTGTCAAGTCACATTAAGCAGGAGGTGGTGCTCAATCAAACCTACAAAGTGATTAAGTTTACACTGCAGAACTCCCATAGCTAAACCCCTGTGCTCTTACCACAGTCAGATAAGGGACTTAAGTCTGATGCAGCTAAAGGCTAGATGGGGAGAGAAGCAGAGATGTAGCCGGGGTGGGCTGGGTAACAGGGGAATATTAGGGAAGTGGGTCAGATGATTCAGTTTCCACAGCAAATAGAAGCTCATGTTGCACTGCTTCTTTCTGCTTTGCTTTCTCTGAAGATTTGATGCTACATGCTGCAATGAAAATGCACCCCACGAGACAACTAATCACATAAATATGGCATGTAAAGATGGAAAACAGTAGAAAGTAGAAACAGATGCATATCCATTTATGAGAGATGGAATTATTTTTGTTGTATTTTGAATATTGGATGCTGCCTCAACAATTTGAGAGCTCAATTTTGTTTTTCGGCCTGAAACAGTTAAGTTTACTGCTGCCAAGCCTGTCTAACCATGCAGCGAAGCCCCCTGGGAGACTCTTACAGGCCCACAGTGTCTTTATTGTGACATTAATCAAAAAACAACAATAGATCGTAGCTCTATAGGGCATTTAAAAAAAAACACTGCAGTATGTTCCTGCCCTCTGAGGCTGAGCATTTCTAGAACCTCTCAATGGTCATCTCAGTTCAGCGGCAAAACCCACATCTAAAGGCAAGTATGTGCTAATTGTAGCTGTTGGGCTCTAAAAGCAAAGTCGATAGCTTTTATAAACTCTACCTTTGCCACCAAGCAGACAACTGTAGATGTAGATATGGATCTCTAGAAGTGAGGCTTTATGCAGTTTTAGCAGCAATTATGAACTGTTCCATTGGCTTAGCATTAAATTAATCCTGTCACCTCAGTTACAGTTATTAACAGCCAGCTTTCAAAACGAGCTTGGCAGACAAGCCTCCAGTCTTGTGGGGGGACTTTGATTTGTGAGGACACTTTTAGCACTCCTTAGAGGGGGAAAAAAAAGACCTTTTGAGTCTAAACATGTAAGGATAGGTTTCTATCTGAATGTAGCCCTGGGAAAAGAACATTAGTCAAGAGGGATCTTACAAATATACCAAAAAAGTGTGTTTGTTTGTGTCAGTCTCTATGACATTGTTGTCTGAGTTGAGGCTTATGCAATCAGTGGGCCCTCTGATCAGCTGGCAGTGTGTCGAGCGTCATGGCAACCTGTCTCTGTGTGTAAGACTGCTAGTCAATGGAAGTGTTCATAACGAGAAGATGAGCCACTGGTCTCTAACGGAGTCATACGATAAGTCACACCATAATGTATGCAGGGGGTAAAAGGGCTATGATGTCATGGCTGGAAAACGTTGTACTCTGTAGCAGCTGCTTTGCTCGACTGAACTGCAACAGACCACATTTACACCCCTGTTTGTTTAAAAAGCCCACCAGACGAGACAAGAAAATCCACCAACAGTTTTAATAGAACACTTGCTAAGTAATGACACGGATGTGGTCTTAGAGGTTTAGCATGTACAAATGCAGGTGAAAGCGCTATTACATCATGGTGGGCGGGCGGACTTGAAATAACTGGTGTTAAGAGTTAGTTGTCTTTTAAAAAAGAATAACACTGCCCTGCTTATCAAAAAGGTTGGGTTGTATAACATGTAGCTTTATGAATTTAATTCTAGGTACTTCTCAGCACATACATGTATTCAGTCCTAAACAATGATATACATTAGCCCACTTTGGATGGTCATTACCCTTCATTTCTTGTTATTTAGCACACTTATACACTATCTGTTCTTATCCACTCTTTTTTATCTGTTAATTGGTTGGTTTGTCACTTTGGTCATTGCATTGGCTGAAATGTTGAACAGAATTTTATGTTTAAAAGGGGGTGAGGTGCCAACTCCATTGGAGGAGTGTGCATAGCCATGAAATGACTCAAGTCTGTCTGACAGATTTTGTCACTGCAATGACGTTATAACTGAACAAGATTAAGTCAAGAAACTTTACAGATGTGATAAATTACATCAAAGTGAAATCTTAATTTGAAGATTGGTGTGGTAGTAATATACTATAGCACAATGACACTGAACCATGATGTCACCAGTGTAAACCTACATTATATTAGCGTGTTAGCATTGTTAAAGTAAGATATATATATTCGCATTAGCATTTAGCTCCCAGCATTTGCTGGCAGTCCAGCTGTTTGTTTTGAGGTCTAAAACCACAGCAAATAATGTGAAATGTATTTAACACAATTTTTAGTGCATGCCTGACAAAAATAGCCATTATCAGCAAAGAAATAACAGGAAAAGGGAGGAAGAGAGAAAATGACATCTAACAAAGGACACAGGCCAGCAGCATGTTGTGCTATCCCAACACAGCTGTCATTTTGTAAACTACCTTCCACTGATTTCCATTTTTACATTGTGTTTTTTTGTTTTCCATTCGTCAATCTCAGGGCCGTTTTATGAGTTTTCAAGTCATTTATTTTCCTGTCTTACTCACTCTCTTGACAACACATTTCTGTTTTGTGAGTTATAAGACATTCACAGGAGCTCCCAATTTACCTTTCTCCACACCTTCTGGTATTTATTCACTGACTTTATCATGTTTACATAACTACATAAGAAAAGTCTGTTATTCATTAAAGATCCTCCATTTACTGAGGTGCGAGTTTAAAAGCTTGTTTATATTAGGTTCAAATGTGGTGAAAACTACTCAGTGAAAAACTTGTAAAGTTGAAATGACCACTGGTCTCTGTGTAGTTCAGTGCTCTCTGCACTGACTGGATTCATGGGCATTTGGATAAGGAGGTGAGGCTATGTGTGTATTTTTGTGTCTTTTTGGGATCAAAATCTGACAGGACATCAACTTATGGGGATATTGTAGTTCCCTTGAGTTTATTATCATTTGTTAAACTATTTGAGTGTTAAGACTTGTTTTTAGGATTTAGCTTTTGGTTTGGTTTAAGGTAAGGGTTAGGCTAGGGAATGCATTGTGTCAACAGAGTGTCCCCACAAAGATATTGAAGTGGACATATATGTGTGTGAGCGTGTGCATGGATTTTTGTGTGTGTAAGTGTGTCAGCATTTCACAGGGAACTAATTTTAGCAACAGTCTCACATCCAGGGCTAATGAAGTGAGGCAGGAATCGGCTGAGCTCGTAAATAGTTGGAGGGCTTGTTAGATCCATGCACACACACACACACAGATGAAAACTTTTCCACTGCCAGGTTATGTTTTCAAAATGTTTTTGTTTCAAGGCTGTTCTGTAGACCACACTGTGCTATAGCTGATGCTGAATGATTTGCTGAGAAGACACTCTTCCTCGTTTTTCCCTCACACATTACCATTACCACACAGAAAACACGACAAATATTGCTTCATGATCACATACTGGGAAAAGATAAACTCCAGTTTTACATCATGGAAACATTAAGTCACTGAGACATTCATGGCTTTGGAATTTCTTTTCATCCAAAGATATTAACCCCCTCTATATCCTCTCCTCTCTAGGCATTGTGTGGCTGCACTGTTAGTATTCCCACGTTGGAAAACCGCATCATCTCGCTCCCCTGTCATGACATCATCAAGCCAGGGACGGTGAAGCGACTCAGAGGGGAAGGCCTTCCTTTCCCAAAGAACCCGTCACAGCGTGGTGACCTCATTGTGGAGTTTTCTGTCCGTTTTCCCGACAGGATCCCCCCACAGTCCAGAGAGATTATCAGACAACACCTCCCGCAGTCATAGGCAAAACACACCTATCATCCCTCCACTGTCACCAGACACTCCAGAGAAACTATCCATGGCACTCTTTCACCCACTCTTCCCATTAAGTAGTTGGTTAACCTTCCCATGTCCTGTGTCACTGTACGCAACATTGCACAGTTGCTGTGGTTTAGTGAGACTTCACAGCAGGAGGATGATGAATGTTGACAGGTTAGACAGTGTCAGGATTTAGTTTTTATTTGTTTTAATTTGTCCATTGGCTCAAGCACACAAACAAGGACCTGAGCAGTGGAGTGGTGGTGCAACGTGGGCTAAGCACAACTGTGGCTTTTAGTGGATCTCTTTTTCTTAACTGCTTTTTACAGATTTATTAGTGGTTTTATAAGCTGCCCCACTCTCAGATCCTCGTCTTTTTGTGATAGGATGAAGTGTGAGGTATTTTTTTAAAGTAAACATTTTTCCAGGATTTTATTTTCCATAAATTTTAAAATAGGATCGTTTATTATTATCATGAGTGTACCGGCAGCTTCAGTGTGTTCGGTGCAAACCTTGGTTTTAACATAACTTCCCACCCTCCTGCACCTGCTTTTCTCATTTTAATGAAGCATTGTGCTTGAAATCTGTTGGACATCTAGTATGTATTTCCTTCCAAATAAAAATTGATAATTGTAATTCCACATCACATGCAAAGCCCCTATTACATTTCAATTGACATTAGCTTCTTTCCAGCTCCATTGGAAAATCTTGGAATGACAATCACATACTGTAACAGCCGTGTAAGTTTGGATTTATACAGTCTGCATGTATTATGGGTGCTTTCCCTTCTGAGCTGTGTGGCTGGTCTGAAGTGAATAGCCTTGCTCAATATCTAAGGGGCATATTGGTGCCTTAGCGCTGTGTCACACTGCATGTGTGAACACAAGCACAGGTAGGTCACACTGTAATACAAACAGCCATGTTGAGTGCACAACAGATGATTCTCTATGCTGTGTTAGATATTACCATTAGGAACCGATAACTGAAGAAAATCAATAAGCAAACAGTGTGTAAATCTGTATTGTACTGTATGTAATTAAAATATTTTTAGGGGAGAGGTTTGATACAAGACTGAGGAATTTGTCAGTGCTTTCTAGGTGAAGTGCCACACAAGTGCTGGTTGGATTTCTCAGAGGAACATAAGCATGGCTTTATTCTTTGAAGTAAATAGTGGAGGTTCCTCTGATAAACTCAGCTTTGCTCTGTATATTTTGCTTTCTCTTGTGGCATTTGAAGGCCATGTCACGGTGCTAATGTGAGCAGTGCCAAAATTAAACTACACTAGTGTATTGTTTTTGGTTTCATGGAATTTCTGTGATTTGATAACTGCTTCTAGCCTCTGTAACATCTGTACTCTGAACTTTAGGCTACTTATTTACAGCTTGTAGAGATCCCTGTAACTGGTTTTGTAATTTTGCCACAGCTGTTTTCGGTCTCAGCTGCAGGCAGCTCTTAAACTTTGTCAGTTCTTCCTTCTGTTTAAACTCAATGATAAAATGTATATAAGAGCATGGATTATGCAGACAGTTCTTACAGGTCGTTTATATGGTTTGTATGCAGAAATGTTTGAAAGTATCATGGTTGTAAAACATGCTTGTATGTTATAAAAGATACTGGCAAAACTATGAGATGTGTGGAGAGACTGAATGACTTGTGTGAGCGTTTGTTTTGCCTCTCAAATCTTCAAGAGGACACTGAAGTGTGGCTGCAACCAGGGTTCACGTGTGCTGCAGCTGCTGCTGAAAGACTTACTGTCACTGCTTATCTGCATCTGACATGTCAGTATTTAACTTTTCAAAATAGAACAAATAAACCAAATGTGTCAATTTTGTGTCATTTGAGTTTTTCTGTGAGAATCAACAGTCACACACTGAACATGTCTTTGGTGTGCGAGAGGCAGCATCTGATCTTCTGGCCTGAGTCTAATGAAGAGGTGAGAAAAGCCAGTAATTAACTGACCACTAGAGGCAGGCCATTGACACACATGTTAAAATGTCCAACTTTGCAGCCAAAATGTATTAAACTACAGCCTGAATTTAAAAAACATAAGGGGTGAAATTTTTTAATTAATTTTTTTTTTTTAATTACAGCAGGTAATATGATATAAAGCACATTACATCAGTTTCTAAATCACTGCATTGGTTCCTCATGTCTTTTAGGATTTATTTTAAGGTTCTTTTAATAGTTTTTAAAAGTCTTTATAGTCTTGGGCCTTCTTACTGATTTCCTTATATCTTACAAATCCTCGGGGACCTCAGGTCCTCTGGCAGCGGTCTTCAAATTATTCTTATTGTTAATACACGACCCACGGTGAGGCAGCTTTCCAACATTACGCCCCACGATTATGGAACAGCCTGCCGGAGAACTTGAGGGCTGCAGAGAATGTAGACATTTTCAAAAGCAGGCTCAAGATCCACCTATTTAATCTGGCTTTTAACTAATGCCCCCTTTTATCCTGATTTAGATTTTCTATTTTAGGTTTCTTACTCAGCCCAAGTTTTTAGCACATTTTCTTTTATTGTTATTTCCATTGTTTCCTCAGCAGAGCCCTCTGTATCGAGGGTGGTGGCTGCTGTGACCCTGGCAAGAAGTCTGTTCTCCAGCTGGGTCGCACCTGCCTCCCGATGCAGACAGCTTCCTGTGATAGTGTTTTTTTCTGGTTCTTCCCTGCCCAGCTATTTTAGCCATATTTTTTATTTCTTGGATTACGGATTTTTATCATTGATGGGGATTGGGGGATTGGGGGGGGGGGGGGGTGGAAGTGTTTCTGTTTTTATGTTGTAAAGCAGTTTGTGCATTTTAATTGTACTAAAAGTGCTTATTAAATAAAGTTTGATTGTTGATTGATAAAGCAAAAATAATTACACCTAATTAAAGGGCGCTGTATTCTAACTGACAACGGGTATTGCCAATGCCTATGGAAGTATTTCTGTGCCACCTGAGTTTGAATATGAATTTTTAAGATTGAAATTTTATCAGCATCAAAATCAGGCTTTGAATTTTAAAAAACATCAGATTTCTAGCACTGAATTTTTTTTTTGCCTGTGAATTTTATTTTGTTAAAATAAATTCAGTGTTAAAAAAAATTTGTTGTCTTAAAATATTCATCCATCCATCCATTTTCTATACCCGTTTCATCCTTGAAGGGTCACGGGGTCAAAATATTCAGTTTTTCAAAATTCAACAATCACCTGAGTTTGCTGCCATGGCCGACCGGTCTGTCTTACTATCTGGGTGGGTGTCACATGACCAATGGAGCGTAACGTGATTGGCTGGACATTGGCTGAATTGAGACAGGAATCGATTGCTTCTCCCTGGTGACCCGGATGTTGAGTCTGGTTCTTTTTACACTGAATTTTTTAGAGGTTGAATTTTTTTACACTGAATTTTTTGAGGTTGAATTTTTTTACACAGTTTTTTTTTTTTTTAGAAATTGATTTTTTTTTTACACTGAATTTTTTTGAGATGTTGATTTTTTTTTTTTACACTGAATTTTTTTGGGGTGTTGAATTTCTTTGCGTGTTGAATTTTGAAAAACTGAATATTTTAAGACAATTTTTTTTAACACTGAATTTATTTTAACAAAATAAAATTCAGAGGCAAAAAAAAATTCAGTACTAGAAATCTGATGTTTTTTAAAAATCAAAGTCTGATTTTGATGCTGAAAAATTTCAATCTTAAAAATTCGTATTCAAACTCAGATGGCACAGAAATACTTCCATAATGCCTAGTTTTAGGGACTTAGCGCTTAGCAGTGTTTTGACTTCTGAGCTGTGAATAGACAGAGCATAGCCATTTTTATTTTGAAAATAATATGGATTGTTTTGCTGTTAAGTCTACAAAGTAACTGCTGCAACTGGTTTGCGGTTGGCCTGGAAGGGTTCAGAGATGCAGAAAAGCAATCTCAATCTATTTTCACCTTCGGCTGAATGCCGCTTGGCAAGGCTAACCAGAGGTCACCAGCTGGACTGTATCTCATCAGGTTTTACCCTTATGCAGCACCTGGGTCCTCTGGTAGAGAGACTTTTACCTCAGATCACTTCAGGACCCTTCCAAGTTGACTACATTAACCACTAACCAACAACAACTGAAACCAGTGATGCCAGAGCAGAAATAAGAATAAGCAGGAGCCAACTGAGACCAGTGGGCTAGCCTGAGTCCCGGGTCACTGCAACCAGTCTAGCCCAGTGAGCTAGGGAAATCTATCCACCAGCCTAGCTCAGGTGGCTTAGCTCATGAACCAGCAACTGTCTGAGCTAGACTGGTGGACAGATTTGTACAGAATAAACATAAAAGAATATTCAATTGGCATCATAGGTTGACGTCACCCTTTGGAAACTGTGACATCACAGGTGGTTAGTCCAGTTCTTCTTATACAGCCCATGGGTTTCTTTAATTGTGGTTATACATTTGAATAGAAGTAAGATACATGTTAATTCAGATGATTGCACAACAGTTATAACAACATACAGTTCTCTGATCATCAGTCAGATCTTCAGCCACTTATTTCTGGTATCTGGAGACAGAATTATCTATCCATCCATCCATCCATTATCTATGCCCGTTTAATCCTCTGCAGGGTCACAGGGATCTGCTGGAGTCTATCCCAGCTCTCTTCGGGCGAAAGGCAGGGGTACACCCTGGACAGGTCGCCAGTCCATCGCAAATATCTTTTCACTGGAAAATTAGTAATTTTTTTTTTTTTTTTTTGACCATTGGAATGGTCAGAATTGCAGGATGCAAACGAAAGCATCCTTATAATTCTTTAAAAAGTTGCGACTTGACCAGGTACAAGAGTAAATCCAACAATATTAATCCAAAAGTGGTGTGTAATATATATGACATGGGGACATTTTCATGAGGTCATTTCACTTTTGATGCTTGCTGGTTTTACCATTTAACAATCTCTGTACTTTAATGCAATTCAGAAACGAGAACTTTCACTTGAAATAAATTTTGTCTGCTTTTGGAAAAATATATGAATATACTGGGTGACACTAGTATCTGTGAACATGCTGCGTTTGAACATTTTCCACCAATGAAAGTTAAAGATAAACAAATGGAGACTTTGACCTCAACCTGCCAAAAATTGGATGGACACACAACATGAGCTGATCACGGGAACATCTATCAGCGCGATCCACAGTAAGAACAGAACTCTTGACTGACAAAAACACTTTATTTGTCCTAGGTTTTATGTTGACATAAAACACTTTATCTGTCTGAGGTTTTATGTTGACAGTGTTTGAAGATCAGTGAATTATATCCTCTGGTTTGCAGTTGAACTAGCAGGCAGTCAGATCAGGAGACCCGTTTTAAGATTCACATCATGTGAAACAGCTGTGGTTGATAAGCAAAGTGTGTTTATCACATGATCTTGCAGACAATTATTGAACCATGTGAAGGATTCTTAGCAACCCTGAACTGACTAATGATATATAGCTTAACTGCCTTTTTTAGCAACACAGTTGTGTTCACTGAGGGTTTACACATCTACTGATCAGCTCTGCTTAAAGGTAAAAAAAAAAATGTCCAACACTAATAAATAGGTCCTCACATGTTTAGCTTGCTTTTTTTTTTTTTTTTTTTTTTTTTTTTTTTAGCATTTTTCACATGTAGAACATACTAAAAAAAACCACTCAAATCCTGGTGCAGGACAGAGTTAATGAATCCAGATGCGAGAGATAATAAGTAACAGAGTATTAGTACTTAGTCATGATGACCGGACATTCAATGTGCCCACTTCCACAGGAGTCTAAAAGTGGAGTGCTCATACAATCCTGTCACTCTTTCTTCCTCTAGGTTCACAGAGGTGAAACATGAGTACTTTTGTGATTCTCTCTTCAGGGCAGAAGATGCCCATGATTGGACTTGGCACATGGAAAAGTGCTCCAGGACAGGTAGAACTACAAATATTCAGGGTTCATTGATTAGTCCCAACCATGTGCTTGTATATTGATAAATCTTAAAGAATGTGTTTGGTCTGCATCTTCAGGTGAAGCAGGCAGTGCTTGCAGCTTTAGACTGTGGCTACAGGCACATTGACTGTGCTGCTGCTTACGGTAATGAACAGGAGGTCGGGGAGGCTCTGGCTCTCTGGGTTGGTCCAGGGAAGGTGAGAAGCTCTGGTCTTCATTTATGTCAATTTTAACACCTATAAACTCTATTTAGTCAACTATATGGAGAAACTGTAGTGTATAAATGGATTGGGCTGGTCAGGGTAGTTATGGGACAATTTCAAGCTCCAATTGTTTGTTCCAGACACATAAAACTGCTTATGGTTAAAATTTACATTGAAGTAACTCTGTGAAACAGACTATGAGACAGGTAAAAGCTCTAGAAAATATGATTTTAAAAATAATTTGGATAATTAAATCTTCATTCATTTGCTAACAATTGGCTATGACAAATCTATGTATTTAAGATGAAGAATATTTTTTTATGAGGAATTAATTCCATAGATTGAAGTTGGGTTTAAGATTAATTTAGGGCAATGGGTAGAGCTACAGTGCAACTGTGGTCAAGGTCAAAGTTGTCACTGTCTGGAAAAATGCACAAAATATTTAAGTGCGCATTACCAAATTCAGGTTTTAAAAGGATTCAAATCATTCCAGAAATTCCCATCTGTCAGCCTTTATATACGAGTTGTTCTTTCCTCCCAAGGCTCTGCACCGTGAGGAGGTATTTGTGACTTCCAAGCTGTGGAACACTAAACATGACCCAGAGGATGTTGAAGAGGCATGCAGGACCAGTCTGGCCCATCTGGGTCTCTCCTACCTGGATCTTTACCTCATGCACTGGCCCATGGCCTTTCAGTGAGTGGCTATGCTTTCACTAAAGAGCTGAAAATCATCTATGATTTTACTGAAACAGTGTATGAATGTTTCAGGAGGGGGAAGGAGCTGATGCCTCGCCGAGACGATGGAAGCATTTGTTACTCTAACACACACTACAGAGATACCTGGAAAGCTCTGGAGAGCCTTGTAGATAAAGGTCTCGTCAAGGCTATAGGGCTGTCCAACTTCAATGCCAGGCAGACTGATGACATCATCAGCATGGCCAGACACAAGCCTGTAGTCAACCAGGTGAAATGTTTAAATAGGACATCTTATAAACTGCAAGTCAGTTAAATTATACTGTGGAATGAAGATCAGAAAACCGTAATCAATAATCATATTGTCACAGGTGGAATGCCACCCTTATTTGTCTCAAATAGATCTCCTGTCACACTGCCAGTAAGTGTTATTCCTGTTTAGCATAATCAAAACAGTATTCCTTTTCTCTGAGATGACAGAATAAACACTGCTAATGTGTTAAAACCATGCTCACTTCTGTCTCAGGTCAGTGGCAGTTTGTGTAACAGCTTACAGTCCTCTGGGCAGTGGAGACAGACCCTGGGCATCTCCTGATGAACCTAGCCTGCTCGAGGATACACGGCTGGGAGCCATCGCCCAGAGATACCAGAAATCACCTGCCCAGGTAATACTAAGGTAAGACAAGAAACCTCGAAGGCAACCAGTAACCAAAACATGTGATCCCTTAACACAACCAACACTGCTCTGTTGTAACGGTCAGTTACTCCAAGATTGAACTAAAAGTCAAATTCCCATCACGTGGCAGCACAGGTGGCACATTCAGAGGGGCGTCGTCTGCATCCCCAAAAGTGTGACACCCTCAAGGATCCAACAGAACTTGAAGGTGTTTGATTTTTCCTTGTCACAAGAGGACATGGAGCTGATCAACTCCCTCAACCGCAGCATCCGCTTCATTGTTCCAGCAATTGAGGTGAGTCAGTAATTCCATTAAGACTCAAAACCTGGTCTTCCTCAAACAGCATTTTGAGCCTTCATTTTGTTTATGTACCAAAGTAAACACATTCTGAAAAGTTTATACAAGGCTGAAACATCATTCCATTGGAGATTTCAGTTAGCCACTCTCATATCTTGAAGTGAGTTTTTTGGGGGGTTAGTTTTTCTCTGGTTGATTTGTTATAAATTGATGTTTCTTAACAAATGTCCATCCATGTGAATTTTGATTTCTTCTCCCCCAAACAGAAGCATGGCAAGAAAGTGTGGAGAGATGCAGAACATCCCCATTTCCCCTTCCACGATCCTTACTGAGTCTAAAAGGAATGCTGCACCAATTTTTTTTTAAAGCAGGTCTACCATAACACATGGGGATAGAGAGAGAAAACAAAAGTAATCTCAATGGGTTCCCTTTCTTTCAAAGTTATTAAAATTGTGTAGTACTGAAAGAATGTTTGTGAATGCATGCAGGTATTTTGAGACAGATGCTGACACTATGTGGTCAATATAAGAACTACATCAAGCCAACATGAAAGCTCTGCAAAAAAAAATAAAATAAAAAAAATAAAGCCTTTATGGTTTCATTTTACAAAAGACTTTGTGTCTGAGACATTATTCCACACATACCTGGACCACCTCCTGGAGTTTCTTCTTAACATCTTTCAGACCTCCAATATTTTCACAGGTGATGTTGGGAACCATCTCCCACTTTCCCAATATGCACAGACTAGTCAAACATAACCACCCCCCTTCTTCCTTTTAGTATATTATGTCAAGTATCCACACTAAGTATAGAAGGTCTCCCTCCATCTTACAAAACAAATAGTCAAATCAATAAAACCAAATGAAGAGACAGTAGTAACACCTCCATTTGGTGAAATTTTATTTTCAACAACATAACCTTGACAAATCTGTAATACATTATATGCTACTGTTTATTTTAAAAAAGAAAAAAAAAGAAATAAAACAAAGGAAATCATCAGCAATGTTTTTTTTTCTTTTTTCCTTCTGAGTCTAGCATATAATCCGGTCAATATAACCAGTCATGTTGTTTGTGATATACTGAGAGTGAGGCCACTCAAAACAGCAATCTCCGCCCACCCCGAGGGGGAAAAAAACCAAAAACAAAACAAAACAAAATAAAAAAAAACAAAAAACAAAAAAACAAAACTATTTGCATCAGTCACTCACCTATTTCCAACAACCCGTTACCCCACCCACAAAGTCAGGGTAAATCAAGCGGCTACATGCTTTCTCCAAGGGAAAATCATACAAAAAGAAAAACACATTGAAAGAAGCACAAAGTCCTAAAAATGCGGAATCTGGTGAAAATTTGTACAGGTGTGATCCCAGTACCGACCACTGAGGGGCAGTATACTTTATCCATAAAGATCATCATCATTATCTTCATTGAACACTGGACCACTGCCAGTTCCACCTGCACCATGACTTGGCCCACTGCCACCTGCAGCACTGGAAGGAAACCTGAAAGACAAGAAACAAAAGTCACTGATCATTTTTGTTTTTAATCCCATGACGATGATTTTTAATCTCTTAATCAATGTTTATAATCGGATTGAAGATGCTTTAAGTGTGTGTGTGTGTGTCACACACACACACATATACATATATCTCAACATTCCACTCTTATGTAGTCATTGTTCAAAGATACCAACATTATTCCAAGGAGACAAACAAAAACAAAAAACAAAAACACACACGCATACCTAAAGCTGCCAAAGCCACGGCTCTGCTGCAGTGTCTGAGCAAACATCTCATATTTGCGAATGTCATTGTCACTGACAGAGCGACGAGCAAACCGCATTGCTTCTTCAAAGTGGTCCTTTCTGATTTCTGGCACAGGGTCATCCTCTTCCACTTCCTATGAAAGTCAGGGGAAGAAGGAAACCAAACCAGAGCAAAATAAAAATTAATGACCACAATCAAATGCTCACTCAAGATGTGAAAGGATAAACAAAAGGGAGAAGTACTGACCATAGCTGATGGGTTGGTCTGCCTCTCCCTCTCTCTGCGGATCTCATTCTCGATGCTCTCTCTGATGGCCAGCTTGCACGCCCGCTGGCAAATCTCTGTGAGATCAGCTCCAGAGAAGCCATTGGTCATCTTAGCCAGGAAATCCAAGTCCACATCCTTTAACACAAAGGTAGTGTAAGGTTTAACTAAACTGCTATACAAGTATAGGACGTGTTAATGATGTAAATCATGAGTAGGAGCACTGTCACCTTGCTGATTGGACTCTTGCGGAGATTAGCCTTCAGGATGCTGATCCTGCTCTTCTCATCGGGCAGGGGGATGTAAATGAGCTGATCGAGACGGCCAGGCCTGAGGATGGCAGGGTCGATGATGTCTGGTCTGTTTGTGGCTCCAATGATAAAAACATTCTTCTTGCTCGACATTCCATCCATCTCAGTCAGGATCTGGTTGATGACACGGTCGGCAGCTCCACCACCATCTCCCACATTGCCGCCACGAGCCTTGGCTATGGAATCCAGCTCATCAAAGAAGAGAACGCATGGAGCAGCCTGACGTGCCTGAAAACACAAGCAAACGTCTTACAAAACAATGTAAAAAGCAGTTCTGTAGAATTAAAGGAGCGCCATATTTTTTATAATTTAACATTCAAATGTAATTATTTTCTGAATCATGCATGAGATGGATGAACAATGTGCTTACCTTGTCAAAGATTTCTCTGACATTGGCCTCAGATTCTCCAAACCACATGGTGAGCAGCTCAGGTCCTTTGATGGAGATGAAGTTTGCCTGGCACTCATTGGCAATAGCTTTGGCCAGCAGTGTCTTACCACAGCCAGGGGGGCCATAGAAAAGCACACCCTTGGATGGGGTCATACCAAACTTGAGGAACTTGTCTGGGTGCTCCACAGGGTACTGATTTAGGAGGTTGAAAGAAAATAAGAGTCAAGATTTGCTGTCTATAGTATAAACTTTTTTCCACATCCAATTAAAATTCCGACCCATACCTGCACCAACTCCTGCAGCTCCCTCTTAACATCTTCCAGTCCTCCAATATCATCCCAGGTGATGTTGGGAACCTCAACAACCGTCTCCCTCAGTGCTGATGGATTACTCTGGCTTAGAGCCCACTACAAGACAGCACTGATTATACAACCCGAATACTGGAAAAGTTGGAATGTTTTTTAGATTTGTATGAAACGATAACCAAGATTTTCAAATCACATGAGCCAATATTTTATTCATTTTAACGGAACATAGGCAACAAATGTTTAAATTGGGGAAATCTTCACTTATGCACAAAATGAGCTTTCAAATTTGATGCCTGCAAGAGGTTTCTAAATAGTTGGGACAGGGCGCACGTTTATTATGGCGTAGCTTCTCTTCTTTTTTTCCCCAAAACGTCTGGGTATTGAGGTTATGACTTTCTGGGGTTTTGATGATGGAATTTGGTCCCATTTCTGCCTGATACAGGTTTCCAGCAGCTGAGTTCGTGGTCATATTTGACATATTTTTCATATAATTAAGTGCCAAATGTTGTCTATAGGTGAAAGATCTGGACTGTAGGAAGGCCAAATCAGCACCTGGACTCTGTGGTCTTGCATTTTCCTGCTGAAATACACAAGGATTTCCCTGAAATAAACGGTGACTGGAAGGGAGCACATGTTGCTCTAAAACCTTTATAGCATTCATAGTTCCTTCCAAAGTATGCAAGCTGTCCATAGTGTCAGAGATGCTGACTTTTGAACTGAACGCTGATAACATACTGGAAGGTCCCCCTCCCCTTTAAGCCTGGAGGACACAGCGTCCATGATTACCAACAAGAACATCAAATTCAGACTCATCTGATCATAAAACACTTTCCCACTTTGAAACAGAAATGAATCTTGGCCCACGGGACATACCGACACTTATGGACCATGTTAATATGGCTTCCTTTTTGCATGCTAGAGCTTTAGTTGGTATCGGCAGATGACACGGTGGATTGCGTATACCAAGCAGTGTTATCTGGAAGTATTCCTGGACGCACTTAGTGATGTCATTGACACAATCATGCCGATGAGGGATGCAGTGTCATCTGAGGGCCTGAAGACCACCGACATCCAATAAAGGTCTTCAGCCTTGTCCCTGACGCAGAGATGTCTCCAGTTTCTCTATACCTTTTCATGATGTTATGCAGATTTACAAAGCCTTTGCAATATGACACTGAGGAATGTTCTTTTTAAAAGTATTCCACAATCTTTTTACACTGTCTTTCATAGATTGGTGAGCCTGTCCATCTTTACTTCTGAGAGACTCTGCCTCTCTAAAACATCTCTTTTACAGCTGACCATGTTACAGACCTGATATCAATTAACTTCATTAGCTGACAGATGTTCTCTCAGCTGGATCTTTTTAAAATTTCTTGCTTTTTCAGCCATTTGTTGCCCCTGTGCTAACTTAAAGACCTGTAGCAGGCATTTAAATTTAAAATGAGTTCATTTAGTGAACAGAAGTAAGATCTTCCAGTTTAAAACATTTGTAGTGTTGTAAATAAAACATCTGCTCATGTGAATTGAAACTCTTACAGTTTTCTTTTTTTTTTTTTTTTTGAAAAACATCAAAACGTCTGAAGAATTTGGGTTCTATTAGTATTGACTCAATGACTCAATCACCCCATGACAAAAGATCATATAGGTTTACCTTGAAGTCATCCATGGTAACAGCAAGTGAGTTCATGACTTCAGCATCAATGGTCTCATCCTCAAGATCAATCAGGTCCATCTTCTTCCTTATGGCCTGCAGAGCAGCCTCAGAGCAAAGAGCAGCCAGATCCGCACCCACATGCCCATGGGTCTCGTTGGCTACCTACAATATAAAAAGAACAGTGACAAACTTTAAGATGTGCGATATCATCAAGTGTCATCACAATGAAAGCAGTGAGAAATTAAGGAATGTGAGCTCCAAAGGCAGTCGTATAAGAACCTTTCTATTCTAGATGGTTACATTAAATAGTCCAGCACACACAGGGTGATTATTATTCCATTAATACTACCTTTTCTATAAAACAAAAATTACACAGCATGTTGTAGTTTTCGTCCAACTACAGGAAAGGAATTACTCGTACAAACCTGTTCCAAGTCAACATCATCAGCCAGTTTCATGTTCTTTGTGTGAATCTGGAGAATCTCCAACCTGCCAGTTGCATCAGGAATGCCAATGTCCACTTCTCTGTCAAAGCGTCCTGGAAGCAATAAGGGTTCAAGCGGATGTATTAGTTTCAATGAGACATACAAAAAGCAATTAAGATGTACACCAGACACAACATAAGGCAATTCAATGATGCATGTGCAGAGACCACGCTCTGTAACGCTCGAAGCCAAAGATCCAATAAAATGAACCGAGCCCGTGGTTTCATTCAGTACTACAGATTGCAAGCAGATCTTTCCACATTATATAGAATAAGGGCCCATAACTTAATAAAATACCCAGTAATGACAGTCTGTAATAAAGGTGTGGTTCAATGGCAAGCAGATGACTATAAACAGCAACTGAAACTGTTAAAGAATGACCTTCATAGTCATAATTCCTTATTGCCTTCTCTGTGAAGTTAAATACAAATACTGAAGAGTTCTATATCATGACATTTACCAGTCCTGTTGTTGGCTAGTCAAACTGTGATTGTGTGATGATGGAACAAACAATTACATTTTAGGAAAGGAAAAAAGAAACGCACAGAAACACGAGTAATGGCAAACAGTTCTCAATTTCTCAAGCAAGTCAAATTCATGCTTTAAAAGAGGTTATTTACCAAATCTCCTGAGAGCTGGATCGATGCTGTTGGGTCTGTTGGTGGCAGCCATGACAATTACGTGAGCCCTCTGTTTCAGGCCATCCATAAGAGTGAGCAGCTGAGAAACAATGCGTCTCTCCACCTCTCCATGAGTCTGAAAACACACGCATCATTATAATTTCATGATTAGTTTGCATCTAGACTTGGGCATTCTGATGAAATTCTAGTACCTAATCAGAAAGTAAAGTTCTAAATAGCTACATTTTTGTATATTTTGTAAAGGATAACTTAACTAAAAATGTTTAACTTCCATTTTCAGTTTCTGGAGTCTGGACTTTGACAGTATTTTTCACCACTTCTAAATTATTTAACTTAAACAAGCACTGTACTACCATTTTAGCCATCTATCCCCACCCAATTCTTCTCCACTCACCTTCTCTCTTTTTGGAGCAATAGCATCAAGTTCATCGATAAAGATGATGGCAGGAGCATTCTTCTCAGCTTCCTCAAAGGCCTTTCTCAGATTACTCTCACTCTCTCCTGCCAATTTACTCATGATCTCAGGGCCTAAAACACAGAGTGCAACACTTACATTTCAGAAGAAACATTTCTTATAATCCTGCCAATAGTGTCTCAGATATAAGTGATAGCTTTGCTCAAAAGCACAATCAACAGCAACTCCAAGTCAACATCATCAGGAATGAATCTACAGACTGAGAATAAGGGCATTAAATAGAAATGCAGATCTGCATTCACACCATTGATGAGAAAGAAGAAAGCTCCTGTTTCATTGGCCACAGCCCTGGCAATCAAAGTTTTTCCAGTTCCAGGGGGTCCATACAGAAGGATTCCACGTGGGGGCTGAACAGAAGAATATGAAATTAAACTCAATGTAAAACCTACAGAGATATATATCTTACAAGCCTGAAATTTTAAGATGGGAGCATTTTATCAATTTCACTTTTTTGCCATTTGGCTACATCTAACACTTTGTAAATAAAATGTCCACAATTAAAGCCAAACCAGTCTGCTTGTTGCCCTCGCACATGGTTTAAAAAACAAACAAAAAAATAAATAACACAAAATAAAACAACAAAAAAAAGTGCCTCACCTTAACTCCTATGGCCTTAAACAATGCAGGATGTCTGAGAGGCAGCTCCACCATCTCTTTGATCTGAGCTAGCTGCTTCCTTACTCCTCCGATGTCATCATAGCCCACCTCGTTCAGGGATTCTTCTTCATCCTACATGGTCAAAAACAGAATATGTTCAAATCTGAACATTGCTCATTTTTGTTTAACATAATCTCTAAGTGTACTGGATACCAACCTCTCTCCTGATTGGCTCACCCTCACAGTGAATGACTGTGTCAGGAGCAACAATGCAATAAGGTGAAGGATCGGTCTCTACCACCTTGAACTCCACAGCACGCATGCCTCCTCTGACCAGGAAAATATCACCTTCACAGGTTTAAAAAGCAGAAATTATTCATTATCCCAAAGGTATGTGTTAACCTACACTTAAACAGATGTAAAGTATTTTTTTCCTCAAAGTGGCACTCACCCTTGCGAATTGGCCTGTAAGCCTCTAAGAAGTATGGCTTCAGGTAGACCTCAAACAAGTTGCCAGTAATTCCCTCTACCGTGTCATCTATTGGCAGGACATGAATCCTCTTTCCATACTTCACATCAGGACAAGGCTGAATGCTGTGGGAGATATTTTATTAAACATCACTTATCCAAATGGATGTGCAAAGGAAATTAAGTAATATACTCTTCCCACCTGATGACATCACCGAGACGGACCCTCAGATTGTTGCGGACCACCCTGTTCATGCGAACCTTTTCGTCAGAACAGGTGTCATCAGACAGTACAATGCACACAGTCTCTCGCCTCTTTTTCCCCTTCATCAGCACTGTGTCTCCACGGAAGAGCTGCAACTCGTCCATCTTGGTCTTAAGAAAGAATTGTTGTTTTTTTTAGTGAAATGTTATTAACCATCCTCACCGCATCAAATCACTGGGGTTCTAAATCTGTTGGTATAGTCATATACAAAAGAATCCAAGTCTTTACCTGAGAGAGAGAGACCACACTGTTGTCTTCATTGATGGATTCATCAACAATCAGTCTGTTGGGCCTGTTCTTCTGCTTCAGAATTGCAGTTGATAGATCATCATTTTTGGATCTATGACAAAAAAAAAAAAAAAGGGAAAAAAAAAGGATATGTTCTTTTTAACTTTGTGTATTTACACTGCATCTACCCTGTTCCATTATTTGCATATTCATATATTAATGTGTTCATACAAGTTCTTTAAATGTTCTTTATCCATTCTTTTGGTTCCCTTAATATTATTTCATATTTCTGAATCTAATTGTCTTACACAATATACTCGTGAGTAAATTGTGCAATTAAAAAGTTGCGCTAAAAAGTACCTCAATTCACTAGGGCAAGAGGACAATTAACTGGAGGGGTTGCATTAACCGAGAATTCTCCGGCATTGATGGATTTTTTTTAAAGATTTGACAGACAAATCTGAACGCCATCTATCATTTTGAGGGGTTGCAGAGCACATGGAGCAGAATTTCCTCCCGGTGAAACAGCTGCTTGCAGGCTCAGGAAGCCCCTTGTCCAGAGTCCTGCCGACTTCTGATCACTTCCCTAGGAGAAATGTTTCCTGACTTCAAAACTTTGGCTGAGCTGGCACTTGTTATTCCAGTCTCCAGTGTGGAAGCAGAGCGCGGATTCAGCCTTCAGAACAATACTAAAAACAGCCATGAGAACCCATCTGTCCGAGGCAAAGTTACAAAATTTAATGACAGTCACCTTTGAGGCAACCTTACTTGACCCATTTGATTACCCACAAGCAGGCACCTTGTTTCAGTCCATGAACATCAGGAGGAAGGTATGAATCAGACTGAGCTCAGGCCGCAGCAGGGGAACCGAGTTAAATTCAGCCGATTTCTTGTGAAGATTGTTCATATTTTGATTGCAAGTAGTACATTTTATAAAGCTGTGTTGTTCATTTATCCATATGGCCACATCTTACATCTTTACATCTGGCCACAGCTGGTGTTTTTAGTGGCCACTGATGTAACTGGGGGGGCAATGTGGTGTTGATATGATGCATCTTTTCTGTTATGCCTTCATAGATACATCATTTAGTTTGTTCTAATTGAATTTTCATTAAAAATGAATGAGTGAAGATTAAGTGCCATTGACTATAATCAAGAGGAAAATTAAAATGACAAGATAAAAATAGATTTAAAAAAAAAAATCTGTAAATTTGTCGATCAAAATGACAGACAATGAAAAAATTTAATGCGACCTCTGTAACTGGCCAACCAATAGCTGCTTTGAGAAGAACCTAACTAAGCCTACTTCCCTGCATCATCCAACAATTACATCAAAACGTTTATAAAAGAAAAATTAGTAACAACATCCCAATTGTATTAATAGTTAATTTAAGTTCAGCAAGTCTGAGTATCATTTGCTTTAATTGCGTTTTTGTATTGTGTGGAAAGAGTTGGACAAAACAAGAATCAATATTGGTATTATATGTCATCTACCAGTCTCCCTGCTTTCCACATCAGCCTCTATTAATCAGAAACGCATAATTGAAAAATCAAGGGTTTCAGGCTAAAAGACTTGGAAGAAAAACATGTTACTATAGGAATGGATTTGGATCATCATGGGTGAACATGAATACATTTAAAATCACTTTGCTAAGAAAAAAAAAGGTGGAAATACATGTATACGTTCATCAAAATAAAGGCCCAATATTTTACAATGGGAAAATGTGTAACGCATTTTTTTTTTTCCTAAGGAGACACATTTTGTGTCTATCTATAAGCGCAAACAGGTCGCTGGCACAACTTATCCATTACGACAACTTAACATTAGTAACGGAAAATTCGCGCAGTCATTCTGGCAATCAAACACAAACTGTAACAAAATACAAGTTAAAACCAGCCGTACGTTTCGAGAAAACTCGTGGACCGTTTCGGTGGTTTCTATTTCATATTGACAGTATGCTAATGTTAGCTTTGAGCTAACCGGCTGGCAGCAGGGGAGCCCAGATGACACAGCAAAAGAATCCGAGAAAAGAAACTTTGTTAGCTACGTCTCTGTTCAAATGATCGCGTTACATCTACAGCGCGACTTTTTAAAACTCAACCTAACAGTTAGGATCATCTAAATGAAATGTGTCAATTCGAGACTTTTAAACTAAGGGCAGATAGAACCCACGAAGATTGTCGCTCATTTAAAGAGTGCTCAAACCCCTTAGCCTGTGTGGTCTCTGTATTGAGTAGCTGTCCACAACTCGATACGAAGGTAACCGTAACTCTGCCAACCTGCTCGTTTCGCAAACCCGTTAACATGCTTTTTGAGTATTGACTGAACAGATATATTTTTATTAGATTAAGATTTTTACTCTGGGTCTGGATAATAGGGCAGGATAATAATCAGTGGAAGGGCCAATTTTCTGTGATGGTGGATGGCTTTGGCCTTGACACAACTGCTAAGCTAACGTTAGCGCTCAAGCACGACAGCGATGACTGCGCTTTTGTCAAATCGCTGTCACACAGCTGGCTAACCCAATCGCCAACAACAATGTCTTGACAACGGTGTAACAACTCAACGGGATTATTTAGTTCAGAGTGTATCCAACTTCTAGACAGAGTGTGGAAATTAAAACCTCTGACCCCATTAGCTCTTTTGCTAGCAAACTCGGCAATATATTAGCATTTGCGCTTACTTAATAAAGTAATGTATCCTGAATCAACATCAGGCATTTAAAAGGACATTGGTTTATAATTTTTGTTCCAGAATATATTTTACTAATTTTTAAATACGAGTCGACTTACTCCCCTCCCGAAGCCATGGTCGTCCACTTGGGTTGCTAGTAATAAATAGATTCTAGCTGAATGTTTCGTGGCTTCACCGGTTTTCTTCACTCTACGGTCTCTGAGATTTCACACGAAAGAGCAGCAGCTTCCGTTCCTTCTTTACGCTTATACCATGAGACGCATGTATCCTTCATTGTGATTGGCTGGAGGTTGTTTGTTAATCTAGAGAGCCAATCGAACACGTAGGGCCTGTTGTCAACGAGGGTGTCGTGGAGGTTTGGCCAATTAAAAAGAGGAAGAGATCATATTTTCCATCAATCTTTCTCTCATTGGTCCATTACCAAGTCCCAACCATCCAATGTACGTCGACCGCGTTTATGTTTTGAACAAAAAAAAAAGTCATACTTTAATATTCCGTAACTACACCGAATGTGCTGAAATGTGGTGTGCTGAAGTGTAAAGTGTTAACAGTTCTGATATCAGGCAAGAGTTCATATGAAGTAGAAATCATATTTATTAATCAGAAAGCATCCTGCAACAGTTTTTTTTTTAATTTAAGTAGTGCAATACACCTTCTTGAGCATGTGCTGCATATTATATGGAAAATTATAACAACTTTTTTACAGCAGCAGTTTCTATCCCGGCATACCCAATATACTGTTCTTTTCTTTCTGAATCCAGTTCATATCCTCACCTAATATGTCCAGACATTTCTTATCACACATAAACTTCATGTCAGTTTACCACCCACTCTGTGTCCCTTCTCAGTTTAGAACAGCACTTGTCCTTAAATATGCTTTATTTTTGCTGTTCCGAATCCATACAATTTTTTTTTAAACTGTGTGTTCTATTTAACAAGCCAGAGAAAGTCAGTTTTGTTCAATGAGTTACAGGGCATCCTTTTGTCTCCAGGCTGACTAGGTAAGTCCATGTTCCTGTATTCTGAGGCGCAGTTCTGATGAATCCAACAGTGGGCCAGACAGAAGTCTATGTACGTACACAGGATGATCCCTGCAACATAAAAGGCAAACAACCAGTGAAGAGAAGATACATTTATAACAAGAGGCCTATTCAACTTTGGGTTCTCATATTTCATATGCTCTTTCAGCCTATTCTCAAGCAGCACAAAGAAACTTTGGCATTTTTTTAAATATCTATTTCTTTCTATTTATTTATTTTACTTTTTTTTTTTTTTTTTTGAGCTCAGAGCATTTGTAGGTGTAGAGGTTATGTCAGTTTTACAATCCTGTCCGAGTTACTGATGTTCATTCTCTTGCTTGGTCACTCATTTTCTCTTCTAATATTGTTTCCTTGAGTCTCTTAATTGCCTCTGACATAATAGTCAATGTAGCTTCCCTTACCAAAAAATAGTATATTTATTGTATACTTATAGTATACTTGAGTATACTACTTTTTGGTAAGGGTTGGTAAACTAGTTTCATTGTTGCTGATGTATGAAATAATGCTGTATAATGAAACACAGGGGTTGCAAAAGACAACCAAGATTGGAGTTCTCAGTTCAACACACTCAGGAAAGAGCTGCGAGAACTACCAGCGAGAGCCACTGGGAACGGCTGTACGTTTTGGCGCAACTGTGCGCACAGCCGCTGCTGAGGTTATGTTCTCGCGGCTCTGCCTGAGCATGTTTAACGGGAGTGCACCAACTATCTGGGACTTTCAGGTAGCCGATAGGAATTGTCTGTGTAAGAATATTTTTACCTCCACCAAGGAGGTAATGTTTTTTCCGGCGTGTTTTTGTTTATCTGTCTGTCTGTCTGTGTACAAGATAACTCAAAAAGTTATGGATGGATTTTGATGACATTTTCAGGAGTTGTCAGAAATGTGAGAAGGAAGAACTGATTTCATTTTGGCTGTGATCCGGAAGAAATCCTGGATTCTAGATCACTTTCAAAATTTTCAATAACATTGCGGTCAATGGGGCCCGGAAATTTTGTTTCTTAATATCTCCATTAATTATTGCCCAAAACTCATGAAATTTCACTCAGGGATTGACAATGGAAACCAATATCAAATTTCAAAGGCTGATCCGGATCTGATCCAGAAGGCGGATTTTATCGCAATCTGTAAATCGCTATATGGGAGAACTGTTGTACTTGGCGGAGGTCCGCGCTCTCCGAGTGCTTTTCTAGTAAAGTAATGCTTTCCTGGAAGCCTTATGCTTTGGGGGTGTTTCTCTTCTAAGGGGACAGGTCGACTTCACCGCATCTATGGGAAGATGAACGGGGCCATGTACCGCAAAATCTTAGGTAAAAACCTCCTTGCAAGCATCCCATGCTTGACAGTAGGGATGGTGTTTTTGGGGTCATATTCAGCATTTCTCTTCCTCCAAACACGTCAAGTTGAGTTGAGGCCAAAGAGCTCAATTTTGGTTTCATCTGACCCCAGCACCTTCTCCCAGTCTCTTTCTGAGTCATTAATATGTTCGTTGGCAAACCTGAGTCGGGCCTGGACGTGAGCCTTCTTGAGCAGAGGGACCTTGCGCACACTGCAGGATTTTAAACCATTACGTCTCAGTGTATTACCAATAGTTTTCTTGGTGACTGTGGTCCCAGCTGCCTTGAGATCATTAACCAGCTCCTCCTGTGTAGTTCTCGGCTGATCTCTAACCTTTCTAATGATCATTGAGACCCCATGAGGTGATATCTTGCATGGAGCCCCCAGCCTAGGTCGATTAACAGTCATGTTGTACTTCTTCCACTTCTGAATAATTGCACCAACAGTTGTCACCTTCTCATTCAGCTTCTTACTTATGGTTTTGTAGCCCATTCCAGCCTTGTGGAGTTCAACAACTTTGTCCCTGACATCTTTTGACAGTTCTTTAGTCTTGCCCATGGTGGAGATGGTGGAGTATTACTGAGTCTGTGGGCAGATGGCTTTTTATACAGGTAACTATTTGGAACAGGTGTCTCTCATGCAGGTGATTACTTCAGTGAGATTAGGAGTATGCCAGTGGTCTGTGGGAGCCAACACTGGTCAAGGTTGGTCGGGGATCAAATACTTATTTCCCTCAATGACTTGCAAATTAACACCCCTCCCACTACCCGCTATCCCTTAATAGCTGCTTTAGGAGGTTTGGCGGAAGATCGGGCCCTAGAGCTTTTGACAGCATTGTAAAAGTGACCTAACCGCCACCGCCAAGAGGGAGACCCAAGGACCTAAAAACTGCCAGTTTCTCTACACCACCTTGAAGATGACAAAAGTGGCTTTGCATTATCTGTCTTCATATATTCATTTTAAATTGTGTTTGTAATTTATGAGGTTCTGACCCAAATTTCACAGTTAGTATATATGCCTTATATACTCAGACTTAAATTAAAGATAAAACACTTTCCAATCCCCCCACCCCCTATAAATAAATAAAAATAAATAAATACATAAAAATGTAGTCATGTCAGTGAGTTTATAAAAGAAAGTATCTTACTCTGTCAAAGACTGAGTGGGGAGATTCCAGGTCATTTTCCAATGAGCTGCTGCTTCTTGCTTCCTGCCAAGCCTCCACAGCACCTCACCACACCACAGTCCTGCACCCACACACTCTGAGACAGAATGTATCGCATGATGGTATGTCCTAAAAAGACTGACCATGCAAACCAAGTACATCCTCCTTGTGGTTCCAAGGTGTGCGTGTTAAAGCTTACAAGTTGTCATACATAAGTCAAAAGAAACACGGATGCTGTGTAACACTGCATCCATACTGGTGAGGTTTCATTTGAAAACTAAACCAATCCACCTTCGCATTTGCTTGGGGGTCATGCTCTGGGTCTCTGTAAAGCGCCTAGAGACAATTGACATTGTAACAGACGCTATACAAATAAATTGAATTGAATCCGTAAAAGATCTCGATAGTTTTTCCACTTAGCTGGATTGGGGCTAATCTGAACAGTCTTAACATTTTAATCATCATTCCTCAGGAACAATAAAGCACCGGTTCATCCTAGCCTTACCCAGACTGCCATTCCAAGTTTTAAAAATCTGCAGGAAATAACTTTTGTTGCAGATTGCCCTCGTGATGGCTTTCCTCCTGTGCATGTAGGGAGTGCAGCATTGTTAACAGCTGAGTTCAGCTGCATAATCACTGATACCAATGACAATAAATTCAGGTGCTCGATGTTCAATTCAATCTCCTTGTTGCTGTTTACAATTATTCACAGACATCTGTTTTTGTTATTTTCTGCTAACAGTGATATGACATGGGCCCGATGAATCACGGAGGGATAGATATTGATGCAGGAGAGCAAATAGGAAGGTGAATGTCTACAAGTATGTCATGGTTTTTAAAGGCTTTTGGTTTTGCCTGTCCATATTAGACTGCAACTCCAGTTTACAAACTGAAAAGGGGTCTGCAGCAAAAGCATTACATTTTTGAGGATTGTACCTGTTGGAATTGTGTGGACACGAGGCATAACTGTAGGAGAAGTTTCATGTTTTCAAATGAAACTGTTCTCACGTGAATAAATCCATATTCCATTAATTTATTTCCATTTTCAATTGACAATCAAAAAAAGTGTCTGTTTTTTTGCTTTTGAATCAGATACCAAAGAAAATAAAAAAGCCTAATTTTTCATATATACAATTTTAGGCTCAGATAAAAAATACAAAATGGGAAAATAGGCCACGAGACCAAATTTTATTTTAATACTTAAGTGGTTGGGTTTGCGTGACTGAGAGTTTTGGTTGGATCAATATAGCCATACAACCAAAGCCCTCTCTAGCACTGCGTCTGACAAATTTCTTTTCCTCTTCAGGTCATGCCAAGTACAGAATCTTCTGACGCTCATTTCTGAGCACTGCAAGACATCCATCTGACACAGCATTCAGGAAATTTCTGCACATGTCATACCAACATTGAATAAGTCTCTAATCAAACTGGTGTGTGGTGCCATGCTTTCACCACACCACCTGCACTTTGAAAAGTAGAACAATTTCCCTGTCATGTAAACTTAAAAATGTAAAATTAAATATCAAAATCAAATTTGGTTCTTGTGGCCTGTGTTTTCATTTTGTATTCTTGATTTGAGACAAAAATTTCACTTTTTTGATTGTCAATTAAAAATGGAAAGAACAAATGGTACAGAGAGTTGGATATGGTGTTGCACAGCAAGGTGTTGTTCAATCAAACATTTTTTTTTTTGCTAGCTTTTTTATGTTTTTGCTTTCCCAATGTAATGCAATCAAAGTTTTCGGATACAAGATCTATCGTTGTGTTTATCAGCTGCTATGAGTCCTTCTCTTACTTGTCAAACCTCTACCATGTCTCAGCAGTTGACTAGTCTCTCTGTTAGCGGTTTCTTTTTTACAACAGTGTGCATGGCAAGGGTATGTGAACAGTGGTAATATGCATTTACAGATGTGGCAAAATGATCTAAAAAATAAATGAAGAGGTTTTCTCAGAAAAATGTCATTTTACAAAATACCCATGTTCCTTATGTTAACTTAGATGGTTGTGGCTAACAGAGGTGATTAGTAGAAACCTAATAAAAATGAATCATACTACACAGTACCAAAGAAAGGTTTAGATACACCAACTCATTCAGAACAAATTGTGTGTGCATTTAAGTACAGTAAAAGGTTTGTACACACACACAAATAACAAAGACATTCATTTCAAACAAAATACATTAAATCTGAATGCCTTTGTCCATATACTTCTACTCAATATTATACCTTATTTTCATTTTGAATATACCAACACACAGAACACAGTGAATGTTGTCAAACTGGAAAAAGTGTCTTTGTGAGAATTTGGAGACCATATTGGAGAAACATAGAGCTGTATCATGTAATGAATAAAACCCAACCCCGACTGTACGCCCAAGGCTCTACAGGAACAACCTAGTGTCAAAAACATCTTCAAGATCAGCTAAATACATCCTTTAAAAGATAAGTGTAGCATTCATACCTGGGAAGGCCTGCTGGCAGAGGTGGAGGTCTCTGAGGGCCTCTCTAAGCTGGTCCATCTGTGTGAAGCTGATCCCCCTACCAGCCAATGAAAGTCCTTTGAGTCTTTTAAGGATGGAGAGATCTGTTGCCTCACTGTCATCCATTCCTACACTGGGGACTTGGGGTTGGAAACCTGTAATTAACCACAAAATTAACAAAGTAGAAGAAGCTGGATGGCCATTTGAGTAAATGAATGAATTCACTCATGATTTGCTCTCCAAAGTCAAAAAAGAAAAAAGTAAACATAAATGTACCTTTATTTTTAAAGTGTACCTTCAACAGTAGGTTGAAACAGCTGCAATGTAGAATAACATTATGTACATTTGTTTATAATAGCAAAATTCAATAACCACCTGCAGAAAAAGAAAACAATTTCATCTCACAGACCTTGTGTAGTTGGTCACAGCTTGTTTCCAGTCCTTCGAGTGACTGTAGCACTGGCCCTGGAGGAGATAGGCAGCTGCAACCCAGAGCAACATTGGCAACTTATCATCACCCTCCTCTTTCACAGCGCTGGCCCCCGCCACAGTTCTCTCCTCTGGCTCTATCAATATCACGTTCTGTGGCAACAGCTCCAGAGTCGTGCTGATGACTTCATTGCAGAGCACCATGCAATCTTCAGGTTGTTGGGACATGAGCAAGGCAGCTCCAGCCTCTAAGTAAAGTTTGGGAAGTCTGGGGAGGGTAGAGGACTCAGCATGCAACTGAGCAACATACAATAAACACAATCATGAACATTTTCAGGAAGTATTCTTTCCCAGACCAAAATTAAAAATTCTCAAAAATTGATAAACTTTTGTTCTGTCTTACTCCATGTTGATCTTCTGAGTGAAGAGCAGCAAGCAGGTCCAGATAATGTTCCAACACCCTCTGACACTCTACAGAAGCAGCACACACAACTATCAATGACACTGTACAATGGGTGTCTACAGTTATGCTTTTTTTTTTTTGGTTCTGAGTAGATGTTTGGGTGAAAAGCATTTACAGAGTTTAGCACTCCACCCTGCTTGTCTCACCTGTCATGGAGCACACACTTGAGAGCCAGTTTATGAAGGACACTGAGGGCACAGGGAACTGAGAGCAGGTTGCTCAGCGACTGACTGCAGAGAAGTAAAGATGGAGAGAGGAAATGCGTACCAGCCCCAGCAGGCTCTGTGGTAGAGGGCAACAGCAACGTCTACAGGACAAGAGAGGATTCATGTTTCAGTATTCAGGCTTGTATCCAATTAAGTATGTGTCAGTGGTTAAAAATAACTTTTTGCTTTGTTTACTGGGAAATAAACAGGAAACTACATAAAGCATATACACAGGGACTATTGTTAAACAACAAAATGATCTATACACATCTACAAGCCAAGCATTTTAAAATAATGTACATGCACTAGTCAGCATTTGTAATCCGTGTATGTGTTTACTGTTGAGTCCTTTGCATGTATGTTACCGAGTGCAGTATACGAAGAGCTTGAATCTCAGCAAGGGTGTTCCCCAGCTGCCTGAAGATAAGTATACTCTGGTACAGAGCACATACACATCGAGAGTCTGTTTCCAGTGCCTTTTTGTAGCTGACCAGAGCCATCTGGGGGCAGCTCTGGAGACAGATGCAAACAAATACATGTTTAACATATTACAATAATCCTGAGTACTGCTTTATTTTTGTTGTGGTGTTACTGTTTACCATATGGGCAAAGCAAGAGCCTGAGAGAAGGTGCGTATATGCGACTAGAGCTCTGGGAGCTGGCAGGATGGAAGCTGCCTGCAGACCAGTCAGCGCTTCTGAACAGCAACCCTCATTCAGCCTTTCTGCGCCTTGCTCAAATATGCAGACAACAGCAAAACACAGGGATTATTACTCAGAGTCTTTCTGTGCTTCACTGTCATGTGTGTCTGCCACAATGATTCACCACAACATTAAGATCCTTCAAGGTGAAAAGAAAAACATTTATCATCTTTTTGCAGCGATACAAAGGAGCTCTTCATGTTAAAATGTTGGATGCAGGAAAATCAGGCAACGATATGGATCCCAGAAACTTTGAAAATTGATTCTGGCACTCATGTTGGGTGTTACTCCGAACTAGTGCTGGGCAATATGACGATACATATCGTGAGGACGATAGAAAAGTGTGTATCGTGCCATTTCTCTTCTATTGTTTCTATCGTTTCTAACCTAATTTTATCAATTATTACAGCAAATATGTAATTAAATAACCTGCAATGATAAATTTGATAGAATCATATCTACTTCTACAAAGTAGCCTTTTTATGTTTGCACTTTTATTCATGGTTAATGCCTTAAACAGAGTTCTCTTCAACCCTGATGTTTACTTTAGACACTTTATATTGGTTTGCAAACTTTGCACTACAAGGTTACAGATTTCAGAAAGTTGAAAAAATATTTTGTGTTTATTTTTTATAGCTGAACTTCAGTGCAAAAATGTGTTTTTCCTCTCAGAAACTGTTGTGCACTTTAAAAAAAAATGTGAAAGCTACTGTACCTCTGTACCTACCTGTTTTTGCTGCACTAAAATGTATGTTTGTGACAGTTCAGCTAAATGTCCTTTCAAAATAAAGTTGAAAAGTAAGCAATGAAATTTTTGTCAAACTTTTCAGAGAATAACTGAAAACATACTTTATTATGGTATATTGTGATATATTTCGTTATCGTGATATAAAATAGTCCATATCGTGATATATGATTTTTTCCATATCGCCCGGCACTACTCCGAACCATAACACTTACCTAAACATGGTTGCACAACACCAATTCCTGGAAACAGAAACACCTGATAGTAGTTTTCAGGAGCATAGTGAACCCTTCAATAGGGCAAAAGTGTATACAGAGAAAGCAAGGTCTTGACTTGATCTTCTGGGTTCTTGAAAATCCCAGACCTCAGTCTAATTAAGCATCTGGGATGCTCTGGAAACAAGTCTGATTCCTGGAGGCCCCACCTTGCAATTTGCAGAGCTTGAGAAATGTGTGGTTAATCTCTTGACGGTCAATGTCTGAATGTTCTATGGAGCCTGATACCACAGGACACATCTAAAGGTCTTATGGAGTCCATGCTTAAATGGAGTATAGCTGGTTTGGGAACACAAAGAGGACCTACACAGTGATATTAGGAAGGTAGTTTTAATGTTGTGGCCAACACGCATATATTTTTTGTCCATCGTAAGTGTAATTGTAATTTCCAAATTGAATTTTTTGAAATCTTTTAAGCATTCACTTTTGGAGCATATTCTGAAGATTTACTTACTTTAGTAGTCAGTTCTTATAAATAAGCATTTATTACAACCCTCAGCACCCCATTCTGATTTTTAATAAGACATGTCATATGCTATATTAGAAAGGGCTAAAGTTTTATACATCATCACGGCAACACAAATCTCACCTTTCAAAATACATTAAAAGAAGTAAATGTCACTGACCTTGACCAATAGCAGTGCAGATCTGCAATAATTCAACAAGCCTCTTTGGGTCCATGACCAATCTTTGAATGTTTAACTTTTCCTTGGCCTCATCCCTACACCCATTCCCATCTCCACCACTCAGAGACTTGAACAAAGAGGACATTTCTTCCTGCATCAAAAGAAAAAAAAATGCAGTCACAGTTCTTTACTTTCATATCCATAATAAAAGCAACAAATACAAGATCCTCTTCTATTACAGATTGCAAAGGTCTACTATTGGCCTCACGACTGGGCATAGGTGACATACGTTCCTATAAATCATGTAAAGTGAGACAGGAACAGACTATTAAAAACATTCTATCACCTGAAATTCATTTATAGTTTTCATCTGGCAGGTGGCCAGCCATATTGCCCACTGCAGACAGAAAAGGTAAAGCACAAAGCAATCCAAAGCTGTGTTTTCCACTGATTTAATAGCTGTTCTCCAAAGTAGGATGGGGTCTGAAGTACCAGGGTCACATCCCGTCATGTGCAGAACTACAAGAGAGACAGTAAGCAGTTAGAAGAAAAAAAAAGCCCCGCCCAAAAAAAAAAGCAACAACAATAACAATAATAATGAAGAAGAGCGACCTCTCAAGCATGAAAGTGTAATTTTAGCCTTACTTTTTTGTATTATCTACTTTACAGTTTTGTACATCATTTCGGTCAGAGCCCTACCTCTCTTTGTGGCTTGCGTGAGGAGCAGCTCAGCCTCCGTGAACTGAGACTGTGAGGTTAAGCACATGCAAGCATTGTACACCACTGAGAGTTCCAGCTGCATATGATCTGTTTGAGGAGGAATACCTGAAGAAAACATGTATGGGATATGAAAAGGAGATAATTGATGCAGCAAGTGTGTAATGAGCAGTCTGTACAAAAAATTAGGTCTTTATATAATGAAAATGATGGAGCACCTTGTATTTTTCTTAAAAGCTTGTGGAACTCAGAAGAACACCATCTCACATTGGTCTGGTTGTAGTCTCGATTCAAAGTATTTTGCCCTTCTTGCTGCGGAAATAATTGAAAAAAAAAAATTGAAAATATGAACAGAATAACAGACAGTTACACTATAGCCATTTGCATTATCAGAATCTGACTTGTTTTAGTCAATCAACAAGTTGTCTTCACTGAAGGTCTGAACCAGTTCAGTTGATTGAATGAAACCAGTCAGCTGTGTTTCTGCATGGTTGGAACAAAAACCTGCAGCCACACGGCCCTTTCATGGATTGATTGGGAATGGGATGTCACTAAAGCTCATATGTGAGTCAAGGCAGGTGAGCAAATGCTTTTGGCAATATAGTGTATATCGCAATAAAAATGACATAAACACATCTCTGATGTTTTAATAGACATGATTATTATTATTATTAGGACAATTCCAAGAAGTTGGTTGCTTACTGGTAATGTAACAGCTCTTAGTTATAAATGTAAAGTTTTTTTCCCCCCATTGTATATTTCTAAACTATTATAGATTTATGGATTGGGCTGTTTCATTTGTCATAGGTTTGTAAGGTAAAGTTATCCTTTCTGGACATTCTTGGCAGTTTCTCTATGGTTGTCAGAGTATTCATATCAATATTGGGATGATAATGTATCACCCAAAATTAAGAAATATATTGTGATATAATTTTGGCCATATTGCCTTGCCGCAACTGAAGAATTTACATTAAATGATACCTTACATTCCTACTTTACTATAACTTGGAAGAATATAAAATACCCTTTATTTGACTTTATAAAACGATGTTTCTGTTTATTTCTGTCTTAAGGAAAAATATGACATCAAAGAAATATGTCTGAGTTTTGATGCTATGTTCTAGATAGCTCTTGACAACTTTATATTCCATACATTGTGAAGGTCTGAGTAGCTTAAAAGTAAAATTAAAAATGGGTCTCTGCAAAAAGCCAAATGCAAAATGAACTGATTTTTAAAGGTGAAACAATCTTTTAAATGTTTTAAGTACGATTTTGAGTATTACTTCAGACGGAAAATAAAAAAATCAAGAACAACGTACAAAAGAGACCCCAAAAAATCTGAACCCTCAGGTAAAATGAACCGATAACTCAGACTTTTATTAGCAGAGGCAGTAATAAGGAGTAGTTGTTGGCTCGAGAGGCGACACACGATGTTACACTTACCTCACATTTATCTGCCAACTCGTTGTTTTCCTGTGTCCAGCAATCCACTAAAGACCGTGGCTGAAGCATTTTGACGCTGTACACCGTCGTGTTGGTGATACTAGTTTAACTTTCCCTCGTTTATCACAAATGAGCTAACTAGCACGGGAAGTAAACACGAGCTGATAGCAGTGGGGCTCTGCTGCCCTCTGTGGACAGAACTGTGAACTGCACGTGCAGTCTACTAACTGTCCAGCAGGTGGTACTGTGAGGGAGTCAAGTTCAGTTGCTTTTCTAGAAACTTCAGTCACTGGATTTGCAACAGCCCTCAAACTATTAAGCCTCTCACTTTCAGTTGCCTTTGACCAATAACCCATGGCAATACAGACAATTAGACTGAATATGTTCTGTTTGTTTTACATTATGGATGTCCACCACTAAACAATATCACTGACCACCATTATGTGCTACCAAAATCATGTCTATAGGTATGAACACCCACACACATCCAGGTCTAAACGGAGTAAATACAGTCCAAGGCTTTAACTATATTGCAGCTGAGTCATCGACTGCTAGGACAGCCATTTTTCAAGTCACCCCCCAAGGTGACTCTCTTCTCTCCTTCTGTGTGTATTGTCATCCCTTCATCAGTCCATCATCCTGTTTTCTAATATGTGCAATCTTCGTTGTGTGTCTTCACTGCAGCCTCCCAGCTCATCCTCTCATCTGTTGTCTCAAATAACTAAACAGCCTCAATATACCACTATGGGAAAACAGGGGGACTCCTGCGAGCCACTGCTCTACAGCATTTTTTCTCTGCACCATGCGGATGCAGGGATATGCATACCCAAGACATAAGACCCCTGGGACGGGTGTTTCTTTTTCTGACATTTTCCTCTCTATTGATCTTGCTATTTTCCATCTCTCCACCTGTCTCACTCACATGCTGTCTCTTCATCCATGCTGTCAAGGGCAAAGATGCTAGAAAAGTCTGCTTCCTCTCCTTCCAAATGTTCAGAATCGTGTTAATGCTTGTGATGAAGTCATCATCAGGCAGCGCTTAAGAGTAGATAACACTATGCTCATCTTTGAAGATAACAACAGCAAAACTGCTCCTGTCACTGTTTCAAATACTGATAAAGTGGTAGGTGACCTGCTAATATCCTGAAGGTCTCACTCTCATATTACATTTGTATAAATTCTCATACTGCAATTAAGTCTGTGAAACAGATTCAGTTTCAAATAAACTTTGAAATTAATGAAGACTACTTTCTACTTACCATTTTGACTGATTTTGAGCATTTTTTTTGTTTTTTACATTTTGGAAATGTCTCAACTCTGTCTTCTAATCTAAAAAGGCACTGATAGACATTGAACTTAACACATCTGAAACATTTTGTCTACTCTGGTTAATCCTCATTAATAAAAACTTCAGCTCATGGAAGAAAGGAATGTGTAGTCTTCCTATTTTCTGTTCTATATGTCCTTCAGCCCCGTGGATATGTGAGATATGCTGTGTGTGCATTTGTGAAAACATAATTATATGAACCTAATTAGCGGATGACACACTGAATGCGTATATCTCACACAGTTCAATAGATGTCACTGCAATGAAGAAAAAAAAAGAAATCTTAGTTTCACAGCAATGAAGAATGGCTGACAAAAGAAGTTTGTGTTTATTGATTAGTCTGTTTTTCAGCATACATCTCAAGGGAATGGCCAACACACTGATTCCCTATACTTCTTTAAGGTATGCTGCGTAAACTCACTCACCCTGAGTTTGAGTAATCGATAGGTGCTGTACATGCTCTTCAGAGCAGAACCTCTTTTTAGAGCAGACATCCCTTTACATCAGCAGAGATAGCTCAGTTTCTTCTGTTAATGCTGTATCATTGTATCACAAGTCACATCCTGATCTGCATACACTGTAAAGTTAACACTGCAGCTGTTTTAGTTTCCATAATGCTGGTGGCTCTTGGATGCTTTCCTGCAACCTAAATTTCAAGCTGATTGTTTTTCCTTATAAAAGTATAAAAAGCTACTCTTCTGAGATAAAGGTTCAAATTTAACTTTATTTGTGTAAAAAAAAAATGTCCATGTCTATGTGTGAGTATGCTGTATGTGTAGTAAAAGTAGGAATTGAAAATGGCCCAGCAGTTGAGGTGAGCCCCAGGAGAAATGATCTGCAAACTCACACTGCAGCAGTGAAGCTACAGAGAGCCTCAGCAGAACACACTCACACTCACACTGCATTAGGACCCATTCCTATTCAAAAGATGTGTTTAAAATAAATCTTCCCAGACGTTATACAGTGAATCAGAATAACATTTTCCAAGAATCCTAAAATTATTCACATTATAATCCTTTAAAGCATGTGCTTTGCCCAGGTTTTATTAAAAACATCCATAATGCATTTTAAAGTAGCTATCTAGATTTGATGTTTCAGAAAATGTATCTCATGAACACCTTGAATTAAAATGCATCTCATATAGATGCCCAGATTGAAGGGAGCTATACCTGCGCAGACAGTACTTTTCAGAAGTAAAAAAAATGTCTCTTTAAAAGGAGTCCATCCTGGTGCTGACTAGTGACTTTCTCTCCCTCCTATAAAAGCCCAGCGTTCTCCTCCTCCTGCAGTCAGTTGTCCTCCGGCCTGGCCAACATGAGTTACACCGTTGACTACCACTTCACGGGCCCGAGCTCGTACCGCAAGGCTCGGCCCGCCTCTGTGTCCTCCAGCGGCTTCCACTCCCAGCGCCGCCGCCTCACTTACAGCCAGCCGTCCTCCATCGACAGCGTAGAGACCTTCAACGGCGACATGACGCGGAGGAGCGAGAAAGAAATCCTGCAGGCTCTCAACGACCGCTTCGCCGGTTACATCGACAAGGTGCGCAACCTGGAGATGCACAACCGCAACCTGGAGGCGGAGGCGGCAGCCCTGCGGCAGAGCCAGGCGGGCGCGCCTCGGTCGGTCGGGGAGCACTACGAGCGTGAGCTGAGCGACCTGAGGGGGGTCCTGCAGCAGCTGACCGGAGAGAAAGCCCGCGCGCTCCTTGAGCACGAACACCTGGAAGAAGACATCCAGCACCTGCGCGGCAGGCTGGAGGATGAGACGCGGAACAGGGAAGAGTTGGAAGCCGCCGCTCGAGCCATGAATAAGTACATTGAGGACTGCCGGCTGGCGCGCCTCGAGCTGGACAAGAAGTTCCGCGCCCTGGAGGAGGAGGCCGTTTTCCTCAAGAGGAACCACGAGGAAGAAGTGGTGGAGCTCATGGCGCAGATACAGGGCTCACAGGTGAATTTCGACCTGAGAGACACGGTCAAGGCAGACGTCACCAGCGCACTGCGAGAGATCCGCGCGCAGCTGGACAGCCATGCGTCAAAGACCGCAACGCACGCAGAGGAGTGGTTCCAAGGTGAGTTTGTTCAAACACTTAGAAAAGTTCTTGAAGGTATTTTTCATTGTTTTTCTCTCGAAATCTACCGCACACGTTTTATTGCACAAAGTAATGTTGGATCTCTGTCCGCGGTGCTGAAGCGCAAAGTCCATTTAGAGCGGACATGGCCAGACAGTGATGCGGTATGAAAAATCATTACTGAAATTGTTAAGCATGATTTTTCCGGCTGGATTTTAATATGTAACTTTTAAGCCGCCAGTCCGCCGGGTGGTTGCTTTAACAAATTAGACAGATACAATTAAACTACCGGTAAATGAAGGCAAGACAACCTAATTAGATGGACTAAGATTTGCACCACGAGCCCTCTAGTTTGTCTTGCGATCCTTTTCTATAGCTGCTTCGATGCCGCAGAATGATCATAAATCATTTTTGCCATAGTCAACACTGCAGCTCCGAGGTGGCACGCACATAACATGAATGACTAATATTTAATATAATAAGTTATTGTTTGCGCTCCCTTGCATACTGTGCGTTTCACTGTTGCCTTGATGGATTTTCCTTGGAGATTCATCAAATTGACTGGTTCTTTTTACAGAAAAACACTGTATACGGCAAACAGAATTCATCTTGCTCATGCTTAATCAGCCTGATATATTCTTTAGATATAAGGAAGGCACTATGACATCACCCTACCTTCCCTGTGACACTGAGATGCACAAAATGCTTCTAGCCTATCGATACATAACAGACAATTGAAAAGGCCAAGAAAGGTTTGATGTGTGCAGAAGTTTAAAGGCATGTCACACAACATAAAGACTTAGACATCAGCAGTCACAGTGCATTTACATACTGATCTACTGAGCCAGTAAAGGGAGCAAGCTGAATGACCTTTTCTGTGTCCAGCTGACTGCAGCAGCAGCTCATTCATGGCTGGAAAAAGGAAGAAGCTGAGTCAGACTGGCAGACAGATGGACAGTGTCAAGGTTACTCAGCGCCCCAGTGGTGCAAGCTTGCTCTTGGCAGGACTGGTCAAATACCATAAGATATATATTTATATTTTCGTTTATTGTTTTTTTTTTCATAGTTTTTTTTTTTTAGGTGTGATCCATGCACATAGATCTTGAGATTCCTCTTTGTATATGCATACATGGGACAGCGCAATCAGATTTGTGACATAAGCAAAATATCTTACTTGAAAAAAGGAGGTTTAAATGTCATATTAAAAATGCTTTTCTCTGCACTCCCTGCAGTGCGTATGGAGCGTCTATCCGATACTGCTAAGTCGAACCAGGATGCAATCCGTGGATCCCAGGAAGAGATTGCAGAATACCGCCGCCAGCTCCAGAGCCGTACCATTGAGCTGGAGACTCTTCGAGGAACCAAGGAGTCATTAGAGAGGCAGCGAATGGAGAGTGAAGACAGACACCAGGATGACCTGAACTCACTACAGGCAGGAATCAGCACAGACGTGCACAAGCAAAAATGCACACTCATTCATACATACCTCTCCAACTCTCAGTGTGATATTTGACCTGCAAGGTTATGTGTTCTATTTTTTGCAGGAAACCATCAACCAGCTTGACAGTGAGCTTAAAACCACCAAATGGGAGATGGCCAGCCAGCTGAGAGACTATCAGGAGCTGCTGAATGTGAAGATGGCTCTGGATATTGAGATTGCTGCTTACAGGTTAGTCACTTTCTAAAAACAGACATAAAAAGAATATTTGTTAATTTCTTAATATCAAATATTACTAATCTTTTCATTGACAATGTCTTCATAACAGGAAGTTACTGGAGGGAGAGGAGAATCGCTTTTTGTCAGGAGGCCCTCCATTGTCTTACTTGGAGAGCAGATTCTCTGGACATGTAAAAGTTAAAAGCGAGGAGATCTCAGATACAGTAATCGTGGAGGAACAGACCGATGAGACACAGGTGACAGAGGTGACAGAGGAGGCAGATGAGGCAGATGAGGAGGAAGAGGAAGAAAAGAAGGAAGAGGAAGAAGAAGGAAGCTGAGGAAACCAAAGAGGAAGAGGAAGAACAAGAGGAGGAAGGAGAGGGAGAGGAAAGAAAAGGAGGAGGAGCAAGAAAATGTTGAGGAAGAAAAGGAAGAGGAGCAGGAGGAGAAAGGAGAAGAGGAAGAAGAAGAAGATGAAGAAAAGGGTTCATCCCCTTCTCCAAAATCCCCTCAGCCTAAATCTCCTGCTGTCAAATCACCAGAATCTAAATCACCACAAAAATCTCCAGAATCCAAATCACCAGCAGCCAAATCCCCAATGCCCAAATCCCCTGCCAAGTCTCCTGCCGGAGATGAGTCAAAGTCACCTGTATCAAAATCCCCACCTAGTAAATCACCTGAATCTAAATCTCCACCTAGTAAATCACCTGAATCTAAATCTCCACCTCCCAAAAGCCCTGAACCGAAGTCTCCAGAAAAAGAAGTAAAGCCTGTTGCTGCCAAAGACACTCCCAAAGAGGAGAAAAAAGAGGAGAAGCCTCAGCCTGTTAAGGAGGAAAAGAAGGAGAACGAGCAGGTTGGAAAGGAGGAGGAGAAGAAGCAGGAGCCCAAGGAGAAAGAGCCAGAGAAGGCAGACAAGCCTGACACAAAGAAGGATAGCAAAGCAGACGAAGCACCAGAAAAGGAGGAAGTTTCAAAGCCCGTGGCTCCGAGTAAGCCCTCTGAGGACAAACCTGTCCCCAAATCTGAGCCTAAAGAGAGCGCTCCCCCTGCTAAGGAGGACAAGCCTTCTGCTCCCAAACCAGAGAAGGCTGAACCTGCATCTAAATCAGAACCTGAGAGCAAGACTGAGGAGAAGAAGCCAGAGGAAAAACCTGTGCCTAAAGCAGAGCCCGAGAAGACAGAGAGCAAGAAAGAGGAAAAGAAAGAGGAAAAGCCTGTGCCTAAAGCAGAGCCCGAGAAGACAGAGAGCAAGAAAGAGGAGAAGAAACCAGAGGAAAAGCCTGTGCCTAAAGTAGAGCCCGAGAAGACAGAGAGCAAGAAAGAGGAGAAGAAACCAGAGGAGAAAAAGGAGCCAAAAAAAGAGGAAACTAAAGAGGTGAAGGAGGAAGCAAAGAGTGAGAAATCTGAGAAATCCTCTGGCACTGAATCAAAGGAAAGCAAAGAGGAGAAGTCCAAGAAGTAAGACCTAAATGCTGTATTTCAGCTCCCAAGCAGAGGAGGAGGAGATGCCAAAGAACTATGAGAAAGGGAGGTTAGGCAAATGCATAATGGTGGAGAGCAGGAGAAGATATGTACCCAGCTTTCCAGATGGACAATTGAATGTCCTAAGCAAAGCAGGTAACAGTATGTAAGCAATATTGATTTCTGCAGCAAATATTCCCCTGCTCCCTAAGTATGGCCATTACATACCCCTGAAGCTTATGATGTATGACTGTAGTGAATGCAGAATGCTCTAATCTCTTTATCTGAATGTGACAACTGCCCTTAATGATTAATAAGTGCATTTAAACAGAATTCTAATGGGGGCAGCAGGGCCCTGCTGTGCCTACAATGCCTTCAAGGGTAAAGATGTCATAACAATGCCAAGCTAAAGATTGTAAAAGATACTGAATATTATAATGAATATTTAAGGAAACAGAAATGTCTATATTATATTTACAGATACATCAGTATGAAAGACTTGAATTTTGCTTGTTGTGCACCTTAATGCAGCTTCTCCAGACAGGTGAACTGTGGTGTCTCACTCTTCCAGTCTGCAATGCTAGGACAATGATGACTGCTATGTATAAACTGCTGAGAATATGCAACATGAAACAGGAAATAAAGAGTGGAAAAATGAAACACAAAAGACTTTGTGATGGTGTGTGAATATGTTTACACTGCAAAAAATCTGCAGCACATTTACCTTTCGTAGAAATATGGGAAGTGTCAGGTAACATTCATGCAAGGTGTGAGGCCAAAAGGCAAATGCTGCGAGTTACTGCACTGCAATGCGGTTAAGGAAAGGGGGAGCTGCGCCCACCCTCAGCAGCCACCGCACCCTTCCTCACATCCTGAGCACGTTCATGTATAAATCAACGGAACCGAACTCAGTTACCCTTGTTTCTGACTTACTAGAAAAGAAGTACGCTAGACCAGAACCTTTGATCATGGAACATCTCCAGCATTATTTCAGCAATATTCATTCATAATTAACAGCTATATTATAGATTCGGTATTGTGATGAGGCTTTTGATTAATATCTTTAAAATTCTTCCTTTTAAAACATGCAAAATAAATAAAAAAAATAACAAATATGCCCTGCCATGTATTGTCATGACTTGAAGTATTAATGATATGCATTTCTGCATTCTTTCACAACAAACTTGGATAAATTAATAAGTGGGAACTCAATTAACCATATCAACAAATGTTGATTAAATAGAAAGTAAAACTGCATCTGTGTTGTTTAGAAAACTCCTTTTATTGTCATAGTGGAAAACCTGATAGCTTATTGGGATGCAGGGTTTATTAAAATAGGTGTGGTTTCCATTGTTCAAAAGCTCTGACTTGAAAAAAGATCAAAATCAGAATGAAATGCTGCCACATCAGGCCAAAAAAAAAAAAAAAAGTGAGCAAGTTTAAAGTCAACATTCGCTTCTAAGTTACCGCCGCTGGACACATTTGAGGTGACACTGGCACAATAACTATCCTGACATGACCTCAGTGCTGTCTTTATATCATATTGACTTAAAAAACAAATTTACAGCTTTGTTTTCATTGCACAGTGAACAGAAAACCTCAAAAGGCAAAAGCATTTAAATGAAATCAAAAATACAACCCTTCTCCTTCAGTTCTCCCCCTCCCACCAGTAAATCATGATCATTTGTATATTCATAGATGCTAAAAATAGATCACAACCATGGGACCACTCCCATGTCAGCATCTACCACCTAACATTCTTCTAAAGCCTCTAAACCATAGCAAAGAGATGCAGAAGTCTACTCTTCTGTTAGACCACTTAAATGCTGAATTGTTAACAATGGAATTTTTCCCACAGCAAACCCCCCTCTGTCTTCCACAGATTTAATGGGATCAACTACTGCAATGTGAAACACAAAGGGGGAAGTTACACACTAAATTTATTCAGTTTTTGCTTCTGTGATATATATTTTTTTAATTCTGTAATCATACTTTCTGTGAAATAGCTGATAGCATTTGAAATCATTATGACAGTGCTCACTGCCAAGTGAACAATTTTAGAACCATGACAAATCATTTAACCGTTTCTCCTACTTTCTACTGGCGTAATTTTGTTGTAGTTCTCCCAACCACTAGACTTATTTCGCCATTTGAGAATCAAGCGTTGCCTTCAGTGATGCCTAGGCTTCAGCAATAGTGTCAGTAAAACAGTTTTAAACCACAGAATGAGAGAAAACACCTAACAGCACCTGCTCTTTTTAATGAGGTAGATTCATGCCATTGTTATAAGGCAATAAACTGTTGGGTGCATTGCATCATGCTGGACTTGGGCTAAAATTAAATAATGTGCCATAGTTATTGTACAGTCATTAATAATATGCTTTTCCATCACTGAAAGCACATTAATAAGTGAGAGGTTAAAGGCCAACTACACGCAATATGCAAAATACTGCACTCTGAGCATGATTCTCTGTGGAAATGACTCAGCAGCATGCTCCTACACTGAACCACAATGGCATAATAATCAGCAAGCTCTGACAAAACCTATAAATAGAGCAGCACAAAGAAAGATAAGGGTAGAGAGGACAGTTAAAAAAAAAAAAAAAAAGAAAAAAAGGACAATACTACTAATAATAAATATAATAATAGCCATAGTAATAGTGAGGGCACATCAAAACCTGCAAGTAGCAGAGCCATAAAAAAAGACATTGCACACAATCATTCATGAAAATACCAAGATTTTTTTTTATTTTCAAAAACTTAAGAAAACATACTTTGTGTTTCAAAGAGTCACAAAGATAAGCTTGAAAACTAAGAGTTTTAAAACAATAAAGGAGAATTACGTAGACAAATCAACGATGACTGAAGAACCCCTGAGGATGGTTGTACTTGAATGGCTTCAGACGATTTGGACCCCTGAATTGAAAGACAAAAAATGTCATAAGTAAATGTATTTAAATAGTCTCTAATCAAAAGCACAGCAATGCAAAAAAGAAAACAGACCCTTTTAATTCTCAATAAATTATATGTCCAGACATGTTAAAAAGATGCTACCATCCAGACCTTACCAGGTCTTAAAACTGGGTAAATGCAGCAAATACAACAGCACATGACACATTGACGGTTGTGTTACTTTAATCAAAATCTAGGCCACAATGCAGAAGCAGTGAATACCAGGTGAGGACCAGATGATTTTGTTTTTTGTAATCATTTCATGATACATAAAACCTTTGAACTGAAATGATTTTATGTATTAGGAGAAGAAGTGCCAGTTCTTCCTCAAACTGCATACCTGACAGTGCGCAAGCACATCTTTTCACGGGGGAACTCACGAGGTCCTTCCACGCTGTCATCCTGCCCTTCTGTCTCCAAATACACATCCAGACAAACACACAGGCGTCCCAGCTGATTGGTGAGAAGCTGGTGCCCGGGACGTGGTCCTTGTAATTCATTTTTAAACACATTGACTTCACTCTCCATTGCCTAAAAATGTAAAAGCCAAGTTAGAACATGAACATGTTGACTGTGGTGAACTGTAAACTGCAAGAGTGCACATATTTCTAAGATATAAACAGAATAGAAATTTCCATACTCGAAGGTTGTCATCAGTGCGTCCACTGCACTCTCCCTTCCAGCTGAGGGAGAGGGAGAACAGAGGAGAGATCACTGGGTAACGCGGATTGAGCACCACTGCAGCCTGGAGGCGAGCTGAGAAGAATATGAACATGTTCAAAACAAATGCAAACCATCAAAATAACACCCAATTCTGTTACCCAACTACTGACTGTACCTGTGCCTCTTTCAACCACTCCCATGAAGTACAGATCAGTCTCCTTTGCCAACCCAGCATCAGTTACATGACGTGTGTATGGCAGAATCTTAACAAGAAGAGGAACAGTATTGCAGGTCATGGTGCATTATATGCAATAAAATACAATACAATAAAATAAAATAAAATAATTTACCATGTATTCCTGTTGGCTGATGGTAGTCCAACGTGCTAAACGGGAGATAATCTTGGCAGGAAAAAGGTGCTGACACTCAGTGGAGACTGGGAGGATGCTGTGCTCTGAGGAAAGGAGCACAAAAAAGCTCAGCTGAAATGTACAATTAGAGGTATTTAACATTATTAACGTTATTAAGTAATGTACCTAAAGAGGCAAACTGTTTGTTCAGAGCCAAACGAGACTGGACTCGTGCCCTCAGAAGCTTCATGGTGGTCTCCATGTGGCTGGCACTCAGAAAACTGCCCACAAGCACACCCTGGAAATATATCCACATAAACCAGTATTGGAATATTTTAAGACACTTACAACTATGCTCTCCAAGGATACCACTTGATATCAGAACATACCTCCGAGGTGTCACTAGGGAAATACAGTCCTCCAAGATTCTGAACCCACATGTAAGGATATCCCAGCTCTTCCACATAATCACCAAAGGAGATGATCCTAAAGCAAAATGATGGGTTAATTCTGTTAGATGTTTGGTAAATCAATGGTGTGATCCAGTGCACGTTTTTATTCACTTTGGTTACTTATCCTTACCCGACTTTATCAAACTGGTAGCGATTAGCTGGATTGGGAGTTTCTCTTCCCTGATCATTAGCGTATAGACAACTGAGAAGAGTATCTGGCTTCAGAAGGTCTCTGAAGAAAAGAAAAAAAAAAAAATGTGTACTTTCTTCAGGTTTCAAGAGGGCATAAAAGTATAAATGCTTACATCCATACACACATACCCTGCACTAATGGCTGTGTTGAGTTCTGTGGAGGTGGAGACTTTGTTCTTGACTGTCATGATGTTCAGATTCATCAGGTAGTAGAAGTAAAGATGGAGGGTGCTGCCATCTGTGGAGACGAGGAAAAAGCATAGCAATTAGCTAATCCACTGTTATCTTCATGCTCTCTCTGCCCTCCTTCTATTAATCCTGCCAGCAATAGCCCCCACGGGTTTACTTTACATTGCAGTGTGTTACAGAGTAATAACAGGGTGTGGTCACAATGGCAGCAAGCAGCCTCGAGGGAGCACATATTATGCTGATGGTGATCTTTCCTGCTCCACTCTCTGCAGTACCACTGAACTCAGTGACACCTTGTCACTAATACCTGCACTACTCACTTTTTGCTTTTACTGCTCTAAAACAGACTGCTGCAGATGGCGTAAAGGTAACTGGAAGGAGGGAGGGAACTAGAAATAAAAGCAGAAGTCAAAATAGAGCATAGCGATGAGAGAAAATGCTTACAAGATGCTGTAGGTGCTGCAGACAACTCCCCCCCCCTCCCCGACTCTTTCTTTAGGTAGAGTTACGCCTGCAATGCAGATCTACCCATAATCTGTGACTATATTTTTTGGTTGCCAGCAGAGGGAACACAAGGGTCAAGTGGTTTCATGTCACAGCACAGTGGGTCACACTTGCTTTCACGTGCTGTTCAGCAGGTATAGAGTTACTACACAGCACAGACAGTCACATTACAAGGAATGAAAGACAGGTGAATTGTAAATATTTGGTTGCATGCTCTGTAAAAACAGAAAATGTTTGCCTGCAGAGAAGGTGCAGATCACTTTGCGCCCGCACAAACTGTCTGGCCATTGCAAAGTTCATTTCTGGTCTTATTCATGAATCGCAACATCAAGCAAGTGCTTGAAAGGCATAGATGTAGTGATCTTTGTACTTGGCTTTGACTGCATATGTATTTATGCCTGTTTCACTTCCGAAGTTGGAGAGATCATTTGAATTAGGTATTGTTGACTGATTTGCTCAGTTTTAAAATCATAATTCACTGCCAATTACATCATTAAGAGAACTTTTCGAACATTTTCAACTGAACACTCAGTTTCATGCTTATATGGTCTGCGTTGCCACAAGAAACAAGCTACACCTGTCTCATGGAGAATTACAGGCTCCTGATTTATCAAAAAGTCTGCCAGTTTGCAACCCTAATCTGTGCTGTCCTCGCTTTATTCTTCTGGTCATTACTAAAATTACATTTTGCACTTTGTATGTAGTTGAGTGGTATTTTGGAACTTCGCCCACAGAGCTAGGCATTTCCTTAAATTTATGATTTGCAAACACACTCTAATTTGTCCAAGATAGTAAAGCTGTCACTTAATTTGTACAGACTTCTACAAAGCCATCAAACATAGAGGGTGAGATACCTTTGCACTTGAGGTCTAAGCATAGGGACAGAGGGTGCCTCTTCAGCATCTCCCGTCTTTTGTCATCCAGTTGACCACCTGTAGTTGGCCTTCTTCTCTTCTATCAAACACAAAAATCAATTAAATCAAAAGATATTAAAAAAAAAAGGCAGGTGTTTCACACTTCAGGATATCAAATAAACTACAGGCAGAATTTATGCTTCATTAAAATCAAATATGGCTTACAAGAGGATCAGAGTAGTGGAGCTTATTTTGTGGTTCTTCTCTTTCATACAGCAGCAAAATTGGTTGTCTAACTGAAAAACCCTTATTCAAATTGATAATGAACCAAATTAGAAAACAACTAGGACCTTTAGAATCTATCTAGGAAGTCAATGGCGATACACAGCTCCATGTTATAGTAACATGGAATCCATAGAATTTCAGCCCTCTAAAATTAGTAATTACAGAAGAAAACCAAAAGACTGGCTTTAAAAAAAAAACACACACAAAAAAACAACAACAAAAAAAACTCCCAAGAGAGCAAAAATAATGTTTCAGATGAATTATCATTGTAAAGGAGAAAAGGGTAGAAGTCGGAAAAAATATAAATAAATAAATAAATATATAAACCTAAGGCAATAGATTGAAAAACACAAATCCATTTGAAAATTACATTCACATCCTGACAGAAAGTCACCCAACAAAAAAGTGAGATTTAGTTTGCTGCTGACTGTGCATGTCCCAGATGGACTCAGGTTACAGTCACCTCACCATTCTTGGTAAATATTTCCCAGAGTCCCCCATTAGCACTTTGAATGCATCAATCGATCAATAGCTCCCATTCCCTGATTCACTAGACCACAATGTGTTGACACCCGAGGCTTTAGGAACAGTTTGTGTGTTTGCCGCAGAGACGGGCATTTTAGGAAACGGCTGAACTCACTGACCTGTGCGAGTGTGTGTGTGTGTGTGTGTGTGTTGTGTGTGTGTGTAAGCTTCCTGAGGTAAAGGCCTGGGACTCACCGTTTTCTCTTGCTCCTCTTCTGCATCTGAATCACTCTCATCATCTGAATGAAACCAGAATACAAAACCAGTTGTTTTGTTTTTAAAACTGAGACCATGTCTATCACAAATATAACAATGTGAAATGCATGACAGAAAACTGAACTGGTCAGCAAATCTACAGTTTAGTATAACGTGCAGAGACCGCATGTATGATGTGTAAAGTTGTACATACCCTGGGAATCATCTGGAGGTTTGGACAGGGCCTTGGCCTCATCCACGTCACCATTGATTGACACATTCAGGTTCTTGTCTGAAGCGGTGACAAAAATGAAACGTTTACAAAACAGAACTTACATCTTTTAACAAACTCCATTTTTATCTTGAAGCATGGCGTATTGCTTACCACAGGCCTGTCCATATGCATTTGCTTGTACAAACAGTACATAGAGGGGGGGAGGCAGGTGAGGGGCAATCTCTGTCTGCTTCTGAGTCTGTTCAAAAGGCATGGACAGGTACTCCTGCACTGGGAGAGACGCCTTAGGAGACAAACCATAGGTCAAGTTGTTAATTTCTTCCTAATTCTCTTCTAAGTAAGAAATGACACTCAACACTTTTCTCTGAGTAAATAAATCATATAATACAATATAATAAAACATATAAATCACAGATTACTAAATAAATCCCTGCACCAAGCTCAGCCTGAAACTTAAACAGATCATTGGTTTGATTTTTCTTTATTTTTAAGATTTTTATACCTGCATGATAGCATTGAGTCCTGGCTGCAAGCTTATCAGATGCTCCTTCTTCACCTCAATGCTCTTATGAATTTTTTCCTTTGTTGACTGGGATTCTTTGTATTTCTCTGCCAACCTGTATCCAAGTGGAATTTTTTTATAAATACTCAGCACCCCACAAAAACTGTGCCAATGGTATTGAGCACAACAAGCTACAGAACTGTTTTGTACCTCTTCCTCTGTTCAAGCTCCCAGTCCAGTCGTGCCAGTGTGAGCTGATGAGGATCATTTTTTGTGAGATGAGGCCTGGAAATCTCCTGTGGGGCATCCTGGTAAAACTCTTCCTCACTCACCAAGTCTATTTCTTCATGCTTAGACCTGAAACGGGGAAAGATCACTTAATAACCACTATGATAATGACTTTCTGCAAAACCTCCATATTAACCAGAAATACCAGAACTAATAAGTCTTTTTTTAATGGGCAACTTCTTCTATACATAAATAGTTAATTTTCAGTACATTTTGTGTTTACATGCAGTTGATTTTTATTTTGAGCTCATGTGCACTGACTACCATAGTTGATTCACATCCAGAACAGGTGTGGCTCTGGTTATCTTTAAAAGCCATTATCTTGATGGATGACAGTGTTTTCTGATGTCTCACTGGGATTTTAATTGATACATTTTGAACAAAATAATGTGTACTAACTTGAATTCAAGACACTTGCTGATTTCCTTCTGAAGATGCATGACTTCATAAAGCAGGTTTTGCAACTGAAGGTGCAGCACATCCACTCTTTGTTTTGCCTGAAGACAGAAAAATGAGCAGCAAAAAGTAAATATATATACTTATCCAAGTGCTAATACTCCAAACCAGGCTTCCTTAAGAACGTTTGTTAATAAGTTAAAATAGAATCTGAACTACTAGGCTCAAAACATTAACAAACTAATCCAAGGATATATAAATGCTCTTAGCTGACCATGGCATCTACTGCAGGTAGGCATCAAGAAAAAATAAATAAAAGAAAAAAAAGGAGCCCTATGCTCAAGATTTTCTTCTTGGTCAACACAAAAGTAACTTAAAGCAGCATTTCTTTTGAAAATGAATGGGACAATTTGAATTTAAGTGTTTCTCGTGATATCTTATAAACAGCATTATAGAATTGTGTCAGTTACCTCATGTGTCTGGTCTCTGCCTCTCTTTAGTCGCATATGAGCCAGACGGTTGAGCTTTTTCAGATTCATGAAGTGGATGCAGCTCTGCATACGTCTCTGCTCAACCTCTGCACACTGAGAATAAAAAGCTTGTTAAGACTTTATAGCTATTTTAACAGGACCCACTCTATCACTATGCCACTGCATGCTAAGGTTGAAGGTGAAATGTGTAAACCATTTCCATGATACATCAGCTATGGATTTGAGGGATGCCCAGCTCAGACCCACCAGTACATAATGTAAAAAACACACCCACAATAACCATATGGTTTATACAAACACACCAGGGTCATTTAGATACCAAGCAATGAAGAAGTCATAAATGGGTAAAGAAAAACCATTGGCTCTACTGAATGTGTTTTATTCCCACCTATAAAATAACCAGTAAATGATTGCAGTTCCTCCCCCACTGTGGCACATTGAGCTTGTGGATTATAAATTAAGTAATAAACATTGATTGCTGTCCAGATTGTAGCTGTATTAAAGTGGCACCTCTGTCTGCTGGCAAACTTTATCTCTTAATTTAAGGGATATACTTTCAAAGAAGCAGTCCCACAGATACACTTCAATCTTGGAATTTACAAGAGACAATCCAGAGTGATGTCATGAGAATAGACAAATATCTGCAGTATTCTTTCGTTCCCATATTAAACTCAATGGAAGATGTGCAAAATAAAGTGCATATGTAGAAGTCAATCTTCCAAAGTTTCTACTTGTAGATACATTATTACGGAAAATCTAACCATCCTGTAAGTTTGAAGATGCTTGAATGTATATCTTGACGGTGTGATTCTCACCCCATCCTTGGCTCCATTGGCTTTCAGCTCTTGGATCTCACTCATGAGTGTGGCCAGACCCTCACATGATTCTTTGTACTGCAAATAGTCTTGCTCAGGGTCCCTGCCATCCAGCTCCACCTCTTCATTATAGACATGCACATCCTGGGGGAGGGGAAAAAAAAAACTCCACCTATATATACAGCCCATCACATTCCACTTGGTCTCCATAGACCTGTCACAGTTATTACATAAGCGCATTATCACAACCATTTGAGCTGAATGCAATTATTAAAAGAGAAATATATAAATTAAAACTCAAAAAATTGAGTTAATTGTGTTTAGCAGATTATTTCTTTTTTAACAATCCTCTCTGACAATAAATCTTATACCGCTGTAAAGCTTTTTTATTTCCCTTTTAAATGGTGCCACATTTGTAATTAACATCATTCACCAGTGGGATGAGCAGCAGAGTTAAGTAACCCACCCATGAAAGATTTGCCAAATCTTCTCAGCCAATGCCAAACATCTTTACTAAGCTAGGCCCTGCTGCAGTGGTCAGTGGGTCAAGGACCAAACTCTATCCTCCATGATGACAATGCTCACTCCCACAGAGTGGGGTTTATTAGAAAGTACCTGAGGCCACTGGCTGCTCATCAATAAATTCCAATTGTTAAATTGCCAATATGTCATGTTTCTTCAGACTTCAATTATTCAACCCATCAAATAAGAGTCAGCAGCAAAAAAAAAGGAGAAAAAAAAAAAAACATTGTTTGGCATTGGCTGAGAAGATCTGGCAAATCTTTGATGGAGCAAACCACATACTCAGCTCTGCGGTTCATCCCACAAATCCATGTTCCTTACAAATGTGGCACCTTTTAAGAGAAAAATAATCAGGCTTTCCAACGGTCTACGGTCTATTGAGTGAAAGCATTGTTACAACCAAGAAATAAACTAACAAACAGAAAAGTCCTTACTTTTTGTAAGTTTATAGTTTATGCAATTACAAAAATTGCTTGTTTAAAAACAACTTAAATATTTCCATCATTATCTTCATAGTCTGTGCCAAATTCTTCTCCTGTGGTTTAAAACCACCATCTGTTTCTCTTAAGAAACTTCTTTTATACAAGCAAATTTTTTGAGCATTTATTAGCACTAACATCTTGGATCTTGATGCAAAGCCAAACACTATATCATTCCTGTGAGCAAGTTTGAGTTTTAAACAAAATATAAAATAAGACCCTGATATGGAGGAGGTAGGCACTTTATCAAAATTGCAACTAAAAAAAGTACTAGTGAAGATACTAATGCACCTAATTAAATCTTATGATGGTAAACTGAACAGAAACAGACATGAATAATATCCAACAATTATTTATATAAAAACTGTTCTCTAAAGTTTTATTTTTTTAACTGCCTTAAGGCCCAACTGTGGCCAACTTTTCTCTGTAGTTAGAAAATCCAAGAAATGTTCAGGTTTGTGGTGAAAGCAATGGTTTGTAAGGCTGATGAGCATGGCAGTTAACTTTGATTAAGAACATAAAACAAAAATTGCAGAACTAGAAACATAAACTTGAATCATACGTTTGTATAATAAGTAGCACATGTGCAATCAACTTATATTAGTACACCCTTTACTAGGGTAAAATATAAACCATAGTGCTTAAAAACAGTATGTCCAGTAAGGGCAATATTGCCTAAATGGTGCACATGTTCCTAACTCTTTAGGTAACTCTTTAACTCCTGCAAAATATATACAGAAGGCATAGAATATATAGTATTCACTTACAACGTAAAATGAACTGTTTCAAATCAGGGGTTGAAATTTATGGATCTGCTGGATGCTGCATTATGGATACAATATTAGATGTTTTTGCAAATTTGTTAAAAACTATTCAAGTCGTTTCTTAAAGTGCACATCATAATTGTTAAAAAAAAAAAAAAAGCAGGGGAGAATACACATTTTTAAATTCCAACTTGAATTTCAAGATAGTTTCGAGTGTTTCGGTGTTTCTCCAATGACGATGCCTACACAAACATTGGCAAGCAGGAGTCTGGCTCTTGTCTTAATGACGAGTACATACACAGCACACATTTGCGCCACCACCATTAACCGGTTGCCTCCCGGTAATTTAATCGATTTATCCCTCCTGTCGACACGTGCTACTATATGTGGTCAGGGTAACTCTGCTATCGACGTTCTTCTTTCTTTTCAACATTTTTCACAATTCGTCACAACCCGGCGGTGTCCTCTCTTTACCTGCTGGTCCACGTCCCCTCGACCTCGCTTCATATCTGGAGTTCCTCCTTCACTCCGGAGGACCTTCGACTTTCGTTTTTTTAGGGCTTCGGATGACATGTCTGGATGTAAAATGTGGAAATACAGAGCCAAATAAAACCATGTGTCGTAAAACCCTCGGTTAGTTATACTAACGCAAATACATGAAATAAAAACAACTTTAGCATGCTAGCTACTGTTAGCAATATAGCCTCCGGGAGCCAAGACAAGCTCACTAGCGAACAACCTCTAGTTTGTTGACTCGCAAAGGCATGTCCCATTAGTTACCAAACTTTTGGCATACTGTTTCTGATATCTATGATTACCCACATACCTATTTGGTTTACAGAAAACGTCTGTAATAGTTAGACCGTGAACCAACACGAAGATGTATGGATACGACCAAAGGATGTACTTTCAACGGAAGCCTTGTCGAGCCAAAAAGCATGCGGGGATGGGGAGGTTGCACTGCCACCTACCGTTGCCTCGCCGTTATTGTCTCATTGTAACCGATACACAAAAACAGACGTTTATAAAATGGTCATCCAAAAATATTATACTTCCAACATTTTCTTACACATTAACTACAAATGTAACATTTTGGCATATATAAAGATGCCAAAGCTTTCCATATTTTTAGATTACATAAATAGAAATTCTTATTTTACATTGACAGCAACATCCTAAGAAATCCACTTTTCATACTCATGCATGTAGTTACTACCTTGTAGAAACATACAACTTAAGTATATTTTAGTCCCGCTCTTATTAAAACAGCAATAAAGACAATTACATACACTCGAAAATGATTTATTCACAGTTTCTAAAACTTGGAAATGACAAATAATCAGTGTACTAAACTTACATTAAAAACAAACAGTTGCTCTATGACTCTTTTTCCTTTTTAAACTTGGCAGGTGAACGAATTACTCTGTCCATGCTTACTTTGCCATATCTATCAGACTCTGTAAAGATGTGGGGACCCAAGTCTTCTCCCCTTGTACAAACACAACCCCTCTGTCTATGTAGATAACAATACGTCCAAATGTGTACAGCTGTTTTCCCTCATGCCGTTTGGCCACTAAGGGCATGAAGACAATGTTGTTCTCTTCTGCCTTAGTCTGGATAAGGTCTTTAAAGTTGGTTGGCACACCAGCGCTGATGCCCCTATGAGCCACACTCTCAGCATCCCTGCGTTCTTGCAAGGCTTCATACTGGAAGTCCTTCCGTCTCTCTGTCTGCGTGAGATATGCAATATTCTCCCTCGCACCAGGTTGCATATATCCACCTGTAAATATATTTAAAAAAAGAACATTAACAGTATGTTTTTGTATACAAGAGAAAAATGTGCTCAGGTGTCTTATCACTGTGTTTTAAAACAAGCAGGCTATCTAATTTTTAGGGGTTTAAAATGTGTCCTTTAACTGTGTGGATACCAACCCATTCCTGAAGACACCGCTCGATTCATGATGTCCAACGCTTCATTGAATTTCTCTTTAATGAGTGGCTGTGCCAATAAGACATCACTAAACATGTTTTTCCAGCCAAGGTACCATTTAGTGATTTCCTCATAGTTAGGACTGTTACTCAGCCATGAACACAGAACCTATAATCAACAAAAACATGTATACAAGCTTAAAAAGCATTTGTGAATTAAACTAAATGCAGTAAGACATTATGCCTTTTTTGTATACTATCTGTATGTTTTGCTGTGCAAGTACATTCACTGACCTGCAACCATTTTGTAAAAAAGTTTTTGTCCAGCAGGGACACAAGGCTGGAGGGGGACAACATGCCTTCCCAGTCCATCACCCAGTGAAATGGCTCTATCTGCTGCTGGTGAGGGTTGATAACCAGCTCTTCCAGACACAAAGCTGTAGCCAAAAATGGAGGTTATCACATGAAGAGATACTGGGAATAGTTTGGACAGGAAATCATACAAGATGAAAAATGTATTGGCAAGAACATTTGCCTTTGGAATAACTATGGCTGTGCAGTAATGAAGACATACCTAGTTTAGGGATGATGTTTTTCACCATGAAGGCTTCCCATGCCCCTGCTGTGAAGACATTCTTCCATGGCTGAAGGATAAGACGGGCTGAGGCGTCACTGGGATGCCACCGCTGCAAAGCATTGGCTAGTTTGCTCCTTATTGGTGGGTAAAGTGGCTCTAAACGTGACTGTAGCATTGGCAGCCAAGGATGAATCCAGGAGTGGATCGGTACTGTGTCAGTTAAAGGGTTCCAATTATCCGCCTATTAAAAAGGTTTATTAAGAAAAAGAAAAAAAAAAAGCTCATATGTAATAACCATACTTTGGATGCTGATGGAAGCATAAAATTAATTGAAACACACAAATGTGCGAAAATCTCTTGCCTCTCGTTGTAGTCGGGATAAAATCAGCTGGTCAAACAGGTGATCGAGGATCCAGAGTGGCAGAAGAGGAGCCCACAGTTCCACACAGTCCACCATTGGCCCAACCATACGAGGCTGCCAGCCTGACACACAAGACCGCATCACAGGGATCCACACCTCCCATAACAGTCTAGATCGTTTAATAAACACACAGTTAAAAACCAAGTTGTATTACAATCAGAAACATACATTTGCATAAATACAGACATATCTAAATATGCATTTAAACTGGCCTGTGGTAAGGGTCCATATTTGAACCTGGGCCACTGGAGTGAAGGTCTCTGGATTCAAGAATTGCTCTCCACTGTCCAATATCTTCTAGACAGTAAGCTCTGTCCTAAAAGTATTTTGGTATAAAAAAAAAACCTTAAGAAGTGATAACTCAATTATTGACGATTAATAAAATAAAAGAAAATTAACAAAAATCAGGAGCATGTTGTTTCTGTAAACCATAACAAGAAAAAAACAAAAGTACCTTCAGAGGGTCCCACGAGCAAAGTTTCTCTTTAAGCAAAGGATGAACAACAGCTACAGCCAGGTCCGCCAACCCCATTGTTTTGTATTCTTCATAATAATCAGTTTGTAAGGTCTCAAAGATCCGGGCACACTCCTAAACAGAGGAGAAAAGCACTAAAAATTAAGGATATGGATATGAGAACAGTGTGAAGTGTGAAGTATTAAACTCAAACAGCCTGATGACTGTAGGTTTCATAATATGAACCTGCAAGGTGGGTCCCTCCCCTGGAGCTGTCTCGCCAGAAGGAAAGCGCTCCACCAAAGCAAGCACAGCTTCCATTCTCTGGATGGAATCCTCTTCTGCATCCAATCTGGTCTGCAATGCTCTTGACTCATGGCTAAGAGACACAACTACATCTTTTTCATGCTGCAGACGTCTGGCAGACTGCAAAAGATTCAAAAATGAAAAAGAAACAAAACTTTAATATTCTGAAAAAAAAAATCTTGCAGTTAAATCATAAATCGGGACTTGAACAGCTGAAAAATCATTTATTAATCCTATTGTTAGTATTATACCGCTGCCAAATACATTTAAAAGTTACATCTTACCTGTAATATGTCCTGTTCTGTGAGGTCTATCAAGAGCTGTAGGTTATGCTCAAGCTCAGGTAGACCAAAGCCTGATCCCTTCTGATCCCGAGTGGACATGTTCGGTGGTGTTTCATCAGGAACACTGTGCTTGTTGGATATCTGACTGTAACTGTAGTAAACCTTTTGCTCTCTTCCAGTCATGTCTATTACCTAGAAAGTGAGAGACACAGGATACATGAGGTTAAAAAGAAAAAAATGGAAGGCATCAGTGTACTTGGATTGATATAAAACTACATTCACTTGGTTTTATATTGAGGGCAATGAACGCTACTAAAACTTCCTTAAGTACATTAAAACATTAAAGCGTAATCAATGTGCTCTCATGGCCATTCTTATCAATCAGGATCAAAGATGCAGTAAAAGTTGTTTGGATTACCTTAACCTGTGCCTAGCTCTCCTGCAGACACTGCCGTGCTCCGACCTGCAATTTTGCCTTTAGCCTTCAGTTCATCTGCAGTTCTGTAAGAGTACTTAGGTTTCTTCTTTCCCCCAGATCCTGCAGGATCTTTACGCCACTGGCCTAGTTCCTTCTGAAACTCCTAAATCAGCAGATATTGAAAAACTTATAATAACTCTTTGGTATATTTCAGTGATAAAATCACTCAATGATACATCAAAGTTTGCCTGGAAAAGTTTTTTGGGAAAAAAAACAAAGATTTTTGACAACATTTTACCTTTTCCTCCTCTTCCTCTGAGTCAGCCACAGGAAAGTCCTGAAGACTCTGTTGGGTTCGTTCATTGCCATAAGCACCAACTGCTCCCTTTCCTTTACGAACCTTTGCCTCAATGGGGTTAACAATACCTGCAGAAATGAGAGTACAATATTAGTGTTTCACAACGTCATGTTGGAATACACAGAACATTAAAAGAATATCAAAACAATGTAATCTCATCAGCTCTACCTACCTTGAGCATTCTTTCCCAGGCCTTTTCCTGGCTGGTAGCCCATTTTCTGCAGAAGCTTCTGTCCAATCCCCCTAGTGTGCTTCTCCCAGGTTCCAATGCCTTGTCCAGACTGTATACCGCCTGCAAACCTCTGCAACTGACTCCCACGGAAAATACCCTACAGAAAAGGGCATTTCTGAGACTAGATATCATTGTTCCTGAAATCTTCTATTCAAGACTACTCATCAATAGCCAAAATATGCAGACAAAAAATGAATTTACCATCTGAAGTTTTCTGGGTGCAGCACCACGAGTAGGGGGAGGTGCTGCAGGAGAATCGTCATCAGAATCATCAGATTCTCCTTCTTTATGCTGCTCTTTCTCCTCAGCTGCAGTCTTTCGCAAACCAGCGCTCACAAAGCTCACTGGAACGGTGTAGTCTTTAGATCTAGAAAAAAAAAATCATAAACATTAGCCTCATTTTGTTTTTCTTGTCTTTTGTTAATCTTTACAGTTAAAGTTAAATATTGGGGCAAAAATAAACCCAAGCTTTACCTCTTGCCGCCAAAACTAGGCCTCTCATCTTCATCTGAATCTCTGTCTGCCCAGATACCGTAGGTGGCCTGCTCTTTGGTTTGCCTGAATCTGTGGCGCTCTGGGTTGAACTCATTGGCCAGATCCCAATCTGTCACTTCAAAGCTCTCAACCTCCACCCCTTCATTCTCCTCCTCTCTCCGACCATAAAGGTGGGACATCGACATCTCTGAATAACAGACAAAATCACATGGCTTTCAAAGATGCCAATAAGTGTGATGAGACCAAGTCATAAAGATCTATCAATTTCTATAAGATCGAAGTCATCAGATTATGACAACTGGGAAATGTGATTTAAAGCTTTGGGGGAAAAATCTTATAAGTGAGTTTTAATCTTACCACAAGTTACATTCAGTACATTTAGGTTTAATTTTAAATGTTTTGGGTTGAAGTTACAACATGCTGTCTGCAGCTCACTGAGGTTTACAGTCATGAACAGTTACGATTTAGATAGCCTTATTACTATCAAACCACCTAAAAAGCGTTTATAATTATACTGTATTTAAACACAAACCGTTTAGTTACAAGTTAAGCGTTTCCGGCGATAAAACAGCGGACAGATAATATTTAGTAAATATCTAGTAAAAGCTGACGTTAACCAGCCAACGGGACATAAAATGGTCGCTGCTCAAGAAAATACTACGTTGTGGAAAAGATGACTTTGTTTTATCGAACTCACCGGTTATATTCTTCTATTGTCCAGCTTAGAAATTAATTACATATCAGTTCTTACTTGGCGAATAAAAAAAAAAAAAAAAGTAAAAGCCAGCTAGCTAAGAAGGCTTTTCGTACAACGCACGAAAACAGAAGTACTTCCGGTTCAGTAGTGGCGCACCAACACTTTAAATCCGACTAAAAGTTTTTGCAGCGATTATAAACAATTTTTTCAAACTTAAATAATAATAAACAACAACAAAAAAACCTTCAACTAGAACGTTTACTCTAAATTATTTTTATCCTGAAAAAATAAAGCAAAACTTTTCTACCTTTTAACAAGCCTTTTATTAAGTCTCGAATTTATCAGAAATAACCAAAAGAATAACACTCCTACATTTTTACACAAATATATTTGTGTAAAACTTTGTGTAAAAAAAAAAAAAAAAAAAAAAAATTTATATATATATATATATATATATATATATATATATATATATATATATATATATATATATATATATATATATATAGTTCAGTATTCAGTGAGCAAAAAGTTTTTCATGGTCAGTATATAAAGTACAAAGTATTTCAAACAGATTCTGTATTGCAACCAATGTTTTCATGGTTTTCTTTACACCGGAAGAGGAACTGTGTGCTACACTTATGTGCTACCGACTGTCAACCAGAAAAGTAATGTAAAATACCAACTTCTGTGATAAATTAATAGCTTTTATTATATCTTTTTACCCGTGTAAACGACACCGCTGTGTTAATATACATGTGTGACCCCGGGGAGGAGTGGCAGGTAGCTCGGCGGCGAAAAGGTGCATCGAGGAAGGTTAAATCTCTTCAAATATCTGCAACCTCCGCAGATTATCCAGGAGCACCTGGATGTAGGAAAACTTATCAAGCGAATCAGAGACACAAAGTAAGAGCTCAAACTTTGCAGCAAAACAGAGTAATATTTTGCAGACCGAGGCGAAACACGCCTTCCCCATAAACTTGCATATGAACGCAAGAAAGTGTCACCTCATAGCTTTGCTTGTATTCTTAATCCATAGGTCTGAGGTACAATGCGAGGACTTTTGGCAAACGTGGAAAGGTCAGTACGTTGGACATTTGGAACTACTGTTAAGCATTTGGTTTAGTTTATGAATGATTTAGCTGACAGCTTGGTAACTTTGTTGAGATTTTGTCTTCAGAGCAGCTGCTGGTGGCAGTGTCAACATCCCTAACAAGTCTTCCTGAAAACTCTGAAGACCAGCTGCAGAAGGACAGAGAGGGCACACTTGATCAGCACCTGGAGTGTGTGTGCTATGGCCTTGGCTCCTTTTCCTCATGTGTCACGGCCCGCTACCAGCTTGCCATGTTGCTACTGTTACTGGAAGCTGGGCAGGTGAGAGAGGTGGCATCATCTATCATATAATAAATCTTTATGAAATTCAATTTGCTAAAACTTACATATCTGTTGCTTTCTTTGTAGATTCCGCTGCAGGACTGCTCTGTTTATGATCCTATTTTCTCCTCTGCAGAGAAGGATGTTTTGAGAGAGCTGGGTCTGACTGTACTTACAGAAAATGAGGTCAGTTGTTGGTCAGTAAATGCATTGTTGTCTGTTTTGCACTGTTGATAGTGGTGATACCTTTTTTTTTCCAAACTCTGGCAAGTTGCATCCATTTTACAAAGTCACCACACATTCATAATGTTGTCAAGATAATTTCATCCAACCATCCATCTATCTGATAACCTTTGCTTATCCCAGTTTGATTCCGGTGACAGCAATGAAGCATAGAGGCCAAGACCTGCTTTCCCCAGCCACTTCCCTTTAGCTCTTCTGGGAGTGTACCAGCACTTTCCCTGAGCAGCTTGGGAGATATAATCTCTTCAGCATGTCTTGTGTCCCCTTGATGTGGAGGAGCACCAACTCTACTCCAAGACCTTGTTGGATGGTTGAACCTTGCACCCTTAGGCAGAGTACAGCCACCCTGAACTAATTTCAACACTCGTATCTGTGATCTTGTTCTTTTGTTCACTTTGTGACAATAGGTGGGGGTAGGAGCACAGATCGACCAGTTATTAAAGAGTATTGCCTTTTGAGTTTTTACCTCAACAGATCAGTAAAGACTGCATTACCACACTGATGGTAATGGTTGGGGGGGGGGACTATGTTCCCATATAAAATTTTAGAAAAGTTTGGGAACCACTGCACTAGGAGAAAAAAGAGATTACTTTTCAAGATGTTTTAGTTTGCTGTGAGTTTATTTTTGTTTCTTAATAGTTGGTTCAAATATTATGAAATGAAAACACAGAAAATACAACAAATCTGTCTTACTGTGCAGGAGGGAAAGCGACTAGCAACTAAGCCCACACTTTTTTACCTGATGCACTGTGGGAAAGCGCTGTACAACAACCTTGTGTGGAGGAACTGGAGCTCCCAGTGTTTGTCTCTGGTGGTGATCATCGGAAACAGCTTCACCAGTATGAGAGAGAGGTTTGTGCATGACATTCATGACAGAGATGATGTTTGAGCAAGCGGGGGAGAGGTGAAATCTCATTTTCTGTCTGTTGTACCAACAGGACTCTAGAAAGGGAGTTCAAGCAGCAATACAGCTACATCAGTAAGGCTGTTGACCTGTGCGAGGAGAGAAAGCTGCCTTGTCCTTCCCGTCTGATAGATGTCTTCAGTGATACAGCAATCATGACCTTTCCTGCCAACAGTCTGAAAAATCTCTCACAATCCAGTTGGGAAGAGTCGCCTGAACCACAGTACCAACATTGCCCCGATTTGGAAATTATACTGAGAGCAACTCAGATCTGAGATGGGAGATAAACAACAATGGATATGTTTTTTTCATTGACATTGATATGAACACTTGTTAAATAAACTGAATTTTTGTACGGGTGAGTAATTTTTATGGTTTATTCCAAAGTTTAATGGTGGAAGACAAGGTCATGTGACCAGTTTGAATTAATGAACTCAAGCCTCCTCTCAGATAGCAAATTACATTGTTATGAAACTGATTTGTTTGGTGTTTCAACTGCCATGCTCTTTTTTTTCATATTAAAAAAAATAATTTTAAACTATTATTTACATCTACAATACATCAGATTTTCCTTACTTTTATTCAGTCAGCCTGCAGGGGCTTGACAATTAAATCACAGAAAGCATTTATGAAAAAAGAAGCTCTAAAAACCAAGATTCAAATGTTTGCTGCAGAACAATGGTCAGAGGAAGTTGTTCCTAAATGGCAGCTTTTTTTCTACAAACGCTTTCAGCAATGTTAACCCTATGGTATGTGCATCAACAAAATTGTATAACTTCAAAGCTGTTGCAGCTAATCCAAATCCTGTATGTATTTAATTCCTTACAAAGATTTGAAAATTCAGGATTTAGTTTATTAAAGCTTTGCTTCACCAGTCTCTCAAGTCATTGAGACAACTACATTTGGACAAAAGTAACCTGACTGTATGCTGTGCACAAGAAGCAGGAAAATATGACTCAACAGACAAATATGAGGATGTGAGAGGTATTGAAAGCTGCCAGAAACATCTAGGGTATGTCTCCCTCTGGTGGTGTTACGATGCTGCTAGAAAAAAACATTAAACATCTCTTTGGTTAAACTTGGCATCTACAGTAAATTACTAGCAACTGTTTAGTCGTGCGATTTATTGACTGCTTTGTTAATTTTGTATTTCGATTACATCACAAATGGATTCAGACCTTTAAAATGCATATGTATATTTTCTGTGTCCTGTAAATAAAAATAATGAGGCAAGAATAAGGTTGCTTTTAAAGAGGAGAGTGCAAATGTTTAATACACTAGAGTAAAAAGTTTATTAGGCTCAACAATACATCCCTCACAGGAAAACCTCAAATGAAAAGTAACACACATTCTCTTTCTTAATTCTATCTGTTATTTGGCTCACATTACACCTTGCATCCGGGGAGAGCTTCATCTTAAAACAGTGACTTTGGGAAACTTGCCTACTACCCCTTTTGTGCTATGCGTTCACTCCTCGGTTGCTCCATTTACTGCTTTGCTCCCTGTTCCATTGGTCGCTTTTGAACCAACAACATCTGCCCAAGTCAAATTACTCTTAAGGACTGATGGGCTGTCAATGATGTCCGTCGCTCCATTCATTTCACTATTTTTCTCCTCTGAGTCTGACTTTATCTCATCTTCATTCACTGTCTTGACTTCAACATCTGAAGCTGCTTTGGCACTTTGTACATTATGTTCTTCTTCATGGTTGCTTTGTTCACCTGGCTTCACCACATGACCGTTAGCTGAAATTGCAGCGCTATGATCGGCATCTGCTGACTGCTCCTGTTGGCTCTCACTGTTGTCTACTTTGTTTCCTCCATCCTTAACTTCCATCTCACATCCTGTTTCTTTGTCTGAGCTTTTCTCTCCTACTCCTACAATGTCTAAGATGACAGGCTCAGTGCTTAGTTTGAATCCCAGTTCCCTTGCTGCTGCAGCCTTTCGTTCAATGTGTCTTTGTTTGTACTCCTGGAGCCTGTCACTGAGAAGAGACAAAGTCACGGGTGAGTTTTTAGACAAGATATAATACTAATACTTTGTTGAAAGAAAATAAACTTACCTTTTTGTAATCCTTCTGATCCCCGTAACCAGAACCATCTGCTCCAGAATCGTGTCAGATGTTGGACTTAGACACTGAAGAGAGAGAAACCACCATTGTCAAACACATTTCTCTTTTCTAGTGTATACGTTGCATGAGAGCTCTAGCGCGTACCTCTACAGTTTGGTCAGTGCAGTCAGCTCCTGCCTGTCTGAGAGTGCGCTCCACCTTCACTGCCTGCTTGGTTATGGTGCACAGGAACTCTTTGCTGCAGTGAGTCTGCGGATGATCCTCACCAAACTAAAAGAGAAAGATGCAAAAAAAGTGAAATCCACTCACAAGTCTACCATACTTTGTCTCTCAGTTACTAACCAGTGAGGTAAAGGCAGCGAGGGCCTCTTTCTCATGTGACATGGCACTTCTGTAGTCACCCTTACTGCACATCCACTGGGCCAACAAGTGCTGGCTGCACAAAGACAGATAAATAGTGATGATTTGTAAAAGGTGAAACTGGATCAGAATGAACTACTATAGTACCAATGGCAGCAATGAATAACATCTTACTTAAGAGCAGTATGAAGATCCATGGGGCCGAAGAAGGAAGTGTTAAGTCTGAGGGCGTTCTTTAGGAACTGCCCTGTCTGATCTTCTGTCAGCAGCAGGCCAAGACAGCTCTACAAGGAAACAATGACGGGAAGGTGAATTTATAACAAGTAGGCATTGTGCATATATTTCTTCTTTTGGTCACATGGCGAAATGTTTTTTTCCAGAGTATGCAGTGAACAGTCTTTAAACCTACATCCAGTGTTGCAGTGTATGGGTGGTCTTCTCCATGGACAGTGAGTATTAGCAGACGAGCTCTGAGAAGACACTTCTGAGCCAGGACTATCTCCCCTCCAGCATATGCATACACACTCAAGAGACCCTATGCAGAACACAGCATCTGTATCAAGAAATGATGACAACTGGACAAAGTACATGCTATAGATTTGTAAATTTGTCACTACACTCACATATTGCTGAATAGTGTTAGGATGGTCAAAGCCTAGCACCCTCTCACTGATTACCACTGCTTTCAGCTGGACACTGCGGGCCTTGACAGAAGAAGAGGTCAAAGTGGTGATAAGAAATTAATATCCAAATATATCATGGATCCTAAAATTAATGATGGCACATCGATCACATCCACACCCATAAACTGACACATACATGAGCAGTGCTGTAAGAGTTGTAGCAGTATGCCCATAAGTAAATACATCATTATTAGGTTAAATCCTACATTCCCTAATTTTTTGTACAATAATCAGACTATAGCCTGACCCAAACACTGATCAGAAGCATTGATCAAATTAGAGATTGGATGTGTCAAAAGTTTCAGTTAAATGAAGGCTGAAAAGTTATAGTTTTTGAAGCAAAGAAAGAACAGCTCAGTTAGAAACCAAAAACAAAGCCTGGGTATAGTCATGAACTAAGACCTGAACTTCAGTAGTCACATTAAGATAGTTGTGAAGTTGGCCTATTATTACATAAAGTACATATCCAGGGTTAAAGGACTGATGTCTCTGCAGGATTTAGAAAAACTTGTCCATGCGTTTATCTTTCAGTAGACTAGACTACTGTAATGATCTCCATAAAGGTCTTCCTGAAAAGTCATCTGCAGCTGCAGTTCGTCCAGAACGCTGCTGCTCGAGTCATCACTAACACCAGGAAAGTGGATCATATAACTCCAGTCCTCAGATCTTTACACTGGCTTCCTGTTTTTCAAATAATGTACTTCAAAATTCTGCTGTTAGTTTACAAAGCACTAAATGGTTTGGGGCCAAAACACATTCAAGATCTTCTGATTCGTTATGAACCAACCAGATCCCTCAGGTCATCAGGGTCAAGTCTACTTTCTGTTCCCAGAGTCAGAACGAAACACGAAGAGGCAGCATTCAGTTTTTATGATCCTCACATGTGGAACAAACTCCCAGAAAACTGAAGGTCTGCTGAGACTCTCAGCAGCTTTAAATCAGGGTTAAAAACATTTCTATTTGCCACCTTTTATCAAAACAACTGATAATTAACTTTTATTTCGTGCATTTTATCATATCTTTGAGGGTTTCTTTTTTTTCTGTTTTTATTTCATTTATGATATTTCTTTTAGACTTGGTGGTTGGCACCGTTGCCTCACAGCAAGAAGGTTCCTGGTTCAAACCTCAGCAGGGGCCTTTCTGTGTGGAGTTTGCATGTTCTCCCCGTGCTTGCGTGGAGTTCCTCCGGGTACTCTGGCTTCCTCCCACAGTCCAAATTCAGGTTAATTGGTGGTTCTAAATTGCCCGTAGGAGTGATTGTGAGTGTGCATAGTTGTTCGTCTACATGAGGCCTGGGGACCTGTCCAGGGTGTACCCCTGCCTTTCGCCCAAAGAGAGCTGTGACCCCGTGACCCTGCATAGGATTAAGCAGGTATAGATAATGGATGGATATTTCTTTTAAAAGTTTGTTTTTGTTTTTAATGTAGTTTTTAATGCTTCTTCTACACCCTGCTGTAATGCTTCTAATGTTTTATGTAAAGCACCTTGAATTGTCTTGTACATAAAATGTGCTATACAAATAAACTTATCTTGCCTTACAATTATTCAAGATATTTATTGGTATAAAACTTATCTGCAATTATGTAAAGAATTTGAATTTTTTTTGGCATTTTATTGTAATTCATATGATTTTAATCAATTCATAGATTACTGCACTATCATGGAAGCAGCACTATAATTTGTCAAGGTGTAGCTCTGTTGAAGTAATACATTCATATATATACAGAGTTTGGTGAGGGGAATTAATAGTAGTGTATCCATAGCAAACTTATCTTTTGTATGAAATGGTGACTGAAGTCTTAAATGCAGTATGAAGTAGCACCTATTCTACATTTATTTCAATAGTTTCCGTATTCCTATTACCTTAGTGCCCCAGGACTGGAGCACTAAGGTGCATTCAAAGTGCATTCAAGTGTTCTTATCTGCTGTAATTAATTTGATTACCTTCAATCACTGCTCTGTACAACTGACTGGTTGAATATCTGTGAAAGCTTATGGAGCAATGACCTTACCTCTGCTGTCTTTCCCTGTAGGAAGGCCACCTTTGCTAACAGGCTGTGGCAATAACATGACTCGGGGTGCAGATCATCACACACTCTACCAAACAGGTAAGCTGCTTCTTTCAGTTGTTCGTGGGCCTGATCCAGCAGACCTACAGTTGTTGAGAAATACAACCATTTTTCACTGAATGAAGTCACACTAGTGAAATCATATAGTGAGAAAAAAAATAAAAGGAAATATCTTTTTTTGATTGTTTTTTGTTTACTTACCTTTCTGAATAAAGTTCTGTGCGGCACGGTGTGCTTTTGAAGCATCCACAGTTGGCATGTGTATGCGTTTGACAACAGGGAAGATGTTGAGGATGTCATCTGGGCTGATGGGAGCTTTGCCTTGGTTTTCAAAAAAGTAGTCTCTCAGCCTTAACTGATGTAGACACAAAATTAGAACTTTAAATGTTTTTCTTGTTGGCTAATTTAGTAAACAGTGTGTACTCAAATATTATTAATATATATGCGTGTTCTTCCTGTCCCTAATTTTAACAGGTTAACATATGTTGTAAACTGAATCTACATTATATTTTACCTGTACTCCAGTCTTTAAACAGAACTCTCTGAGCAAGGAGAGTTTCTGGAGGCCATAATGTTCCACCAGGTGGTTTGGATCAGAGCTATCACGTGGAAAAATATCAGTTTAAATACCTTGCTACTGCATAACTAAAACACTGAGAAAACAGAGACTGAGTTCTCACCCAAGATTGTCAGAGATGTTGTACATTTCCACAGCATCCTGATTGACCAGATTCCACAGCTCTGCCCCGGTGAGCACGCTCCAGGGTGTGCTCTCAGAGGCTCCAGTCCCACGGCCCCGCCGCCTTGACTTTTTCTTCGTCTCTTCCCCAACAGGAGTAGACATGAAGTGTGGAATGAACAGGCAACTGAGGAAGTGACTGACAGCTGCAGATAGGCTTGGTATATCCACACCCTACAAGACATGACCAGGATCTACACTTCATTCTTTTTAGATTATGTGAACACACACCTCCGACTTCTCCAAAATGACATACGGAAACATAAACATCAACAAGAGACCTTTAAGAGAGCACTATGAAGTACCTGGAGGAAACTGTTGAACACTCTTCTTGCTGAGCGAATGAAAATTTCCCCTACTGCTGATCTCTGGTAAAAACAGAAAGAGAGAAACCAGAAAGCACTGTTAATAGAGTGGAATTATTTTGAGGAATTATTTAAATCTGACTGGTTTTAAATAAAACAAACCATTATGTGTCTCAGGCGCTCCTTGTGTTCTGACAGGGAAATGGCTTTGATCACATGTCCCAGGTACCGGAGGTTGATGCCTCTCTGGTGTAGTGCCTGTTTTAGAGAAGCTCCATCCATTGGGGCTTCGTTGCTTTGTAAACAACACTGCAACTGCAAAAAACATAAACAAATGGTGAGCTGATTTTTTTTTTTTTTTCCCAGATAATATGCCTGTGACAGTATGCTAACACAATGGAGCCACTCACAAAGGCTGGTATCTGGTGCGTGACGATGAAAGCTGCAGCTTCCCTCAGTAATCTCTCCTGCAGTTTTGTTGATGCACTTTCATTGGGAGGAAACGATATCCCTAAATTTGGAAGACAAGAAGCATAAGTTCTGATTGTAGACTGGACTGTGTGTATGGATATCCATTTATTTAAACATAGTTCAGCATTCATACCTGGAGTTAAAATATTTGGGTTAAAGCGCATCTCAAAGATGATGTCACTAACTGAGCCAACGTCTTTGCATGCAGCTCGTACTGCATCAGTGGCTCGAGAGTCACCTGAGAAAACAACAAAAATTGTCTCGAGTAAAAATTCTGTATTAACTATAATTTGGATACACACAATTATGCTAAAATACTTCTTACGTGCTGTTGCACATTCCTCAAAGCCTCCATTTTCATCCAACTTCTCCCTGACACGCTGAGTGAACTGGCCATGTCTAAAAGTAACAACATCAAAGAACAGCTAAATGTGATGAAAAAGTAGAACATTTGAATTTAAAAAGTATTTTCTTTCACATACAACTTACTTATGTTGGACGAAAGCCTGCACCAGCTCTGCCCTCAGCCTACAGAGGCCATGAATAAAGCTCTTTGGAAGTCCATAGTTGGCATGATAATTCTCTGGCCAGCCTTCCTTCTCACAGTCCTTTTTCTCTTCATCCTCTTTACAGCTTTTTTCATTTTCTTCATCTCCAGTGACTGTCTGACTTTGTGTCTCTACCTCTGGACAAAAGTTGGCATCAGCTGGGAGGCTCCTGAATACATCCAGTATGTAGAACCTCCCATCGGCCCCCAGTAACCCTTGGGCATCCACGGATGTGAAGAGTGGTACCTGAAGACCACTGGGTGATGAAACAACATGTCTCTGAATGGAAAGAGATTTGGCTGCATGAGCCAAGAGTGCCAGCAGCTTTCTGCGTTGGGAGGACTCTTGGGGTCCTGCATTCAGCCCGTAGAGCAAGCCCCTGGACACAGAAGAAGAAGAAAAACATTCAGCAGGAAAAACACAAAAATATCCAGTACAACTCAGTCTTTCAGGGTGACACCATTCTTGTCATGAAAAACCCAAGAGGACGTACCTAGAGGCAGGAGTAACTTCTTGGGCCTGCTCTGAAGAGCAGTCCAAACCAGGAGCCAGACCCTGAGCAGACAGGCGCACTCCTCTGTAATCCACAATGGCTGTAGGTAGAGTGTGCAGTCCCTGCACCTCCCTCTATTTCACTGTAAGCCTGTACGCCTTGAAGCTCCAGCCTCTGAGCTGCCCTGCAAGTAGAAAATGAGAAAAGATATTAATAAGAGAGCAAAACTGTTTTATGATCCTCTGAGAAGATGCAATATTGAATGCTTTACAGTTCTATTTCCATTTCAGAGTAAATGGCTTTACATTACATCCACAGGCTCCTGGCATGCTTTTTTGTGGGTGTTTCTGTTCATTATTAATTTCTTACCTGCGACCTCTATCACCAAAAACTGCACTCGCGGCCCCCTGGCTCATAAACAGGCCACCCCACATGAAAGCTGGATCCTCCGGGTTTCCATCTACTGGCTCAACAAATCCATCAACAACAGTCTCTGCCCCTTGCATGACGGCCCTCACAAATGCACTGTTAACCTGAGGTATAGAGTACCAAGAGTGTGAGAAAATGATAAGTGAAGAAGCATCTTGAACTGTCCTGCCACCACCTTGAGTTACATCATAGCATTCATTGCTTACTTGCAACAGAGCTCTGTCTTTCTGCAGCCTCTGCTCCAGACTTCCCTGTGGAAGGTCTCTGGCTGCTTGTAACTCTTCATTCCAGTCTGGAGCCTACATATGCCACACACAAACAATTCCTCATTAAGTTCCATGCAATGCCATTGCCATCCGCAAAGTACCGCCAATGAGTAGCAACAAACAGCTGTGTTGTAAATAACCTGTGTTTCTGCCTGTTCATCCACTCCCAGCCGACTGAAGAGATTTTTGTGAGCACGAGAGGCACAGGGAGGCCCAAGCCAGCTCAGCGTGTGGTAAGGAGTGGGCATCACCTCTACTGCTGGTTGCTGAGGCCTAAAAGGAAGAGAGAGAGCATGAGAGAGGTTGGAAAATAAACTAAACTGCTTTGCTGAGGTTCTGGCAAAACACAGTGGTATGCAAGCTAAGTTTATGCAAAGATATCATGATACCTGTTTTTGAGACTTGTAAAGGACTGTTTGAAAGCAGGACTAATGTGACAGAGCAAGTCAGTGAAGCTATGACAAACTGGAGAAGACTGTGCAGGACGAGGATCAAATGCATCTTCTGTAGACCTGGAGACAGAAGGATAAGAAGAGAATAATTCTTTATGATAAAGTTAAGTAATTTCACGTGAAAGAATGAAATGTGGAACAAACTCCCAGAAAACTACGGATCTCTGCAGTTTTAAATTAAGGTTAAAAACTTTTCTATTTGCCACCCTTTATCAAAACAATCAACTTTTTATTTCTTGCATTTTATCTACATTTTTAATTCATTTTTTTATTAACTGTTGATTAACTGTTGATTAACTTTTTTGCATTTTAATTTTTTTATTTTTATTTCTTCCTGTTTTAATGTACTCTTTAATGCTCTGTTGTGCTTCAAATGTTATATGTAAAGCACCTTGAATTGTACAAATAAACTTACTTTGCCTAATTTCTGTTGTCATTTATACACAAGTCTGAATGCAAACTCAACCATTTCTGTTGTTATTTTACATATAAATCTCAAGGGATGTAACTGATGAAGAGACAGACATGCATATAGGTGTTAAAACTTCTGCTACACTTCACTGTACTTATAACAGAAGAAAGTCATTTAAATAAACATAAATTTCTTCACCGATTGATGAAGAAACCTTTAGTACAGGATGTAATGTCACAGCGTCGTCCCTCCATTGTTAACACTGTGATGTACATGAAGTCTCCCTGCAGCTTCCTGTGTCCTGGAGGTGGGCTCCAACAACTGAGAGACAAATCCTTCAGGTAACTGGGGACCTGACAAGACAAACATAAAAAGACAGAGTCAGTGTGTGTGTGTTTGGGGGAGACAGCTCACTGCTGAAACAGATTCTTAGCTCAAACAGACCTCTGGTTGAGAGCTGTGTGGTAGCAGGGCCATGAGTGGCCTCTCTGATGAACCAGGGAGAAGGTACTCAGGTGGAGCTCCATCCTGGCTGGTTGATTCTGCTTTTGGGTGGCTTAAAGAGCGCTTCAGGCTCTTTCCATTGAGTAAACTAGAGTCTTACAGCAGGCACAAATAGAGATTTCCCAACGATTTAGACACTATCATCTGTCTTTGCGTTGCCCTTTTTGTCTGAACACACAGTTAGTATGTTTACCAGGTGTTTGTGTGAGTGTCTCCAGTATGCTAGGTGAACGTCCTTCTCTCAGTGCATCCTGAGGTCCAGAGGCTCTCAGCAGCTCCACAACACGAGCAAGATGGAGCCTGGCTGAGCGGGAGGTGTAAGGTTCTAGAAAGAAAAGCATTGGCTAATATGAAATAGTGACAGACCCTTGTCATTAAAGCCATAGTAGTGTGGGGAAAAGTCTAATAATCTAATGAACTAATCATGAAGGAATGGGCTGCAGAGTTGTTTCTTTCTACATTTAAGAGGATGAGGAAAGGGATCGGAGGGTATGGTTGTCTAAATCTTTGTGACTAAAGGTGAATCACCTTTTCTTGAAAGCTTGTGAGATAAGATGATTCACCTATTTACTCTGTCCTGAGAAAGTCTCAAGTGGGTGCAGAAAAAAAGGGTGGTTGTGTGATTAAAAATAAAGATAGGACTACTCTTTCAGAAATCTTGAGCCTTGAAAATAATTACATCAAGTACTTCCTAAAACTGTTACAAAACCTCAGCTAAGACATTTTGTGACAATAAAAACTATTGGTGTATGTAAATGTAGTAATTGTAAACAATCACATGATATTACAAAAAAAGAAGAAGAAAACTTAAGAAAACAAAAGCATTCACACAAGAAAAACAAAATAAACACAAGGAAAGCCACCTTCCACCAGTCGAATGATGGCCCCCGCCTTAAGGCTCTTGAGGCTTTGCAGCTCAGCATGGGGATCCAAAGTTTGACCAGCTAGTGCCAAAGACAAGTTGGATCGTGGACACACTTCATTTCTTGAAAGTATGTTCATTAAAGCATCTTGAACAAGCCAAAATCCATGGACCTATGAAATGCAGATCAAGAAATGCCCTCATGTAAACTTGCATATTAGATTAAAAGTGGGGTATCCACGAGGAATGACACAGCGGATAGATATATTTATTTCAGATTGGCTTTAGCTGTTGGCTTTGTACCTGCAGTTCAAATGGCTCTATCCCTGCTCCCTGAATCTTCACAAGGAATGATGTGTCGTCATCTTGCTTAATACCAGTGGCATCATCTCCAGCAGGAACGCTGAGTATGTCTGTATTATTGGAAGAAAACAAAAACAAAAACATTTGCTGATAGATTCAAGATCAAAGGATACTCAGAAAAATGCTCGATAACTGAACAACAAATAAATTGTCTTTTTATGTGTGCGAGTGCCTCAGGGTAAGGCAGAATTTATACAATGAAAAAAAAAAAGCTAAAAAAAAAAAAAAAGGGAAGTGAGGTGTGGCTACCGTTCTACATACACACACTTGAAGAACTAGAGGGAGAGCAGGACTCAGCGTGTTCCACAAACCAGAATGACAGAATGAGACTAAACCTGATGAATTTGCCCACTGGCCTTCATGTCATCTCAGGGTGAAGGGACAACCACACCCAGCACAGGCATGTGGAAAAAGCAGTACATTATGGTGCAAAGGCTAACAAACCTACAGTTTTGCAGAAGAAATGCTTCTTTTAAAGATTTATGTTCACTTTAAATGGACTTTGTTCACATGTGTGCTGGTTGTATTTGATACTACAGTAGATCCCCTGTTCTTGTTGTCAATCTGGGACTACTTTACTACTGGAAAGCACCCAAACAAATAGCTGTTGATGATTGGCTACGAGAATGTCCCTCCTACCTGTTAGTTTGAAGCCATCAGTTGTTCTCAACTGTAGGTGCTGCTTCGTTACTACAGAAAACTACATTGTTGTTTCTCATCTGTGACAAGTTTAATTTGGTATGTATATGGCTACGCTTTAGTGTGTATTACTGTATAATTGGATATATAATAGCAAACATGAAAAATCAATTCATTATAGACAATATTTTAATGACATATAGCATAATTTCTTTCTTCAGAATGACACAACATGTCAATCAAAATTCTAAGATAGAAGATCAATTTCGTTATGAGACATTAGACCATGTTAATATGGACTGTGCCAACACACATTTTACCATAACTCATTTATTCTGCTTGGTAGGAAGGGGAGGGGCAAATATTAAAAAAGTTAAAGGGGTCCATTTGAAAGTGTAGCAAAAGCAGAAACAGCTATGCAGTAGGTAATAATGCAGATAGTTTCTATTTTGTTCAGAATAAGACAACTTGTTTAGTGTTTTAAATCAAATCAACTCTTTGAAAAAATATTGTATGTAGCTACAATGTTTTTTCAGTTAGTTTTAGTAATATCATGACATGGTTCTGCATGAAGAAATGTACCATAAAAGTCACAACATGCACATCAGTCTCCAAGAGGGTAGAAAGTTAGCACCAGCCATGTTCAGAGCAGCAGTGCAGTGCCAAATATCCCACCCTCCCTCCACACATTCTTCAGCAAGTCAGAAAGACTCCAAAAGAAAATGAAGGGAGAGAAAAAAAAACAACCCAAAACATTTAATTTCAGGGATTACTCACCAGACTTGACTTGATTTCTTCCTCCTCCTCTCCTCACTTTGTCCTTCATGGCTGTGTGTAGAATAGGTTTTTCTTTCCTGAGCAATCTTCCTGTGTGTTTACTTCTCTGTACTGGAAGTTGGTTCGCTGCAAAGTCTTCTCTCAAACTGCTGAAGCAGGATACCGCAGCAGCAAAGAAGACGTAGGAATATGCAGCAGAGTGAAAGTATATGACTGCCTGATCAGGATTGTGACTCCTGCCCCACTTTAAAAGGTAAACTTAGCTTATCTGTTCTCCCTGTGGAAGAAAGAAAAAAAAAAAAGCCACACCCTCTTATTGCGCCACACGGACTGCCTCACAAACTTTGTTGGACTGGGTGTGTCATAGCTGCACTCACTCTTCCTCCCCCAAGCATGTTTCACTCCTCCCCCGAAGCCTTGGAGTGGATGTGAGAATTGTCAGTGTTTTTTTAATACGTGTATTTAGATGTGGTTTGACTTCTTTCATTTAACCTCAGCGCTTTTGTGATCAGACATTTCAGGTTTGAAAAGGAGGATTCATTCAGCGCATCTGCAAAGAGGTTTTAATGATAGCAAATCAGGAAAATAGTGGGCAACTGCTCTTCTACTCCAAGGTCAAGCAGATCTCACCGGGTGCGCACCCAGTGAGACAGTTCAGCTTCCACAAATGGGTGTGCCTGTGTAAGAAGTGCTTACTCCTTGCTGTTGAAAGCATTAGCCTACACCTACCACATTCAGATTCAACACATACCTGTGCATAATTCAATTCTAAACAACCATGGTTTCTTGATTAGGATGAACAGGTGAAATGTAGTGATGCAATGTCATAAAGTAAACCTCAATCACATAAAACAGTGGTTCTCATCTCCACCTCCACAGAATATTCAGGTTGCTGGCCACAATCCCACAATCAGAGACCTGGATGCATATCTTGACCTCTACAAAAACAATAAATGAATTACTGTTCTAAAGTAATTTATGTTTGTTTTTATTTATGTCTCATCTGAAAATAAGAAAATAAAGAGCAAACATGCTCCAGATACTTTAAAGGTTAATGAGCCTACTATATGAAGCACTGACATTGACGCAATGACATTATCAATATAATATGTTGGAGAAAAGGCATGTCGTCTTTGGTTTGAAATGCGTACTTTTTCAATTCATTAATTAATTTTCAACGTCGTGATTTTTCAACGTCGTTTTAACTATCACAGGAGGCATTAACATTTGAGTCACACTATTAAAAATTAGTTAAGTCGTAGTATTATTCCAGTAAATGTTGGCTCAATTCACGGCAGCGGCAGCTTTTATTTGGGGCCCACAAGTGATGTGATGTGATGTGCTCTGTGATGCCTTCATGTGTTCCTTGTAAATATAAAATTTTAATTAAAAAAAAAAAAACGTTCTTTTTGTCAAAACAGCTAACGGTTTTCGTTTATCTGCTCGATTTGGAATTTAATGAACTGACATTATGTTGTGTTACAGATGAGCACTGAAGGAAGCGTGCGACTTTATTATTAGAAATGCATTTTTCAACTGCCATCAGAATCTCCATTTTACGTACCATCCCACTATAAGAAGTGGCTTTTGGAAAATTTGGGCATGACACGAGTCTTCATCTAAATTATTGTCGTTAACATTATATTTTGACCGTTAGAGTAATGGTCTATGGCTGCTCATTTAGCAGTCGTTGTATTTCCGAAGACACTATAATCTATCTCGGCAGCATTTGACAGGAGGCTGTCCTTAGCTAGCCATGTTAGCTATAGCATGTCAACAACGTATACTTTTCCTCTGATTTGAATCTACAAGAAGCTTTTGGTGAGTTTAAGTTCACAACGTTTTGTTGTTATAGTCGTGATGTTCAGACGCAGAGAGGATATGAAAAAGACCTCTATTCCCGTCCAGCCATCGTAACTCAGCTAGCTCTGCATCAACTCATGGCCTCAGCCTTGTTTGTTGTGCTTTTTCCGTCCTTTCAAATATACCAACATTATGAGATGTCGTCAAAATTAGTTCGTTTTGTTCACGGTCATAACCAGAATTCCAGGTGCCATTTAAGAAATTGCCACTGTTTAAACTCCTATATTGCGACTCAAAAGGACAGCCGACTGTTATTGTTTTCCATTTAAAGGTTTACTGACCAGCAGCTGTCAGTTTTCAGCCAGAACATGGATTAAAAATTCAACCTAACGTAAAAACCCCGGTAGAGCGTTAGCTGACGTAATGAGGTGTGTCTTTCTGGCCAGTCACCTTTGTTGTTCTGTCACAAGTTTAGGTGACAAAGCAGTTTAAAAGGTCACGTTATTTATATGTTGTGGTGTGCTTTGAGCCTCGAATTTGTTCATTTATTCACGTCCAGCTGGTTGTTACAGGTTCTGGGTGTGTGTGGCCTTCCCCCCGCCCCTCACTAAGAGCCGAGGGGGCGAGCTAATGTCATCCAGTCCGCCTGAAAAGGGGGGTCTATCTCAGGCATCCCCAAACCATAACACCCTAGACCCATTTGACAACACCGTTCAGACCGAGTCTACAGCCAGCACAGCTGAAGAGCAGGTGAGGGCGTGCATGTCAATGTGTGTATAAGTGTTGATGTTGTTTGTGTTTCCCGGTATATAATTAGGACTTGTTCTGATGCTTCTCTTTATAACTGCATCAGTGTGTATGAATGCTTCATTATCATCTCTATTGATATAGTCCTAACACCGTGCCTTGTGTCTGGGCTGAGTTGATCCTACTTTTAAGGGATAAAATGTCACACTTTTGTTTTGTTTTCAATTTAAACAACAAGTTCAGACTTTGGTTTTATAGCTATTATAGTCTGTGTAAGCTTCAGTATGATTTCAGTAGTTTCATTATGCTCTGACTTAACAAGTTATTTGCTTATAACTTTGGCATTTGAAGTCTTTCCAAAGGTAGAAAGGATCTCAAGGAAACTGTTACAAAGTAAACGTTTTGACAGTGTGGTCATTTAGAGAGAAAAGAATGTTCAGTTACTTGGACATATTTATCTTGGTGAGAAACCACAGTAGACAGACATGAAAAGTAGAAAAAACCACTCCATAAGATGTGAATGACTTGTTGTGAAAATTAAAGGCCAGTATTCACATGTTGCATCACCAATTAATTATAACATTTTAACATGTTAAATTAATTTTAACATTTTAATTCTCTTGGCAGTGGCAGATAAACTGATTTTAAGTCAAGTTTAAGTAGCTAAGTAAGCAATAAATGTAAGTTAAGCAAATATATTTTTTAAACAATCATTGCTTATGCATTTTGTTTTAGTTTTTTGTAAATAAATGACACTGTAAGATGTGTTGTTGTCATATGAGATTGTATGGGCCATTTTAAACTTAGAAAACTTAGAAATCCTTGTATGGCAGTACATCTTCACATGACCTTCACATGATTCAAAATGTATAATATAACATCAGGTATAAAATTTTAAATTGATCAACAATTATTACATTTTTTGCATTTAAATGAATTCTTTCTGTCCTTAAAGCATCAGACATTATAGTGTAGAAAGCTCTGAGAAGTAGTTGCAAGACCCTCCAGAACGTTATCCACTGACATAATGATAGTTGTTGTTGACAACGATCCTATTAGTTTTTCTTCGTACTGCAAAAACCACAATGCTATAATTTTAAATGATTTACCAGCCACTGGTCAATGACGCACATTTATTATACTTTATTTATTTTGCCCTTGGCTGTTGCTGATTTTGGATAAGTGTATCGGCCTGAAAACCAAAGTGACTCAGAATTTGCAAAAATGTAGCCATTAATTTCAGGGATTTTTGATGAAATGTTGCATCATAATGTGCCTCTGTTTTGACCTGGCACTCATAAATGCCATTAAGAGGTGAAATATACAAAGTAAGTGTTTGTTTGTGGTTCTGTCCTCTACAGAAATAGCTTCAGCAATGCTTACTGAGTGACAGGGCCATAAAAAAGAAATGTTGAGCTTGTGTGTAAGGAGAGCAGTAAGGCTACAGGTGGACATTACATGCAGTCCTTCTTTATGGTTTTCATCATTTCTAAAACTATAAAGATGGATAGTCTGTGGAGTATCTCACACCTTAAAGCTTTGGACATACCAGGTGAACCATGAGAAGTGGCTAACCCTATCCTAAGTTTCCTAATTCACGTTCCTGAGACTTTGTTGTTAACCAAATGTTTCAAGCTTATTATCTGTAAGCTTGGAAAACAATGCACATCCAGAAAGGTATTATTTAAAAGGTTAATCAACAAGATTTAATTCATTGGAAAGGGTTCCAATCAAATTCCAGTTTCTTGTAAGTTTTATTATAAATCTGTACTCTTCTTGCATTAATTTTGCACTGCAAATGTCATTACTGAATTTGGCAGTTGTGTGCTTGGTGTGGGTGTTGTGATAAACAGTGACAGGCACTTTTGTTCAATACGCAAAAAAACAGGAGTTGTATTACCAGCTGCTTTGCTTGTACAAATTTGAAATTAGGAGGAAATTGATTGCTTACACACCATAGCTATTGTTGTGTGAGGAAGAGACAAGACACAGCTTGTAGAGAAAGGAAAGAAGAAAACAGGGCTTTGTGTAAACGGCCATGTGGAGGCCTTTTGTTTCCCATCTGTCCTTTGTTTTTTCTGGTTATCCCAGCTTGCTTGACTGGATTTTCATGGAAGGGTGCAAACTACTATACTTGACCTGCTACTAAGCAACCAAACTTTGTTTAGACTACTATATGTACTCATTCTTTTAACTGCAGAGCTGATAACTCACTACTCTAAAGGACTATAACACAGGTATACCATTGTTTGCAGGTTTCCTTTTTTTTTCTTTACTTCCTAACTTTGAAGTATGGCTTCCATGCAGAGGAGCTGTTGATTGCAGATTTTGATCATACTGGTGTCATTTGTCTTCAGGTTTTACATGTGTCGGATGAGGCCTCTCCTTCCTCCACTTCCTCTTTTGAGATGCTTGACATGGAGTCAGTTCCAGCTCCTTACCAAGAAGTGCAGCCTCACTGGTTCTTCTGTCGGCGAGCAGATGATAACACTTCCTGGCTTCCATTCAGCAGAGAGGACTCTGACAAACTAGAAAATGTCTACAACACCAGTGAGGATGGCTATGTATTTTACATGTACATTGTATATTTATACATATGTAAATCTTTATTTCAAACACATAAAGGGTGATGAGTCATGTAATCATGACATCGTTTACAACTAATGGTTGAGCTTTATGCTGATAAAAAACCAGTTGGTCCCTCTGTTCTATAAAATCATTTACAAACAGAACTGAAAGCGTTGATTTGCAAAACGACAGGACAGTTCTCTATTTAACAGTGGCTTGCGCTGCCAGAAGGCAGCAATATTTATTGATCTATAGACTATATTTTTTTCTTCATGTGATAGTTTTAACCTGAGTTTTTAGAATGAAAAATTCTGTTCAGTAGCAGTGGCTTTGAGAAATATACACAATCCATGTAGTAATTTCCAATAAAAAATGTTGTTCTACTTCTGCAAAATAATCACACGATCATATAAGTAATATAAGTTATAGTGTCAACAGAACATAGTCAGTTTTTAATATAAAGCTGTAGCCTTGGATGTTACCATTAAAGGATATTCTGATGTTTTTCCTGAAACATATATAGCTCCAGGTATTTGAATGTCTGGGATGCATTCCTCTGCAAATTTACTTCCAGCTCAATGCAGCAGAGTACTTTCTCTCTTGTGTTTTTCACTGTAAAGATTAGACTGAATATTTTCCATAACTGTTTGCAGTAAAAGATAAGGAGGAGGATATGGTGGTTGCTGTGGATGGCCAGCGATATGATGTCAATTTAAAGGAGAGGAAGCGCTATGCTGTTTATTGGGAGCAAGCTCCCACTGAAGTCCGCCGCTGTACCTGGTTTTACAAAGGAGATAAGGACACCAGATTCATGCCCTACACTGAGGACTTCAGCAAAAGTTTGGAGGTAGTCTGACACTGATCCTGAGTTTTCACACCACACTTAACTTTCCCAGTTCTTGTGTTTTTGTTTTAAACCCATCCCTCTAATTTTTCAGGAAGCCTATATGATAGCAGTGACATTGGACGAATGGAGAAGGAAAGCTAGACTTTCCCACAGGAGAGACTGTCATCTTACACAATCCGAAGGTGGACTGATAAACCTTTGTACTTTACAACGCTCCATCATGAGATTTCTTATTACATTGCAGTATAGTATAAAATCATAGGCTATTTTTCAAGCAAATTATCAACAAAAATAGTTTATAAGTATTAAATCATAAGGTAGTATATGCAATTTTCATTTCTGATTCCTTTTTTTTAAATGCTCCTCTCTCAGCTAATGATGCAGTATCAGCCAGTAGGATTGCAGGATGAGTGGGTGTCTTCCCCCTCCGAGCAAACACGCCCACGCACAGTCAAAAGGGGAGTTGACAGTATCTCTGTTGAAATACCTGATGGTATGTCTATTGGTTGGCTTTAAATTTTTATATTGCCCAAATTGCAACATTTCTTAGCTCATCATGCATTTCTATTTCCAGGTGAACCAGAACAGGTGGACCATCTTGTTTTTATGGTGCATGGCATTGGCCCAGCATGTGACTTGCGCTTCAGATCTATCATACAGTGTGGTAAGTTTATGTATGTGTATATGTATATGATGCATTAGGTAAAATTTTATGATTTTTTATTTTTTTATTTTGTCTGTCTCCAGTAAATGACTTCAGGAGTGCATCGTTGTCCCTCCTGGCCACCCACTACAAACGTGCTCAGCTGGATGGACAGGTGGGCAGAGTGGAGTTCCTTCCTGTCAACTGGCACAGCGCTCTGCATGGGGATGCCACTGGTGTAGATGAGTAAGTATGATGAGATTGAGTTGTTCAATTTTATTGCTACTTATGTCTGCTACTGCTGAAAATGGTCCAGCTTTTTATGATTCGTGTTTTTTTTTTTGCCCCCTCCAATTTTCCCTATTACTCCAGGGACATCCAGAGGATCACTCTGCCCAGCATCAGCAGACTGAGAAGTTTTACCAATGACACGCTGTTGGACTTATTTTTCTACAACAGCCCCACCTACTGCCAGACCATAGTGGACACAGTGGTCTCGGAAATCAACAGGCTGCATGCCCTGTTTAAGCAGAGGCATCCAGAATTCAACAGGGCAGTTTCCATAGTTGGCCATAGCTTAGGTTAGAGTCATGCAAACTTGGAAACACAAGCTGTTTTCACACATGCACTGCCGTCCTGAAATACTGTAGAGTTGGAATATGAGAATACAAATGTCTGCAGAATTTGGTTTGGACTTGCTGCAGATATGTTACACCCTGTGCAGTCGTATATTTTCCAGAGATGAGCAGCTGAAATCATTTGTGAACTTTTATCTAAGAATTTCTGGCACTCCATCAATTTCAGAGGTGCATGAAGAGGAAGAAAATCCTGAGTCTAACCTAGCATTTACAGCAAGGGTGCATGCTTGTAAGAGTTGCTTCATCCTCATTTTGGCTTAGCATGTCATTCGCTTTTCAATTATGTAGATATTTATATCGACACAAAAACTGTCATCATGGAGCTTCATCCATCCCTTCTTAATCCATTGAGGGAAATGTGGCATTCTTGGAACTCTAGACACTTGATCCTTCCTGCGGTCACTCTGTGAGAAAACTGTGGAAAAAGTCAGGGCCTACCTGTCTGTACCTGATCTTGAACATCTCTGGTTTCCATGTGTGAAAACAGCTACACATTAACAAGAAAGTGGTGCATAAAACTGATGAGTTTAAACTTTTCCTTTTTGTCTCTTCTTACTTAGGCTCTCTGATCCTGTTTGACCTGCTAACCAATCAGAAAAATGGATCCGAAGTGAGGCAGATGGTACAACATATATTTCACACTAAAGTATTACATTAGTCGACTAATGGAAACTTTGTACTTCTTTGTATCAGGGATGTCAATTATCCGTGGATTTCCGAATTTTTTTCCATCCTGGAGGTCATTTTTGAGATTCGTATAATTCCGGTTTAATATTCTCGGGGGGGGGGGGGGGGGGGGGGGGGGGGGGGGGGGGGGGATTCTCGATTGCGATTTGTTGATTGAGACCAGGGCATGCGCACTAAGCCTTTGGTCCGGCTGATGTCACTATCTGTCTTGATGACACAGTGTCAGGGAATCCAACGAAATTCGGGTCATCAGCTGCCATCACAACCGAATCAATGGTCAAAGTAAGCCCGAAGCACATATTTTCTGATATTACTTCTCCCTTTCTTGTTTGGATGGATGAAAACACTAGAATTTCGATGTGAAATGAAGTAAAAAAAAATCCCACTGCGACCGGCGATTCACCATGCCCTGTGGTTGTCAAATGCTGAAAAAATGAGTAATTATGTTGCCAAACCAATCAAATGGCCGATTTCAGGTCAATTTCCATCAATAAAATTGTTGTGATGAAAGAACTACCAGCAGTAATAACGAATCTATGACTTATATCAGTGGTTCTCAAAATTTTAATACTGCGTACCACCTGAGAAACTGTTCAGCTCTCTGCGTACCACCATGATGACCAACTTTAAAATATATACCTTCTCAATTAGCTTTAAATTTACAGGAGAGATGTTTATTCCTTATTGTAGTTATTTATTGTTACCTGAATTTCATTTGAAACGTATTTATAATGCATTGTGGGCCCGATCGTACACCTCCCGCTACCCGCAAATTGCAGGTTTAGGAACCTCCGCTAACCGCTAATGCAATCTTCTGCTTCCCTAAAGCGGCTACCTGTTATGCCGACTCCCTTACTCACATTGTAAGTGTGACAATGGGGGTGTCTTTTGCGCTTTCCGCAAACTCGGTATCTTGTGATGGCGGGCTACCCTAAACCCGCGATCGCAAGATACCGAGCTTGCGGATAGCACAACCCGCATGTCGGCGCGTAAAAGAGCGCGTCCAAATGGAATAAATGTGCGCCCACCTGGTCACATGTGGACGTGCACAAACAGCTCTACCTCTCGATTACACATCACCGTATTACTTGCATACGTTTTTATTTTCTTGAGGGCAGAGGATGTCTGGTCAGCAGTTGTGGTGGATGTGGGAATAGTCACGGTCAGACACGTCAGTCTGTACAGCTGTGGCATGATCTCATTCAGATGTCTGCTGTGGAGGAAACCAAGGAGATATTTGGGACATTTCCCCTCAAAATCCATCATGGCCTACATCACAGTCACTTCTGTTTTTAAACAGGTCAGATCATCAAATAGAGCTCCGTGGCTCTGGTGTGAAGCTGGAAAAAGTTGGATGCAGGAATTTATTTCCGATATGTCTGAAACTGGTGGTGGTCGAGGAGGAACAGGAACATTAATTGTACCTGATCTTTAAATCGGTTCTGTAACTGGCAGATGAGGTTTTCCAGAACACTGTTGTGGAGTTTCTTGTACTGTGCATGTATCCCTTCGTGCACTAGCCCTCTCCTTGCTGTGCTCAGAATGCCTCCTAAAGCACCCTGAGAGTGCTTCGCAAACCACTTCAGAGTTTTCCCCAATTTCCTGTTGACATCTCTGTTGTATTGAGAAAAAACTTGTCCTCTTCTGTACTTAAGGTGACTTCTGGTGTGCTGCCTTGTTTGAGCAGTGATACGCTGGAGCAGACACTAAACAGATTGGGCCTACAGCAATACCTGGATATACTTCAGGCAGAACACCTTGACCTGGAATCACTGGTATTATATACAGTATATACACTCATAATGGACATTCAAATCAAAATGTAATGTATAGTTGAAATCAAAGTTCTAAGAACCAAATATTTTATATGTTGTACAAGTTTTGAAATGTGGTGTTTTGAAAAAAATGGTTCTCCTTTTTTAGGCTCTGTGCCAAGACAGCGATCTCAAAGATTTAGGAATTCCTCTTGGACCTCGAAAGAAAATCTTAAACTACATCAAGAAGATGAGGCTTTCAGAGGTCTGACAAAACCCAAAATATTTATGATTTTCTCACTTTGATGCATATAACCATTGCATATTTTTAAAGAATGTTTCTTGGATCAATACTTGGTCTGAGTTAAATACAGTTGGGTTGGGTGTTTATGCTTTGCAACTAAATGTCAAAGCAATTTGGATGCTTTAGTGATGCTTGCTGTGTCATCAGCTTTCAGTAGTTATTTTGAATTTCAAAGATGATATTTATCTACTTAAAGGTAGCAAGCTTACTTTGTAGACTACGGCAAAAACAGGCCCTTTTACTCAACTAATTTAATATTATTTTTTGCTTATTGCTCTTTTGTTTTGGGCTTTGTTTTTAAATCATAATAACTGTATATACTATTTAACTTCTTTTAAAATGACTGTTTCTTAATTTAAGCAGGAGTTTAAGACAGCTGCAGCACACCAGGTGCAGGAGTCACAAATACCACCTCATGGGACCAGTGAAGATGAAGAGCCTTCAGGATTTATGCCCCGGTGGTCTCGTTTCCACAGAGCGCAGTCTGTCACCAGCGCTGTAGACTATGAATACTTTGATGTCGGCATTGGACAGGTAGTACACATTGATAAAAATACAGTTTTATTAGTATTATTATTTTGTATTATGTTTGGGAGGTGAAGATTTGGTAAGTCACCTTCCTGCTTTTCTCCTCCTGCCGCTTGCTTGGACAGACCAATGGAGGCATAGCCAAGGGACAGGTGTGTCTTACATGGTGTCCACTTCGTCTCAGGCCTCGCCCCTAGATGTTCTTGATCTCGCTTTGTCAGGAATTTCCCAGTGGCTGCAGTAAAGTCTAGTCAGAGAACCATCTTGGCAAATGAATTGTAGTGGCATTCTCTGTGCAAAAGGTTTCCATGACAAAGTTGCACAACCCCCAAGTCACAGTTTATATTTGTGCTCACATGTTATCATTCCTGCATGAGTTGTCATCTCAATTTCTTCCCAAGCTACATCTCTCAAGACAAAGAAGTATTGTCTTATTTCCTTCAGTGCTAATGGATGTATGCATGTCCTCAAAAATGGATAGCTTTTGAAATCATGATTCTCACTACCTTTTCTTTTTAGGTATCCATTGAATATCCCCAATTAGCATTCCACCCTCAGATGTTTTTTGCCTTTGGCTCTCCTATTGGAATGTTCCTAACTGTGCGTGGACTTAAACACATCGATCCAAACTATGCCTTCCCAACTTGCAAGAGTTTTTACAACATCTACCATCCAGTGAGTAATGACTCATATTATTGCGTTTGCTGGTTCTGGCACACATCCTCCTCTCCTGGTCTAGAGAGAACTGTGCTAGCTTTGATTTTGGCACAGATGTAGTTTGTCTTTTCTCTTTCAATAATAGATGCTTTAAAAGAACAATTTTGAGTGTGATTCAAAGTTATTCAATCTCAAGGTTGAATAATTTCACTGCAGCTGTTTAACCCTATATTATATTAAACCAGCTTGTACCATATATTAAACCAGTTGTGCATAACCCCCATTGTAAGGCTATTTTCAGACTATGCAATTTTCAGAGTCAGCTGATCGGTGCTCTGTTCAGATTACACAATTTGCTGTCTTGTAACAGTGTTTCCGCTAGAAAAAATTGGCACCGGACAATGTGACCGACAGGTTTTCAATTTACCGGACAAATGTTTGAAATTCCGGTCACATAGGCTCGATGAATTTATTGAGGTTAAAAATAAATCATATACAGTAGCACGATATCAATGCAAGTTATTTAATAGTATTTTTATTGAAAAACAGGCTATTTCAAATAAAATGGGTCCCGTCAATTGACTCACGAGCATAACTTCAAAAAATAAATAAATATTGCAGAAGCTTGCGCTCTTCTGACACATGAATGAACATAAAAAGATGAAGGCCTATATACTCTAAGATAAAACAATTAGCAAACAAATAAAAAACATATCTGGAGTGGCAAATAACATTTTAATAATGTGCCCAGTGCTGCCAACTTGAACCATTGCCCATTTTATTACAACTGAAATTGTGCTTGGGAGGAGTATTTTCACCGGATATTTTGACCGGAGAGATTATAAAATACCGGACTTCAGCATATTTTACCGGACAAAGTCTGGCAATTACCGGACAACGGAAACCCTGTCTTGTAATCAGGCGTCATGAACTCTGTTTAGACCTTGTATTCAAATGCATCCCAGGAAATCCAATCGCAAGTGGCCAATGCTAATGCAAGATCGGAACACATTCCAGGATGCATTTGAATGGTGATCTGTGTCACAACAATTCAAAGTTGTAACCGCATCTGGTGTTTGCAAGCAAAAATTACAGGCATGTTTCTTTGCATATTTAAGCGGGGAAGTCTGATCACTCAAGGCGCATTTGGGTACACATTTCATTGGCATTTGTAAATACAGTCACAAACCATTTGCCATCTGTGTTTGGATTTCTCAGAACACATTATTGCAAATCTGAATGGGGCTTTGAAGTCATTTAAGTGATTAATCGCTGTCGAATCAGGCGCCACAGAGTCTTATAGTCTCTCAGTAACCTAACTGGTCTCCAAAACCACATTTTATCAACAAACCACATGACTCTAAATTGATTATTTGAAGCAAAAAATATTGCAAGCTTGTAATAAAAAGTAGATGCCTGCTGTATTGTGGTATAAACTGTTATATTTAGACTTTCTTGGACTTGAAGGATGAAGCTACACGTGCAAGATACTGAATGACTTTCTTTGTTATACCTTTGCTTGGAGGATTTCCGCTTCGGGATTCCCATCCTCATGTTAACCTCACCAGATGCCTTGCTCTCTTATTAGCTGTAGCTCCAACTGGGATTCCCCTGACAACTCCAGATGTTTGGCTTGTTTAATATCCATCACCCAGTGGCAATGATTTAGTGGTGCATCAATCAGTGCCTTTGACGAGTCCTTGAGTTTTTCTCACATAATGACCTAGAGCTGATTTCCAACTGTCTGCCTATTTGCCACTAACCTGTTGGTGAGCTCTGTGACTAGGAAATCAGGCTTAAAATTGTTTAGTCTAAGAGAGTCCTAAGGGCATATTTTGAAACTCTTATCCTTTATAATACAAGATGTAACCTATTATGCTTTTAATACTCATTTAGTATGACCCTGTTGCCTATCGGATAGAACCAATGATTGTCTCAGAGGTGGATCTAGAACCAATGCTAATACCTCACCACAAAGGCAGAAAGAGGATGCACTTGGGTACGACTCTTTTCTTTACTTGTCTTTATTGAACAGTACTACTGGAAGAATTTGTGTCTAATAGAGTCTCTATTTTAATAAAAAATCTATTTATTTATTTATTTTACAAAAAGAACTAAAAGAGAGCTTGACCCGAATGAGTATGGATTTGAAGAACAATGTATTGGGATCATTGCGAACAGCGTGGCAGTCCTTTGCCAGACTACCTGTTACTGCACTGCCCCCAGTGGAAGAAGGCCAAACATCAAATGAGACAAACCCTCAAGAGGCACAAGGTAAGAGAGCAAATTTATTATTATTAGTTGATGTTTTTTATTTGTGCACGTGTGTGTATCAATGCTTGTATAAATTAAAAGAGAGAAATCGAGAATGCAGAAGAGATGTAATGGGTAACAGAGAATGTGCACAAGGGTATGTCTAACCCATTCTCATTGTACGCCTCCCATCCCTCTCTGCATGCCATCACCTCCCCTTCCTATCTGGCGGCTTCTACTGCTTTCCTCCTCTTTTGCTACTTTACTTTGTACCTCAGCGTCAGCAGCAGGTAGCGCTGCTGCTCAGAGGGAAGACAAAAGTGCTGATTTTTGGACTAAAATACTGGAGTGGCCCAGGGCCCTTCATAAGCAATACTTAAAAGGTAAGACAGGATAGTGGTCATACTGAAATTAATTAAGGAAATTTGCAATTTAACTCCTATTAATACAGTTGTGATATTGATTAATCAGTGCTGTTACATCTTCAAACCTCCAAAGATTTAGTGAAAGTCTGTGAGTCTATATAACTGGTCTTGATATTTCTTATGCATCAGCAGTAATTTGACTAAACAAATTTGTCTTCATTATTCACAAAAAAGAGGCTTAATTAAGTAAGATGCTTTTAACTGACAGATATGCCAAAATACCTGATTTAGTGGACAGAAATATGCTCAGTTACAATTGTGGCACATTGCCAATGAGCAAATGTTATGTAATGCATGTCATTATTGCCACAGACGATTATTTCACTGCTCATCTGCTCCCCCTCCCCCCATGCTTAACAGCATCATCACCTGTTGAACGTTTAGTCATTTCAACTGAAAGTTTAATTTACTGACACCACCCTCAGGCTTTTTTCTCTCTATCCTGCTGCAAGTTCTGATTGGCTAAATCAGTTGAACACTTTACTAAGCAACATTACAAATCACTTGAGTATCTGGCTCAAGGCACACGAGTAGCACTAGCGGTGTAGTAGTGATGACTGTTTGTTTTTTTCACATGAGAAATTGGCTGGAGTTGAATTTGCATTAGATAACCGAAAGTAGAGACATGTTGGTGCATGTCCTGCAAAGTAAGGACAAATCTACCAGTTCTTTAAATGACTTGAGAAAAAGCAGGTGTTATATCAGACTATACTGTTAAATGACACAAAACCTCTTTTCCATACTTTTAACAATATGTCTATTACAGGGGACTCAGGTTTTCATTTATAACTGTTATGGACTGTAATCTTGTGTAACTTGAACAAAGGATTGTTTTGATCTTTTAACTCATTGGCTGCCATTAACGTCACTTCCAATGTAAATGCTCACTGTCATTGCGTCAGTGGCAGCCAATGTCACAATTGCAAGCCGGTACTTGCAGAGGCAGATTGTGAGAAATAGACACTCGCTCAATATGCAATGGGGAATGAAAAGCTGGCGGTTTCGGGTTAAGCAAAAGTGCATCATGAGATCACTGTCATAAGACAATGGGATAAGTTTCATAACCTACTAATAAACACATTATTTCAGAAAAAAGTTGCTATAATTCAGTGATCATCCTTTATGCATAGTAGAGGAATGAATGTATAAGTAGGTCAAAGCAAAAGGGTGATTTCATTGTTAGTTGTGTACTAGACATCTACCCCAAACATGTCAAACCTGAAGTCTGCAAGTACAGTGCTTTGCCTTTTCTAACCTTATATTAAAATTCCTTTCTTGGATTGAAACAGTTACTGAAATACAAAACAAATTCAGTCGATGCCTGCACCGTTTATGATACCTTCCAGTAATAAAGTTGAATTTTTATTAGCATTAGTCTAACACATCTTATCTTGGGGCTCTACATTATAAGAATGAATTATTTCATTTATTATTACATTTTCCAATAACAAATCATTATAGTACATTCTTAAATCATGCAGACACTGACTAATCTCAGTAAAATAATAAAGAGTGATTTGTTAATCAGTGGAGCAAAGGGAAATTAAACTGCATAGGTTTTTATTCAACCTGGTTTAAATATTACTTGCTGCAGAAAGAGCCACTCTTTAATTTCATGTCTGTTATTATTTGTTGTAGTTTTACAGAGTACAGTGAATCAAAACACATAGCGGTTGGCTGCCTATACAGTCTCACCTGTATTGACTTTTGTCCCTGCAGAAGTGTGTGTGGAGGCAGAGACCTCAGAGTCAGCAGAGCGGACAGAGCTACCAGAAATTAAAATGGGGATGTTGAATGGAGGAAGACGGATTGACTACGTGCTGCAGGAAAAACCCATTGAGAGCTTCAATGAATACTTGTTTGCCATCCAGTCTCATCTCTGTTACTGGTGAGTCATGCATTTCTGCAGAGGGGCGGACTACTGTAATTTTGCTCTCTTGTGTTTTGTAATACTGAGTTCACACTTAAAAGTTTTAAATCTTTTCCCCAAATATCTGTTTTTCTGTTAGGGAATCTGAAGACACAGCTCTCTTACTGCTGAAGGAGATTTATGACAAGCAAGGTGTCACCTTTGAACAGCCACAACAGTAATCCAGTTGTACATACAGACATTCTTGCATGAAAAACACTTGAAAATAAAGGACAACTAACAGAGCCAGAGATTTGACAATCCCTCTCCAGAATGCCTTACTGTCTGAGTATTAACTGACTGCCAAAGTCTCTCCTCCTCTGACAGAGGAGCCCATTTGTCTGCAGTCAGGTGATCTTGGTTCACATTTATTTGTCAAACATTTGGGGTAATGGGGGCTTCTTGATGCTTCCTAAACCTTCACTACAAGGTTGGAGTTCTGATAATTGATTCAGATCCACCGAAAGACCACTGACATGCCCCAATTGCACTTTCTTCGGTCATTATTTTACTTTAGTTTGCACTTTCATGTTAAAATCATAATGTGATGAAAAGGAATTATGATTGTGATTACCAGAAAACACGCACAGGACTTATGTATATTGCTTTTGAAATTGGATTGTATGTAAAATCAGAATTCATTTTCAACCAACACTTCTTTGGAGTTTACAAGAAAAATATATTTTGAAATTCAAGAATCTAATAAAAATATAAAATAATCAAAATATATTAAACATATATTCTGTTACACTTGAATATTTCATTTTAATATCCAAGTTTTCTTGACCAAGGAAGCCATTGGATTGTGAATCACCAGACTTTACTCATATAAAAAGCTTGTTGTTATTATTTTTCCCTTTAGAAAATGAAGGTGGATGTTTTGTCTGTTACAAGTTTGCTGGCAGCTTCATTCTCTCTCCCTGCATCAAGCCACTTAAAACCCATAGCAGTGACTCCTACATTTTTGCAGTGCTATATCTCTTGATTTAACTCCTGTTCATTTTACAAACTTAGTCCATAGTATTACTCAAAGTGATGTGCACCTTGCCTTCTAATCATGCTTTATTTGATTGTTAATATATTTCATTATATCTATCATATGCATCTCAATGAAGTAACCCTGATGAAGAATTGAGTCACAAATGAAGAGTAGAAATTCAGGTGCTTTAATCAGGCAATTTTTATCATTTTATGGTTTATTGTCTGTACTGTAGGTGTATGTGTGTAAAATGTAAAACTGTCCAGAAAGGTTGTTTTCACTCACTTTTTTTCAGGTCAGTACCATTCCTCTTTTACCTTTTTTTTTTTCTTCCCATAGTGACAGTTTTTAATTTTTCTTTGGTTCATAACAGCTATATATTTTCTCTCCCAAAATGTGGTTGATTTTTGAAACAAGCAGAGATCTCATATTGACAGCCCTAACTTTTGTATTTTTTAATGGGGGCCAAATTACATGCATTTCTCATATCAGTTTTTTTTTTTGTATTGATTTGTAATAAAAAATCACCCTTTCTGTTCGTACTGCATGCACTACTTTGATTTGTTGGAGCAGATTTCCTTTGCATATTCTTTGCATATTATACACAGATCCCAAAAGTCTTTAAAGCAATAAGTTACTTTTCAAAAAAGGAAAAAAAAGAGGTGAACTTGCCTCACAGCCCTTTGGCTGTAACATCCGCACAATTATTGAATAAACCAACAGAGGTTTTTCTTTTTCCTACTTTGGAAATGCATTGCACAAAAAGTTATTTTAATGTAACTTGAAATGTTCACCATTATCTGTCATGAGTTTTTGTGTCCAAACAGTAACATTACACTTGTTGACATGCTTAAAAAACATCTCCTTTGTGAATACATTTGACAGTGTTCTAGTAATATGGTTTTTGTGCCATAATAAAACATTACTTGGATCAGGTTGTGTGTGGTTGTTGGTTTTTTTTTTTTTTTTTAGTTTACTGGAGCATCTTTACTTTGATTTGAAATCACATTAAATTAACCTGCTGTCTTTTGTGGATCTTTTTTTAAATCTTGTATGAATCATCATAAATCTACTGCCTAATTCTAAATAAGTTAATCAAAGAGCGAATAATGTCTTTTCGAAAAAAAAAAAAACGCCGCAAATGAAAGAAATCACACATAGCATACTTTGTATTTCTGAAACGTGCGTTTTGAATGCTGTGCAGGGTGTTTCTGTCGACTCGAGCATGCGCAGTCTTGACCTAAGACTTCGGACGACAATGAGGCAAGTTCAAATCATGAACCAGTCAACGGTTTTTGTTACTGTTTTTCGTTCACAACTACTTTTTCACTACTTTTTGTAACGCAAACGTTGTATTCATAATCTACACTGCTAAATTACATGCTAACGATAAAGGTACAGTTCAGTAATGACACACTTGGGCCTGCTGGTTCAGGCGCCTTTATGTCGTGACGCACATCTTTGATGCAGAGACGCTGGAAGTCAGTTCTTTCTTTTTTATTTATTTATTTAGCCTTTGTTTATACAGGTAAAAACACAATGAGATCAAGATATTTCAAGTGTGACCTGTCTTAGGGGTGCTGAGAGAAAATTTAAAATTTCCACTGGTTTCAAAGCTTCTTTTCTTTTATAACCTCAAAGTGGGGACAGCTGTTTTCCTAGATTAAAATTCACAGATTTATTTATGTAAAAAACCTTTGGAAGGCTCAGTAATATAAAGCTATTCCCAACAATCTACAACAAACAGTGCTGTCTATGGTTGTGAGCGTGAGCTCTACAGCACCTGCCGTCACGTTAAACACGTGATTGAGGACACATCAGTAGACCAATATAACGTGGAAAAGAGAGTCGGTGTGCATGTGAGAAACACCGCCAAACAAGACAGATTTTCTGTGCTTGAACCAGACTAGAATCCTGCAGGTAATTCTAATAAACTACCCTCGATTACTGTCGAACTATTCACGTCACATTTATGCTTTACATGGATTACAAACACTACATTGGTCAGTTTCAACATTAATGAAATTACTTATTTTATGGCAAAGGTGGTTTTGAACAACACCCATGTTTGTAGACCGTGTATGTTCTAACAACTGATTTTAATATACTTGTAAAATTTTAGGAGACTTAACCTTTTGTCTTGTAGTTTCAGTCTCCCGCCAGGAGGAGGTGCTGTAGCACCCTCAGCCCCCCTATTTCCAGTTTCCTTCCTCCGACTCTGGTGTTTGCTTGTGGTTGTGTCTGTCGTGGTGAACATGTGGAAGAGTCACTGAAAAATCAAGACGTTCATAGTTAATGAGTTTCATGTGACTCATTTCATCAGGAGGAAAGTTAACTAAGGTTTCTCTGTAGTTGTCAAAGGGTGGTTTATCCTCGACCTGGACATAACTGACTGGCCTTCAGTTTCCCGAGAATTTCAGCCATTCCTTGTTTGATCAAAAGAGTTTTGGGGAATTGGACATGCTGAGGTTGGCCTCAGATTTTGTCAGTGACATATAATGACAAATTTTAGGCCTTCCTTTTATACATTATGTGAATGACTGTCTTTTGACATTAATTTAGCCCTGTATTAAACTTTGTTTTCCATACTAATTAAGTTCTTTGATTACATAAAATTTTTGTTTTTCAGAAAGGCAAATACATTTCAGACAACTAGAAAATTGAGTGTTCCATAATACTTGTTAACATTACCAAAAAAAAAGCAACAAAACATTTTCCAAAACATCAGTCTTTTGCAAAGTGGCAGGAATAAAATAAAAAAAATGCAGCACTTCAGGAAACTGCTTTTTTTAAATGACCATTCAATTGATTATGTTGATTATTTATTTTTTGTATTCTGCCATTTGTTTTGGTTGGGTTTTGGCCATTATTATGTATTGCACAAGGGCCACTTTAGTTTAACTTTAAGAGATTAAAATGTTTCTAACAGTGTGCTTAGTGACTGTAAATATGTCAACAAATTGACAACACTTACAGAGAAAGGCATGTTGTCATGCTTGTCCTCTAGGGGTGAGCTGCAGGGGTGGACTTCGGACACAGCAGGTAGTGGGAATGTGGTACAACAAGTGGAGCTGTGTTTTATCCTGCCAACTCTTTCTGCATCTTTCCCTCCCCCTGGATCTCAGATCTTTTATTCAGCTGACCAACAATAGAAAAGACTCTTTCTCTCTTGAACAATACCCTCAAGCCTGCCAGATACCCCCATGACATGCATACATGCACTCTTTCTATCCCCCACCCCATTAGTTCCCTGGACTTGGTATTTTTTTGCAAAACAATCCCCCCCAACCTTTATGTCTTTTCCCATCTAAAAGCTTAACTTTGCCTAATGAGGGAACATAATCTTCCTCTGGTTTGTGTGTGTGTCTATTGGTTTGAAAGAGAGGGAGATGATGGAGACTGAGAAGTAGAGCAAGGAGGCGGGACTGTCACCAGAGCCATTCGTATGTTGCACTCTTGATACTGAAGAGCATCAGCAGAGACAGTGGAAGAGGAAAGACAAGAGGAACAGGGAGGCTGGTTGGTTAAATAACATATTTTTTGTCATGATAAACAGCGCTTCATGGCGCTGTGGCACTGCAGCAGCTTGTCCAGAGGGGAGGCACAGGTGAATCTTTGAAGGGGAACAGGATATTCAAAGCATCTGTGGTAAACCTGAAACAAACACAACAGACTCTGCTGTTGTCATGGGGGGCTCCCTCAGCCAGCACAGGAAAGGATCCGTCAGCTCTCCTACGACGAACAGCATGTAAGATCAGATTTGTCATTATTTCATGGTTGTGTCTAAATCTTGGTCTTTGTTTAGGAGGGAGAGATAAAGAATTCAAGGGAAGAGCAGGAACTTTCTCTGCTGAACTGAAAGCAAATCAGCTCATTGTTAATATCTCCTGCTGCTCTGCTATTTTGAATACTATTCAGGTATTCAAATCTTAGGATAGGCAGAGAGCTCGGCAGGGAAGTGGCTCAGCTGAACACTTTGGCAAAGAGACTAATGTGATGGGGATGAGCTGATCATCATGCTCTTGAAATTACGAGTGTCCCCACTGTCCTTGGTTTTTACAGACTTTCCTGGTGGGGCTTTTATAGTTGCGATAGTAGGCGAGATAATGCTGCTTTCACCTATTAATTATGCAGCTTTGACCCTAATTCTAAAGTGTTATGTTAATCTTTTAACCAGTAGACTTTATTACTTACAGAGCAGATACCACAAGGTCCCTTCCTTTTAAATGCTATGTTTTCTATCCTTAAAATGCAATGGGATATTTGAGCTGCAGCTGTCTCAAGCTGATTTAATGACAGAATGGAAGGAAAGGGAATGAAGATGTGATACTGAGGCATTTATCAGAGCTTAAACACAGTTTACATATTTTCTTTTTTCTTTATAACTCTGTGATGGAGAGCAAGTGCTTTCACTTTGTCTTTCCAGTGATGCTTTTCATAACAATCTTCTGGAAGCTCATTATAGTTGGATTGCTCTCAAAGCACATACAGTAGATGTTGTGGTTATGCTATATTCATGCACTCGTTTCTTAAACTTCTGTGGTTCAAGTCATCAGTATTAGTTTTGACAGGCATAGCTGGCATGCGTTGAAGCAGATGTTGTTTTGGAGATGGCAGCAGGGTACGCAAGGAGGGACAGAAAGGATCCAAAAAGGATCTCAGAGGTCAGAGGGACAATAGGAGTACTTCTTGATATTTTTTACTTTAAAAAGGGTCATTCATGCCTGCACAAGCATCCTCTACATTTGTCTGTGTTTGTGCTAGCTTAGGTGGGGGTAGGGATCTTCCTTCTGGGAAATCTGAGAAGCCAACCAGTGCTGTGGGACTGCAGCTTTCACTAGCTTATGTACTAATTTTAGTCAGCTTATTCATCCATTTTTATGTCTTAACTGGAGCAGTCTTGGATGTTCTGCTCCCCAGAAGCCCTGAACATCCTGTCAGCTGCTCAGCTGGGAGCAGACTGACCTGCATTTTTGAGTTCATTACTTTCGTTCTTCATTACTACTCTGAAAAATGGTTATATTTAGAGATGCGCTTTGTGAATGCATAAAAATAAAATTTGAGGGTGAGCATTTAAATAATGCATAAACCTTCACTGACGAGGCTTCCCAGCATCAAAATGAAACTCACAGCCGAAGAGTTGTAAAATGTCTGGAAGCTTTCACTTGCACCTTCTTGCTGTAGCTGCACATACTGCATGCACACACGTGCTTTTTGCATTCATGTGTGTATAATGTATATTGTCTGGTAATTGTGTGGACCTCTCATTGTGATTGTCATGAACAATAGCTCAGCTGGTGTCTGTGCGAAACTCCTCTGGGTTATACCCTCGACTCTTTCTCTGCTGTTGCTTCATTCTTTCCCTCATTGTTTTCTCGTGCCACTGTCAGTTAGCTTGTCCTGAACTGTAGCACTGTGAGTGCCTCAACCCCACTGAATCTGTTTATTCTGTGTCGGTTTTCTGTTCTTCTTGCAGAAAGCAGAGAATTCTCTATAAACCAAGAGACATCAGCAACGTTAACATTGCCCTGCTTTTTAATAGCATCACAGATCCTACAGGACCAGCCTCACCATATCTTTTATCTCTGCTAACTGTGAGCTTGCGCCTATCTAGTAAAAATCAAGATTAAATAATTAACATCCTTTTTGTCACATTCTTTTTTTTTTTTTTTTTTCACCTGTTTCAATACATAGTTTTTTCATCAATGATTTGATAGGTTAATTAATTTGTGACTGCATAGTGGTTGCTATGAATATCAGAAACATGTCAGTACCGTTAAGGCATTTAAGAGTGGCATCAGACTCAGACTAGTGCATCTCCCTGGCTTTCTTTCATGTATCGCTTCTTCCCTCAGCTCTTTCAGAATCTCTGAATTTGTGGCTGAATTTAAAGATTTGTCACTGCTGCGTCAACTACTCTTTTTTGTCTTGTGAGGAATATAAGTCCAGTAGCTACCACTAGATGGAGCCACATCATACAACAGATCCACAAATTCTGACAGACAATACAACCAGCTTATCCCTCTCTCTTTTTATATCCATGCAAAACATGTCACGCTCATGTGTAAAATCTTTTTCAACAGTCCATGGAGAATTTAACTGCAGGGAGATAAAAGCTGTCACTGTTGTGAGACTTGAATTTAAAACAAAATGTGCATGCTGAGGTAGTTATAGTGCCTTCAAAGCTGTTTGAGTTTTGGCTCATAACCCGGAGTACTTAAGACCACCATTATTGACCTTTAAGATTGCGTTGAAAATGTTTGGCATCTGCACTGTGTAAACAATTGAGGACGTTTGATGGACTTATTTATGTAACCCTTATTTTTAACATGTCAGTAGCCTAAAATTAAATCAAAGCTTTAATTACACACTCCTACATGAAACCGTCCAACATTAAACACACAATAATTTCTAGCTGCAGTGGAGGTAAAAATCTAAAATTTGACTAGCAAACATCAGCTGATTTTAAAAGTCATGGGGTTTAATTGTCTTCCAAGAAAAATTTGTCTCGCAGTGAAATGACATGAATTGTATGTAGTATAAATTAATCCAGAAATTCAAGTGTGAACATTTCAACCACTACATGAGAGCCTCCTTGATACCATGATGGCTGTTCTTTTGCCACCGAAAAAGGTCAGGCAGGTTGGTGTATGGACATGGGATGCTGGGGTGCCCTGTGGACCAGGCTTGTTTTGCTTTAGTGTTCATCAAGGTGTTCTCCAAAGTTGTTGTGATGCATTGGGGTGCATTTTCCACATCTCCTCCTGTAGGTGGATGGGGTTCTTGGTAGTGTTGTTCTGATCCTGATACCAGTATTGGAAGTTGCTCCGATACTGCCAAAAATGGCGGCATCGGTATCAGCAAGTACGGGAGTCCAGGCACCAGCCAATACCATGTAATTTATATTTAATGATTTATTTACCGATTACTTCTGTTACACCACCAGCAAAAATACATCTTATTTAATTTTCCAGTACTGTTTTATCCTGTTCTATTTGGAAATAAATATAGACATAAATGGCTTGATTTTGCTCTATTTATACATGTTTTACAACAATGATAATTATTACAGTCAGGCAGTTTTTTGCAATTTTTTTTAATATCATTACTCAGATCGGTAGTTGGTATCAGCCGATACCCACAGCTCAAGAATCGGAAGGTTTCTCAGCAGACTATTGCATTGTAACAAGACCATCAGTTTAGTAGCTTAGTCTTCACTGGCCAAGACAGCATCATCATTTGTGCTCTAAAATCTTTCAAACCAATGTAGTCATTAGGAGAAAAAAAAAGGACTTTAAACGCTGGCCTTTTGCTTAACCATTGAGACCTAGGACCTAGTTTAAAACAGCTGTCTAAAACCTGAGGATTTTCTAAAAAAAAAAAAAAAAACCTCTGTCTACTAAAATCTTTGTTCATCAGCCTTGAAAGAAACAGTTGAGAGGTTTCTTTCTAGTTTTGTTGTAAATGACTGACTTTGCCTTCATGCTTACAAATATTTTTTGAAAATTATAACAGTTCAGCTGTCTTGGAAAAATTTAACGTGACCTGTGCGTCTCTCCAGGTTTGAAAGGTAAAAGCACACATAATCTCATCAGGCTTGAATTGATTAAATCATGAGAAGAAGAACACATGAAAGTCCAAGTGAAAGTTGCTCAATGAATGTCATCTGATAAACATTAATATTTATTATCCAAGGGTAAATACCAGAAACATTCATGGCCAATTTATTAAAAATCTAGCTGGATCTTTGGTCTTGCAGAAATCTAGAGCTGAAAGTGGTGCTACAGTAAGATTCAGACTGACTAACCTTATGTCAACATGTTGGTGATTGAGAGCAGAGATAAACAGTTGACATACCTGACTAATTCCTTCTTGGTGTGCACACATTCGTAACAGTCTCATCCAGTATCAGATTCCCTCTGTTGTGGCTTACAGCCATGTTTACCATGGCTGATTTTATTCTTAGCTCATAACCACACATGCTGCTATCAGTCAGAATCTAATTAATGATTAGGGATATGCATTCTTGCTGGATTACCTTACTACAATTCCATAAAATAGACACGGTCATGTGCTGTTGATGAAAGGTGTCATGTTACATACTATACTGTATGTTGTATTTATGAGCGTACGTATGCATGTGTGGGTTTTACCACTGGCACTCTGCTATTTGTGGTTTAAAGGTATTACATAAGAGCTGATTCTTTCTCCTCTTTTTTTTCCACTTTCTTTTTCTCTGTCTGTGGTTCGTGACGTTGGTAGGGAAAGGGACAGAGAGGGAGTGAGGCATATTCTCACTCCATCTCTGCATGCTGTCTCCTTGTGCCTTTAAGACCATGTGTTGCCTCTGTGCCTGAAACAGATTTACAGCTTCAAGCTGTGGCAGGTTGGGTGTCCTTATTTTTAAGGGGGCGTTGTCCCCCGGGAGATCATCTTTAACAGGTTTGTCTTCTTAACAGTCCTGACTGACAGATGAGATAACAAAGGAGGAAAAAGAAACAATGATAGGAATGTTAAAGAAGCACAGACATTTGAGATTCTCATCATGCCCAACACTCACTTTATTTGATTTTTCTTTAATATCATAAATATTCTCATCCTCTCATTAACTCCCTGTGTGTCCATTCCCCATTTTAATTACCACTGTTTTCCCTGGGTTGTGCTTTGTAATTTCTGTTTAAACTGGCAAATGCTGAACAGAGCTTCTTTCTCTGCGTTCAACAGCGTGTAACATGATGAGGTACTGTGTTGGTTCATCTTTCTGCCTGTGTGTGTCCGAGGAGCAGCTCAGTGTGATCTCCCATCTTTCCTCCCCTGCTTTCATGTGTGAGCTGTGCATGTGTATATTTAAAAAGAGATGGGTTTTCTTTCACTGTTCACCTTTTTTCACAGCACCTGAATCATCCTGCTGTTATGAGATCAGACGCAGTCCACTCTTTCTAAAATGAAACAAACACATCGCCATCCTGCCCAAGTGTGTTTGTGAGTCTGTGTGAGAAAGAGAGTTGCATGCATTTAAAAGCCTGGACTTAGAATTACATAAGCCACCAATGACCAACCTCAAAGGGACATGTGGCAGCGGTGACGAGAGCTTTCATGTAAATCACTTTGCTTCCTGTGTGACCGGTAGCTGAATCATCGCTGCTGGAGCTGGATTTGTGGTATTGACTTGTTGGTTGTGTGGCCTGGATCTTTTCAATGAACAACAGACCCTCAGTTGGTTTGATTATACCTCGGGGCATTAATGGCTTGTATTAGATTTTATCTGTCTGTGTGAGTTGCATGGTGCACATAAAGGGAGTATTCTTAGTCCTCATTAAAAAATATAATTCCCCTTGTTTCTTCTCCTTCATCAGGATAAAAGAAGGAGGGAGTAAATGCTCTTTTATATTTTTGTTTTAGTAAACTTCTTTGTTTTGCCAGCTGTCTCTGTTGCCAAGTAAACAGCCTACTGTATTAACGTCTCAAGTTACCTTTAGAATTGCTCTTCAGCTCACAGGAAGCACAGTGTATGAGGGAAAATGGCTGTACAGCAATAAAAATGTTAGAGAATGTAGTATAACCGGAAATGTACATGGAAAAGGCTTCATATTATTTATTTCAAGCAATAATGGGCTTTATAGGAAGCTATTCTTTCAGAAATGCCACTGATTGCAGAAGTAAGAGCTGTTTTTTTTTTTTTTTTAAACAATTCACTTAACAACTCACAGTATCCTTCTATTTTTCAAAAAATACACCCTGCACCACATCATTTGCTATGATCTCTTTCTGCCTGCCCTTTCTTAGAGACACAAACATCTGGTAACGTCTGTCTCAGAGAAGCCGGCTCTTTGTGTCTCTTAAAACAGGAAAGATCGCCTCTCCTCTAACCCTCTTCTTCTCCCTCACAATTGTCAAACCGTGAGAGCATCGGGGAGGGGGAGAGGCAAAGCAGGCGAGTTAGCAAACACGTGGGAGCAGAGTGAGCCGATGTGCGTTAACCAGCTGATCGTCCACCCAGACTGAGTGCAGAGAGGGAGAAGGAGGAGGGAGTGACTACTGATGCTCCAGTAATCTGCACTACTGTGAGAGTCAGTGCTGTGGCGAGCGAAGCGGTAACCGGAGCAGCTGCAGCAGCACGAGACACGTTTCTCTCGCACGAGCGTCAACAACACAGAAGAGCAGGATGAGGAAGCTAAGCAGCTAAGCAAGAGGAGGAAGTGAGACTGCCTTTTTAGACGACAAGACAGGCGGTTACTAGCAGTTGAAATACTGTTTTAAACTGTGGAAGATCACAGTGTTGCCTACTTGACTGACAGCACCAACAATCTACAATCTAAACTGATTCAGAAGAGGAGGAAGTTAATTATTAAATCACAGAGGTGGTACCAGAAGTGTTACAGAGATGTCCTGGTTGTCTCCGGTTCAGTGGGCCAAATGGACGTGGTCAGCAGTGACCGGAGGTGCAGAAGACGATGAGCAACCCAGAGGAAAGGATGACAGAGAGGACAAGTAAGAGGGCTTGGCCATAAATAGGAGTGTACATGTGTACGTGACTGTAACTGAGGACAGGAAGATGTACGCTTTTGTAAAACTAGAAAGAAAAGCTTTTAGAGGCCGCTTGGGTAGCTAGATGGAAACAGGTTGTGCATGTGGGTATATGTGGGATGAGTGCAGATTCTCCTGAGTCATAGTGATAGGTGGTGTGTGTGTGTGTGTATATATTTATTTATTTATTTATTTATATATAAATATATATACACACACACATTCAAAGCATCTCAAACCGTTAAACTGGCTGTTACTGTAGTTTTACAAATAAGAACTAAAAAACTTTTGTTTAAGTCAATGCAAAATACTCTTTATATATAACAGACCAACTATTTTTATATATGTTGTGTAAAAACTGCATTTTGGGGTCAACATGATCTTATTATATAATGCTGATTCATAAGTCTGTGGCTTTTCCTCTAGATTTTGGTCTGTTGAGGGTCATCGCTCCTGATTTATCAATCTGGCTCCATCAAGTGCCTTGAGTTTTGACTCGTAGGCGTCTGGGGACTTATCTCAAGGTTCTGATGTTTTTCATGTGATGGTTTAAAAACGGCTGTTTCTTACTGACCATTTGTCATTTCCGAGCATCCTTCACTCTGTGATGTGAGTCAGTGACCTCTCTGATCTTCTATACAACTTGGAGATTAAATTCACTTTGCACCTTTGTCGTGTTCAGTGTAATTGTTAACTACCGATTGATTGTCTCACTAGAACACTGTATATATTACTGGTAAAATAAGATATGCTAAATTCTTATTTTACAATAAATAACCTTTATTACTGCCTGGGCCTGTTTTTTTGGTGTGTTTTGTGTATGCGTGAGGGCTCAAGAGCAGTTGAGGGAGCCATTGCAGACAGCTGAAGAATGGGATAAAAGGACACAGTTTCCAAAGCTTTGAGGTTTTTTTTCTGTCCATTTCTAGTTTCTAAGTAACCATCCAAGACTGCAGCCACTGGGGCCATCGCTTGGATGTGATCCTCTGCGTGTGTGTGTGAGAGAAAGTCCTTATTTGTATAAGGATTAGCTGTGATGTTGGTGTTGTAAAAAGTGTGGATTTGTATATGCGCTCTGGTTATCAGAAATGGAGTGTGGTTTGTGAACTGTGCTTCTTGTGCTGTTTTTCATTAAAGTGCGGGTGTTTTGATGTGCATTCATGTAGCTGGGATTCGGTACACACAGCCAAACTCTCACTGTTGATGTTGCTGCTTTTTTTTTTTTTTTTTGTTTCCTCACAGTTTGGAAATAAACTTGGGCTGGGTGTCTGAGCAGCGTAGACTACAGGCCAAGAATTATGTTTGTGTGGATCACTGTTGTAGGACACAGTGGTTCATTATTTAGGAGCAAAGGATGCAGGTGGCCTTGTAGGGCTGTATTTCCTCTCCTCACCCTTCCCCTGACTTCCTTTAAAATAAAAACAGCAGGATTATTTTGGGCTGCATTGAACTGTGAAAGCCATTGTTTTTATGCTTCTTTGGGACAATAGAAATCAGATACTGAAAAGCCATTGGTTCTTTGTTAAAATAAATCTGACACAGCAAAAACATATGACCAGAGCTTTCAGTATATGTGGTTATTTAGATTGTGAAAAAAAAGGTCAATGCTTTTTGAGCTTAGATCAGTCAGTGTGACTTGTTTTCCTTATTTGTTCCAAATAACCCTGAGTATTGTTGATGCTTTTTTTTTTTGCTGTTTATAACTCTTTCCATTTGACATTGTTACAGATACACACATACATACACACACACACACACACACACACAAAATTACTTAACTTTGTTCCCTTTTTAATCTCTTTGTTCAGTCTTAGCATTTATTTTGGGTAGTTAATGAATGTTATTTGATTAGAGTGAAGCATGATCCAGTATTCCTCCCTCCTACAGTTCAGACTCAGAGGGGACCTTCGAGACTCCAGAGGATGAGTCTCCAGGTGTTGGGAAGCTGCTGGACCAGCTGGACAACTCCAGCCACACAGGTGAGATACTGCTGCTCATCAGCCCAGTGTGCTTTATGCTTGTCAAACTAAATTCACTGAATTCTGATTATTATCCTATACGTCCAAGTATTGTTTACCTTATGATCCTAAAACAAACCACCTTGACAGTTTTGATGTGTTTGTAGCCATCTGACCGTGAGTTGGACCATCAGTATCCTATACTGCCAGCTGTGGGTTTACATGTGATGATAGTCAGCGGTGGCTCCTAAATACGCAGTGTAATTGCTTGCTGTATTTAAGTTATAAACCAAATGTGAAGTGTTGTATCACAGAAAGAGGAGCAGAGAAGAGCACTGGAGACATTTCCTGATTGAAAGAATGTTTTCCCATTCTCCTAAACTGGCTTTGGCAAAAGTTTAATTCACCACCTGGTTAAGATGGTAGTTGTTTATCTAGCTAATTTTGCTGGCTGAATGATTCTTCCAGTCACCTTCATAATATTCTTTGAAGGTGACTGATCTCCCTAATTGGTGTTACTTTGATACTAACTTTCATGAATTGAACCAAGTGTGTAGGCTGACAAAAGTAGAGTGTTTTCAGATTTAAATCATTATGCTCTTATCTTTTTTTTTTTTTTTATCATGTTGCTATATAATCTAATGAACTTGCAACTTTTGGAGTGTATTTATTCAATGGTCAAATTACAGTATTTACATGGCTGCTTGTGTTTACATATCAAAGTAAGATGGCTTTCCATCAGCAGATGTGCAAATAATATACATGATTTGCAGCCCATTAATGAGACGGCTGTCACCCTGCTGCTTGTTGTTGACAGAGGCTTAAACCTACAGTGTTGCTGCCTGAGCTTTACTGAATAACCTGAAGAGCTTTATGGACTGGTTCAAGTTGATCCATACAGATGACCCCCCCCAGTGCAGTTTTAACACAGGGCAGGGCTGCGATGCTGAAAAGCAGCCTTGCAGAACCATCACTGAGGGGTGTGCTTGGCTGGTTGAAAACTGGTCTTCATGGACTTAAATCAGGGGTGTCAAACTCCAGTCCTCGAGGGCTGCTGTCCGGCATGTTTTGGATATTTTCCAGCTTCAGATTCAAATGAATGGATCACCACCAGCTTGTCATCTAGGCCTTTTAACTAACCTTTCATTTGAATCAGGTGTGCTGCAGCAGAGAAACATCTGAGATATGCAGGACAGCAGCGCTCGAGGACTGGAGTTTGACACCCCTGGCTTAAATGAACCGTGTGTATCACTGTCCTGGATTTCAACTAATACATCACTGTAGGCGTTATAAAAACATAGGTTTAGTGATTAAAAAAAAAATATATTTATAGGGATGCATGATAACTGTTTTTTAAAACCGATACCGATAACCGATAACTTTCAGCTCCTAAAGGCCGATACCGATAACCTGATAACACACACATATACCCAAGATCATTACATCAATACTACAAACAAAATCAAAAATAGTTTTGACTTTTTAAATGAACAGATATTTATTTTATCCAATGAAAAACTATTGGCAAGCCTCTAAAACATTTTCTTAAAGCTATCAAACAAACCTATTTGATATCTCACATCAACTTAAATAAGGTTCATTACTGACTGATATAAAAAAAAAGGCTCCTTAAACTGATGGAAATACATGCATCAGAATTACAAACTGAAAAAGATTAACATTTAAAGGATTTTGGCTTGTGGTTCCATTTAAATTAATACCTTTAATTAAAGTAAATGAGGTTCAGTAGTTTTTTTTTTTATATATATATATTTTTTAATCTCATTGAAGCTTTAGATGAGAGGAATGAGGGAGAGGGGAGGGGAGGGGAGGGGAGGGGAGGCTGCTGCTGGCTTGCGCACGTTAGCATTAGCTTCCGTTAGCTCACGTTAGCGCGATTTCAAAACTCCATGGAAGCGATTCTTATGTTGTAGGTGGCCGATCGGGTTTTACGTATTAAAGCTTATGCTTGTGCTTTCCTCCTCGTAGAATTCGCTCAGAGGATTCATCACAAATAACCACCAAACTATCTTCTTCTGAAACTTTAATGAAGTTCCACACCGCCATGTTTGTTGTGATCAGCACAATGCATGCTGCATTCAAAGTGTAACGTAAATTCTGACGTTTCCTCGTTTGCTAGTCGTTCTTTCAGCCTTTTCTATTTTTTCTTTTTTTATGTGTAACATGTGGGAGAATACTGCAAATATCAATTCAATTCCGCAACTACCAAAATTATGACCGAGTTAACGAGTTGTTTTCTGGCATGAGGGGGTATTCTTGATTTTCCTTATTGAGTAATTGTTTTTCTGATTATGCCGACATTACTTGAACATTCACTGCCGCCCATTCAAGGCTCAGAGGGAGCGAGGCACTGCCGTGTTGACAGAAATATGTTATCCGGGCTATTTGTCGTGATATCGGAGTTATCAGGATGACGTCATAATTTCCTGTTATCGGCCCGATAGTTATTCGTGCACCCCTAATATTATTATTTTTTTTTTTTTAAGAGACATTAAAACTATTTGTTTTAGATCCTTTGTAGGGGTTGATGGCAGATCTGGACCTGGAGAGAGTAATATTGATAACAGCAAAATATCATCTTTATTAAAAAATCAATAGAATAATCTTTCTTCATGATACAAAGATCAGTCCAACCATCCACTGCTTATACTCACCACAGAGGACTGCACCATATGCAGCCGACCTTGGAGCAACATCGGTGCATTCACAGGAGCAAAACGGGGTCACAGACAACCATGCACACACTTCTAAAACCAAGATAAAGTCCCTGCAGGCTGAATGAGAAAAAATCAACATTACTGTGAAGGCCATTGCAGACATTTCTGTGTTTGGAAATGCATATGTATTTTTATTAATCTTCTTATAATTCAAGTGAATTTGGATTTTCACTCTAGTAACAGTAATTATATAAATGCCACAATTGACCAGAGTGGTAACATGCCTGAATCAGACCTCGGTCAGCGTACGGTCATCAACACTGAAACTGTACAGTGTATGAAAGATAATTAGAATGGGGGAAATAAGTGCCCTCCTGAGTGAGTTGAATCCTGCTTTTCTGAAGCTGCCACAAAGGCTAAAGGTTTCCAGTCCCCCCTCCTCCTTCTCTTAGTTCTCCTCCCCCTCTCTGCCTCAGCTGCTCTGCTTTTACCCACATACAAAATTAGCACACTTTGCCATGGTGACAGTTCATCAACAGTGCATTTTCTGTCCAAAACCAATGTGAGCATGACTGCCTGTTGGCAAACTTAGACTCTCCACCAATATCTTTTGAACAGTAAACATAATTGGTTTTGACAGTATTTTACTGTATTTGGATAAAAATCAAATTGCATGGCGTGATTGTGTCAGCTGTTAGAAATCAGACATGGTTTGGCCACAGCAAAAGGGGAACATTTTACCAGATAGCAAGCGAGAGATTAATGTGTTTATTATTGAGTCTTGCTTGCAGACAGTAACCATCTCCCTTTCACATTCAAGTAGTCACATGCTCAGTGCAAAGTCTGGCTTTGTTTCATAAATAAAAGATCAGCTTGTGAAGAAACTGATGCTTGGATTCCCTATAATTAGAATACAAAAATGTTTCTGCCTGTTAATGGGAACAACTACATGCCACGTTCTACCTACATATGCATTTTAACAGTGACGTAGATGAAACCTGAGATGGCTATGTGCCTCCTTATGTCTGCTTCTCGCTCAGTGACACTCTGTCACACTTCCCTTTCTGTCTCCTTTTCCTCTTTTTCATTGAGTTGTGAAACAGTAATAAAGTCTAATGTTGTTTGTGTTGCCAGGCCACGTGGTGGGGTGTACTCTGCATGAGCGGGTGTGGTTCCTCTACATCTGTTCCTTCTCTCTAAAGGGCGTATGTGTTGTGTGTCTGAAAGTACCAAGGCTTTTAACTGAAGTTCATAGAAATTGACAATAATTAACTGTGTGCTGTAATTGGTGCTAAACATTGTGGGAAGCTGTCGCCCTCATTGCTGAAAACACAATGGATTCATTCACTGTTGGGAAGAAATATTAGAGAGGTTGCCGTTGGTCTATTATTGTGTGTGTGAGTTTTACATTGTGTGTGTGTGTGGGCGGCGGGGGGGGGGGGTGTATTTTCAGCAACAGAGATTCCTGTGTTTCAGCGGCAATGTGACTCAACAGAGATCAGCCTGCTGCATTTTAATTTCTCCATCAGCAAGAGAAGTTTCATCAATCATTTCAACATTTAATCCCTGAATTGCTGATTAATCCCTGATTACAAATTTTCATGCTCATGTTTATGGTTTGGTAATTGAAAGGTTGGATGAGGAATTGTATGTGGTTGAATCCTTCCTTGACCATTAATGCTGATAATAGACTCACTCTTGTTGATGGAAACTGCTAATCTGCATGCTGTATATCAGGTAGAAGTAGTGAAGGGAGGAGACCCCTTTAGACCTGCAACTAACTAACCTCCCCCCCTATAATTTCTCCAAATGTTACAGACCACATTCTGGACAAAAACTCCAACCAAGATGTCACCTCAGCTCCAATCCAAGAGGTTGACTCCCTGAACAACTTCACTGGTTCCTCACCTAATAATGACAGCTTCACCTTGGACCAGAATCTCAATTTGACCCTTAGCAGTAAACCTGGTTCTGGACAGGGCTCGTCTCCATCTAGCCCCCTGCCCCACACTCCACCTCCCCGGCCTCCATCTCTGCCCCTCGTCTCTCCGCTGATCAAACCAGACCCGACAGAGGTGGATGATGAGCCCCCGGTGACGTCTGATTCCAGCACCGACTCAAACTTGACCATCAGTCAGGAAGTTTGCGTGGACCCTGATTTGCTCAATGGGAACATGAAATCAAACGCAAAACTGACCTGTGAGACCAACAACTCAATTATCACGTGAGTAAGATACCACAGATGCACACGCACACAGGCCAGTCATCTCCAGTCATCAGTCATAATCACTATTGTCCCAGTTGGTGGGTAGTTAAACACAGGCTGGAACTGAACTTATACGACCCACAGATTTTCAGTCTGAACAAACAGTCTTTCCTTTCAGTGGCTGCAGGGAACAGTAGTGAATGCACGCTTTTGTGCACAATGAACCTGAACCTGAAGAGTGTTCCCTTTTTAACCAACTGTGCTGGTTTGTTGTGTTTCTTTAAAAGGCCCGTTAGCTGTTTCTTCCTGCACATGTATCCATCACAAACCAGAGTTATTGTTGTCCGCATTCAGTTTTCTAGAAAATTGCCCTTGATCTTGTCCATAAATATTGATATCGGACAGTTACAGTGATGACAGGTTGATTAAGTGTCTTCATCAACTATTTTGTGTTTGCAGCCAGGTTTTCTTGGAGGGTTGTAGGGCAATAAGGTGTGAAACAATGCCCTCTTGTGGTATGTTTGTTCATCACATTGCTGCTATCCCCAGTGGCCTAGGTTTTAAAAAAAAAAAAGCCATCTGCATACTAATTTTGGTAATCACTTTTCAATCCTTTTCTTTAATAGTCTTGTATTTGATGAGAATATTTAAGTTTGTAATTAAGTTCCCTGATATACATGAAGACATCAATCTCAAACTTTGAGGAAACTTGCAGAGAAAAACACAAAACTGGTAGCAGAGCGCTGACAGGGATGAAGGCTCTAATTTCTCCACATTGTCTTATTTTGTGACATTTTTGATTGTTCACTATCAGCAAATTCTTCCATTATATCTGCAACATCAAACTGGAGAATAAGTATTCAACACACTGTTTCAGTAGAAGTATTTCAGAAGTTTTGATGCTTACTTCTTTCCCAGTTTGATCTCTCGGCCATCTAATTTTAGTCTGGGTACTCAGTCTATTTGGTTAAACTACAATAACCCTGCCCTCACCTTGTGTTTAACCTAACCCCTGTCCCGTCCTGTCTTTTCCTTCCAAAACCTGTCATTCTGTTTCCCTTCTCTCTGTGTGGCATCAGGACTGCTGAGCAAGTCCATTTCCTGTGTGTTTGTTGTAAGTACTGCGTAACTGCTTGTGTTTTGCAAATCCAGCTCTCTCTGTTTCATACGCATTCAAGTGTCTTACATTTTCTTCCAGTAGCAACGTGAAGGTTTAGAGCGGGCATGGGAAATATATTTGTGAAGTAGTGGACAGAGTATAAATGGAAACCCTGTAATCTCCTCTAATGCTCTGTGCATATTTAGTAAACACTTTGATTAATCTGCTTTTTCTTCTGCATTATGCAGCACTTTTAGAAGAGCATGCAAGCTGAGCTCACGCAAAGCACAACTATGTGGTTCAGGTGTAAGGCTTCCCATATGTCTTCTTTCTCCTTTCATCGTTGCACCTGTCCACATGTACCCACATACAGAGCCATGATCTAGTTTGTGTTAATGCTGTTGTTGTTGTTTTTGACCTTCATACTCAGGAACTCCTGTAAAGTGAAGCAGGACCAGCAGATGCAGAAGGACCTGAACAGACAGGTAAGTTCTGATAGGGTTTCTACTGTTCACCATTTGTGGGATAGCATTAGCATTTTAAAACAAGAAACAGCCAGTATGGTGATGAAGCTGAATGTTACTGAAGGATGACCATCATGGAGGCCATGCTACAGATGAGGAGAAGCTGGCGAGCAGTGCTGGTGCCAAAGCAGAAATGGACCACAACAGTGAGTAAAAGAATCATTTAAGATTTCTTTAATTTTATAAGTTTTACAGCCACAATTCACACTGTTAAAATAGCAAACAGCTTAGTTAAATGAAGGATTCTACTGTTTATAGATCAGATAACTGTTTAAAGGTTCAGTCAGTGGACATCAGCTTCTCTAATGGCAAATAATCAGCCATGGTCGCTCAATACTGGACAGCAACAAGGTCATCTGTGCTTACTGTCTCACACTGTCTCACTCTCTCTCTCACACACACAAACACACACGCACAGAGATAATTAATTAATCATTAACTTCACATGTGATGCGTGTTGTATTGAAACTCTGGGTCATGAGCAGGGTCTGTTTGAAATAACTCTTTGTGTCAGTTTGTGCAGAGCTGTGTTGTTGTAAACACACTGAAAACAAAATTCTTTCAGAGGGTGTGATCCCACATGTATCTTATGTCGTCCGTAGTTTAGTTTAGACCTCAAAGCCCCCTCCCCTCAAAAATGTGTTGCTCCTCAATACACAACTGTGTGTGTGTGTAGAGTTTGATATGTATCCAAGGTTTATTTCTAGTTTTGAGTGTCCCCTTGTGTGCACTAGTTGTTGTATTTTTTGGTGTTTTTTACTTGATCATGTATACATGTAGTCGTGTAAGGTTATTTTATAGTAGTAAAATAACGTTGAAATGAACTGCAGTAGTGCTGGGATCATTTCAACAAGATTTAGAGTTCAATTCCAGATTGTATGTGAAGTAGTGAAATAACACATTGTGTTATGTGGTACTTGATAGAAAATTAGGTTAATGCATTGTAATTCGAACAACGTGAAGTCATCTTATCTCAGTTCCATCAAGATCAGATTTTATGCATTTAAAAAGAAAATGGTTTTAGCAGTGATTAAATATTTATGGTCTTTTACTGCCACCTATGGGTCATGCTGATGAACTATGCCATTATATGACCTCTTCAACCCAAATTGTTCTTGACATTACCTTTTTTGTTTTTTTTCCAGTCCAAGAGTGTCATGTGACATCCAAACCCGTGGAGCCAGACTGCTGCTCTGCGGTGAGGCACTATCACATCCCCATGATGTTATTAACCATATATCTACTGTGTGCTGCTGGGCTGCAGACAGTCGGTTTATGCATCATCACAGTGGAATACTGTCTTGCACAGAGGGTCAGATCTTACCATATTTCTTATTATGGAAGCACCATAATGATGATGAATGAGGATACCAGCAGTGCCCATTAGGTGGGGCTGAAGGATTCTTTTATTGGTGGAACTGTCTCTACCAGCTGAGGGAAAGAAAAACACAGCTTTGACAAGTCCAGACTTGTGCCAGCATTTCAGCCACAGTGATACTTTAACCTCTATTTTCTTCATCATATGTAGGCTAAATAAGCAAAGGCAGTAAGACTGAAAACGTTTGGCAACAATAAATAGTGCTGCTCTGACTTTAAAGATGTGACTGACTGCTCAGTTTTCAATTTGGAACCAAATAAGTTTTGAGCTGTAGTATGATCTGATATGATGATGATGATCGCATTGTGTTGTAGAGCAGCACTACGTATTTACTGTCTGCCATCATGTGTGTCTGGTCAGGTGACAGATGGATTTAGATTATCTTCCAGAAGATTAGAATATGAGAATCATAATCCATGGAAGGACAAAGAGAGAAGAGATAGGGTTGGAGGAGAGGAAGGGTTGAAACATGTAAGAATGCTGATTAAAAGGCACGATGGTTATGAGATGAAAGATGAGACGGAGAGGAATGCTAGAGGATGCTAAACAAAAACTATATTTGAGGTTGAGCCAATTTGGACAGTGTTGAACTATAAAAAATAATCAGTTTTTTTTTTTTTTTTTGGCATTAAGTGTAAATGCTGTTTTGTGAAAATTGAAAAGCATGTATTTAGAACCAAATTCCTTATAAATTCTGGAGAGTTTTTAAAGGCCCAAAAAAGAGTCGAAAGAGGCTATGACCATTTTCTACTGCTCTTAGCAGTTTGAAGACACGTGCAAATTGAAGAGCTCATCGGGAGGAAGTGAGATGCAAAAAATGGGAAGTCAGGTCCTGGATTCCATCTGCATCAGTGAGGCAGAAAAACAGGCAGTTCTCACCCTTATCAGAGAGGAGGTACTCGATTGTGTTTGCTTTACCCTCAGTAGATTGTGCAGGTTACTGACAAGGTCTGATTGATGCTTACAGACAATGTCTCCTTTCAGATCATCACTAAGGAGGTTGAAGCCAATGACTGGAAGCAAAAGTATGAGCAGTGCAAAGAAGAAGTCGTTGAAATGAGGTTAGAAACATGCGCCTGCATGCTCGTATGCTGTTATCACAGAGAGACTTTGACCATGAAAGTGGTCATGCCAGGATTTGAGTGGAGATGTTTTTAGCATCCTAAAAGTTGCCACTTTTTTTTCTTTTAATAACAGTGATTTGAGGGTTTGAACAATTTTGAAAGTATTAATACAGTGTTGTAAATATAATCTTTAAAAACCACCATGTGTTATGTCATATTCACAGGAAGATTGTTGCAGAATATGAGAAGACAATTGCTCAGATGATTGGTGGGTAGAAATCAGATATAATACATTAAAACATTCAAAATATGTGGTCTGCGCAGAACAGACTTGTGAAATTATGGTGACTTGTGTCATCTCATGCTGTGTGTTGCCATAATTAATTGAATATTTAGCACCATAATTGTATATTCTTCATCAGAGGACGAGCAGCGCAACACCGTGAGCTCCCAGAAGGCTCTGTATGCAGTGTCAAAGGAGAAGGAGGCAGCCCTGGCAGACTTGAACTCCGTGGAGCGCTCACTCTCTGACATGTTTCGGCGTTATGAAAACATGAAGAGCACCCTAGATGGCTTTAAGAAAGTAAGCAATATAAGGACAGGTTCCTGTTTTAGTAACAACTTGCAGGAAATGTCAGTTTCCATCGCTGGAATGAGCAGCTGCTGGTGACACAAACTGGAGGGTAACGTCTAATAACACGTTTAGATTGATAGATCTGACTCTCCCTCAACAAATGCCACATGAACACCTGCTGATAAAAGCATTTTATGCTTAACACTCGACTCCCATGAGCAAGTGATGATTCAGAGTAGCTGTTTTATGGGAGAACAGATAGCTGTGGTTGTCTCACTGGACCATTTCCAGGAGTCAACATGTGAAATAAAAATTAGAAGGAGAAGATGTAACAGTTTATGATGCAGAAAACACAGTCTTGTGTGAGGGTAAATATTGGATTGACCCGAAGATACACGGTGTTTCATCTGCTTTCTCTTTGTAAACAGATAATAGATAAACAACTCTGTTTCGTCTCTTGGTACAGAATGAAGAAGTGCTGAAGAAGTGTGCTCAGGAATATCTGGCCAGAGTCAAGCAGGAAGAGCAGAGATACCAGACATTAAAACTACATGCAGAGGAGAAACTAGACAAGTATGGTGAACCTTAAGAAAATGGCTTTATTACAAACTAATTTCTTGCTGTTTGACTATTATTCTCTACCCTACTGCTGTTTACCTCTCAGGGCAAATGAGGAGATCGCTCAGGTACGTTCAAAAGCGAGCGCAGAGAACGTGGCACTGACGGCCGGTTTGAGGAAGGAGCAAATGAAAAATGAGTCTCTGGAACAAGCCCTGCAGCAGAAGGTAATGGTCATCTTCATCATGCAGCATACTAATTCTACATTAAACCCACTGAAAGATTCAAGAAATCCATAATTCATGACTGCTTATAGTGTTTTATGAGATGGAATCTCCCAATCATTTTTACAGAATCAGGAGATCGAGGAACTCACAAAGATCTGTGATGAGCTGATTGCCAAAATGGGAAAAGTTGACTGAGAGATAGATGGGAACTGGCTTGTACCATCCCTCCAGCCCTGCTCTCAGCCCTGTGGTGATGTTCTGTGCATGCCCTCAGCCAAGAAGCAGCTCCCATACTGTTCCCCGTGCCTGCCCTGTATCTCGGACCCTGCTATTGTACAGATGTCTGAAGTAATTTCCTATATTCTACAAATGCACTACATGTGACCAGAATCTATAAAGTTCTGTACATATTAATGACATGAAATCACTTTATTTTGTTTGAATTTTGTGTCCATTTTGAGGCCATCTGAAGTCTCCTCGCTTTTTCCCATGGTGTCAGTGAACAACAACCCCCTTGTGACTCAACTTTATTCCTGGCAGCTTAACAGTTAAATTCCCAGCAGCCCAGCCTGCAGGATGACGTCAGTTTTAATGCAGGCTGAGGTTTATTGTGAGGTTGCATTTGGGTTTCTGTCTCAATGGCCTTTTGATGAGGATTGTTTTGATTTCAAGTAACAGTCCATAAAATGTATTTTTCTATGAAGTTTGCACAGATTTTTTTCTAAAAGAGCTGAGCTCAGGGGTAGTGTTGTTGGTACAGAATGAGGTGAAGGTTAAAAGCCTAGTGCACATGAGGGGGGAAGGATTTTTTCGAGGGGATCAATGAATAGCAGCTCTCAGTGGCTTCAGTTGGTTTGGGTCAAGCTACATCGTGGGTTACAATATGACACTTTAGCGATTCTGGACACTTAATATTGCTGCAGATTGTTTATTACTCACAGAGATTCATAGAAATCTGACAATCACAAATCTTCCTGGACTGTGTAAATTTTGTAGCAATCTTTTGTCCGATTCACAAATTCTGCTCCACCACGGTCTGTTGGCTAACAATTGTTAGAAATCCTGAACAACTGGAACACAGATGAATAAAATAGTCAATTTATATTTTGACTGAGGGTATTTAAACTTTTTTTGTTCTCTTGAACACTTTCCGGCACTGAGTATTCCGTTATTCGCATTTAGCACGAGGGCACATGACGGCTTTGTGAGAGGTTTTGTCTGCTGCTCGTGTGTGATGAAGATGTGAGCTCTCATGGCTGCATTCACAGCAGAGCAATAGCTATTCAGCAGCTAAATGTTACTTTGTATGTTTGTTTTAACTACCTGCTTACCTGACATTTCACAGAGCAGGTCTTTTTTTTCTGAAACAGTTGTGTTCATTACAGTGTTGTGTTTTAGATAACTGAGTTAGTCAATGGATATTAATAAAAAAAAAAACTTCTACGAATTTGGTGATTTTTCTGGTTGTTTCTCTCCATCCATTGAAGAAAACGCCGATCATCCCTGAAGCATAAGTTATGGAAGGATTATCACAAACTCCTCTGTCTCAATACAATGTAGCATAAAAAAAAATAAATCCGTTTTGTTTCATTTTTTTAAGCAACAGAAGAATTTCAAAGAAACATGACGAAATATATCATCATTTCACTCTAATTTTTTTGTTTTCCATTATCACTTGTGGAGTCACTCACCTTCACTAAAGATTCAGTTTGTAGGAAACCTTTCACAACATAAACCCACTGATGTGCCACCGTGTATATTTGTGCCAATCGGATGTCACGTTGCCTCTTGTTACTCAGACACTTTGTCTTCTATGAAATATAGTTTTGCAACTAAATCGCTTTCTTTGAGTCTGTAAAGTGTAAATGTGTATATTTGCTTGAATAAATGTACTTTGTTCTACTCCATTTTGATTCTTTTTGTTACTTGTACTTGTACCATTTTCATGCAATTTGAAAAACTGCTGAGAGCTTTTCCTGTCACCAGTTCCAGTTTTTGTCTGTATTTAGTCCTCATATCATAGCCTCAGCTGAAGCATCATGAGCTTATCTTATTCATGAATATTTCATAAAGCCTCTATGAAAGCTGTCTGTCATTAAAAAAAGTGTTGTAAATTCTATTGTAACAAATGACCTCAGATTTCACGATGATGAGCAGACTGCTGGCTGTGTAACATGAAGTGTAACTGTCGCCCTGTTAAAGCTCGCTCAGTTAAGTCTATTATTGAAGGGTGCTGCCTGTGCAGCAAAGATGGAGATTACAAGGATAAGGCTTTAATGCCCTCAGACACCTTCCCATGGCTAAGCCCCCTCCTTCTCCACCTCAACCCCTGGTGTCCCCTCCATCAAACACTCATCCACTTTATTTCTGGGCTCTGGAAGACACAGTGACCTGTCAGCCAGCTACCATGAAGACTGCTTTAGCCCTACTAGTGCTCATCTCGCTTTCCTGCCACAGTAAGTTTCTGTAACACTAGATACAGATTTTTTTCAGCAGCAGGGAAAACATTTGATAATTAGCATCTATCCGTGTAAATGCTGAGATTACAGAAGCATTTTGAAATGGAGGACCAGGACTTTCTCATTCTAACTGTAGTCTTGTGTTGAGGTTTGTAGCTGCATGGTAGACTTAGCTATACATTTGCACAATCCAACAACTTTACTTTTTGGACTTTACAAATGTGTCTAAGTCACACACGTGAGGAGTGGACAGACAGCTTTACTTGAACTTGTCTCCTTGCAAAGGGTTGTGTGCTTGCAAAGGGTTGAATGTGCATAAAGTAGCTGTTCTCTTGTTCTGTCTGTGAAGGCCATGCTTTAAAGTGTCATACATGTGTGGCGTCCAGCGAGGATGACTGCAACCGACAAGGATCCACCTCTTGTCCTCAGTACGCTGACGCCTGCTCTACTATCACAGGGCCAAGTAAGTAAACACACACCCTTGAGGACATAAAAACACAAGGAACCTCACTAGAAGTTGCTGAAAAACTGACAAATGGCTGCAGCCACACAAAATGTCCTTATGCAGTTTCCACTGATTTTTCTATAGTTATAATGCATAACATACAAAGCAATAGTACTTTGCATATTAACTATTCATTGAGTATGACAAGTCCTTGGTATGAAAACCTTTGCATGATAGTTTGTGAATATGTGTGCCTGATCATAAAAATAGCCTCTGCATTCTTTCATAGTTTACTGGGTGTTGTACCAACAGTTTATGACAGCAGCAGACTGTAGAGTGTCTAGGTATGTGTCTCCTTGAAGGGGAGCAGGACTTTGGAGGGAAGCTAATCTGATTCACAGAGACGATCCTCAACATCTGTGACTCACTGTCTTTCAGACACTGTGATGAAGTCATGCACGTATAAGGCCTTCTGTGACAAGGCGCACGGCAGCAGCTCCGGAGCCAAGATGGAGTGCTGCTTTGGCGATGACTGTAACGGGCCCCATCGGAGTCACAGCCATGGCAACAACTCAGGGGCTTTGGCCTCCAGCCCAGTCGTACTGATCACAGGCCTGCTGCTGCGTATGGCCTTTAGTGAGCTCTGAAGTCCTCCAGCTCATCCTTTTCTCCACTGGTTCCTTAATAGTAACAATATAATGTATATCTTCAAGTTCAAAAGAGGATTTGAGTTCCAGACAGCTCCTGGTCATTCAAGGAATGGGGTGAAGTCAAAAGAAGTATGGTCCTGATGGCAGCGGTGGCAGTGGGAAGGAGCATGGTCTGTCCCACAACAACAAGCTGCACGTCAGTAGCTTCCTATATAGGAGTCTTATCTAAAACTTGAAACATATTTCCAATAGTGGCATCCAAGACTTCGGATGATGTAATGCTGTAAAGCTGTACATGAATGTGCAAGTGTTTGTGGTGAATGTATGAAAAGTAAACTAATAGCTCTGATGTCGCCGGGGGAACTTGGGTGTGGTTTTGGTACATGCACGTGGTGGTGCACAATGTGCTTCATACAGTAGAACTATGTTATACCTTGTGTCATTGCTGTGGTAATTGTGTTCAATTTTGTGCTTTTAATCAATTTTAAATAAAAATACACTCATATTTACAATGAATATGAAGAGCAATTGAAGCAGTCTGTGATTTTCAGCTGAAACAGGAGAGTCTGTGGAAACTGTAAGACTTCCTCCTGCAGCCTTGTGAGTTAAATTCTGTGCAGGCACCACAGGATATGAAATCAGCGAGGTAGGTCTCTGTCCCCAGGCAGGTCATATGACATGCAACCACTTCCTCTCAACAGGAGGACACACATTTTACCAAAAGAAAGAAAAAGCAATGACTCTTTTCATGCACTTGTTGTTTGAGTAAGTTACAAAGATGACAAGCTCAGTTCAAAGAGAGATTTTGCATGTGCGAAAACTTTAAACACATATCTTGACAAAGAGTGGAGTGCTGGAATAAGAAGGTTAGGCCTGTTTGTCCTCTGAGACTGAGGATTCTCTCTGTCTCTCAAGAGTTACATCACAGGACTCTAAATGTGGCTACCTTTGCTTTAAGGTGGAAAAAAATAGTAAAGCAAAACTTACATGCTGTATCTGAGTTTCATATTCCCTTAAGGGCTACAGATTTAAAAAGAAGACATTTTATATGGAATATTTTGGACATCGGTCTACTTAAAAGATTAAGGTTCTGTGTAAAAACCGGTAAGGATTGCTGAACAAGCCAACCAAAAAAGCTCGCCGTTTCAAGGGATCAGTAGGTGTCAGGTCTCTATTTCAAGTTATAAACATTTATTGCCACAAAGTGGCTGCAAAAAGACAATAATTATATCTAGAATTTATCACATAAATAGAAAAATGACTATATTAACTGCAAAGCAGCTACCAAGGGACCCAAAGCAAATATGTATGAAAGGAAAATAGAGACACAAGTTATAACAGCTATGAAGATCTGCAAAATGACTGCTAAGAGAAAAATAACCTTAAAACTGCAGCACCAAGTAAAAAGACACACAATATAAATCTGTAAAATGCACAAAAACCACTGCCGTGAGATACAAAATGATTGAGAACCATACACAAGCAGAAGGAAACACAATACGACCCCAAAGAACTATACCAGAGAGAATAAAGACCAAAACTCCACAGTAAGATACACAAAACAACCACAAAGATCAGAAACATACTATAAAGGGATGGAGCTGACAGTTTTGTGATGCAAAGACATTTGAAACAACCTCAAAGGTAAAACAACATCAAAAAATCTTCAACATGACCAGCAAGGGACAGTGAAAAAAAAAAAAAAACTCAGAATGACTGCTAAGGGTCTCAACACAACTGCCAAGAGAATGAATCGCCACTGAAAAATCTTAAAACGTGTCCAAAGAGGATGAATGGAGAACTTTTTGGTGCTAATTCAAAGAACTGTTGTCTCTTAGTCTTCCCAAAAATAATTCAAAACAAGAAATAATACTAAGTAAAACAAATCTTCACTTATTAATGTGCAACACAACAACTTTTTTTATGAAATGGGTTTTTCATTTCACTTCAAAGGACGATGCTCATATTGGGAAATGTTCTTACTTGGTTTAAATCCTATCTCACTGACCATTTGTATGCATTGACCAATGTTTGTTTAAAAAAATAGTTATGGAGTTTCACAAGGTTCAATTTTAGGTCATACGCTTTTTAATCTTTATAAAATGTAACTTGGTAATGTCTTTGGAAGACATCATCAATTTCCACAGTGATACTGATGATACTCAGCTGTACGAGACATGCCTCATAGCTGAGTGTTTTTGTCTCCTGATAATCCAGGGCCAATAAATGGTCTTTTAAACTGTATTTTAGACATCAGGTTATGGATAATAGAACTTTTCGACAGTTAAAAACTGAAATATTGATCATTGGCACTGACGATCAGATGGAGAAACTGGACCACTGGCGTTAAACCCATCAGAGCAAGTTAAAAACCTCTGAGCCGTTTTTGACTTAAAGTCAAATGTCAAGCAGCATGTGAGAAATATAATAAAGGATGTGTTGGATCACTGAAGAACATTGCCAGAATGTTATTATTTCTATCTCTCAGGGATACTTTTATCACCCAGAGGATGGACAACTGTTTTGCTCTCTGCTCATCTCGCCAAGAAGAGCATATGTCAGCTACAATAATTTTTACAACTCAGCAGCAGGAATGTTAAGTAAGACCAGAAATATTTCATACTACACAGATTTTAAAGTCTCTTCTTTGACTGTTCAGAAGTTTTAAAGTTCTCTTATAGGTCTATAAAACTCAGGCATGATTCTACCCATTCGTTAGATTTACTTTTATCCCATAAACCCACAAGAACGCTCAGGTCTTCTGGAAAAGGACTTTTGATTTGACCCAAAGTAAGAACTAAAACCAAAGGTGAGAAATCTCTTTGTATGACAGCCCGTGTCTGTCAAACAACCTTTCTGAGGACCTGAAAAAGGCGTGAAGTGTCAGCGTCTTTAAAACAATCTCAAGACCTACCTTTTTGTTCTGAGATCTACTTAATTCTGAGTTAATTATTTTATAGGCATGAATCTTGATGTGCGTGTTTATTTTTCATACACTTTTAGTCTGGTCCCTAATTGTATTTTGTCTCCTCTATAGACTTTCTTTTACTTTATTAGTTGGTTACATCAGTTTGCTTTATTTGGAATGTACCCTATAACTGAAATATATTTTGATTTTATTTTTCAATCTTTATTGTTGGACAGTAACTACCGATAAACATCAAATATATTTCACTTTAAACTTAAATTCCAATAAAGTTTTAATTTGTCCACTTCCACTGTTTCCTCATTATGAAGAAACTATGACATTTATATAAGCCCTTTTTTATATTTTTATATTTTCAGTCTCTGAAGCACTTTGTCTAACTATTCTATAGCAAGTATGCAGCGTGACAAAAAAATTAAGACTAGTCAGTTTGATTCATTCATTGATTGGATTACTTGCACTTTGACATCTACCTTGACAAAATGTTCAAATATTCACAGAACCTCACCTTCTTATCATTTCACTGAAGACTGTCAGTTTCTCTTCATTTTATTTTTTGCGAAAGTGTGATATTTATTCAGAATTGTAACTAATATTGACAATGAGGTCACGTGACCTTATTGTAACTTGACAATGAGGTCACGTGACACTTTCTAGAAATATGACTTTTTGAAATCCTCAGGATTTTCATATAGTTTGATTTAGTGTTTTTAAAATGCTACTTTTTAAAAACTTTCATTGTGGAAGAGCTGGTGGTGTGTATTTTTTGGCACCATCTGGCACATTGCGCTGCACCTGTCTCGCGCTTCTTTCTCATAGAAGGTGCAGTGACGCAGTCCTCGCTGCGCGCCTGTTGGTCCAGGTGTGCGCTCCCTTTCTCTGCAGCTCTGTCATCTGAACCACCCGGTTCAGCAGAGTATGTGTCTGTGCGTTTGATCCACCTGAGAAAAGAACAGAGCATATGGCATGCAGCTGCAGAAACAAAGCCCGCACACTTATTAGTGTTAGAAGAAGTAGAATAGATGTCCGCCAAAAAAAATAAAATAAAATAAAACAAATCAAGACGGCAATGTTTACTCCTTGAATGTGTTCAAAGAACACTGAAGATAATCTTTCCTCAGAAAAGCCCGCTAGATGAACTCATGAGCGGCAGAGGAAGAGGAGGAGGAGAGGAGGAGGGAGAGGGCCCGGCCGGAGCTCAGGGGACTCATAGATCACATCCGGGGCTGGTTTATTCTAATAACGAAACATCCAACCCGGAAAAGAGAAAAGTCTTCAGTAATCCGATCACACAAACAATTAGACGGTAGCCCGAGAGTCTCGTGCACACCGGTCTTCTAGATGCCTGCTGTTTGTTAAAGTTTTGGGGAAGTTTCTCTACCATGGTGGTGCGCGCCAGACTTCCAGGCTCCGTCCTCTCCGCGTCGTAGCGCGGCTGCTGCGGGGCGCTGGCTGCGGCGCACAGCGGGTGAGTAGTGTGCAGACGGGGAGAACTTTATAGCCATGGCTGTCTGTTTGTGTGCGTTGCCTCACTCCGGTGTGTCTGTGTGTGTGTGTGTGTGTGTGTGTGCATGTGCGTGTGGTACAGTAGGTGTGGCGGGCCGTTAGTGAGTCAGCTCGGGTCATCTGAGCTGAGCAAATGTTATGTCTGTCAGGTGTCGCTGCGTAAATCTTGCTCATAATCGCGCTGTAACATACACAGTCATGACAATCAAATGGCCTCTCAGCGGCGACCTGCAGCTGAAAGATTCATTGTTGAGATGATTCAGACTGTTGTCCGACCATCCTCTCCCAAAACACTAGTGCGTTAAATGTTCATTTGTTGTTTGCTCATGTTTATCTGGCCTACATGAGGTTATGGGCGTCTGATTGACATGACAAAGTGTCCTTCTGTTTAACAGGTATCCATTAACTTTTAGGCACCAAAGATAACTTAATTGTCACATAAAACAGTTGCATAAATTCTAACGTAAGTCTGAGAGGAAAGAAAGGTATTTACAGAACAGAAGATGCTGCACTATTAGGCTGCATTCATGGAAGCATTGACTTTAAAGCTTCTTGCGTTGTGATTTGTACAGAGATTTTAATGTTTCTGTCAGAGTGAAAACGGCTTGAACTCCTCCCCAAATAAAGCACAGTGCAGGAGGACTGACTGAATCACCCTGAAAGTGGCAAAAGACACCAACCCTGTTATCACTGCTTTGATCTAAACATAGTGTATTATGTCCTTGAATATGCTAACTCCCATATTAAGTTCTGTATGTGGGTTATTCTCATATGTTGAATGACTAGAACTAAAAATTTCCTTCTGGCTAAATAATATTTATTGGTTAAGTTATGCCAAAGATGCCACAAACTCCCCGCCGCTTCTCCCTGTGATGGTTAAGCCAGATGTGTTCTGATCCCCTGAGTGGTTTGTGTGTGTGTATATGGTTTGGTGTGCCAGTCTCAGCGTTGGTATCTGTGGGACTTCTGCAGCGCCATCTCCATTTTTCCATTACACCCAGAGCTTCTGCATGAGCCTTCTGTAGTTTTGACCTGTCTCAAAGGCACAGTTTCGCTAATGACGCATCTGAAGCTCTGCCCGGTTTCAAAATGAGGTATTTTCTTGCGTATTGATTTAAAAATAGCTCAAGTGAAGTTCTGCCAGCACTTTGTAGATGCAGCCCGTGGGCTCAATGACATTTGTTTGTTTTGTGCTTTGTTGGGTGACTTCTGTTAAGGTTTTAATTCAAATGCTGATAATTTTCATTTCATGGAGAGCTCTGAGCCAGTACAGTCCTGTAAAAGTATTGGCAGAAGGAAAAGTTATTCAGACCTGATTTTATATTTTATAAAACTGTTAAGTTATAATTTGTGTTAAAAAAAAAAAAAAAAACAGTCACAGATGTGGCCTAGTTAGCTATCACTAGCTTTCATATAATTTATATTTTGTAAAAGTAAAGTCCTGTGACAAAAGTGTTTTTTTTTTATGCATGGCATACAACATTGTGCAATTTGTCATCGTGAATGCTTCGTATTGGGAGTTCCCCCAACAACAAAATCAGGACAGAAATACGTGGAGCTAAAAACCTTCCAGCTCCCTTTAAAAATGGAGAAAAAAAAATTGCATGGCATCATTTTAATGAACCCCCCCCCTTCTCTCGCATCCTTCTCCTCCCTCCTCTCTGGCCAGTGGAAATGTGCGTGTGTGCAAATCTTGAGTGGAGTCTGTAATTTTTGGCTGTGGTATTGGGCTTCAGCTCAGCCTCAGGCTTTCAGGGTTTGCTGCTCAGCCTCAATCACGTCACATGAAAAACTGCTGAGTGCAAGTGGGTCTCTTTCTTCCTGTATCTGTGTGCATGTGTGTGTATAAAACTACACGAGACATGATTTACCCTCCATATCTGACTGCCTTTTCCATTCTGTCCTCTGCAGTCCTTCAGTTGATCTCTTTGTATTTTGCTCCTTATTGCCCACCTTACTTCAGTGTTGGTGTTTCTTTCTGTCCATCTGTCTCAGTGATATGTAATAGGGGCAGCATGCCGTACATTGACCGGCTGAACCGTGTGTGCGGCTTTTTGGACATTGAGGAGAAGGAGAACAGCTGCCGCTTCCAGAGACGATACTTTATCCTTGACACGCAGGGAAATGCTCTGCTTTGGTACATGGACAATCCGCAGGTGCTCCACGCACATACAGTGCATGCATGACACACACTTGCACTTACAGCAAGGGGGAATGAAAATGATCAATAGGAGCCACAGGACCTTGGACTCTGAGCTAATGATGAATCTGTGTGTTTGTCTTTGTATGCAGAACCTGCCCAGTGGAGCCAGCTTTGTTGGCAGCCTCAAATTAACTTACATCTCTAAGGTAAGCTGCCCTGCTGACTGCCTTTTCTTTCTTTTTTTTCCCTTCATTATGAGGCAGACTGAGGTATGGACTGAGGAACACAAGGCTCACTGATAACTTGCAAATTAGGCCAAGCATTCACAGATACACAAGATGTCAGATTAATTGAAGTTATCTGCATTTACAGTTAACAGCCACATGCAGCACAGAGCTGAGGCAGCTTTGTGAAGTTTTCCAGATGTGAGTGCTTGCAAAGATAATGACATCTGGCTTCACTGCACAGTAGAGCTAACAGCCTCTTCTCTTCTCTTCTCTTCTCTTCTCTTCTCTTCTCTTCTCTTCTCTTCTCTTCTCTTCTCTTCTCTTCTCTTCCCTTCTCTTCCCTTCCCTTCCCTTCCCTTCCCTTCCCTTCCCTTTCCTTCCCTTCCCTTCTCAGGTGAGCGAAGCTACGGCAAAGCAAAAGCCCAAGACAGAGTTCTGCTTCGGTAAGTCCTTATGGGAAACACTGAGTTATGCTTACAATGACACACAATCTCATTCGTGTATTAATAAGTTGAACATTTTGATCTAACAAGGTAATCGTGGATTTCATAGTATTCTTCTGTATTTTTTCAGTCATAAATGCAGTTTCACGGCGGTACTTCCTCCAAGCCAATGATGTGACTGACATGAGGGACTGGGTAGCTGCTCTAAACAGGGCCAGCAAGATCACTGTGAGTTCAACACCCACTTGTAATAACCATGCGTACTAGCACAGTCAGATGTCTTGATGACTGGTGAGATAAAGGCAGTTGTCGAAGGGGGACTAATTTCCACCTGAATGCAGGAAGTTGTGTGGTGCTGAGACTGAAACCAGCTTAGCCAGAAAGTGTGAAGATACCCTTTTTTTTCCTCTCTTGAATGGTGAAATTGTGAATGCGCAAGTAAATGTGTGATAACACGCAGACGTCATTGCGGTAAAGATGTCAACATTTAGTTAACACATTTGCATAATATTTGTGTGTTCAGCCATGAGCCTTTGTGGCCAGTGACATCCAGATGTCCCATGGCAGCAGGTGACAGAGAAGAGTGTTTGCTGTCATGCTCACCTGCTCACTGACACAGGAAGCTGCGCTGCTGACTTTCTTTCACTTCTCCAGTTTGAGGAGATGGCAGTCTGCTATTTTTTTTGAGCTTCCTTGGCCTCAGTGAAAAGTTGCATGAAACTGAATGGACAAAATGTAGATACGGTATTAAAAAGGAAAAAAAAAACAACAGTTAGTTTAGTTCTTGAAATGACATGGTTATTTTTGTCTTCTTCTTTGGTGTGGGTGACTTATATTTTTCCACTGTTTGAGGAACTACTCAGATCCTTTACAAAATAAAAGTAGCCATTCTGTAACTTGTACATTCTCTGTTTCAAACAAATATGTTCATATAAGCACTTTCCTACGTTAAAGCACATAAACATTAAAAAAAAAAAAACATCTAGAATAAATGTTATTCTCTGTACCTGCTGGGAATGGGGGTAGTTTAAACTACTTCACAACAGGTAAATATGATGGCCTTAAGAAAATTAATGAAGAAATGAAGAAAAACTTGGTTCTGATAAAGTAGCTTCCAGCTTTTTTGCTGAGATATTGAGTTTCACTTGAACATTTGTGTATGTTAAACCATGTGTGCATTTTGGATGGAAAAATCACTAATTAGTGATGTTTTCAAAAAGCTGGACATCTTAAATATCCCCCTCCCTAAACACTGCCATCTGTAAGATGTTTGAAGATGGAACACTTTTAATCACTGTTATGGATTTTCAAAGCTTGTCATATAATTCTTTATGTAAAAGCTGTTTCTGGAAGCTAAGAGCCAAATAAGGTCAATTTAATCAAGTGAAGAAGAAAATACAACGTATCCTCTCCAAAGCTTTTTGGAGGTTATTTATATTTATTTGATTTTCTGGTCTACAAGGTGGTCAGGCTCCTGTTGTTTTTGTTTTTTTTTTTTTATAAATACACACACACACACATAAATACGTCACACAACCGTCAAAATCACAACAAGTGTCTGTTCTATGAATGGACCATAAGTATTCTGATTTAATGAGAATGTGTATTTAAACAGCCATCTTCATCATGCTGAACACTTTTTGAAATCATGTGACCAAGACGACAACTAACGGTCGATCAACGGTACCTGGCCACCTTGAGGCTTCAAACAGGATGTTCTCAGAGGGAAGTTACCACTGAGCTTAGAGTGTCTTCAGCAGGTTGCGACAGAGACACTGGAAGAGTCACAGAAAGACATAGAAGTGGGCGTCCTTTAGCATTCCACGCTGATGACGGCTTCAGTGCTCTGCAGACATTTTTTGTTGTTAATATCCACCACTGTTGTTAGCTTTTGTTACAATGCAATTCTTTAAGTTGAAGAAATTATCATTGCATACTTCTACCTAAACACTACTTTCATGATGTAATATCGCTGTAGCATGAACTTTTTACATTTTCCATGATAGAAATGATGCTAATCCCCCTCCCCACGTGGTTTCATAACCTTTCACACCTTGACTTGTGATGAAAACGTCTAACATGCTGATGAGATGAACAGCTTACAGTTGACAAAGACCCCAGTAACCAAATGTGAGATTGTGTGACTCCTTTGACCCATGCGACTTCAACAAATCATAAAAAATAGTAGCTCAGCAATAACTTATAAGCCTGAAAGCATTTTTGATTAAAGCTGAAATTTGTTCAAGAACCCAGAAAAGAAGTCCACTTGCCTTCTATACAACCCTTTTAGTATTACCTGGTTTTGGTTTAATTTTTATAACAAATGACTGCTAGATACTACATGACATATTTTTGTATTAAACTCATTGCTTGTGTTTCTGTTTAATACATATTTAGTAAGACCATTTTCAAGCCTTTATAAGATCTTTTTCAAATACAAACTTTTCACTGCACCGTGGCGAGTGCTTGGTAAAAGCATTATTCCAACGACACACTGCCAAGAAATTTTAATGTAAATATGTTAGAGTTCTTTTTCTTTAACCTCAAGACCCCCAATGAAAATTAAAGTGCTGCCTGCCTTTATATGGTAGTGTTTGTATTACTAATATTATGCTAATATTAACTTGTGTCCAGGTTCCTAAGTCTTGTCCTGCACCTCCAAGATCTGACGTAACTGCAGTGGTCAGCGACACTCAGGGAGGGAAAAAGCAGCAGGCCTACAAGACTGAGATCATTGGTGGTGTGGTGGTGCACACTCTCATCCAGGTAAAGTAGAGGACGCTAAAAACAACCTGGTTGCTATGGGGATGATGGTAACAGTGACCCGTGATGACTAAAAATGGCAGAATGGGAGAAAGTCTATTTGGTGCAGCAAAGAGATGTTCAAAAGTATCTTCCATTTGTATTTAAAAAATATATTACAGCTGATATATGATGGTGATAATGATGATCATAGTAAATGACTGGTGGAGAAGATGCCTCTGATAAAATGTTTCAGAATGAGGTTGAAGAAACAGATGGGAGAGAGAGAAAAGGAAACAGGCCTGGTGTGCTGAGATGTGGTTACTGTGTCAAACAAGGAAATGTGGTGAGTGCCCAACCTCTTATAACAGATTAAGTGAGCTTGAATAAAGACACTGAGCGTGTGGAAAGAGTAACGCGGTGTCTGTTTGTAGAGAAAAAGCTGGAAGAGGCGGTTTTTCACCCTGGATGACAATGCAGTCAGTTATTACAAGTCTGAGATGGTGAGGAACCGGGCTGGTTTTGTTTTCCTGGCTCTGGTTAATGCTTTCATGTGACTGTGTGTGTTTTTTTTTGTGTTTTTTTGTCTGCATATGTCCCAGGAAAAGGAGCCTCTCCGAGCTATTCCACTGAGAGACATTCAGAAAGTCCACGAGTGTCTTGTCAAGTCGGGGTGAGTCACGCAGGAATCGGAGTCAGATTCTCCTCCAAGTTTGCTTCTCGTCCATCTGGTTATCTGTCTGGTATGGATGTAAACGTAGATGAGGAGAATATTTGGTCGTGACTGATAACTCGCACTAAACTTGTTTTTTCGGTGTAAGTGAAGATAAGTTTATCCTCCTACTTAAAGCAAATGCTTCACTTGTGTTTATTTTACCTCATGATTCAGCAGCAAAGGCTGTGACTGGACACAACCTGAGAGTCAAAGTTAGGAGTCATCTTTCTCAGATTTGTCTGAGTTTTTTTTTTTCTTTTGTCAAGCAAGCTTTACTTTTTCTTCCTATTGGTACTCTTGTGGCTTGTTTATTTGGCTATCTCTTTTGTTTCTTTTAACATCATTGAAAGATCAAACCAACTATGGTTTTGTGCCTTCATGTTATGTGAACATTTATAGCTTAAGAAAAATCAAACAATATGAGAGTACAATTTCTTCAGTTATTAAATCTCTTTATTTAAATTTTGAGAGTGTCTTAGTTTAAATACAGTTTAAATATTTATGCTAAAAAATAAGCTTTAGTTGCACATAATTATCAGCTTAATCAATTTTTGTACATAGTGAAGTTATTGTGTTCTACTTAGGACAAACTTAAATATATGAAGGAAAAAAATTAACTTAATTTTACTTATAACTTTTCACCTTCTGTGTCTGTCAGGGACCTCCTGCTTCGAGACAACCTTTTTGAGATCATCACCAGCTCCCGAACTTTCTATATTCAGGTAAAATCTCTCATCTCTGTTCATCACAAAGTCCAAGTTCTTTAACAGCTGTTGCTGGTATAAAACAGACTAAGTGAAGGGAATCTCCTTAATTTCCCTTCGTGTTCTTCCTGTTTTTGGTTTTGTTTTTTTTTTTTTTTCAAATTACAACAGTAAAAACAGAAAAGACCTATTCCCAGGTGTATCTGTCCTGATGTTTGACATGTTTTTCTCTCAATGCTCTATTGCTAATGTGTGACCTGGGCTCTTAGAAAAAAAAACACACATACACACACAACCCTGAACAGTTTGTTTCTCTAAAAAGGGCACAGCCATCTGTCACCATAACAACAATAAGATCCTCTTCCTCCCCCTGGGAGAGCAGCTGACTGAGGGGTCTGATCAGATGGGAAGTACTGGGAGAGAAAGAGACAGGCTGCAAGCATGAGTGCTTTTGTTTGTGCCAAAAAAAAAAGGGAAGTGTGAAAAAGATTAAGCCCAAATAAATAAAGATGAAATGGAAATCAGTTTCACAGCCTGAGTACTGACACCTAAATGAAAGATGATATTCAAACAAAATAACATTTTTACTGGGCATGTTTGATTAAACATCCTAATTGCAGTGTAACATAAATATGCAAAGCTGAAAGGGAATCTACCTCCTTGACCACAATAAAATAATGGAGCACAGAATTAATAAAAACAGGCAGACAGATGGTCATATTGACTAATAAGATGCTGGAATCTCACTGAAACAAAAGGGATTGTAACATCCAGTCTTTTTCCTGACATGGATGGACCAGCGGATGGCAGAGGGGTTTTCCTGTCTAATAAACTGCAGACCCAATATGGTCCATTTATTTCTGTGATTCAAAGTAGCAAATATTGGGTGACACCATCCGTCATTCACGTTCAAAATTAAGATAAATACAATTCAAATACCATGTGAATACAATACAACTTTTTAAACAAATTTATGCTGATTTAAGAAGATGCATTTTCTTTCAGTAATGAAAATTGCTTTTTAGTCTCATTTTCAACCCCTATTAGATTTTTGAAAATAGATATACTGCACAAATAGCCTACGTGGTAAATGTGGTAAAGCAACAGAAAGAATAGCTAAATGTATTTTCTACTTTTAAAGTGATGTTTTTTGTTTTAATAAAAATTAATAAATAAATAAAGCAAAGAATATCTCTGAGACCAAATACATGTACAGCATATTTTTTAGTAATAATGTGAGGAGAGATATGTTCTTGCTCTTTAAACTCATAAATTTAAAGAATGCTTTAAGTGATAGTCCATCAAAATATACAATTTTTTCAAAAAGCTGGGCTATTGAGATTTAGAAAATTGATGTACTGTAACTGACACAGTAAGCAAGTTGGCAAGTTTGGTTAGCAGCTATGGAAACAAGTAGCTGGTTATAAAATGAATAAGACATGCTGCTCTACTGCAGTTTATGTTCTGCTTTTGTTTACAGACAGACTCTCCAGAGGAGATGCGTGGTTGGATTAGGGATGTTGAAAAGAAGATCCAGGAGTTCAGGGGTCCCCCAAGGGTAAGTCTTCCACTTTTCTTTTGGTCCAACAGACAAAACAAACAAAAAACAACTAAGAATTATTACATTTCTTAGTACCTTTATGTCATTGGAGAGGAGGTGTAAAATCTTACTAAGGCTTCATGACTGTGTTGTTTTTGTGTCTCTCTTTGCAGGCTTCTCCATTTAAACGTACGTCTTCTCTCTATCAAAGTCACAATGCCTCTCGTGCACCCCGTGTTCTGCAGAGTGATGACCGGAGACCTCCGCTGGCCAAATCCTGCTCTGTTGCACCAGGCTGGCAGCCCTGGACACCTGTTCCAGCGTGTGAGCCCTCCATCCTGGACACGGAGGATGAAGATGGCGTATTCTGCTCCATGCCTACTGTGCCCTCTCTCTCCTCGTCCACCTCTTCTTCCACCTCCTCTTCCTCCAACTCCCTCTCCACCCCAGCTTCTTTAACGAATGCATCTCCAGTACCTTCCACTAGCGGGTTGGGGATCCTGACTGCATCGGCAGATGTGGCCAGCGGCCGGAGGCGGCACCGCTCGCAGCCTCAGCCTCACACAACCTGCAGTTTCCCTTTCAGTGTGGATGATGACGGCATCCGCACCACAGACGTTTAGTTCAGAGAGGTCTGTCCAGACTCCTGCGTGGACTAAAGTATTGGTACCTGTTTTGTAATGATGAATGTGACTGGTAATGATAGTATTCCCTGCTAATGAAGAGATGCTGTAACCACCTGCCGCTGTATCACGGTGTGAGAGTTTGGCGCCCCCTGCTGGTGATGTAGCTGTTTTGCAGATGAAGGATACATCCAGCTGGGAGAGGTGGGGAGGCATGGTGATTGTTTTACACAGGACTGTGAAAAGAAAAAAGGTATGATGGGGTGCTTTTCATGCAACTTCCTCTAAAAACTTGAATAATCTTGTTAGTTGTTCTAATAGAGTTTAAAAAAAAAAAAGGCACATGCTCTCAGCCTGTCGCACTCGGCTCTCATTGGATTTGCATCACTGTCACCAGGAGTTTATACTCTGCTTTAAGTATTCTCAAAGAATTTTATAAAGGCATTTTGACATAATCCGTTTCTCTATTTTTTTTCCTTCTTCTTTTTAATTCAAATATCTTTTTACAGCATGCTCTTAAATATTTCAGACACTTAATATTTGTCGAGCCCAGCAGCGTTTTTTCTACTTTCTTCCTGAGAAACACATTATGTGAAAACTCCTAAACATTTTATAGTTAACAAGCATTTTACTTCTAACATCTTTTATATTTCACTCCGTGTTTTGAACCAGGGCTTTTGATATCAGGCTTCAAGGTCAACTATCAGCAAACTGTGACTGCGCTCTGAGTTTTAGCACGGTACCATAATAATACTGCAGTATTTCAGTGGTACTTATTGTAAAACGTACTGCTAGCATAAAGCTTATTTGTTGGTTAAAAGCTTTCTAAATGTCACAGTCTTATTGCACCATTATGTGGGAACATTTGCCACTACTTTTGGTAATTTAACTGTAATTCTGCACTTTGCATTTTGTATTTTTGCTTCTTCATTTTTATTCATTTTTTTTATTTTTTATAACTGTTGTGTCTCGGCTTTCACAGCCGATAACTACAGGTTTCCCAGGTACTAGAGCTCCAGAGGCCAGATGCTTAAAAAGAAAAGGTGGTAGAATTTATAATAAAATGAAACAAGTGAGTTTCACTGGAAAAATATGATTATTATTTTTCCTGTTTTTTTTTCTTTTTTCTTTTTGTTCTTAATCCATAATAATACTCATTTGATTGTGGGTCCCATGAATAATAAATAAAACTATATCAAACAACCAGTAAAGCACAGATTTTACCTATGACTGTTTTAGTTTTAGATTTGGCAAAATTATGCTTTTACCTTGATGTTACTTTTATCATTATGTCCATCTCAGTATGAAAACTGTGTTTTTAAATTATGCAAACACGGGAGTGTCTTCGCCCCGTTCATGGCTAAATATGGTATTGGAATTGAGGTTTCTGCACATTGGTGAAATTTAACAATTGAGATTTATTAAACATGGCCATGCATATTCACACATCTGGTTTTGTACATACACTCGGTCTAAGTCGTGAAACACCAGTTTTAAGCATCTGGCCCCTGTAGTCTCTGCCCTTGTAAGGCTCAGCATGAGACTTCACAGATGTGGTAGCATGTTCATTCCACCTTCTGTTCTCTGAAGCTACGTGTACTCATCTGCTTGTGTGTCATGTTAATTTTCTTTCTTGTACATTAAATAATGCTTTTTATTGGTCTTGTTTGGACTGTTTTTTTTTCTCATCTAGACCCATCAATACACTGCACACACACACACACACACACACAAAGTTTTCCGAGTAACCTTTTGATTGGCATTAAGACCTTTCTGTGTCATGTCCTTTAAAAGCAAAAATGGGCAAATGTTACACATGCAAGGGGTCAGAGTGAACAACAAATCTGCCCTTTAACACTGCCAGTTTCACCACACAGGCACAAACACACACACATCGATTTAGTAACCAGAGGCTTTGTTAAGTGAAGTCTTTCACACATCCAGTACAAAGTTTGTGTTTGAGGTAAAATGCCTAAAACTGTTGTGACCTCTGTCCACTTCCCCAACTGCTTCTCAGTGCAGCTGTAGACTAAAATGTCTCCACGGAACAGTTTAACTTGTTTCAGTAGGAAGAGAAAGGCCCTGAGTGCTTGTGAAATGTCAGCTGTTCTGAATTTAGTTGAAGACAGATTTCCTCCAGATAGCAGGGGAAAGGAAAGCATAAACATGGCAAAAACCACGGCGATGAGCGCGGTGAGGGTTCGGATAAAGTGGACTTGATATGGACTGAGCTTGTGTGTGTGGAACATTTTCTGTGTAAGATGTGAAACTTTAGCTACTTAAAAACAAAACTGTGAAGTTATGAACTTCTATCTGAAACTTTAAAAGAACAGATGGAGGCCCTCTGTTGGTTCCTGGTTTCTCAGTGTTTCCACGTAGCCCGAGACACAAAGAAATCCAAGTCTGGAAATGCAGCACTGCACTGAAAGCCTTCCAGGTTTAATTTATTTTACCCGTGTGCACAAGCATAACGTAAAGGTCATGTTGCACTTCATTGTGTCGCCTGTGAGTGACAGACAGCTCTGAGGGCAGACACACTGCTTGCCCAAATGTTAATGTTCCCACATGGGTGACTCTGCATAACACTGCTCTGTGTCTCTACCTTGGTCTTATGTGACGACACTCTGGAGATTTCAAATGTTAGAAAATATAGTTTTATTGCTCCCAGTGTTTTGGAGATTGACATATTTTCTTGATATGTGCATCAACATCAGAGTTGAAGAACAGGACGGTGCATGTTTGCTTCATTTGGACTTGGCAGACGCAAACCAGCAGAGGGAGCTGTGAGACACCTCATTCACCACATTGTCTGGTGTGTCAAAAGCGTGGATGAAGAAAAGGCATGCAACCTGAAGAGCAATGAGCTCAAATCAGTTCATAAAACGTTTACCAGAGGCTTCAGTCAATATCAGGCTCAACAACAATGAAGTCTGGAAGAACATGATAGCTCACATAATTCCAAACAATAATCAAGATTTATACTTTACTGTGTTTCTGCGCGATACTAGTGACTTTCAAAATAAAAGCCCATTAATAAAATAGTGGCGTCATATTAAAGCATCCATATCAGAAGATATCTGTGTTCTTTGGTAATACAATAATAATAATTATTATAATTCATTACGTTTCTAGGTATTTAAATTTAAGTTGTTCATGTTTTGTACAGATAGACTTTCAGAAAGCAGAAATAGCCACAGCTTTAATGGAGACTGAGTCATTTGTTCAAGAGTTCACATTTGTCCATATACATCACTAAGCTGAAACATCTCAGCTCACTTGATCAGTCTTGTTAAATTTTGGAAGAATGTTACCGACATAAAGCTTTGACTTTCAACTCATACAATTTTCTTGAGCTCTGAAGCTGCAACGTACATGAGTGTTGAGTTTTAAGTAAGAAAAGACCTCTGATGTTTAATGTGACATCAAGCACCAAGTGAAATGATCTACAGATGCATCTGCGACCAGTGAGATGATGTTACAGAGGAGCATATAACTGGGCCTGTACAGAAAGCGGCATCTTTCTAACATGTGTAATATGAAGTCATATTAATGTGGAACATGTTTTCTTTCATCTGGACTCAGAGGGCTTCCACTGGACGATTGCCAACCCCACACCCTTTGCTGTTCCCAAATCAGGCCACCTTACAAACTGGAGCAGGGGGGTTGGAATGTATTTTGCCCTGTGTGATGTGATTGTTAGCAGAGAAATGGGTTGACCTTACCCTGTAATGTCATACACACACATGCACACACTTGCTCTGGCCAAGATGGAGGTGTTTGAGACAAACCTGTTGAGTGGAGGAGGTCTGGGACCCCTTCACCACTTCCTCCAGACAGAGAACAGAGGATGCAGTCAGCTAAAGCCAGGATGGGAAAATAATGAGCCTTCCAGCCACTGCTGCCACCTCATTTCAGGTATGACCAAAAGCGTTGTTTCTTACTTTTACACTGAGAGAAACTGTGGGATAATACAGAATGATAAGATATCCCATAGAGAAATAACCAGAATTTAAATTATTAAAAGAATCCTATTTTGCAAATTTAGCTTCATACTCAATATTAGTAAGCAGCTGATTTTTTATTTGTATTTTTTTAAGAGAAATGACATTGAGAAGGTGATTTTCATGTGAATTCAGGACAATCAATTATTAGGGTAATAAAATGTTTCTATCATAAGTGGTATACTTGATTCTCCACAAAGATTTATGGAGATGTAAGATGAAACATTTTAAATTTTGATAAATATTTCTATTTATTTACTATTACGTTTGTATGCCTATTATTGTGAGTAATTGATCCAAAAATCTGATTTTATTTGTATCTGTAAAGAATTACATTAATTCAGTTGGTCATGGGAGGGACTAAATTAAAAAAAAAAAGACTACTGAGTTTTGATTGTATCTTAACTGGACAGAAGTAAAAAAAAAAAAAAAAGCAGAAACGGTGTTTCCCTTTTAAAACAAATAAATGGAAGACAGAAAATAAATCAGAAAAGAGTGACTATTGATAACTAGAGGTGCATTATATACCTTAAATATACTTTTTGAATATTTTTCTTTGAAATTGATCTAAAATGTTCGTTTCTGTCACAGCCTGAATACTCAATGTTTCACACCAGCAACATATTTTAATTGTACCAGATTTGAGGGATTCAAAGAAGCTAATAATCTCATGTCGGTCACTATGGCACCTTAAAAAAAAAAAAGAAGAAAGTAATCTATGAAAAAGTCAATTTAATAGAACTTAATTTAATAGAGCTTTAAAAAAAAAAAAGACTTAAAAAAAACTTCTACTCCAACTTAATTTAATAGAACTTTTACTCCAACAGCTTCATCTATAGAAATAAAAAATAGTAATAGTATGGAATGATTAAATGATTATGGTGAACATTATTCAGGAGCGAACTAAGCCGCAGTTTCTCCAGACTTCTCTGATTTAGTTATATTAACTAATGGAACTTCACGAAATTTCCTTTACACCTTATTAATTCACGAGGATAGCCAATATGTGGCAATTCCTTTATATGAGCTCTTATTTTCACATTAGCTTACATAAGTGTTATTCCAAAGAATGTTGAGGAATTTATTACAGGCCACGTCGCCTATTTTCTACCTAAACTTCACAAGCACTAAAGGCTCTGACATCATCTCAAAATGGCACAAGCAGCTTCTGAGACCGCGTGCGCAGAGAAATACTGATGGCGTTTTGACAGTGTCGGCCTCCAGCCGCGCGGGATCTTGATCAATCTGCGCTTACACTGTCGCGCGCACACGTACGTGGGCTCGTGGACACACACATTCGCGGACACGGAGAGCAAACATACTGATCTGGCGTCTCCCGGTGGCACCGGGGTCGTGCTTTTCAGGAGCCGCTGCTGTGCACCGAGCTGTCGTAACGGAGGTCTGTTAGCAGGGATTTCGAGATCTCAAAAAGGTAAATAAATAAAGAAATAGAGTCCAATTATAAGTGCTTTTGAAACAACAGGAGCGAAAACAAATTGGAGCGTAAATGGCACATTTTACGCGCGAGAATTGCAAACGGGCTTTACATGGTGCATTACATTATTTGATTAAATGTTTATTTTAATATCTATGCAACCAATTCCTATTTTAGTAGACAATAACAAATTCAGCATAGTCATAAAAAGCAATTGCATTTCTAGTAGCTAGGCTATTTTTCTTATGTTTCTTGCTTTTTCTTACCACGACACAAGCTGTTAATGTAGACAGCTATAACAGGCATTTTATATAAATTATTCATCAAAGAACGGTTACTGATAGGGACAGAGTCGGTCAAGAGCGTGAGCGTGGTAAGGGTGAGCGGAGTTACGTCAGAAGAAATGTGTGACGTAGGGATCCGGCATGTTAACCTCGCGGTGACCGTTTCAACTTTCAACTCTGGATGCCTCCGGTTATCAGGATCCGCAGTAATCCAGTCAAAGTGATGCGCGTTCGCACCAATCCGGTGCCGCTGGTGCTTTCGGCACTTTCCGTCCTCCAATCTGCAACCTAATGTAAACATATATCTGTTATACCCCTCATATAAGACAAAATCACTGGGGTGTCACATCTGGGAGGCCCATCACATTTGGGCACATGCAGGAATTATTAAGGTGCCATCAGCCGTCCTCTTTCAGTAACAGCATGCAGAAAGGCTAGTTGCTTTCAAATCAGGGTTAAAAAAAAACACCTATAAACACATAAAATAAACACATCGCTTTGTCTTAATCTAGCCTCTTCTCGTCTTCATCTATAACATTAATTATTGATCATCAATGAAGTGGAATACTCAAGTTCTTCTCATCAACCATTTCGATAAATATTAATATTAATATTTTCCACTTGTTTTTCAGGTGGAAGATTAATCAATAATTATTTTTGAAGCATGCCTGTAGCCTAATGCCATACAGGTACCTGCAGAGGGATCAGTCCATAGGGACAAGCATTGTGACAATTATGGTTTAATGCTGTTTGGAATAAAGAAATGATTAGGCTTCCACGTGCTTTAGTGCAGTATATGTGTGTGTATGTGTGTGTGCATCTGTGCGTCATTTGGAACGCAGTGATTGACCTATAGCAGCGCTGGGGGTTGGGGGGGGGGGCACAAGGGGGTGGGCAAGGAAAAAAAACGCGAGGCGGACTTGACTTCATTTGTAATGAAAGGTCTGAGAGAGGGGGTCCAGATGAGGTCTGCTGTTGCTGCTGGGCGCGCGCGGATCGCGAGGACTGGGCAAAACAAATAAGGAAGAAATCGCAGTCACTTTGGAGAGATCTTCAGCCGCCGAACCGGCTGCGGCAGGACGCGCTGCGGCGGAGGCGCGCGGAGACGACAGAGGAGGGTTTAACCACCCGATGAAATGTGAGAGCCGCGGGAACTTTGTGGATTTCTGAAAATCGACAGGGGGGGCATTTAGAAGTTGGCGTTATTATACAACAACTCATTGGAAACCGAAGCCACGAGACACAGAGAAGCACGGCGCGCACGAGCAGGATGAGCGTGGGTTCTGCAGAGAGCTCGGGGCAGTGAGGTAAAGGCCCACAAAAACAAGACCATTCAAAATAAACGCTCACATGTCAGACACGCTCTGTTATTAACCAAATTCAGTAGTTTCTTTAAAAAAAAAACACTTTCTAAAGCACAGTTTATTGTACAGTTGGATTTCAGCGTAAACATATTTGTTATTCATGGCCCAGGATTATAATATAGATGGGTCTGATTGTTACTGAACATGAACGATGAACTCAGGATTTCTTCGAGAACAATGATGAGTTCAGGGCGGACTTTTAATCTCCTCTTAACTGATACCTATAATCAGGTCATTGGATCATTTATTCTGCAGGGTAACCCTGCCTTTTAATCTACCATTATTTGTTTGTATATTTTCAAAAAAAAAAAAGCACACGACACACCTCTTTAACAAAACCTCTGTCCATTTGTAGCACAAAATCTGATTTTACCCCAGAGCAAAATAATGTTGCACATTTGAATAAAGACAAATGATACAAAGTTTACGAAGACTATCCTTAATTTAACTAAAAGATTTGTTTTCCCTATTACAAACCACTCTTCCTCAATGGGCATCTACAATATAACATTTTAGTGTAAACAAGGTGGGTGGATAAAATAAAACTTTTATTTTAGTCTATGTTAGCCTATGTTATTGCTTAAAAATAAAATGCACTAAATAACGTGTATGTTTATGTCAGTAGGACATGGCAAACGGAGGGGACCAGTTCGGCCTTGCAGAGCGCCCGGACTCGGACTGCATGGATTCCCCAAAAGAGAACAAACAGGAAAATCAAAGCTTCACCTTAAACTCAGCTGCTTCAGCGCAGACGGCCTCCAGCCAGCAGGTACTCCACCTTTCAGGAGATCATGACCAATCTTTTCTTTCTTATGTATTTGGGCTTGCTAGTAGTTTCACTTATTTTCTTTCTAAACTAATTTACTAATTATAAGAGCATCAAATGCATCTTATAGGATTATTAAACAAAATATGTTAACCACAGACTTTGGCATATGTAGGTTTTTATTTCCAGTGATTCACTTTGAAAGCACAACACACTTGTATGAATTTACACTACAATTACTTTTGCAAATGTCAGTTTTCAATCTTGGTGGATCTGTCCTGCTTTGATTGTAGACTCCTTCCTAAGAAGGTCCTCATCTTTTGTACTAAACTGTTTATATTCTGTCGTAGGGGATGGAGGGAATCAAAGTTGCCCTTCATGACAGCGAACTCTGGACCAAGTTTGATGAAGTAGGAACTGAAATGATCATCACTAAAGCTGGAAGGTAAGAGAGTAAGAGAGAAAAGTTTCTGCTCTTGTTGTTTATCATGATAATGCTCCCCCCCTCCAAAAAAAAAAAAAAAATCCTTCATGAAAAGAAATGAACAGAAATATTTGTTTTCCTAAATCAGAGCAACCATGCTCCCTGAACAAAGCACAGTCAACAATACGCATGTCACCGTAGGCCCAAAGCCTTTACCTTTCCCCCTCTCTTTTATGTAACCACTTGTGTTTTTATTACCTAATTTTCATTGCTAAAAAGTCATTGTTGGCTTTTTTTTACTTCCCTGAATGTGTCCCCTTCAGGAGGATGTTCCCCAGCTACAAGGTCAAAGTCACAGGACTCAACCCGAAGACCAAGTACATCCTCCTGATGGACATTGTGCCCGGGGATGACCATCGCTACAAGTTTGCGGACAATAAATGGTTTGTATATTGTATCTGTGGGCTGTGGATGTCACCGACCGTCCAGATTTAAGCATGGCCTAGACGATAAAACCTTTTGTGTGGGTGCTATAGCATGTTTGAGGCAGGTCTTCTGGAAGCATTGTAAACAAAACCAAAATAAAGTAATACAAAATAATGAATGAAGAAATAAATAAGTAATAGGTCCGTTAAAAGAAAAGCCACGGAGAAATCCCATTTCTTCTATTGTGTATAAATTATATAGCAGAAACCTCTAAAGTGAACTCTGGGTAAACCGTGCTGTTGTGGGTTTGTGCCCTCCTCTGCAGCCCCTCCTCTGCGCTGCGTAAAGGTCGGGCCCTTCTGTAAACTGGCATGGCCTACTTCCCTGCGTTTCCCCCCGTGTGTCTGCCCGCCGGTTACATCAGAATATGACGGGTTCACGGGGCGGACAGACGGCACAGACCGGATTAAAACCTCTCTTTCAACTTGCGCTGAGGGGAAAATCCGAACGGACCACTGAATCCACAGACTACAATGAGATCCATCAATGCCTGCCGCTGCCGAGCATCAGGCACGTTCCCTTATCACACTGAGAGGGGGGGGGCGGATCATCTTGGTGGGACACAAAGTGGCTATTTATAAAGGGCCCTTTGATGTTCATAATTTATATTAAAAAAATCGATTCTCACACCATAGGCTCCAGCAGATCCCCGTGACCCTACAGAGGATTAAACGGCAATGGATGGATGGATGGATTCTCTCACCTGGAGGGCTTATCAATAAGCACACACATTTATTTGCGCAAAATGTTATTTGTATACCATTTGAAACATTTCATACTTTCTTCCTTCTTCTTCGTCTTCTTTTTTTTTTTTTTTTTTTTTTTTTTTTTGCTGATGATTCGCAGGCACTACATTCAGACTACCATGGCTTTAAAGCGCAATGACGGTCACGGAATTTTACCTATTTTCAGTTTAGGTCTCCAGTGTTTTTTTTTTCGAGCTATAAATACAATCCGCCTACTCTTTACTTTTCTGGAGGTGTTAGTTACTATGTTTTTTTTTTTTAACTCCTCTTTTCGAAACACTGAGAACTGCAGCATTTCGAATGTGTTGAAATGTGTTGATCGAGCCACTCAAAGACAAAAACGAACAAACAACAAAACCCAGTTCACATTGATAATAGTGTAGGTCGGTATTATTGTTCAGTATCTTGCTGCTCTAAAATAGGCCCAGGAGGAGTTGGATTACAATGTCAATCAATTTATATAAACCGTCCGAGAGAAGGTGTGTCTAGGATTGGACAACATGCCTGATCGCAAACAAAAAGTCGGCTCATTTTGGGTGTTTACTTCAAGTATGAACCAGCCGGGCCTTCTACAGCCGGTAGCGGCCGTGGGCCTGCTGCGCCATGGAGCGCAGCGCGCGGCACAACGGCACATGAGCGCTCCAACAAACCACCGTGACTGCTTTAGTGTCACAATCTGAACATTTTCCAATCTGCTGTATGTTCTTGGCCACATCTAGGTCAATAACAGGAAAAGCAGAGCCCGCGATGCCCGGCAGGCTCTACGTCCATCCAGACTCTCCCGCCACTGGAGCGCACTGGAGCCGTCAGCTCGTTTCTTTTCAGAAGCTCAAGCTCACCAACAACCACCTGGACCCATTTGGACACGTAAGTCTGTTTTTATTTATTTATTATTTTAGAGAGTTTACTAGTCTAATGCAAACAGTCTTGGTCTCTCTCTCTTTTTTTTTTTGAATATTTTTTTTTAAAAATTACAGCATTTTGAAGGGACTCTGAAGAGATTTGTTTTCCAGTGCATTAGTATCACAGTTAATTTACAATTCATTTCCTCAAGAAAGCATTTAATGGCCCCGACCAAACGAAAAAAAAAAAGGCAAAACATGCATTTTAAGTAGTGAATCTTGAGGGAATATTGTTATTATTATATTTTTATTAAACATGCAAACTCCAGTGCAGGTCCATTTAAGCGCACTCCCTTCTGCACGTCTTGGAGCATTCAATGCGCAAACAAACAGAGGTCGAATAATCCTTTCAGGCTTGTTAAATTAGAGATAATAATATCAAAAACTCCACAAATTCATTTGCTTCTTGTCACTACTGGACACGTCACATCGATTAAACTGAGCCCCTCAGATGAATAAACGTGTTTCCGCCCATGCGTGCACACACTGAAAAAAGCAATCTAATTAAAAACACTTGTAGAGTTGTCGCGCTGGTAGTGGGTGATTTGAAGGTTCTGACGGTGGATGGTTGGTCTATGCTACATTTTAGAGTCCTAAGTCAACTAATCTATATGGGACAGTTTCCTTAAAAAAGGTTAAATGTGTTTGCTTCTGAGCGAGGTCACACTAAATATGGAATTTAGTTTGTAGAGTCATTTTGTGCTAAATGTGGTTTTATTTTACACACACACACACACATATAGTATATATATATATATATATATATATATATATATATATATATATATATAAAACTTTGATTTGAGTGTGTCAAAAATGTTATTCAATTGCATAAATTTTAATTAGGTTTAATAGGTAAAACCAAAGCTGGATTCGTGCAACTCAAGATGATCAGGATGAAGAATCTTGACACTCTTGAAATATAGCCTTGTTGAAAAAAAATCTTGTAATTTAACACTTTGATCATGTATGAACATGTCATCCACAAATTTTGTGGATGACAGAATTTTGCCACAGCCACAGCAGCCATATAATTTAGAACTATAAAAATCTTGACAGTGGCATTTCCAGTCTGTCAGCATCATGTTCTCGATCTCTCCCCTGCACAGATAATACTCAACTCCATGCACAAATACCAGCCTCGACTCCACATCGTCAAAGCGGATGAAAACAATGGCTTTGGCTCAAAAAACACGGCTTTCTGTACTCATGTCTTCTCTGAGACTGCGTTCATTGCTGTGACGTCCTATCAGAATCACAAGGTAGGCTTCTTTCAAATCACACTGTGAAACAGAGAGGAAGATCACACTCAGAATCTTATAGAGGATTCTCTTCTTTCATGGAATATATTTGTGCTGCTTGATCTTAAACTCTGGAAAATGTTTGATGTTTTTGAAAAAATGTTTAATAAAATTAACTCACTGTACACATAGATACAAATCCCTGTTGAATGACTGATGTTTTTGAGTCATGTGTTGTGGTGAACCTGAATTGTAAAGCTTTTTCATTCGTTGAATATCTGGAAAATTATGGAAGCTGCTTTGAAATTCAAATAAGATCTTTTCCTCTGTCAAATCTATAACCATCTGAATACATCTGTGAAGGATTGCCCTCAGTCATTAGCCACAGTCAACACACACCCACACACACCCACACACACACACACAGAGCGTTAGATTTGCATTTAGTATGCAGAACGTCAATCAGCATGTCCTATGTTTATGTATCCGCACTTGTTATTCATGTACATGTAAACATGAATTCTTTAGGATTGTGTGCGCATGTGTGCTTGTGTGAGACTGTGTTTTAATGCTTGTGTGAGTGTTGGCCTCTAATGACCTGGTTCTTTCCCTTGATCTCGGGTGATATAGTCTCTTTGACGTCTACTAGACAGACAGATTGCTAAGACTTTAAACCACTGGTTAGATTAAGCATTCACATAGATTTCCTCCTGATTGCATTTAATTTTCAAAAAAAAAAAAAACAGCAATGGCATTATTAGACAGGGTGAATAGAAAAGATCCACCTATGGTTTTGCAAGAAACTTCTTTTGCTTGAATTTTAGTTTGCAAGTCTTCATAGAATAAAACCTTGATTCAACTCACTTCTGTCTCTTGCTTTTACATAGCGTTCTTTCATTTTTAAATTTTTTTTTTTAATTTAATATGTGCTTAAAAATATGTTTTAAAAAATTCCCACATTAACTTTTCCAGGATGCACTATTTATTGTAGATACAGCTTTTACCTGGCAAAAATTAGATGGACTATAAATATTAATGACGTTACTATTAACTAATGGAATGTGTAATTATAGTATAATTTTACAGTGTGTATTGTAATAATTTGTTATCCATTTTATTCAAATATTTTCAGGTATACAATCATATATTTAATAATAATATGTTTTAAAAAAGGCAACATTGTGTTTACAGTCCTATTCTTACTCTTATTATTTAGATATTCCTATTCCTGTACTAAATAGTACAGGCATCAAAGCTCTTGAGGCTGTACTTTGTTAGAAATCTATCAGTGCCTTCAACTCTTCAAAGTTTGTTTAGATGAACCTTTAATGTGTGACGAACCTGGTCTTCAGCCAAATGAAATCCTTCAAAACACAAAGGTTTATGTCCATGACATCACCAAGAAAAGTTTGAAGTCATAACATGAAAGCTCAAAGCTCTGGACCTCTAAAAGCTTAGGCCTGAAACCCTTAAACTCGGCGACTGTTTGGGTAAACAGTTTACTCTGTGTCAGCAGGGGAGAACGCTGTCTTGCTTGGTTAGAGGCGTCAGCGGCTGAGGAATGTTGACCGCGTAGATCTCCGACAGGGCGGCTTTTAACATCTGCGGGGCCTCTGACTGATCATAAACTACTGATTTAGTCAATAAAGAGAGTGGTTAAAAACTGAATGTGCTTTTGCTTCTTTGCATGTCTGTCCATGAATTACACTATTTTTTTGGTCCTGCGTGTGCTGCCATGTTTCATGTATGGTTTAAAGGTTTTATATTGTTTTCTCTTCAGATCACACAGCTGAAGATAGAGAATAATCCTTTTGCTAAGGGCTTCAGAGGCAGTGACGACAATGAACTGCACCGCATGGCAAAGCTTCAAGGGTGAGTGGAGTTTTATAGATACAATGCTTGTGAGCATTTATAGGAAAGTATTTCTATTCTTCTCTCTCTCTCTCTCATTCCCTTAGATAGGAATGAAGGTTGTTATGATGGGGTGCATATGGTGTGGGACATGAGGGTGTGCATGAGTGCAGCCAAGTGGTATGAAGAGGTCTGAGCCTTTGCCACCTGAAGGTTGATCTCTAACTGAACTGCAGCTCAAGCACGCTGAAAATCAGCACTAACGCTGCATTGTTAAACACATGATATCATGTTGGTGCTGGTCTATTGGGGTGTCACCGATGATCAGCTGACCGTTCAACATGGTGTGTCTTTGCATGGTGAGCTAATCTCCGCTGAAATGGTCCTGTTGCTGGCAGTAAGAATTTTTATTTGAGCCAGTGGGAGAAGCTATGACTGAAGGGAGGAAGAGAGAATACAAAGAAGGAGAAGGAGGCAGAGAGGACTGCTTTAAATCCAGCACCCCTGTTTGCATGTCGCTGTGTTGTTGGGGTAGAGGAAGAGCAGAGCCAAAGAGAGTCTATCTGAAGTGACACACGGATGGTTGTCTATTTTTAGAGTGGTGAATTATCTCACCAGCACTAGCTGAGTGTGTGTGGCGTGTGTGTGTCTGTGTGTGTGCTTGTACATCTCTGCAAGAGTCAGGGAGATGTGGCCCGCTGTCTCCTACATAACACAAAGTTCACCAAGAGGGCAGTGAGTGCAGAAAAAAATCAGAGCTGAAGGAATGGAGAATATCTAAGTAGACTTGAAGGAAGCAGGGAAAAACAACAAGAACACAAATATTTCAGCTAAGCAAGATATCTGTATATATTCAAGGAAGGCATTTTTGTGCCATAATAATGCATTTTTGTGTAATGCAAACCGTTGCTTCTGCTGTAAAACTCAGTTTTTCTGTTTCAGTAAGGATTACCCTGTGGTCCCTCGCAGTACTGTCCGTCAGAGAGCTGGGATACTCTCCAGCGGGGAGAGTCAGGTTCTGCAGGGCTCTCCTGAAGCTGTTGGGTCCCCTTACAGCTGTGAGAACAGCTTGAATAGTGGCAGTCCTCAGGAGCTGCTGAGTGCTCCACCCACACACTACACGCTGCCTCATCCACACCTGCATCCAGGCCAGCAGTCACAGGTTTACAACTGCACCAAGAGGAAAGGTGAGAGGAAGGTTGCAGTACAAATGGAATGCATTTAATCTGGAGTATTCATTCACTCATGGTATTTACATTAAATTACGTTTTTAAATTACAAAAACCTTTCTAGTAGCTGCTTTGTATTTACAAATTTGGTAAGGGTCAGTGTCACATGAATAAATCAACAAAAATTTATTTTCTGGTGTGCCCATGTTTGCATGGCTTTAAGTAAGACAGAGGCTTTTTCTGTGCTTTGCCAGAAAAGGAAAGACATTTCATACTGTTGTATTGTGTCTGATTGTAGAATTCAGAGGAAAAAAAGTTTGAAAATATTAGACAAGTAGATTCAAAAACTTTCTTTACAGTTTTTACATTCATTAAGATATCAGCAAGGTGAGAGTGCTTTTATTGCTTTTATATAGCTTTTGTATTGCTTTTCAATTTATTTATTTTTTACATAGGGTGCATGCATTTATTTATGTACAAAATGCTTTCAATTGACTCTTAGTGACTTTTCAAGTCCAACTAATTTTTAATTTAATTTCTTTTTCATTCTGTTGTGCAAATGGTGCAAGAGTGTATTTTTCTCCTAACATTAAAGTTTCAGTGTGTAGATTTTTGGTAATCTATTGGCAGAAATTAATGTATATTTTTCAATAACATTTTTATTAGCATTGTTGTTAATGTTGTCGTACTACAGCAGAACACAAGAGAGAAATCAAAAACTAGTTTTGAGCAGGCCTTTCAAAACTTTTCTCTGTCTCTCTAGTTCTGTCCGCAGGCCTAGAAAGGATGTATAACTCATTCGGTTATAATCTGCAACTTAACAATTAGGTGTCACTACAATCTATAAACTAAGCATTTAATGCCATATATACTCTAAAATCTGCCAAACTAAATCCAATTGTCATCATCTGGATCCTTTGTTCTCAACTCAGATACATAAGAGAGAGAAGCCATATATTCAAAGCTGAAACTCTCATGTGTCACTTACTGTCTAATGTAAATTCAACACAATATTTGTCTCCGTGTCTCTGCAGTAGAAGAGAACTGCACTTCAAGAAACCAGCAGCATCCATACAAGAAGCCCTTCACTGTTGGTTCACCAAGTGAGGGTGAATATCACTATCACCCCTCCTCTTACCCTCCTCCTCCTCATGGCTACACCAACAGCCCTGCACTGTGTCTCACTGACTCCCCCTACAGTTCAGATATGGGACAGCGTCAGGCGTGCATGTTTGCAGGCTCACAGCCCAGACTAGATGAACTCAGCTGTGCATCCTGGTCATACACCTGCCCGCTCCCCACTGCCATGACCCCCATGGAACCCTACCCGCCTTATTCACCTCATCCCCCCTACAGTTCGAGCCCTCAGGGCTCTCGCCTCAGCACTACAACCCTCCAGAGCTCTCCGACACTGGGTGAGCAAGTTGCCCACGATCCCTACCAGAGCCAGAGCTCCGGACCTCCATCTCAGAGCTCCCAAAACATTCACAGCAGGCAGGTCAACTCTACTCTCAGAGAGTATCCTCGATACACGGCCAATCTGTCACCGCCTCTCTACCACACACTAGAGACGCACACACACATCAGATGTGGAGTCCCAGAATGGAGCGCAGCCTCCTAACTGAGCCAGAGGACAAACTTTAGCCCAACACTACAGCTATCCCTCTTCCTGCTCTTCTGGGAGATGCAGCACTGTGTATATACTAATTATGATAGTACTTTTGTAAAATTATTGTGAAAAGTGTGATCTTGTTCTGTGTGAAGAGGTCTCATCTCATAGTAATGTTTCTCTAGTCTGGTGCAAGGAGCAGTGGATTGTTAATGACTGGACCTGGACATTGATCATGCTCAGGATGTGCAGAAAAATGTAGCTCCTTAAAGCAGCACAATGAACATCCAAGTTGTATTTTATCATCCTTTAAAAACTCAGTGACTGGTGTCTGTCAAATATTTGCACTGTGAATCCATTTAAGGTCAGACCAAGAAAAGCACTAGGCTGCTTTCCTAATGCATCATTAAAGATGTAAATCGAGACCACTGTCAGACAGGCAGTAACATTTACTAACCAAAATAGTCTCAACCCTTACAACGGAGCCAGAGAGAGATATTTTTCTTTTTAATGGAGCAAAGCACAGCTCCATGTTCAGTCTCAGTAAAGAAGAAAAGGCATGAGGTTGCCTAAATGTGTGTTAGTGTAAATGTGTGCGTGTATGCATGTGTATATGCAAAACCTGTGTCAGCTCAGCTCAATGATGCTTTGAGTTAATTTCCAATGAGACAGGCAGTGGTAGCTGGAGGCACTGCACTACAGAGATAAACAGTTAGTTTAAACCGTGCTACAGGCAGAAGGACCTGTAATCGCTGTTTCCAGTGTATTCTGGGTAAATGCACATTTCAGCATCACACAGATGTTACAGCTGTCCTCTCAGTCACCTCCATTTGACCAATCAGCTTCTTCAGCTAAATGAGAGGTAGCCAATGAACAGGAGGCTCTCTTCTAAGCCTATCTGACCAGTCGAAGCTGGAGTGTGTGTGGGTGTGAGTGTGTGTGTGTGTGCATGTGTGTGCGTCTGTGTTGGCCGCTTTTTGTTTGGTTGTGAATTATTCATGAGTCAAATGTTGATCCCTGACAACTGTGGAGAACCTTTGCTTGGTAAAAACAGTGCTGTGAATGTGATGCACCTCTCTTTTTGGTCTCTTTATTTGAACTCTAAATTGGTCTTGGTATATCCACTTCGCATTATTCCAATAATTGCTGTGAATAGATTTGATGAAGTGCATTTTTCATATAGCTAACCATAAACAAATAGTTATGGGTCTTTCTGTACAAAACAGACACATAATGAGTGTTTTGTTCATTGTCATGAAACCGTTTTCATATTTCTGCCTAGCTATTTTAACATGCAGTAACTTGTCATAAGGTGCTCTGACATGACAGAAAAAAGATCCTTGTCATTCCCTAATGTGTATTTGATTTGTGTGTGTGTGACAATGAGATGCAAGGATTGTTTTATAGGTTGTTTTTTGGCATTGTTCTTGCTAATAGTATTTATTACTGTAAATATTCATATGTTGTTAACTTGTGAAACAAGATGGTTGTTCAGAGAAATTTGTTTATTTTTGAGAGTTTGTCTCCAGATTCATCCTCCATCCCAAAGTGGTGATAAATTGTTGTGACAAACAAACTTTTGTGTTTTATTAAAATAAATCCAGATTTATAAACAGAATTGGAATAAATTTTTCAAGAGAGAGTTGACTGGTTGTAGTGTTCTTCTTTGACATACTAGTGACAAACTATTAACATTCCCAAAGAGCTATTTAAAGTAAGTCCGGAGTGGAAACTCTTTTAAATGCAGGCTCACTTATCAGGCTCAATGCATGTATGAATATAAAGGACCTTATAACAAGTGAAGCCTCATTAGCAGCATCGTAACAGTGTTTATTACACTGTCTTATTAAATAAATGAACCCCAGTGCCTCTAACTCTTCTACTGAGCAGTGAAAGCCCCAGAGTGGTCTGGGTGTGCTGTGCATACCTTGTCCACCTTATCTCTGACAGGTTGTTTGGCATCTCGAGTCTCCACCAGCTGGACCATCTCACTTACAACCCACTGCCCAGGCTAGGGAGGGGTCTGTCAGGATGGAGGACAAAGAGAGGTGAGGGTTCTTCTTTAACTTCTTTCTATAACACTTTTTGCCATCCTTCCTATCAACCAACCTGTGTCTGTCACAGAATATTTCATATTGTGCAGGTTTTACGTTACATTTACATTACATTTCAGAGCTTTAACTTATCAGAGGAGCAGAGGAAATTGACACAAAGATTTTTTTTTGTCTTTTTTGCAAAGGTTGTTTAATTGTTAAAGTTTTATCTAATTTACACTTGACTACATGGTTATGTGCCTGTTAAATGTTATCATCTCTACGGTTCTTTCAATCTCTTTTTCCTCTTTCTTCCTCTCCGTCTCTCTCTTTCATACACCATGAGGTCAGAGGTTAAGCAGGCTGCTCTTCAGAGGCTCTGTTCCCCCTTAACCCTTTGTCTCCAGACTTATTCCAGGACTAGGAGGGGGAGAAAGAGCAACATATCAGGGGCTTTGGCTAAAAAAGGTGGACTGCATTGCTTTGTACTTGCTTGTACAGTAAAAAACAAAGCAAAACAAAACTTTTTGATGCTCTCTATTTGGCAGGGAGTGAGTCAAAAGAGGAAAACTTTCAATGAAGTGGTTACCATTCAATACAGCAAGTTAGGCTGCATGTATGTGTGTAAAAAGAAAAAAAAATCATCAAGATAGGACTTTCTCAGACAGACTGGTCAGGCAGTAGATTGATGAAACTTTGTGATCAAAGTGCCTAAGTGGTGCTCATCATTACTCCCATCCCCAGTGCGCTCCTCCAACACATGCATGCATGCACATGCACTCATACACACTCACAGTTGAGTCACCTTATATTACAAAACTAACATTTGTAAAATGCCATTCATTTGTCCTGCAGAACTACATTTTTGTACAAGGCAGGGCAGATTGCTGTGGACAGCTTGTGTTCCTACTGGATTGTATGTTAAAGCTACTGTCCAGCTGGGCAGAGCAATTTCTCTTGCAAGGGAGCTTTTTTAAAGACATCAAAGACTTATAAAAGCTTTTTTCATTACAGCCTAAACTATTTGTTTGAATATATAAATTGGAGTCCCTTGGAAAACTCTGAGAGGCATTTGTGTGATGTCTAGCATTAATGATGCCATTTTGTGTGGAATAAGTGGTCTGAGATGGAGCGTAATTGGAAAAGCTGATTATGGTTCATCTCTATGGGTCTGAGGGTGCTCTGTCTCTGTGGATTTAAAAAGACGACAGCTTAGTTCTTCCTGACCACCATAGCACTCGTAATACAACTGTTACTCTGGAATATCATGGAAAAGCTCAGAGCTGTGGATACTTCACATTCTAATGATTTGTAAGTAAAGATTAAAACGATATGGATCTGAGCCTGCAGGATTAATTTTCCTTTTGCAAGTGGCTATGCAGTTTGTCCAACTTTCCAAAGCTTGTTCAGGTTGCTGCTTTTACAACCTCAGTCAGCTCAGAGGATGAAAGGACATCATTGTAAAACAGGTTTATGGATGCATAAAGCCTTCGTTTCGCATGTGTGTATTTGTCATTAGAATCACTGTGTGACACTAAGAGGACAGCACAATGGCAATACAATAAAGTAAAACATTAAATGGTTGGCCATTACACATGGTCTAACAAAGTAGTATGGTGGAGGTTTATTTGAATGGTACTATCCATCCTTGTTGGTATTTAAAAGCCACAAGTAAACGCATAATGCTGTTAAGGACAGTATAGTAACAAGACTCCGACCAAAGCTAATTTCCCCCTAAATGAGAGTTTATGGCTGAAACAGCCCTGAAATCACTGAAGTAGATCTTAATATGAGCATAAGGGCTGTCAAGGATAATAGGCCGTAGAGGAGTGTGTGCGGGTGAGTGAGTGCGCTTGGGCGTTGAGTCTGAAAGACAAAGGCAGAGGTTAAGGGTCAAACTAACAGCAGACAGGCTTCTCCAGGGTCAGAGGGCTCAGACTAACCTGATCAGTGATGGCCGTTTATCTAAAGACCTCTAAATTGTCAACCTGACTCCTACAGCTCTACTCTCACTTTTAGACCAGTTCAACTACACAAGATGTTTTTTTTATTTTTTTAAATAAGTTTTAAGTTCATTTGCAGTTTTAAAAAAACAGCTGATGTCACAGGCAGAAATAAAGGGGCAACATGTCCTCAGGTCCAGTGATGAGGTTCAAATGACTGTGTCATTTTCCTTTGCTACCACTTGTAGAAACTATCATTTTGGAAAAGGACTCTGTTATGTAAGAAAAATGGATTGTTTTAACTCCTAACATGCCACCAAAGTCCCAAGATCAGCAGCCAAACACTCATGACAGGGTGAAAAGGATGGGGTTGCTCCCACAGTGGGTGGTGGTGGGGTTTTCAGGCCGTCATGGAGCCAGTGTCCCGTCCGATTACAGCCAGGGGACTGGAGAGGCACGCTAATCCTGCACATGAACACACACACAGATGCGCACAACCACACACACATAGAAAATTGCACACATACTTTCTCTTGGAGACAAAGACTCACAACCAGCATGACAGACAGATGTGTGTACACACACTGACACACACAAAGCTATTCAATCAAGAGATTACACTCTGCACACTCTGACCTCACTTGCCTTGTCCAGACAGGACACACAGAATAATGATATCAGTAGCATGACTTCAGTTACCATTGTGCTTGTCTGTTTGCTGTGAAGGCTGGTTATAATTTCAGTCTCCCAGACTGTTGTCACTACGAAGCATGTGCTTGAGACAGAACAAGAAAAGTTTTTAAACTAGTCATGTAAAAACAATTTCATCCAGTCTAACATGTATTGTTTTCATTATTTTTATTATTATTATTATTATTATTATTATCATTATTATTATTATTATTATATTATTAATGTTATAAATTCCTTCTGGGTTAACAGGCTTAAAGCATCAACCTTTGATGTTTTTATAATACAAAAAAAACACATTGTGTAAATACAACACAGAGCAAATACAACTGAGAAAAAAGGCAAACACTGACATAATAATAATAATAATAATAATAATAATATAATATATATATATATAATATATATATATATATATATATATATATATATATATCTATATATATATATATATATATATATATATATATATATATATATATCTATATATATATATATATATATATTTTAGAATCACTTGCGCAGTTCTCACTTTGAAATATGGTGGTCCTGAGCTGGTCCACAAAAAATGTTATAAAACAAAAATATATTAAAAACAAAAACAATTAGAAAACAACATTTATAACTAATTTTGAAGATGAGACTGATGCTACAGCTCCTACTCAGAGAAGTTGTAGTAGCTGAGCCTTCCATCGCTGAAGTTACCGAGGGTGCAGTTGACTTGGCCTCTAGAATTAGCATGGGCTACCCAAGCCTGACAGGACTTCTTCTTCAGCTTGATACCCCACTTGCTCCTCAGAATTTTCATAATTTTCATATATATTAGATAGATAGATAGATAGATAGATAGATAGATAGATAGATAGATAGATAGATAGATAGATAGATAGATAGATAGATAGATAGATAGATAGATAGATAGATAGATAGATAGATAGATAGATAGATAGATAGATAGATAGATAGATAGGGACAGCAGGCACCAATGACATTGCAGCCACAGGCCTGGTCAGCTGCACCAACAATGGAGGCTAAGAAACTCTTTCTTCCCTTCTGCCATCAGACTCCTGAACAGCTGACAGGAATCTGTCTGCCTCACCACCGCACATTTGCACACAATAACCTGCATAACTTGCACATGTATATAGCAAACATATTGTACATACCATATATATATATATATATTATTCTGCTCTGCCTTTGTATTTTTATATTTATTGTATTTTTATGTTGTACTTTATAGTCATTCTTATTTTTTTTTATTATCTGCATTTGTGTGAACGGACAACAAAGTAAGAATTTCTTTGCACAGAGAACTTGTTTTTATGTGCATATGACAATAAACACTTTGAAACTTGAAATGAAACATTCAGACTCAAGATCTCCTCCTCCCCCAAGATGCAGATGAAGCTCTTTCAAAGATAAAAGTGGCTGGTTCCTCTGCTAGGCATTCCCAGCAAACCCCTTATTTGGGCCTACCAGGTCTGTCCAGCATCTTCCCCTATCATCTGATCCAACTTAGCACCAAATGGTGATTAATATTAAACTAGGCTCCTCTTTTCAGCAAAGTCTCCAAAAACGTCTCTAAGAATAAGATGACATGACTTTGAAGTCTATCCATGTATTACACACCAGGGTGTCCTGGTTTATTATGGACAAATTGTGAGTAGGACAGAAGTCAAACAACAGAGCATCACTCGAATGCAGATAAGGGAGGCTATGCCACCTAATCCTGCCCTTCCAGGTAGTATTGGTAGTAACCAGGTAGTGCTTATGTTACCCACATGAGCGATGAAGTCCCCAAAAGAACAATGGGGTCTCTTTTTGGAGCATATTCCAGGACCCTGCCAAGGAGTCCAAGGAAACCAGGTGCTCCAATATGCAGTTAAACATGCAAGTGTGAAAAACAGTCAGAGTTATTTGATACAAAGGTGCAGGGAAACTTCCCTCTCATCCACCAGGGAAAAACTCAATATACAGGCTCAGAGCCAGGCGGCAGAGAGAAAGACCTTTCACCCTAGGCAAGGCAAGGCAAGTTTATTTGTGTAGCACATTTCGTATATGAGACAATTCAAGGTGCTTTACATAAAATATTTGAAGCATTACAGAGCATTAAAAAGTACATTAAAACAGGAGGAAATAAAAATAAAATAAAATAATAAAAACGCAAAAAGTTAATCAACAGTTGTTTTTTATTTAAAAAAAAGGAATAAAAAATGTAGATAAAATGCAAGAAATAAAAGTTAATTGTTATGATAAAATGTGGCAATAGAAAAGTTTTTAACCTTGATTTAAAACTGCTGAGAGTGTCAGCAGACCTGCAGGTTTCTGGGAGTTTGTTCCACATTTGAGGATCATAAAAACTGAACGCTGTCTCTCCGTGTTTCGTTCTGACTCTGGGAACAGAAAGTAGAATTGACCCTGATAACCTGAGGGATCTGGTGGGTTCATAACGAACCAGAAGATCCTGAATGTATTTTGGTCCTAAACCATTCAGTGCTTTGTAAACTAACAGCAGGATTTTGAAGTCAATTCTTTGACAAACAGGAAGCCAGTGTAAAGATCTGAGGACTGGAGTTATATGATCCACTTTCTTGGTGTTAGTGAGGACTGCAGCTGTCTGATGGTCTTTTTAGGGAGACCTGTCAGGACAGTGTTACAGTAGTCTAGTCTACAGAAGATAAATGCATGGACAAGTTTTTCTAAATCCTGCAGAGACATCAGTCCTTTAATCCTGGATATGTTCTTTAAGTGATAATAGGCTGACTTCACAACTGTCTTGATGTGACTTCTGAAGTTCAGGTCTGAGTCCATGACTACACCCAGATTTTTGGCTTTGTTTTTGGTTTCTAACTTAGCTCTTTGAAGCTGAGTGCTGACTTTTAGTCTTTCTTCCTTGGCTCCAAAAACTATTATTTCAGTTTTGTCTTCATTTAACTGAAGGAAGTTATGACACATCCAGTCTCTAATTTGATCAAAGCATCCGGTCAGTGTTCAGATTGGACTGTAGTCTCCTGGTGAGATGGTTATGTAGATTTGTGTGTCATCAGCATAGTTGTGGTAACATATTTTGTTGCTTTTCATAATTTGAGCGAGTGGGAGCATGTAGATGTTGAACAGCAGTGGCCCCAAGATGGAGCCTTGAGGAACTCCACAAGTTATTTTAGTTAGCTCAGATTTATAGTTACCTATAGACACAAAGTAGTCCCTGTCTTTTAGATGGGACATAAACCAATTTAATGCAGTGCCAGAAAGTCCTACCCAGTTTTTCAGCCGGTCTAGTAAGATGTTATGGTCAACCATGTCAAATGCAGCACTGAGATCCAGTAGTACCAGGACTGAAATGTTTCCACTATCTATGTTCAAGTGGATGTCATTAAGGACCTTAACTAGAGCAGTCTCAGTGCTGTGATGTGGCCGAAAACCTGACTGGTAGACATCAAAACAGTTATCTAGCATCAAGAAGTTGTGGAGTTGTTGAAAAACAGCTTTTTCTATTATCTTGCTAAGAAAGGGGAGGTTTGATATCGGTCTGTAGCTGCTCATGAGTGATGAGTCTAAGCTGGTCTTTTTCAGGAGCTTGATGACAGCTGTTTTTAGGGTCTGAGGGAAGACTCCTGAGAGCAGGGAGGTGTTTACAATCAGTAAAATATCTGGGGCTGTGCATCCTGAAACAGTCTTGAAAAACCCTGTTGGCAGGGTATCAAGACAGCAAGTTGTGGTTTTCAGATGGGAAATGATCTCATCCAGGGTTTTTGGGCTGATTGGAGAAAAGTGTGTCATGGTGTTTATGTTTTTAGGTGGACACGGTGGTGACATATGTGCTGCCCCTAGATAGAATCTAGGGGCAGAATCTAGAACTACCCTAGATAATTCTAGGGTGGAACAAGATCCAACTCCTCTCAAAAAGATTTGATTTGATTCCTGATACTAGGCTGTGCATTGAGGTCTGAGCACCTCAATGCACAGCGTAAGACTCCTTCCCCACCAAAGAGGTAACATTCCACATTCTGAGAGCCACTTTCGGCAACTGAGGTTCGTAACACTGAGGCCCACACCTTCAGCTGCAACCCATAGCAAAATTCACTTGATCCATATGGGCATTCAATACAAGTGGTGAGCTCACAGGAAGGCAAAGCCATGTTCTTCATTCAGGTTTAACCCTGCTGGGCCCCATGAACTAAGGTCAAGCCAGCAGATGCTCGCTGATGAGCGCATCCTCCATACCTGCCTGACCTGGTAAACCATGACTGAGCAAGGGACAAAGGGTTTTTTGCCCCTCCCTTTCAAAATTTGCATTGGGCAGTTGGGAGCAGCATAGTTCCTGGAAAGACTTGGCCCTACAGACCGCTCCATCACAATAAAGTGACTATTCAAGGATTGCCGATTGCAGTTCAAGGATACTACAGGGGCAGCGCCTGTGGACTGGAAGAGTGGGGTGGTGGTCCTCCTTATTACGAAGGGGTACTGGACGGTGTCTTCCAATTATTGGGGAATTGCAGTCCCAAGCCAAAGGAACAAATGGCTGAAATGGGTTTTTCTCTCTAGTGTGGCTCAATTCTCCCTTAGAGATGGGGTGTTAAGCTCAGTCCCTCTCAGATGACTGAGCCACCTCAGTTTACTCCTCTCAGTGTGGAGGAGCCGGATGAAGTGGTTTTGGCATTTGGTTAGGATACTTCTTGGCTGCTCTCCTGCTTCCAGCGTATCCAACTGGGAAGAGCCTGGATGGATGGTGAATGGAGATTGATATCACTGAAGAAATAATTCAAAAGAGGATATTAATACAAAAATTAAACATTGTAAATGTTTAGGTCCCCTGTCTTTCAGGCTTTTTTTCAAGGTTCAGTGATTTTTTAAGTCGAAAGCGCATATGAATCTCCTTTGTTCAACCACTCATTATAGTTACAAAACCCACTCCTATTCTTTCAAACTCAAGCACAAACAAGGCTGAGACTGTAATCCTCACAGTTACATGTATTTTGAATACAGGAACTAGGATATTTTGGAGGGGCCTTTCCCTTACTCCCCTCTATTTCCACAGGTGGAACTGTGAGTTCATATCTGACTGGTTGAGCATTCCCAGCATGTCATTTCCATTTTTCTGTTTCAGACATCTAACATTTAATTTCCACCATACATTGTAAAAGCCTAAACTTTATGTTAGGCCTCAGAACTCAGACTCAACCATACATGACCATTTTAATCAGCTGAGGAGACACAGCGCACACCACACGTAGCGGTGGGGAAAGGAGGAATGAACAAGGAGAAAGAGTGTCGAGTTTGTAATGAATGTGCTGAATCTAAGGAAAAAATTGTTAATCCTTGACCGTCTCAGTAGTTGTGTGCTAAAGAGAGATAAAAATGCCACAACTTTTATAAATAATACACACACTCCTCTACCTCAGTAGAGGTCTAAATGACATATACCTTGTACCTTAAAGCTCAGTAAGAATGCAAAAAAATCAGGGCAGAAATAATCTAATCTTGAAAAAAAAAACCAGGTAGTTGCTCAGTCTGGGTTTTAAGTGCTGTTGGTTAAAATATGCCTGGGATGGCAGGAAAAGAGCAGATTCCAGGGACAGGGGCTCTGTCCAGTCAAAAAGAAAAGTTTGTTTCTACCTTTTACTTAAGTAAAATGTTATTGTGTTTTTTATTTCGTTGTGAAATTCCATTGTGATTTGCACCTCAAGGCCAACATAATTCTTTATTTAAAATCAGATTAATAGATGCCAAATTATATTTATTGCCTTTTTAAAAATGAAACTTGTCTAAATAAGATAAATTGTTGTCTCTGTATTGATAGAATATTAAACATGTAGTATATCTTTATGCCTCAACATCTCGTGGCACTTTTCGCCTTCTCCCTGTATTTCAGCTGCTTAGGTATTCTTGCAATGTTGCTGCCACTCGTGTACAAACATGTTGGCAAACAGTCCAGACAAGACAACTGCTGAGAGACAAACATCAACATCAATAAACAAACAAATCTACTCATACACCCCAATACCTCCAAGTGTATGCACATGCAGCTGGATTTCAAAGCATTCATTCACATCCAGCCCGCTGTCAGATACCATTGTTTGCCTGAGGCGGCATTGTTTGGCTCATACCCGGTGCATTTCTGTGATCTTGTCTCATTACTAATAGATGGTGTCAGAGAGTCGCTGGCCTCTCTGTCTGACAAGGCATTAGCATAAACACAGTCTTCCTCTCAATGTGTTTGCACTGCACTGTTGATCTTAAATTATGCATGTATAAATGTTTGCTACCTCTCCACTTTAGCGTGTCAGTGTACTTATGCAAGTTAAAGTGCATGTTAAGGCTGTGCTAATTTTATGACTGTTTTCAATATTTGGCAACAATTAAGATAAAGGCTCAGAGAACAAAAGCATAACTACACCTCATGCTCTAAACTAGGCAGTACGGTGGCTTAGTGGTCAGCACTGTTGCTTCACACCAAGAAGGTTCCTGGTTCAAACCTCAGCAGGAGCCTTTCTGTGTGGAGTTTCCAAGTTCTCCCCGTGCTTGCGTGGGTTTCCTCCGGGGACTCCAGCTAACAGTCCAAAGACATGCATGTCAGGTTACTTGGTGGTTCTAAATTGCCTGTAGGAGTGATTGTGAGTGTGCATAGTTGTTCATCTACATGAGGCCCTGCGATGGACTGGTGACCTGTCCAGGGTGTTCCCCTGCCTTTCGCCCAAAGTGAGCTGGGATAGACTCCAGCAGATCCCACTGACCCTGGAAAGGATTAAGCAGGTATAGATAATGGATGGATGAAAACAGGAGGTCTGCGTCCACCATGGAGAGACTGTTGGAACTCAAAAGCTCTATGAAAAGCTCAAAAAGAAGCATTTTGGCATCAATACAAAAAATTGTGACATCATTGTTTCATAGAAATTAAAATCCAACATTACGTCATCAAATCAACGTTCAGAACTCGTATTCCACTAGGGAGATTACAGCTTCAAAATGATCTCAGGATTTAAACAAATAAGTCATTTATGCCACTAAGTGCTCTTCTCATTCTCTGCTCTGTGCCACTTTGTCTCCTCTCCTCTGTGTTCCTCCCCCTGACCCAGAAATCTATCACAGCGTGCCTTGAAGAATGTTTTCATTCCTAAAATGCATCTCTGGAAGACAGGAGTGAGGAAATAAGGAGGCTTGGGAAAGGCGGGGGAGCCATGAGTGAGGATGCATAAGTATGTCCTTTCAGATGTGTTTTCTGCTCCTGTGTTATACACAAGAGGTATGTAATATGTGAGGTTAACTGGGGAGATTGAAGATTAAAGATGGGCAAGGACAGAGAAAACCTGAAATCCAAAGACAAGATCCACACAGCGAAACAAAAAGAAAAACTAAACAAAAAGAAATCCAAAACCCAAAATCAAAAGTCCATGACACTGTTAAGTTCTTTTGACAGAGGTCACACAAAACTGTAGGCATTAACAAAACAAGGAACATGCAATGGCATTGTGGTCAAATGTATATATCTAGCTAAAGTGACTGCTCAGGAGTAAGGATGCCCCCTTAACCATTTTATCGTGAAGTCCATCTTAACTTTTTTCTGCTTGCATGTCCCCTAAATCCACATGACCCTCACAAAGATCTTTGAACTATTTGGTCCAAATGTGTTTCATAGTTCAAAGTGTGTAGATGTATGGGTGTGAATTATGTTTTACAGATACATTAACTACTATGCATACACCTTCGACTTTAAAAATGTATAGATTAATCCATTGTTAGCATAAGATGCCTTGGAACGTGTCCCCTGAAAATGTAATTGATGAATAGACTGAAAAAAGTCTGTCAACTTTGGCAAGCAACTAGTTTGTTTGTTTGTTACCTAGTTTGGTTTTCCAACTTCTGGGCACATGATGCACTGTGTTTGTGCAGGCTGGGCAAATTCCTTCTGTAATGGACAACAAATCCACAGTCTTCCCTAGGTAATTAAGCTTTCCTACATTTTGAATAAATTAAGAGTTGGAACCTCACTGTCCAACCTGCAACAAAAAAAGTCAGACATGTGAGGGGCTGTTTCAGACAGGAGAACTATGTAACCAGAGAATGAAATTTCTTAGAGATATAGAAGCCAGAGTCGCTTAAGACCTATCCTTGATCCTAATACCCTCCATGTAGCCAAAAGTATTTGCAGAAATCTTGACATGGGTAGACTGTCATGTCAGGCTGTTTGAGGGTCTGTTGTTGCTGGAGAATTTCAGTGAGGGAGCTGACAGGATGTTCACCAGACAGAGCTGGTGGTGCTTTTTGTTGGCTGGATGCAATCTGCAATCCAGTCCACAGGTTCTGTGAACAACTGACACTCAACCAAAGTAAAAATGCACTGCTACATTAAATAATATTACAAACAATAGTAGGTTGCAAGTTTTTTTTTTAAATATTTGGGATAAGTTACTGACAAATCAAGCAACTTTACAGTTCAAGGCCCATTAACATAGGCATTCATATTACACCTTTATTCACCTTTCTGGTCAAGGGTGGAGCAACAGTGGGGTTCAGAATTTTGCCCAAAAACAACAAGCCAAAAAAACACACTGATAAATGGACATTGCTGCACTGTGGCAGCATTTTCATGCACCTCACCTATCAATAAAATTGGAACTTGAATAACTGTGTCTGAGACCAAAAACGATAGTCTTTAAAAAAAATTTAAGGAGAAAATAAACTTTTAATAAACACATATTTTAAAAAAAGAAAGAAAAAAGAACAGAAGGACTGTTCTGAAATAAGTTGGTGTCAACATCACAAAATGTGAGAGTGTGAGTTATAGAAATATGCAAACAATCAACTGTAATGTGTAAAACCACCAACTTCTTCTGACATATTGCCACTCTGGCCTCAGAAGATTGCAAAGATGAAAACTAATGAAGTCTTATGGAGGTGCTGGGTAGCTCAACTGGATGAGCTGTTCCCATATTTATGGAGGGTATATGTCCTCATCACAGTGCCCTGAAAATTTTAAATAAAAAAAAAGCAAAACAATTTTTAAAAAGAGCATAATCATGTGTGGACTGACATTTAGGATGCAAAGGACTGCATTATATAGTGGCATCATAGCAGAAGAATTATAGGGAGAAATATTGTACCTATACACTTAGGGTCTGATCTTCCACCAAATCTGCTAAAGCCGCTATTAAGGGATAGCAGGTAGCGGGAGAGGCGTTCCCCCGCAAAGAACGGAATCTTCCACCTCCCTAAACCCGCTATCTTACCTGTGCTAACCGCTATATTATGCATAGGAGTGGTAAGGGTGTTCCACCTGTTAAACTAATCAGTCCATCAGTAGCCATTGCCTTTGAGAGCAGGTTGCGCTACCCTAAACCCCTGATCGCAAGATACCGAGTTTGCAGAAAGCGCAAAAGACACGCCCATTGCCACACCTACAATGTGAGTAAGGGAGTCGGCATTGCGGATAGTGGCTTTAGGGAAGCGGAAGATTGCATTAGCAGTTAGCGGAGGTTCCTAAACCTGCAATTTGCGGGTAGCAGCTAGCGGGAGGTGTACGATCGGGGCCTAAGTGTCTAATAGATTTTGACCCTTCATCTTCCTCTCCTCATCCTCCTCAGTCCTTAAAAGGTCTACTGATGTTTTAATGGGTGTTTTATAGGTGTGATACCTTTATCTACACTGCCCCATCAACTGACACAGCATGCTTTCATTCTATTAGCATTATTAATAAAGCAAGCCGTCCTTATCATTAAAAATGGATAGAGCAGCATCTCTTTGTGCAGCTATCTATGTTGTTGTTTTTCCTCTTCATTGACTTTTGGGCATGCTTTTCTTTTCATCTTCCACATTTTCTCAGCTGTGTGTGTGTGTGTGGTGTGTGTAGATGCAAGATTCGTAACAGCATCTGATGCATTTTCCTGGTTCTGCTGTTAATGTCAGCATCACTGTCTATAAAACACCAGAGAATTATTATGCAAAAATAACAGCACATAGCATTTCCATTAAGTGTGTAGATGCCACCTTCCTCTGTCATCATGTGACAGTGTGCTATCAGTATGAACATGTAATGTCAAATTAACATGACTTTACTCCTAAGTGGTTTATACAGGAAGGTGATAAATCTCTGAACGTAATGTGGGTAAAAGCTATGCAGTAAGTGTCCTGAAGGAAGCCAGCATTCATCATTTAGCAACTGAAAGCAGACGTTCAGACGTTTTTTTGACGAATTGTGACCAAAGCCGCTCTAAAAAATCTCTCCACAAGTTCCTTTCAATAGTAGTTTGGGAGCTTTTTGGAACTGACACCAGCCACTAATTCCAGTGTAAATAATGAATCTGTCTTCTCAACATCACTTTCTTAATAAACGTGTGTGTCTTTGGGGAGTTTTCTCTAACATTTCTTATACAGAGTAGATTTTACACAGAAAATGAATTTTCAGCATGTTTAAACCTCGGACTACTTGATAGGATCTGACTGGCATCGACACCTATCCAGGCTGTCAAAGTTGAGGATAAACTAATAAATAAACAACGATCAAGGTAAAAGACACTCCACTTTTTTTTTTTAAAGAGTTTATTTAACATTCAAAATCTGCTTCATCTGTAATGTGTAGATGTAAGCTGGCTAGGCTGCCAAATGGCCTGTCAGCAGATTCTGAGTCAAGTGTTGCTTGACTCTAAATGGTGCATTCAAGTGATCTTGATTTCTTCTTTCAACATTACCCTTTCTACTTAAAACCTAATTAGGAAAGCACAAAAAAGTAAAAACCCTTCATAGGGCCTACTTTTTTTTCGAACTTTGTTATGATCTGTAGTTTTGTTCTTTTCTTAATTATGGATCCTTGTTATCTGTACTAACTGATTTATTTTGCAACTCTGCCCTTGTCTATTTCAACCAGTTTTGCTTCATGTGTTTGTTGCTTCACACCTGTGTTCTTTTTCTTTGTTTCACCTGTTTCAGTCATCATCCTCTATGCTTCAGCAGCCCCGAATGTTTGCTTTTATGTAATAAACTTTGACTCAGTCAACACTGTAAGTGTTATCAACTTTTTCCTCACACAAACTTATTATCTTGATTATTATTAAAAGATGAATAATATCCTTAAAAAAAAAAACTGTGCAGCACTGAAGCATCATTCATTTCTGCTTCTCCTCGACCATGCAAATACACACGCTCACGCGTTCGCACAGAAAATACCCTCTTTATTGGAAAACAAAAAAAGCTCCTAATCTGCCCAACCTGGCCAGAGCATACACCATCTCTCACCAAATGACAGCTAGGTGAGAGATGGGGTATATTATAAAAAGACCCAGAGACTATGAATGGAATTTTTCCATTCTCTCTCTCGGATGGTAGTTTTCTTGTTATAAGTTTTTATAGCATTTATCTATTGCTTTTTTTTCCGTCCCATTGGAGACCTCACCAGCTGAAAACTCAAGGCAGTTTAAAAGCAATTTCCCCTAATCTAACCTTAACTATAATCAGTTCATACCTGACTCTAACCTCAACCTAACCTCATTTCACACCTTAGTCCTGACCCCAACCACGACTCCAAGAATGATGGTCTGCATTATTAAGAATGGGCTTTGGCCCCAGTAAGGACTACAGGTCCAAACAAGGTCAGAAGAGACCCTTATGAGGTAATGAAAACAAGAACACGCAGATTCTCACTTGTAGCTCCACTGCCTAACCTTTCACCTCTTGTCAGCTATTCTTACTGTCAGACTGAACAACCCTCAGTGCCTGATCACATTCACTCAATAATGTCACTGTGATAAGCAGAAAAGCAACAGGGAAGTGCAGCACATTAAACACTGAAACAGCTGGACTTAAACAGCAAAGAGCCACACAACCCAAGGACAGAAATATAAGGCTGCAGTAGGCAGAGGCTGTGACCAAAACTTGGTCAAAGACAAAAATGCAATGTTATTGAATGATACTTGGGCAGCATGGTGGCTTACTGGTTAGCACTGTTTCCTCACAGCAAGAAGGTTCCTGGTTTGAGTCCCAACAGGGGCCTTTCTGTGTGAAGTTTGCATGTTGTCCCTACTTGCTTTTTTTCTGGGTATTCTGGCTTCCTCCCACAATTCAAAAACATGTATGTCAGGTTAATTGGTGATTCTAAATTGCCCGTAGGAGTGAGTGAGCATGGTTGCTTGTCTAAATGCAGCCCTGTGATGGACCTGGTAATCTGTCCAGGGTGTACCCCTGCCTTTTACCCCAGAGAGCTGGGATAGGCTGCAGCAGATTCAAGTGACCCTGCACAGGAATGAGCATGTATAGATGATGGATGATATCCTATTAATCCCAAAAGGGGAATCATTGTTGCAATATAAAAATGAGAATAAATAAGTGGAAACACCAGAAACTAAAATTAACTTAGAACCTGTTAGAAAGTTGGAAGTGTAGTAGAAAGAGAGACTTGGTTCAAATCTACAGACATCTCTATCAATGCAATGGGTTGCTGTGTTTGTTTTCTTGCAACAACTGAGCGGAGGGGATCACATGCAGCACCAGTAGGTAACACAGACCAATTCTCCCAGCTAACAAAATAACTGGAAACTCACAGCCAGCAGTTGAAAAAAAAGGAGTGCATAGACACTCCTTCACATAAACATGTCCAGGATTACCTCGTCTGTTGTTAACACAAACTGCTATCCCTACTCCTTTATCTTTTAGCCTTGCTGCTTTATTTACTGTCTCTGTCTCAATGTATGAAAACTGGCTAGAGGGTTTTTGCAATCCAAATTTGTTCCTACAGCTACTTCTTGGTGAAACACACTGTATTCAATTTGCAAAGGGTCCCATTCATCTGTGCTCCAAGCCCTTTCATTTTATTTGCTGGTTCTCCATGAAAACTCATAGAAGAAATGATGTTAAACTTCCTCCTTGCTCTCTATTTTATTTCTACTCACCTTGTTCTGTGTATCTTCTTCATCTGGATTTGACTTTTATATAAACTTTAAGAAAGCAATGCTCCCATATGCAAACAGTTTAAACAACTCCTCTGTCAATACTGCTGATTAAGATATTAAAAAGTGACATCACTACCATAGCACATAGCACTGTTGCCTCACAGCAAGAAGGATCCTGGTTCGAACCTTCTGTGTGGAGTTTGCACGTTCTCCCCATGCTTGCGTGGGTTTCCCCCGGGTACTCCTGCATAGGATTAAGTGGGCATAGATGATGGATGGATGGATGTATTTCAACAGAAAAAAAAACTACAAGAAAATCTAAAGATCAAAATCTACAAAATGTTGCAAAGAAAAACACAACATCACTGGAGCTACCACAACAGGGTGCCACCACTGTGATGCCATTCTGATCAATCAATTTAAATGGCAGTGCCAAGCATCATACCTCACCATTTACCTTCTTCTCTCGTTTAGGACCATGTCACAAAATGAATACAATTTCAAAATGGTTTCACAAACATTGTGCTTCATTCACAACATTACGTCAAAAACCAGTTTTCAATGTAAATGTGCAGTTGAATGGTGTCAACAAGTAGCAGGAATATTCAAAAATGATCATAAATTCAGACTGACTTGGCTTGTGTGATCCCAATTTCACTGTAGCACAGTTAGTTGCAACTGGTGATATTGTGAACTAGTCTGTTAATTCCTTATTGAATAAAGCACTTCCTTGGTGGGGAAAAAAAGAGTGATCTAATAGCCCAGACATCAAAGTTATTAAGAATGAATTTAAGTCATTTAAATAATCAAATGTGAGAAGTGGGAATCCTGATATTTGATTATTTTTCAAGAAACTCCCTTTATTACAACAATGATTTAATATAGTCATTTTGCAGTGATTGCCCATTGTGAAATTATGTCTTTTATATTAAAGCACTTTAACAAAAGCTCCCCTCTGAAATGATGGACATATTGAAAGTACATGTAGTTGAAAGCTGCACTTAATGAAATATGATGAATCACATTCCATCATAATATTCCTCATTAAGTGAACATCCATTGTATAGACCTTTTAGACTTGAAAATTGTGGACATGCGCCCCCTAGTGGCCCCGCCATAACTGGACTGTGCGGTGCTCCACCAACTAACCCAAACACAGCAGCGTGGAGCATCTGTTACTGATAACGCAGACATGTCTTGGATTGATGATGTTAGGCAGTGGCCTCCAGTTACAGATGAAGGTAGTTTATCGCTGTTTTTAATGATTGATTATGGAAATAGCATGATCTATTCCCATAATCAAACACTAAAAACTGTGGAACGCTGCAACGCTGGCTATAACTAACGTCAACAAGCCATAAAGATTATGCTACTGTAACGTTAACGCTAGCGGTAAATTAGGCTATGTGTTAATGTTATATTTAATTTATTTTATCATTCTCCTAAGTCATTCATTCATTCATTCATTTATAGGCTTGTGCTAGTGCCGAGGGCTACAGTAGCCTCATACTGCTGTTCTTTTGGCCAGAATCGTCCGGGACTCTCAGCGAGACTATGAGTAGTACGAGATTGAATGTTAACGAAAACTCACCCGGCTGTATTCATTTGGAACAAAGTCCTTTCTGTTGATATTTTTCACCCACGTCTTCCTAACTTCTTGTTCTGCAAACAAGGCAGTCTTCGTGCAGTAAAGGCTTGTGTATTTCACATACTTTCTTCTTCCATTGTTGAATTTTCACGCCATTGTTGGCACAGTTTATCACGGAACATGTATCCCCACTCGACCGACTCGACATTATAAAAATATATATTTGTAGAAAGAGAAAAACACTGGTTAATCTGCGAGTCGGTGAAAGTGTCGCTCTGTAGCACAACCCAGCAATGGCGGACGGGGTACTTCCGGGGGGCTGGCCCGAAAAGGTCTATATGATTTTATGTAGGAGTCAGAGTTTGTAACAGCCAGAAGAGGAGCTCCAAAAGAACATTAAGAGATGCAAGCCTTTAGTACTGTATGTTTAAGTAAAAAAGGGCAAACCATGACACTCATAACCCCTGTATCACAGGAGTGCACCAAGCTCAGATTTTATAGCAGGACTGACATAACAATGCTGCTTATGCCACATGTATGAAAATTATGAATAGGCTGTCAAGAAAGCAATGGAAGAGCAGATGATGCTGCAAAAGGAGGCAGAGAAAGTGAAGCTAAAGTAGCTTAACTGAACAAGAGCAGAAAGGCGCTGTGTCACATACGGAGATACTGTTTGTATAGGAAGTTCATGAAGCTACTGTTAATCATAAATAAATCTTAAACTTTTAATCTCTTTAATATGCCATCTGTCATCTGAAATCCTTGTTGTTCTTATTATTATTGAATATTCTGCTTAGAGACAAATTAATTTTGATCCCTGAACACAGCACAGTGTTTTACCTGTACTTATAATTTTACAAATCTTGTCCCTAAATAATGGCTGAAAACTGCAAAAGCATCTTCAACTACATAGCTGTGTGAGACTGACCCTCTGCATCTTTACTCCGACAAGTTCACATTTTATATTAGAAATGGGAAATAACATTAACCATTCATCGAGTTAGGAAACATGGCTTTTGTTATGGTTAAGAAGACTAAACTCTGCCAAAAATGCTATCACTGTGTAGATAGTGATGTTTATTTTGGAGGCTACACCCTTACAGTGTCACTGGGTTACAGTTCTAACAGATGGAGGCACTCACAGGTTATTTTATGTTACCCCTGCTCTTCTGAAGGGAGAATATGGCAGAGGAGCAGATCGACCAGGAAGGTAAAGCACCGCTGACACTAAGGATCAACAAAACTTGCAGAGGCTGCAGAAGACAATCGACTATTCCAACTCAAGACCAGCAAGAGATGTTGTTTAAAGGTCCTCCAGTCTCCAATGAAAGGTCAGTTTCTCCAGGCTTACTGAGGAAACTATTTCCATTGTTTCTGAAATTTTGTCTCAATATTGGATTGCAGCTGTTTTGCATGGAGAGAGTGAGGCCATCTCTCTCTCTCACACACCACACCACACACACAAACAAGAACTTCCCGTTTAGATTGTTCAGATCACAAAACAGTTTTTCATTTTAATTTAGTTAATCTTACAGGAACTTGTTTAAAGGACTGGTTTCAGAAATATATACATGCATTGATTTCTACAACAAAAGCAGTTTAATCTAAGGGCTAAATGACCATGACTATAACAGCCTTGTCCCTTGAATACAGAGAAATCTACAAATGATCTTATTTTTTAGCAATATTTTGAACCACATAATATAAAAAAAAAATACTATCCATAGATCCTTACACTCTCTTGGAGGGCTTTTCCGTAACCAATCATATGACCAAACTGTTACCAGCATTTATATTACAGCATATTTTTTGATGTTATTTTTTTTCCTGAGGTGAACAGCTACCCTTAACAATATTTTAATAAATACCTATGCAACTAACCTAAGTAAATATACTAGAACCTTAATATGGTGCACTTAATGAGCAGTATGACCCTCACTTAACCTCAACTTGTGTCATATTAACAATAAGTGTTTTCTCAACAGTTGGTATACATTTTAAGTGGGTTTGTTTTAGCTTACAGTATGCAAGTTCAGAAACTGTATCCATCTATGGTTTAATATGAACTCCTGTTGTTCTGATAACTGATAAATAGAATGTAAAACGGTTTTGAAGAAGGAAGCATGCGCTGCCTCCCTGTGGTCACTAAACAAAACAACTGTTTCACACTATGAGCCAATGAAAAAAAGTCTGTTTCCCCTTTTAAAAAGTGGAGACAAGCTATGTTGGAAATTATACAAAGAAAAAAAAAATCAAAACTAAGAAAAATGAAACCCCCACTATATAAACATTCAAAACACTTTTAAAATACAGATACAAAATATGTATACAAATACAAAACAGAAAACCTTGACAGATAAAATGAAACGTGTAGTTTATCTGCTTTTCTTCCCTTTGCCTTTTTTGGTCTTCTTGCTTTTACCCTTTTTCTTCAAGGACTTGCGAGTACAGTAGCCTTTCCACCAGGCTTGGATGATAATGGCAGCTTTGCTCTTTAACTCCAGGTCCCTCATCTCTTGTATTCTCTTCTCTTCTGCCAGCTGCCGTTTCTCCTGGATCCGGTTGAATTCCACCTCTAGGATAGAAAAAGGTTTCTCCAGTTCCCTCAGCTCTTCCAGTTCCTTTTTATAAGCACTTTCATTCTCCTCCAGTTTGGCCTGAGATAGTCAAGGAGAGTTATAAGAATTTAGAAGAATTAGAAAAGAAAATGAGGTAGATACTAAAGACACTCAAAAATAATACAGTAATAATAAAAAAATGTATGTGTGTGTGTCTCCAAGGTCCAGGTCTGTTTGAGCACACAAAACCACACCTGTTGCATAAGACTGTAAAGGTTGCATCTAAGTGATAAAGCTCACCATATATAATGGGTCACATGGTTATGCTAAGAGAAATGCCTGGGAAATGTTAGGATAATTTCTCCTGTTATAACACATAACAACCCAGCTAACACAGCTCTGTTGCCTTGACTGAGATGGCAAATCCTTTGATTTCATAATAACTGAATGGTTAAGAACTTTACGAGGACTATAAAATGAAATATTCCTCATATGTTAGCATAATGTCAGTGCTGACTGCACCTCAGAAAAACATGTGCACCTGGAGCAATTGTACAACACTACTCAGACAGATGCAGATCAAACTTGGCCATATCTACCCGGTGTAACAACAGCTCATCAGGAGTAAGAAATTTGCCTCTTCATCTTATGTTATAGATTTCAGTCAGCATGACAAACTACTGCCACAAACCAGTAAAGATGCAAAGGACCTGTGACTGGAACAACAGCTAAAACCTGCTTGGTGTAGACTTATCCTGTAGACTGTGTTCTGCATCCTCAAATCTTTAGACACTAATGATTAATTAAAAAAAAAAAAAAAAACTTCTATAAGAATAAAGTTATGCTTTTAAATTTCTTTAGGACAAACTGACAAATTATCTCCATTTACAGATTGGGTTAACTAAGCTCCATCAGTTGGTGGAAAAAGCTTTTGTGTTAAGCACATACAAAATTATTTATTGGCAAGTGGTGGTTTGTCTTTGTACCTGGATTTCTTTCATTTTGCCATTAAACTTTACCAGTAAATTTTCAGTTTCCATCTCCAACATCTCATTTTCCTGCCAAGGAGAAAGACAATGAAAAATTATTAATGGTTTCACTGGGAGAAAAAAAAAGGTTATGTTTTATTTAGCATACCTCTCTCTGAGTTCTCTCTGCCTCTTCATTATCAAGCCTAAAATTGTTGAGCTGAATGATTAGCTGATCAATTTCTTGTAGTAAACTGATTTGCTTCATACTTGGCTTCTTATTTTGCTGGCCTTGTTTGTGTGAAAGACGTGGCCTGTCTATTTCTTCTACAAGGTCCTCCTTCATATAACTCTGCAGTCTCTTTATCTCACTGTCCAACTTTGAAATCTACAATATTAGGAGAAGGACAGGACAGATGACATGAGGGGGAAAGGTCATGAACAGAGTCCCTGGCCCCCTGTTTAGCTCCACCTTAACAAGTAATGCATGTAAACATTTTATGTCAGGTTGCTTTTCAGCAACCAGGTTGATACCTCACCTTCTCATCCATTTGCTCCAAGTTTGAAACTACTTTCTCTTCCTTTAAAATCAAGAGCTCCAGACTGTGACTAGGGGATAAAGACATCTCCTTAGAGAGGTTTTTCTCCTGATTGGTTAGAAAGCTTTCGACTATATGACTGTGAAACATCTTAAGCACTTTGATTAATGTGCACTCACTCTCCCCTATTTCAAAAGGTAGCTTTGCCCTTAAGTCAAAAAAGGCATTTGGATTGCCTTTAAAACCCCTAAGCACATTTCTAACTGAGTTTTTGATATCCTTCCCAAGCTGAGCTCTCATACTCTTCCTTTCCTCATTTTCGTCCGTCAGCTTCTCGTCAGGCTCTGGCATGAGACCTTTAAACTTATCAACTCTTTCATCTAACATTCGATGTACTTGAAGTGCTTTACTCAAATCCGTATCCACATCAATGAACACTTCGCAAAACTGGAAGATGGCAGGCAGTGATGCTGCAATCTCAACGTGACTGATGCAAATTTCCACAATGTTGGAAATACGTTGAGCCTCAAGAGGAATCCGCTTCTTCTGTAACAAAAAAGCATCTTCTGACTGACTCTTTGGCAGCACTGTCCCCCCAATTTGCAGACATATTGTCACTGGATAAAAGAATAAATGAAAAAAAAAAATTGTTAAATCACATATGGTGAATAAAAGAATATATCATTTACTGTATCAATCTTTTAAAAATCTTTAAAAAAACAAACAAACATATGGTTACCTCAGTAACAAAGTTTGAAAAGATCCATCCTCGAAGGTGAAAGCTAATCAAGGTTAGGCATTTATGTCAGCTTTGATAATGTGCAACTTTAATTTTTGTATGTCCTTTTCAGAGTCATTATTGGGCAGGACTCTACTCTAGCTGTCACAGGGCAAGAGGTGGGCTACACTCTGGAGATGGTGCAGTTTTTAACAAGCAATAACTATGTAATGTAATATACTTAAAAGTATTTTTAAAACACTGATATCTTTCATTCAAATTCTGTTGTTATATGATTTCAGCAAGGGGGTAAGGTTCTGGAGGAATAATCTTTCAATCCTTCTCAATCTCATTTCCATCATCAAAAGTTATATTTTCTACTGTAACATTACCAGGAAAGTTTGGACTTCAGGACTGAAGCTACTTATTTTTTTTGTGAAATAATCTTAAATAAATGTCTTGATATATTTTAAGCAGTTACAATCAATCCAACAAATTAATTTAAATGTTTTCCTCTGATCTTCCTCCCAGGCAATTTTCTTTATTGATCTGGGAGACTCATAAATTCTTGGGTCTTACTATGTTATTTTCAAATGTATAATCAAGCAAGACTGAAAATGAAACCTTATAAAAGGATTTTTTTTCCCCTTTACTTTGCTCCTGGCTATAGCTTCTTATTTCTTAAGTGAAACACAGAAGATTAATTTCCTTGTACATGGGAACTTGTTTCTTTACTTTCTTCATGACAACAAGCGTGTTTGAACAAGATCTCCAATTAAACATTGGGGACATTATCAGATTATTTAGACTGGTTTGAAATACTGCTATATTAAATTCTAAATTTAAATTCAAATTCAAAAATACTTTATTAATCCCCCAAGGGGGAAATTGAAGTTTCAGTACACCAGTCTGGTGTACTAGAGGAGCTGCCGGCGTCCAGCGCTCCTTTTCATGCCAGGTCCAGTATATCTCCATAATGATGACAAAATGACAAATAAAGTGTAATGTTTAACTTTTCCCATTTTTCCCTTGTGCTGTTATGATATTTATATTTTGTCAGTAGAGTACTTGGTAGTTTAAAACACTAATTCTGTCAGGTCCCTTATAAAACTATTATGAGCTAGTTTAGGAAGCAAGACGCCTTCTAATAACTAAGATTAACTGTGATCCCAGTGAGATTCTATGAGATTTATAAACAACGTATAGCTTGTATTTTGTTGTGATTTTTATTGTAATATACAATATGACTTAAACTAAAATTAAATTAAAATTAGTATAGCTGAAAGCTAAGGGACTCAACTTACCTGCTGACTCGCCTCAGGCAGCTGACTGTGTTTGTTTACTGTTCTGTTGCTATGATACCATGACAGAATAAGAACCACATCAAATCACGCGTTCAAAAAAACCTTTGAATACACGAAGTAAGTTGATACGTCAGTGTTGAATCTCCAACAAGAACTAACGAAATAAATTAGATCTTACGGTTAACACTCCACACCGTATCGCTACACAATTTTAAAGCAACTTACTTTTATTTTGAAATTTGGTAACACGGGTAACGCTCCCCGTCTGCCGTATACTGTTTCAGTGTCGTGAAAGTTTGTTGATCTGTCCATAGACCTTTTGCACGGTCGCTGGTATCTGCGTATGTTGCTTGTCAAAATGTTACACGGGTGACACTATATGGATTTAGGAAGATATAGTAAAGTATATTTGCTTGTACGTTATTTTTGTTGTCAGGCCGTTTGTTTTCCTGAAAACAGTTTGTGGGGATGGACACAGACGGACAGGCGCCGCTTGTTAGCCTGAGTTACAGGGAACCAGATAAATCGGTGGCAGATGTAATGCGTGACAAGACAAAGATCATTTCGACAAGCAACCGACTCCTTGTACATCTCACGCAACTCATATTGTGCTAATTGCATATTTGGATAGAGATATTTGATCCAGTTTGTAGAAAGCTGTCGTCTAAATATTGCGTAGAGAGTACTTGGGTTGCTTGCTAACATAAGTTAACCTTGTCTTGCCTCTGCTATAAAGATGCGAAGAGCAAACCGTGCTGTTTTTTCAGTCAACTTGTAATATTAAACTAACTCACTAAAGTGCTGGAATTCAAAGCAAATCGCAACCCGTTTATGTGCAAGAATGGAGTCTGATGACGATGTGCCTCTCATCTTAACCTGGGACGAAGCAAACAGCGGTCTGCTCAACGAAGAGCCCGAAAGAGGGGACGAAAGTAAGTTTCAACTGTGGTACAGTTTGCAGAGGTGCTTCTTCTAGACTGTGACAGTCATGGCAGGACAAATAAAATTGGTTTGTTTAACGAGATAGTTCATCTTGCGTAGACAATTGCTGCTTAGTAATGGAGGAGAAATCTTTGTTGAGGGAGCCTGTCCTGCGTTGTAATGGACCAACAGGTGTTTCTTGTTTGTAGATTTAAACTCAGTATCAGAAATGGGTTAAAGTCAATTTTAAGATCAACATTCACCTAAATTACAGTTTGAAATCATTAAGTGTTTGAAAAGGGTTTTATTTTCTGTACAAAGTGATAATATTTCAGTTGTTTGATATTCCTAATCAGATTTATTTAAGTACAGTTTTGAGGTACTTAAATTATCACATTTATTTTGTGTTACTTTACTATATCTTAAATGCAAAATACTGAACTTTTTTCTTTTACTCTGCAGTAGTGGATTTCTAGTCTTTCTGACCACTGAAAGCATTTTAAAGCTACAAGCTACTTTCACCCGTTCACACTTGAATACTTTAAAGTACTGTTGTGACCTTTTAAAGATTTTTATTTTTAGTCTGTGTACTATTTTCAATGAGATGCACTAAATGGTAAGATGGAGACTGTAATCAGCTGATTTTCATCTGATTGGTTCTGACCAGTTACTGGTATTCGCCAGTGTTGGTTGGTGATAGTGGCCGAAGTAGGCTGACATTTCCTTTTCTACTCAGAGCATGCATCATATGTACAGCTGTGAAATTGTTTTATTTTATTTAGCTGTTTATTTTTGGTTTGACTGTAACAGTAAATACATCAACATAACAACTTGGAATACTGAGAAACTGAAATACATTCTCCATCAGCAGGCACATGATGATGATGATGATGATGATGCAGTCATTGGAGTGCATGTTGTGGAAGTTTTTTGTTGTGAGTGCAAAATAGCATAGAATGTCATTTTGAGTAGCCTGTAAGCCACAAAAACAAACAGACAAAATGCTTGTGGGATGACAACATCCCAAACATTTGAGACAGCAAACTTAATCCAACACTTAATACAGCATCATCTGCTGAGCACGCTCAATGTTCTGAGGCAAGTGTACGTAGGTTAAAGCGGCACAAATGACTTTTTTCATGTCCAAATATCAGTTTGAGTTTATTTCAAGGAATATTTGCTTACTTTAGGGAAGCATTGTTTAGCTGGCACATCATTTGTTCCTGCTTTGACAAAAACCAACCAAAGCAACTTATTTATAGGCAACTTAATTTTGTTCTTGAAGATGTTTCACCTTCTGTTTAGAAGGGCTTTGTCAATTCAAAGTGAATGGCAGGGAGTTTTGAAGTGTAAACCTTCAGGATGAAACATCTTCAAAAACAAATTAAAGGAATCCAGTTGTCTTGATTTAAGCCTTTGAGTTACCATGATTTGGTAAACGGTACCCCCCCCCCAACATTTACACAAAGCTAAACACATGGCTTGTTTTCTTATCTCATGAAATATCACACTACACCAAGATTTTTTTCTTTTAATCAAATGTGCTTTGTTGCTTGAGCTACCCATCATCATCATGTAGTGTAAATATAGGAGCTGAAGATTAGCATCTGCAACAGTAAAATAAAATAAACTGGTGTATTAACTGAGAAACATTATATGGTAAAACATAGATGTTGAAGACCTGCAGGTTAAGTTGTACTTTTACATTTAAGGCATTAATTAAATATTACTGGTAATACCTAAATGCTGACACTTTGAATGCAGCACTTTTAATTGTTGTGTATTTCATAGATGGCATCACTAATTTTACTTGAGTAAAGAATGTCAATAATTCTAAATTGTATATGTATTCATAGGGGTGTATTTTGTAAGACTGAAATGAGGTTCAGCTACTTACCATAATTTCTCTGGTGCAGTCCGAAGCCATCTAATGTTGACAGTCAGCTTTATAAACGTGCAAATCCAGGTCATCAGACTTTAAAACATGTTGTACACCAGTGTCAAAGGTCACGTGTGTGTGTGTGTGCGCGCGTATGGTTTGTATGGAAATCCATGCATCCACTCAGTATAGTAATCCTGTTGCTTTTGTTGTGCTCACATATAAGCTACAAAATAACCCATCTGAGAAACTGCTGACTTAGCAGACAGTGTATCCCTCAGCCCCTCCCTGGGACTCATGGGCAGCATGTGTTTGTTGTGTTTCTGAGTGTCTCTGACCTGTGTGCAAGTGTGTCTTTGTGTATGTGAGCTTACTGGCTCATATTCTCTGACTCTGGAGGTGAACAGGAAGAGGAGAAGAACATTTTTTTCTTTCCTCAGGATATTTGGGAGTGGTGTACAAGTGGGAAGTATCACAATGTTGTTGCCAATTGCTGTCGGAGCACTCTGGAAGCAGAGGGAGTTTGTATGCTGAGTAAGAAGGCAGAGTTGTGTTGTATCACCTGAGAGACAAATCGCCTGCTTGGACAGAAGTGAGGGATTTCTTTTTAATGCTGGTGCTCACAGAAGAAGAAGTTGCTTTTTTTTTTTTTACTGCGAGAAATGGTCATAACTGTTTGTTTCTCTGTCAGCCTGACCTCACCGCGTTATTGACTGGGAGCTCCAAATGCGTTATTGTTCTAAAACAAATAAGCAGTTTGAATGGCAAACGGCAGACGTGGGGTGCACTCCTGTCAGGGCAACAGGCTGGCTGCTGCTGCTGGATTCAGATGTGATCTTTACACTTGAGCTCAATATCGTGCTGGCACCGTGGACAGCAAACATCTGTGACTGCATTTCTGCGACTCATATGGCCTGCATAATGTTTGGTTCAATGTTTGAGTGTGGCAGAGGCAGAAACATGTGAGTTCCAGTGTGCATGGGATAAGCAACCAGACGGACTGGCACAGGAGTAAATTTTACAGCTGCAGGGAGACCCATAGTGGGACTGCTTAAGAGACTGATTAATATTTAATGAAAGATCAAGCTTGATTCTCTGAATGACTCTCATAAGAGAGTACTTTGTGTATCTAATCTACTACATTTGTACTTTTTGATGTTATTAAGCGCTTTTGTATTATTTAAAAGAGGCATTACCAGATTTAATTTTATCTTCTGTCTTTCGATTTTAGTTTCTTTCTTCCTGCTTTGTAACACAAGATCAATTCCTCTTGCAGTATGTCTGTTTTGGCATGATATCCTGTCTGTGGTAGCAAGGAAATGTAAAAGACAACGTGACAACAGTACAAAAATAGCTCTTTATGACTGGTATGCAGAACTGGGTTCGAAGTACAAACGCATTTTGAAACTTATATCAGTGTGAAAGTGTTAAAATGAAATTTTGATTAGACTGATGATACATCCCTTCAAAGAGGGGTTTTCAAATAACTACTGACTTTAATAAGCATTGTTGATTGTTTTGTGTTAAGTTATGTATCTGGCCTTGTGACCACTTGGATATTTCTGGATCTGTGAGGCTTCTATTTGGACTTCACTCATGACTTTGTTTCTGGTGTTTGCATCAGGCCTGAGTGGAATGTTACCTCATCTTTATTTCCAGATGCGTGTGACTGTGAAAACAAGATCTGCTTTCTGTGAATGACACACACACTCTGGGTGGTGTGGACACCAGGGACTTTAATACATTCACTAAGGCTCACAGACAAAACAGAACTGAACAATGGAGTCCTTATATGGACAGACAGCTGGTTGCCATGATGACGGATCCTGTAACGAGAGTCCAGTTGTGATTTCTTCCTATGCCTTACAGTTAGAATTGGCTTTCATTGGTAGGCAGTCCTTTTTTCTGTACCGTTTGTGTGCTTGAGAGTCGTTTCTGCATTATTGAGAGCCACATCAACACACTGACACAGGATTGTTTTTCTTCCAGATGGTGGAGGCAATTATGACATAGTGAACAATACTGTGGTCTCAACACCTGGGCCACAAAACAACAGAACTCAAAATGCATCATTGAAGCAAAGCTGGGAGATGAACTACCAAGAGGCAGCCATCTACCTGCAGGTATTGACAAGCAGAGTATTATGGGATATTCTAGTTAGTGTACACACACTTTTACGTGCTCATATAATGGGTTTATTATACTTCCTCCACTTTATTACTTGCAGATCGTTAAATGTTGTAGTTACAGAACACATGATTCTGTTGGCACCCAAATGTGATTTAGGTTCTGCATATTATGTAATTATATAACTTTATATGATTAAGTAGCATTCCATTCCTGTGACTGAATAAGATAATTGTAACTTTTTTTTTTTTTTTTTAATTTACAGGAAGGAGAGAACAATGACAAGTTCTTCTCTCACCCTCGAAACCCCAAAGCACTGGCAGCGTACCTGTTTGCCCATAACCACATTTTCTACATGATGGAGCTACTGACAGGCCTACTGTTGATGACGTTGTCACTGTGTGAAGCTCCTGCTGTACCCTCACTGCGCCTGGATGTTTATGTAAGTTAACTTATATTATAAAAAGACAACAACAAAAAGCTACAGCCACAAATTCTGTTGATTTTTTTTTTTTTTTATTTGATTGATTTATTCATAGACTAAATGCTGGTTAGCTCAGGCGGCCAGTACAGAGGCTAAAGTCCTCCTGCAGGTTCGACTCCTGTGGCCCTTTGCTGTGTCTTTCCAAATCTGGTTTCCCGTCTCTCTATACTGTCAACTTGAGCCTTTAAAAAATGTGTTCATCAGGAAGCAGGCTACAACATGGTCAAAGAAAACAAGAGTTGATGGTGAAATTCTACAGACATTCCTTCATGTTACCTGAAGAATCTGAGACTCGGTTTCAGCACTTCTCTTAATCACATGATCATCTGAATATTCAAAACAGATAACTACGCAGACTACTCTTGATATAATTTGCTGCAGTTTACCAAAGAAAATCACAACTTGTGAGAATCTAGCATCTTTCTACTTTATTTCCAGAGCAGAAGAAATGAAGGCTTTACACAATGAAAACAATTAACAATTAAACAATTAAACAATTAAAAGAAGACATGAGAAATTTGAAAAAGAAAAGAAAGAAAACCGGTAATTAAAAGGGCATAACCAGTAAAATTATTTGACACATATTAGAGTAATTAACAAAATGAATCAGAAACTAAGTGCATCTAGAAATAAATAAAAAATAAATAAGATAAAATCAAAATGTACACTATCCTGAAGAAAAAAAGGAACGTTTTAGATTATTCTAGCAGTTATTCAGGTTGTAGGTGCACATTAAGACACAATAGATTTACCAAACTCAATAACTTGTTCTTAAACAGCCTTAGTATACAAATTGCAATGATGATTTAAGCTTCATAACTCTCAAACTTGTGAATTCAGTTTTCTGTTAAAGTTTCCTTTGATATTTGATATCTGCAGGTTCATGCCACTCTGGAGCTGCTGGCTTTAGTTATGGTGGCATTTGAGCTATGCATGAAATTGCGCTGGTTAGGCTTCCACACTTTCATACGACACAAGAGGACCATGGTTAAGGTAAGTGACACATGTTGAATACTTTCTGATGGATCAGAATGTGATGAGTATCGAGTAACCACATAGGAATCCTCTTCTTTTCTGGTCTCGTGCCACAGGAAGCTCAAAGGTCGGGATCAGTTACTTAGGCTCGCAGGGCGCTTTCTATGGTACCAGTTGGTGCCTTGTAGGAAAACAGTCATGCTGCCTGCATGTCTCATGTCGCTGTTTGTGATCAAGCCTTGGTTTCTGTTTAACGCTGATGTTGTTTCGTCTCTTTGAACAGACATGCGTGTTGAAGCTACAGTTTGTGGAGGCCATAGTGGTTCTGATTAGACAAACCTCTCATGTGCGAGTGACCAGAGCCCTCAGACCCATATTCCTGGTGGACTGTAGATACTGTGGTGCTGTGCGCAGGTACATGATGATCAAAACTTGCTTCAAAGTCGAGGCCAGTAGCAAATTCTTTCTGCATACACTCAAGTTGCTTTTTAAAGAACCAGCAAACAGGGAAATTATGCGAGCCACTCTTTATATTAAAAGGAAAGAGGGATGACAAAGATGTAATTTTTATTTTCTAGATCACACTGGGTCACATGACCTCCGCTCTTAGGGACTCCCATTGACTTCCATAATAAAAATTGAAGAGAGCAGAACATTTCTTAAAATTAAAACTCCAATATTTAAAAAAAGACGGAAGAACAGAGTCATATGGAAATAGTCTAATCTTTTAAAGCTTGAATGGTGTCTCTGGCTGAAAGTATGCTGAAGTAGTAAGCTCTCAAAGAGCAGCACAAACTTTGAACAGGTTTTGAAGAGCTTCCCATTAATTTTCAATGGCACGATTCAAAATAAAAAGTTAAAGATTATAAAAAGTATAAAGATTTGAAAGAAAAAAAAATCATATCACCCATCTCCAGAATGAGCGGAATATTTTGGAATAAAAATGGCTGAAATAGCACAAAGTATGCAGAAGTAGTTAGCAACCAAAAAATGGCAGAAGAATAAAGAGGATCTCAGTGGTGTGAATGCTGTACAGCATCCACACAATAAGCAACAAACCAAAGAATCTACTCGAGTCAAATTGACGGGCGAGGTGAGTAATAACTGTCGATTGAGGACAAGGTTTGTCTAACAATAGGGGTGCATTATTAACCTTTTAATAATGTTGAGATCTTGGTGTTGAGTGTTTGAAGAACTGAAACTCAGCAACTATGGTAAGGTGAAATAGGTAGAGCTAATTTGTATTGCGTAATTGTGCATATTAATTAAGATGGTAATAGGCATTTTATAAACACCTGGCCTGGAGGGCAAGTTGGAGAATTCATGAGGTAATTTGGTTTTTAGGTGTCATCGAGGTCTGAAGTCCAAAACTTTTCCCATATGGTTGATAATTAGTAAAATGCATTTGTTAACGACAAGATGTTTTTCTTTCAAACAGAAACCTGCGTCAGATCTTCCAGTCGCTCCCCCCTTTCATTGACATTCTCCTGCTGCTTCTTTTCTTCATGGTTATATTTTCTATTTTAGGTAAGAATGTGTACTAATTTTAATAACTGTAAATGATGTTGCCTCTTTTCTGCCTTCTACAAGTAAAAATTATTTAATTGGAAAGGATATCTTATTCGATCAACTGTTTTTTGTTAATGTCCAATTAACCATTCTTTCATCCTCACCAGGTTTCTGTCTCTTCTCTACAAACACTGCTGACCCGGTATGTTGAGTTGTCAGTCTCTCTGACAAGTTTCTTTTTTTCCAAATAAAGAGATTTGGAGATTTGAGTACTTCCTCTCCATATGTTTTGGGTTTTTTTAATGCCTGTTCTGATTTCCTTACTTAAACTCCAACTTCTCACCATAGTACTTCAACACTCTGGAGAACAGCCTCGTCAGCCTGTTTGTGCTGCTGACTACAGCAAAGTAAGCCCAACAGTACATATGATACTTTTTGGTTATCTGTACAAATGTTATGTGCAGACAGTTGTTCCTATTTTCAGAGCTCATCATCATTGCTTTTGGCTCACTACATGTTTTGACTGGATTTTCATTTTGTACCTTGAGACTAGGTTTTCTCATACTTAATTTGTTTGTAGTTTCCCTGATGTGATGATGCCAGCGTACTCCAAGAATCGCTGGTCTTGTGTTTTCTTCATTGTTTACCTCTCCATAGAGCTCTACTTCGTCATGAACCTGGTACAAAATAGTCTTGTTCACACCACTTCCAAAATATGTGTTTAATGTGATTTCTCTGTAACAATACTGAACTATCATTTCTTGTTTCCTCCCAGCTTCTAGCTGTGGTGTTCGATACATTTAATGATGTTGAGAAGATGAAATTCAAATCTCTTCTGCTTCACAAACGCTCTGCTGTTGACCATGCCTTTCAGCTGTTGGTTAGCCGACAGGTATAGATCTGTTAGACATTTTCTTTTTTGTAAAATGCTCACTGTCGTTCTTTTGGTAATGCTGCCATTCTAACATTTGATTATGGTGCTGCTGTTTAACCTCTAGAGACCGATGGGCGTGTCTCTGAAACAGTTCGATGGTTTGATGCGCTTTTACCGACCACGGATGTCTGCGAGAGACCGCTTCCTCACGTTTAAAGCCCTTAACACATCAGGGGATCCTATGCTAAGGTAACTGTTTTTTTTTTTTTTTTTTTCTTTTAAAATTAATGTTTTTGTCCTGATACAGTAGATTTTCATACAATATAACTGAATGAGACTTTGCTCTGTTCCAGTCTTCAGGATTTTTATAAGTTCTATGAGGTCATTGGCCTTAAATGGAAGGTAATTCCTTTGACTTTTATGTTGTGTGGCTACAACCAATTCTGTTTAGTGTCCCTCTGGCTGATTATCATGTGGTTTAGGCACGGCGGAGTGGAGAACACTGGTTTGATGATCTTCCACACACAACCTTCCTTATTTTCAAGGGCAAGTTCTCTATTTCTCTTCCTCTAGCATTTGCACTAATTTGTATTTTTTCTTAGTTGCTAGTTATGAGTGCTGTCCTCTCTACTTCATTAGGCATAAACCTGCTTGTGAAGTCCAAGGGTTTCCAGTATGCCATGTGTAAGTGTCATATTTTTTAAGTTCTACAAGTTGTTCCCAGAAGGAAAATAATCACAGACCATTTGATCTTTTATTGTGACTGCAGATGCAGTGGTGGCCATCAATGGTGTGTGGATCCTTGTGGAGACGTACACATTGAATAGTACGTTTTTTTTTTTTCCTTAAACATACAAATGAAAGATGGTGTTTAACATAGCAGATACAGTATCTTACCTTCTTCTCCTCCGGCAGGTGGTTACTCCTGGTCCAAATTAGTTCCCTGGAGTTATATTGTGTTCTTGACCAGTGAGTAGAGTTCACGCTGTCTCCCACTCACACAGATGGCATGACAACATTCACACATCATAAAATTGTTCATAAATAATATAAGCTGTTTACAGTCATTTAAATGTTGCAAGGAAAATTAAAGAAAAAACATCTGGTCCTTTACAAGTTGTTAAAGTAGAATAAAATAGCTTTTATTATCATAAAATATCAGTTTCACTTGTCTTATAGCGGAAACCTTTGATTATTTTTGGGAACTTTTAATTGAACTTTATTGAGGTCATCACAGCGAAATGAACCACCTGCCCTTATTGACGCAACCAGGACTTGAATCCAGACTGTCCATGTGGAAGGTGACGGCACTACCACTATTCCATATCAACAATAAATTAAGGCTAACTTACAGAGGTTAGTTTAGTTTGGCACTGTTAGCATTGTGGCAGAGGTGACTAAGAAACCAAAGAAAGAGGACGTGAGAAAGAGAAAATGAGAGAGTGACAGTAAGAGGAGATCTTGGGCAGGCTTACTCTCTGTAAACAGCCTAAAAATAATGTGCTACACTGAAATCCTTATAAATGCACATTTGTTTATACAATTTATGTAGATTGGAAATGTACTTGGAGAGAATGCTTTAGAAATCCGAGAATGTATCACTGATTGCCATTGCAAAAACATGTGTATTATGCTTGCCATGTTGTCATGAAATTATACATTGATATTTATGTAAGTATTATTTTACCTGTTCAGTCAACATCTTAAGTTTTCCTCGGATTGGTTTTCTTCCTGCTTCTATTTAACAGCTTGTATAAACACATTCTGGTGTAGAATGATCACAGTCATAAAAACTCCTGCAGCCAACGCACCAGCAGGGGGTGCCAAGAATCTCAAGACTGAAAACTTGTTCTGGAGTGCTTTAAAGTAGGGAAACCTTAGACCAACACCAACATATGACATATTGTACATGTTGTTAGGAAAATATGCAAATACAGTACGCTCATTTAAAAAAACAAACAAAAACATAGAAACTATAAAACTTATTGTTTCTATAGGAAATAAAAGGGTCAATTGTTGCATGCATTGCTAAACTGAGACCCTACAAGCCTCAGACTGTTAATTGTTAAAGAAAAAAAAAACATTTTTATTTTCAACTTAACACAATTTACTAAGGTTTTATTGAATAGGCTGTGGCATGCTTTGGTCAGTATAACAGAGGTACACCACTTCAATTATCTGGTTTTAGGGGCTGGAGTTGAGATAGAGAAACTGAATATTATTACTCTGGTCTGGGTCTGTGGTGTTATGGTGACCTGAAAATCTGAACTCCTCACCAAATGTAAGATTTTACACTTAGGTGGATCCACACAAAGTGACAAGGACAGTTCTGTCTTGAGTTTTTGAGTTGGAAGCAAGTTTGGACACCCATGTGTATGCTGTCAACCACAGAAAAATCTTCTTTTTTCATAATTTGTCCACTATGAAGTTCATGACTGTACAGTCAGAAATGACTGCACAAGAATCTCCATAAATTGTTAGCCTGGGGCAAGTGTCATATCTCTCTAAAGAACATGGCCACAAGGTTTAAAGTTTAAAATTGCAAACACCATGGCTTTTGGAACAACAGTTTTTGGACAACTGAGAGCAAAGTCTGATATTTTTTGCCTTAATGCAGAACATCACATTTTTTGGAAACCAAACACATTACATTGACACAAATGCCTAATGCCAACTGTCAAAAACAGCGGTGGAGGGCTGGTGATTAGGGCGTGTTTTGGTGCCACAGAACCTGGGTACTTTGGAGTGACAGAATCAATCGTGAACTTTGTAAATCAAAGTAGAATCAAATTTGAGCACATGTGTGGCAGCTAAAGTTGGGCTTGAATCGTGTCATATAACAAAAAAGATTTTAAGCACACTAACACAAAATGACTGAAAGGGAAAGAGAAAAAGCCCAATTAAAGTGGCGACCAGATGGAGCGTTTTGATGGGATTGTGCATAAACCTCAAAGTACTGTTGCAACATTATAAGAAAAAAAAGAAAAGAAAGGTGGGCCAAAATTCTCAAATAATGTAACAGCCTGACAACATCACTTTGAAAATGACTACATCAAGTTACTGTTCCTAAAATGGTTTCACAGGTTGCAAATAAGGGGGTGTTCTAATTTTTATTTTTTTTGTAATATGTTGTGTCGTAGTCTTGTTCATCTAAAGTTATATTTACCCACATTTAAACCCTTGTGGAGACCAGATGTTTTTTTTTTCCATTTTGTAAAGCCTTAGAATTAAAGGGGGCTATTGCTTTCTACGTAACTGTACATCCACTGGCATTAACCCTAATTCTGATTCTGTCCCTTCCTTTCTAGTCTATGGTATAGAGGTCTTACTGAAAATCACGGGTTTGGGGCCAATGACTTATTTCAGCTCTGGGTGGAATCTGTGAGTACCAAGTTCTGTGAAGCAAAAAAAGTGCAATATTTCAATACTTTTATATGAATGTTTGTGAAACCTAATTAAAATCTTGTGGAACATCTCCTCAGCATTGGTTCTATGCTTGTGGCGTAAACCTATTGTGTTTGGGTGTCTAGATTTGACTTCTCTGTGACAGTTTTCGCCTTTCTGGGTCTGATTGCCCTTGCCTTCAACATGGAGCCCTTCTACTTCATTGTAATACTCAGACCATTCCAGCTGCTTCGGTGTGCTTTCATTCATACTTTTAATAACGGAACATACATTTAGATTTGATGCAATTATACTATATATCTTTCTCAAACTTCTCCCTATTGTTTCACACAGGTTATTTAAGATAAAGCAGAGGTATCGCAATGTCTTGGACACCATGTTTGAGCTCTTCCCCAGGATGGCAAGTCTGGGTCTGACACTAATCATCTTCTACTATTCTTTTGCCATTGTGGGAATGGAGTTCTTTGCAGACGTAGTTTATCCCAACTGCTGCAAGTGAGTCATTTTACATTTTGTTCAAGACTCTAAATGTTATCTTATTTGAATATGTTTGGCTTTGTCCTTCATATTCTGCCACAACTTTTGCAAAAAACTGAAAAGTTAGATTTATAGATGAGTAATAGTCTTACATCACATCCCTCTCCTCAGGATGACCATATTTCCTTTTAGGTGAAAAAAAAATTAATTAGTGGTGACAAATTGGAAACACTGCCAGTAGTATGTCCAAAAGCGACTGTGTAGCATTTTGCTCATAAGATTATTGTAAAAAAAAAAAAAATCTTCCTCAAAAAGAGAAGGTGAGTTCAAGGAGAGATTTGTAGCTTCAGGTATTCCACAGAGAAGATGTAAAGGGAAACTAGGACCTTGGCCGCCATTACATATACTGTGCACTTGTGGTAATCATCACAGGTAAGTCAAAATAGTGCTAAACGTCATAGTTGTCAAATGTGATGTTTCATTGAAAGGGCAGTGTCTGAAATTCATTACCTGGAGATTCAGTAAGGTGATTAGATGCTGTTGGGATATTAACACATCTGTAAACTTAATATTAAAAAAAAAAGAGAGAGAGATATACTATATTGCCAAAAGTATTTGCTCACCTGCCGTGACTCACATATGAGCTTTAGTTCATCCCATTCCTAATCAATATGACGTGGGTCCACCTTTTGCTGCTAGAACAGCTTCAACTCTTCTAGGAAGGCGGTCCACAAGGTTGATCGGGTTGAGGTCAGGACTCTGTGCAGGCCAGTCAAGTTCATCCACACCAAACTCTTCCATCCATGTCTTTATGGACTTTGCTTTGTGCACTGGTGCACAGTCATGTTGGAAGAGGAAGGGGCCAGCTCCAAACTGTTCCCACAAAGTTGGGATCATGGAATTGTCCAAAATGTCTTGGTCTGCTGAAGCATTCAGAATTCCTTTCACTGGAACTAAGGGGCCAAGCCCAGCTCCTGAAAAACAACCCCACACCATAATCCCCCCTCCACCAAACTTTACACTTGGCACAATGCAGTCAGACAAGTACCGTTCTCATGGCAACCACCAAACCCAGACTTCCATCAGATTGCCAGATGGAGAAGCGTGATTCATCACTCCAGAGAACGTTCCTCCACTGCTCTAGAGTCCAGTGGTGGCTGCTTTACATCACTGCATCAGATGCTTTTCATTGTACTTGGTGATGTTTGGCTTGGATGCAGCTGCTCCACCATAGAAAACCCATTCATGAAGCTCTCTGTGCTGTTGTTGAGCTAATCTGAAGGCCACATGAAGTTTGGAGGTCTGTAGTGATTGACTCTGCAGAAAGTTGGTGACCTCTTCACGCTATGTGCTTCAGCATCCGCTGACCCCGCTCTGTCAGTTTACGTGGCCGACCACTTTGTGGCTGAGTTGCTGTCGTTCCCAAACACTTCCATTTCCTTATAATACAGCTGACAGTTAACTGGAATATTTAGGAGCGAGGAAATTTCATGACTGGATTTGTTGCTCAGGTGTCGTCCTATCACAGTTCCATGCTGGAATTCACTGAGCTCCTGAGAGCGACCCATTCTTTCACAAATGTTTGTAGAAACAGTCTGCATGCCTTGGTGCTTAATTTTATACACCTGTGGCCATGGAAGTGACTGGAACACCTGATTCTGATCATTAGGATGGGTGAGCAAATACAAATTACAAATATACTTTATTGATCCCCCGAGGGGGAAATTCAAGTTTCAAGTACACCAGATGCTGCAGTCTGGTGTAGTTGAGGAGCTGCCGGCGTCCAGCGCTCCTTCTTCATGTCCCGGTCCTGTGGTCCGAGTGCTTAAAACCAGTATATCTCCACAATGGTGAATCAAGTGAGATATCACAGGTCAGAGGAGGAAACACTGATGAACCAAACTCTGATGAACCAAACTGACTCTTCTGGGAAGACCAAGCTCCCTCAGTCCGGCAAGCGATGGAGCCGACCGTCCCAGAGCCCGGTTCATTATGCGTACCAGGTTGTTGGCGTCACCCCTGGCAGTGCCGGGCCCACCAGGTCTTCAGACGGCCCCTACCAGGTCAGCTGACTCACCCCGGTGTGCAGACTGTTGGATAGGGGCAGCATGCCGCCGCTGCCACGTCGGGGGCTCCCGTCCCGGCTCAGTTGATGGTGTAGCCCGGATCCAGTGGCGGTGGTTACCGTGGGTAGCAGTTCAGGATTAGATTCCCCGAACTGACCCCCAGCGAGACCGTCCATGTCCGCGGTGGCACGTCGCCACCAGCCGCAAGAGGACCGGTCCGCACCCGCAGACAGCATGTCGACACCCGACCACAAAATCACCACACACCGGGCACAAACTGGAGCGTCCAGCGTCACAGGGATAAGTCCCCCGGAGCAGCAGCGAGTAGCCTCCATGCCAGGCGTCGTCCGGGCAACGATACTTTTGGTGATATAGTGTACATAAATTTTGCCCTTCGGGGATTAATGAAATATAATTTTCTTTATGACTCTGGTAAGCACCTCTCTGCAATGATATTTAATTGTTTACTTGACAGGCCTTATGATTTGGGCATCAAATAACAACAAAATAGTATTATTTAAACCTTTTTATATGAGCAAAAATCTCCAAAGTTGTACTAAACACCAGTCCAGTGTTTTCACCCAAAAAAGGAGGAGATGCTGCACAACAACAAAGTACCAGGATTTGTTGTTTTCATCTCTTCCCGTTGCTCTTCATTCAAATTTCTTTTCCTCTCTCTCAGCACCAGCACAGTGGCCGACTCCTATAGACTGATCAATGTCACCTATGGCAACAAAACAGTGTTGGAAGAAGGCTACTATTATCTTAATAACTTCAACAACATTCTCAGCAGCTTTGGTAATTCCTATTATTGTTATTTGGTGATTTTCTTTTTTGCTTGTGTTCTTGTATTTTTCTCTCTGTAAATTTATACATATACTTGCCAAATTTGTCAGATTATTACGGTTTATTATATCTTATAAAGTTTTTTTAAATAATTTTTTTATTTTACCCCCAGTGACTCTGTTTGAGCTGACTGTGGTCAACAACTGGTACATCACTATGGTAAGTTCACGTTATTAATTAATGGTTGTTAAGCATCCACCATTCTGCAGTCTTTTCACCGATCTGTGAGTGTTGCTGTTTGACTGCTGCTATTTACTCTAACACAGGAAGGAGTGACTTCTATGACAAGTCACTGGAGCCGTCTGTACTTCATGACTTTTTACATCGTTACCATGGTAATTCCTGAGCATTTTTCTTTTTGTGTGTGTGTGTTTGAATGATTAGAGAGTCCTCTCTTATGTACCAGCATCTAACCTTATCTATGTTCTACAAAGTTTACAGTGTTTTTTTTATGGACAGTTCTTCTTCCTATAAAAGTGCACTCTTTGTACAGAATACATTGCTTTTGTCTCTACAATAATACCAATGGGTATTTTTTGGGTGGGGGAGGGGGGCAATGTGGCGCTTGAGTGTTTTGCAGTATGCTCTGCATTTTTCCCTTTGACTGTGCCTTAATTTGAGACTCGGAAGATTTATTTTGAGTGTGATCATGCATGTAAATTCTTTATTTGGTCTGTGTAATCTTCAGGTGGTGATGACCATAATTGTGGCGTTTATTCTGGATGCATTTGTGTTTCGCATGAACTACAGCCGCAAAAACCGGGAACCGGTAGATGATCCAGAGGGTGTGTTTGAATTTGTGTGAATACCTGTGCATATATAGAATTCAGGCCTTGTAAAATAGTGTTAATGTACAATACATGTGTAATAGTGTTCATCTTCTTTCAACATTTCTATAATTTACTGACGGTCAGCAGTCAATATAATTCAATAATGTGATTTTACATGCTCCAGAAGAAAATGGGATAGTGTTTGAAGTAGAGGTTAGTCGAGATGAAGCTCTGGCCACCCTGGAGCTGTACAGACAGACGGGCCCGGGACTCTCTTCCCTCAGCTCTCTGGCTGGAGTGCTCCAAGCTATGGACAAGACTGGGGTGAGAACACACACTGGAATTTTTTCTCCTCTGTTTTGCACATAAGCCTTGCCAACTAACTCCCCCTTCTGGGTTGCTGTACACAGCACTCATCTATGGTGTACCAAGGTCGCAGGTCAAGAACCAAGAGTGACCTTAGCATGAAAATGTATGAGGAGGAGATTCAGGTGAGAAACTGAAGAAATGTTGAATATCCAGACTGCAGTTGGACTTTTGTGACTTTTCCTGTTATTCTGTTTTATGTCTTTTTTTTCCTCCAGGAGTGGTATGCAGAATATTCAAGGGAAAATATGCCTCAACCAGACCAAAGCCTGGAGCTGAATCTGGGCAGTCCTGTATGTGACCCATCTCCTTTCCCAGAACCTCAGCTAAACGCACAGACTGGACATCATAGTATTAACTAATGCAGTTTTAAAGCTGTATGTACACATCATCTTCATCTTAAGCAAAAAACAACCCCCAGTACTTTCAGTTCCACCACACCGACTATAGCTCTCAGTAGGAAGGGCAAAAAACTGTGGGACTTTTGGACTAATGTGCAAGTGAGACAAGTTAATGTCAACTCTTCTTGGGGCCAGATGGGAGCGTTGAGCGCTGCCCTGTTTGCACCTTTGGAAGACTGCAGCAAATGCTGGCAGAAAGCTTGCACTTCAGCTATAATGTTGTGTACATACTGTAGGGCTTGTGTGCCCTATTGTAAATCATGTAGTACTCAAACCTGATGCCTTAGCTTAATGACATCTCTGATCAGTATTAAAAGGCACCAAGTTTTTTTTTTTAAAGATCAGAATAATAAACATACGCACTCCTTTTAGCTCAACCCAACAGAATTTCTCTGAATGATGTCAGACTCAAAAGTATTTTCTATAACTTGTCATTATGTAATGTATTTGACTTAGTAAGGAATTTTAATAAACTAAAATGATCAACTTTGTCAGTGTATTATGATGATACCGGTGCTTATTTATTTTTCATAATTACATTATTATACACACACATATATATACATACATACACACAGTGGGGCAAAAAAATATTTTGTCAGCCACTGATTGTGCAAGTTCTCCTACTTGGATGTAATTTTCATCATATGTACACAACTATGAGACACAAAATTAGAAAAAAAAATCCAGGAAATGATATTGTAGGATTTTTTAAGAATTTATTTGTAAATTTTGGTGGGAAATAATTATTTGGTCACCCACAAAATGCAACATTTCTGGCTCTCACAGACCTGTAACTTCTTTAAGAAGCTTTTCTGTCCTCCACTTGTTACCTGTAATAATCACACCCGTTTGAACTCCCTATATAAAAGACACCTATCCACAGCCTCAAACAGACTCCAAACTCAACCATGGCCAAGACCAAAGAGCTATCGAAGGACCTGCACCAGGCTGGGAAGAGTATCTACAATAGGCAAGCAGGTTGATGTAAAAAATTAACTGTTGGAGCAATTGTAAGAAAATGGAAGACATACAAGACCATTGATAATCTCCCTCAATCTGGGGCCCCACACAAGATTTCATCCTGTGGGGTCAAAATGATCATGAGAACAGTGAGTAAAAATCCCAGAACTACATGAAGGGACCTGGTGAATGACCTGCATAGAGCTGGGACCAAAGTAACTGAAGCCACCATCAGTAACACACTATCCTGAGAGGGACTCAAATCCTGCAGTGCCAGGCAGGTCCCCCTGCCTAAACCATGACATCTCCAAGCCTGTCTGAAGTTTGCCAAAGAGCATATGGATGATCCAGAAGAGGATTGGGAGAATATCATGTGGTCAGATGAAACCAAAATAGAACTTTCTGGTAAAAACTCAACTTGTGTTCGGAGGAAGAAGAATGTCGAGTTGCATCCCAAGAACACCATACTTACTGTGAAGCATGGGGGTGGAAACATCATGCTTTGGAGCTATTTTTCTGCAAAGGGGACAGGACGACTGATCCCTGTTAAGGGAAGAATGAATGGGGTCATGTAGAGTGAGATTTTAAGTCAAAACCTCCTTCCATCAGGGAGAGCATTGAAGATGAGGACATGACTGGATCTTCCAGTACGACAATGATCCCAAACACACTGTTTGGGCAACGAAGGAGTGGCTCCGTAAAAAGCATTTCAAGCTCCTGGAGTGGCCTAGCCAGTCTCTAGACCTCAACTCCATAGAAAATTTGTGGAGGGAATTCAAAGAGTGTGTTGCCCAGTGACAGCCCCAAATCACTGCTCTAGAGGAGATCTGCATGGAGGAATGGGCCAAAATACTAGCTACAGTGTGTGCAGACCTGTGAAGACTTACAGGAAACATTTGACCTCTGTCACTCCCAACAAAGGTAATGTTACAAAGTATTGAGTTGAAATTTTGTTATTGATCAAATACTTATTTTCCACCATAATTTACAAATGAATTCTTTAAAAATCCTACAATGGGACCCCCCCTTCATTTTGTCGCATAGTTGAGGCATACAGATGATGAAAATTACAGACCTCATCTTTCTAAGTAGGAGAACTTGCACAATCAGTGGCTGTCTAAATACTTTTGTGGCCTGCTGAGAAAGTGAGGAGAGACTAAGTAGAACTTTTATAAACAAAATCAATTTTAATTTTCCATAGACTAAATTCTTTACAGTCATTAACATTTTGATTTACAGTACATCTCACTTTTTTTCTTCTTTTAAATTACATGATAACAGTATGTGTTGTCTCTCTGGACACAAAAGTCACATCTCCAATGAAACAAACCAGAAGCTGACTAAATCCATCCCTGAGCAGAAAACATGTTGTTGCTTGTTCTCACAACCAGAGGATGGCTGTGGGTAACAAGCAAGTGCAAAAAAAAAGCCACTAATGATTCACTTTTAAATAGTGTGCTAAAATGTTGTGTAGAAGAAATTAACATTTGTCTGCACTTATTGCAGTCTCTATGCCAGAGTTAAATTCTTTGAAATAAGGTTCATTAGTCTGGTGTCAGGTATGGATTTTGCCAAACTCTGTGAGGAGTGCAATGAGAAGGAAGATGGCATAGAAGAAGAGGAGGAAAATTCCATAGGTGCGACCCAAGTGGAACTGGCACAGTGGAACAACAATAAAAGACAGGACTAGAGACAAACCAAGAGATCCTGCCAGAATCCATGTCAACAATCCTGATTCAAACTGATGAGGAAAAAGAGATAAAGATGGATCAACTTTATGCAATCCAAGACAGTCACATATTGATAAATTCTCTTTTAGGACAGAGGATTACCTGCACATCAGACTGTGTTCTAATCATCTGGACCAGACATCCCAAACCCACTCCAAACAGCATGTCTAGTGGAAATGTAGTCAAGGACACATTTTCTTTGTCTCTTTTTTTTCAATACATGTCAAGAATAACTGATACATTTCTACGCTGTCATAAATAGGATACTAAAAATGATGCCTCCAAAGCAAGCAGATATAGCCATCCGTGGGTAACCCTGTCGGGCAATGGTGATGTCCGAAAAACAGTCTAAAAAAAGAGAGATGGATCACACATTTTAAGTATGAATGAATATGTCTTGCACACAAACTATAATTTTAAAGTATTACCTCCTATGCTGTTGCCCCAGGCCAGAAGAGTCAAACCCAGAACGGTGTTGCTGAGACTCAAAACTACTCCGAGCATGTGCAGAAGACTGACCACCTCTGCAGCTACAGCACTCATCAGCACTGCGCTCACCACAAACCCCAAGAGTGCAAAAAGCTGGAGAGAGAATGAGTCAAAATTAGACTCTCAGCAACAAAAGATACTTTTTTGTTAATGTTAAAATGTTAGATATAAATTACAGCAACAACAACTGAGGGCTGTTATTCTCATGAATCAGTTGTGAAAAATACATATATACAATCGTGAAAAAAAAGGACACCCATTTCAATTTTAAGGTTTACTGTATCAGGACATAAAATATATCTGGTCCTTTCCAGGTTTTCATCTCAGGTAAATGCATCCTTATATGAACATCACTCGACATTACACTGTGTCCATATTTGCAAGAACAGCCAAAATGCTGAAAAGTGTGTGAAAAACTAAATGCACAATTACTTATTCCACATAAATAAAGAGAGTAATGTAGCACCTATATGCTGATAATAATATGTACCGGCATTTGATAAATTAACAGTGGGTGTGACCACCTTTGCAATCAATACTCTAAGATGGTGAACATTATATCTGCTGTACATTTAAGTCTTAGAATAGCATTTTATTTAAAGACATTAATGCACCACTATATAGCCTTGGCTTCAGAAAATAAAAAAAAATAATTGTAACCAGTGACAATATTATGTAAGAGAAGCTTTAGGTTATTAATTATTAACCTTCACCCACCTCTCTAAAGGGGATGTTCCATTCATGTTTTGGATCATACCTGTTTAAGTAAACAAAAACACTTACTGGATGATATTTGGGAGGACAGTCATTGCTGGTTGTGCAGAAAGCAATAGCAGCTAGAAACAATCCCAGCAGGAGAATCAGCAGCCAGAGAGGAAACTGCCCCTGTATTACATAATCTCCATCTAGACATTATTTAAGAGACAAAAAAAAGGGACATTGACTAAGAGCTTAATAATTAAACCACATTTTTAATCTGACTATAGCCACAGCAAGTCATGCTGGCCTTTACCATGCAAGGTCATGTGCTTACATTTTCCAGACTGGAATGCAAACAAACACACCAAAGGAGCAGTGATCAGATGGAGACAGTTTAATGGGCGTCTCCAGTTTCGGTCTTCCTTGTCTGGGTCCACTATAGGTATACAGAGCAGAAGCAGCACCTCCAGAGGTGTCTGGCGCACAGAGGATCAATCAACAACATTAGATCAGGAGTTTTAAATGTAATGCTTGCTCCTTTAACCAGGTTTCTACACACCTTGACTACTTTAAGAACTTTCCAGCTCCACGTTTTTCTCCTCCACTTCCTGTTGTCAACTGGATTCAAAGAGCTTAGCAGGATCTGACTTGTGGACTCGGAGTAAGGCAGGAGAGGCCTGTACTCTGACTCTGCAACACAAAAGCACCCATGAATGTTATTGTCCTGACCAAGCACAGAGGTCCTGCTGTACATTAACATACTGTATATACCATTCTCTCAAAATAAGCTGCGTTCCTACCATACTCCTGCTGGACAGCTCCACCATTGAGACAGGGAACGTCATCATCTGAGGAGTCAGATGAATGAAACTCTGCTTTAAAAAAACAAAACAAAAATTACTGGGTATAGTGGAAACATGATAGCCGTCATTTTGCCTGAGAATTGAGGTATGAATATCTAACCTGGAATATGTGAAACATCTTGGATGCTTGTGTTAGTTGAGTATTTTTGCCGTCTGTAGATGTATGCACTGATGATAACAACCAGAACATACAACACATACAGGCCAAGATACCCTGGAAAAGGGAAATAAAACAAAGTTAGTGTCAGAGTAAAACTGCTATCAAACGACATGGTGACATCGTGTCTGCCATCTGTTGGGATGATACAAGTACATGGAAACATTAATCTTGTGTCCAGACTGATGCTAATTTTTTTTGCTATGAAACCCAGGTAAGGTTGATTGTTGGCTTTGGGCCAGAGTGGTTTAGAAATACTCCAACCATATAGAACAGTGGTTCTCAAACTTTTAATAGTGCGTACCACCTGAGAAACTATTGAGCTGTCCGAGTACCACCATGATGACCAGTTTTAAAATATAGCCATATATGCCTTCTCAAAACACACAGGAGAGATGTTTATTCCTTATTGTGGTTATTTATTGTTACCTGAATTTCATTTGAAATGTATTTATAATGCATTGTCATGCATTGACAAGTCATGACGTTCCCCCGCGTACCACCAGAGAGTGCTCGCGTACCACCACAGTTTGCGCACCACTGATATAGAACATAGGAACTAGCCAAACCTAGCTCCCTGGCCCTTTTAAAGGGCCTAGTTCCTATAATTTAAGAACTCATGTCGTTCCATATTTTCCCACTGTGGGCTTAATTTTGTTTCCTCGAGTTTCCAAAAGTAGACTAGAAGGTACAGCCTTTTGTTATGAGGCCGCCAGCCTGTAGAACAAGCTCAGGTGTTCTTCAAGGCAGGCCTAGACTGCTGGGTGACCTCCATGATGCACTGAATTTAAATAAAATGAACTACAAATGTATGATATTTTTTTCTTTTTTTGGTCTGCATTTACATTCATGGTTAGTGCCTTCATCTGGCAAAACCATCTAATGTGTATATGCAATTCAATCTTGTAGCAGATTTTTTGTGTATGATAACATACTAGAATTAAACAAAAAAAGTATTAGCTTATAAATGGATTAAACTGGACTGGCTCTGAATTCATTTAATTGAACTAAACAAATATTTGTATCATAACTCAAAATCATAATAGGATGGTTTAAATGAAATTAAAAACAAAACGACATACTGACATACATCTTTAATAAATACTTAATGACAAAAAATTATTAAAAACAAACTATTCTTTTGAAAACCCTTGACATTATAGAAATGTAATAAATAAATAAATAAATAATAAAGATAACTGCAAGCAGATAACAGTGTTTGTGTCTCAGAATCCAAAATCTTTCTAGTTTTAAATGGTAAATTGTCTGGACCTGTATAGTCTCAAACCTCGTCTTAACCTGTAGCATTTTGTTTCTTCCATCATACCCTGCTGAGCATGTTGGGGGAAGTGTGGGGTTCAATCTCCTGCCCACGATGTATGTAAGCAAGATTTATTATGCTAGCACAAAGAACATAGTCGGTGGGAAAAAAAGTGTGTCTGGGTGACTCTTTGAGCAGTACCCTGATGTTGGTTTAGGCCTGAAAGTACTTAAAAAACCATTCTGAGGCAGCTGAAGCGTGACCTTGATGAAGCTTTTTAAAACTTTTCCATTCTCTGAGGGCATTATGCTTGATAAACAAAAAAAATTGCATTTCAAGGGAAATAAGAGACATCATTGCAATTTTTGTTCTAAATTAAATCTGCTTCTTTGCTGCAGTTTGCAGTTTGCTTCAAAGTGCAACTTCCTCAGCGTATGTCATAATATTGCACCAGGTTTAATGGAAATCTTTAGACGAGTCTTTAAATAACCTGATGACTGGAATACAGCAAACAAACAAGATAGAAACTGCTAACAGTAGATAGACAGATAACAGAATGAAATTGCCTTTTTGTTAACTCTACTGGATTCTGATACATGTTGTTAAAGAGTGATATTTAGAGTTATTGTACCTTTTAATCTGTCAACATTGTCACCAAGAGGAGACATTACTTGTCTCCTCTTGGAGACAAGTAATGTCACCTCTGGAGCAGTATTTCCTGCTCCAGAGCCTGTATGACTGTGTTCATGCATACCTAGCGTTTCCCCCAGCGTAGTAGTTCCTCTGTACAGCATGAGGAAAGTCCAAAACACTGCAACCATATAGAAGATGACATCACGCAGAAATGGCCGAGAGGCCACAGCAAACTGGTTTGACGAGTGCCACGCTGCCAGCAACGACTGTGGTAACAAATATACCCGCTCCTGGAGGGACAGACAGTTTTCATATGTTAAGGCTTATTTTGATTACTTACATCGGTGCGAGTGTAAGCGAGAGTGTGCGAGTACCAAATAAGGCGCCTACAGCCATCCCAGCAGTGTGCGGATGGGAGAACGCCGCCATGGCACTGAAGATGTCAGGAGCTCCATTGCCCAGAGCCAGGAATGTCACGCCCTCAACACGAATCACAGTCAGGGAAACAAATCTTCACAAAAAAGTATAACTCAACAACTCTGACAGAAACTGAAAGAAAAAAAAAAAGATTCCCTAAAACCTTGTTGTTGGGGCTTAGAGGCAGCAGACAAAAGGATACAGCCACGTTGTGAGAGAGGTGAAGGCTGGAGGAGATGGCTGAGAGGTTGGGGCAGAAACTGGAAACAGAAAAAAGCAAACATGTATTTCAGAACGTCAACGAAATGTTAACAGTTTCTCCACCTTTCGGTTATAGCGGTGCATTAGTGTGTAAGAAGGTCAGTGGGGTAGACGAAACAAGAGAAACTGCACTTCCTTCAAGGAAATCTCACAATATTACAACTCAACAATGAAAAAATTCCTAAGTCATGTGGCTCAATTTCATGTGACTGTTAAGCTGAATATGCTGAGAGCATGAATGCCAGCACATGTGGCCTGTCATTTACTATCACTGACACACAGCAGGAGAAACGCTGCCACCGGCACCACCGGAGACACTTACAACTTAGATGCAGTCAGTCCAAGAATGACAAACAAGACGAGCAGCCATATAATCTGTGGAGAGGCAAAAGAGTACAATCACACAGACTGTTGTTTTAATGACACTGAATAAAGACAAAGGTGCTGCTTGAGTCGGTCATACTGAAGCATGTGCTCTATAAACACAAGTTAAGCTGAGAGCATTCACTGATAGAAATGGCTTCAGCTGACTATACTGGTCTTATTGTTCCAAATCGGCAGTGGAAACAACTCACTTTCTACAAAAACAGGCTTTTCTTGATAGATTATCTTGTAAATTTGTGACTCAAGTGAGATGTTTCCAAAAGCAGAAAGTTCGGTGATGAAGCAAAAGGGAGAACTGAGGAAGTTGGCATATCATTGTGAAAACACTTGATTTAGCAAAAAGTGAGATTAATGTTTTACATCAGATGACTGAACTTTCCCACTTCCCACACAGCTGGGTCCGCTTCCTCAGTGAGCTGCACGTTTTTACGCGTTTCAATGGCCACATTCCCACGCACGCAGCTCTTACACACAAAGTGATGGTGAGAGGTGTGAGGTTGGGAGGCAGCAAGCAGAAGGCCAAATCAAGATAGTTGATAAAGCCATCTTCCATGTCACAGTCGGATGTGTTCCTCACAAATGCACAGCGGTCAGCAGCACTGCGGTTCATCACAATGTCACACTGTAAAACACACACACAAAAAAAAACATGAGATTTCTGTGTTATCCAAGTGGCTTAACATGTTGATACAAGTACGAATGTCCAGACATCATAGTTAAACATCTATATCTCTCTTTGTCTCATGACAATAATGATTAATCAATGTGAAAGAGCTAATACTCTGCTGTTTGCAGTATGGTGTTTGATTATATGGAGCATGTGAGGATATTATGAAACTGATGAAATCCTTCCTACAATGTTTCTGCAGTGACAGTTAATTTACCTCAAGACCTATTAATTTATCCAACATGTTGGATGTTTTTACAATAATGACCTAATCTAACCAAAGACAGAGTAAAGACTGCTATCACAAAGGGTAATATCAGAACTTTCAATGACAATAAGGTGATATCAAAGGGAAATGTGAAAAAGATCAAACAAATGCCAAATAAATGTATTTATTTTTTTCCTCTATGACAAATTAACTTCAACTATCACAAAAGAGAGGCGGACTGGGAGTCTTGGTTACATGATAAATAAAGAGGTGGAGTTCAGTTCGCATATTTTCTTACCGGATATTTCCTGAAGAGCACAGTAATGTTAAATTACCTCCAAAACTGGTTCAGGGGGAAAACGGGACTAAGCCCCACATTTGGTTGACTAATAAACGGGTCAGAATAGTTTTGCTCATTTTGACATTTTTATGAAAACACACTGCACACGTCAGCATTTTTAAAAAAGGACCTTTCTTAAAAAAATGTTGGAGGGGGAAACACAGCAGGATCCTCTGCATAACAGCTGGAACACAACTGTCCTGGATTTCTTAGCATACAAGTCAAGTTTGCTGTGACGTGAACATGACACAAAAAAAGAGATCAGATTTCATGCGTGCCTGATGTCTCCTAATCATGTGACAAACCAGTATTTACCACCATCTGAACACCAACTTTGACCCAATAAACGTGTTCGTTGGTTGAAATGTCACCGACCTCATCCTTGTTGTTTTCAGACACCATAGCCAGAGTGGTATTGGGGGACCGTCCGGCCGATACGAATCCAGGTTGGTTGCTGAGGTCCTGAGAGCCGGAGGTTACCCCCCAGCAGCTCAACAACGCTACCAAAAGCGAGAGGGCACCACGAGTAGACATGATTTATCCTGGAGCCGCGTCCATGCTGGTGCTGCGTTAACAGAACCGCTGTCGGTCAGTGTGATACAGCTGCGCTCCGGACATGGCAGCTCTAATTAGAGCCGGGGCGGGAAAACGAGGGGAAATAGCGTCGTCGTTGTTGTTTCTGTAATGGTAGCTTTGCCCCCTCGTGAGTCACCTGTTTGTCTAAACGCTGTCAACTGTGGTTGATACTTTTATTCAGTGTCCGTGAACATTCTGTACACCTTCCCCTAAAACTCCGCCCACTTGTTTTGAGAGTCAGACCTGTGTGGCGTTCAAGGACTTCTCATAAACTCAGAATATCAGGCGTTCAAAGCAACAGATTCCGTATCAGAAGCAAGGATTGAAGCCTCACCGTTCCACGGTTACAGGGAGCAAAGGTACAGAGGGTAGATGAGTTTAAGTACTTAGGATCAACAGTCCAGAGCAACGGAGAATATGGAAAAGAGGTGAAGAAGCATGTGTCTGGTGTAATGTGTGTTAAAATAGATTCAGCACGAATAAAAGGAAAGTTGTACAAGACAGCGGTGAGACCTGTAACGTTGAATGGTTTAGAAACTGTGGCTCTGGAAAAGACAGGAGGCAGAGGTTAAAATGTTGACGTTCACTTTGGGAGTGACGAGGATAAAAAGGATTGGGAATGAGAACATCAGAGGGACAGGATATGTTAGATGTTTTGGAAAGAAAGTCAGAGAGACTAGATTGAGATGGTTTGAACATGTACAGAGGAGGGATAATGAGCATATTAGTAGAAGGATGATGAGGGTGACTGCCAGGCAGGAGGCCTAGAGGAAGACCAAAGAGGATATTTAGAGATGTAGTGAAATAGGACATGAAGTTAGTTGGTGTGTGAGAAGAGGATGCAGAGGATAGAGACAGATGGAAGTGGATGATTCTCTGTGGTGAACCCTGAAGGGAACAGCTGGTTGTTGAAGCTTTAGTAGTCTACTCTTATGTACCACACCCAAGTTGTTGCTTAACAAAGGAAATATTATCGGGTAGACTACATGTATTTTGAAATATAAAAAGTGAGAAAATAAGCGATTTAGGTAGATCTTCTTTATCCTATGCAATAATTTATTCAAGCAAAGTATTAAATTTCATTAATATTATGCAAATAAGTTACAAGTGGCAAGTTATAAGTTATAAATAAATGGTATGAGTTACTGATGTGTATAGTTTTGCAGGAGCTTACTCTAAATAACTTCTACTAATGATTTCTCTAAGATTTACAAACTGCTTGCTTCAGTAAGTCCAATGTGACACCTTTGCAGTACTTATTTTTGTCCAAGGGTCATAAGTAAAAAAAAAAAAAAAGAGAGAAATGGATAAAAGGAAAATCGTGATTATTTATGAATATATATCTTAGAAACGTGAACTGACAATATCACCAAAGCCCTTTTTTCACCCTTTGTCACCATCATTTAACTTCAACTACACTTATAATTAATTAGTTTATATATATATATATATATAGCTGTCTGTTCTTTTTTTTGAATGCTAAAATCTTGCTGCCAAATAAGGGTAGTTTCAAAAAGATTATTTTCCTCTGAATTTCCTCTGTAATTGTATAAAATAGTATTAAAAGAAAACACAAAAGTACTTGAGAAAATGATACCCTGCTTGGTTGTTGTATATACATTTTATTTGCTCAATTTCAAAAACCTGTGTTCCATGTCTTGCCATCTTTATTTGTATGTTTTGTCTCAGCTTTATGACAAAAAATAGAAATTTATCTCAAGAAAATGTGAGTAAAATAAGGCACAGAATAATCACAAAGAACTCCAGGTTCTGTGAAGTTTACACATTGATCTGCACATGCAGTTTGTTCTAACAGTACTAGAAGTCTCCAGCATATGCCTCAGTTGGTTCTTTTCTTGCATCTGACCTGTACACTAGTTAATCTGTGCAATGGGAATGCATATTTACTTTGCATTTTAATAAAAATGGGACTGATAACAACTGTGAAAAGCTTGCATTTATCTCATTCACTTTTTAAGCATTCAGACCTCCCAAATCATCAATACACGACAAACATGATGAGTTTATGGTTAAATATACACTCAGCGGCCACTTTATTAGGTTACACCTGTCCAACTGCTCGTTAATGCAAATTTCTTATCAGCCAATGACATGGCAGCAACTCAATTTATTTAGGCATGTAGATATGGTCAAGATGATCTGCTGCAGTTTAAACCAGCATCAGAATGGGGAAGAAAGGTGATTTAATTGACTTTGAATGTGGCATGGTTGTTGGTGCCAGACGGGCTGGTCTGAGTATTTCAGAAACTGCTGATCGACTGGGATTTCAACTCACAACCAGAGAATGGTCTGAAAAAGAGAAAATATCCAGTGAGCAGCAGTTCTGTGGGTTTGCAAATGCCTTGTTGATGCCAGAGGTCAGAGGAGAATGGCCAGACTGGTTCGAGCTGATAGGAAGGCAACTGTAACTCAAATAACCACTCATTACAACCGAGATATGCAGAAGAGCATCTCTGAACGCACAACACGTCAAACCTTGAGGTGGATGGGCTACAGCAGCAGAAGACCACACCGGGTGCCACTCCTGTCAGCTAAGAACAGGAAACTGAGGCTACAATTCACACAGACTCACCAAAATGGGACAATAGAACTAATAGAACTAATAAAAACTAGGGCTGTAGCAATACACTAATCTCACGATACGATACGATACGATACACGATATTCGGCTCACGATACGATATATATCGATATTCATCTTACAAAACATTTACATCATTTTCCGAAAGATTATAAAGAGACAAAGTGATTTTGGTGACATCTTGTGAGTGTTCCAGTGACTTTGTTTGAATTAACTGAACTGAAAGCATCAATTACACATTATATGGCTGACAGGCAGCTTGCAAATGCTGGACAAAATGAATAAAAGATTTGTTAAGAAAAAATAGTTTCATTTATTTAAACAGTGCAAATTATTGCTTGCAAGCTTTTAAAGGTGGGACACGGAGGTTTTGAAAGAAGCTTAGAATATCGATACCCGCGGCTGAAAAATCGATACTCTCTGGGAAATAAAATATCGATATACATCGCAGAATCGATAAAATCGCTCAGCTCTAGTAAAAACGTTGCCTGATCTGATGAGACTCAATTTCTGCTGCAACATTGAGATGATAGGGTCAGAATTTGGCATCAACAACATGAAAGCATGGATCCATCCTGTCTTGTATCAACGGTTCAGGCTGCTGGTGGTGTAATGGTGTGTGGGCTATTTTTCTGCCACACTTTCGGGCCCATTAGTACCAATTGAGCATTGTGTCAACACCACAGCCTACCTGAGTATTGTTGCTGACCATGTCCATCCCTGTATGACCACAGTCTTAAATCTTCAGATCTTCTGATGGCTACTCTCAGCAGGATAATGTGCCATGTCATAAAGCGCGAATCATCTCAGACTGGTTTCTTGAACATGACAATGACTTCATTGTACTCAAATGACCACGGTCACCAGATCTCAATCCAATAGAGCACCTTTGGGATGTGGTGGAATGGGAGATTTTCATCATGGATGTGCAGCCGACAAATCTGCAGCAACTGCATGATGCTGTCATGTCAATATGGACCAAACTCTCTGAGGAATGTTTCCAGTACCTTGTTGAATCTATGCCGCGAAGGATTAAGGCAGGTTTGAAGGCAGAAGGGGGTCCAACCTGGTACTAGCAAGGTGGACCTAATAAAGTGGCCGGTGAGTATATGCTGCAGTCAAAAGTGTGAATACTTTAACACATGAAAACTACTAAACGTCATAAATGCTGACGCCACAGAAATATATTGCATTTGAAACCCTTTTCTCATTATCATTGTGGAGCTTATTTAGTCCTGGATTTTCATTCAATAATAATAATAATAATAATAATTTTAAATGTGAAATTCAGTAACACTGTGCCACGATGTTAGGCTGGGGCTCAGCAATGGCAGATCAAACCATAAATTTATCACTATTCGAAGATCATTCAGCCTTGTATCGGCTGCTCATAGACCAACTCAGTATCGAGTGTTGCAGTGCTTGAATCATAGTAACCTCTACCCTGTTTAGTTGCCACGGGACACAAGTCCTGTTCACACCACCTAATGAAGGACAGTAAAAACACATATGTTAAATGGATGTCACATTTATGTATTTTTATGTTGTGAGAGGGTGTACACTTTTATTTTTTCGTTATTCTTTTACCTGAGAGCTGCATAGGTGTCATGGAGAGAAGCTCCTTTCCAAGAAGCATGATCAATGAGAAGGGCGCCTGTTAACATATAGTTGGTAAAAACTTGTGTGTTGCAAGGACTGCAGATAAATGTGATTTTTTTTTTTTTTTTGTTTGGGATATCCCAGATCCATTTATTCAGATAATTATTTGGTTGCTATAATAGAATATCATTAACACAAGGTTACCTTTTTGGACTTATTAATCAGCTAACTCCTGGCTCTTATTCAGCCTGAGCCTGTGTGGAACCCACCTGCGTAGATGCGAGCGAGGCTGTATGCCATGTCTCTGGCTGCTTGTTCCAGGTAGCTGGGTGTCCTGGTAGCTGCTTCCTGAACAAACTCCTCCATTTCAGACAGAGCACTGTCAACAGCTTTCACAGCTGGTGCGAGTGAGGAACAGCTAGAGGCACCTGCAAGCAATGACTTCAAAAAGACAAAAACAAGTGCACAACAAATTCCTGTTCAGCTTGGTCATAGATTATATTTCCTGAACTTGTTTGACAGGATTGTCTCGCCACTATGTACCTTGACATGGGTAAAGTAAGCATGAAGAACCATTCCTGAGCTACGAGCCACACAGCGCAGCACATCCAGGGACAAAACATTAGTTGTACCTTCCCATATGCTCAACACCTCAGAGAGAAAGAAAGAAATGTGAGCTTTGATTTTTTTATTTGATTTTTTAAGGACTGACCAATTTCTTTTTAGCAACCTCACCTGTGCATCACGAAGTATTCCAGGTAAACCAGTATCTTCAATGTAGCCTTGTCCACCAAAGCTTTCCAAACCTTCTGACACGACTGCTACTGCCTGGGACAAACAACATGAAAAAAAAAAACAATAAAACAATCAAAACCCTCTAATAAAATTTTGCTCTCACATTTGCAAAAGATGTGCACCTGCTTCCCAGTGTACAGCTTAACCACAGGGGTGAGCAGACGTAGGAGGTGAGTGTCTAGCTGGTTGGCAAGACCAGTCTCTTCTCGGCCAAGCAGACGACAGACGTCCATCACCAGGAGAAAGGCTCCGCGAGTCTCCACCTGTCCAAGTCATAAGCAAGTGAGTGTGAGGAATAATGGAAAATAAAGGTTGTACACTGCCTGTTTTTGCTACCTCCATCCTTGCGAGAGTCTGCATGTGCAGTGGGTGGTCTTTAAGAAGCTTTCCAAAGGCAGTGCGGTGCACGGCAAAGTCACGAGCTAGCTGGAGAATCCTGTGAATAAACACAAATACACACATAATTTATTCAGCTCACTTTTTTTTTTTTTTTTTTTTTTTTTTTTTAGAAATCGGGATAGTATGTGTGGTGCCCTGCCTTCTCATTGCAGCTACTGCAGAGACGCTGTTGTGGATCCTGGTTATAGTTAGCATATTAGCAATGGAGGCCACACCTCTCCCTTCCTCAGAGAGCTGTTGTTGGAAAAAAGAAAAAAAATCAGAAAGATTAAATTCCAAAAGAAAAGATGGTTGTTGCAGTGGAGCATACGAAAAGACGCAAGAAACTAAAAGTTAGGGTTATTTGACTTTCAGGTGAAATTCATGGAAATGTAAAAAGTTCATGCTACAGTGATATTTTTTCATGAAAGTAGGGCATTTAAGCAAAAGCATAAATGGTAATTTATTTAATCTCAAACAATTTATTGAAACAAAAGCTAACTACAGTGGTGGGTATATCACAGCCAAAAATGTTATGGTATACCCAGGGCGCTGTTTACAATGAAGCGGGTTTTTTGAGTATGGGATGTGACGTCCACTTCTCTGCCTTTCTGTGACTCGTCCAGTCTCTTTGTACCTCTGTTACAACCTGCTGATGAAACTTTGTGATCCTGTAAGCTCAGTGGCAACTTCCCTCTGAGAACATCCCTTTTGAAGCCTTGCGATCGCCAGTAACTGTTGATCGACTGTTAGCTGTCATCTGGTCTCATGAGTTCAAAATGTGAACGGCATAGTGAAGAGGACTGTTTAAATATAAACTGTGCATTGAACCGGAACATTTAGTGGTCGATTCATAGATCAGACATTTAATGTGATTTTTGCGGTTAAATCACCTTTTTAGAGAACAGGATGTTATGCAATAAGTACTGAAACGTGGAACAAATTGGACGTGTGCATTCAAAAGTTTAGAAAAGGTCAAACTGAGTTCACCTATAAAGGTTACACTGCGTTTTACGTGCATTCTGAAATTTTAATGTGAAACTATCTCTAACTTTTCTTGAGTAGTGTATGTTACAAAGTGCCTCACACAAACAGCAAAAATGTTCTAAAATCAGGTAACCCAATGAAATTAAAACCAAGGCACCTGAACAATACAGTGAAGGAATGGGATACCACAAAACTGTAGGGTAGTTCCAATAAACCACTAAAAATCAGTATATATACTCACTATAATCATTATAGTGTTCTTTCACAATGTAAAGACAAAGAAATAGGAGAAAAAAGAAAACATTTATTTAAATTGTGGCAAATTCTGTAATTTGCTCCTGTTTAAAATGGTTAGGTCGCCAATGTCAATTGTTTTGTGTATACTAAACAACACAAAAACGGGGTACACGGTACAGTTACATATTCATTAAGAAAGAAAGAAGAAATAACACCTGAGTGGAGAGTTTCAATTCCATTTCTTTTTTCTAGTAACTGAAGCGCATTTCCCTGAAGTAGTAGTGTATTATTCTAAAGCCTGGCCAGCCGTATTAATTCTTTTCCTCTTTGATTCAAAGAGTCTGATTTCTCTGGATTTGACCTTGAGGTACTGTTTCCAGGAAGCAGTACCAACGGATGAGGAAGAAACTGCCTCTCGATGGCTTTGCGTAGACATACAACCAATAAGAGTAACAAAGCATATGACACAAGCAGAGCAACAACCAGACTGGTAACAACAAAAGACATCCAAAATGGGGTGCAGTGAAGTAGAAACACAAGTGAATGATTGTTGTCAATTTTGCTATAAAAAGTTGTTGATCCAAGGTGTTATTAGCAATTTCACAGCCACCTCAGTTGTTTTTTAGCCAATAAATAAAGCCTGCCAAAGTCCCTGTGTTCCTGGTTTGGTATGTTCTGTACCAGAGGAAATGGTTGTGACAGGTGAGGTATCTGACCCATTCCATGAGAGAATTTTTAAGAAGTGGATGGGTCTGGCTGAGTAGGCTGGTTCATTCTCCACATTAATGCAAATAATGTATGAATATCTATGTTTACCAATTAATTTCCAAATCTTCTTTCTGCTGGTGTAACAAACTCCATCACTCTTTCAAGTTAGAGCCAATGACCTGAATATTTTCTCAGTAGGTGGTGGAAAACTTACAGAACGGAAACAGTAGAAATAAAAGTTACTTCATGTATCTGCAAAGTGATCTAAAGATGACATAAAGGACAAAGCTTTGTTGGTCTTTAACTTCTAGCTTATAGCTCTTTGCTATGGAGACCTGCCAGATGAGAACCCTGTAGATGATCCAAAATCAATATAAAGAAAGGTGTTGCTTATTCTCATTGTTCAAAACCCGAGTATGACCTTAACGAGCCGAATCTTTCTTTGATGTAAGACATTCCTTTTATGTGATAGTTTTATCATTACTGTAACAAAAAATGATACTATGCATGTGACTGACCCTGCATGCAGGACAGGCCATCCAGTAGTAACTCTGCAGTTGGCATCTGCCGCGTTCCCAGCTTGTCCTTCAGTCTCTGAACTTCTATGCCCCTCAGCAGACCTTCCTCATCTCGACTCACCTCTGCATAAAAAAGAGACAAACCCCTGCTACCCTGTGGAAGATAGACAAGCACAAACACAGTGGGTGAGATAAATCTGCAAGCTGTTCATTCTGAATGATGTACAAAGCAGGTAAGTCAACAGTACTGGTGTGGTTGCTCCGGTTCTGTCCTGCACTCGGGCCAGTGTGAGAGTCATGTCTGCGTCTGTGGCAGACGTGAACCACTTGAAGCCATGAAGTTTATATGAGCCACCTGTTTGGGGAACAGCTACTGTCTCAGTGCCGCTAGCTGAGAACAGCGAGAAAAAAAGAAAATAGCGTTTCTATTGGTATTCAAACATTGTTTTTAAATGTACACATAACTTGTGACAAAAATATATTGGGCAAAAGTAAGTGTAAGTGACTTATCAATATATTATAATGGAATTCTTGAGTTTTACATTGTAAAATTCAAATATGCACTAGAAGAACAAAAGTGTTTGGCCAAACATTAATCGTTAATCAATCTGATCTGTTGCCTCAGGTGTATAAAATCAAGAACCTAACCATGCTGCCTCCATTTCCAAACATTTAAACTACAAAATGAATTATTCTAAACAGCTCAGTGACTTCATGAAGGTAAAATGATGAGTGAGAATGTAGACACAAAATCCAGAAAAAGTACAAAATCTTGTGAAAAGACTTTCCAAGAAGAGTGGAAACTGTTACAGCCACAAAAGGGAAACTTACTCCGAATTAAAGTATGTGTATTTGAATACAATCTTATTACAGTCCCTGTAGGTGTAAAGGTCAGAGGATAGATAACTTATGTCCATATAGTGAACATCATATTGCAGTGCAGCCTCATCTGGTGAAAGAAGATGACACAGGTTCACACTAGATAAATGTAGGTGTCACCACTGACCCACATCAGATCCTCCCTTTCTCTCAGTCATCCACTGTCCTGACGTCCAGAAGTGCTCTGGCTGACGGGTGGTCAAACGACTGTAGGCTTCTGCCACAGCGCATGGAACACCTAAGGACTTTAAATACAGAGCCAGCCGCATCACTCACAAACCGCACCTGCTTTCAAAACAATATGACTACATGCTTGGGCGTTAAGGGCTGTTACGTTAAGTCATGTTACAATCAAAAACTCACACACTGCACCTTAATCAACACAATGTTCTCACCACTAACCACAGAGGCTTGACTTATACGGGGATCAGTAAATAAGAAAATCTATTGTAAATGTTTGGTTTTCAGCTAAATGTAATGCTTGCACTGTTTTGCAGGACACTGTATAATTCATTTTAGTTTATTTGAATTCACCTGGATGACTTTTGCAGCTCCATCAGTCATGGCCAGAGGGCAGGTGTAAAGGCCAGATGAGGGGGAGAAAATGTACAGCTTGCTCATCTGGTAGACACGACTGGAACAAATACACACATAAAATGTATCTGACCAGAAAGTGACAAAGATATGACGTGTTAAAGTGAAAAAGGAAGCATTATAGCCAAACCTCCACTCCCCAAACGCTCTCTCATAGCCGATGGCAACCAGTCCTTCTTGTGCTGATAGTTGTTTCATACGTTTCCAGGCCATAGAGGTCACAATATGATCCACTCTCCTGCCCCAAGGATCAAAGTGCACCAGCTGGGGAGGACTGACCTCACACTCTCTACCCCAACCGTCCACTTCTTTAGCCACACGCTCGCCAAAAGCACTCAAGTCTGAGAAAACTGCCTGTGAAGACGTTTAAACAAATAAAAGTCCTAATGAATGAGGTTCGCTGAAAGATAGATCCTGTTCAGCTGTTTAAGGTGTCTCAGATTTACAATGTCAGAAAATGGATCCTGGAATGAAATCTGCTTCATGACTGGCTGGTGTTTTGATTTAGAAAATGAGTCACTTAATGCGGAGACAAAATAAAGCATAAACATCCATAGCTGGGCTCAGTTTACCTCCTGGGGCAGGTGTCTCCTGAGGTATCCTCTGAGCAAAGCATCCTCAAGAAACGGGTTCTTCAGTACTGGCCGTTCCTGAAAGAAAGACCCTACCCTGGCTCTGCTAAACGGCAGGCGACCTGCCGCTGCCTCCCAGAGCTGCTCCTCATCAGACCTCCTTGTGCCTGCCTCAGCTACACTGGCTGATCTGATGATCACCAGTGGTTGAGAAACACCTCGCCACAGCCTGCAGCAGCTTCTGGCTGCACCTTTGTTCAGGAGGGGTGAACACAAGGGCATGGCTTCAGATCTGTTTTGTGAATGGAGAAGTAGGAGTCAGTCCAATGCTGCTATATGATGCATCCATCAGTCATTTTAAGGCACGATCTGGACTTTAACACTGCTGGTTTCTATGTATTATAACATATTGTTAAGGAAGTTACTGTACAACTTGTTGATCATTTTTCATGGTACTGACTTTACTATCTATTGCTTTGTTTTCTTACTACTGTTTATGAGTTGTAAGACCTCTCTCTTATACATCATCTCTATCACAAATGTCAAACTTTTTTTTTTTTCTGGTAAGACATACTTAGGTTTTACGGACTGTTAGGTCTAGATAACATTTACTCCGGCCCAAGCTTAGAAGCAGAAACAATAAAAACTAATAGTTGTGTTTAAAGAGTAAGTTCAATGATGTAATTTAATGTCAACATGCTGAACATTTGAAGTAAACGTCTTTGGCCGAAACTGTTAAGTAGGTCAAAGTTCATTAGATTCCGTCGTCCTTTTAACGATAGTTCTTCACTATTTATATTGAGTCTCAACACTAAGTTTTGATTTTTAATTAAGGCATACGTTGGTTATTTGTTTTAACAGTTGGCCTGACTGTTGATCTATAGCCTTTGCTCTGCTATACACTGCTCATAGAGCAGGCTCGTTTTTTTTTTTTTTGAGAAAAATTGTGGATAAATCTATATGCGTTTTAATGGTTAACTGCAACTTTTGGCAACTCTAATTGGCAGGTCCTTCAAAATGTAAATATATTTGCGGCTCAGTGAACATGTAAAGGTGCTGTCTTACCGAACGTTAGCCCAACAGCTGTAGACCTGAAACACGTCGCCTTCAAAATAAAAGCTTAGCAATGTGTTATATTGTTCCATGTGCATACACGTCCCGTACAATACACTTAAACTCGGCAGAGATGGACAGATCATATCTAAATATTCATAACAAAGATTTCCAACCAGGATATTAATCTAGAGCCGTCTATAGTGTAGCCCACCCCTTGCCAGTTGTCACCTGGAATTAAATCAATTTTAACTTGGTAAAATTCTCATTTAATAAAATACACGCTCCATAGTATACGCTGCCAAGTTAAATTACTTCACTTTAAAGTTTTAAGACTCAATAAAACCAGCACAAAATTATGTTTGATTTCGTGTTATATGAATATTGACAGATATAACGATCCATCTGCCTCAAATCATTATTTTCATCACTTTCACTTGAAGCGATCATTTTCCCGCAAACAATATTTAGAAAATTAACGAGACACCAAGTAAAGTGTTGCTGAACCTGCTTTATTATTTTAAGTACTGATTTATCAAATACACAGAATCATTTGTTCCAATCAGAACAAGACTGAGAGCATGCAGTGGTCGATAAAACATTTTCATGGCATGTTAAAAATATTTTGAAAAGTAATACAGGCACTGAATGATTATGAACATACAACTTTGCACTGAAACTTTTTTTTTCCAAACAAACACAGCACATTCATAGTTAATTGCAGAGGATATGAGGGGTTATTCATACTGATAAAACCCAGTAAAGAGTCTTTGTGGATGTGGCATCTCACACACACCTGTAAAATTAACCTGGTGCACTTATCAGGATGGAGGAAGATAAAGGGCAACACATTTTTATTTTTAGTGTACAAAAGTAAAAGTTACAGTTTAAAGAATGCAAACTAATTAAACTCAAGTAGTGAGACACTTGTTGCCACTCACCAGATGCAATACACACCTGATGGAGACCCAAAACCAAAAACGAATGTTAACTTGTCAAATAAGATGGCTACATAAAAGAGCATACATTAAACCTTCACAAAATTCCACTGGGATACCAAGTTTTAAACAGATAACATGTTCAGTCTATAAGCAGGTATATAAAAAGGACTAAAAGGAAAACCACAGGCAAAGAGGCCTAACCAACAATGCATGAAACTTAAAATTTAACAAGTGGTGAGATTAAGAAATGAAACCATCCCCAACTATTTAGTCATTAAGGGAGTAATAGCTGGACTGAAAACTACGAGTCAATTTATCTCCATTTTCTCTTCTGTTATGTTTCTCTTTAGTCTTCTTTAATCGCCCTTGGTGAGGAGATCTTCTATATAGGCATCGAGCTCATCATCTGTGTTTATATCAATGTCCTAGGTGTGGCAAGATGAAAACATTACTTTGCATTAATTTGCATAAACAAGTGTTAATTTATCAAATAACATGAGCAGCATGTTTATTCACATTCACCTCATTATGTAGTCTTACCTCTTGTACTTTCTGCAGAAGTGCTACAATGTTTGTTCGTAGTTTCTGTAATTTCTCATCTGCCTCCTTCAGTTTGTGCTCAGTGCTGCTGTTTTTCTCTTCAACAGCCCTGGCTCTGGCATCAGCTCTGTTCTGGTACGAATTGCACAATGACTGGAGACCCGATTCATACTGCTGGAAATATTCTTTCTAAATGGACGACAAACAAATACATCAGTTCAAAAAACGAAACTCAGTGTACTGAACATTTTCCTCCATTCTCAATTAATCTGACTTATCTCTGCTAAGGTTTAATTATCTCACCAAAGGAAAGGCCACCAATTCCTCAGCTGTCATGCTATTAACATCATCCTTTGGAATTCGAAATGCAGGAGGGAAGAAGTATCGCAGCATTGTCCTGAGAACATGAACACCATAGCAAATGCAGGGGAATTGCCTCAGTAGAGAATGATTCTGTAAGTATGATGCCTCGGGCACAGGTTCATTGTAAACAGCTCACCTCAACATGGTGACCAGGCTGTCAGTCACCTCCCGGCTGGTTCCAGGTTGAGTAGTGTCTGGCTCCATGGGTGCCGGACCTTTCTCAGTTTCTTGCTGGGTATCAGGGGTCTGAGAGATTGGAGATGGTGGCCGCATCAATCGAACTTCATCACCACCTTTAAACACCCTTAGCAGAGACAAACACACCCGTATGGGACATTCATTATATGTCTTTAAAAAAAAAAAAAAAAAGGCCCTGAACACAGAAAAACAGACACTGTAGCTTACCATCGGTCTTTGGGGGTAGATCGTGGTACATAGTCAAATTTTACTTTCCAGCGAATGCTCTGTTTATTTGTTTCCACCGCAACAACTTTTCCAGTGTACCATTCCTTGTTGACACGAACTTCAACCAAAAGACCCTTATCTGTAGAAAAAATACGTACCAAATTTTTTTTATTTTCATATCAAACTTTTTTTGTGTGTGCACGTGGTAAGTTAATATGTAGATGTTAAAAGACCTCCATCAACTTACCTTTCTGTGCATTTTTAGTATCAGTCTCTGGTTCCTTCTGTGGGGGTGACTGGAAATACAAGAGTTATTATGACCACAGCAGTAGGGACACTGTTTTACTGAGAAGATTGAGCAATTAAATAATTTGTCACCATTTCAAAAGAGCAACGTAAAGGTCCTCAAGTGATCTACCTGAATAGGAAAGGCATGCTTGCTTGAGATGGGTTAGATTTTAAGAAAATTAGTGCGTCAATTTCAAAGAGAAGAAACAGAAGAGAACATTAATCTGATAATATACCCCTTTAAGATGAATCTTGGCTTTATTGTTAGAAGATGTGAGTAGACAACACAGATTTACATAAAGTGAAAGGGACCCTTGTAGAGATACCTTTTCAGCACTTTGCTGTTGTGTGGAATTGGATTTAACCACACCAACAGAGATTAGTGTGGTCGGTTGCTGCCGAGCAGAAGATACCCCTTTCTTTTCAGGCTGAGAATGTGATTTAACCTGCAAGGTCAACATCAGAGGGGTTCTAATTGCAGGTATAGATGGAGGCTGGATCTACCATTACTTTTGCAAGATTATTGAGGAGTGAGTGGTGAATTTAGTAAAACTGCAAGTAGATATGTCCAAAAAAGAAAAAAAAGAAAAAAAAATGCCATCACTTTTATGCTGTCGCACTGCTCAGTCAAGATCAATATTTTATAAACTAAGGATAATGCAATGGCTTTTCCCTCTTTAATAACTGCTGAGCTTCATGTAGTCAGTAAGTTGTATGCCGCCATCTTTTTTCTGCTGCTTTTCCCCCACATTATTTCATCAAAGTAAATCAAGAAAGAGAATGGCAAAAAGAATAAAGAAAAAAAAAAGGCAATTGTATACATACAGCATCTTGCCTACATACTTTCCAAGCAAGGAACATTTCTTTTTTTCTCCCATCAAGTATTATTTATGATTGGGGGGGAAAAAACAAGCAGAAAAAAAATAAATAAATAAATAAATAAATAAATAATAATAATAAAAAGTGCTGGTACTACAAAATAAGGTTTTAGCAATATGTAGCTCAAAATGATCAACAAAATAGAAACAGCACATATGCATAAAGGGGCTTTGATTTAAAAAAAAAAAAAAAATCCAGAAAATCTTGAACAAGTTCTATAAACATCAAGCCACTTTATGGTATGCTGAAATTGTATTGTTACTCTCAAGTATGTGGCTTGAAGCAAGGCAAAGAAACTGGATTTATAATTGCCAGTTGATTTACTAGAACTCCTAATAATGTGTTATATGATGGGAAAATAAAGACCTGTCAAATTTAGATCATTTTAAAAAATCATTACATAAAACATATTAGCAATCTCAATGGTAGAGAACATTTAGAATCATTTTCTGAAATTTTAAATTCACAGACATACTTTCTTTAAAATTATAAATGTGTACCACAGTTCTTTTCAACCAAAGTCAAGAGGAATCTACTGTCCTGAGTGAAATGCATTGTTGGTTTGTTTTTTGTTTTACCTCATCCAGCTTGCCACGTTTGGGGGTGGGAGCCTTCTCTACCACTTTACCACGGTTACTGGCAGCTGTGGCCATCTTGGATTTCTTTGTCTGTGGCTCTTCTTCAGTCTCCTCTTCACTGTCTTTTTCCTCCTCCTCATCCTCCTCCTCCTCTTCTTCCTCCTCCTGCTCCTCCTCCTCTTCCTCTTCTTCACTGTCCTCCTGCTCAATTACTCTCTTGCGTTTTCCAGTCACCGCTGGTTTGACTGAGGATGCTTTGGTAGAGCTCTGTGTAAGAACACAATTATGACCATTTCATGTCATAGATAAATCCCTTCACCGGCGAAACCTCCAGAATACCTCAAAACTTGAACTTACTCGTGAGCTGCGGGTGGGTGGGGGTGTTTTGGTTGTAGCTTTTGGTGAAGGTTTTGCTGCAGGTGGCGGAAGCTTTGCTGCAGCTCTAGACCTGGATGGTTCAACTTTAGATGGAGTAGGTGGGGCTGCAGGTGCTCGGCTGGGACGCTGAGAAGCTGTACGGGTAGGGGGAGCACTAGGGGCATTTTTTAAGTGGGCTGGGAGTGGTGGGGAGCGTGGACGAGTTACAGACCTTTCAGAAGATCTAGTTGTCTGAATAAGCAATATGGACAGGGATACAACAAAAATAAATTCAGTAAAATAATGAATTTAAAAAACAAACAAAAAAAAAAAAAAAACAACCAACAACATACTGGCAGGAATACAAGCATGGTTAGTTTGTTTCTAGGAGCAAGGAGTGAAGCATAATCCCCCTCCCCTCCCCCAAATTTCTTATGCAGTTAGCCATAAATATTAAAAATTCTAACTTTCAAGTGAGAAAAAAAAAAGTTTACTTGTTAGGAAAACTTAGCTTGTACCTGAGAGGAGCTCTCTGTTGGTTTCCTGCTGACCTCCAGAGGTAGCTTCTTGATATCTGCTGCAGATTTGATAGTGCTGGTTTTCTAATAGAAATGAATAAAATTCATGTGTCATGTGGATAAACACAAGTGTTACAGAAAGAGATGGCAAGAAATGAACAGGATACCTGCAAGGCGTCTAGTTTCTCCTGCTGCTGTTTGATTTTCTCCACTAGCTCTTTTTGTTTGTCTTCAGCTGTTTGTTTGTCTTTCTTTAAAACACCACATGGCAAATTCTGTTTCTGTTCAGGAGCATCACACCTAAAAACATGAACCCAATATAAGCATGTAGACACAATACAGTCTACAAAACAGCAATGTAGAGGACGCAACCAAAATTTTGCCAAGCAGAATACCTTACACAAACAATTCAGTTAATACTATTAAATAAATTGTCTGTAGACATCTCAATAAAACATCTTTGTGGTTGTACCTGTCCTGGTTGCTGTCGGGGTTCATGAGACACACCCAACTGTCTGGGTAGCGTTTCCACTGCATCCATTTGAAAAGGCAGAGTCCTCCACTTCAAACATTTATCTAACAGTGAAATACATAATTAGACACCAGTTTTTGCAATACATTACTTTGTTAAATATAGCATGACTGTCAATCTACGTTTTAATGCTTGGCTTACCACACTGAATAGTAAGTGGTATTTCCATAGCGCGACGCCTCTTGTATCTCAGTTCTGATGATGGTGGTGCAGACCAGCTGGCAGACAGATATCCAAACTCATCCCAGAACTTCACGATGCCTTTTTGGGCTGCATTAAAAAACAAACAAACAAACAAACAAAAAACACAATAAAGAAGAAATCCACACAGCAACAGGGCTGTTATTAAAAAGACAGGAATGCATTTCAAGCAGCAGATCAGTAAAAGCTGGCCTTTCACAAGACTAACACTGACTGCAATTTTATTTGCCAATTTTGATTTCTAGATTTTCTTAAGGTATGACCTGCTGATAACAATTTTGGCCAACTCTAATCTTTCTTAGAATTATAATATACTGCGTAGAGAAAGATTTTACGTTTTAAGCCCTTTCATGTAAAAAAAAAAAAAAAAAGGGAAAGAAAAGGACAGCTCACTGATGTTTTTCTAAGTCCTACTATTTTATCTTTGCAGATCAAATGTAGGTGACAAACAAGAATCCTACGATTAAGAAAAACTTACCAATGTTGGTGTCCTTCCAGTACTGAGCTAAATGTTCCCCCATGGATTTCAGTAAGTGTCGATACTCTTTTGCATCTGCAAAATCTTGTTTGTTGTGAGTAGGCTCTAGAATGAGATATGGGACATCTACAACTCCAACCACGCCACCACATGCCCTTAAACAAAGAAAACACATTATTGTTAAAAGATTTAGGATCAACTGTTCTCATTTTTAGCCTTTGTGCATTTTACTTACATGCCCCCCTCCAGCTGGGGCCCTGTCTTCTCATACATCTTGATGAGACGTGAGCAGTTGTACACAAACATCCCGTCAAGGTCTCTCTGTTCAATATTTACTCCAAATATAAAATTTAAGTCCTTGGGTTCTTTTAAAGCTCTGGAAAACAAGATGGTATTGGAGAAGAAGAAAAAGACACTTTAACATGTTGTTTGGCTGACCTTTCTGTTACATAAAAGAGCATAGTTTGACAACAATATTACAAAGGGATAATTAGGGTTAACTAAAATTAATAAATAATTTATTAAATAATAAATAAATAAATAATATAGGTCATGTGTGCGTGTGTGAGAGAGTGAGTGAGTGAAAGAGAGAGAAGGGGCTCTGCAACACACTGTCACAAGTTAAGAAAACCGTTTTACAGTAATCCCCCTCACTTCGTGGTTAATGGGGGCTGTGACCCCCCCGCGATAGATGAAAACCGCGATGTGGATGTACATGTATATGTACATGTACATACAGTATACATGTACGCGCGTACGCAAAATCTACGGAAGGTACACTCACTTTGACAATCTCTCCTCTGTGCGTAGCTGATGAAAGCAAGGGATGGGAGACGCGGGTACGCGTGTCAGCCAATCAGCGTAAAGACAACTGATAGCACAGTAATGACCGTCATAACAGCCAATCACAGGCCTCGATATTTGTTCATGGGGCCTCCCATGTCGGCTCATATTGCTTCCCGAGACTCGTTCTTAATGTGATGGGTTTCGCTTCAGCCTCCCGCACTTTGTTTGATTTTTTAAAATTTTTTTTCGAATATTTTTTTTCTATGAATATTTTTGAAACTTCCGCAATGTACTGAGACTGCGATTGCTGAGATCGCCAAGTGTGGGGGATTACTGCAATATAAAATATTGATCGATATACTGTACTACCCAGCCTAAAACTTAGCACATCAATAAACAGGTTTTGTAGTTTTACATACTTCTGTTTGGCTTCGAGATTCCTTTTTCTCATGTCAGCTTCTCTTCGCAGCATCATGGCTGAATCCTGAACTTTTCGAAGAATTGCCTAGTGGAACAAATGTAATATTAAAGCAATCGATTTCAAGACTTTTGTCTAAATAATCATAAAATGATTTATTTAGTCATATTTGATATAAATAAAGGCTCTGGATCAACAGAATTAAGTAACCCACTTCTCAGTAACAAACCATGCAAGTATAATAATAATAATAATAATAACTAGAAAACTTCGGAGAAATTTTGAGGTGTGGCAAATTAAGCCGCCAATTAAGCCGCCCGTCAGCCGAACCACTGACCAGAGTGGCCTGCAGAGTCCTGACCAAAACCTGATAGAAGACTTCTGGGATATTGACCTTCTGGGCCAACATCAGTGTGTGACCTCAGAAATGCACTTCTGGAAGAATGGTCAAAAATCCCCAATAAACACACTTCCTAGAAGTGTTGAAGCTGTTCAAGCTGCAAAGGGTGGAGCTACATCATATTGATTAGGAATGGGATGAACTAAAGCTCATATGTGAGTCAAGGCTGTGATTATCAGTCACATTCTCATAATATATTATATAACTGATAATCACATTCTCATAATATATTATATACTGTTCTTCAGGCACAGTATATAATATATTATGAGAATGTGATTATCAGTCACATTCTCATAATATATTATATACTGTGCCTGAAGAAAACCGTCAAAATTTGTGACGGAATACGGAAGAATAAGGCGAAAAAACGAGAATAAATACATCCAATAGTAACAGGAGTGGCTTCAATGCTTTGCATTGGCCACGCCTAATAATAATAATAACAACAATAAGTACTAAAATAAGTCTACTTTAATGGACACTTTGATACTGTGATGATTAACAAATTTCAAGATGAATACAATATTAGCCTAGTGCTGGTGTTTCTTGATGGTCTTTAGGGGAGCTTATTGAGCCTGAGCCTTTTATATTTTGAATAATCTCAAAGGTCCTTTTAGTCTCAACCGACTTTAAAATGGTCCTGTTGATTGATCTGTGCATTTCTGTAATTGTGGTATAGCCTTATGAACAAAAATCCAGACCAAAGAGTAGGACTTTTCATTGCTGCCGACTGGGGATAAAGTTGTATCAAACACTAAAGTTCTGTCACAGTCAAAGCAAAAGTAGAGCTGTCAGAAGAGCTTTTAGATGTATTTAAAAGCTCCATATCAATCTGTATAGGCCTAAACTAAACAAAAAAACAAAAAAAAAAGAATCATTAGCAATTAGTAACTCTGATAAAATGGCTTGTTGCCTTACCCGTGAATCTTTGGACAGGTCATTGCCTAGTCTGGCTTCCATAGCTATACGCTTGCTCTCTGCCTCTCTGGCCTTCTCTTCCGCTGTAATAAATAAGACAAAGTCTTAAAAGAAGTCTAAAGCAAAAATGGGATTCATAGAATGAACAAACTACTGACTCACCAATTTTCGCAAGGTGATCTGCTTTTTTCACTTCTTGTTCAGCACGTGTTTTGAAACGAGTTGATGTATATTTATAAACCCTTTGAGGAGAAACCCACCCAAAATTACAAAAACAAACAACAACCACAATAATATCAAAGGTTTAGTCACTGGAGAAAAGACCAAAGAAAGAAACAACAGTGTAAAATTGTATGACCATACTGCCTTACCTTGGTTTATATAGACAGCAGGAGAGTCTCTTTGTCCTGACTTTATGACCCTGAATAAAAATCCTCATGCGTGGGTCAATGTACAAAACAGCAGTGTATGCCCTGAAAGACCTCCTTTCTGGCTTCCTGTGAAAGATACAGCCTATATTTAGCACATTTATGATCAATGGAATTGTCTTAAAAAGTAAAAAAAGAGCAAAAAGTGAAAAAATGTATTTCCTTCATTACAAGCAGTGGTTTCTTTGTTAAATAGCTCTATGAGGGCCTTTTGCAAATTATACAAAGTAGTGACCGAACTCACACTCCTTCAACAGGTGTCCCAGCCATCATTATATCCTGGTGATCCGTCTCTACATCCAACTCTGGTTCTCCATTGTCCATGAGCTTCAGATTATAGATGATCACAAGAGTGCCTGTAAAAATAAATAAATAAATAAAACAGGAAAAAAATAAAATACATAAAATCATATTAAATGTAATAAAATGAAAAAAAAAAACAAAAAAACAATACAATACAAAACATATACATTTACCGAAAATCTACCAAAAATTAAGATAAAAGAAATGTATTGAATTGATAGACATAGACACTGATGGGCAAAAATAAAAGCCCTTTGTATCAAATCAAACTTTCTTATTCTTACCACTGCTGCCTTCGATTTTGTTGAACTGTTCCATCAGCTGCTGCTCATTTTTAAAAGGTGAGTATTTGAAGATGAGTTCTGTCTCAATCGCATATTTCTCAGGATCACAGGTCAGTGGCTCCTTAGTTTTCAGATCCCAGGAGGGGAGTGGTACTATGACCTGAAAATGAAACAAAAACCTTTAACACAATGCCAAGAGAAGTTCATTTTCCACATGATCTGGATGGAGCTCAACATCAACTCAAATATTGCATGTCAGAAGTTTTTGGGTTTTTCTTTTGACAGGCCCACACAGTTTGCATTCTACAGCATGTTCACTAATTTGTTTAATTTGAGACACCTTGTACAATGTGTGTAGATCTACTGAAGCAATTTTCAACCAGATGAACAATTTATCCCAAATTACAACAGCCACAACAAAGGTGAAAGGTCTGGACAGAGGCCAACATTTGATTTATCCCATACGGGTTACTGTATTGACATGGCACCCAAAAGTGTTTAAAGGACAAGGATGGTGTTGTAGAAAAAAATAACATATATCCTTATATTCATTTTTAACTACCTGGTGACTAAAACATCCGAGTAAGACTGAGGATAAACTTACAAGACTTGGCTATGACTGGAATTCAGTGAATTTAATATCCATTCCCATGCAAAGGGATAACATATACATCTCAGCAGATCAATGGAGAATGACCAAGAGCATCAGTAGTACAATTACCTCTACATGACACACCAGAAGATGCTACACAAAATATATGAGGCAATTTGAAACAACATCTTGCAGGTGTGTAAGACTTGTGGGAACCCAAATAAATCAGATACAATAGAGGTCACATAGCTGGAACTAGGTATGTCACCTTCAAATTAGTTAGACAATAACAAAGTCATGAAAATAATGTTTACATTCCACCACAGATGGTACCAGCAATATCTTTGGATATAAATCATTCTGATGTGATAACTGGCCTAAAGGTTTTTCTCCCACTGGGGGAGTTTTTTTTTTACTTGCCATTGCTTCTTTAATTAAGATCTAATAATATTACTTATAATTAATATTTGCTTGGGGGCCAAAATCTAGGTACCTGAAGAGCGCCTAAAGACAATTTCTATTGTAACAGACGCTATACAAATAATTGGATTGAATTGAATTAATAAACACTTCGCATTGTCATACATTTCTTTCCTAATGTTAAGATGGTCATTATGCCAACATGTGTTTCTGCTAAAATAGACAGATACTTTATTAATCCCGAGGGAAATTTGTTAAAATTTGAAAAAAAAAATAAATAAAAAAATAAGGAGACTTTGATTAATTAAAATTTAGACATTGTTTGATAACTATCATGTTTCCTTTATGCTCCCTCAGTAAAAACCGACGCCCTCCGAGATAAAAGTTGCTGCGAAAGGCAGTAACACTTCAGATCTACTGGTTATAATTTTTATTCCAGAAAATTGCTTGCATATTTTGACCTAGAATGGCTGTTTAAGTGTTCATTTAATCTTGCACCAGACAAATGAGCTTTGTTCCTGTAGTCTATTTTGTTCATTTAAAATAAAATCTTTTTCTGTGCCAGCTGTTTGCCCTAATATCTATCTATCTATCTATCTATCTATCTATCTATCTATCTATATTAGGGCCGGGCAAGTTAACGCGTTATCACGTTAATTAATTAATTAATTTATTAACGCTGACATTTATTTTACAGCGCGTTAACACATGTTGCCCATATGCTTTTGTTTTGAAAAGTTTGTTACTGGCTGCTGCGGAACCGGAAATCAATTGACAGGTAAACAAGTGGAAAAGCTAAAACAGACATGAAGAGCGGTAAAAATCTGTGTACTTTACAGTTCGGGTAGCAACCCAGAAGGCAATATTAACCATTCTGTCTGAAAAAAATATTAGGGACTGCAAAAAAACTTTATTTTTTGCACCTTAAGGCTAAACTTTCCAGTCATAAGACCCTTTTCTGTCGCCATGTCTGTCCCACCCATTGACTGTAAATACACTTATTGGCTGAGGGTCATATTTACAGACACGTGTCTGCGTAAAAAAAATAAATAAGTGGCGTTAAACAGAATTTGGATTAACGTGTTAACTTTGACAGCCCTTCTATCTATATCTATATCTACATCTACCTACCTACATCTACATCTACATCTACCTACATCTACCTACCTACATCTACCTACCTACATCTACATCTACCTACATACCTACCTACATACATATATATAACTGGATGATGTATTCGATCACATGACCCATAGGTTTGTAGAGAGCTTTTGAAGTCTCTTTACTTGGTCTGTGAGCAGCTCAGCTTCTTCAGCCAGCCCAGGACAGCAAACAGGGCTGCTCACAGAGCACCAGAAGCTGGGATCTCTCATCACGCGGAGCCCAGCCCTGGATCATTTACAAGAATCCTCCAAGCAGCTGGCTTCGCATCACAGCTGCCACCTCAAATATTGCTTCAGTGGTTACATGAAAAGACTGTTGCTGTTAGCATGGGTAAGATTAGCTTTGTCCTCAGACCCTTACAACCGTGGCCAGTTATGGTGGTCAATGTCAACTATGTAAGAACAATATTTGAAATTTTGGGGGTCTAAATAGGCAACCCCTGGTTCTGTTTAATAGGGGAAATATGGTATGTGTTTTGTCCACATTAGCTCTGCAGCATTTACACAATGTTTAAGTATAGATATAAACCTACCAAAGAAAAGTAAAAATATATCAATATAACCATATCCAATTAATAATTCAATCAAATCTTTATAAAAAAAATAGCATTCAATGTAAATACATTCTGCACAAGAGTCAATACTAACCTCATCAAGTCCCTCTTCTTCATGGAAGGTTCTTGATAGGAAAAGGCAGGTCAGTGTGTTATCCTTTTTTGTGAACAAAATGAAGTCTTTCCCAATTCGCATGGAGCCACTGTGAAACATTTAATCAGTATGTGAAACTACTAAAACACAAAAGTATCAACTGAAAATCTAATTATCACACAACAATTGTGTGACGGACTTACGATTTTAATCCATTGCCATACTGGCCAATCTGAGTGGACTCAGGAGACCGTTTATTTGACTTTCCAAACTGAATCACATGGGTTGCCTCATCTAGTAAAATACAGATATTTTTCACATAAAAACACACACCAGACCTCACTGGGAAATCTCACTATGCATCTACATAACTCTAACAGTGTAATATTATACATAAAATAAGTCATAACATTTATAAACACCAGTGACAAAGTCATGACACATAAGTCACACTTACTAGGGTCCATCCCAATACCGTCATCCAAAAAACAGAGCATAAAACCGCCACGCAATTCTGCTCTTTTCTCTGTCAAAATAGCACAAGGACAAAAGAAAGATCAGGAACATGACAGTGTATGCTTCAATGTCTGAAAGGTAAATTTAAACTTATGAATACCTGTGTAGATGTCTATCCGTGTGGCATTAGCATCCCTGTGGAAAATAAATAAATAAATAAAATAAAGACGCTTGCAATTTACAGAAAGATCTTGGTACAATTCAGATTACTAAGGCTTCTAACACTGTCAATGAATGTAGGTGCTATTACAAATCATTGGGAGTACCTTGAATTGTCCACAAGCTCTGCCAAAGCTCCAAATAAGAACTCGTGAGTTGTCCTGAAATCAGACCATTATTTCTATTACTATTAAAGACAATTAACAGGGCAAGAAGGTCCAGAAATAGGTGAAAAGAACTCTCTTCTAATATTAAGGCTTGTTTTTCAGCCCATCAATTTGTGTTCCTTTAACAATAGTGTAGGAACTGTATTCAGGTCGTAATTCAATAGTATATAGATTCATTTTTTTTAATCTTTCTACTTGTGAAATTATTGGTCAACTTCCACTGCTTTTCTAAGAGGCGCAAATAAATACTTTTTGGATTTTTTTACATGCCTTATCATCAACTACATCAAAGGTCAAAGGCATATTAAAAATATTCCTGAAAAGAATACATATAAACTTGCAGAAATCATCTCACCAGTTTGCAGAGAATGTTGCAATCACCACTGACTTAAGCATCAACTACCATTTTGCAAAAAAAGAACTTATGCTTTCTAAATTTATGGTTCATTTGTTTCAATCACTGAAAAGAGAAAATTATATATAAAAAGTTTTTTACTAAAATTAACTGCATTTAAAAAAAGGACCAAATTATCATATTTTTCTTAAAAAGAAATACTATTTAATGAAACAGCAGCTTCATATTTCTTTAATTTGCCAATTTATCACCAGAGTATTTATAAGTAATGCTGTTAACAGAGTTGTAGAGTGTAATATGTATCATTAGTACAACAAGAAAATTGGTTTGTGCTGCAAAGGATTTTATTTTCATTGCACCAGTGTGATGAGGAACAGAGCCCCGTTTTGAATGTGAAAAAGGTGTGTGTGGCATCGCTCAAGTATGTGGTACTGATAGTCCATCTTTTCATTATCCTTTCCTGCAAGAGTCAACACCAATTCCCACATTTCCTCCAATCTTGGTGCCTTTTCCATTGAGAGATTAAAATGCAGTTAGTGACCAAAATAGTAAGTAATCTGTAAGTAACAGATCAAAACAAGCCTGGAAGAAGGAAGACAAGGGCCCTGTGTTAACCACAGCCAAGAGGCAGCAAACAGCTATGCTCCTCTGAAAGGGTCGGAGGACACTTAAGTGGTTAGAAAATGAGCCACAGGCTGTTTTCGAAACCTCATAGTGAAAACTGTGCATCTTAAAGTCATTAGTACATAGTATGTCACTATAAAAGGATGTAAGTTCCTGTCTTAACTTTCCTTTTCACTGACAAACTTACTTTAAAATATGCAAAGTACAGTACAATGAATAATCAGTAAGGAAGCAGATAAAGAGTATTAGAACAGATTGAAAGATGAAAGTAAGAAAAATACATATAACTCAGTTAGGTTTCCTTATAAGGTTAAGATCCTGCCAACCAGCTTCTAGTTTTGAAAAGCAGAAGTAGACAACATTGTGTCTGCAATGTCCGTGCATTGGATTATCTGATAAAGTATGCAAAGAAGACTGATCAGTTGCATACTTAAAATTTTTTCAGAATTTTTTTTTCTTGTGCCACAAGACAATTCCATCAGTGCAGCACTAGACATTAAACTACAGCACTGTGATAAGATGAAAAATATATATTTGAAGGAATTTCCTTGTGTAAGAATTGTGCTCTGCAAATAAACTTGCCTTAGAGTGTTTCTTGTATGTAATTTTTGAACATCTGAGCTTCTTACTCCGATACGTAATTTCAGTGTTACTGATAATCCACAAATTCTGTTTCCTAACTCGGATGGCTTTGGGTGTCTGTGTCGCCAAGTGTTGATTTGTGGTAAATACATTTATCAGTTTTTTATCTCTGGGTTGGTGTGCTCTCCTTTCTCATGATGGCATTTATGATAAATTGTCATATCATCGTACCAGTTACCCATATTACAATTCTACCACCCGTGTCTCTAAATGTGTTGTGTCTCGCCATACTGATTTTAGAGGGGGTCAGAGTTCTTTAGGGGCTTGTCCCTTGGTGGGATACAGTTAGCTGGGCTCATCGTGTTGATGATTTGGCTCTAGATCTAGAGGAGCTCACAGCTGTGACCACTGATGGTTTCCAGGCCCTCTCTGTTGAGGTGAAGGCCTAATGCAACGTTGTGCTGCAAAATAGATTGGTTTTGGATCAATTGTTGGCTTATGGGGGTGTTTGTCATATCATTGGCGATGTGTGGCACATACACTCCCGACATTAGTAATAACATAACTCATGTGGTGTCACATTTAAATGCTCTTTGGAGGACTCTGAGACACCGTAACTTCTCTGAATCTTTGGATTTGAAATGTGAGCCTGGTTTAACTCTGGCTCCTGGTATCCTGTGTTACTAAGGGGGTGTACTCAAATTGAGATTTTTTTATTGTGTTTTTTTATTCTGTTTGTATGATTGCTTGCTTGTATAAGGTGAGAGAAATTAAATTAATGCTTCATTTATGATTGGTGTGCTGTGCTCTCATATTCCACTGAATCCAGTTCAAAATCTGACTTGTAATATGTTTTAAGATTAGATGGTTCTGTTTTTTTCCCCTCTGAGGTTTTACCCTGTCGTCAATGACTCACAATTGGCTGTATGGTGCATACTTATCTAACCCTAACCCTATCAAGTGCAATCCCCAAATAAAACAATTCAAACATGTACTCTTGCAGAATTTTGAATAACTTCCACAAGCAAAATTCCTCAATAGCATCTCTGATTGTGGCATCATCAAAATGACAGTAGCTGGCAATTCTCTCCCACTGACAATACTACAACAGCTAAATCTCAGACATTGACTATAGATTTATGAAACGCTTTAATGAGCAAAATAATTCAATAAGTTAATTATCACCAACTGTAGTATCACCAAAATGAAAACAGGCATCAATAACACATCTCAGTGGTATGTGATGAAGTAACACTTTATAAATGTACCCTAAGTATGTGCTGTACAATCAGTTGCATATAGACACCAATGTTATTTGTGTAGTTAAAAGTATGCCTTGTTTTGACAACAATTAGCTGGCACCTTATTCTCTGAAATTCAGCAGTTGAACAGAGGCAACATTCAGACATTTACATCGCTTCATTTAGGACCTATTCATTCTGGAAGTGGGAATCTTGAGAATATCTGTCCAACTTTATCGGACCTGCACAGGGATGCGCAGTTTTGGTGTCCCAGTAAGACTTGCTGGTATACAGCCGGTACAAATGCTCGCTGACGGCATCCTGGTAGAGACTTAACTCTCAGATGGTTTCAAGGTGGCTCAGCATGGAGGGTTCTATTATTTCATCAGATAATTTAATTAATTAATTAATTTCTCTGATCCTGATGATAATCCAGTTTACATGAAACAATAAGCAATCTTCAGTTATTACAGTACCCTGGACCAGGTTCCATAGATCATCAATTAGTTCAGAATGAGTCAGTCAGTCAGTCATTTTAGCCACTCAAAGCTAGAAAACCTTGCTCCCTTTCCTGCAATGAGCATCAATGCCCAGCTTCTCACGTTGCTTAGCAACAGATTGCACCATGAATGTAATGAAACAACACATTGAATAATAAAAGTGAACATTGCATAAGGAATGTGAGCATCGAATGATGAAACGAGCACATGAAATAAAGGAGAAGCACATGAAATAATGAAGCATCATATCAAATAAGGAAACAACACATGAAATATGTAAACGTTCTTCATTTTATAAAGAATATCTTAAAATGAACAGGCAAACATTGAAATAAAAATACATTTAAAAGTGTCTTATTTAATCAAAGGTGTGTATTTTATGTTTGGGTTTCAATTAATTTGATGTGTGTATTTATTACTTGATTTAACTGTGACTTTTTAGTATTTAGCGATATGTGAATTCTTTTGTTTTTGTTATGATAAAATTATTAATTGAAGAGTTACAGTTTTCAGGCAATATGATTTATTACTTTAATCTGACAAAAAAGCTTGCATACTTTCAGACATGTACTGTGTGTTATTGATGTCATTGCAAATGAACATGCTAATATCATGAAACTGGTCCCTGGTTCTCCTCAGAAACCAAGTGTGCTTGCAAATGTCTTAGCTTGGTCCAAGAAATATTTCCATGTCACTATAAACACAGCTGAACTCCATTCAGTCAAAAGATAAAATATAGGTTAACACAGCAGTAGTATCTCTAAATGTAGTTTGATCTGATTTTGAGGTGACTATAATTAACAGGTTATGTTACTAATCAAATAAAGTTGTTTAAACTTTCCTTTTTCATTGTTTTCTTTACCTTTATTCATCGTATTCACATGTCACGACAAGCCTTCAGCCATCATGTACATCTAAAGGGTAATTTATAAACACTGTAAGCAGCAGTGTGTAGTGAGAGTATTACTTACTAAATCGAGCCTTTTGAGGCTGAAATTGCCACAAGTCACTAAAATGCCACATACATATGTTCATGTTTGCAAGAGCAGATTTGACCCTCTAAAATTGGAGTATATGAAAGATTGGAGACTGAAGGACTCAGCAGTGAGAAACGGACTGCGCGAGTAAACCACAAAGACTTTGTTCCTACGGATTATTCTTAAGTGCGTCCTCACCATTCCTCAGGCTCCAGAGACTTGTAGGTCTCCAGTTCCTTCAAAGCTTGGGCATTTTGTCATGAAAAATATAACTGTAGATGTTGCGGCACAACACATCGTGTAAATCCTTTGGACCGTGGGTATAATTCAAATCAGTCCTCTGAACTGGTTGAATTCACTGACTGCTGCTATTTTCTCACATAATGAGATTTCAGTTGGGCATCGAGCATTTCCACATACCTCCACATTTTCATTTTGCCATCTATTGCAGTTTGGGTATTCGATGATTTTTGTCCATTTCTGATGACTAACGCTCATAACTTGTGAACACACAACTGCAATAGAATGAATGAATAAAGAATAGGCGCTGTACTATTAAGTTTGGAAAACAACATGGCGAAATAACTGGTTGTGTGACATCAGTGAATACCATCCATTCTTGAACAATATAGGAGTGGGTTTTTTTTTGCAACTGGGTCAAATGGTCAGGAAAGAAAACACACACACAAATCTTCGCCACAGCCTCTTGGACAGCACTGAGATACCAGAGTGTTTCCAGATTAAGTACAAGACAATGTTTCCAATGAACTTACAAATACTTTCATCGCAGTGGATGATGCAATCAAACTCTCGAAGGGAATAAGCCAAGCAGGTTTCTATATAACATCAACTGTTCATTCAGTTTAAATATGTAGACAAGATATAATCTGAGTTGATTCCATACATCACTGGTATGTTATACTCAGTCACTGAGAGCTTAATATGTTAATGTAAATTGATATGAAAATGTATATAAAAAGAAAAAAAGTTTTATTTGTATGAACTTTATACAATTTCCCTCAAAGGGGCATTGGAACTCTCTTTCACTCACCATTGAGGGTACTAAATAAGTCATGTGGAAGACAAATGTCACCATCTGAATGCAATTGCTTCAATAAATTCATGAATAACTCATCTCATGTCTGAAAAAAGCTTAAATGTACTCTATCTTGTGCATCTCTACTTGTTTAAACAACCAATGACATTCTTTCAATTAGCATCCCAGCTGTGCACTGAGAGGTTTAGGGGGCTACATAAAGATGAGATCTTGAACTTTGTAGCAATCACAAGGGAGTTCCATTTTTGTTTGTCTCGCGTGGAGGCAATGTGGTTCAAAGAACAAAAGAGATAACACATGCTTGAAATTTACTGTAGTATTTATTTGCCCATGCAGTCTAGCCTCTATTTTTGAGGAACTATGAAGTAACATTAAATGTAAATTCACTTTCAACTGAAGTAGATTATATCCTTTATTGGGTTGAGTCCAGTTAATCAAGATTAAATTCAATTAATCATTTGAAGAACTTCTAAGATTAGTTGGATGCTAATGTAAGAAATAATCAATGCTCAAATGTAGTTTTTTACCCACCATTTACCATTGCTGTTTTTGACCCACTGTGGGTCTAGCAAAAACAGCTGTTACATGTTGCACCAGTGTCTAGTAGCAGTTTGCCATTCAAAGTTTTTTTTTTTTAAATTGGGTACTGAATGAAACTCATAAATAGATACCTATGATCAGAAAGCCGGTACTTACGAATTTGTGTGCAGGTACTCGAAGGTAAGCTGAGCTCTGCTCAGGTTGCTGTAGCTGGAATAAGCCATGGCCCCTGACTGTGACTGCCTCTTTCCTTTCTGGCCTCCTGTTGTCTTCTTCCTGGTCAAACTCTAATGCAGAGCTTTTGTCCTAAAAAGAAAGTTTAAAAATAAACAAAAACACTATCACCAGTTTGTCTATATTTAAAAAATTGAATACTTCATCAACCGACAACCTGAATATGAACTAACATGAGATACAGTGGACGGTTTCCAAAATGTCGCAGTGATCAAGCTTCATTACAAGAGCCTAAGTAGGTAAAGGTACCGCCAACGTACCCACGTGGGAGGCCTGCAGGAGAAAAACACAACGTTGTGACGAGAGGGGGTCTTTGGGCACGTTCGTAACTATGAAGAGATTAACCTGTGCGTTTTCATGCAAAAGTCATTCATAGATCCAGCTGGCGTCTCGATTAAGTAATGCCAAATTATGTTTAATAGCAAACGTATGACATAAACTTTTCATGTGTCACGCAGCATTATGTCCCCGATGTTTAAGCTTATGTTAATAGCTAACGAACGTTAGCGTCTATGTTTATGAGGCATCGTTGGCTAACTAGCTGCAGACCGTTGAACTGTCCAGCTAACAAACCACAACATTTTCGCCGACTCAGCCGTTCTCGTGTCATAGCGAGTTTATGCTTGTTTGGTACTCGTCTTATAACCGTTCCACGTTGGAATAAATTGTTCGTAACCTTACGTTTTATCTTCTTTAACATGGAGCAATCCAACAGGCCGCGCAGAAACCTGTCTTCAACGTCGATGGTTGGTTTCTCCTGGTCTGGACAAATCCCGCCTCTGCTTTCCTACAACGAACCAATGGGAAGACAATACTGTAGATTCTTAACGATAATTGGATGAAATCCATTGTTACGTAGACCAGGTCCGACACCGGTAGAAGCGGGTGCAACAGAACAGTAGTGAATATCCTTGCAATGTTTTCCTACAAAGATACAAAAAAGATAAATGTGTTTTCTTGCATTTCCATAATTGAAAACAAATACCTCATGATGAATTTGTGCTTTTTGCCAAATATCATATACAAATTGAAAAAGAATCGTTAAAAATTCCGACTTCACATCTTCACAATTAATTGATCCAAAAACAAGAAAGCAATCAAAACCATTAAGTAATGTACCCACTAAAACATTACTTTTAATTAATGCATACTGTTTGACTGGTATTCTGAAGTGCATTTTGTTACAAATAATTCAAATGTTTAATCTTGTCCCTTTATTTGTATGTCAAAAATATCTGATAAAGAATAATTGCAGTGCTGCCAAAAGACAACAAAAGAGAAATCTTTACTCATCAATCATAACAGGTACATCAACACCATTACCTCTATTGATCAAGTAACTGATATTTGAAGTTAATTAAAGCCCTTGCAAAATAACATTGTGAAAAGAACCTGAATTAATTTCTGCAAAGACGTTACAAAGGAAAAAAAAATACAATATTAAACATTTAAATGAAAACTTAAAACAGCTCTTCTGATTTTACATAGTACTTAAAAGAAATAACAATAAAATGCCTTCTCTCTTTGGTTTTTTGGTCCAGGGTCCCCATTCAATTTGAAAAAGGGAAAAAGATTAATTTAAAGTTATTTAACATTTGAGTCAAAATCACAATAGAAACTAGACACATGTATTTTTCACTTTTATTCCGTTTTATTACTGCTAAACGAATGGCTGAAATAAAAAAAAAAAAAGCCTTCATATGTTTCTGGCTGCACAGAAGACTGGGGCATCACTTGATAACATTGGTCATTTTCACACACTTCGGCGATTGGAAACATTTACTTATTAAAGAAAATTACAAATGGAATTTTAATAAACATTGCACCTCTTTTAATTTGAGCAAAACACATTTGGTCCCATTGCAGTTAAAAAAAAAAAAAAAAACACATCTGTGTATAATTTTACAATATTTACTTTAACATTCATCATAAAAAAATATTACATCAACATTTTTCAGTGGACAAGCAATTAATTTAAAAATAGTGTTAAAAAATGTAGACAAAACTTCAATCACACACTAGAAAGATTTTTACTGACATACATCAGTGAAAACTCAATTAGATATCATCACTATCTGGAAAACAAAATAATAAATTACTGGACTTATAGTCCTGATGTTTGTGACTGAGTATCAGTCAAACTTTAATGTTTGTGAAATTTATATAAATACAAAGTCACAGTTACTTTACCAGAAATAATTTCTTGAGTAGAAGAGAATTTTCTCCAAGAGCAATAAAAGTAATCACAGGACTGTTTCTACAAAACTGAGCAGTACTCCCAACAATATCTAAATTGGTGTCTTTTGTGAAAGTCACTGGGGTGCAGGCTCTAAGTGTCGGTTCTCTTTCAACCACCGGCTGATTTCTTCATGTTGCAAGAAGATTGGAAAAACAAAATCAGCTGTCAATCAAGGGTCCTGTATAGACAGTAAAATGGAAAAGTTAGTCTCTACATTTTTTCAACATAAGAAATGGTAAAAAAAAAAAAAAAAAAAAAAAAAATCAACAAGTTCTGTACAAAACAACAACAACAATAAATAGTGTCGTCAGAGCTGTTTGTACAAAAATAACATCAGAAAAGACTTACCTTTTGGAGGTCCAGTCCATTCGAATGGTGGTGACGTGAAAGTGAATGTGTCAGAGTCAGAGCTACCAAGAGCATCAAACAAACCCCAACAAGACACAAACTGACTTCCAGCAGATGTCGCACTGCCACACTTTGTTCCTCCTAAAGAAAAAAAAAAAAAATCAACTCAGAAGGAATGAAAGGATGAAAAAAGAGCAAATGTACCAGTATATGTATCATAGTTTAGTACCTTTGTTAACATGATCGTAAGTGTAGGGTCAGTCTTAGAGTGCACACTGTAGCAGGTTTCTGATGATGTTGGTAGCTGATTGCTTGCCTCTACATAGATAGTTGAAATATTTTTCTCTGCTGCAGGGCACTCTGGAGGAAGCCTTTATTTAACAATACAAGATGTCCACAAAAACAAACAAATCCATAAAAATGCCCATACAAACACAATCAATTAATCAATTTATGAACCAAGAAACATTATTTTTAGTTTATTAAGTTGAACTCAAAGTTTATAGTCTGAATGAACTTACAAAGTCATTGGCAGGAGGTGTGTTGGAGCACTTATGGTGAGACAGGTGACATCATCATTCCCAGATATCTCTATTGTCAAATGAATACTCTCTTTGTCTGATAGATGAAACAAATACAGTGAGAACATATTAAACACAACTTCACATCATACCAAAACTGTTCCATTGTAAACCCAACCTCCAAGTTGAAGTTGACTGGCTGTCAAGGTAGTGAGTAAACCAAAGTCTTTCAATGAGCCACTTGGTGAGCTGGTTGTCACAGCCAGAGGTACCCTGAGATGCAAAACAGAAACAGTCGAGCCAACTGAAGTGCTGTGATCATTTTCCTGCGTCACAGGAGTAGAGGGGACTGAGGAAACATCCAGAAAAGAACTTGCATTTGTTTTTTCACACAAGTAGAATTGTGAAAAGGAGGCGAGTAGATGATTCCAGTCCTGGGAGAAGAATAAAAAATATGGATATTGCTCAATATGCATACATGCATTTAGTAAACACCTGCAGAACAAACACCACGCTTGCTATGCACGAGAACACTCTAAAAAGATTAGGGTTGTAGAACATTAGCCTTCTTCGAAACACAAAATGCATCACTTGAAGTCTTGTATTAGTGGACCTGACTGATTCCAATAAAGTTTTTAAAGTTATCATACAATCTTCAAAATGTAAAAAAAAAAAAAAAAAAATCTTTACCTTCACTGTGTCAGGGTTGGGCAGAGTATGAGTGTAGCTATAAAAGCTAAGGCAGATAAATGAGACAGCCAAAGTCAAGAGACACAGGAAAAAAGTCACGCCTGGAGGATTGTGGGTCACATAATCTCTAAGGTTGACTGGCTGCCAAAACCCCATCATCAGAGTGAGTTACAGTCAGGCCTCTGACTACGGAAAGCTGGAAGCAGAAAAGTATGGAGCGATTAATACTGTTGAAAGAGCTTTGGTAGTTGTATGCCCCCCAAACCACAGTATCTTCGGTAGATCTGGCAATGCAGGAGCCTGACATTGAGTTTCCTAGTTATAAACTCTCAAAATGAGATCCATATACATGTTTTCAACGTAACTAAATTAGAAGCAAATCCTGGTCCGGTAAACTACAAAATATCAGCACCACATGCATACTCGGAATGATTTCCCCGTGATGTACGAGGCATTTTGCGTCTCGTGTTTTATATTTGCAAAGAAAATTACACTTTCATATTTTCAGAAACACTGAGTAATCATTAAAAGAATAAATCTATCATACAGAGATTGTAACAAGTAACATCGTGGTTGATCAAAAATGTGGATTTAGCAGTATACTCGGAAATATCAAACCTAATGATTTACAACCACAGAAGAGAATCTTCTGATGGTCTTTGCGGAGAACTATTCCTCAGCCAGACATTACCTACCGACAATAACAGACAATCGTTTCCATATATTACTGTCCTTGTTGCGAAATTAAGTATCAATGTGAAACACATTCTCATACCTTGAAATTATATTTTCAGACCACGTCGCAAACTCTGTCATGTAGTTTCACTGTTTTAAAAGAGAAAGTAGACTACTTGATATTTAGTAATGCGCCACCGAAATAACACGACAGTTGTTGTCAGTCTACGGCAGTGCGTCATCACTCAGACGACGATATAAGTCACGTGATAACGACCCTTAGAAACCGACTAACTCAGCCTGATAGGTTAAATGCAGTGTTTTCTTTTTCCCTGTTAAAACTTGTCTGCATTAAGAAAGCCAGGTGCTTGTTTAAGCAACAAAATACAACAAAGACCCAAACTGCCACAACAGTTAAAAACACCCCTGTAGCTGTGCCAGACTTTTAATGTGTCACATATTTAAAGTGAGATTGCATTTGTTTTAATTACCAAGGAAATCATTTAAACATGGATTATTACAAAAAATATACATTTTATATAAAAAAAAAAAAAAGTCAAATCATGACTTAAGTAGTGATTAAAACAATGCTATGATGTCAATATTGGTAAATTCCAAAGTATACCATTCCAAAGTATGTTCCTCTTGTGTAATTAACAACACTGTTGGGAATTAAAATTGAAAATTAAAATCTTATTTCCCACACAGACTGTGTGGGAAATAAAATTTTTAAAAGCATAAATCACACACAAATCAAATTTGGAAGCTCCTTACATAACAGCAAAGATATTTCTTAGTCATGTTGCCAAACACTGAAAACGACAACAATATCCTGTGATTTATAATGCAGAGCGCCACACTGAAATGGTTCACCACTTTCCTGGCAATAACTGGTAATTATGTTTATCATTTCCCTTTAACATTAAAAAGCAAAGCTGGAACTGTGCATTGTCATATCATTTGAATTACACTGATCCCAATTAAAGGCTCCATGTGACTTTTATAGGCTTAAAAGTCCAAATATCTGGGTGACCCATGTGCATCAGATCTTGATAGGGGGAAGTGCTCCATTGGAAGGGTGGCACCTGGTCCCAAGTTGGCCCACTAACTGCCAGCATGGCATAGTCTCTGAACATTTCATAAGAGGTCATCTGTACAGGAACACAGACAAAATCAATTTTTTCTCACTCAAGATAATTTTTGATACTCGACACTCACAAAAGGTTCTGAAAGCATGATGGGTAAACACATGGGCTGAGAGATGTCTGTTTTAGAAAGAAAAATAGAAACCTTCATGTCTGTTCCTCCATGTGATCTTTGTCTCAGAGCACCAAATGGATAAGTTCCATTAGCAGGATTGAGGTCTGAGCGTGCTGAGATCGCATTCTCTCCATTCTGAGGTGGATTACAACCCTCGCACTTTGACAATGGATCTTCTTTAAAGTTATTATACCTGGAGAATAACAGCACATCTCACACATACTTTGATATTTTATTTATCATCTCATAAAATCTGTTGATTTTGGAAACTTTACCTCATTAGGCGAATCATAGAGTCCAGATCTGTGACATGTGTCTGATTTCTCCTGAATATCTGAGCTCGAGGACTCTGGTCCAGTGAGAACCAGGGACCAAACTTCTCAACCAGCTCATTGCAGCCACTGGCATTAAATATGCTTCATAGTACCTACATATAAATATGTATGAGCAACAAGTAAGCACAACAAAAGAAATGTAGTCTACGATGCAAAATCACCAAATTACTTACGGTATGTTGTAACTAGCCCAGTATCCCTTTTTCAGCAGTTCTTGAGTCTTATCACTGTAAACAACAAGCCCCCTGCAATATTGCAAGATCAGAGACTCTTATTTAAAGAAGAGAATTATTTACATGTTTTCTATAGAAATTCTGAAGTAATTATATTATGTTAAATTGGATTTAAAAAACCTACGGAATCTGCTCTAACACAATGAAGAGCTCCTCTTTAATGTCAGTTTTTCCTGGAGTGAAGTGATTATAGTCCACAATCATCCACTGGTTGTTGTACCTATCAAGTACACAAGCACAAGCATGCACAGAACCTTAGAGGTACAAGATTTAGTGATTTTCAATAATTGACTGTTGACCCATGTGATTTAATCTTCCAGTAACTGACTCCCAGTAAACACTCATGATGATCCTGAAGACCCAACTGACCTCTCATGTGACTTCTGATTAGAAATGGGTTTCTTCTGTCTTTACTCTCATCAGTTCACATGACAAAGTCTTGTCAACATGTACAGTCATGGAAAAAATTATTAGACCACCCTTGTTTTCTTCAGTTTCTTGTTCATTTTAATGCCTGGTGCAACTAAAGGTACATTTGTTTGGACAAACATAACGATAACCACAAAGATTGCACATAAGAGTTTTATTTAAGAGCTGATATCTTACATTTTCCAAGGTTTTTCTGATTATACCTAAATCACGAAAGTTTTTACATCAATAGCTATGACGTTGTACTGCCAAAAACACTGCTTTTATGCATTCAGTTTTCTTTTCTGTCTGTTTTAGTCACATGATTACGTTTAGTGGTACCAGGTATTAAAATGAACAAGAAAGTGAAGAAAAAATGGTGGTCGAATAATTTTTTCCATGATTGTACATGGACATTTTCAAGTCAAGCTTAAAAAACAAAAATATTTGTTTTGTTCATACAGAAATGAAAGTGCAGCTCAAATACATGGATATCGTGACATAAATGCAGAAATAATAAATAAATTTAAAAATTAAAATAAAATAAAAGCCTTCTGTAGAACACATTTAAAGTGTGTTTTTCATCATCAGTGCAACATATTACAGACAGCGCAGGAGTGGTTCAGCTTTAGCACCGTGTGTCTAAGGCTGTAGTCTGTCATGGGCATGTACATTGAAACTTCAAATCTCATCAGTGTTAATCCATATTTGCAGTTGCTTCTTGGACTCCCTCATGTTTTGCAACTGCTGAGCTGTTTTCAAGATGTACAAAACCAGATGTTGAAGCAGATCTAACTTAACTGTTAAAGGAGCACATAACCCCCCCGAAAATAAACAAACCAAAAAAAAAAAAAACCTAGTTCCTGTTATATCCTTCTACACTGCTTGTCACTGGGGTTCTTAACATGTAAGCGGCTCTTTAAGGTGACTGAAGACAGAAATTTAGATATTAAGATATTGCTGACATGTAAATGTGGGAAACCAGAGAAGTTTGGTTTTTAATGCTTAAGGGTGCACTCCTATCAGTTTTATTTACATGATTAATCTGCATCATTAGGGAGAGGTTTGTGGTCAAGTTGAAACCAAAGTTCAAAAATAAAACACAAATTAAAAGAAGAGTAACATTTGTCTGGAATGTTCTTGACTGTGCTTCAGCTGAGTTTTTTTCCATCACCAAGTGGATTTTTATTTTCTTTTAAAGAGGAGTACTTGTGTGTGAATATGTATGTATTTAATCCAGAAAGGAAATGTATATAATAATAATAATAATAAGTGTATACTTTGGGTCCTATGACCAAAGTAACTTTCAATATAAGATAAATCAGAACAAATCAATAGAGTATTAATGCAGTACAATCTGCAGAGTGGTGCAGAGGTCCAGTTTCAGAGGGGCAGAGGCATGGACATATGAAACAATGTCCTGCGTTTTTGTTTTGCTTTTCCTTTAATTTGTAAAACTCACGTTCCACTGTTGAACTTGCTGAATATCTCTGCCCACTCCTTGCCAGTTGGAGCCAGTCGATTAGCAACAATGTTCCGCAGCCATTCCATGACCGTTCCTGTGGGCTGAACAAACTTCCAGAGTGCAGGGTTGTTGTTGCCAATAGTGGTTTCCAATGTTACCTAAAACACAGAATGCATTCACATTTTTCTTTTTTATTTCTCCCAGTCTCATAACCCTCAGGAGTTCATCTCCACTTTAAAGAGTTCTCACCAAACCACTACTGAGGATGTAGAAGTCATCACCAGAGAAGATGGATCCTGGATAAGATGAGAAGGCCTGAGTTGCTCCAGGAAGAAGAACATTGTCTGCAAAAATTCAGATCATTTAATAAAGTCAGTGACCTTTTTTTTACGCAAACATTGACGTTTGAGGTTTCGCATTCTGTTTCAAGTCATGCTTTTGAAAATAAATAAAAGCTTTTAAACATGTAGAGACAAAGCTTTAAAGGAATAATTTCACATGTGAGGAAATACACTTGATTCCTTATCCGTTGCTAAATTACTAGATGGAAAGGACTCTTGTGTCTGTACTTGTAAATATCAAAGCCAGTGGACTGGAAATGAAGAGTCTGAGTGAGTACAGCAGTAACAACCAGCACCTCTAAAACGCAATATATTTGTTCAATCCAAACACAAACAAAGTGTTGCAGTTTTATAGTTTTATGGACTAGACTATTTCTGAGGATCAGGTCCAGAAGCCAAGTTAACCTTTTTTTTCCCCCAGACATTATGTTATCCTAAGTGCGGGCTATGGTTTCATATATATTGTAAACATATGGAAGACCCTGATCTAACTCTCCAGACAATATAAAGAAATACTTCTCGAAATGTTATCATGTTAAATTATTCCTGTGATATTTGTATTTATACTTCAGTTAAAAGACTTTTAGAGATGATATGCAGTGCTGCAAGTGTGTCTCTTGAAGTACCTAAAGGAGATGTTTTAAAGGCAAAAATGTATTTCTTCATGATACGTAGCATGGCCTGGTAGTTGTTCCAGGTGTCATGTGACACAAGCAAATCCTTATTGTTTGGCAGCAGCTTAATGAGGGCAGAGCAGGAACCAGAACCAAGAGGTTGAGTTTGGCTGGATTTATTCAGCGCCGATTCCAAGTCCTCAAGATCTCCACCCATTTGGAACAGTCTGGTTGAAAAGTAGCAGTGGAGGGTGTAAGAGAACATCAAGAGATCGAGTTTCTAATCTTGATTACAGTGAATCAAAAATATTTAACAAAAAATAGGAGCAAGTACTTACAGGAAGCCAAATGGATTGAAGGAGAAGGGTCCAGTTGGAAATGATAGCTGGTCATTATAGCTGTCCTCCAGACCTTTCAGCTGCAGGAGCGCCAGACGTACCTGACAGCAGAAACAGATTCTGTAACATCCAATGTTTACGCTGAAAATATAGCTTTCATGACAGGAGTCCAATAAATGCTCATTAAGTACCTGGTACCAGTATGGTGAATTTGGCTGTTTCTCTATTTGCTCCTGAATCCACTGCAGGTTGGCTAAAATGAAAGCCTTAAGGCGCTCACAATAACTAGTTTCAGAAATGAAGGGCCCACAGTAATTCATCAAAGTGTTCATCCAATGCTTATAGATGAGCTGAAAAAAAAAAAAACACAATGTCTTAAGATTAAGAAATAAGAAAATACATAAATAAAATAACATTTAGCTGAATGAGATTTTAAATTACCTCAGATGTAAGTGCAGCTTCCACTGCACCAGCAGCATAAGCCTGGATGCTGTCATTGTACTGACTGCTGGTAGTGACCTCCAAGAAGGACCACCTGATGATACCACATGACAATAATTTAATTAGATAGATAAGAAGTATAAATAACCTCTCAGTTTGGGGTAGGGTGGCAAACATGGTCTCTCTCTTTGAGTCTGAGCATAAATCTTTCCTTGATTATACATTAGGTGCCCTTCCTCACTCTGCTTTCTTTACATTCAACATATGCATGTGGCACTTTTTCTGTCACATACTTCTTTTCCTTTCCCACAGGAGATACCCCTGGCCTTTTTGCGCTTGTTGGCATCGCTGAGCCAGCATCCACAAATAAACTGCATTTATGGGACTTGCACAGTTAAAAGTTACGTACTTTCTTTTTAAAGTGCCTAATATCACCTTTATTTTAAAATGGCATTATGAATAATTTTATTTAATTTGTCCTCATATATTTATGTATCTTTATATATGTTCATATATCATTCTGAAGTGTAACGTAATCCAAGTTAATTTACTAAAGTACTGTTATAATTCAGAAGAGCTGAGAAGCAACAGGACTTCCCATTTTCAAACTGCATAATTCCTGCCCATGCAAAGTAATTTTGGCCAATCTGAAACCGTAATAACCAGATCAGGAGGGGAGTTTGGACAGAATTAACTTTAGCCATTTTCCATGCTTCTTCTTGCCAACAAAAGCCTCAATTAAATAAAGAAATTGGATGGTTCAGGTAAGAATTCCCAGTTCTGGTACCTTGAACCTTGAACACATTTCAGAAGTTCCAGACAACTAACGACTTTATAAGTTATGAAATTAAATTGCTTGCCACGCAACTGTTTTTACAAGTTTATACTCACCCTGTTGTTTCGATGTCGTCTGTGAAGTTCGCCCAAGCAACGAAATCTTCTCGGTACCCTTCAAGGACCGTCAGCTGTCCGCTTTGTTTGTCAATAACAGCGGTTCGTACTTCAGCTCGACCACACGCACACAAGCAACAAATCACAGTTAAAACCCACTAAAACATTTAAAACTGCTGTAAAACGTCTATAGAGAAACGGCGTAGCTTGTGTTGACGCCATGTTGAACGAGCAAGTCACATGACAAGTGTGTTTGTATGATTGGTCACCTGACCGTACCGTAAACCTTCACTTTCAAAATAAAAGACTCTACTCCATTCCTCAGCCCGAAGTACACAGTTTGGACGCTAACAAACACGCCACGAGACTTTAAGTAACTTTCTATCATAATAATAAAAACACGCACACCAATTTTAAAATTTCTCTTTAAAAATTAATTCCGTACAAAACATATACAACGTCAGAAATTCAGAAGAAATTTTCAGTTAATAAACTTATTTTGCTTCAGCTGCACATACTGGTCACATCCACATTTTATTCACAGGCCTAATAACATAAAAACAACAGAAAACCACTGGTCATGATTTCCCCATAGCACAGAGCGAAGAGACCTCAATCTTCGACACCCCCTTCAGTTTCCATCCTTTCCAGAATTCCTTCCAAAACGTCTGACTTTCTGACCTTTTTGGCAGACACTGACATAGAAATGAAGGACATATGTTAATCAATTATAAATGAGCCTTTATATAATGAATCACATTGTATTTTCCATTAGTAAAATTAAGTGGATTTACCGTGAAAATGTTCAGCTGTTTTCCGTCTTAATGTCTCCACAGTTTCCTCAGCATCGGCCCACTCCAACACAAGACGTCTCCCGTACAGATGGGTGCTGTGGCAGAGTGCAGCAAAGGCTTTCTATAAAGAAAATGGAAGAAGACAACTTGAGCAGAGTACTACTTTGTATTTTCTAAACCTGCATCTGAAGGTTTGCCTAAAAAGCAAAATCCAAACAAACCTTAGCATCCTGTTTAGTGAGGAAATCAACAAAGCAAAAGCCTCTGTGGTTCCCTGTACCAGCAGCTTTCTTTGGAAGACGGACCGTTTTTAGCTCCCCAAATGTACTAAGGAAATGGAGGGGTTGGGGAATCATAACAGTAAATTATCCCACTGCAAACTTTCTACACAGACTGTGAGCAAAAATAAATAAGTAAACAGCAGTGTGTATATGTGACTGTTACCAGAAAAGCTCTCGGATTTCCTTGGCAGAGGCTTGGAAGGGAACATTACGCACAAGTATCTTGGAGCCCTTCTGCTTTTTCTCAACTTGCTTCTTTTTGCTTGACACCTCAACTGTCCTGAAAATAGGGGAAAAGGACAGAGTAAGAACAACAGGGGCATATTTTCATGGACAAGGAGTGGTATAAAAACTGGTATTTAAATTTTAATGCCTGCTTACTTGTTAGACTTAAATATAGATGTTAAATCCCAGACAATCCTTAGATCTATATCAAGGACTATCATTTTCATTTTTTCTCAAAAAACAAAAAAACAAACAAAAAAAAAAACAACCAAAACAAAACTTGTCTAATGAATCTTACCTCGTGGCTCTCTCAGAAATTTTCAGCTCCAACTGGTGATTTTCCACCATACAGTGCTAGTGGAGTGTTGGGGAAGAAAGAAGGTACACATCAGCCAGATTTCAGGTTGTAGAGACAAAGTTTGAGAAAGATGCTGGGTGAGTACCTGCAGTTGCCTTAGAGCCTTCTGAGCTGCTTCTGCTGACTGGTATTGGACAAAACCGTAACCCATAGACAGCAGTTGACCTGTAAGTCAAAATAACAATATTGAGAGGACTGTAACAGCTTAGTCATCTCCTGGTATTACCAAGTATGTAAATGATAAAAAAAAAAAAAGAAATACTACTTAATTCACAAAATTTGTACTTGTGATAAACTACTTTTTGCTGAGCAATGACAGTGTATCAACTTTAACTGTTATTTTATTTGTGTTTCTACCACTTAAACATCTAACTTAAATTCTAAGCCTTTAACTTTAAACAAAATTAAGCTGCACCCTCACCCCTCTTTAATCTAGAGTGGAGTCTATATAGTATAAAATTGCACAACATCCTGTTATGATGTGATCTGATCCTTGTCTCATGTCAAGTACCTGATTTATCTTTTTTCTTGGAGATGCTGCAGGATCTGACTTTGCCACATTTGGAGAATGTCTAAAAAATGATTAAAAAGAAAATTAAACATCTTCAGCATCCAGTCTGATTTATCCTATATCAAATGTGAGTAACTCAAGAGCACTATACATGATCTAACTCACCTCTTGTAGTGTCTCTTCTGTTGTGCTAAAGTTAAGATTCTTAATGAAAAGTGTAGAACCTGGAACAGCTTCCTCCTCCTCATCCTCATCCTCCTCCTTTTCTTCTTCCTCCAACTTCTTCTCCTCTTTCACTCCATCCTCTTTAATTACTTGGGAAGACAGACATTTATTAGGATCATTTAGATAATGCCTTTAATGTACAGAAAGCCATACATCTTAAAATGACTGTCAAGCCTATTGGTGGGCTGTACCTGGTTCTGGTTTGGCTGCTACAAACACTCCTACAGGTGCCCACTCCAAATACAGTGGAACATGATGGAACTGGTGGTCAAGAAAACAAGACAGGATAATTATAATTTAATCTACAGAGTCACTATTCAACACAAGCTGCATGGAAAAATTTTTGCAAGTGACAAGCCATGCATACCTTGCTGTAAGCCAGCCTAGTGAAAGCCCGTTTGGCCTCAGTTGGTTCCAGGAACTCGATGATGGCGGTGAGTCCTGAAGGTGGCAGCAGCACTCGGCCCAGAGAACCATGAGGTGAAAAAAGTTCTTCAAGGTCTGACACAGTCACTCCAGCTGGAAGGTTTTTTACCAGGATTACAGTAGTACTCCTTCGCTGCTGCTGCCTATATGAAGGGAACAGGATCTCAACACATATCTGTAACACCAATACATGCACTGACACCAACATGTATAGTGAACTTACCTGGCTAAAGGAATCTAAACAGACACCATTGTCCAGCAAAAACTGTCGTGTTTCCTGGACAATCTGAGTCTCTCCTAGAGCCATCCTTACTGCGACACTTCCTTTTGACTCCTGCAGTGGAGTACAAGCGCCAAAAAAGTTGAGCAGTAGTGCAATATGTAACATGATATTATAACAGCGCAGCACTAGGTGTACAGCACATGCAGCCAATGAAAATAATCAGTCACTCACATGGTCCAACACTTGGCTTTTAGTGGTGTTGTATTTTTCAGCTATGGCATCTGCCACTGCACTTGTACCCAGAAACAAAGTGTTCCAGTTGTGTGAACTAGAAAGAAGCAGAAAAGTGATGTTAATTAAAAAAACAAAAACATCAAACAAAGAAACAGAGTCTTGACTTCATAATGTGTACCAGGAACTTGATGCTTTATTTTTGGCATCTTTTTGCCGTTTGTATGACGAGGAGCCAGGACCACCGGCACCTGAGGCTTCTGGCTTTTCCTTCTTTACAGTAGAGGGAAGGAGGTGAAGCATTCTACCCTGAAATCATGCGGGGAAAAAGAACAGAATTTCATTATCAAGCCACACCTGTGAATCCAAAGGAGATAAAAGATCAACTGAGAGATCTGTAATGTGATAAAGAGGTGCAGAGATAAATACCTGAAATATGTGTCCATCTAAGTGAGCCAGAGCTGTTACTGCATTCTCTGGTATCATATAGGTAACGAAAGCGAATCCCTTAGGTTTCTTGGTTAGATTGTCAATAGGGAAAAGCACCTCAGATAAAGGGCCTGTAATGATTGCAGAAAAATAAAATAATAAAACTTCATAAGTTATTTTTTGCAGAAGAAAGCCTGTGGAATGAATTTGTATTTCCAGTATGCCCACGGTACGTTTTTTTTTTTTTTTTTAACTCACCATGTTCATTAAATAGCTCTTTTATTTCTTCCTCTGTGCAAGTGTAAGGTAGGTTTCTGATGAAGAGTCGACCAGACTCTGAAACATCTTCCTCCTCCTCATCATCCTTGAGCTTCCTCGTGAAGCTTTTGTCAATTTCTTTGTCCTTTCGGTCCCGCTTGTCCTTTCCACCAAAGGGATCAACACGGAAAACTTCAATGTAACGTCCCCCTGAAAATGCAAGCATGGTAAAATTCAACAAAAAAAATGCTTACTAATATACTGATGAGGGTAACAAAAGTTTCCAAGCTGCATTGTACAAGGTTAAAAAAAAAAAAAAAAAAAAAAGGCTGTTATTTTTTTTTTTCCTTTCTTAAGATTTGTCCAGTAAGGATGTTCAAAATATGTCTCACCTATGTAGTCTTTATTCTTCTTCAAAGCCTTTTCCACTTGTTCTTCAGAGTTTCAAATCTACATAGACATAACCTAAAGCAAAAAAAGTTTAAAATTACAAGTGCTGGCATATGGACCTAAATACTATTTACATAGACACACTATGTATAGGTGATGTGATGTTATATGTTAAAATACTTTCAGAAACATACCTGTTCTATTTCCACTTTCATTCTTGCCAATCCTGACTGCTGCAGGCTTCAGCGGGGTCATGAATTCTCGGATTTGTTGCTGATGAAGTTGCACATGAAAAACATGCTGAACTGCACCAAAAGTTCTGAAATATTTTAATTTGTGAAATAAGAAAACTCACCTCCTTAACATTGAATGGGACTCCTCTGAGCTTCACTGTGAACTCTGTAGTCGGCTCCATCTACAACAAACAGTTGTGGGCGTAAATAAGTAAAATCAAACAGTTGTGGGTGTGATTTATTATGATTGACATTTAAATCTTTTTTCAAAGTGACCTCAGGTTTGGCAGCTTTCTTCGCTTTGCTCTGCTTCTTATCAGAGGCAGGTTTAGTCTTTGAGATGTTTTCTCTTTCGCTGCTCTCGTAGGCGCTGTCTGGTTGCTGTGTAGTACCGTCATCCTCTTCCTCATTATCAATTTCATTCAAGTCATCACTCTCCTCCCTGGTGTCCTCTGTTTGTGCCACCTTTGAGCGCAGATAGTCCATATCTGAGAGACCAGACTTCAGAGCATCTTTAGTGGCAACTGAAAACAGAAGTATTCACATTTGTTTTAAATTTCTAAATCATGCTGTACATTTCAAAGTTCAAAATATATGCAATTTCACTGAAGAATTAGTTTATCTATATCACTTATTTAAAGGGAACATATTAGACTTTTCCTAGTTTTCTGACTTATCTATAATCATTATACAATAGTCTATCACCTTCCATGTAAGAAAAGGCTCAAAAAAGGACGTGTATATATGTTATCGCAAAATCCATTTATAGAATGCACAAGTGCGAAGTCTTGCAGACCCTAGGTTGTCAGAACTTTGTGAGACTGCCTTCATTTTGGAGTTATGCTGGTTGCAGAGCTACTTTAGAGACATCAACAATCAGGTGGCTGGAAACTAGCATAATATGACCATTTTAACAACTGATATACAATCTATTTTATAGTCCAAAACAAAATTCAAAGGATTAACCCAAAAAATTGGAAGCACAGCTTTCATCCACCTACACCAAAAATACACCAACCTTCATCATCATCATTATCATCATCAGATTTCTCTTGTTCATCCTCTGATTCCTCTGAATCAAAGTTAAGGTAATCATCAGAAGCAGGCTTCTTCTTGCTCTTTTCCTGCTTGCTCTGAGGGTTAGCTGCTTCCTGAGCTGCATCATTTGCCCAAGTTGGTGCTTGGCTGCGGTTCTGATGCACTGACAGAAACTCCTTAAATCCTTGCTCCTCTTCCACCTAATATGAGAAAAAAGCATGTGCAGACAATCAAAAAAGAAAAGATGCCAAGATAAATAATTTAAACATTACAAAGATTTATGCAGAGACACAAAAGTTGCATCATTTAAGAACTGAGCCTCTGGTATGCTCTTCACATCTTGGGGTTATTTAATCTTTTCAGTAATTTGTACTCTGCAGAAACTTAGTTGTTGGTTTACTTACATTTCCCAGTGCACTGTTGGCTTCCTTTTTCTGCTTCTTTTTCTGAAATCCAAAGCAAAAACTCATGAACTGCATTTCATTTAAAGTAGTGCAAAATCCTGCATTACCCAGCAGCATTTGCATATTTCATCATAAAAGAGTCTGATGTGTAAATCCGGGTTACAGGCTGGAACTGAGGTAATGTTCACATCTTGCTGATGTACCTTTTTCCCGTCTTCGGGAGGCGGGGCAGAGGGTTTGTCCTGTCCTGAGCGCTGACTGTGTTTACTCCAGGCTTTCTCTTTAGTGGGGTCTCCAAATGCTTTACACATCTCCACCTGTAACAACAACAGGAATTCACGTGTAGATAATAATAATAATAATAATAATAATAATAATAATAATAAATCTAAAAACAAAAACACGAGCTCTCAGGGGCGTCACTCTCATACCGTCACTCTGGACGTGTCCACGAAGCTCTTGTTGAAGTGTTTCAGCGCTCTGCTCGCGTCTTCCTCCGACTTAAACCCCACAAAGCCGAACTTTCGGAACTTGCCGTCTTTGGTAAACTTCAAGGAGCAGTCTGTCAGAGTCCCAAAGGCAGCAAACATGGACTTGAACCTCTCCTCCTTCATCTGGACAGGACATACATTTATTCAGATCTTTAGGACCATTGCAGCTAATGTTACTGTTTGCTGTTGTCCAAGCGCTTTTTTTAAACTTACCCCATTGGGGAGGTTTTTGATGATGAGTCTCGACATCGCGGTGGCAGATGTAAACGCTCTAACGCAGCATAAAAATGACTTTCAAATAAATGTCAACAAACCAGCATGGACGAGGCACTAAATCGCCATGTTGAGTGGGAGGAGCTATTTCCTCCTTCTTCTTCTTTGGTCTTTTACAGCAGTATGCATCACTGCCGCCCTCTGGCTTTACTTTGTTCACTGTTATTTCTTCTGATTCCACTTCAGGCTTGAAATAAATCCAGCTGCTTCGCTTTTTCAAGCTGTCATTTTTATGTCGGAACTTTGAAATAAAAAACAGGTCTTGTTACTTTATCTTTGAGGCCTTGTGTCAAATGTTTACTCTACAGCTTCCCCTTTTGTCTTGATTCTACTTATACATAGCGTGTAACCTGAGGGTGTATTGGAATTTAAGCATACTGTTTCTGGATCTTGTAAAAATATAATAAATCCAGCATGAGGTGGCAGTCTGCTCCATGAAGTACATCTACGGATGACTACATGCACACCAAGCAGGAAGAGAAGCGCTTCATCAAGGAACCTCATGCTGCTTACTCAGTTGTTGTTGCATTTTGTTTTGTTGTTGCATCATCTTGTGGATTAGTTTACCAGGTACTATGTTTAATTTCCACAGAAACAAAACCATTGATTTTTAAAATAATTTGCACAGATAAAAGGCTTTCCGGGCCACATTTTTCCCAGTAAATGAAGCACATCATTTCAGTCAGGTGTTAGTTCCATTATTTAAGCACTGAGCCTCTGGTATGCTGTTCACATCTTTGGTTATCTCATCTTTTCAGCTGTTTTTGCTCAGCAGACACTAGGGATGTTATAAAGTGGGCAACAAAATTTAAAGGAAATTTTAATGAAAGACAGAAGTTAATCTGATCATACATTTCTCAACACTGCTGTATTTGTGTCAATGTTGAGTCTATTAAAGTGGCAGAAAAATGGTCAAATATCTTAGACCAGTAAGATAACTGTAACTGAATGGTGAGGAGTACAATAAGCAAATTTTCTTTAATTCAAATACATTTTTGATAAGATTATGGCCTTTTTGAAACAAACAAAAATGTAAAGATGCCACAGACAAGTTGTGAATTTGTGTCAAGAAACATTTTATTCAATTCATCTCAGGGGCCCTGACTCAGTACATGTATTCAGAACTGATGGTATGTCAGATCTTGTTCAGAAACCCTGCACCTCAATACCTGAGTAATAACCCCCCCATCCCACCACCACCAACAGAATATCCCCTAACCATCTAGACAGAATTACAACAACAAACACATCTACGAAAGCACAAAAGAGTCAAATGTAATTCCTTATACTATATTACTCATGTGATGCATACTATAATTACTTATTGCTCATCTTTGAGTGAGTGATAAGGAGCCAGGTGCATTTCAGAAACATGTTGATATGAGTGTTGAACCTGCTCTGTCAGAACTGCTGTCTTTTCTCTTATTGAATGACTGGAAGTCATTATGGATTTCCACAAAGCTTTTGTTCTTCGTTTCAGGAACAACAAGAATAATATACAGGGCCACAAAGGAGCAGACGATGAAGAAAACCAGAAAACAATAGTGTTGAAGCTCGATCTGTGAAAAAGAAATAAGAGTAAATCTGAGCTCATCTAATTCTAAAGCTTGCTTGTTTATGAGAGAAAAAAAACTTGATTGTTGACATTTTTATAACGTATTTAAATCAGACAACATTTTAACCTTGTTTAATTAGAGCATATTTTTAATGTGTGTGTGTGTGTGTGTGGTCTCTTTTTTGCCAACTGGTGTCTCGCTCCCTACAGGAAGCTTTGTACAATAGGGTCACATTTTTGGAAGTTCCATATTAAGGCATCAAAACCATCACATTATCACAGAAACTTTGAAAACCAATACTTACCACAGAAGATACAAATCTAACAAGCTTATTTGCACAACAGGCCCTTGTTGTAAACTAAACTGAAACTCTTAGCTTGTCTTTTGGCTTCTTACAGACAACTTTCAATCTATCTTTAAACATGTGCCATGTCAACAAAAAAGTGATCTCAGTCACGCACGTTAAAAATCAAGAAAGCCATGGCTTTATCCCAGTCTCCCAGACAGTTAATTTTGATGACTGTATTAAGCATCGGCGTCACAACCATTATATTTGAGGCTAAACTAAACAAAAACATGTTGTTTAAGCTAAAAGCTAATTAGTAATACTAGGTCTAACCTTGGCTTCAAATCCATTAACCATAATATAAGTTGATTATGGGAATAATTGTTGAATTAATAGGACTAATTATAGGGATCATTTGGTCAAATAAATATATATTTCTAATTATCTGTGTGGCAGTGAGAGAAAGCTGTAAAAACCTGTAAAAAGTGCCTTGAGTGGTCCCTGGACTGGAAAGGCACAATATAAGCACATTGTTGTTGGGGGGGACGGGTCTCCCCAACATTTCAAAATTATTCATTTGAAACAATACTTCGTTCAATAAAAAAATTAGTAGGAAGTTTTACCATGTCTATTTATACTAGTATAGATTAGAAGTCTTTTTCTTTTGTCTGATGATCTGTTGTTTGCAATATCTCAATCCATCAATCAATCAACTTTATTTGTAGAGCGCTTTTCCTGCAAGGGCATGCAACACAAAGTGCTTTACAGAATTAAAAATAATTACCACAATTAAAAAAAGAAAGAAAACAATCACAAAGAAAGCCCCTCCCTCCCACCCTCCATACTAGACACACACACAATCAAACACAATAGGGAGACATGGCACGGCAATGAGGATCAAGGAAACACCACCTTTGGGGCCATCCACACTGGGAGGAGCTGCAGGGCGTGCCATTGGGGGGGACCAGCACCCAGGCCCCCTGACTCCGACAAACAGGCAGACCCCCACATAAAAGGGAGGAATCTCCAGGCAGCCGGGCAGACGGGACCCAAGGACAGCACCCCCATTAGCAGACCTGACACAGCTCCCAGTGTGGAGGACCCCCCCTGAGGAAACACTGGAGTTAAAAGCTAGAAACTAAAAGCATAAAAGAGCCTAAAATAGCAAGATAAAAGCAGCAAGATTAGCATAATCTTAAAAAGCAAATTCAAAGCAGCAACACAAAATAGGATAGAACCAGATAAGAAGGTAAGAAGAGTTTAAAATATTAGTTAAAAGCCTGATTTAAAAGGTGTGTCTTTAATCTTCTTTGAAAAATATCATCAGTCTCTGCAGTCCTGAGGTTCTCCAGCAGGCTGTTCCACAGGTGGGGGCCATAGTGGCTAAATGCTGCCTCATTGTGGGTTTTTGTTCTGGGTTTTGGTATGGTTAAAAGGCCAGTGCAGGAGGACCGCAGGGTCCGTGAGGGTTGATATGGTAAAAGAAGATCAGATAAGAAAGAGGGCGCAAGGCAGTTGAGACATTTAAAAACCAGTAAGAGAATCTTAAAATCAATCCTGAAACGGATGGGGAGCCAATGCAGCGACTCTAAAACTGGTGTAATGTGCTCCCGCCCTCTGGTCCTGGTCCGCACGCTTGTGGCTGAGTTCTGTAATAATTGGAGATTTGAAATACATTTTTTGGGAAGACCAGAAAGCAGGGCATTACAGTAAGTAATGGTAAACATCTAAGTGACTGGAAATAAAAGCATGCATTAGCACCAGGCCTGAAAGAGAAACGGGCAGACTCTGGCTATGTTCTTAAGGTGTTAAAAGCCTATTTTCGTTATATTTTTGATATGTGGGATAAAGTTTAGCTCAGAGTCAAAAGTCACGCCCAAATCTTTTACTGATTGGGTTGATTTAAGATCCTGTAATTTTGGTAAAAGTTTCTCTCTCTGGCCTTCAGGACCTATAACTAAAACCTCAGTTTTGTCCTGGTTGAGCTGTAGGAAATTCTCTGCCATCCATGACTTGATGTCTACAAATTTAGTTATCTGTTCAATTTCCAGACACAATGGACATAAGGAGATTCTTTAAAACGCCACTAAAAGTAAGTGACAATTTCTCCACAGGATGTTTTTTTTCCTATGGAATGGTTAGCACAGTTAGCTTGCTAGTCTTTAAATCAAATGTTTACTTACAGGTAGAGGTGGGTGTATAACAACCGGTTAAAATGCACCAGAATGCAGGAAATGTTATCTACTTGATTCAAAAATGTGTTGGGGGAGAAGTGTGATCCCACATGACAAATGCTCCTGATGCCTCTGGTCTTGGGAGTGTGATGTTAGTGCTCAATGCCACATCAAGATTGAAGATGAGGGACTCAAGAAATAATTCACCTGATTCATAAATTACTTGCCGGAACAATTCTTCAGTAACATTTCCCCCGTGGTACTCATCGCAAACATTTACTGGAGGATCCACTCAGGCCAAGGGCACGCCTTAAGTCCATTTGTGTTTCAGCCATACAAGAAATTACCTGGAGCCTGAAGTCTATCGTGATCATGATCTCATAAATAGACCAAGAATCCAGCAGCTCAGCTCAGAAACCCGAGCTTGTGTATGAGGTTGAAAGGTAAAACTCATTCCCAAACAATTTGGAGTTCAATGTTCCACAAAGAGAAAAATCATTCAGAAGTAAAAAGGATTCAAGCTAATTGTCAGTCTTCAAAGGAATGGATGTCTCAACAACTTTATCCCAAGTTTAGTCCGTGCAATGTTCAGAGAATAAAAAACAAAACAACAGCAAACAAAAAAGCAAAAGCTACATCTCAGGCAGATGTAAATTACATGTTAAAGATGTTAGATCTTAGATGTTAAAGTTTATCACAGCACAACGAGAAGAGACTGAACAAGTATGCTTTGTTTGGAAAGTTTGCCTGGAGAAAGCCTCTTCTGTTTTTAAAGATCATGGAAGAATAACTGAGGTTCACAAAACTGCATCTGAACAAACCACAAGACTTCTTGAGAAATTATCTATTGACAAAACTGCTGGTTGAATGGACCTAATCATATACAAATTACACAAATCCCCAAATATAGAATTCATCCCCAAGTGGCCTCACATTTGAAATTAATGCTAATTTATTTAGGACTGCCCCCCCAAGTAAATGTAATCCAGAAGTGGATAACTGATTATGTTTACAATAAGAAAGGGAATGAACAAAATTGATCTACTTAGAAGTCTGCATTAGAATAAAATTATACAATAGTTTGTCAATAGATATACTGACAAAGACCAAGGTTTGGATTTATGGGCTTTGGATAGTTGGAGCAGACCGTCATTAACAGTGACGCTTGATGATGAATATGTTATAGTTTGCGCTGGCTTAGGTGTCAATGTCAGACTTTACAGAAAACCGAACCTTTACAAAAAGTTATGTCTTCTAAAGGCTCAATCCTACCTACAGAGGCGTGTAAGTTACTTTTCCCCCACTATATGTAACTTTTACTAACACCTTTGTTAAACAATTGATCGAAAAATCTCAATTTGTGTTTGATGTTCTTTTACAATACCATCCTTGTTAATAAGGTCTGTTTCAAAGAGTGTGCAATTTCCACAGTGTGCAACACACAGGGTGGGCTGCATTCACCTTTTCTAGAAGAAAAAGAAGAATGGAGATGGTCTCAGTCAGGTTGAGCACCTACCACAATGAATGGGAAGACCAAGCCGATAAAGAAGAAGCTGAGCCAGTTCACAGTTCCTGCAATCATGAAGGCTGCAGGGCGTGCAGTTTGTGTGAACAGCTCAGTGTTTAAGATGTTCGTCACACCCCCTTCACAGAAGCAGAAGAAAGTAGAAGGATTTGCTGTATTAAATGGTTAAGATCGTGAGGGCAGATGCTTCTAATTTGGTCACCTACCTGGGCCTAAGCCAAAACTCAAAACAAAACCAAAGACACACATCACACTCAAGTATGGAACAACTGGACTGACATCCTGAGAGAGAGACACACACAAACACAAAGAGAAAGTCAACACACAAGTCTGAAACATGACTTTTATATATCTGGTTTACAGTTCTTAGACCTCACAGTTGCTTTTACCTGAAAAGCGAGTGCCAGTGTGAATAAAAAGCAGAAGATACTCATCAGTATGTACCCTCCTGCAATGAGCACTTTCCTTCCCAGACGTTCAATCAGCAAACCCTGTAAAACACACGGCATATCACAAGACCAAAAAGACCCTCTGGATCTTTCATGGAATGTTGCAGGATGCATTACGTGAAATCCTATTTTATGTTCTACTAATATGGTTTAGTCACTGTTATCTTTAACATATTCTTAAAAAAAAACTTCTTTACTGCTTTTTATTTCAGAATCATCATTTCATTTTTGGGAGGTGTTAAGGGTTTTAGGAGTTCAACTCCTGAAAGTTTACAAAAGAGTATCTTTGTTTTCACACTTGTTGTCCATCTATTATTTCTCTGTTTGCTGTGGCAGAAAACACAATTCAGAAATGAAAGACTTACTGCAGCAATGTACTTAAGCACATACGTAAACATGTTGTGTAAATAATGTACACAATAAGAAATTCATACTTACACATGTCAAAGCAGTGATGCATTCACAAGCTCCAGTGCCAACAGCTGCATATGGTATTTTGTCTTCAGGAATACCAGACTCCTGGAATATGTAATCTGTATAGAAGTATATCTACAGTAAACAAGACAAGGACACTGAATTACAGATAGGAAAAATGATGCGATACATTTTAAAAGCTCTTTCTCTCTCTTTTGCAAAGTGAGCGGGGTAGAGTATGGTATACATACAGCATTGACACCATTCAGTTGTTGTGCAGAGTTGAGCAGAATGATGGTGAGAACCTGCCAGCGCAAACTGCGATCAGCAAAGAGCTCCCAGGGTTTCTTTGCCTGGAAACCAACCAAATTATCTCTTTCTTCCTGGATATCCTCCAGAGCACCATGACAGTCAGCTAAATCATGCAGCTGCCTCAAGGCTGCGGAGAAGAAAAAGAAATTTTGTCTCATGTGATCAATTTATTACACTTTTTTTTTTAATGTCTTTTCTTTTGTTTTCGGGGGGGGGGGGGGGGGGGTGTTCTTTATCAAGCCCTTTTGATTTCACAGCATCATCAGAAAATCAGAAAATATTTATGAGAAGTCTTCACAGTTTTTAGCCACATGAACTCTCGAACTAATTGAATTCTTGCAGGCAAAGAATAAAGTCCCAGTGATTTTACGATGTAAGTAATGGGGCAACACTTGCAATTCAGTTTTACCTTTTTTGCATGCCTCATCATCTCCTTTATCGATAAGCAGGTAGCGTGGACTCTCTGGGAACCAGGGAAGGATCAGTAGCTGCAGAAATGCTGGGATACAAGTGGTGGCGAGCAGAATGGGCCAGTACTCTTCTTGGCCAAGGACTTCCCTATATAATCACGCAAGGGCATCAGATCAGCTCAACAAGTGGTAAAAACAAAATAGCCTTGGTGTGAATTTAGTAGTCAGCAATTACTTGAGGCCCATCACTTGTCCGGACAATATCCCAACAGTGAGGAAGATTGAGATTCCCATTCCCATGGTACCACGCAAGGCAGTCGGAGCTATTTCACCCAAAAACATAGGCTCAACACATAAACCAATGCCTGGAAAAAGGAAAACCAGCAAAAGGTTCATTTCAAAGTTTGACAGGAAATGTTTACGCCGAAGACAATCTAAGTTTTCATAATGGCTGTCACTTTGCGTTGAAAAGTAAGAACTTAGGGGGAAACATAATTGTCTTTTTGTAACAGCATGTATAGTTTGATGAAATCTTAGCTGGGAGATCAGTATGAGGGCACATCATAAGAACAAACACGTGGGCCGCTGTGTAGGTCAGTGGTTCAAGCAGCTGGCCCATGTATGGAGGCACAGTCCTCCTATAGCGGATCGCAGGTTCGACTCCTGCCCTGTGGCTCATTGCTGCATGTTTTCCCCATTCTCTCTCTCTCTCTACCCCAGTTTCCTGTCTCTCTCACTGTAAATAAAGTCCACCAGAGCCACAAAAGTCTAAGAGAAATAACAAACATGCTAAACTGCTCAAGGAGGGTACAACTTCAAGAGCTTAAATACACTCAATGATGTACAACTAAGACACAGTGTCAACTGATAACATGTGAGCATCCCAGTTATCACACAGAAATATTCAATATTACTGCCCTAAAATATGACAAGATTGTACAAGTCATGTAGCTAAATAGTGCTTTCTTTCACCTAAAAAAAAAAAAAGAAACCTACCAGTAGTTGTTGGGTAAACTCCTTTACTGTTGTTATTGTTTTTTTATGCAAGAGAATGTGTAAGTCAAGCTCAATGGCCATGGCTTATTCTCATCTTTTGGACAGTATGCATTTGTTTCTTTCACATTTTCAGTGTTTTACAATTAACATCTGCTCAGTGAAAAAATGTGCTTTAAAAAGTGATTAGGACAAAGTTTGATATCTCAAACAGTGCTGAAATGGATTTATCCAAACTGACTTTATCCTGAATGTGCAATTCAGTTTGAGAGTTGCCTCTGATTGTCTAATAGATGAAATAAATATATGAGTTGTTATTCATAAAGATAGATTAAATACAGCAGAATTCCAATACATTTGATGTAACAAATGTGTTTCAACAAATTAGTATCTGGCATCCTCAGGTTGCAACATATACAATATGCAACAGGCCAAGAGATAGTAAAGACACAAACCAAAGAGTTACTGTAAGCATTTAGTACAAGTAGCATGACAGCAAAATAAATAAATTCATTTGAATTATGGTTTGCTTTCCTTAAAGTTTTATAACGGTCAAAACTTGAAATGTTGTCCTGAAATATTTACCTGCATTTATTCCACAAAGAAAACGTCCAACGATGAGCAACTCAAATAATCCTGCAGTGGAACTCAGGCCCAACAGCAGAGCAGCCACTAATGAAAATATGTTATTGGCCAGCAGTGTGCCTCGCCTGGAGCAATCACATTTAATTGTCAAATTTATAAGACAGACAGCAAGAGGTGAAACACTTGTACCAAGTATATTCCTATTTGTCATTACCTTCCCATCTTCACAGACAATGTCCCACCAATTGATACTCCAACAAGTCCTCCAATGGTGAACATGGACACGATGGTGGACCAGAGAAGTAGGAGAGCATCTTCTGAAACTTCAGTTTGGTAGCGCTCCATCCAGGTGCGGTTTATAAAACTTTGCACATACTGAATATGAAAAAAGAAGACTTAAGTGTGGAGAAATGTACATTTGTACCAGTTCACTCATACAACTGTGTTGTGGAACGTCTCAGATTATTGTCATTATCACAGCTCACAAGATCACAAGATTATCACATTATCACAAGATCTTTCTTGTTTTTTTTTATTTCTTTTTTGTATGCCCTTTATCCTGTTGATGGTTGCAGGACGGCTGGAACCTATTCTCGCTGTCATCGGGTGAGAGGTGGGGTACATCCTAGACAGGCAGCTCATCCATTATGGGACCAACAGCTATCACTTACGCTGAAAACTGTGCTTGCAGGAGAGGCTTTAACAGATATCAGTTTGTTGCAGGGACAAATCATTTGCAGGTATGCAGACCACCAATCACAAGTGACAGACAGATGTATACTCCCTCATCTTTACCACAGGCTACCTAACATGGGACTTTCCACTGTGCATGCTGTTAACACAATAACATGTTTCTCTAAACTGGGTTATATTTACTGGTTGTACTGAATGAATCCATCCTGACAAGTTTGGTCATGCTTTACCCAGCCTTTTACCAGCTTTAAAAGACTTTATCAGAGACAGAAAAATTCCAGTGAGACGCAGCACAGTTATTACCATTGTGGGTGCATTAATGACAGATATATTATATCCACACTGAAAGGTTCCTCCTATACATATAGCAAACATAGCCAGCAGAAGTGACTTGTTTGGAAACTGGAAACAGAAAAAGAAAACAATCAGGATTAAAATGGTTCATAGAATCGTGGACAGAAAGCTGGATCACTCTGTGCTAAGAGATTCTTCAAAAGTCATAGTTCATTAAAATCCACATACCTTAGACTCCTTTGAATCTTTGATTTCTTTAATAAGCAGAGGCTCGAATTCATCCAGAAATTCCTTCGACATTTTGTCTCTGTAGTTTTTCTCAAAGTTTGTGTGCAGGGTATCCTTCATCCCAGGGCATGCTCTCAGTAATAACTTGAATTACATGGAGGGACACATTCATGCCGATGATAACACAATTGATCTATTGTAAGGGTCCGGAGAGTCAGCTGCATTATTCTATCTTTATCCAGTTTACAATGTGAGTGATCTAAGCTCAGATTGGATGCAGCATTCAGCTTATTTGTTTATCACTAATAAATGGATAGCAAGTATTTTTTAGAACTTCCCAATTTACAAGAAATTAGCAAAAAAAATTTAGCTATATCAGATGCAGGTTTAACCAGTGTAAATCACAGCATTAGAGTTTTCCTAAAAGATCAAATCAGAGACACTCCTTGTGAAAAAACAAACACACAAAAAAAGCACTCATTAGAAAGAGTCCATTGATTCCCATTTACTTATATTAATATTTTAAAGTGAGAATTGGTTTAATTTTTTTCACATTTTGATGGTTCTTGTCAGGATGATAAATAGTCTTGGACTCAAATGCACAGCTCAATATAAGCAGCATCCATTATCCATACCTGTTTAGTCTCATACAGGGTTATGAGGATCTGCTGGAGCCTATCCTGGTCTCTTCGGGCAAAAGGCAGATCACCAGTCCATCGCAGGGCCACATGTAGAAAAACAACCAGCAATTTAGAACCACCAGTTAACCTAACACACATGTCTTTAAACTGTGGGAGGAAGCTGGATCACCCGGAGAAGACTCACGCAAGCACAGAGAACATGCACCATGTAGAATCAAGGACAGCAAAAATGTTATGTTTTAAGTCATCCTGAAATATCTGAAGAGCAGTCAGTGAGGTTTTGTGGTTCTGAAGACTCCATCAAAACAGGTTCATAGGTTGGAGATGATCATTGACTGCAGGACCAAGATCTTTAAAAAGCTAAACAAGCCCCCTAAAGTATATTTCTTGCATTACATCTTTAAAGACTTATCAGGGAAATGCAGCAGTGCATCTTAATCGTCACATTTGACCACTCCATTAACTCAAAGATACGACTTCTTTGGAGAACTGTACATGATTATGGTTTCTAGTTGTTGTAAATGTTTTTGACGTTATCATGCCAATGCCAAAGAATGAAAAGACAGCAGTGACACATATTTGTCCAAGTTAGTCCAAGCCCAAGTTAATTGTTTTATTTTGTACATCCGGTAGAAGAGGTTTGGGGCAACTTGGAGGGTATCTTTATCTTAAACCTGTCAGTCAAAATGACAAATCCTGTCACAAATGGGGTTACCTACATTTGTTACAGGATCTGGACAGACTGGATGAGGTGGTAGATTTGGCTAAATAATTGACAAAGTGTCAAATAGAGGTGATGCAAATAAGAGAAGAGCAACAGTAGAACAAAAGGGAATTTGAGAGGAATAATGTCACAGTTATCCAGGATCTGCAATTGTGCAGTTAAGGTGTCATGATCTTATCAATGGATGGATGGCTGATGTTCAGCCTTAACTTCAACTACTTTAGTGCTGTCTCAGAGTCCAACTCCAAGACCTTGAAGCAGCGCCTCACACTCGAGAATGTAAGAAGTGTCTAACATATCGACAGATTTGATCATAGTAGTGTAACTAACGTTTGTTACTCTGGGACGAAAGATTCAAGAGCTCCATTGTTTATTCTTCTTTCTTTTTCTTCAACTTTTAAAATTTTTTTAAAAGTTCTTAGCTGACTTATCAGCAACCTGTTTTTGTAGTTTAAGAAAACCTGCTGCCATTTTTATTTTCTGGAAGGAGATTGTCCACAAATGAAAGCACTTCTAATGCAGCTTTAATGGTTTACTGTTTCTAAGAAGAAAACACCTGCCAATCAACTTTTGTGGCTCTGGTGAGAGGCACATATTGTTGGACCTGTGGTACGTCTGCATTGTCATGATATATAATACATAGTGAAGTAAAAGAAAAGCTTTCAGAAAAGTTTTATCTATTTCAATGTCAATTTGAATATTTCTCCATAGTGTTTTTCATATGCCAGCTCTTTCCACTGGAGTGGGGCGGCTCGGCCTCGTAGTTGAAGCCCAGAAAACATATGACCGGCTGGTGGCATGATTATATTGGCCCGGGTGAAGCGCGCCGTGCCAGACTTTTGCCGTGCCAGACTTTTGCTGTCAGAGAACGGCACCGCGACCGTTTCTCTGCAACCCCCTCATGCCTCTACTGATCAATGGTACACTGTTCTCATGCATAGAAATTGACATTGTGGGGCCCCTACCCAAGTCTGCCCACGGTCACCGTTATTTACTGGTCATACTGTACTATGCAACCTAGTATCTGGAAGCCATTCCCCTACAGGTCCCTAATGCCAAGAACATTGCGCATGAACTTCTAATGCTCCTCAGCCGGGTGGGCATCGCTGAAGTGATTTTGATAGACCAGGGTTCTAACTTCATGTCTTGAGTCTTGGCCGCTGTGTAACGATGGCTCAGGGTATGCAACTCAGGACCTCTATCTACCACCCTCAGACCGATGGGTTGGTAGAGAGGTTTAATGCCACATTAAAGAAGATGTTACGTAAACTTGTTGATGTGGACGGGAAAGATTGGGACCACTTGATTCCCTATGTTTTTTTTGTGATACGTGAAGTGCCCCAAGCCTCCACAGATTTTTCACCTTTTGAGTTGCTCTACGGACAGAACCCACATGGCCTCCTGGATCTGTCCAAAGAGGCCTGGGAAAGCTAGCCCTGTCCCCACCGGAGTGTGAATGAACATGTGGAACACCTCCAAGAAAAAGCAAGGAAGGTCTGGCCGCTGGTGCAAGAGCATATGGAGAAGGCCCAGGCGACCCAGGCTCATACTTACAACAAGGGTGCCAGACAATGGGAATTCAACGTGGGTGACCTGGTCCTGGTTTTAATTACCACAGTAGAGTGCAAATTCTTGGCCAAATGGCAGGGGCTGTATGAGATCGCTGAGAGGGTCAGCGCCGTAAACTATCGGGTGAGGCAACCAAGCCGACAGAAGGGGTTGCAGCTTTATCATGTGAACCTCCTGAAGCCTTGGCATACTCTGCCACCTTTGGCAAAAGTCGCCCTGCTAACAGACCTCTTTCCCCAGAAACCAATGGTCAACACTGGAGGGGAACTTGGCCCGTCGCAAGTGCAGGAGGTCCAGGAGCTCCTGAGTCAGGACCGGGATGTGTTAACCAACACTCCTGGGCGCACTCACCTGATAGAGCATGACATAGAGACCCCTCCAGGAAAGGTGATCAGGCAGAGGCCCAGAGGAAGGCCATCAAGGAGGAGGTGGCAAAGATCCTTGAGCTGGGGGTTATTATGGAGTCCTATAGCCCCTGGTAGCCCCATAGTCATTGTGCTGAAGCCAGATGGGTCCCTACGGTTCTGCAATGACTTTCAAAGCTGAGCGAGATTTCCACTTTTGACACCTATCCCATGCCCCAGGTGGACGAGCTAATCGAGTGCCTAAGGCCGGCTTGCTTTGTCAGCACCCTGGATCTGACGAAGGGGTAATGGCAGGTGCCCCTGACCCAACGGGCCAAAGCCAAGACAGCCCTTGCGACCCCGGATGGCCTCTTCCAGTACCGAGTCCTCCCCTGCGGCATCCAGGGCGCACCGGTGACCTTCTAGCGGTTGATGGACCAGGTCCTCCGTCCTCACCAGGCATATGCAGTGGCGTATCTAGATGACATTGTGATCCACAGGGCCACCTGGGGGCAGCACTTGGAACTGCTGGAAGCAGTCCTCGGGGCCCTACAGCGTGCTGGGCTGACAGCGAATGCCAAGAAGTGCCGGCTCGGCTGGACATAGACTGATTATCTGGGCTACACGATAGGCCGGGGATATGTGCGGCCGCAAACCCGAAAGGTGGAGAGGATACAAAGCTGGCCCCAACCTCTCACCAAGAGACAGGTCAAATACTTCCTAGGTTTGATCCCCTACTACCAGAAGTTCATCAAGAACTACGCCATGATAGCGGCCCTTATCCACGACCTGACCCACCAGAAGTCTCGCAATCATGTGTGCTGGACTCAGGAGATGGAAGCTGTGTTTGTGACGCTAAAGCAGGCCCTGTGTAACAAACCTGTCCTGGTGGCCCCGGACTTCACGAAGCCCTTCCCCCTACACACAGATGCCTCCGGCACCGCTATTGGAGCGGTCCTGACGCAGGTGGTGGATGCAGACGAGCATCCGGTGACCTTTATCAGTCGTAAGCTGCAGAAGCATGAGAGGAACTACTCTACCGTGGAGAAGGAGTGCCTGGCCGTGAAGTGGGCCATCCTTTACCTATGGTACTACCTCTGGGGAAGGCCATTCACCCTGGTGACCAACCATGCATCCCTTAAGTGGATGGCCACCAACAAGGACAGCAATGACAGAGTCACCTGGTGGTTCCTGGAGCTCCAGAACTAAAAGTTCACCGAACACCATCCTGGGAAGGATTTGTTCAAAGGCTTTGAACAAATCTATAAATAGTGCCGCACAGTACTTTTTGCAGTCCAGTGACCCAATTATATCATTAACAACTCAGCTGCAGTTGTTGTACTGTGACGCTTCCTGAAACCAGACTGGTATTGAGATAAAACACAATTCTCATCAAAGAACTCTTTAAGTTGTTCACTTGCACGTTTTTCAAGAACTTTAGCCAAAACACACAACTTAGATATTGGCCTGTAGTTATTAACAGCAGAGGGGCTCCCCTTCTTTCAGCAAGGGAAAAACAAAGGTGGACTTCCAGATACTAGGAATCTCATTATTAAATAATGTAAGGTTAAAAATACGAGTTAAAGGATGTGCTATAAAATCAGAAGCTACTTTAAGAAAATATGAATCAAGCATATTTGGACCAGCAGATTTGTGAGTATCCAGCTGTATGCGAGCTCTGTGAACCTCCTGTATATCGACTGCAGTAAAGTTAAAAGGCTGGGCAACAGAACTCAAAATAGAGTTACTCAAAATGTGAGTTATAATCCTGTTTATTTCGTCTTGAACCAGATTGGATTGATTCAAACAAAGTGCATGAAGCGATAAAGTGGTCATTAAACAATTTAAAATATCTGCTTTGACCTGGCTATAAGCTTGTTGCCTATAGCCAGTAGCACAGTTAAAATCCAGTGTTTTCATTAGGTTCATAGGTACTTTTTTGAAGGGGGACAACCCCCTTCCTCTAATGCCTGAAATTATTTGATATATATATATATATATATATATATATATATATATATATATATATATATAGCTCCAGTTATTTTTGAAATTAAAATGAAGACACTACTTTTTAAATCTACTTTCTGCTGCACCTTTTTCTTTTACCAAGAAAAGCATATTGGATTACTGCAGTGCTAAACTACCAAGCTTCTTGTATACTTGGGGTGGGCAAACGAAGACTCTAAGGGCCGCTGCTCTGTATATCTTAGATGTTTCCCTGCCACAACACACCTGATTCTAATGAATGGATCACCATCAGCTTGTCATTAAGGTCTGCGCAAGTCTTCTAATGACCTATTCATTTGAATTAGGTGCGCTGAAGCAGGAAAACATGTAAGACTAGCAGGACAGTGGGCCTCAAGGACAGGATTTGCCCACTCCTGTTCTACACCATTTGATTCAGGGTTTTCAATTATTTGAGCTGGCTGGGTGATCAGAATCAGGAATCATGGGCATGATGGGCAATGAGAAGAGAGCTGGAAGGCAGTCCAGAGAGAAACCATGCAGAGTAACAGGCTGACAGAACTGAGGCAAACTCAAAGGAAGGAGACACAGGACTGTATATATGCACACACATATGCAAGGGCTAAGAAGGTACAGATGGGAGCTGTTAGGACAGAACAAACCAACAAAGATGAGGGAAAATACTTTAAAATAAAACAGGAGAAACATACATAAGCATGTTGAATACATAATAGGAGTTAGCAAAAGCAACAAAGAGCAACTGAGACTAGAACTAATCAAAAGAGGAGACCTAAACAAGTTTCAGATAAAAAAAAAAAGGTGTTTCTGTGAAATGCAGGGTGAATAACATGAGCAAACATGTTTCACTGTGAGGAAAAAAAAGTTTATATGTTAAAGATGAAATAAGCTTGTGGTTTAAATCAAGAGCATTAAAAAAAGTTTATGGCCTGAAATTGAATGTGCAAACAAATTTGAATTTTGATTGAAGTCCAATATCAATGACAGAGAAGACAGAACATAAATAACTGTTAACAGCTTTTATTTATTTCTGATTCCCAACTTCCTTTATCAATTGTTGCTAATGAAGAAAAATGCAGACACATGTGGCCACTTAAAAGAATATTAGTCAGTCCTGGTCTTTTTCTCTGTCCAACACACCTGATTCACATGAATGGATCCCCTCAACAGTTTTTCATCAAGGTCTACACAATTGTTAATTTCCCACTAATTTAAGCTAGGTGTGTTGGGGCAGGGTAACATCTAAAACATGCAGAGCAGTAGTACTCGAGAACCAGTTTTGAGAAACACTGGCTCAGAGAAAGTTTTATGAAGAAGTCAGGTGTATTGTCTGCACTAGCACTTAAAGGATCTATTATGTTTTTAAAAGATGCTGGTTTTGCTATTGTTCCTTTTATTCCAGGCAATATTACAGTTAAATGGGCAAAAATCATCATCCTGGTAACCAGGAAGAGAAGCCTCTTTTCGTCATACCTGTATGTCCTGTGCAATATGATATATCACACAGAAATATACCACAACAAAAACCTATTTATTTTGTTGATATTCTAACAAAGCTGAAACAGTCTGTTACAAAGAAAATTACCTGTTTCACCTCTGAACATTTTCTTCAGAAGTTAGTAATGCTGGTTTATCATAAAACAACAGTGAAAGACATGTATTGTGACAGAAAATGATTTTTTATTTTAAAAAGAAGCACTGCACCAGTGCACTTTTATGCTGAAACTCTAGCAGGAAGAGCTCTCCAGGGCTGTGTCAGAGTGAGCATGTACTGGTGCTCAGCAAATCTGTTGATGTGTGCTTGGTAAATGTGTCTCCTGCCATGTGTTAGCTGTGTAGGTTTGTGTGTCGATGTACGAGTTATAAAGACAGAGCCATAAGCGTAGACACATTTCTCAAACACTGACATCCATCGAAATGGTACAGCAACAATTTCGCCACTGTTCATTTCACATCATATGACAGGCTTGTTGAATCAGAGAAGGATACGTAGTGACCCAGACGAGGAAATCATGAAGCAAATGCGTGCTTCTAAATCAAAATTTCCTAAGGGTTTAGGTTTTGATCATTCTCATTACAGTGCAACCCAAAGATTTCCAAATTGACATCAGGTCTGCAGCAGAAAATGTCAATTTGTGAGGGTGGATATTGCTAGAGCAGTGTAAACACCAGGCATAACCATCCATCCATCCATCCATCCATCTATCCATTATCTATGCCCGTTTAATTCTATGCAGGGTCACGGGGATTTGCACGGGGATCTGCTGGAGGCTAGGCATAACCACACTATTGTAGACGTAACCCTAGGCTCATAGATCAGATTCTGTGAGTGACGGAGCATCGGGGTGTAAAAGAGAATCAAAATAAATCAAATGTATTTATAAAGCCCTTTTCATACACAAGTAACACGAAGTGCTTTACATAATAAAAACAATTGTCATAGTTTTACTGTATAATTTGTGTCTGAAGTCGTAAGTATAAAAGTATAAATGAAATATAAACATGTGAATGAAAAATAGTTAAATTATTATTTTTTAAGTAAATACACCTTTAGCATGGTGTCATCAACTCAACAACTTCATATTTTTTCCTTAAGAATCCATTATAAGATTGAAAAGTATTCAGACATTGCACAAAACACTAGGATTTTACCAAAGTGACCGAGTGTGTGTGTGTGTGTGTGTGTGTGTGTATATATATATATATATATATATATATATATATATATATATATGTACTGTATGTATGTATATGTATATATTAGGGCTGGGCAACGATTAAAATTTTTAATCGCGATTAATCGCATTATTTCCCTGATTAATCACGATTAATCACATTATATATGCAAAATCAAATAATGAATTTAAAAGTAGTGTAAAATGAACTTTTATTTAAATGTTCTGCTGCCATGTGAACTAAAGTGTCATAAGATTTGTTGTTCAAACACTTTTAACATCAGCACTTGTCAGTAACACATATTTAGTGTAAATCTCATCTTAAAAATATTAAAATAAAATAAAGCTTATTGCCACTGCCAGGGCATTAATGTCATCCTGTTTTTATGAAAAAAAAAAAGTCTACAAACAAAATCCAACAAAATGACTCAGCACAATCAGAACATTAAAACAGGCAATTTCTGAGCTAACAACAGAAACTTTTAACGGGGAGTTCAACTTGGCAGTTGTTACAAATAACCTTGTTTCTGTCAAATCCTCCATCTGGGAGAACTTTAAAATGAAAATATGCATGTTAAACTTCAGTAACTTTACCAATCCGTGTTATCATTCATTCTTTCCATTTTTAATTGTCAATCAAAAAAAAATAAAATAAAATAAAAAGTGACATTTTATTACATTTTTCATTTTTTAATCTAACACAAAAAAAGGGGGAAAAATGCCTGTTTTTTTTTTTGTTTTTTTTTAATATATTTCAATTTTAGACTTGGCTCAAAATACAAAATTAAAAAATGGGCCACAGAACTGAATTTGTTTTATAATCGAGGACTGGAGTTTCTGTTGTCATTACACATCTGTGCCACTAGATGGAGCCGCAGTGAAGTAACAGTCAGAGGACAGCACGACAGTGAACACGTGGGGCAGATCTGATGTAACATGGAGGAATGACATAAAAGTTTTGTTGCAGTCCAGAATTTTATTTTTTTTTTTAGACAGAATTGTTAATATTGCTACCTGAGTTGCTACCTGAACTGTAAAGTACACGGATTTTTTACCGTTCTCCATGTCTGTTTTAGCTTTTCCTTATGTTTGCTGTTTTCCAGTTCTGCAGCAGCTAGTAACAGACTTTTCAAAACAAAAGCATGTGACTGTCACATGCTTTGTGACATTGTGACATGCGTTAACGCTCAGTAAAACAAATGTCGGCGTTATTAGATCATAATAACGCGATAATAACGCGATAACTTCCCCAGCTCTAGTATATATATATATATATATATATATATATATATATATATATATATATATATATACACACACACACACACACACACACACACATATATATATATACAGATATAGTAGCCTGGACTCTTGTAATCTGATTGAGGTTCCAATTCCCCTCAAGCTGAAAGAAAATGCTGAACTAGTTTGTTAAAGTCATAACCATTGTTCACATCATAATTACTCTAAAAAAGATAGATATTTTTATATTTGAATGATTTTGATATTTGAAAGTATCTGGGAGTTCTTAGCAATCCAAAACATAGTAAAGGCTTGTGAAAGCTTGTGAAAGGCTTTTTTCAGCATTAACAGTGAATGACTGAACTCAGTCTGTTCAGATATTCATCCAATATGTTTTACAAAACAGTTAAACTAAAGTAAAAGTTGTATCATTGCCCATATATTCCAGGGACTATTTTTTTAAATAATGTATATATGTCTTCACATTAATAGTTCTATTTTTCTGCAAGTCATTCTGATTATTCAAATGCACAATCATTTTCCTCTAAATTTTGGCAGTGAATGAACCCTTTGTCCTCCAGATCACATGCAATCCTGAAGGATTGGAAAACTAAAAGGTCAGACAGCCTCAAGGGTATGTAAATTTTTACTTTGAACCAGTTCAATTCACTTAGAAAACTTATTTTATTAAATGCTCTTAAATGAAAAAGCTCAGTACCCGATCAGTCATAACACAAAAACAACTGAGAGAGCATTGCTCATCTTAATACAACACAACGTTCTGCTGGGAAAACACACATTCTGGCATGGATATTATTTTGACACTTGCCACGAACCTAAATATTTTTGATGAACAGTAAACCCCACTCCCCCTCATGTGACCAACTGTCTGCACTGTCATGTAGCAGCAGCTTCTGCCAGTGGGCCCTAAAAAAACTGCTTAGCATTGGCACAAATACGGCCTACCTGCTCAGAGTTGTTTTAGCAAGATGAGGAAGATTTATTCCTTATTATGCTGGTGGTCTTAATGTCATGCCTGATTAGTTTATAGAGGTAGTACAAAGTAACATTTATAATACTAAAATATAAAATGGCAAAATGACTTCATACATATGTTTATAGATACTCAAAAGGCATACAGCTACACGCTACATCACTGTTGGTATCCTGGTGTACAGTATAATTCATGATTATGATCCATCTTTGATATATATATCATCATATGTAAACAATGGATACCCATTATTTTCTGATATAAATCCTGAGAGATAAGATACTGTTAACTTGACTTGGAAGCATTTCACATGGAAGTTGATAAGAGCACAGTGCCGGCTCCATCAGAACTGCTGAGCTTTGTTTGTTCGAGGACTGGAACTCATTCTGGATTTCCACAAAGGTTTTGTTCTTGGTTTCGGGAAGAACAAAAAAAATGTAGACTGCCACCAAAGAGCAGACAGCCAAGAAGACCAGGAAACAGTACTGCTTCAGACCAATCTGGGAAAATGAAGGAAAGATCAGTGACACAAACATGCAGGCTTGTATTTTTATCACGAAATGCAATCATAAACATTTCAAGATGAAAAATTTGCCTGCTGTTTGAAAATAAAAAGCACCTACCACAATGAAAGGGAAAACCAAGCCAATGAAGAAGAAGCTGAGCCAGTTCACTGAACCTGCAACCATGAAGGCTGCAGGGCGTGCAGTTTGTGTGAACAGCTCAGTGGTTAAGATGTTGGTCACACCCCCTTCACAAAAAAAGATAACAATTAAATAAATCATTGATATTACAGCTGAGAATAGTGCAGGAAACAGTCTTTAATTTCATCACTTACCTGGCCCTAAGCCAAAACTCAAGATAAACGCAAAACACATGCCATGCTCAAGTATGGGAAAACTGGGCTGACATTCTGAAAGCGAGAAAATCACACAGAGAAAATATTAACACAGGCTTGAAACATGGCTTGAATACCTGACCTCAAGTTTAATTACCTGGAAAGTGAGTGTCAGTGTGAACAAAATGCAGCAGATACTCATCAGTATGTATCCTCCTGTGATGAGCACTTTCCTTCCCAGATATTCAATGAGCATGCCCTGTGAGACACACAGCAAGTCACAAGACTAAAAAGACTCAACAGACGAACATATGATTTGAGGTTTAATCAGACCCTTTGTTCAGTGATGCTGGCTTTGTATCACAGAGTTCTGCATTGTTTGCCAGCATCTAAGACTCCTTAGTTTTACTCATTTATTCATTGAAAGTGTATAAATTGTCTAGACATAATGAGAAATTAAAGGCTAACAGCAGCAGTAAACTTATACTTACACATGTCAAAGCAGTGATACATTCACAGGCTCCAGTGCCAACAGTTACGTATGGTATTTTGTCAGCAGGAATACCAGATTGTTTAAACACATAGTCAGCATAAAAATAAATCTGCAAGACATGTAAGAACAAAGAAAGAATGGAAAAAAAAAGGGAAAATGAGCTATCAAATCAAACTATCTCATTTTGCAAAGCCATTGAAGTGGTTGCTGTAAGAATGTCATACATACAGCATTGATGCCATTCAGTTGTTGTGCGGAGTTGAGCAGAATGATGGTGAGAACCTGCCAACGTAGACTGCGATCAGCAAGAAGCTCCCAAGGTTTCTTTGCCTGGAAACCAACCAAATTATCCCTTTCTTTCTGGATATCTTCCAGCGCACCATGACAGTCAGCTAAACCATGCAGCTGCCTCAAGGCTGCGGATAAGAAAACACATGACACAGTGAGTGAAATCTTTTGTGGACACCATTCTTTCCATCTGATCACGCTACCAAGGCTTGACTTTTACAATCTGATCAGAAGGTTTCCAGTGTCAAAGAGCTCCCTTTTCACATCGGTGTGTCATGATCAAAATCAAATCACATGTTTAAACAGCTACTTAGAAGCAAATGTATCTGCCCCTAGCCATAATCTTTTGAACTAACTTTTTAACCTTTCAAAACAAAGTGAGAAGTTCCAGTTATTTTGAAATGTCAGTTATAAAGCACTCTTGTAGTCCACATTTACCTTTTTTGCATGCCTCATCATCTCTTTTGTCAATAAGCAGGTAGCGTGGACTCTCTGGGAACCAGGGAAGAATCAGTAGCTGCAGAAATGCTGGGATACAAGTGGTGGCGAGCAGAATGGGCCAGTACTCTTCTTGGCCAAGGAGTTCCCTGCAAAATCACACAAAGGCTCCAGATCAGCATGCTTTTTGAATAACACAGGAATTTGTTGAAACAAATCTGCATGACAATCAATCTTTTATAGATTTGGTGACTTATAGACTTTTGTGATCAGTATTTACTTGAGGCCCATCACTTGTCCGGTTAAGATCCCACCAGTGATGAAAATTGAGGTCCCCATTCCCATGGCGCCACGCCAGGCAGTTGGAGCTATTTCTCCCAAATAAAGTGGCTGAACACTTATGGCAATGCCTACAAAAAATCGACAACAGTCACAGGTACACTGCAGAACTATGATGTGCAATCTTTCTTCCCATACAAAAGTTTGTGTCCAGAAATATTTCAACACTGATACAGTTTTGTTACTCTATTTCTTTGCTATAAGTTTAACGGTATTACATCATGGACTTAGCTGTTATTGGCTGAACCTGAGGAGAGATATGACTGGGAAATCTTCAGAATTCATCCAAATGCTTCTGTCATGTTACATCGTTCAGAAATACTAGAGACTCTACGCCATTGGAGTCCACGAATGCACATTTTATGTTTTCTGTGTGGTTTTTGATAATTTGTTTCTGGTTTTATCATCAAGGATTTTATGAACATCCAACACTTGTATCTTTTGTGCTCTGGAGAGTGTTCCTTTGTCTTCAGACAGTTGATGTGACCAGTGATGTTCATGTTATTTAATGGATTTGGTTTGTTTTCACACCTTAAGAATTGTCTGTTTGATTTTGATCTTGTTGTGAATTTGCGGCAACAGATACCAACCGCAAATGCAAATCTGAATCAACTCCTGATCTTTTGTCCGCTTGACTGATTAAAATAATTACAGAATGGTCCATGTGACTTTATCAAACAGCTGTTGAATTGACTGTCTGATTGTTTTTGGTCTCTTGAAAAAAAAAAAGGTTTTGCATCTTGAATAGTTGTTACTCCAAAACCAAATTTGAATGTGAATACACTTTACTTTAAGCTCACAATATTGTCGCAAACAGCTAAAATAACAAAAACTATGTCAGTCTTCAAATATCTCTGGAACTTTCTTTAAGCCAGCCTGAAGACTTTGAATGTGTCTCTAAAATATTTACCCGCATTTATTCCACTGATCAGTCGTCCAACAATGAGCAGCTCAAACAAATCCGGCAGTAGAACTCAGGCCCATCAGCAAAGCAGCCAATAATGCAAATATGTTATTTGTCAACAGCGTCCTTTTCCTGAAATAACCACATTTTATGAAAAATGCCTCATTTTTGACATGGATGACAAAAGGTTAAACATTTTCCCAGATTCTTGTCCACACCTCCCCGTCTTCATAGACAATGTCCCGCCGATAGATACTCCTAGAAGTCCACCTAGGGTGAACACGGACACAATAGTAGACCAGAGCAGGGTGAGAACGTCTGGTGATATATCCATTTGGTAGCGCTCCATCCATGTGCGGTTGATAAAGTTTTGCACATGCTAGAAAGAAAGCAAAACACCATGTATTGCACAATATAGACTGTATTGCCATGAAATTAAACATTAGTAATTAGTAATGGCAAACTGTATTCTGGGCAAGGGTGCAGACATGTCCCCCCCCCCCCCCCAGATTTATATTGATCCCTATCTGAGTCTGCTTATAGACGGTAAATTTGTTTGGCTACAGAGGGATTTTATTTTTCTGATCAGTTTTGTTAATTGGAAAAAAAATACTTTTTATTTTTATTGTATGAATCTGTTGTTCAAGTTCTTATACTTTTGGTTTCATACATATTGTAATGTTTCTAATCATTTATATGAAGGCACAAGTGTGAATCATTTAAATTGTACTTTGTTATACATTTTTGGACATTCCCTTTTTGTTAGAAGTTACAGTTAAAGTTTCTGTAATGAGATTCTTTATCCTGCAGAGATCAGTAAATGTTTAAATAAAACATGGAGAAGACATCAAGTTTTGAAGCGTGATTAACATACCATACAAGCATTCGGTATGCATAAAAATACAGCACTGTTCCAGTCTATACAGCTATATTTATGCCACTGTGTTGTGGAGTAGCTACCATCCAGGAACACGACACTGAGCGTGCGCAGGAGAACTGGCCTCTCGCAAGTTCAAACTAATCACAAGTGGACTGTCTTATTTTTAGTATTTTATGTTGTAACACCGGAGTTTCTACTGTAAATCATGATAACTCAAGTGATAGACATGCTATTTCAGATGCTCTTGTTATGAATCTGAGTCCAGTTTGATCATTCTCTCCTGATCTACAGTCTTCTGTGACGACATGATGAGATTCAGCATTACCATTGTGGGAGCGTTGATGACAGATATATTATATCCATACTGGAAGGTTCCGCCAACACAAGCAGCAAACACAGCCAAGAGAAGCGATTTGTTAGGAAACTGCAAATAGAAAAAAAAAACAAAAACCTGAAACATTGAAATCTTTCAGACAAAACAGTGTCAGAAAAAACATAGAAAGCTGTGTCACACGACATACAAAACCGGTTTTTGTTTCAAACTCAAAGGTTATTATAAATTCGCATACCTTTAACCGCTTTGAGTCTTTGATTCCTTTACTGAGCAGAGGCTCGTATTCATCCATAAATTCCTTTGGCATTTTGTCGATGCCTAGAAATCCCTGAAGTTTACAATTCTTTGTAGTTTGCGCACAGCGCGTCCTTCACAGAGCGCTTCCCCTCAACAGTAAACTTAAACAAGATGGGTGGATGAACTTATATTGAGGATGACACAAATGATCTGTTGTCACAGGATGAGCGTGGAGTGTGGAGAATCTGCTTAATAATTGAGCTATCCACATTCACTCCAATTTCATGGGATTATAACTGCAGCCATTACTCAGGAGGCTACTGCTAAAAAAAAAAAAAAAAAAAAAAAAGAAAAGTAGACTACTAATCTGGAGAAGTCACAACTAAAATGATAATATGCAAAGCAGAATGATGCAAAGGAGAACCATTTCATTTTACTCCAGGTGACAGCATCAAACTTTCCCATGCAGGTGGGGAGTCAAACTCAGAAGCGGACTGATTACATTAAATTATTCTTTGTTTCTTATCCCTCCTCCCACCACCACCCCCCCCACCCCCACCCCCGCCTCCCTACTACAATCTTCATGAATCATATCTCTTAGATGACTGTGATATGCGACTTCATGCAATACAGACGCAAAAACGTTTTTAAAAAGATCAAGCATATAAAGTCTTAGTTACATGTTTAAATATATGGTCATGAAGAGTGAACACTGACGCCCCCTGTGTTCCAAACTGCACAAAGTGCACTCAGTAAAGTTGCGTATATGTCTTGTATTCACTTATATTAAGTGATTTCTTGATTTACTGAGTACAGACTAATAAAAGGTCGTGATATTTTTTGTTACATTGCGCATTTCTGCAGGGAGATGACATTTTAAATGTGCTCATGTGATGTCTTGTTAGGGATCCACGCTGTTCAACGTGGAGAAAAGGGACCACCGCGAAAACATTTCTCAGCAATCTGTCTTTTTTAATCTCTCTCTTTTTTTCCCTTTCATTTTTTTTTTTTAACTTTCCGTCTTTGCCAAACCATTAAATGTTTAATTCCCAGATAAAAGTGGAGAAATTTGAGGTCAACGACAGCTCATTGCGGGTTTTTGGTCATTATAACTGAAAACAAGCTGAGTACTTAACAGCGAAGGAAATCAAAACTGCACCGACAGTGAGGATTAAGTGTGTTTAAGGGATTTGTGCAACCTGACAACCCAAAATCACCCCTGACGCTTGTTAAAACACCAAGAAATAAAACTTGTTTAAATGTTTTACCCTAGTTACTTCTTAACTGTGGAAAAAGAGAAGTGGAATACCAGTAAATGTGAAAATATGACACATTTGGATTGCTTTTGTTGTTTTCAATTCTTGGACTGAAAATTATTTATTGAACCCTAAAATAACAATATATATATACATTTATAATTAACTCTCAACCCATGTGCTTGAAAAGCCTTAGTTTCCGTGTAAAACCAAGTGAAGTGGCTTAAGTTTATTGTCTAAGCAAAAGGAGTCGTTAATAAAAGTGCGCAAATTTGCGAAATGCGTTGTTGTAAACGGAATTAACATATCTGCTTGCTTTTTTGTTGTGTGCATTTCTTTTCTTTCCTTTTTCCATTTTTTGAAGAAAATAGCCACTGTGTATCCTATGATTTCTAGAAAATCAAAGTGATAGAAATGAAATCCATCTCATTAAGCCTGCAAAACAAGCATGATTTGTTGTAATTCAGTTGGCAAACTTCAACTCGATTTTCAACTTACCTCCCTCTCTGATTTCAACGAACCCTCATTAAAGCTCATCTTGAAAGCTGCGATGGTTTAAGTAAAGCATTGGTGATGTTTGTTTCCACCTCAGTCGGAGCAGCCTCTCCACATGAAGACAGTAAGGTGCAGTGTGTGACCTCATCTCCTGCTTGGCGGGGCTGCTAAACTCCTTCAAGCACATTCCTGCATGGTGCTGAGCTTGAGCTCCTTTGAGCATAGAGGGATTGCTGACCCAAATACAGGCGAAATATCCAGCTTTTATTGTATTTACAAATCGTCTTGTTTCATACTATTCTAGATTTGAACCCAACATGTACAGTTGTTAAGATTATGATCAGCTTTGTCCAGACTGGACTGCCCAGAAGTGTTATTACAATAGTCTATTTGTTTGATGTATGTGGTTCAATTTCTGTATAGACTATTTATATTAGAGCCAATTTCCCAGTCAGTCAAACCAAATGTATTGTTATTGCAACAGAAACTGTAAGAAGAAATAAAAACAGATCTTTGACTTTACAAAACATGAAATCATTATTGTTTTTACAGTCTACAATGCCATTAGCTATTTAGTCACAAGATCAGGGTTGGATGACTTTATAATACTTTCAATAGAATTTAGTGAAGATCTCCTTCAACATCTGTTCATCAGGATGAGGAAGCTTTTCTTCATTCTTGTTCAGTATTTTCACTACAGAGGCATTTAATCCAGTGAGACACTCTGAGAATTTGCTCCTCATACTATTTGGTCATTTGAGCCAGAGTGGGAAAAATCTTTTGAAAGGAGAATTAACAAATTGTTTTTGTACAATGCACAGAGTTAGTTTCAGGACAGTGTTTAGGGGAGTCTGGAGACAGATCCCAGATAGGACATCTGCTTAACATGTAGAAAGAAAAGATATTAATAGTTTAATCTACTGGAGGAGTGTTCAGTTAATCTCGGAGCATGTACTGAAATGTAAGCAACTGAATGTTGTGTTATTGTTAGACAATTAGTCTCTCATAACCTTTCATTCATTCTAAATATTCCCTTTCAAGGTTAACATGTTTGCCAAAGAATGAAGTATGATATAACAACAGTTCTTCATAGTATGGAATTGCATTTAGCAGTTAAGTTTTTCTATGAATTTTGCACTTTCAAGGCTTAGGGAGATTACAGAGGAGGTCTGAGCATATGTGATTTGTTTGGTCATAGTCTAGGGGTAAATGACATAGTTCAATCATCTCTGATTTCAATATTCATACTAGTACCTTTTTTTGCCATCTCTCAATAATCAAGGAATTTTGAAGAATTTGGCAGACTTCTCTAAAGTCACTAAGGCATTGCAAGAGGGCAGCTAAAGTGGAAAATAAGTTACTTTTGACCAAAAGAAGGTCTTAAGTGAACAATATTTTTATAACATAACTATGCCCCATCTTTAAAAGTCTTAGAAAGGGAGCCTGACAAATGAGCTGGATGAAAAGCGTGAATGGATGAATGTTAAGGATTCTTCTTCTTCAATTTTATTCAGATTTAGCCAGTGTCTCTTTTTTTGTTGTTTTAGCCAGTGTCTTTTTGAGCCGGTCCCAAGTTCAGATAAATGCAGAGGGTTGTGTTAGGAAGGGCATCCGATGTAAAACCTATGCCAAAATAAGCATGTGAATCACAAGACCTATCAAACTCATACAGGTTAAGAAATCTGGAGTAGCACAGAAGTATGTTACAGTGGTGCAGGACATGTATGAAAGATGTCAGACAGTGATGAGGTGTGCTGTAGATGTGACAGAAGTGTTCAAGGCAGAGGTGGGACTGCGTCAAGGATTGGCTCTGAGCCCCTTCTCGTTTGCTGTGACGATGGACAGACTGACAAATGAAGTTAGACAGGAATCTTCATGGACTATGATGTTTCCAGATGATATTGTGATCTGTAGTGAGAGCAGGAAGTAGGAGGAGGAAAAGCTAGAGAGGTGGAGGTATGCTTTGAAAAGGAGAGGAATGAAGGTTAGCCACAGCAAGACAGAATAAATGTGTGAAAGAGTGGGACCCAAGTGGAATGGTGAGGGTACAGGCAGCAAAAATAAAGAAGGTAGAGAATTTTAAGAACTTAGGGTCAACAGCTCAAAGCAACAGAGAGTGTGGAAAAGTTCAGGGGTTGGACAATGAAACTGAAACATCTGTCATTTTAGTGTGGGAGGTTTCATGGCTAGATTGGACCAGCCTGGTGTCCAGTCTTCATTAATTGCACATAGCACCAGTAAGAGCAGAGTGTGAAGGTTCAATTAGCAGGGATAAGAGCACAGTTTTACTCAAAATATTGCAATCCACGCAACATGGGTCATGGGTGACATATCAGAGTTCAAAAGAGGACAAATTGTTGGTGCACGTCTTGCTGGCGCATCTGTGACCAAGACAGCAAGTCTTTGTGATGTATCAAGAGCTACGGTATCCAGGGTAATGTCAGCACACCACCAAGAATGACGAACCACATCCAACAGGATTAACTGTGGACCCAAGAGGAAGTTGTCTGAAAGGGATGTTCGTGTGCTAACCTGGATTGTATCCAAAAAACGTAAAACCACAGCTGCCCAAATCACGGCAGAATTAAACGTGTACCTCAACTCTCCTGTTTCCACCAGAACTGTCCGTTAGGAGCTCCACAGGGTCAGAATACACGGCCGGGCTGCTATAGCCAAACCTTTGGTCACTCGTTCCAATGCCAAACGTTGGTTTCAATGGTGCAAGGAGTGCACGAATCTTGGGCTGTGGACAATGTGAAACATGTATTGTTCTCTGATGAGTCCAGCTTTACTGTTTTCCCCACATCCGAGAGAGTTACAGTGTGGAGAAGCCCCAAAGAAGCGGACCACCCAGACTGATGCATGCCCAGAATGCAGCATGGGGGTGGATCAGTGATGGTTTGGGCTGCCATATCATGGCATTCCCTTGGCCCCATATTTGTACAAGATGGGCGCGTCACTGCCAGAGCAGTGACCGAACCATTCTGGAGGACCATGTGTATCCAATGGTTCAAACATTGTATCCTGAAGGCGGTGCCGTGTATCAGGATGACAATGCACCAATACACACAGCAAGACTGGTGAAAGATTGGTTTGATGAACATGAAAGTAAAGTTGAACATCTCCCTTGGCCTGCAGTCACCAGATCTGAATATTATTGAGCCACTTTGGGGTGTTTTGGAGGAGCGAGTCAGGAAACGTTTTCCTCCACCAGCATCACGTAGTGACCTGGCCACTGTCCTGCGAAAATAATGGCTTAAAATCCCTCTGACCACTGTGCAGGACTTGTATATGTCATTCTCAATTGACACTGTATTGGCTGCAAAAGGAGGCCCTACACCATACTAAAAAATGATTGTGCTCTAAAACCAGGGTTTTCAGTTTCATTGTCCAACCCCAGTAGGTGAAGAGGCATGTGGAAGCAGGGTGGAACGAGTGGAGAAAAGTTTCTGGTGTGACGTGTGATAAAAGAGTTTCAGCATGAATGAAAGGAATGGACAGGATTAGAAATGAGTACATCAGAGGGACAGCACATGTTAGATGTTTTGGAGAGAAAGTCAGAGAGACTAGATTGAGATGGTTTGAACATGTCCAGAGGAGGGATAATGAGCATATTAGTAGAAGGATGATGAGGTTGGAACTGCCAGGCAGGAGGCCTAGAGGAAGACCAGAGAGGAGATTTATGGATGTAGTGAAAGAGGACATGAAGTTAGTCAGTGTGAAGGAAGGAAGAGGATAGAGTTAGATGGAGGCGGATGATTTCGCTGTAATGATCCCTGAAGGCAAAAGCCAAAAGGAGAAAAAAGAAAGAAAGAAAGAAAGAAAGAAAGAAAGAAAGAAAGAAAGAAAGAAAGAAAGAAAGAAAGAAAGAAAGAAAGAAAGAATACATTTAGTTAGTATGTGTGTGTGACTCTTATCTTCAGCAGTCACAATGCAGAAAAATATTTGAAAGCATTCCTTTGTGATGCAGTGGACAAGAGTTCTGCACCAGATGCTACAATCCCCACAGGGCACTGACCTCAATATCATGGAGTCAGTCCAGGAAAATATAAATACACAAAATCAAGTGCTAAAATCAGTCCACAGAAGAGCTGTAGCAACGTCACAAAGATTTTTTGGAACAATCTGCTTGTCATGACAAAATGTGCACAATGGCAACCACAGCTGCTTTAAAAGCAGATTGTGGTCACTAAATATTAAGTTTAAGTTTACTCATGCAATAAAATTTACTCAAAAAGCGAAATATGTTTTGCGAGTATTGTCATTGTTGTTTGAATATAAGTGGTGTTGTCTGAAATATCAATACTGTTGACATGTTTTTACCATTGTCCTAATCTCATTACCATTTGAATTTACAAGTGTCACATAATTGTGAAGGGTTTAACTTGGGAATGTATATTAAAACGACAAAAACATGACAACAGGTGTAAGGACAAAGCTTTACATCTGGATGTAAATGGCATTAACATTCAAGGGTCCAGCAGTATACAGAAACCCCCACTGAAGGCGACTAGTCTGCTCATGTCGGTGTTTGGCCACAAGATGGCGCTTCTTCCGCGCGCCGGTGTATGTGTGTGTGTGTGTGTGTGTGAGTGTGCAACCCCGAAAGTCTTCCCCTTCTAGTAAACAGCAGAGTGACGGTTAGTGGCTCTGATCACAATGTCGGGCAGAAAGCCCCGGTCTGTGGCAAACCCTCTGGAGTCTGCGATCACCACACCTGGCGAGAGGATACTGAAGGAATGCCACAGTCTGTATGTCGACAGCGAAAACGGTAAATAACCAACAACCCGGATTACAGCATAAAACAGAAACAGAGTGGTTTTCATGTCGTGCAGCCGAGTCCTCCTAGACTGAAGTTCTTGGTGTGGAATCTGCTTGTTCAGTTCGTAGAGTGGTCTTCAGTCTGCAGCAGCTGCTGTCAGTGTCAAACACATGACACCGAGCACCGGGGAGGCACCTCAGCGGTTCACCGGGACAGCGCCCGTATCTGTCTGTGCCTGTGCACGCGCTGTCAATGTCACTTACACTCATACTGCCTTTGAATTCATTTTAAACTTGATAAGTGTGCCTCCTGAACACAAAGCCTCCTGTAGTGTGCTGTGTTACTTGTTTACAGATATGTGTGTGGTTGGGTCTTCATCCATAAATCTGTAATTTTACATTTTGTTCCCCTGTGCGCGTGCGCGCAGGAGTGTGTGTTGACTTTCAAGCACTTCAAGGAGTCTACTATCTTATGTCAGTCGTTAAAAACAGTTACCTTGACAGAGACAAACAAACAAACAAACAAACAACAAGCCTAACACGTGACGAGTGTGGCTGGGTCAGTTAATTCCACTGGGAACAATGGTGGCTTTTTCCAAGATCCCCCTCCTCATACCTATATTTCCACACGTGTACCCGTAAAACGACCAGTGCAAACTGGTTTGTGCTGGTAGCTTCAATGAAGCTGTTTGGAGGTTAAATACTTTGCTCAAAGTTTCCAAATGTGGGAGCCGAGGGCTAAAGCAGAATTAGATTTGTGTTGATAAGTTTCTGGGGCCACGTGTGGGTTCTGTAAGATTTAGTTTGACATTCAAATGAAAACTCTGCTTATCTATTAAGTACAGTCCAGTTTGAAATGAAAGGTTTAATGTCAAATATAAATGAAAATCTGAATGCAATGATAGGCAGAAAATGTAATGACAGTGTCATGACAACATATCAAACTAAAAAGCACTCGGAGAGCGCAGACCTCCACCAAGCGCAACATTTCCCCCATATAGCAATTCACAGATTGCGATAAATTCCGCGTTCTGGATCAGATCCGGATCAGCCTTTGAAATTTGATAGAGGTTTCCATACCCTGAGTCAAATTTCATGAGTTTTGGTCAATAATTAATGGAGATATTGAGAAACATATATGTGTGTGTGTATATATATATATATATATATATATATATATATATATATATATATATATATGTGTATATATATATATATATATATATATATATCTATATATATGTATGTATATGTATATATATGATATATATATATATATATATATATTATATATATTATTATAATCTATTTTAGGGGTGTAACGGTACAGGTGGCTCACGGTACGGTGTGTACCGCGGTTTTTGTGTCACGGTTTCGATACGGATTCGGTACAGTTTCAGACCACCTGCTACCCTAAACCTGCGATCGCAAGATACCGAGTTTGCGGAAAGCGCAACTCGCATGTCGGCGCGTAAAAGAGCGCGTCCAAATGGCATAAATGTGCGTCCACCTGGTCACATGTGGACGTGCACAATCGGCTCTACCTCTCGATTACGCATCACTGTATTACTTGCATAGGTTTTTATTCTCTTGAGGTCAGAAGATGTCTGGTCAGCAGTTGTGGTGGATGTTGGAATAGTCACGTCCAGACACGTCAGTCTGTACAGCTGTGGAATGATCTCATTCAGATGTCTGCTGTGGAGGAAACCAAGGAGATCTTTGTCAAGCTGGAAAAGGTTGGATGTGGGAATTTATTTCCGATATGTCTGAAACTGTTGGTGGTCGAGGAGGGACAGGAACATTAATTGTAAATGCGCATCCAACGATTCGTTTTGCAGTATTTTAAAAAGCACATCAGCTGCACCAAGACGCACAAGCTGGTAACAACTGGATCTTACGCAGGTAAGATCGCGGGTTTAAGGAGGTGGAAGATTGCGTTCTGTTAACTGTTAACAGCAAAACCAAAATGCTCCCACACCAGTGATTCAAAAAAGTTTTTCCCAATTTCTCTGCTACCGCTGGCCATGCCTGCTTGTTTTGTTTGTTTTTTTTCTGCATCTATGAGCTGTAGCCAACCGGCCAAAGTGTGATAGGCTGGTCACTGCGAGTGAGCGAAGGCGAGTGCGCATTGACATGCAGTGGCGGGCCTGTTTCATAAAAGGCACGCACGCTCACGTGCAAGTCCAATGCAAAGTTATTGGAACATAAATACCGCGGGACATAAAAGCGTATTGTCCCGTGCACCTTTTACATTTAATTATCACTCACTGTCTCTCTACATTTTAACCCCTCTATTCTTTATCCATTTTGTTTTTTACATTTTTTTCCACCATTAATTTCTTTATTTTTCCCTGACTTTGTCACACTGATCATGTATGCACATGGCATAGGTCTTTCTTGTTTTTAGTTTAATTGCTATTTTCGCTCCAGTGTCAAGTTTTCATTCAATCCCTAACACAAAAGAGACAGTTTTGATTACTGCATGCCCTGATGTCTCTGTTGGTGCATGTTTGTGTGTGTTTTCAGGCCTGGTGAAGATTGCCAGCAGCCTTGGAGTCCGACTCCTACCTCCAAGGAAGAAGATCATCGTGATGATAATGGGTAACCACTCTGCAGGAAAGAGCTCCTTCATTAACTGGTAATACATTCTTGTAAATAGTTTTAGCAATGCTGTTCCCGGCTGCCCAATCATCACCTATGCTGCTCTATATATGAAAGAGAAATTTGCGATAAGTGAGCTGAGAATACCATATATACCCACAAATTCCAACAAGGTCCTCAGTTTAACAAGAGTATTAAGGGGTCACCCCGGTAGTGCAGTGGCTCGGACAGTCGGCCCATGCACAAGAAGCCACAGTCCTCCTGCAGTGGTCGCAGGCTCAACCCCCAGCCAGATACCCCTTGCTGCATGTCTTCGCCATTCTCTCACTGCCCTTATTTCCTGTCTCTCCCTCTGTGAATAAAAGCCCCTTTTTTTTTTTTCCTTTTTTCCTTTTTAAGTTATCCATTCTTGGCCACTTTAGCTGTGTTGGTTTGGGTCATTATTCTGTTGGAGGACCCAGGACATGTGACTAAGGCTGACTAACCTGCCACTGAAACATGTTTTGGTCCAAGAAACCTTGATAGTCTTGAGCTTTCATCAAGTTCTGCACTGATTCAATGCCATTTTTCATTTCAGAAGTTTCACTTCTGACCTTTATGTTTTTACTCCATTAATGAAGTCTTCCCGGGTTTTCTTTCATAGACCCCATTATTGTTCAATTATATCAAAATGTATAGTGCCAAATATTCTCCCTTTCAGTGGGCTGACTAGTTGATAAAAATATTTAGGACAATTGTTAAACAGTTAGTTTGAATTATTTATGAGAAAACACAGAATTTCTAAAATCTGCTAGGCCAGTGGTGCGCAAACTGTGGTACACCTACCACTGGTGGTACGCGAGCGCTCTCTGGTGGTACGCGGGGGGAGGTCATGACTTGTCAATGCATGACAATGCATTATAAATACAATGTTTCAAATGAAATTCAGGTAACAATAAATAACCACAATAAGGAATAAACATCTCTCCTGTGTGTTTAAAGCTAATTGGGAAGGCGTATATGGCTATATTGTAAAATTGGTCATCATGGTGGTACTCGGAGAGCTCAGTAGTTTCTCAGGTGGTACGCAGTATTAAAAGTTTGAGAACCACTGTGCTAGGCAATTACTAAAGATCTAGAAATCTCCGTTTTAGCAGTGTGCAAGATTTCCCTGTCATAAAACTAAACTCAGTGAGCCTTTACAAGTACCTGCACAATTTAGTAAGTAGGGCTTCACGATGAGAGCTAAGGACACTGAATCAAAGAAAGTCACCAAAAAAGTAATGGATAAGCTGCAATCTTTCTATAATAATGCTTAATGACAAATAAACCAAAGCGGAGCTCTTTGTAATGGCTTCACTTTGTTTTCAAGTTATGAAAGCAAGTCCATAAGGAAGAGAACAGTCTGTCTGCAATTAAACATGGAGAAGTTTTTGTCATGGTGTAGGGCAACTTTGCTGTTTATTGCACTAAAGTGCCCTCATCCAGGAGCTTCTGGATGGTCACAATTAAGGTTCAGAGCCTGTCAGTGTTTTCAGAAGTCATGCAAGCATTTTAAAAGCGCAACTACCTGACGTGTCCCTTCTTTGGTTTGAGCTTTTTGGTTGACACGCTTTAAATAAAAAACAGAGTTCACGATTCCCTTTTGTTTAGTTTATTATCCATTTCTTTGTCAATAAGACACACACTCAAATCAAAAGATTTCCTTACAGGTGGCTGGAGCATCAAAGTGCAAGTACCCACGTTGTGATTAATTAACTCAATGAAATAAACTGTTACATGATTCAAGCGGTCAAAAAACATGCATCTACTTAACCAAAAAAGAGCAGCCTTTACATGCTGCCTCTAAACTTTATATAGACCAGCTGATAGACCTGTGGCTGCAATCAGCTACGTGACAATCAGCTGGTCATCATGATGCTACCTCTGACAACCAGCTGATTGTCCAAGTAGCTGCAGATCTTGACAAAGTCTGATGAACAAATGATTGACTGAATCAATTTTAGAATAAATAAAGTAATATTAATTTAAACATAATGCTTCAAATTACAAAATTACGACACATTTGTTATTGTAGGGTGCCAATGATTGTGTGCAGTGTTGCGTCTTTTGTGTTTGTATATTTATAGAAGTTTTTTTTGTTTGTTCTTTTTAAAGTCTATTTCGTTGTAATTATTTCTGAACATTGTCTAAATTCTGTTCTTGCAAGAGGCAGCCATCTGCTTCAGTAGGGACAAGGGAAACGAGAGACATATATGCATTTATCATTTTGTCTTCGTAAGATTAATTAAAGCAGATTTTATTTCCACTTTTTTGTGTGGAATTTTTTTTTTTTAAGTAATTACTTGTGAAATTGTTATATCTCCATCATTAATTGGTTTCTGTTGTTTGGCTCTCCTTTTGTTAAGATTATTGGATTTGTAGATTGTTTGATATTGCTCAAGGTCAGCTTTCTGTTCTGAAAACCTCTCTGGCTCAGCGTTACCCTGGGTTAATCCAGAAATGTTCCATGAACTGCTGCCACAAGGAACAGCTGTCAATCAGGTTAACCTGAAGTTAACCTCATTTGTTTTAGAGCAGGAATGGCAGGTGAAACCCAACCCTGGGGCTGGAGGTGTTTTCTGCATGATTTTTGTTGAAGGTTAAAGAAGTGTACACGCTGTATAACTATGTTGAATAGAACAATTTTGCTTGCTTTCAACTTCCAGAGCCTTCTATTTAGTTAAATTGTTAATCGGTTCAATGTTGAATTCCTGTAAGTACTCATGTTTTAGCACGTTACTGATATTTCACATTATTAATAGACAGTTATCTGAAAAGGTGGGAGTTGACATGCCTGCTGCGTGTGGCTGTCTCTGCATTAAGAATATTTTTTCCTCATATCAGCGTGTAATTTATTGTCTCGCCTCTTGAGCTGTTAATTCATTAACAATACCTGTGATCACAGGTTCACACTGCACCTTCAGCTAATCCCTAAACTCATATATTGATCTTTCAGACATGTGTTTGGAAAGTATATTGGAATTTGCATTGATAATTCAACTAATTTATGGGCAGAAAATGCTCTTCAGGTATTGTTTGAAATGGTAATTTATCAAGAAAAAAAAAAGCATTTGTCTGAGCCTCTCAGAGCCTGTCAGAGAATGAAGTTCATTCCAGCTTTGCTTTATTGTAAAGGCAACATATTGATGGATATATTAAGCAATATGATGATTCCACCTTATGAACAAATTGTTTTTTTTTCCCACTGTCATCATACAGCTGGTATCAGTTGTTGTTTTTTTTTCTGACCTGGAGCATTTATGTATACTTTGATGAAGCTATTTATTTATTTTTGTGTTGCTGTACTGATACATTTGCTTTCATTCTAGGTATGTTCGAGGAGCACATTCAAAAAACAGGTGTGGCCATCGAAACTCAGGGGTTTACTTTTATTACAAGTGGTCGAAAAAGAGAATCATTGACGGTAAGAAGACAGTTAACGTGTCCAGCAATGCTACATAAGTGCTTGGTATTCATGGGCTTGACAGTGTGTCATCACTTGTCATGATCATAACCTCTTACACTTTCAAAGCATTTTTCCTGATCCATTACTTGTCAGTTTTGCACACAAATGATTTTAGAATCTTGATCTTCAGTAATGGTAACTGAAGCTGCACTAAGTCATAAAGGCTGATGAAGCAAGATATTCAGTGTTGTGTATAAAGCGTATGAAGGCACTTCTGCAGTGAGTTGGGATCTCTCATTCTATCCGTTGCTTCAACAAGGGTCTTTCTTACACAGAAAGACATGCACACACCTAAGCAGAGGCATCTTTGCAGTACATAGACAGGCTTGAGAGACGCTTGTCTCTCTTTCTTCCCCCATCTTTTCCCTCTGCCTCTGTTCATATCCTGCTGTGGTGAAGGTGATGAACATGAATAAAATATTTGTATTGCAGGACTGCAGAGTGGCGAAACTGGGCGTATTGAGCTGCAGCACAGAAGCTGGTGTAATACTGAGTGCAAAATGCTAGGGAGAGTAAAGAGTCTGCTGTAGAGATGTGGTTAGTATTTGTCTCATCGGGTTCCTTCTGACAATATGTTTTTAACTATTCTGCAGGGGAATGCAACGCTGCATCTGTATCCTCACTTTCGACCACTCCTTGAGTTCAAAGGTAAGCCTTCTCTTTGCTAACTTGGCATGTGTTTCTGATCGGTACAGTCTTTGGTGTACCTTGTCTGAAAATGGAGTAGTAATGTTACCAGTGAAAAGGCCAAGGCTTTGTCACGGCGCTCTTTTTTCATTCAATCCATCTTTCATATTTTTAGAATAAACATTATTGATAGAACTGGTATACACATGGAGATTTCATATAGCTCCGCATGTGACGCATCAGATAACGATTTTAATTTCTAAAAGGTCCCAGTGTAGTCAGTTGTAGACTTTCAGAGGCTCCTGAGCACAGCATGTTGTATATGCAGTATTCCTTGTGGGCATAATCAAATAAAATTTTGAGGCTTTGTATCTCTCTGCCTTTGATACTGAGAGCAAAAGAAGATATTTCACCCTTTATTGATAAAATCAGCTCTGCAGTCTGCATAATATGGTCTAATTTACATGTCTGAAAGCTAAAATGAATGTAATTATCACCCTTTTGTTGCACATCCAGATGAAGAAATGCATCTGATTGGACTATTAATTTATTTTTGTTGCTTTTCATTGAGGTCCTGATGATAAACATCAAGTTGACAAAAAAAGCAGTGTTTACTTTTAAAGTTGAAAAAAAATGAAGTGTTTGCTTTTAATATTTGTCTAGTTGGCACAACAAAAATAACGAAAAGAAATGTGATTGTGGTCTGCAGAAAGAGATGAGAACTTGTTGGAGGAAAATACTCAATGTAAATAAATGTATGTTGTTTATGCAGTTCTAGTTTAAAAATTAACTCTTTTTTCTGAAGTAGATAAATTTAGAATTGCCAGAAATTCTCACTGTTGACATGGGTCCTGGAGTTATTTATGTGTTTTGCCTCATTGCTGGCTTATGTTTTGTGATTTCTCATTTCATAAAGGCGACCTACCACAATGGCTCAACACAGAGTTGTACACATGATGTGTTGAGTTCAAAATCCCACTAGTCTCCAGCTCTCCTCTTATCACATGCAGTATGTGATGTCCGATATCGTAGAGTTGAGTGTGTGAGCCAGCAGTGGTCTGGAGTCGCTGGTCGGGCGCTGCTTGTGGGAGAATGTCTGGGCGTGCCTGCTGCCTGAGCAGGAGTGTGCGGAGGAGGTGGGGGTAATATGTGCGTCTGTGTGTGTTGACAGAGAGTATGTAGAGAGTAAGAGTTCACTGGGTGCGGACTCACTGTATGGCATATGAGTCACAAGCCCCATCGACAGCAGTGCGGTGTAGTCAGGAGGAGCTGCTGAGAAATGTCACAGCCATTACAGACGGCACAACCCAGACTCCAGCAGCAACAGCTCCACTCTGCAGGCCTGAGTGATCTGCTGCTGGAATACAAGCAGGATCGTCGTTGCTGCCTCTGGAAATACTCCACAGCGGGCATTTGTTTAGCTGTGACAGCGACTGAGGATGACTCATCAGAAAAGCACCATATATTCTCACCAGGGAGCAGCTGCTGATTCTCATTTAGGATATACTCGGAGAAGCCTCTTAGCGTTATTTTATAATTGCATGAAGGACGTTTAAACCTGTTGTCTTTTCTTCTTTCTATTTGCAACCTGTTGTCAATACGTTAGACTACATGCTGCTTGGAAATTGACATCATAGCTCACTGACATTACAGGTTGCTCACTTACATTATTGTGAGTAAGGTTTGGCTGTGCTCATTTTAGTTTAATATATCTGCTCTATGTCTGCTTTGACCCGATTTAGTCCACCGAATTCTTTTATAGTCATTGAATGATCCAGCATTGTTGCAGCCTTTGCCCTTTTCCTCGTGCACAGGATCTCCTGCATAGCCCTCTCAATTGCGGTCCCTCAAGGAAGTTAGCACCCATTGGCGAGTATCACTCTTGTTTTCATTTTCATCTTTCAATAGATTTTATATTTATACCATATGGATGGATGTATACTGAGGACATTTAATTCCCTGGTTTTAAGCTGCAGATGCATGCATGTAAACTTCCAGGATCGCTTACTGTCGTGCAGACCATGAGGCTTTTTGATGTCTTAGCATCTTAGCACATTCATGAATATGTGTAAATGCACTGACCTATCTTAAAGCACAGTCATCTTTAGCAGAAAACAGGATGTCTTCATATTGCCAACATATGTGGGACAACGTATCTTAAGATTTCTGATGAGAGGCAGATGTATTGATATTGTGACCACGCTGATGTGAGAGGAACATGATGGTATGCTAATGTGCCACAGAAGCAGTGATCCTGCTCGCTGCAGCACAAAGATTTCATCTGTGCTGGCTGTTGACACCTGCCTTTTAGTATGAAATAGCTTCTGTCATCCTGGGCCTGTGCTTGTGCTCTGTGTGTATGAGTGTGTGTGTGCGCATAGAGGGTGGACAGGGCTGTGGGCTTCATTGTGGGGATATGTCTTGACAGTGATCCTGTAGTGTTTAGAAGCTGTGGGAATGGGGCTGTTGTGTGCTGGCTTTGGTGGAGTAGCGTAACCTCACAGTGCGTTGCCTCACAGTCGTTCTTCACTGGCTAGCTTTATGTCCCACGCCCTACACTAAAGCTGCCAGTTGAAGAGCTGTTGTGTGTAACCATGACAACAGTCCTCTCTGCAAAGAGGACAGTGAGAAATCTGGGACCGAAAAAAAAAAAAAATGTATGAAAATTGTTAGATCTGTCAGGGTGTGGCTGTTGCTTGTGTCTTAATAAGAGCTGAACCAAATTGACTGTAGACAGCAAATGCATAGAGGTCTTTATTCAGGTCAATTTTACAATTTAATTGCAAATAGAAACAGTGAAAATGCAAACTTGCAAGCGCAAATGTTGGCCTTTGTGTTCCTGACCTCAATGTCACCAGTCACTCCTAGGTCTCCAAATATTGACCGCACTGCGGCTTCCAGTCCTTCATATTGATATGGACATTAGAGGGAACAGCTTCCTGCAGGAACTCATCCTTTTTTTTTTTTTTAAACTTTGCATTCATCCCAAAGGAGACACTTCTACTTTGTATTTTCCAGGTGTTACGGACTACCTGTCTGCTGAAATCTCTACCTCAAAGCAGAAGAAATTCAGCTTGGTGACATTTGTGGACACTCCGGGTTTGGTGGACGGGGACATGGTCTACCCTTTTGATGTAAATAGCGCTATCACCTGGTTGGGTACGTTTTTGTAGCATCATGTTTTGCCTCTGCTGCCAAAATACTCTACAGCTTTTGCATTTCTCTGATAGATTTTTTTTTTCTATGCAGGAGAACAGGCAGACCTGATTTTTGTGTTTTTTGACCCAATGGGCCAAGCACTGTGCAAACGCACACTCAACATAGTGGAGAAGCTGAGTGAAAAATGTGGCGACAAGCTTTTGTTTTACCTCAGCAAAGCAGATGAAGCTGGAAAGGAGACAGACAGGCAGGTTGGGTCACTATATCTATGGATTTTAATTATTTTTAGTAGATTTTAAGTAGCTCCTTTTTTCTAATAATTTATTCCAACTGAAAACTGTTTGAGAATTTTTTTTTTTTTTTTTTTTTACATTTCCACAGAGAGTAATGATGCAGATTGTCCAGGAACTGTGTCGCCGTCCAGGTCTCAACAAATGTGGTTTTGAGATGCCAACAATATACATCCCTAATCCACAAAAGGTAAAATTAACTATTTATTGGTTATATTATAGACTGTAAGTAACATGTAACTATCATTTAACATAAAACATATCAGTTTAACAGAGAGGTGAAACAGTGATCTGATACTTTTAAGCTTGAAATAATGCGGTGTTTTCCCACCCTGTTGGGGTGCTGCTTTAAGCAGTGTTTCACTTGGATCTCATTAAGGATCTGGTTTTGAAGCTGTCTGCTATCCAAGGGGATGAACAGCCGTGATTGAAATTTGAATGTAAATTGTTTGATCCTCTTTGCTTGGTGCCCTTTGACATGAGTTATCCAATCTTGGGGAAGGGGGGCACAGGGATCGTAAAGCATGGACTGCCTTTAACCAAGGGCACCGCATTCCTGAGTTATTGCTGCACCACCTTGTGATCTACAGCCACAAAGCTCTACACTGCATGGTAAATTTGTCTGTCCCTACAGACCTCCAGTATATTTTTGCTGAGCAAGTGCAGTTGCACTTCCTGCAATGTGGACAAGGCTGTCCATCAAAATACCCTCAGGGTTTTCATGGAAGTTTTCCCTTATTGAGATGCCCAAGATGTTTTACTCTCAATCCAAATCTGATGCATTTGTTGTCTTTCCCCCCCCCCTTTTTTTTTCATTTTTCTTTTAGCCAAGCAGATGTGTGAACCAGATTGATAGTGTGTGTCAGACCATCGAGAAGACCATCAACCAGGCCGTACAGAAGACTTTGGATCAGCTGGAGAAAGACTGCGACCTCATTTGTTCCACGATCAGCAGCAGACTGGAACAGGACAGGTTTGATTTCTCACAGTAGAGTATGGCTTTTTACCCCAATCTAGTTATGACAGGTGCCAGTTTAATAAACCATAATTATATGCACAGAGGATGTAGCTGTCATCAGTTACTACCAGCTGCAGTAAATTTGCAAAAACCAGATTTTCTCTACATGCATGCAGGGCTGATGTGGCTGACAACAAAAGCAGCCGTCTTCACTCATTCCTGTGTGGAGCTTTGGGTATTTTTCTACCTTTCCTCTTCATCCTCAGTTTCATTGTCAACACCTTCTCCAAAGAGCAGCTGGATGAGCTTGTGGGTGAAGGTGCCGCTCGCACTGTCACACTCTTCACAGTAAGTCTAGAAAGTCTTCAATGTAATCAGTAAATAATAATTAACAAAAAATACTGCAATAAAATTAGTTTTCTTCTTGTTTTTTTAATATGGAGTGAACCTTTTGCTCTATGAGTACTTAGCAAATGTGTGTCTCACAGGGAATAGTAATGTATCTGTGGGAGTGGATACCAGAAGATGGACAAGTGATTTTTGTGATCATTTTTGGGGCTTTTTGTTACCTCCTGCTTTTCCTTGCAAAATATTTTTCTGGGTAAGTGTTGCAATTATCCATTACAAACATATAAAAATCCACGAGTAGCTCAAACAATCGGCTTAAAAAGTGTTCAGAACAATTTGAGGCCTGAGCTTTCTTTCCAACCGGGAACTACTTGTTAACATGCTTATTTTATCACTTGACTCTATGGCTTTATTTATAATTAGCACCCAAAATTATGACAAAATATGCAAAAAAGTATACGATTCTTTTCCTTAACATCAGGTAATAGTGAGCGATATACATCCTAAACACCTAGATAGCATATACTAGCATCATAATTTTTAAAGTAACATGCTACATACCAATCACAACTGTTTTATATATATATATATATATATATATATATATATATATATATGTATATATATTTATATGTGTGTGTGTGTGTTTATGTGTGTGTATATATATGTATGTATGTATGTGTGTATGTATATATATATGTATATATATATATATATATATATATCTATCTATGTTTATGTATGTGTATATATATATATATATATGTATATATATTTATATGTGTGTGTGTGTGTGTGTGTGTGTGTATGTATGTATATATAGTAATCCCTCACACATAGACAGAAGAAGTTCTCTTGATAAATCTGACCATTGTGATGCTTTTTATTTCCAGTCGAAGGAATAAAACTTTGACAAAGAAGGAGAAGAGGACGATGACAGAGTTCAGCGATTATATCCATGATATCGTCAAAACTAAGAAGGTTAGGTTGATATTTCATGCCATGATTACTAAGTTACTTTTATTTGCATTTGTTAACTAAAGCCACAATTTACATTTTCACATTGGCAAGGATTCACTGTGTGTCATTATAAGGTATGCTGAGAAGTATTTTCATCTTCAGTTCTGGGGAGCTTTTCAGTGTCTTTAGTTCAACCTTTTGGAATTCAGACCTCATAACTGTAATGTTAACTGCTAAATACTCAAAGCAGGGCTGTAAAGAGATGTAGACAAATTTGTTCGTACTCTTACAGTTCATTAAAACATCTTCCTGAAAAGTAATTAAATTAAAACCAATTATCTTATGTGTATCTCCATGCCTTTAGCATGTCAGAGTAAACCTATGTTATTTTACAAGGATAATGGTCAGATAAGGTTTTTTTTTTCTTTCAACAATAAATAAATACAGCAATAATATCATTGAATTAATAAAAGTAGGATGTCTTGTTGTGGAGGCTGATGGCTGCTGGCAGGAATGATCTCCTGTATCTTTCTGTCTTGCAACGGACCTGAAGAAGCCTCTCATTGAACACACTGTTGTTTGATCACTGTGTCATGGAGAGAGTGTGAAGAGTCCTCCATCATCTTCATCAGCTTGTGCAGCATTCTTTTCTGTACAATCAGCTCCAGCGGCTCCAGAGTTAAAAAGAACATACAAAAAATATTAGCCTATAAAAAGCAAAAAAAAAAAAAAAAAAAAAAAGGTCTGTGAAATATCGAAAGGGCTCATGTTTTGGGGCTGTTTGTGGTAAGGGGAACCTGCACTCTGTGCAATGAAGTGTGAAGATCATGGCATCCCTTGATAAACATAAAAGGAAAAGGCAGCCATGGTGTAGTGGGCAGAGTTGGTTGTTCTTTACCCCGAATATTGGTGTATTGATTCCCACTCATAAATGTCTTTGGGCAGGGCAAATACATGCTTTTTCTTTTATGAAAGGGTACCTATTAATCTGTCTACATCTATGTGCGTTTTATTTCTGCTTGTTTTACTACCCTCTAGTGGGCCAAAAAGTACTGTTTTTATTTACCAAATATAAAACTCTAATACAAAAATAATCTCACACTACTTACTTTCTTCCACAGGCTAAATTGTATGAATGGTACCTGCAGCAGTGCGCAGCAGAATATGATCTCTGACTCTGGGTAAGCTGAAGACAGTTTGAACACCGATTGTGACAAGATGCCACGTGGTTTGTGTGAAAAAACTGCACGTGTGACAATGTATCAGTTGGTATTTACAGTGGAACTGTTTTAAATGGACAATCGTCTGACTGAATGATCAGATCCTCCTCTTGTCAGTCACACTTTTAACCTCATCTCAGCAGCGGATTTGAAAAGTGCCTTGCTTACTGAGCACTGGACAAACTGTGATTGTAGCCATTTGATGAAAACAAATTTCATAATGTGAGTTTTTATAGTCCATACCTAAAGAGTACTAGAAAGAAGTCTAGTGTTTACAGTAGTCCCTTTTAAACTATGCTTTTACCAGCAAATATATTTTTATGATGTCTGTTCATATGGTTATAGTCCGAAAATCTCACTGCCCTGTCTGGACTGACCTGAATAGACCCTGAATGTGTTTTCATGTTGCATGATGATAATATAGCCACAGTAGCCAACACTGGGTTAACACCTGGTTGGGCATTATAATTGGACATGAGTCAGTAAACCTTTTGGCTAAAAGCTGTATCCTGCCTACAAAGAGTTAAGCTTACATGTTTTTTTTAATTTTTTTATTTTGATCTGTGGCAGTTAATGAACAAATGTCTTATAGACAAAGCTTAGATGCAGTACATCAGTACAGTAAAGCTAGTTAAGTCCCTGCTCTGACATGTAAGTCCTAGTAGCAAGTAGCACTGAACCCTTCAAGTCTGCACATGGATTGACTGTCAACACCCTAAAATGCCTTCACTCCAGTGTTTATGCTGTATGAATATTTATTCTTTTCAAAAGGTGTCTACAGGTGTGGAGCATCAATCCAAATCTCATCAGTATAAGAACTAATACTGACCTTTTTTTCTATGAATAAAATAAAGTTTCTTCTCATCGTCTTTAAATTATGCAGGATTTTCACTGATATGTTATGATGCAACAACATTTTAGTTTTGCACTGCAATCTCTGGTGTCAGATTACCTGACAGGAAATGATCACAATGTCAGGTGGACACAATTGGATTAAAAAAAGAAAAGGGAGAGGGGGATTGGTTTGAGAGTCATTCAATGACAGGCACCAACACTGACCCTCCAGGTTTGTGCCATCGATTCTTTTTGTTTTTAAATGAAAAAAATAATTTGAAAACTTCTGTCAGCTACTCTGAACCTTTCAAAATTACAACAAATATTTTTTTGGCCTTCAGAGATGAATTTCCTTTGTCCTCTTTCCAAGCCTCATCACTAAATCAGCTAGATTGGATTGTGAATGTAATATTTCACTTTCATAATTTCATTCTTAAATGACATCATTTCTTAATATATCTGCATATGATTGCTTTTTGTTATTTATTTGATTCACTGTGAAATATTTTGAATATTCAGCAACTGTTTAGTTGCTTGAATTACAAAAATATTTACAATAAGGTATTGAGTGTCAAACTTACAGATACCGTTTAAAGATTTAACAAGGTCCTTTGAAATGATTAGAAATCATTTTTTTTTTTTTTTATTATATGTATCTCTATTCATGAACATTCGTGATGTGAACTGGGAAGGATTTGTCAAGTGGAAAATATCAGTTGGAAAGAGCCAGACAGTTTTGATCGAAGATCTGAGCCTCTGAATCTGTCAGAAGATACAAAAACAGACTGGTGCATCTTTACGCTTTATCCAAAATAATGTACGACATCCTCTTTGGACTGTTTGCAATATTATTGTGAAAGCTTTCGTTTTGTCTGTGTTAGATGCCTCCCAGGTATCCTCCTCTGTGGGAATTCTATCCTTATCAATTTGTGAAACTTGTGAATTTGCCAATTCTTTATAATTGTTCTCATCTTTTTACTATATTACACCTAAATTCATGTGCTTTATTTTCCTACAATTGATCTTTATAGATTTTTTTTTTTTTTTTTTTTTTTTACTGCTTCCTAATAATTTTGAAAATTTTTTTTTTTTTTTTTTTTTTTTTTATTGCTTCCTGGTTTATCTTCCACTCACCTCATGAATGTATACAAACATTAGGTGAATGACATGAAAAATAAACAATCATAACACCAAGGAGTTGTTGGAAGACTTTTATTTCAAAGTAGTTATAAAAACATCATTCCAGACTTCTCTGTTGGAAGAACAATGCTTTTTAAATCGATATATTGACTCAAGTGTCAGGGCCCATTTATATCCAGAAATCTTCATTACACCAAGATCTAATCAAAAATCTGCCTTATACCTCAGAGTACATTACAAGCATTTCTGAATGAACAAGAACAAGAGAACCAGGGAAATTACAGTAACTGGAGGCCCAGGCCACAAACCTCAGTTCCCTGAGTTAGTAACAAATAATGACCCTATGAAAGTGGCAGCTATCAAAATTAACCTGAAGCTACTATTGCATTCATCTAGAGAAGTTAAATCTCTTTGTTAGAAAATACATGAATCTATTGCGCTAGCGTTTATAATTAGTTTTATTAGAAGTATGTTTAGAATTTAATTTATGCTCTCTACTAGCAAGACAACCGATACAAAGAGTTATGATGAAGTTCAAACAATTAGACACAAATTAAAGCTGTGTGTTTGTGTTGTAGTGGGTCAGTTAAAGCTGCATTCTGGATTCTGCTAAACTGAACTTGCTTTGTTGCAGAGGAAAGCATTGTTTTTTGATGCATCTACATTGAAACTTCTCTGGCTTGGGGCTTAATTTTTAACTCCTACTATGGTAGGTCACATGCAGATTAAGATCTGTGTGAAAGTGTACAGTCATGTTTGTTATTCAACTCAAACCGTATGCTCTTACTTTGTAACAATGCATTCAGAATTATAATTATATACAGTGTTATTTGTACAAAAAATGCCAGTGCCCATCCCTGGCTTCTTATAAACAAAAGTGTACAGATAGATACATCTTGCAGCAGCACAGAGGCTGAATCCAGTATTGCTGTGTCGTAAAACATCATCAGTAAAATGCCTGCCAACTCAGTGATTCAGTGTGTTCACATCGTGTATGGCTCCGTTCATCACATTAAAGTATCTCAGGTAAGTGTCTCTCAAACACTCACTCTCATGTACCCAGAGAGTGTGTGAAAAGAAGGAGATAGCTGCTCAGTGTCTCAGCACCATAAGTGTCCATATTGGGGTGTCCAGCGGACTTTGGATTGCTCCTTCAGGAACTTCACAAGTGGCATCAGTGAGAGCCTTTGTCAATCAACCAAGAAATGTCTCCAGTCCTGCAACAAAAAAGTAAAATAATCCAACACTTGTGGACACAAATTTTAGTTTGCCACATCACCTGTCACTGGATAAGCTCTAAAGATCCCTGACGATGTTCATTACAGTTTGTGTGAAAGACTACAGGAGCTCATGTTTTTCCATACTTGCCGAGCCGCGCTAACATCCTCCAGTTATCGTGAATGCGTTATTGGAAACAAAGGACACAAGAAGCATGAGGACCATGATTGTTGCATTAGGAGCAAAAACATGGTGAATAAATGATCAAATTTAAATGCACCTGTTGGAGTGCATTCACATATTACACTACATTTTCAAGTAGAAATCTGACCTGATGCACAGCAGGTCAGCTGAACATGCAAAAAGAAAATGTAGAAATATACTGGATTTAAAAAATATTATAGCCACTAACAGCAATCATCAGGGTCCAAGCAGCTTTGCAGCAATAGCAACTCACAGGTGAATAATGTTAGCGGGTAGGCACTTCACATTCTGTCCACCACATTTCAGATCAGTTCATCAGATATTGACAGATGAGAGTTGTAGTTGTGATAGAGTTCAAGCAGTTTTGCTGCTTGGACCCCGATTAAAAAGAAAAATATCTCCCACGATTGACGTGTAAACAGACATTTATTGACAACTTCAAGTCTTATTTTTTTATGTAATATGAAAATATTGCTATAGCAGTGAAACGAGAGGAAGTGAAAAAAAAACTGTGAAATAAAACTTTAATTTTTCACAATATTCTATACACACACACACATATATATATGTGTATATGTATATATAAGCTATTAGTTTCTGCTCAAAGAACCTTTAAATTCAGCGTGAGCTAACGATTTTGTTTTTCAACTGTTAACCCTACCTGTGAATATCTAGCTCATGCACTGTTTTATAACGCACTAAACGGAATTATTAAAAACTGCTATGATTGAACTATTTAACCTCTTGTTTTTAATGCACTTAGCAGACACACACACAACACACATGTTGGGGGGGAGGATGGGGGGGCTAGGCCGGCCATATTGCCCCTTTTCTTTTCATCCTTCCCTGTCCTGCGGGGGATTAGGGGTCTAGTCGTGGGTCCTGGCCACTGGGGCATGTCCCTGCTTTTGGGGGGGCCCTCCGTCGATGGGGCCTCCCTGTGCCTCCCTGCCCCTGTGCATGGGCCCGGGTGCACCCCTGCTGGTGGGCTGGGTACCCAGTGTGGCCTCTGGTGGTGGTGGTGGTGGGGGGGTATCGGGGTGTCTTGTGTGTGGGGGGGTGTTGGCCTGCTGCGCACTGGCGAGTGCTGGCATGCACTGGACGTGCGCTGGTGTGGTGGGGGGGTGCCGTGTGGCCGTCCCGGTACGGCCTTCTGGTGAGGGCCGCTGTTGTGCTACGGGCAGGGGGTGGTGGTTGCCCCCCCCCCCCCACCCCCACCCCCCAGGTGAGTCGAGACAGCCACCCCCCCCCCAACCCTACTGGGGGGGGGGGGGGGGTGGCTGAGTCACCTGGGGGGGGTCGCGTTCCCCTGGTCTCCCTCTCCTTCCCTCTCTCTGTCTCGCCCGTCTCCCCCCTTCTGCTCTCTGTCGGCGGTTGGTGGGGGCTGGGGCCCTGCCTGGCCCCCCTGTCAGTGGACGTATGCCTCGGGGGTGTTTGCCCTTTGACATCTCGGGTCGGGGGGCGGAGGTCCTCTCGGGCCAGCCTGACCCTGGGGTGATGGGAGTTAGCTGGCGTTTTCTCACCGGTGGGAAGATTTGAGACGGATTAAGATAAGGAGAGTGGTGATGGTGGTAACAGTTTCCTTGGTACTTTGGTAACTTACATGTAAGTATATATGGGCACGGACACATTTATGCTTTACACCCCTCCCCCAACAACCCTCTCTACAGTCAACACAATCAGTCATTAATAATTACATCGATTCTCCATTTACAGGTCTATAGCTTGGTGAAAGGTGTTCATCCAGTCTTCTTGTTAGTAGTTTCTGCTTCTTACATATCATCTTTTTAAGTTTGTTCGCTGTCACAACACAATCCACTACACAACACCCCCTCACACTTCACAACTCAGCACACACCACACCCTCACTGTCGTGTCTCTTAAATTGTCTTGTCTTTAAATGTTTCACTACTGGTATTTTTTTTAATTCTCTCTGACGAAATCCGGATTTAAGATGTTAATAAAAGATGTTAGAATTTACTACCAGAGAGGACTGGTGAAGGACACATTCACCCTTCACATTCCCACAAAAAAAGTCTGCTATAAGATTAAATTGCATATATATATACTAGATGGTTTGGCTAGATGATGGCCCTAACCATGAATGAATGCAAACAAAAAAAAAAGAACTATTTAAAATGCTATTTATAATATTGCTTTTATGACATTTGTTGGAAGTTTTATCATAAGATTGTTTTTGTTTATTATTTTATTCTTTCTATGAAAATATATAGGGGTTGAGGTAAAAGTAATTCCTGCAGTTCCTCCAGAAGTTACAGATAATTGTTTAAAAAGCACAACCATTTCAATACAACTGACCTCTGGCTCTTTTTAAAAACATAAATGTATATCTTTTAACTTTGCAGTCTCTTCTTCATGTATAAATATAAGTACTTTTTTTCAAGAGTCTTTCTCGAACATCCCAGTGCACAGTTATATCTTATAAAATACTGCTTTAACAACAAGGCAAAATGCTGTTATTGCTCTGCACTTTTTCAATGATAGGCATAGGCCTAATATTTATTTATGTGGTTAATTTCAAAACTAGCCCCTAAGATTTGAAGAAAATAACTAATAATCTCAACTGAAGACTTACTCCACATCTCGTTTCTTGATTGTCTTTCCCGATCCTAAGACCTCTGCCACTCGAGACACAATGGGATCATAGTTCATGCTGGCGACAGCAACCACCTCCTCACTCCTGTGGATTGTCAATGTGAGGAAACCATCAAAAGGAAGCATCATCAGTTCAATGAGGTATCATGATAATGGTTGAAAATTAGTTTTCAAATTAAAGATCCAAAGTAAGTGTTACCTGGTATAAAACGCTACAAATCGCAGTTCATCCAGATCACCTTGTATAATGACATCATCAAATCCATCACCAAGACCTCCACAAGTAAAAAGAAAACAAAGTAAGGCTTAAATTTTAAGCTTTGGCATTTTTTTTATTAGGCTTACAGCTAGATGGCAGTGTACTAACAATAATTCAAATCACAAATGTTTTTTTTTTTTTTTTCAGTTTCTGGTCCTCCTACAGCATATTTGCCCCAATACACTGATATAACTGAACTGACTACAGCAAACCCATGCCTGCTTACCTGCATAGCGAATGGTCTTCCCAAACATGGCTGACCAGAAGTAAGGCACAGTTTTGATCTCAGTGGCTCTCCCCATCATGCTGAGAGCTGCCACCCTACCTATCAGTGAGGATAAAAACAAATGCATTCATGTTTTTCTTTTTAAGTGCATCACAGTAAGCTGTAACAGCCTAATATATGTAGGCTGGATCAGGTTGTGACACACTCACCGTGTACATGAGCCATCTGCCAGTGTGGGATGTTCACCTTCTTGTTGTTGCGCATTGGGAAAGGAAACATCACCACATCTCCTCCAGCAAAGACCCCGTCAACATTTGTCTGCATCACCTAATGCAGATGAAAGTTCAGAAGAGGGGTTGACAAGAAAATCCTAAACATAGAGGGAAAGTACTCTTAAGCAGGTCTCTTGGCTTGCCAAGTACCTTGTTCACAGTTATGAAGCCCTTGGAGTCCAGGTGGATGCCACTCTGTTTCAAAAAACCTGTTGCAGGAACGCTTCCTACAAATGAGGAGGCACATCAACAAATTATATGTGGACCTGGATTTAAAAAAAAATTGAAAGGATGTACATTTTGCTTTCTCTTTGACATCACCTGCTCCAATGACACACACATCTGCACGCAAGACCTTTCCACTCTTCAGTACGACCTCTTTCAGCTGTTGGGAAAAAAAAAAAACTCATATACTAGTAATGTAAATTACATTGACATTTTTTCACACTTAAAGGAGCTCAAATACTGAGTACTTAAAAAACTTTTTTTTCACTAAACTATTATAAGTGGCGTCCTACATACTGTAAATGCTTTTTCCTTCCCAAATGCTTAGGCAGTTTTGGTCATTTTCCATGTTTTCTGGCTGCTATTTTTTTTCTACCTCTCAATTTCAAGTGCATATTTTAGAAAATCCTGTGAAGGACAGGTGATCTGTCCATGGTGCACCCAACCTCTTGCCTGATGACACCTGGAATAGGGTGTAGCCCCCCCTGACCCTGGATTGGTATGGAAAGTTGGTATGTTGTATATTTTTAATTATTCAAGAAAATTCTAACATCCATCATGATGATGGATTCATGAACTATTGAAAGAAATGTTAACATATCTGGTGCCTTGTAATCTCTCAAATAGTTTAGTTTTGTTCTCAGATGGCCCTCTTGTTTTTATCATTATGAAAGGGTGACTGGAAAGAAATTGGCTCAGATTATAGAGAAAAACCATGATTCATTGGCTAATTCACATCACATAAACATAGACGTTAAATTAATCAATTGGATGGGAGCCATTAATTCTTCTTTATTTATTTCATAATATGAAGGGTTTTTTTTGTTAATGCTGTTCAATAAAATGTAGGTTGTTACTTTAAATATTAATAATAATAAAAACAAAAACAAAACCTGACCACAGAATTGACAGAATTCTATTTTGTTCTAAATGCATTCTGTTTAAAAGTTGATTTTAATGCTTTTTATAAACTACTGGAGGCAGTGTCAAGAGCACTATGAATTTATACACAGAATTTATACAGTTATTTATACACACTTCAAGCTTTAATTGTTAGCGTTTGTACTTCTTATTTGATTTTTCACACAGCACTAAAAGGGAAAGAATGGTGCATCCAAGCATGTCATGCTGTTTCTCTCACTTTCTGAATACCTGTCCATGATGGCCAATCATCTCTGAGACTTCGTTCAGCATGTAGAACTTCACTCTGTTTGCCTCAAACAGCTGCAAAGATAAACACATATACATAATGTAAGTACATGGCAACCACAAGAACGTCTGAATTTGCATGTGTTGTTGTGATCAATCGCTACACTCCCCCATACGCAGCACTGACTGCAAAAAAAAAAAAAAGTGCTTTGCATTTTAATTAATAGCTTCCTCTCACAGAAAATGTTGACAATAGTATTTTGGAGACGCTCTGTGGTTGAAAAAGAAAAAGCTTGATTTCCCTCGAGAGTATTGTTACCTTCATTATGGCTTTCCCTACTTTCTCCCCGAGAGCTTTTTTAAAGGGAACAGGCTCAATCCCAATGACGGAGACTGAGTGGGCCTTGTCAGTCAGAGCTGCAGCCACCTCCATACCTGCCAACACCACAAATATACAGCAACCAGATAACGAATGCTAGTTAATGCAGGATCACACGGGGATAAGTAAGAGAAAGAAATAAGAAGAAAAGCAAAACAAATGCTGACAAGTTCTCTCTGATGCTGCAGCTACCCACTTTCAGCAAATTTTCTTAAAGTAGTCATATAAATTATACATTATCCATTTTTAAGTGTCTTTTCAAAAAAGTGAACTCTGTAAAATAGAATTAAAAACATACAATGATCTTTTAATCATTGAATCCGTTTATTTAACTGAAAATAAAACAGAGACAATATAAAAAGCACAAATTAAGAAAAGTGTGTTCAGATGCACATTTGTCTTACCAACAAATGATGACCCCACAATCACAGCGTTTTTGTTGTTGGCTAGCCTCACTATGCTGTTAGCATCCTCGGGCGTCCAGAGGTGGAACACGTTTTTGATGTCTTTGCCCTTGTAGTTCATTGGCTTTGGTCTGTCAGGCCGTAGAGTGGAAACAGTCACTTCTCATGACATTCATTTTTGATCTCAGCTGACACATTATCACACAATATAAATGACTTTTCATACTTGCTTCCTGTAGCAATAAAGAGTCTTCTATACTCCATTCTCAAGCCATCTTCAAAGGTCACCGTTCGAGTCTTCACGTCGACTGCTACAACCTGAAACAAATATTGTCGACTTGCAGTGAATAAAACTGTGATTTTTGAACAAAATTTCTCAAAAACATGATTAAAAAAAGCTGCACTATCACCCGGTAGATTCAGAGATCGCTGGCTCTCACCTCTTTCTCTGTGAGCAGTTCAATGTCATGTTCCTGCAGAAAGTCCAGGGAGCGCAATCTCAGCTGCTCAGCTGTGCTCTCTAAGGACTAAGGGTAAGAAGAATCCTTCAATCCAAAAGAAATCCTCCCCACAGTTTTGTGACACAATCTAGAAAATGTTATTTTATGATTACAGTCTGAAGATCCCAACACAGAGACTATTAACCCTGATATTAATACATTTCTCTGATCACTGGAAAATAAAGAAAACAAAAATGTTTAATGGAAGTCAAGATCCTTATTCTGCTTCATTTGCCTACATCTATATTTTCTGCAGTATGTCTTCTACTAGCACCACTGACTAAAGCATTATCTCTGTGGACAATCAGAGAACTTTCTTGGCAAACTGAGCTCGGTCTTAGTGAATATGCTCAGGGTCTGTGTACAAACCTTACTCAGTTTAGGTCTGTCATATGGAGGATGTCTATCCATGGTGCACATGACGATTCGATCCGTGAAGCCCTCTTGCCTCAGAGTCTCTGCACACACCAGACCAGCTGGACCTGCCAACAAATTCACTAACTTACCAACAAAAATCTTGTTTTTATAAATGAGAAACTTAAAGGAAGAACCTGGAATAAAGGAAAACTGTGAGATATTAAAAAAACCAGTGTCAAATAGTGACAAAAAAAAAAAAGAAGAAGAAACACACCAACCTGAGCCAATGATGAGAACATGGCTGAAACCTGTGTTGGAGTTAATGACAGCAGAACACCGAGCCATGGGTTTTGATCTTTTCTGCGACTGAAGAGCCTAGCAAATATTAAAAGAAAGATCTGAGGTCCATAAAGATGTTCATTTACTTGCTTGAAAAATGTTTCTGCAATTATTTCTTGTCACCTGTTTGTTTGCACGAATGATCACTTTGTCCTTTTCAATTCTGACCTGGAACAAACAGATGTGAACAATGTGTACACTTTTTGAAACTGCTTAAAGACATGATATGGTCAGGGATGTGTTACAAAATGGTAAATGGAACTGCACTTTTGGTGACTGGACAATCTGCTCTACCAACGGAACTACAAGCCGCAAAAATTGTCTACAGCAAGACTCACCTGGAATGTAGGCAGACTATCTAGACCAGGGAAATCCTCAATGTCTCCTGTTGCAATGTTGAAACAGGCGCCGTGCCAGGGACACCGCACATGTCCTTTTGATAGCACACCTGGAATGAGAAAAAGTCAAACGAATGCTGTAATATCTTATGAACAATATTATTTTATTATTATACAAAATATATAGCATTGGTTACCTTTGACCAAGGGTGCACCATAGTGGGGACACTTGTGGCCCATGGCGAAGAACTCCCCGTGTTCTTTGATCAGTAGAGCTCTGCCACTTCCCAAGTCAACCTCTCGCATCCTATCAAACACAGAAACAAAGAGGCATATCTTTATTCATGACTTCTTCAATAACACACATAAAAGCAACAACACTTTTGTGTCTTTCAGGTAAAGTAATTTATCTAAACTATTATTGTGAATATGATTTATGTTTTCCACTGGTGAACTGAGGAAAGCAAATTTGCTTTTGAAAGAGTAATGTTTTTGTTAGGGTTTCAGATTTGAGGTCATCTGGCTGGGGGCCGTGATTCTCAGAATACTAAATGTTTTCAGTGGACAACAGTTCTGGCCCATTTTTATAATGCAAACTCATCTAATGAAGACTCATGCTGTAAAGAATGTGCTCTTACATTGCTTTGCTGAACGAAGCAAGTCCTTTCCTGTCAAAGACATTTATTGATCACAGCATATATCTCTCCAAAATATGTGTGTATTGCTCATCATTGATATACAACTACACTTCCAAAAAAAGTTGGAATGCTGTCCAAAACGTAAATAAAAACATAACGCAATGATCTGCAAATCTCATAAACACTTTTTTTGTTTCCAGTAGAATATAAAGAACATATTAGATGTTGAAACTGCGACATTTGACCATTTCATTGGAAAAAAATTAGCTTATTTTTAATTTGATGGCAGCAACACATCTCAAACAAGTTGGAACAGGTGCAACAAAAGGCTGAAAAAGTAACTGGCACCAATCAAACCAAAAGGAGGAGCATTGGACAACTAATTAGGTTAACTGGCAACAGGTCAGTAACCATGACTCGGTATAAAAGGAGCATTTCAAAGAGTCAGAGCCTCTCGGATGTAAAGATGGGCAGAGGTTCACTGAAGTGCAACAAAAATTGTGGAACAATTTCAGAAAAAGTGTCAAAGTCATGCCAAAGATTTTGAAGATCCCACCATCTACAGGATATAATATCATCACCAGGAGGAGAATCAGGAGGAGTTTCTGTGTGCATGCGATAAGGCTCAAGGTCAAAACTGGATGTGCATGATCTTTGGGCCCTCAGGTGGCACTGCGTTAAAAACAAGCATGATTCTCTACTGGACATCATTGCATGGACTCAGGAACACTTTCAGAAATCACTGTCTCTGAACAAAGTTCATCATGTAATCCACAAATACAATTTAAAAAGTCGCATCATTCAAAGCAGAAGCCATATGTGAACGTGATCCACCAACATCACCATCTCCTGTGGCCCAAAGCTCTTCCAAAATGATCTGAGGCTAAATGGAAAATTGTATTAGAGCCTATGACGTGGTCAGCTTACACATCTGGAAAGGCACCATCAACGCTGAAGAGTACATAGAGGTTTTAGATCAGCATATGCTCCCATCCAGATGACATCACAATGCTAAACCTCATACTGCATCCATCACAACAGCATGGCTTCACAGGAGACGAGACCAGATGATGAACTGGCCTGCCTGCAGTCCAGGCCTTTCACCAGTGGACAACATTTGGCACATCATAAAAAGAAAAATCCAGCAACCAAAACCCAGAACTGTTGAGCATCTAGAATCCTGCATCAGATAAGAATGGGACAACATTCCTCTCCTAAAACTCCAGCAACTGGTCTCCTCACTTTCCAGACGTTTGTTAAATAATTTGTTAAATAAAAGAGATGCTACACAAAACATCATCCTGTTCCAACTTTTTTGAAAATGTGTTGCTTCCAAAATTAGCAAATTGTTTCCATGAAATTGTAAAATTTCTCAGTTTCAACATCTTATATGTGCTTTATGTTCTGTAAATGCAGAATGTGACCAGTCAGGACAATATCCATTAAATTTAAATCATACAAGTTTTAATTCATTTAGTTTTGATGAGAAGAAAGCTAATAAAACTTGAATTAATTTGCTAGATGACATCACACTAAAAATCCAAATATTTTGCAGTTTCAGAAAAAAAAGAAACTAATCCATCAATAATTTGAAGCAATTATCCTCCACTTTTCCACTCAGCTTCATAAAAGTTATCAAAGAAGCAAACTTGCGGTCTAATGATGGCCTCCTTCGCTGGCATTCAGATCTCCTTGGACCCCATATTGGTTGCCTGAATCCAACAGGTGCCAAATGCCAACTCAAAACCTGATATCAACAATCTATCAAGTCTAAAACTAATTTTTAACTTCTTTTCAGTCAATTGTCTAAACACTTTTGAGCCCCTGAAAAATTTGCTTAAATTGGCTGTGATTCCAAAAAAGTTAATGCCATATTTTTGTGAAATTAAAGTTGAAAGTCTACACTTCGGTTATATCTTGGTGTATAAAAGCAAAACCACAAAAGTCTTGTCATTGTCCAAACATTTTTGGACTTAACTGTGATAAGTATTTGCACATCAACAATTCACAACATCTTATTTCTCTCTGTGTCACTATGTAAATGTGTGGGATGAAACAAAAACATGCATTTTTCAGTTTCTTACTGTCCATTTTCCAGGTCCTTTAATGTGACAAACAGAGGCCTCTACGTAGTCCCGTGGTTTGTGGTTAAGTGGGAGCAGGGTGGAGTTGTCATCAGAGCTGTGTGCGAGGGCGCCGTTTGGTCTACAGTCAGCAAAGGGACTCGCTTTGCCATTAGGTGACAGGCCGTCCACCTCTCTTTCTTTTTCCAGGAGAGATAGTTCCACTTTCACTTCAACTGCACAATACAGATGTGTTTCTTAGAACATGTTTAAAAGTCCCTGGCTAAACACATTTTCTCTTCTGACAGGAGTAGCTCATGTTCATTTGTTCAAAATCAAAGTTGATTGTATATTTTTTTTTTGACAGGAAAATTCTATATTAATTCAGGGGAGAAAAATGATGCTGAAACAGAAGTCTTTTTTAAAAAATTGTCTTCAAAGGGAGACATGAATTAAATTTGGATTTCACCTAAGAAAAGAACATTAATCTTTGTTTAGCTGTGTTTTTTTTTCCTTTTGATGGCACATGATGTGCTGCTGTTGGCTCTAAATTTGTGAACATTAAGGAACGCTTGTGTAACGCCGTTTTTACTGCAGCAGGCTCTATCTGTTCAGCTGGAAAAATGTGCTGATCATCCGGTTCTTACACAGTAATCTGGCTGGAATTTTCTCCTGCTGAGCAAGTCTTAATTAAAATCAATGGAAAATCATAGTAGTGAAAGCAATTGCAGGAGAAAGTAAAGAAAATGTTTTCCTTGTCTGAAGAGAATCTCCAGATGCTGCTTTGGCACACTGACACTGACATTTGATCACATTAGTTAATTGCTTAAGAATATATATAATTATATATTCATTAGTGTTTTCAGTGTTTTTGTCTTCAGTATTTAGAGCTTTGACATTGCATTTTCTTGAGAGATAGCACTTACTGCGGATGCTTCAACAGTATATTCCTTCTCTGCATCAGTAATCATTCTGTATAGCTGCAAATGTTTATGCAAATTAAGTAGGCTGTTGTCCAGGTCTTTAAAGCTGTTCCTCCCCCATAGGTCTTGTCATCCTGCCAGGTTGCTCCCACTAGTACCCCAATGAAGACATTTATGCAGCTCTAACTGTATGTCTAGAGTTGAAGCTGCTGTTATTAACATTTCACATACTAGCTAATTTCACTATTTATTTGTTCACAACTAAAGTTATCTCAAGGCACTTTACACACAAGTCCAATACAGATGACAATCCCAATGCAGTCCAATCAAAGACAATCCATTTCAGTTTAATTATATCCCAATTTATATGTCAGGATAGAGCTAACATACTCTTTTGCCAGTGCTTTTACATTACAATTTGAAGCTTAGCACACCTGAGACAATGTCTCATAAACACTTCGCTTTTTCTTCATTAGGAACTTCAGCTTAGCTTTATATTTGGACAATATTTTAATGTTAATCAAGCACAGATTTGCTCGTCATGACTCGCCTTGTGCAAATTACATAATAATTAGTTTAACACGCATGTTTTTGGACTGTGGGATGAAACTGGAGTACCCAGAGAAAGCTGGACAAGCAAGAGGAGAGCATGTGAAGCCCACACAGAAGAATCAACCCAGGAACCTTCTAGCTGTGAGGCATCAGTGCTAACCACCAAGCCACTGTGCTGCCAGGGCACTAGCTCTGGTCAGACTGACTGTTCTTTTGTTTCTTCTTGAGATACTGTTGTTTTATTTCCTTTTAACACTGGTTTTGGAGGATTTTTCAGTGCTGCTTTGGATACTGTGACAATAGGGGAGTTGTTTACAAGCCCCAAAAAGTTGAAAAGTTGAAGAGAGGTTTTGCAGATGCTGGTTAGAGCAGGAGAAAATTGGAGAGTAAAGAGGGAGATGTTTATACAATTTCTTTCCTTAATTCACAATGTGAGGTTTCTGGCAAATAAAAAAGGAAGCTTGGAGTACTGTCAAATATAAGGCAGGACTATTGGAAATACTGTAGCTATAATGTGTTTCACCAAGACTGTTTAAGCAGAAAAGGACTGCAGAGAGAACAGCATCCTTTCATCCATCCGTCCTCTATGATTTATACTGCAACAGTATTATTTTCCTTTAGGGATTGAAAAGCATCATTCATTCATTCATGCATTTATTCATTCATTCAGTCAGTCTGTCATTCAGTCAAACATTTTCCATACCCACTTGAGTCCTAGCCAGGTGCATATTCCAGCTGTCACTGGGAAAAAGCCAGTATAGAATCTGGAAGCATTACAAGTTTATCAAGAGGCATGTATTATTCAGTTTAATTCAATTTACATGCAACTGGAGTCTAAGTTTTTCTATGCTACACACGAAGCAGTGAACATGTAAACTTGTCTCTAAACTTGTCATTTACATAAGAGGTGCAGTGTGTTGCCTGTGTTGCCTGGTCACGCTGACACTGACACTGACACTGATACAGCTTCAGTATACAGTGATCCCTTATTTTTCGTGGTTAATGGGGACCGGTGTCCACCCGCGAAAATCAAAATCCACGAACTTGAGCCGGAGCCCCCCGAGCCTAATTAATGTGTTTAAAATATGTTTAAAAACTGCAAAAAAGTAGCAAGGCACTGCAGCAAAACAAGACAAAGGTTCATCTGTGGTCTTTCTGTTTCCTTCAGAGCTTCTGGTCTCCGAACCGTAGTAAAGAAACCGCTGGTATTGTGCTATTCTTGGTTCGTGATTAGCGGGTAACAAGCTAACAACAACAAAACAAAAAGTCCGGTTTTCTCTGCATGGAACGAACACTTTATTCTGGCACTGCAGGAACTTGTAACATCACACAGGTTGTATTGTTCGGCTCCTGGTGGTTAACAGAGAATGTTTATACACGCTGGGCTGCTGTTTATGTTCACTCCACTTTTCATCTAACCCCGTTGTCATTCTGCTGTCCCACGACACACACACTACATTACCCATAAGGCCACACCATTACCCATAAGGCCACCTTCTTAAAGGGGCCAGGCTGGCTCACAGCATTTCTTCGCTGTGAGAGAACGCGCACAACATCCTGTGATGTTTCTGCAATTTTTTCTTTTTTTTTTTTAAATATTATATATTTCAAAAAAACCAGCGAATAACTAAAACCACAGAACTTAAAGCACGAATTGGGGAGGGATCACTGTATATTGCTTCTAAGTATGTGTTCCTCTTGACTGAAGATGGCACAGAGTGCATTCAAAATCCTCCCACACAAAACACTGTTCCACAAACAGAGCAGAGGATGTTTACAGCAAGACTTAGAGGCAGAGCATTATTCAGAAAGATTAAACAGCCTGTTACTGTAATTCATTTTACAAACACATTTTTTTTTTTTTCGTTTTCCCCACAAAATAAGTTTGTTGAAGTTTTTTTCTTTTTTTTTTTAATATGGTCATTTCCTGGAATAAATAATGAAAAAAAAAAAAAAGCAAATTATGACATCCAACCAACCATCCATCCATCCATCCATCCATCCATCCATTATCTATGCCCGTTTATCCTCTGCAGGGTCACGGGGATCTGCTGGACTATCCCAGCTCTCTATCAGGCCAGCTCTCTTCAGGGGAAAGGCACCCTGGACACCTGGAGGTTGGACATTATGACATATGATCTTATTATTATTGCATTCAGATTGACAAGATGAGTTTGGCCTCAAAGGTAGAAAAAGTGGTTGCAAAATTTAGAACTGCATATATTGATCTGATTATTCTTTTTCAATTTGATTTTTTTTATTTACATTTTTATATTGTTTATAAAGTCATGTCAAAGACATCGTACATTGTCTTGCAAATCTAGGATTTTACAGATTAAGACTGTTATAAAAAATCCCTGAGTCAATTACAAGATCATGGAGTATGTAAATAGAACCTCAAATGAATGACAACATATGACACACTACACCACGTCATTATTTATGTGCATCTGTTCATGCACAACTCTTCTAAGGTCCCACTACAGTATTTCAATCAGACTGAGGTTTGGACTTTGACTGGGCCATGGCAACTCCTTGGTTCTTTCCTTTTTTAGCCATTCTAACCCTAGATTTACCTGTGTACTTAGGAGCATTGTCTTGTTATATGACCCAGTTTCAGCCGAGCTTTAATTTTTGTTTGAGCATGATTCTTAATCATATTGTTGAATTAGATCACATCCAGCAGGAAATACTATGGAAAACAGTTGGCAAGTCATTATGATCACTGTCCTACAGTCCTGTTCAACAATTAAATAACACTCCTACAGATGTGTTTCTGTAACCTTCTTACCAAATTTGCTTCACACTGAAGTGATTCACGACCTTATAGCTGTTTCATGTATGACTTTGTTCAAACTAAACCAATCCACCACTGCTTGAGTCAAAAGCATGTTCCTTACCTGGTTTGGGTTTGGAGAAGCATCCTCCCATGGTGGGCCAAGGAATAAGGGATGCCAAGGGAGAGGGAGGGAGGGAAGAGGGGGAGGGGAGGTGTGGTCAGATCCCGGGGCTGAGCTGGGTGGTGGGGAGGGAACAGTAATGCAGAACTGGTGGTCTAAGAATCTGCAGGTCCAGGATAGCCATGGCACACGTCAGCTCCTCCACATAATCTACATGGACAGAGGTGGTGACATTTTCAGCACTACATGAACCAATTGTGTGCAAATGTGTAAGTAAAATAAGAAGATGAACAATGTTATTATAAGTAGTAAAATAAGTAGTAAAATGTAATTTGATGTAAATGCTTTAAAAGTGTTTTTCAAAAATGGATTTTAATAGATCTGAAAATAAATGTACGTTTGTTCAGAATATTACAATCCACATTTTAAAATATATTTCCTAAAATATGACTTCATCTAAGTTTCTCTGGTTCTATGTCATGTAATATGTAAAATTTGCATATGTTATCAAAGACATTTTTAGTTCACTGTTTCACAGATTCAAGTGCTGAGGAGACTGCTAATCCAGTCCTACTGCAGATCAAATTAGTGACATGCAACGAAATGAAAATGAAAATTCCAGATCTGCAAGAGTTCTTTTGGACAGATTCAGCAGTTGTTCTGGGCAATGATGCCAGAAGATTCAAAGTGTTTGTAGCTAACCGCATGCAGAGAATCAAGTCCAGTACAAAGACTGAACAATGGGCTTATGTCACATATGGGAACAACCCAGCAGATTATGCCTCTTGAGGTTTGACTGCAGAACAACTTAAAACCTCAAACTGGTTCGCAGGACCAAGGTTTCCTTTGGAAAAAGGAATTATCTGAGAGAGAACGCAAGCAGGGGGAAATCAAGAGGAATGAATCTGAGGCACTTGTTTGTAATACAAAGGCAAAGGAAGACAGATCATTATTGGATCGTCCACAGAAATTCTCTGATTGGTCAAGGTTAGTTAAGGCAGTTGCCAGGCTAAGACAAAAGGTGAAAGAATGCAAAGAAGGAAAGTAAAAAAAAAAAATGAAAGTACTAGCTTAGGAAAAAGGAAAGAAGCGGAGCTAGCTATTATCACAAAAGTTAAAGAACAAACATTCTGAAATGAGATAAAGTATTTGAAGATTTAAAAAAAAAAGGTACATGTTAAAACAAGGGACAGTAAGCTGTTCTAGTTGGGAAGGTATTTTAAGAGTTGGAGGAAGCCTTAGTCAGGCTGCATTAAATCTACATGTGAAGCATCTGGCAATACTACCAAAGAACAGCCACAGATCATATTTGCTTATCAATTACTCATGAAAGAATACATCATCAAGGATGAGGAATAATGATGAATGAACTGTGAGCTAATGGATGGTGGAACCCTGGGATCTAGTGATGCAGGTTCATCACACGTTTTCAAATGTGTCAAATGGAGAACGGGCAGAAGATATACAGAAGAACAAAGAATGCTTGATTTACCACAAAACAGAATGGAAACAACCTCACCCTTCACTTATGCCAGCATAAGTCAGAGTCTAGCAGACCGCACCATTAGTCGTAGCAGAAACACAGACGCTATCAAATGGATCAGCTGTGCCGGCTCACTTTCTGGATCCAGGAATTTTTAAAAGGATTCTTTATCATTGTGAGGTAGGCCGAGATGAGCTGCTTGGTGGAGGTCTGCGCTCTCCGCTTCTAGTTCTACCTATGTTTGGTGCCTTACACACAGAAGGTGGTGGTGGGGGGGGGGGGGGGGGGGGGGGGGGGGGGGGGGGGGGGGGGGGGGGGGGGGGGGGGATCAGGGGGGGGGGGATCATATAAATCTGGGGGGGACATATCCTCCCGTCCCCAGTGCCATCTGCGCCTTTGGGATGATAGCATGTGAGTTTCATATGAACCCTCCAGTGGTTGGTCACATGGGAGGTGTCTGGCAGAGGCAAATAAGAACCATAGGAAGTGTTCTTACTGCTATTCCCGACCAATCTGGACATTCCTATATGAGGTCATGGCCATCGTTAACAGCAGATCACTCACTATTGAAAATGTGAATGATCCATCAGGACCTGAACCTTTAACTCCGAACCACATCCTTACAATGAAGTCCACGGTCATTCTACCCCCACCGAGACCGTTCGTTAGATAAGATCTCCATCTTCAAAACAGGTGGCAGTGGGTGCAGTATTTGGCTAGTGATTTTTGTACTCGATGGAAGAAAGAATATCTTCTGAGCTTACAACAGAGACAAATGTAGCAGAAGAGTAGGAGGATTTCTAAGGTCAGTGACACTGTCCTTCTCCAAGATGATGTAGCCCCCATGCAATGAATGGAAGTTGGCCAGCATTACAGAAATCTATCCAGGGTCAGACAATTCATAAAAATAAAACTTCCCAGTCTGTGGCATCAAAACACCCATGGAGAGTTTCTTCAGCTTCCTGTGATCACCTCCTCACAGTGCCTTTGGCCACAGGTTGCCTCTGGACAATGGGTTTATAGGTTGAGGAGAGACAAACCAGATTATGATCTGCTCTGCCCGGAGCAGGTTGTGCAGAAGAGCTGTATGCATCTCTAACGTTTGCATAAAACAAATGCAACATTTTATTCTCACTGGTGGAGAAGTTGACAAACTGTTGAAATGCTGGAAATATGGCAGAAAGAGAGACCTGGCGGAAATCACCAGCACGGCCAGGAACGCGCTGGGTTGTTGAGTCTGCAGCTTTGCAACAATGGAGCTGATGATGTCACATACAACGTCAGCTCCAGCTGATGGATGACGTAAACTGTCACTACAATAACAGTGATGAAAATTTAAAAAAAATAATAATAAGGACAAAAACTAACATCTAACAGTTCAATATCCGGGATGCAGAAATGATGTTTCACAGTAGCATGTTCTGAATTACACCATCTGTTGTTGACAAGCACTGCAACTTCACCTCCTTTGCTTCTTCATATCTCTGTCATCTGGAGTCTGGAATATGCAGATTTGTCCTTGTTAGAGCGTCAAGCTTGTCCATCTTGTCCATCTTGTTAGCGAGAGATCTCACATTCCCCATTACCAAGGAGGGAAGAGCTGGTTTTAATCCTCTTTCTCTCTCTGCTTTGCCCCTGCTCTGCAACTGCAGTGTTTCCTCCTCAACTCATGGGGTATTTGGGGTATCAGTCTGATGATAATTTGGCTTCTTGATATTTCGATCAGCTGCTCCCACTCATAAACAACTCTCTCTTTGCTATGGTTACTCATCATAACAGGTGGTAAAAAATGAAAAAGTAACCAAGAAAAATCCCTCAAGCAGCACAGCATCCAAACCACGATGAAAAATAGTTAAAGGCCAATGTTATCAATGAAGAGGACTTAGTTTAAGAAAAACTCTCAAAAATATGCAGAAATTATTGCAAATATTGACAAGCTGCTGCAGCAAGCTGCCACCATGAATGGCGCTATTCTAGAAACTGTGTTTAAGTTTAATTAGTTTTGTGTATTACTTAAATGGGTACAATAATTTGTCTTTTTATTTTGAAGTTTTGGTTAAGGGAGGATCTGTTGGACCACTATCAACATTATGATGAAAAATAGCAGGAACGCACACATTATATTGCAGTTAAAGTGTTTCAGGACTCACTAAGGACTCTGAAAGTTAATCCCTCAAAGGTAGCATGCAGCCAACGAGGTATTTATTTTTTTGTCTTTATTTTACTTTATGTAAAAATTTTTATTCCACATGCTGTGCATGTTATTTTATGTTGAGCTGAGATTGGCTGTATTTCCTTTTAAATATTTTGTGTTTAGTTTTTAGAGGGTGTAATTTGGAGAGAAGTGTTCGAACCAGTAGCCAGAAAGCCACTCGTGTCTGGCTGTTGCTTCGAGGGAGTAACACAACCACTGTCAGTGTGCTTGCCAATAACACGTGCTTGCACTTGTAAAACGTGTTAATTAGGAACATTTCCACACACCTTGTTACCTTTGTTCATGTATATTACATGGGAAATTGTTAAATATTAACACCACTCCAAGCACCTATTAACTTACTCGTCACACCGTGCTTTAAAAGGAATCAGGGGCCCCTTGAGTTTCAAAATCCCCTCGTTTTGTTGCCACATTGTCCTCACATTTCTGCCAGCTCTGGTACTTCTTCACCCACATACTGTAGTTTGTCACAGACACAGTACTGGCTGCTAAGATCACACAGTGGCAGGTGTATCACTCACCACGGTGTAATCCATCACCAAATTATCCTTTTGAGGTACAACCAAAGAGACTGTTTGATATTCTGAGCACATCTTTATGTCCTTGAAATTCAGAAAAAGAGTGTCCAGCGTTGAATGGAGCGCTGCTTAAAAAAAGTTCCAGAGGACAAGTGAGAAATGGAAAGATTTCCTCTAAAGAGCCAGACTTCCTGCAGAAAAAAATTGCTGCATCTTAAGCTACATATCTGTTTTCAACAGGTGAAAGAAATAAGTAGGTAGGAAAGTATGTTTACTGAGGTACTTTTGGGTAATTTTATGCACTTGTGGTAACTTTTTACCACCGCTAGATAAACATCTGGTGAAATCAAACCACAGCAAAAGAAGAGCATGAAAACAGTGATAAATGACAGTGCTGTGGGTGATTAAGCTGCAATGAATTGTTTATTAGATATTAATTACTGTACAGCCTTAGAAAATAGTGATGAAAATATGTTTTGTGTTATTTGCATCCAATGTGTTTTTAAACAGCTGAATTGAAATGTTTCTCTTGACAATTCTGGTTTTTTTTTATAGTCTCTTAAAATGTAATTTCCAAATAATACCAACTATGTTTGCATTGTTTTGTTTGTACTTTTACTAAAGTAAAGGATCTCAGTGCTTCTTATTTATTTTTTTCTTGTAAAGATGTCACAGCAGTTGATCTAAAGTTAAAAATACATCTTGAAAATAAAGAGAAAAACACAAAATAACACATTAAATCTGTTCCTGTAGCCAGAAGATTTGTATGGAAATTAAGTTTCCCACATGCTGTCCGCTTTAATAATTTGTCAGCCCTGAAAATCTAATGAACAACACATTGGATCGCTGAGAGCTACAAACTGGACTTCCTGCAAACCCAAGATACTTCTGTGCAAAACTAAAGTAGGTTAAGCAGATTTGGTCCTCAAAACATATGACGCAGATCCAACTCTCACTGTTGGGCCTGTCTCCAAGTCCTGCTAACAATCCTGTCTGCAAACAAGCTGTCAGTTTCACTACAAATGTAATACCTGTAACTGGAATGCTGGAGGGAAGAAAAAGCAAAATGCAGCTCCTGGTTGGAAGTGAGGAGGCCCATCTCTAAACGGACTGTTAATAGCTCATAGTGGCTGCCCCCTAAAGGTCATGTAAGTCCTCCAAAACTAAATGTAACCTTTTAAGCACAAGTGTGTTGTTCTACACAACATATAAGGGCATAAATCAAAAACAACTATTATTCTTGATCACCATGGGAAACATCAGCAACATTGCTGCAACATTCACGTATATTTAATTGTTTCATGTTAATTATACTGTATAACGCTTTATGGCACTTCCTAAAGCCTGAACATGCAAAAAGACAAAAATTAAATAAGATCATTAGTTCAGTGGCTATTCGCCCCCAAACCAATCCAATTTTTGCGGAGTCTAATCAATTCACAAAGTCACCTGGCAGGTATCTTGACAGGCTGGCCTGCAGTAAAGACTCTGATACACAGCTGATAAAAGCACAAGAACTTGTCACACTTAATATTTGACCAGACCTCTGTCACTCACAGTCTGCACGTTCTCCTGGTTTGTGAAGTACAAAAGAAGCCTGAGGAACTGTCCTGTGATTGCGCAAACCAGCTGTTCTCTGAAAGTCCTCTTTCACCAGGCTTTGAGTGCTCATTTATTTTGTTTATGTCAATTTAATTCAGTCTTTACAATACATGACAACTGCTTGAATTTGATAGATTTAATCTTGAATCTTTTTGGCATTTCTACAGTTTTCACTTTGGTTGTTTACAACAGAAGGACACCGGAGGAAGAGGGGATTTAGGCAAGTGTCTTCTGCCACATCTACTGTTAAATGTATGTTAGATTGACCCACCAAGAAGCTTTACATGGGCTTGTATTGACTCAAATCACTGCATGTCCTCCAATATAAAATAAAAAAGTGTTAACTACAGTAGCCAGAAAAAGAGACAAACATTTTAAAGACGTTTGTCATCTTTGCCCAGGTTTGCTAGAAGGTTAATAGTCATTTGCTTGTAGCTGAATGGCGGTGGTGATGATGCCATTTCCATGTGACTCGAACAACATGTAGACTTTGTGTATTTCAATCAGTGAAACAATTCTTTATGGGGAAAAAAACGGGCAAAGATGAAATACAATACCTCAGATGTGAGTCATATTTCCAGCAGATTACAGAGGTCACTGCTAAGCTTTAAAAGGAATTCAAAAACAAATCCTCGGTATTAAGAATAGCCCACACTGTTGATGCCACGTGGAACCCGAAAACATCTCATTCAACATTGCTGACTATTTTACACTACGGAGGTTTTGAGGAACTTCACGTTCTAAGTACTTGAAATGCATCGACCCAAATCTTTGCATTGTGAGTGTACATCTTCTGTAACTCTGCAGCTGGTGAACAAAGGTACAGCAGCATTGTTTCAGGTCATTTTGTTGCGACTCTGAGTGACAACCTCTCCATGATGTCATGGAAAACCAGAACTGAGGTTTACAAAGGGGGTGTATGGCATCTCACAGTTCTGCTGTTGACACACACAAATACACACATTATCATCATCAAACTAAATGACTATAGTTCCTGATTTCTGATGGGACGTTTGTTGACATCTGTTTTCAGATTAGTCTGTTAAGTGCACAGTGGATGTTAAATATGATTTAATAAGATTTAAAATGTGTGTAGCAGAAAGGATCAGATCTGATACAGCTTCATTCTGCTTGTGCGTTAATAAACTGACTGATAAACTACACCACCACAATTCACAGCCCTAAAGGAAAAGGTTCAGTCCCAAATAGAGAACAACTTCCTAACAAGTGCTGTATGTGGCAACAGTAAAGCACTGCAGGCAAAAAATAAAAGTCTGATCCTACATCACATACAAAGCATCAAACCCGGGCTACGGATCCGTGATTGTAAAATGAATAAATGAGCTTACCAGCGTGCACGGAGCAGGTGCTCAGAGATCCTGTCAGACTCCCCTGCGGAGCATGGTAGCTCACTAGCACGAGCCTCCTCGCAGTCCCTCTCTGGGATTGGCTCTCTGCGCTGGAGTATTCCCGGACAGCGTGTACCTCCTCTCCCCTCTTCTCCGTCTTCAAACAGCAGAGTTCCAGATAGAGTGTGAGTGCGTGTGTGTGTGTGTGTGTGTGTGTGTGTTTATGTGCTCTGCCCCTCGCAGAGCCCCCTCAAGCAGCAGACTGAGCCGACCGGTCGTGGGAGTTGTTCTCTCTGAAACTGCAGCATGGGGGGGGACCTTCGCCAGTTTCTCAGCTGTCTGCAGGATTGATGGAGTTGCTGAGGGGATGCTAACACAGCATGAGTCCTCACCTACCTCCCACCCCCCCTCTTCCTCTTCTCTTCTCTTCTCTTCTCCCCTCTTCCCGGAGCACGGACACCCTCTCTTTCTTCCTCCGGGCTGCCTGCTCTTCTTCTCAGACCCTTCCAGCTTCCCCCTTCAGATGTCAAAGGAAGACCAGACTCGCCAGTTAGACCTGATCAGAGACTTGGACCTCCTCTCTGCACCGCCCGCTCCGACAGCCCTCATTGCACTGGCTGCTTTCTCCTCATGCGTGGTGCTGCACGCCTGCGCTTCCGCAAGGATATCAGCTGTTGTTAAAACCCACTAGTGTGACTTTGTTTTTACGCCGACCACCGGGAGACATTCTCAGAAAAAAAAAAAAAACAACCCTCAGTGAGTCTGCTGCTGATAATGACACAGCTCTTACTGCTGCTGCACTTCCAGTGAGGTCAGCAAAGGGAGAAAGAGTGAAAGTGTTGCAGTAAACTCTGGTTTCAGTCAGGAGGTAGAGTAGAGCAGGATTAAAAAGGTATATACAAGCTTTATAGAGGGTGCATAACGATATTTATCCCCACCTTATGCACCCTCTGTATAAGAAACTGTATAACAGCAGTATTTTATATGTATATAAAAAACATTAAAATCATCTGATCGAAGTTGGTTTTAGCTTTAGGAAAACACAACCTCTGATGAACAACGACATATAACTTTTTTGTTGTACAGTTATTTATTTAACATAAAATAATAATTAAAAAAAAACTAAACTAAACATGTGGGCAGTACTAAGTACCCGCATGTTTTCACAGCTTGTAGAATCACCTTCAGCAGCAATAACTGGAATTAGGGTGAATTCCAATTCCTCCCTTAACCCTCAATCTCAACCCTCAGTCTCAAAAATGCATGCTCCCGTGAAGTGCAAGTGCTGTCCCGATTCTTACAAAGTCAAGTTCGAGGGACAAGTTTGAGGGCTGTATCACCCTCAATGTTGAGATTCTCCGGCACCACCCTTGGAAGTAAGGGCTACCCAGAAGGCATTGTGTATTTTCGTCAAGACGTCCTCGAAAAAGATGGCGCCGAAAAAAAGCGAGCTACAAATTTACGTATTTTCGTAGTTAATAAAAATATAACTGTTACGAAACTATCTTACTGTCTTTGTTACATATATTTATATTATCTTATTCTTCTTCTACGTCTTCTTCTCCTTCTTCTTCGTCGTTTTCTTGAAAGACTGGATGTAGCTTTGGTGTAAGGCCGCCCCCCACAGTCTGAAGACGTAACTGCACTCAAGAGGTGTCCCATTTCTAAGTCACAAGATAGCGCTTACACTTATTTGGAGGGCCAATATTGAGGGTCAAAGACTGAGAGTTAAGGGAGGAAATGGAATTGGCCCTTAGTCATTTCTTGTATGACTTTATCCGTTTCTCACATCTTTGCAGAGGAATTCTGTCAGGATTGACAGCAATAATAGCTTCTCCAAGATAATTTCTTTATGCATCTTTATGTCTTGGCTTTGCATGAACACACACCTGAATGCTTCAGATCAGCAAACTGTAACCCAGTAACCCCCCCTGACACCCAGTAACCCCTCCCTGACACCCAGTAACCCCTCCCTGACACATCCGCGTTGGAGGCATCCTCAGTGTCTACAGGTTGTCCTCCGTTGACTTTGAAAGTATTCTGATGTCAAACGTTGTCGAACTTACACAAACTTACATGTACTCATATGAAAGAAAAGGTGTGATTTAATGTCAGTGTTATAACTTTCTAAATTATATTGCTCAATTTTGTCAATCTAGATAGCCTGCCAATTAGAGAATGATGAGTACAGATTCATAAAAAAGATGATTATTGTGATTTAAGATTGAGGAAGGGCCTGTAGAATAATGATTTACTGAGAGAAAGTGAGTAGGTGAGTATGTGGGAGCAGGCAGTATACCTACTGCACAGCTTTGTTGCCAGGCAACAGTGAGACAATTGTAGTAAAACTGTATATAATATCCAGCTTCTAATGTCACCCAAAACAGAACAATTTCATTATTTATCACAAATAATTTTTTTTGTCTTTTAAATACAATTAAACAGAATTGATTTGGGATTTAAAAGAAAAACATTTACAGATTTTTGAGTCCTTTTTTATGACCCTTTTTTTTTTATTTCCACAATTTCATAGGTAAAAAATGTCTTTGACATGCTTTGCCTTCAATGTCACAAGATAACACAATAAGCACCCTTTTCATCATCTTTAAATGCGTATTTCTGTTTGTTGTAGGTGGTTTAGAGGGTAGAGTGAGCCACTGATTTCCACTCCACGTCTCTCTTTTCTTCCAAAGGATGCAGGAACCGAAGCCGGACGTAAAGCTGAGTGGAGATAAAAATGTGGAGGGGGATAAGTCTACTCCTTATCGTGTAGGAAGCTACAACAACAGCCTGCAAATCTGAACTGCTTCCAGAAAGACATGTTTTCAAACCGAAGCCCCCCTAAACAAAATTGAAAAAAAAAAAAAAAATCTGTTGTTTTTAAATAGTCTGTTAGTAATAATATTATATATAACAGTCTCCTGTAAAGTGAAAGCCTATACACTTAGTCAAAAGCAGTAAAACCACGAGCATGAACTTGTACATTTATACAAGTCAAAGCATTGCTAAAATATGACATAACTTGATATTTGATCGCTTTGTAATTAATTTTGATTGCTATGCTTTAATCGTTTTTTCCCCTAAATCTACATCCATAATAGCACCTTCAAGTCTGACCCAGTTCGTGGCACCAGAGTGCTTGTGGTGCAAAATCTGAAATTGAAGTCTTCCTCTCCAAAGGTTTTAGGGAAATAAGCTCAGATTTTATTTTATGTTATTTGTGGAATCCTGCTAACAGGCAAACAAGCAAGGCAACAAAAGTCTGGTCGAGATAATAAAGATAAATGCTCTAGACCTGTTTGACAAAGTTAAGGTTTGCCTGTTTTAGAGCAAAGAGACCATGTACCCAAGGGCTCAATTTGAAAAATAGCAACTGGGCTACAATTTGCAACGGGAAAGCAAGTTCCACTGGTGATAAAGTGTTGAAGACATGTCTTTTTGGGACTATGGTATAAAACTTTAAATAAATTAAAAAAAATCTACTGCTTTCAATATGAATCTCTTATAATATAAAATTAGGGAACACTAAAGCAGTGGAGCTGACAGAGAGCTGTCTGTTCACAACAAACTGGAGAAAACTCCATGCTGAGTAGTATTAGGAAAAGGTCCAATCAGCCAACAAATGTCTCTCTCAGGGACTGATATTGCACGCCAGCATATTTGCAACAGCACAGAAACAGAAAATGAAGTACCTGTTTCCAGCTATGTCAAAATGTTCTGTTGCAAGGCTGAAATTGCAGGTCTGACTGCAGATTAAGTGAAGAAGTCACATTTTTCACGGTCCTTTTAGGTGACTCAATCAGTTTCACTCACTGCAGTTATTTATTTTTGTACTGCCAGGGGCTGACAAGATGGAGATCAGAAAAGAATTTCTCAGCTTATGCCCTTTTAGCAAACTTGGTGTTGTGCACTTGGAAAATTCCATTTTGACGGACTTGGAAAATGAAACGTAGGGCCTTCTAGCTGCCTTGAGTAAAAGCTATAAAATGGAACATCATCAATGAGTGGCAACAATTAGTGGGGTTGAGAAAACAGTAACACATGTACCTCCACTGCCCAGTGCTTTCGAAAGTCTGGGTCCTTTACATGTAAAAAGCTTCCAGTGGTGAGAAATGTGATGGTCACAGTGCACTTGTTAGTTGGTCTTATAATCTGGGCTTGCTAAACCTAAATCAACAATGAGCAACATTTGTAGAAAGACAGCCATCTGAACGAGATAAGAGGAATAAAACGGAATAATTGGAGTGAATTAAAACATTTAATGCCCCTGCCTGGAGTCATTCAAAGTTAGGCTTTACTTCTGCTGATGCAGAATTCAAGGGTACAAGCTGGTACATACCAGGTTTATTTTCTCTCCTCGCTTTGATATACTGAGTGCTTATCAGGAAGTGTTAAACAGTGATATTTCTAATCAACAGGTAGAGGAAGAATTTAATAAAAATCAATAGTAGTCTGTAGAACTAGCCTTAGTGTAGTGTTGCCCAAAAGACGATCACTGTGGAGCAGCAGCTAAGAGCCATTTCTGTTAAACATGACTATATTACTGATGTATGCAGGAGACTGCCACCTGTTCATGTCCTGTCAGAGAGATGCTGAAAACATAGTTCAGGTTAAATACGACAGCTGAACCTCACGAGACTGGAGGGTCTGCCACAGATTTAAAAAATCACGTGATTGAATCAAAAGCATATGCTGAGTTTAATATAGTATAAAATGTAATCTTAAATGTGATTTATGCTTCTCCATCGCAGTCACGGTGAGGTAGTTAGCATTTATACCTGAGCCTGTTGTGTTTGCATTGCTTTGTAATGACACCTTTAAACATAAATTGGTGATGCAAGCTCTCGTATGTAGTGCAGTTGCTATAGCTTCCTTTTCTGTGCTTCATTCATCTACTTCAGACATTTTGTGTGAGTTGGAAATGTTAAATGTTCAATGACAGTTAAATGTAGTGCTACTATGTTGCACTTGCTTTTCACGTCAATCCAACATGTAGTTACACTGCGGGGAGAGTAAGACAAGAATATGCCTACGTCAGGCCTCGGTATACGGTCTCCATCTAAGGCCTACGCTGTACCTATGGCTTTGATTTGACGCAGAGGCATAACTCAAGCTTTAAGACTTGTAGAACTAATTGGAGTGCAGGTTTAGCTGTGCAGTACTTACATAAAAAATTAGTAGCACAGATTGATTTTTCTAAATGTATAGATTACAACTGACCCTGCCAAACTAAATGCTCTACACTGCAATTTTAAAGAAAGTGAACACGATGTGCAATAAAATTGTAACAGTTTCGTCTTTGCCTCTGCTCCTCACTGGCCTTATAAATTTTTCATAGTCTTGCTGACAGACAACAAGTACTGAAATAAATATCTCTGATGCATCTGGATAGAAAAGGAAATAAGAAAGAAAAGAAAATCTAAACCACAGGCACCAGTTCTCCAATACATCTTTAATATAAAATATTAAACTTCAGCCCTCTTTTCCAACATCTCATTTCTATATGGCGTACCCATCTCAGGTGCTAGTCCTTTCTTTCTTTTTCCAGTGAGAATTCAGATATAATGTACTTCACATTTGTCAATAGCATTTCATTTATCACTTGATTTGGATTGAATTATATGTACTTATCAATGTACTTACAACATGATCTTATGACCATGTCAGTCTTATACTGTAATTACTACAAGTGAGAGCAGTTTTTTCATTAAAAAAGAAAAAAAAGTTCAGATAAACTTGGTCCGGAAAATCTTCACTTATTTGTTCCAAAAGTTATTATTATTAGGTATCATGTCCAACATTTCACTCGCGACAGAAAGAAAACCATTAAAACAAACAAAAACAACAACAAGAAAACAACATTCTGTCCTTTTATTAATGAGAAAAAAAGCTTCAGTCACTCTGTTTGTTAACATTAATGTTACAATTGTAAGCACTTCAGGACAAGTTGTTTTGATTAGTTATTTTTACATGACTGGATATCAAATAAAATCCACTGTGTGGATGCCCACAGCTAAATAAATTGTCCTATTAAATCTTTCTGCAATATAAATGTTTTCATTTTCATGCAGTTGCTTTGTATCTTGCATCACTTTAATAAAGTCATATCAGTCTCAAGACAGTTACATCACTTGACTATTGGTGCCAGAGATCACAGAAATGTTTGACTTCAAGTAATAAATTCAGAAAAAAAAAGATAAAAATAAAAACAAATATCGCAATTACTATTATGTTGCCTCTTCTGTGTTTCTTGTCAAAACCGCTGACATAGTTTACAGCTGATCGCCGTATCACTCACATAAACACGTTGATGAGTGAATAATAAGGACATGCAGAAGTGACCCCAATTGCAAAGCTATACAACCTCTGTCTTCAGGTAGTGCTTTGCTCCATGCTTCCTCTGCGGACTGTTTGGCATGCGTGGTGGCTGCTGGTCATAGTCCCCCATGCAAACAGCCACAAAGAACAGCGTCCCTCCAATGACCAGTGCCAAACCTCCAAACCATCCAGAAAACATTGCCTCCCCATACTCCCATCGAGGCATCACATCAGGAAAGCCTTCATCCCAGAAATCCACCACAGTCGTGTATGCCACAATAGAGACAGGAGCCAGAGTTGTGAACCCTGACAACCAGGACAGAACCCCTCCGAAGATGAGGAGCCTTCTCTTTACACCAGGCAGCCCCACACACATCTCAACCCCCTCTAGACCGGGGAAGGCAGCCAACACAGCTAAACCTCCAGTGCTTACAGACACTAACATGAGCACCCTGGAAATCTGTAGATCCAGCGGCAGTGCCATGACCGACTCGTAGGCCTTACACTGAATTCCTACCTCCTCCGTGTAGAGGCAGGTGTGCCACAACCCAGAGTACCAGTTTTCCACTTCATTGAGCTCAGAGTTCATTGTCTTCCACAGCGGCACAAAGGTGGTGACCAAAGATGTGACCAAACCCCCAAACGTCACAAAGAGCGCAGTCCTTTGCATCATTTTAGTTGTCAGAAAAACCATCTTCTGCCTCTGCGCGCACACAGTCTGTGGTGTGATTCTGCTGTTTGGGTTTATTTAACAGGACAGAGTATCCAGAGTGGCTCTGTAGCCCATCCCACCTGTTGCAAGGACCCAGTTCCTCAGCCCCCTTAAGAAAATGTACCTGATTGTAGGGCGATAATCCAGGACTGTGGCATGACAATACACATACTGTTTAGTTTCAGCATTCAGTGTCATCACAGGGAATAATGAACTCTGCTTTTGGATGAAATCAGATATGTCCAGTGAGATTCTGTGCAATGTGTGTGCACAAGTCGACTTAAGTGAATGAAACGTGAGCTGAGCGCGCTGGGCATGGGGCTCGTGTGTGTATGCACACAAGAGGAAATAAAGGCTTTCCCAGGCATACTATATTATAGGCTATTTCTGCATGACTTGGAAATTTAGTTCATCCTTTAAAGTTTCTTTAAAATCCCACTGTTTAGAGACTTGTGTCATATTTTCTTAATTTGAATGTCTACATTTAAAAGAAACAAGAAACGATTCTCATTATTTGCCAAGTGTCTCAAGTATCTGGGCTATGAAAAGCACTTTGTGTTCACTGCAATGGTGCTTCTAATAGTCTAAAAGAATCCACTTCTTTGTGAATTTCACTGACAATCTTCACAGTTTTGGCAGTACAAGTGCCAGGTCACTGAAAACCCAATGAACTTCCTCAGCAGTTGAGTTAAGTTTTTCTCAGTCCCCTAGTTTACTCTATTCATTAAAATTAAATAAATAAATGTCCAATCTAAAAGTCCAGTGTAATTAAAATCAGACTGGATGTCTTGAATACTATAAGGGTATATTCTAATTTATCCAGAGGAATAATACTAATAATTTAATGTATTTAATATAATAAAAAAAAAATTGCAAGAAAACTTTAAAACCTTGCTGGATTCATCCTCTCAAACCAAGGATTATTGAATGACCTTATCAGCCAAGTACTGTGGACACTGAAACCACAAGTTCATTAAATAAACTGAAATGCCAGGCTTTGACCTTTAGGATTTTCACATTGTGGATAAAGTACAGTGGTCCTACCTTATGACATCAGTCTATAGAAGAATTTCTCATTTCCATCAGCATTCATAATTAAAGATATAAAAGTGGAAAATGTCCTGTAATCACAAAGACTGGCAAAAGGTTACTTTTCTGATTTAGAAAACAAAATATGTCTTAGAGCTGCTTTCAGCTTTGAGGTATCACAGTATCTCAATTTTAACGATAACGATCATGAATATTTCAAAGCAGCAATTAGAATACTAGTGGTGGTGTTTTCATTTCCTCTGGATTTATAACTTGTACACGTATATTATGCTGTATTTGAGTGTGGTTTCTAAAGGTTATTGGGTACAGAGATAGAGAGTAAAGTCACCTGTCAGGAGAGTGCAGTGGGTTTGTGATGACACGTCCTTTACTGCAGGGCCTAATTAAATTAATTGGCAGTTGGATTGCCACCATACTATCTACCAAGATAATTCGGTCATTTAATAACACTTGTTTACTCTCCACCCAGAGACACGGCTGAAGTTTCATGTGACATACTACATGAATGTAAGGACACAGAACAAATACCCAGAAATTTAGGATTTTTCTATAATGATATCAGGTGACTTCAATCATGTATCTTCCCACCTGACTGGAATTACAGTTTGTTAATTGTGCTTTTTTCATATATATTTTTGTGTTATTGATGAGCTGATGAGATTCTTTTGAATTTCCCACATGGGGGATGAATAAAGAACATCTACTCTAATCTAAAGGCTAAGGTTTGCACAAGCACACAGATACTCAGTGTTACAGTTTCTATGGGGTTTATTAAGGCTTTAAATACATGTGTAAGGATACATTATTTTAAACACCAGACAGATGTCAACCCTGAACATTGCAATTATATGAACAATGATATTCTGTTCTTTATGGTTATAATTATTACAAACATCTGTTAAATAACAGTAACAAAACAAAATGACACGCAAATTCTAATAAACTTTATTTGGATTGAGATTCCTTACTACATTAAATCAAAGCTTTGCAACTCTGTCATAGCTGAGAATAATGCAAGTAATGAAGAGTTTAGATAAATTAAACATTTAATAGCATACAACATATTTTTAAAAGAAATAACAGATCTGAATGGATATCTTCAATAGCACTTGAACATTCCTAATGTTACAAGCACAAATATACAATAAACTGGATATCAATTTTAAGAGAAATATTGAGCTGAGAAAAACTTAGCAAAATTATTATTGCTCATATGAAATAAATAAATAACATACATAGTAAGCATAAAAAGAGATTTTCACATTCTTGAACAATTCTACGCCAAAATCTGTTTTACTTCATTAATTTCACTCCTGACTCATGCAGAGTGAGAAAGGCATAAAAGGTATCTACTGTTCAGGGGTCAAAGACATGCAAGGTCAAAAAGAACAACAAAAAAAAAATGTTTGGGAAGAGGGAATGGCTAGAAGGAGGTGCAGTAGAGATTTATGGCTTCTGTGAGAAGAGAAGAGCCCCGCTTTGAGTCATCTTAAATATCAGAGCCCATCTCAGCACACTGTTTGTCTGATATGTGTGTAGCTAGAGACTCAATGATGTCCAACAACAGCAGCTGGCTGAGAGACCGCAGGTTGGGAAGCTTGGATACCTTAGGGAGGGGAGGAGAACAAAACAAAATGAAAAAATGCACCATAAATTAAGACAAGACACTGAGACACAAAAATGGGTAATAAGCAGTTGTTGGTTGCAGGTGCACAAGAGGGAGGGAAAGAAATGAGGACCGCAGAAAGAAGGTTAACAGAAAGATTAACAGCAGAGCTAACACTCCAGCAAATGGAAGTGAAAATTGAGTAATTCCTATTTTCTTTGGATAACAAACAATAATCAGAGTGCCACTGTGACCCTCAATGTTATGAGATGAGGTGCTTATACAGCCGGCTGAAACGTAAGCAGTCTCTTCTCTAAGTAGAAGATGGAGGGGGATCCACAAGAAGGTCAAAGGTGATGGTTTCCCGCAAAGAAGATGGGACTAGAGGGTTAGCTCAGCTGTAGCGAGTGGGCAGCACAAACCCAGGGCCCCAGATAAGAGCCCACCCACCTTGATAAACTGGTGGACAATGATGTGGAGGCAGTGCTTTTTCATGTCCAGAGCCTGAGTCTTGTCTGCTGCCTCGAGAATCTAAGGGAGAAATATTGGGAGAAAAGTGAGAGAGGGAATAGTTCATCTGCATGACAGGGACAACGTTGTCCAAGTAGGTCACCGCTCCCCCTTGGGTAAAAAAAACATAAATACCTGCAAAACATTCTCCACAGTGACATTCATCTCCAGATTCTGCTTACAGTAAGCCTGTAGCCTGTTATTGGAAAACCCATAGTAATATGGTGCAGCAAATAGATAACTGTTAACTAAGAGTCAAGGAAGTGAAAAAGTTCCATCTGTGCCACAAACCAGAAAACTTTATGAGTTTCACAGCACACAGAGTGTCTTCAACACTCATTTAGTTAAATTTACATCAAAAGACTTAATGTGATTTGGAAAAGATAGTATCAGTTTACTATATGCCCTTCATGCACTAATTTCAACAGTGAATAATGAGTATAATACTGTTTTAAGGCCACTTAATTCTCTATAATTTAATGGTTATTTTTATGAATCAACACGCTGTTTCCAAACACAAATCTTAGCTGTACCTAAAATAAATGACATTTTATTTGAGATAAAACAGTACCAATTCTGAATAATTTTTAAGTTAATTAATTTACAAACATAAGAATACTGCTAATGTCTAAAGTTTTACAAGTAAACAAATTGTGTGAATCTATTTTGAAGGATACAGGGAATCCTCTGGAGGCATGTTGACGTCACCATAGTAGATGTAGCGCAGCATGGAGTCAAAGGCCTGCTTGCTTGGGACCATCTCACCGATGGATATATTTACCTGACCATCTTCTGGCATGAAGGAGCGGAACATCGCCTCAAAGTAACTGCAGAATAAAAGTACATAAGAATATTAGTCACATCCCTAAGTTGAAATGCAGTATTTCACAATAATTATAAAATCATCTAAAACAGTGGTTCTCAAACTTTTAATACTGCGTACCACCTGAGAAACTGTTCAGCTCTCTGAGTACCACCATGATGACCAATTTTAAAATATAAACATATATACCTTCTCAATTAGCTTTAAACACACAGGAGAGATGTTTATTCCTTATTGTGGTTATTTATTACCTGAACTGTTACCTTTCTGAATCAGACATTTACAACTCTGTCCAACAATTCTCACATACTCATAGTCTCATACAGAGCAAAATAAACACACGCAAAAGTTGTTACATCTGCACTGCAACTGAATATGTAACTAATATTTTTTTTTAAACACACAAAATTTAATTATCTCAAGCTACACTTCTCATTTAAAACATATTTATAATGCATTGTATGTTCCCGATTTTTTTTTTTTTTAATGAAAATGTGGAAATGTGGAAAGTCATGACATTCCCTGCGTACCACCAAAGAGAGCTCGTGTACCACTGGTGGTACACGTACTAGTTTGCACACCACTGATCTAAAAGATGCAGCTCCTGAGAAAAGCAGTGGAGGAGCAAAATAAAAAGGGGTTATATTAATTAGCAGCAAAAACTACCTGGAACGGGCTGCAAGTATGGCCTTATGAGCTGGACGTGGGTGACCATCTAACAGTAGAATAATGTCACAAAACTCCAGGCCCCCTCCATCCAAGTAAGCCTTCATGTCCTGCACAAGGGAGGTCCCAATATCCACGGGCTGGTCTGAATATATTCTAGGGGGAGGCTGCTGCTTTCGTCGCACAATCTCCACTATCAGAGGAGTGGAAAGATGCTCAAACTCTTTTGTCATGATCACCTGGTTAAAGTGTGATTCCTTCACCACAAAATTAAGACAGTGTTCCTAGAGAAAGAAATAATATTCCTAGGATTAGTGTCAAAATGAACAATCACTCAGCTTTATGTAACTTCCTCTGATCTTAAAGAATAACTTAACTGGATGCTTCAAAGATTCAAATCAGTAACAATTGTAAATTCAACAGTGTCATCAGGGTGAGTTTAAGACACTCTGGACCGCAACCACTGGAGGTCAGTAAAAACAAGATTTTCCAAGCATGTTTAAAAGTCTCTCAATAGTAATCTCCATGTACCTCCCCATGACCCTGAATGGGACTGAAGCAGGTATAGTTTACTGATGAATGGAAATAGATGGATGTACCTTGAGTTGATCCAGTTGCAGCTTGTTGGCATTCTCACAAACGCTGAGTACATTCTGCAAATCCACAGATGCTTCGATGTACTGCACACAAAGCTGCTCCAGCCGGGAAAGTTTAAAACTTAAGGCCAGCTTGTATACATCCATGATCAAAAGAACATCTTGTACATGACCTGTGCAGACAGATGAGACAGGATTTTTTTCCCTCCTTTTTTTAACTCACAATGATATTCCTTCATGCAGCATAGAAACAAGAGAAGCCTGAGGCTGAAGTTACCTCTGCGGGGGTACTGGATTTTGTCTGTGTAGAGAAACTGCATTAAGACTTCAAAAGGCTGGGCCTCTGCTTCTCTGATGAATACCTCCAGCAGGGGCTGTGTGCCCGATGACCTATTGCCTGCTGGGATATCCCTCGGGCCTCCAGCTGCTCCTTCATCACTATCCTCACTGCTCTCCCGTTTGGTCCTCTGCAGGACAAGAAATTATGCAACACTTTCTCTTCCCCATTCCAGCTCCTACGTAAAAAGCTCCAACCACCAACTGTTACAACTGTTTATTTTAAAGTGTACAGTAGCTGTGATGATTTTGTGTCACATAAACAAGTGTGAGTAAAAGAGATCAACAATCTCTTTTACAAGGGAGACCTGGACCACACACACACAATCACTATTACGGGCAATTTAGAGTCACCAGTTTACATAACATGCCTTGGGACTGTGGGAGGAAGCTGGAGTACCTGGATAAAACCCACGCAAGCACAAGGAGGACGTGGATGAAAGCATGGTTCTGACCTGTCGCTGCCTGTCCCGAGCCTGCAGGATTTTCTTTCGCAGCCACTGACATCTTGCAGTCACTATGGCAATATGGCCCAAGACTCTCTCCTCCCTCTGTAAACAAAACAACAAGGAGGCAGACAAATAGAAAGACATGTTAGGCGAAGCATGGAAAAGTCACCTTGTATGAATTATGTGAATATAAATGCCCAGCTGAGAGGTGTCACCACTGTGTACACTGCATCACCAGGTGTGGTACAACTGTGAAAACCTACCTCACCCAGAATAAACTCTACGTCACAAAACTGACGATTTTCCCACAATTTTCCATAATCCTCGTGGAGGGTACATTTTGGGTAGCTTGAGAACTGTAAGACAAAACAGGAGTCTTTTATTCTTTCTGAAGGCAGAAAAGTTTTTTTTTGTTTTGTTTTTAAACACAGTATCTACATTATACAAAACTTTAAGAACATGGTATTTAAATGTTTAAGCAATCATACATCCCTAACCTGGAACCTGTACATTTCTCCACTGCGGACATTATTGTCCACAGTCCCTCCAAAAATATACATGGCATCTTGAATCACAGCAGCAGCATGGAAGAGCCTCCCACTGGGCATCTGAGGGGCAGAGATTTAACAAAATCAGCTTCTGTCAGTGAATACTATCCTGCATTACCTAAGAATGTGTAGGGTTCACTAATAAATGTTGAAACTAATATATAGGATGGTAATTAATGAACATTATACTACTGTGAATAGAATCAATTGTGGTGCAAAACACAAAGTATCTAGAAAGCCTGTCATTTGTATGAATCTGGCTCAAGTACAGTTTTTTTATTATTATTTATCATCCATCATTCATCCATTATTATTAACTTAACACTGGGCATGCTCAGTGGACCGATGCTAATTCCAGAGTTACATTATTTTGTCCCAAACGTTTTTCTAATAATTTGCCCATAAGTTGTTTTTACCTTACAGGTAAACTGAAGGGGGAAAAATGTTCTCATAGAACTAATGCTTATTGCTGACTGTATTATCGTGATATGCTAAAAGGACCAGGAGGAACAAAAATAATGTTTCTCGGTACTCAATGCTGCTGCACCCATACAGCCTGCTTTTATAGGATGTAGTGCAGCAACTTAAACTGAATGTGACCCTACAATGTTGAAAAGCAACTGAACTCAAAATGAAAGACATTTCAGAAATGTTAGTTCTTGTGTTTTATCTATTTTTAGTCTATTCAAAACAAAAACAAGGATTAAACCAATAATTGTGAAAAGTACCAATCAAACAGGTTATTGTTTATGAAGGTTATTGTTTTTTGTTTGTTAAAAAAGAAAAGAAAAGAAAACACACACACATTTATGATATTATTAATCCACTCTCATGGTCAATAACACACATCTAACTGCTTTTAGTTCATACCTCACTGTCAAGGCTAGCCTGTATCACCTCCCAGGTCTGAGAGTCCACATCGTAGCAGTGCAGCTCATTGGGCAGGGTGTTGTCAGCAGCACCTCCAAATACATACAGGTGGCGGTCGAAGGCAACCATAGTATGCCCATAACGTCTCTGGGGAGGTGGAGGGGAGCCTCGCAGTAAATGTTCAGTTGGGATACGCGTCCACCTAAGGTGATGGATTGATGAGTCCCATGTAACTTTAGATGTAATCTAAAATATGAGTAACTAAACTTTGAAGGAAGATTATTCTCACATGTGGCCTTTGAACTCAAACTGAAAGAGGTTATTGGTGATCTTGGCTCCACTCTGACCAGAAAATACAAACATCTTATCCCTGCATACTGCTACAGGGAAGTTGCAGCAAGAGGGTGGAATCTCACCACTCTGATCAATCTGATTGAAACATAAAAAGGGAAAAAGACATCAATACATATACAGCATTTCATTTGATTTTATCCTTAATTATGGATATAAATGTAACTGGCCTCTTCCCAGCATGCATGTTCTCGGTCCTGCAGGCTGATGGTCCACATGTCATTCAAGCCTGCATACAAAAGGAAAATATCAATCAAAATTCCCCCAACCAAAAAAAAAAAAAATGTGTATAGAGGTGATTAATGCAAAACTTAAACAAACAAAAAAACACACAATCAAACATACCTGGCATTTCCATCATAGCCAGCAAATATCCATAGCTTATCATTGTAAACTGTAGCACCATGTGCAGATCTGGCCACTGGCAAGCTGAAACAGGGTCACAGTACAGATGGATATTTGTAAATGTTTTATCATCAATAGGACCAAAAATAACTGGATTATAGAGTGACAAAACATAGGAAAAATTGCTAAATGAGTTTAAGATCGTGGGCATGACTCCCTAAATGGAATAAGTAAATAAATAACTAAATAAAATAATTTTAAAGTTTCTAAACTTTTTTTCATCCACCAGATTTTTAATGCCCATTGGCTGGTTTAAAATATTCAAAGTAAGTAATTTTATTCAAGATTGTTGTTTAAAAAACTATTCAAGAATACAAATGAATGAACATGTTACCTCCCTTCCACTTTCCATTCGGTCCACTGTCCTGTAGCAAACTTATACTCAAAAAGGTCATTTTTATTTTTCAGGTTCGAATTTGAGTATATATCTCCAGTGTAACCACCTGAAATATATTAAAGTCAAACATTTTAGTGATTCTGCTTGAGAAAAAATCTGAATGAATGACACTTAAGCACTTAGTACACTTAAGCTAAAGTAGTGCTTAAATAAGTTACCAAAGACAAACATGCTGCTGCCATAGACGACTGCTGAATGGTGATATCTGGGAGCTGGTGGAGTTCCAGTGGTGAAAGCTCTGTGAAACACATTAGTAAATATAAATTTCAATTTTACAGTCTAGGCATGTATTTCATATAGATGCAGCAGACGTACCGACACCAAGAGCAATCCTTCACATCAAACCGGAGCAGATCATTCAGCATGTTCTTCCTGTTGGTTGGCACAGAATTGTAACATCCATTATGTGTAGTGTTCAAGGAGAAGACACCTGTTAGTGTCAAGCAGTACTCACCCATTGTCCCCCCCAAATACGTATATGGCATCCCTGTACGCCACAACAGTGTGTTTGCTGCGCCTGTGTGAGGATAAACGAAACTCAGCGTGAACACAAGTACATATTTAGCGAAAGTGTTTAAGTTCCTCCTCATCGGTCAGCAATATACCTTGCACCAACAAACTCATCACAAGGAGGGAGTCTTCTCCAGCGGTGGACTGTCTCGAAAGGGCCAAAGTTGAGCGTCAAATATTCAACGCTGTCGGAGCAGCTGTGATCAAAATCAACACTCGGAGCCACTTTAGTTGACTTGCAACTCATTTTCGCTTACTCATCCAACTGGATCAGTTCTCAAGGCCACTCATCTGAAGGGACGTCCTCTTGTTACCAACATCATTAACTGCAGTTATCTCACATTAAAAACTAGCATTTCTACCTACGCTATGTGAAATGTCCCACGGGTGTAGACAACACTAAAGTCTACTGTTTAGGATGGAAACGCCGTCAGACAGTCAGCTAGTAGTTACGCGTCCAGCTAGCTTAGTGCTACTGCTATGCTGTAAAACCAAAACAAGGAAGCAGTTTCAATTAATGATAGCTGCTAACGTCACACTAAAAGATTTGCCTACCCAATAGAATATGTCTTAAATGTTACACCGTACTTTATGTTTTCATAGAACGTTATCTAGTCAAAAAAAGAAAAAAAAATCCTAAGGAAAACAGTGTTGTGTTATCGAGATCATTTGACCAACCACACCCCCACGACGCTCGTGAATGACGTCACTTCCGGTAATTTTGGAAACAACATACTCCGGGACACTTTTAAACGTGTATTTGATGGTCATTTTAAGATCTTTTTTTTGTTCTATTGGTTTAAACCGTTTTTATGTTCGAAAGATAACAATTAGATAAGTGTTCTGAGGTCAAAATTTAAAACATCTGTCAAATGTGGAGGCTGGGGCACAAGAAATTATATGGTCAGTTATTTATTGTTTCACCTTTTTTCCCCCCATGAGCCTCACTTTCTTCTGTTTCTTATTGCATTAAGAAACAAAAAACCTCATAGGACTGTAATATAAAAGTCTTTTGCAAGGAACCTGTCTGGTATGAAAAAATGTGTGTCATTTCCTAAAATAATATTCACATAATATTATATTACAGATAATATAGAAAATAATAAAATATGAATAATGCTCTACTGAACGTTTTATACTGTATTCTGCAGAAGAATTTATTTCATACTAATCTACATTTACATATTCTAGACTTCTTGTGTATGTAGATTGGTATAATTGAAAATTTCACACATTTATAGTAATAATAATAATAATAATAATAATAATAGTGTTCACACATTTTTAAAACAAGTTTATCACTTCACCTTAGAATTTCCATCATTTTGAAACCTCTGCCTTTCATCCAAAAAGAGTTAAGAAAGGCTCCAGCAGATTCCTGTGACCCTGTATAGGACTAAACCGGTATGGATAATGGATAGATGGATGTTATACATTCATGATGACAGCTAATGCTAACTTTCCACCCATCATCATAGCAGCATGTTGGCTGACAAAAACTCTGTATTTGAAACACTTACATACAACACCACAGGGTATGATTTGAGATTATATAAATCAATAGATTTTTGCACTGGAATGTCATTTATGATGGTGAAACACCAAAGCTAAGATTCAAGCTAAGATAAATTAAAAGTTGAAAGTGAAGCCCCCCCCCCGCTCTGTTTTTCGACAGCTGGTTCAGTGATCCTTCTTTCTGGTTCTTCTTTCGTTGTAATCAGTGTGGTCTTCGCTTATACCCTATACCAGGCTAGTGTTTGTACTGTTTTGGAGTTTGGGTTTATGTCACATTCTCATATTTTTTGTTTTCATTTTGTCACATTGTTTTGGAAGTGTTTTATGTGGAAACGGTCTCTATAGACTTAAAGCTGAGCTTTTTCAGTTGTTTGTTGTGCTGCATGTGTACATTTAGTTTGTACGATTAAAATGGCTTAAATGAGCTTTACTCCATCTGCCTCTAAATCTGGGGATAATAATATCAATATCACCACCTTCATAATGATTGGCACTTTTCTGTGCTTATATGAATGTGCATTTATGACTTCTGAAGGTGTGGTTTTTGATGGAATGAAAGACACTGACCATTTTGAAATTTACCTCTTTCTTGTAAAATGTTCCAGGCATCACATACTGTGTTTGACCTTTTAATATCTGCATTTCAAAAGTTACAGATGCTGCTGACACATCTGTAACTGGTTCCTAAAAACTATTTTTAGGAACCAAGGATTTGGCAATCCAGATGCTCTTTTAATTGTCACTCTTAAGTGCTATATAAATTATTTATTTAATAAGGTTATTATAATCAAATATGTTTGAAGTAAGAAAGTGGATATTGTCTTCTTTTTCTTTTTTATTCTAATTTCTTCTTAGACATTTTATCTCACATCCTAATTTTCCAGCTGGTTGGTAGAGTGCCAACCATTTACATATTGGGACGTGCTCAGGTGTGTGTCATTGACCTTGTTGGATAATCATGTGGTCAACACTTCCTCCAAGTAGCTTATGTGGCTGGATCAGTTCATTAGCATGGATGGAAATTGTAAAGAATTTTGCGGGAACATTTTGGCCCAAAATAGAGGTGGTTATATTTTTGATATCTATTCCAACTCAACATTTTCTTACTAAGCCCTGGCAGAAGTATGCTGCATTGTATTACACTTGTAGGGTTTGCTGAGGTCACATGGGTTGGTTCTTATGTTGGGGTTCAGATAACTTTCTACCTCTATCTCTGAACACACAATCTCTTTGAAAAAAAAAAAAAAAAAGCATCCGAATTGTGTCTTTGAGATCAAAAGACACTTTATTTTGCTTAGTCTTTAAGTTTATTTTTAACATCTTAAGGGAAAAAAAAACCCCTCTTTTGCACATTTTATTTCCACAACAGTGGAAATAAACACTGATAAACAAAATAAATAGATTAATGGGTCACTGAGGAACCTCTATCATTTGGTTTACTACTGTATCTACGACCTCAAGGTCATTTTAAAAGGTTACAATCTTTAATTTTTTGTTGTGAGTTGAATAACCTGTGGTTTTAACTTAGCTCATAACTTTAATGAGAAATATTTTTTCATCCTGTTCAAAGGAGGTCTTATACATTCATTGGCAACCAGTGGCGGAGTTTCAGGGGGGGCTGTACTCCCTAATCACAAGCTTTATTGGGTTTAAAGGGCCCGGTCATGTACTCCGCCCCTGGCCCAGCAGTGACATGTTCTGCTGCTGTTTGCAACTGATCCAGAGCACTCTGGCTCCTTTATGTATATAAGATAAAGATGAAACAAACATTTGCAGAAAGTAAATTGTGAACTTCTGAAATTTGTATTTGAACACATGGAATATTACATTTCAATTGATCTTGAAAAAAAGACTTATTGTTAATAGCTAGCTTCTTCTTCTCTTCCATAAAGGCCAGATTTGTGCAGTGTAGGCACTGGGATTGTTGTCCCATGGACAGACTCTCCCACCTCAGCTGTAGATCTCTGCAGTTCATCCAGAGTGATCATGGGCCTCTTGGCTGCATCTCTGATCAGTCTTCTCCTTGTTCCAGATGAAAGTTTAGAGGGACGGCCGGGTCTTGGTAGATTTGCAGTGGTCTGATACTCCTTCCATTTCAATATGATTGCTTGCACAGTGCTCCTTGAGATGTTTAACACTTGAGAAATCTTTTTGTATCCAAATCCAGCTTTAAACTTTTCCACAACAGTATCTGGGACCTGCCTGGTTTGTTCCTTGGTCTTCATGATGCTCTCTGAGCTTTAAACAGAACCCTGAGACTATCACAGAGCAGGTGCATTTATACGGAGACTTGATTACACACAGGTGGATTCTATTGATCATCATCAGTCATTCAGGACAACATTGGATCATTCAGAGATCCTCACTGAACTTCTGGAGTCAGTTTGCTGCACTGAAAGTAAAGGGGCCCAATAATATTGCACGCCCCACTTTTCAGTTTTTTATTTGTTAAAAAAGTTTAAAATATCCAATAAATTTCATTCCACTTCACAATTGTGTCCCACTTGTTGTTGATTCTTGACAAAAAATTACAGTTTTATATCTTTATGTTTGAAGCCTGAAACGTGGCAAAAGGTTGAAAAGTTCAAGTGGGCCGAATACTTTCGCAAGGCACTGTAAATGGAAGAATGACTAATACTAAATGTATGAAAATAACAAATAACAGAAGATTGAATCAATGCAAATCAAGAAATGAGTGACCAATGTAGAATTTTAACAGGAAAAAATATATCCACCTTATCTCGATTAAATTCCTTTTGCTGCTACAGGATATGATAGCAAAGCAATTAAGTCAAGAAGGCAGTAATCCAACAGATTTGATTATTGTGAAAAATGATTTACTTCACCAGGCTGAAAAAAGATTTATTTTTTTTAGCTTCACAACGCAAATCCCAACACATTCTGTACTTGTTACAACTACTTCTCCAGTAAGAACATGTGTTGTTCAGGATTATTGCTGTGATCTTAGCAGAAAGAGAAGTGAAGTACAGAAAAACGGAAGGCGCTTTCTCTTGATTGCATAGTACTTACTTTTTAATTTATTTCACTAATCAGACTTAAACATTGTATGATTATGCATCTGTAATTAATTACATTACTTCATCTAGTTTATTAGCACCAAGAGTAGTCATCGGTAATGTTTTTTAAGTAAGGAAATAAAATGTTAAATTATTTACAGTGTCTTTATCTCATATCTGTTTTGTCCCTTAAAGTATCTCTTTTGATTGAATCCTGTTCCCCTGATATGAGACAGCAAAACTGCTTTTTTTCTGTTATAGCCACTTTTACCCTCCACAGGCAGAAAAGTGGGATTGAATACTTACATTCACTATCTTCACATCATAATTTATCTTTCTGTTGAGCAGTTTGTTTCGAGTGAAATGTTTCCACGTGCATCAATGTGTATTACATTAATTAGTTATGTACAGTTCTGTCCACGCCTTCAAGTAAACTTAAAATTTGTCAGTGATGACAACAATTGCATCTTATTTCAATGAGCTTATACAATTAGTCATGAAGTCATGGTCCACACAACTGCTTCATTAGATCATGCTCACACCTGGGCAAGAATATTTCAATGTTTCAAATTTGACTCATAAACACAGACAATACTAAGTTGAGGCTGCATGTAGTAAACTTGTTCAGCAGATTGTGAGGCCAACAATTTTTTTTTTCCTTTTTTGTTCAAGCATCCATCAGGTACATTACAGCGCATGATTATATGGAATGCAAACAAATGAATCCATAGGCATTTCAACTCAGAGAGACAGGAAACACGACTGAAACTTGTAACTGCTCATTTTATCAGCTGCACACACATTTTTTTTCCCCTTTTTTAATGCAATGTATCAAGATTGAATTGTGTATATTTCTCACATGCAAAATCACCAGTTAATAATATCTCGGACATGGCCCCAAAGCTTGGTAATCCACAGGTTCACTCCAAGTTCTGTTAGGTACTGTATCTCTGGCATCAACATCTTACGGCACAACTTCCGGTGTGCTTTGTCTACATTTTTCTTTAAGTTGTAGCCCATGATCGACTTCTCCCCGATTGGCTGCCAGGGCTGCATAGCTGTTTCTTGGATGCTGCCTGCTTCCACAGCTCGCCCCCCCTCAATGCAGATTGATGCCATCTCCTTGTTTCTCTTCCTGAGCTCTGATACATCCTCAGCCATACGCATTCGTCCATATGCGTCTACTTTCTTCCAAAATGTTTGGTTGAAATGCTGGTATACCTTCCAGTCAATAGCATTCCACTTAAGGGCCTTGGCCCTCAGCTCAGGGGTGAGTTTAGATACAGTGGATCCCTTGCGGGCATTGAGCTTAAAGAAGAGCAAGTCATCCATCTCCCAGCAGAGTGCATCCTTGAGCAGGATCAGTGATTCCTCAAAATATTCCACCAACATGACCAGCTGAAAACGTTTAGAGATTAATTGAATTCCTTCTTCTATCTGCGGATCTTCCAGCTCTAAAGTGTTGTCCTGTCCGAAGTCAAAGAACAACAGATTCTTGAGGTAGAAAGAGTTGAAGCCCTCTGGATCAAAGTAGCTTTGGGGATCAAGGAGGAACTCAGTCAGCTTATCATCACCTGGTATCTTCCAGGTAAAGGGCACCAGCCGGCCAAAGTAATGGAACGATGACTCAAAAAGTTCTGCGGGGTCTCGCAGAATAGTGATGTAAGATGTGTCTGCAGGTAGCAGCTTCGCCACTTCAGGTGCATTGAAACGCATGTGATTACAAACAATATTGAAGCACATTCCAGGTCTGTAGTCTTTAACCTGTGAGCGCTGAAACAGGGATGGATAGAAGAAGTCATTCCTGCTGTCTGGGAAGGCAAATTTGAGCCGGTGCTTCTCCCCAAAGCGAAAAAGTATGTTAAGGAAGGTGCTGCTGGCAGTTTTGTGGGTCTTCATGAACATAATGTCGACTTTAGGAGAGCAGGACTGGCCCATGACTTTTTGTGAATTGTTGGTGGGTTGTTTGGGGTGGAACTGGGCTGGACGGTGAGCACAGGAGTAGGGTACTGGGACCCTACAGAGAGGAAAATGAGAAAAAGAGAAATTAACAATATTTCAAGCTTTTTTGATAAAAATTACTTATTACTTTTCTGTAAATAGGAAGTCAGTCCAGCACAAACAGTACAGTACTCACAGAGGACACTTCACACTTGTACAACATGCTTCCAAAAAAGTTTGCAACACTGTAAAATGTAGATAAAGGCAGACTCCAATGAGTAATATTTAAAACTTGAATATTACATAAACTGTATTGTTATTTTGTACAAAGACAGTATCAAATGGTGATTAAACTGGTATTTATTTTATTTATTTTTAATTTCATATCCATAACACATTTAGAAGAAGTTGGGATTTAGGCAATAAAATAATGGAAGAGTTGTGTAGAAGTAAAAAAGAAGGAAGACATTAAACACCTATTCATCTTAAATGGCAACACCTGAGTAACATCTAGATATAAAGCATGCACAGCAGGAAGGTAGGTTCTTTGAGAGGACTCTGTGGCCAAATAATGACACCATTTATGAATTATTGGATGTAAATCTAAAATTGCAAAGAATTTGTGAATTTCATCTTTAACATTTCATGATTTCATAAGAATTAAAAATCTTTAGAGATTGAGGAGAAATCTTTGCCAAGGCTTAAAACCACTCTTAATGGGCCATGATCTTCAGGTCCTTGGCCAGCAGTGCCTTACAAATCAAATTTGTAGTGGAAATGAATGTATGGGTTCACAAACACTTCCAAAAACAGAGTGAACACTGTACATCACTCCAGCCATAAATAAAAGTTAAAGACTTCTTTGCAAGAAAAATAAATAAAACAGTCTCCTCCCAGAATGTTTGAAGATGGACTAAAGTAAAGTGGAACCCTTCACTGGTGGTCTGACAAATCAAATTTGAAATTCTTTCTGAGAATCAACAACACTGCATCCTTCAGGCTTAAGAAAAAAAAGGCTATCTATTTTTTTTACCAATACATGCTTAAAGCGTTTGTTCTGTAGTAGGAAGGGTACACTGGTGTTCATGGCATGGGTAATTTGCATATCTGTGATAGCAGTATATGCAAGAAATTCTATTATCACGGCTGTTGATAAGAGTCTAAATCAGCCTTCATACCTTTCACTCACTGGAAATATTTTACACAATGCCACAACTTTTCAGATCATTTTTTTAAAAATAAAATTTATGTAAACAAGCATTAGGTCTTACTCAGGTAGACTGAAGTGGGTCTGTGGGGTAGAAAAGCAGTAAAGAAGGATCATACAGCTGGTTAGGAGGGTACCCAGGACCAGGCCTTTGCACATGGACCTCCACTGCCTTCCTTGCTTGCCCATGTTGGTTCAGCAGAATCAAAGGTTACCTTAAAGACACAGAATATCCCTTCATCATTTTTTTTTCATAATCCATTTTCATAAACAGTATGCATTTCCTACCTGTATGATAAACTTTTTTTTTTTCACATTGTCTGGTTACCAGAAAGGTGAGAACTCCATTATGCTGTAACAATTTCTGTAATAGTCCTCACCATTTGTGCTAAGACTCTTAAACACAATGGCAACACCTTGAATTATTTACAGGGCTGCCCTGTGACCCTGCACAAGACTAAGCTGTATAGATGATGGATGGATGCATATGGATACATATATAGTGCCATGAAAAAGTATTTTCCAAATATTTTCCCATTACAATGATCTTAAAAAGGCAATTTGTGCTCGGAAACCCTCCAATGTGGTTGAATTTGAAACAATTGCTACAAATAAGAGTGGACCAGAATTCCTCCACGATTCCCAGTAATTGCAAATGTTTGATTGTAGTTGTTGCTGCTAAGGTTGGCACAACCAGTTATTATGTTTTTGGGGGAGTTACTTTTTCACATAGTGCCAGGTAGGTTTGGATAGTTTATCCATTCATCATCTATAAGTCCATCCATCATGCTATAAGTTGTCTCGAGACCCAAACCACTTACTTATGCATGTGTGTGTATTGTTTTCACTGGTGAATAATATCTGAGGGTGCCCAAAAGTATGAGCCCACCAGTGAGACATATTCACCTGCCCATGATTGCCCATTTTGTAATTATTTCAATCACAGTGTGTATCTAAAATTGTATGGTGAGCTACAAAATGATATACTTGTGACTTGAAATGACAAACCTGGTGTTCTCAGCGGCCCCAAAGAATAAATTATGCATTACCATGGAAGATGATATAGTGTTTGTCCCTGCAGACTGTGGTAAGATGAACCACCTGCTGGCTCAGCGACAACAGTGAAAAAAAAAAAAAAAGTAATGCCCACTGCCCAGAATTCTGCCCATGTGAAAGTGCACGATTTTCATCTTTTGTTGTATTTCAGAAGGAAGCCAGTCTCTTTTATGATATATAAAAAAGTAAATCTCCTTGTTACCCATTTCCCATACATGCTGAAGGCCTTAAGAGCAGCATCAGAGGTTCCAAGAAGTGTTCAGATGCTAAATAAGTAGTACTAGAACAATGTACAGTTCAATGTACAATTTTAATGTACAGGATTATCATGATAACCACAGAATGGACAAATTCTATTTGTTTTCCAGATTTAAATCCTAAAAATAATCCAGTACTGGTAAAATTGCTTCAAAACTGTACTCAAGTAGTACTGGAGTAGATGTTTCCACAGCAATCAAGACAGAGTGAAGACAGCCTGTAACGCAGGAATCTGAGTGGAAACGTTCTAGAACGTTCTGATGAAATGTGTTAGCAGTCCATCTGTGGTGTCACAGCAGGCTGTTTGCCTGCTGAATATGGCTTCCTGTCGTGACAGCACTTAATTGCCTGTTATGTGTGGCAGTAAAAGTGAGCCAAATCAAATAACACACCATTTCCTTCTTGGAAAAAAAATAATGAAGCTCTCATATATGTTGATCTGCCTATAAAAGTCAACATGACTGATTTATTTACATCAGATTTGGAGATGTGATTTCATCAAAACTACATAGTGACTGAGAGAGTAATTCTTAAAAACAATTGTCATTTGCTTATTTGTTTGATAATAAATGATCAAATAATTAAATCATTGTTTGGAAAGTTGAATTTTGTTCAAGATTATTACATAAAATCTGTTAAAGTTCCTCCTTTGTTTTGTCCATGACGATGTTCAGAAACTAACACATAGTTTCAATTAGTCCTTGCTTAATTATAATGAAAACAACACTTTGCACCTTCTGAAAAATCAAGACTCAGTTTAATCTCAAGTATGTGTGTCATTCATTATTCAGTTTTGGATTTAGACCAGCTCTGGATTGTGGTTTGACGTTTACGGCCTATAATTCCCCCTTGCTGAGCTGTCAGATTCATCTGTCATTGACAAACATATGACGTTCAGTCTTACTGTCAGAATTTTTAAGGATGTTACTTTAAAACAAAACCAAAGCAGCCATTTCTCTCCTTCACTTGCACTCCATGAAGGGACATTTATAGATCTGGAACAGCTTTATCCACGACATTTAACAAAGATAGGTCAGGTGAAGCATTAAAAAAAAAAAAAAGTAAAGTAACATTATTTTATCTCCTGAATATGCATCCTATAATTGTAAAATCAGAAATTATATCTGGATAAATAAAAAGCTTATACCTGTCATATGTCTGCTCTCCAGAGCAGGTTGGAGAAGCTCATCCATGACTACGATAACTCTCTTCTGCCTGATCTTCTCTAAAAGATGATTAGACAGCTCCAGCTCATCTAGAACGCTGCTACCAGAGTTGTAACAAGAACCAGGAAAACTGAGCACATGCTGCTGTTATGAGATCCTTACACTGGCTACCAGGTTACCTACAGAATATACTTTAAAGTGTTGTTGTTTGTTTACTAATCAATACATCATACCAGGCCAGAATACAATTCTGATCTCACAGTAGGATATAAACCAACTCAGACTCTGAGATCTTTAGGGGACAGTCAGCTGGTAGAACCTCAAGTTTTATTCTTTTTGTCTCTCTGTCTTTTTTTGTTTGTTTGTTTGTTTGTTTTTGTGGTTCTATTATAGATTTTACTTGCATTCTTATTAAATTTGTTTTTTTTGTTCTTTTCATCTTAATGCTTTTGTAAAGCACTTTCAATTTGTTTCATGTATGAAATGTATTATACAATTAAACTTGCCTTAAAACATTTTTCCTTGAAACTGAATTAAAAAACAAAAAACAAACAGGTAATTCTACAAAAAAATAAATAAACAAAAAAAAATTCCTTGAGTTTTCCTTGGTTAAGCATCAAACTAAAGACTGGTCAACTTTTTCTGTTTTTGTAAAATAAGTCACTATATTAAAGCTAACATTAGTATTGGAAGATTTGACTGATTTTAAGATGATGGTGAACAGTTGTAATTAGCATTTCATGTGATTATGACTTAAGGCATTACATGATAAATTCTATATTATCTTGTCTTTTCTAACATATGATTATACAGACCATAATCATACAGTAAAAACAGTTCAGGATGAAAACAATTTAATCAAAAGCCTCACCTTCATGCATAAATCCCCTGACAATCTAGTAGACAGATTTCTTGCCGAACTGCATCATGCTGTCCATCCAGTTCCAGATAACTGATAGAAATTAATTTCACTCCAGTGGCTGTTCCTGGCATGCACATGCTGTTGTAGACCCAGCACAGTCCTGTGCTGCTCCTTAACCTGTTCTGAGTGCTGCAGATCTCATTCATTCATGTGCCGTTTCTCCTCTCCCTCTCTTCTTGCATACCTGATGCCTCTGAGCCACCTGCTGTCTCTTCTCTCAACATCCAATTCTAAAAAAGATCCTGCTGATAAACCACTGCAGGGAGGCTCATCAAGCCACCTGTGACGTCAGGGTCTCTGCCAGGGGACATGGACTTATCAGTGAGTGTAAAAGTGGCGGGAGGGAGAGCAGGAGAAAGGGAGGGAGGAGAGAGGCTGTATAGTCTCCATTCTGTGCCCACAAACAGAGGGCTATTGAGTGTGGACGCTGAAGTTTGAACTGCAAGCTGATAGGAGGGACTGAGAACAGCATAAAAAGAACAAATGCAGAAATCCACAGCACAAAGGCTTTAATTGTTTAAGCTGATCAAGACTGCTCTGTCTATTGTCTGAAAGGCTTATTTAGCAAGCTGTGTCCATACATGTGGTAGGAGGAATGCTCGTTTACTTTTAAATTTTGCACAACAGTAAAGACAATTATCTGAACAATACATCCTGCACTGAAAAGGTTGTGTACAAGCTTATATTAGCTTTTAACCATATAAAAGGGATTGATCCTTTGATGTCTCAGTAGTCCTTTCCAAAAAAAAAAAAAATCCATATTTTATTCTGTGTAAGATTTAAGAAAAACAAAAACAACAACAACAAAAAACACATTCCAGTTCTTGTGAAACTTCCATTCTTAATCATCTCTTGAGCAAGACAACAAACATTTGATATGGGACTAAAATGAACATTCCTCTGTGCCTGAAGAGTCCATTTGGCTCTGCACGGCAGGATGTGGCAATATGTGGCCACAACGCTTCACCCGATATAGTACACATGCACTCTATCTCCCTGTACACTGAAACACAGATTTTTTTTTTTCAAAGGCGTCATCTATTTGTACTGGTCATCCCACACTAGTCATGCTGAAGCACGACACTGGTGCTTTTGTTCAACAGAGGATGCTTTTGCCTACAGGCACCCCGGGTGCCAGGCTGAGACCCAAACTGGGTGGGCATGCATGGAATGCAGATCTGGGTGTAAAAAGGTGGTTGTGTATGAGTAAAGAGGCGAGAAGAACATGACCGGCCTGGCCTGTGACCCACAAGATCAAAGCATCACATTAGAGGTCAGAATTACAAATTCTCATTCGTCATCAGCACCCACTGTTCAAGTGTGGAACAACCAGCAAAAGACCCGGCAAACAGCAGAAGTACTGTACTCTCAGCCTTTGTCCACTGCCCAGATGTGTCCTCTTTGGCCTTGATACTACACACTACACTGCTTGGTCCAAAAGAAAATTAAAAGTAAGGTGGAGCATTTTTAGTTTTTAGGCTCACATTCATCACAGCATTTCTTCAATAAGGTAAGCAATGTGATAACATTTATTTCTGTCTAAAGTTCCATTCAGTTAATGCTTTGAGGGTCTGGTATTGATGGAAGCCTGGGTACAAAATTGACCTCCTTTTTTGTAACATTGCTGAACCAATTTTCTCTTGATGCACACATCACTCTGGAACGGGGTGAATCTAGATTCATCTCTGGATATTTCCTTTTTTTTTTTTTTTATCTGTCCAGTGTCAAATCTTTATGCTCCCTTATGAAGTGAAACCCCCCCCCCCCCGCCCTTTTTTAAGATTATCTCACTAAACACAAAATTAGTAGTTACATATCGTAGTTCTTATGTCCGCTTGATGCAAACCAGTAAGTCGACTCTTCTGAAACAGTAAGATCTTGACAGCTGAAACATTACACTCACCAGCCACTTTATTAGAAACACTTGTTCTGTTGCTTGTTAACTCAAATGGTGAATAAGCCAATCACATGGCAGCTACTCAGTGCATTTTGGCACAGACATGGTCAAGAATACTTGCAAACCAAAAATGGAGAAGAAAGGGGATTTAAGCGACTGAATGTGACATTGTTGTTGGAGCCTGAGAGGGTGGTTACTTGTATCCCAGAACCTCAAAGGTTGGCATCATGGATGAACAGCTGACCCATCTGCAGTAACTGCATGATTCTATCATGTCAATATGCACCAAAATCTCAGAGGAAATGTCTCCAAAACCTTGGTTAACCTATGCCACAAAGACTTAAGGCAGTTCTGAAGGTAGATGGTGGTCAAACCTGGTGTTAGCAAGGTCTACTGAATAAGGTAAGTAATCAGTGCCATTTCTTTTGCTTTCATTTTTTAATGGGGAAACTCTTAACTGGTAGGGTGGGGACCTTTTTTTTTTTTTTTTTTGGCTAGGCAGTATATATTTTGATTCATCTTTGCATTTATACAAAGCTGTAAGAGGTGAAGCAAAGCCATAGTGTTACTAATGGCTTTATTGTATAAGTCATCCATCCCACAAAATTTGCAAACATTAAATACTTACTTTTACTTCAAAAAAGTTTTAGGAAAAGATAAAATGACATGGAGGATGTCAAATTGTATAATAGTAGAGCAGATAAGTTCATACAGACAACAAAGATTATTATTTTACATCAAGAATTACAAAATTAGCAGATGCAACATCTTGCAGTTTTGAAAGAAGTTACACAGAGGTCAATGTATCAAAGTTGTAGTACACAAGTCTCATACACAGAGCTTTTCATTGCACCTACAGGCTTTACGACATGTTGACCCTATCATGCATAAACCTCAAATTTTATACATATGAAGTCCGTCTGAGAGGAGTCATTTTCTGGCCTTTTTCTTCTTGGTTTTTTCAGCATCATCATGAGCTTTTCTCTTGGCAGCAAGCTTGTTAGCCTGTCAGAAGAAATTGATTACAGTTAACAGATAACCAACACACACAACCATTTTTTTGAGGTCAGTGAACTCAGGAGATTATTGTGCATTCTTTACATGCCAGTTACACAAGACTGTTTAACAATGTCACAGAAAGGCCAGGTATTCATAAAACACACAATGAACAATCTTTTCAGAATGATAATGCACACCTCTCTGATTTTTCTTTTCTTTCCAAACATTATCTTGTCATAGAGGTACTTTTCTTTTTTCTTCATCATCATGATGGCAAGACGTTTCTCCTCGGCCTTCTCCTCCTGCTCCAAGCGTGCTGGATTTTCTACTTTCAGTTTTCCAGGTGTCACTTTGACTTGCAAGGACTACAAGGAAGATAAATAACTGATTAAAGACTCAAAGTCTACAAAAAAAATAAAACAACTGCCAAAATAAAAAGGATCAGAAATTACTTACTTTGCCCTGAGATCTTTTGTCTTCCATCATCTTAAGGTTTTTCTCCTCTATTGCTTCTTCTTCATCACCACTATCACCCTCCTCCTCATCATCCTCGTCCTCCTCTTCTTCTTCTTCTTCATCATCCTCATCCTCCTCTTCCACTACAAGAGAGTGGGGGAAAAAACATTTAAAAAATGTTCATAACAAAAGATTTCTATTATAGATTAGAACTGAAGAGATGCCCAATATCTCATTAAAAAGTAATCAAAATTTAAGACAAAAATCTAATAAGGTGGCTGATTTTAAAATGTTCAATTTTACATATTATTTTAGTCCTACTTGTAATCAATTCATCCTAGGTGCAGGCAACAATCCAAGTGTGCCAATAAGTATAGATCACAGACTGCCAAATACATCTGTATGAAATTAATGCAGTTGTTACACTTAAAACAAACTGTGATGCTAGAAAGGCTAGGAAGGCAAATCCCTGATCCACACCTGGTTTTTCTCCTCGCTGTAAGGCCATTATCTTCATTTTCTCTGGGGGAACATAGTCGCCCTCCTTCTCCTCCACAAATGGAGACAGGTGAGGAGGCAGAGTAACTCCAAGAAAATAATCCTCGACAGGCAAGAGTATTTTGGCATTGACACAATCATAGACCCACTGAGGCTGGATGTAGTACCTGCAACAAGTGAAGGACGTGACCCTTGAAATGGTAAGTGATATATACAATGACCAGAACACACACCTGCTTTATGATTGACATTTACTTTTTTTTTTAAATCAAGAAAAAGAGAAATGCGAAAGTCTGACAAAAATGTCAAAGAACAGGGCTAATTTAATTAAGCAAACTGAAATTACCGAAGTGAAAGAAGGCATTGTTAAGATTTGCAATCAGCAGACTTCCTGTGCTCAGTGTTTTGATGTTGATACAAGAAATTAAGTGGTCTTTACATTTAAGATACACAAGAACATTATAAAATTACTAAAAATCACAGAAATCATTTACCTGTTAATGTACTGTTTGTCAATATTGGGTCTGTCAACAATTTGATGTGTGATGGTCTCATCTGTCACATCATATGTGCTGCCAATGTATACAGACTTGTCCCAGGACACGTCTCCACCAAAACACCTAAAGGGCAGCAGAAATTGGCAGGAAAAGAAGATGTACATCAGCTTGATGGGTGATTGATGGGTGACTTTATTTCTCAATATCCAACACATTTCCTCACCTAATGACAAAAGCCAGAGACTCCCTGGGCACTTCTCTGTTGAGGAAGAACTTGAGTCCCTCAAAAATCTTTTTTTGGGCTTCCAGCTGTTTCTGTTCCTTTTCTCTAGTTTCCATCTTCTCCATGTCCTCCTGAGGAAATAATCAATAAAGGAATTTTTTTTTTTTCAAAGTTTCCCGCTTCCTTTGTTTTGTTTTTTTAATTACAAATAAGATAGTTCTTCAAGCTTCATCATGTAAAGTAAAATTCTGTATTCAACAGGGCTGCAAAACAGCCCTTTATGAAGTAACCAATCACTGTGACTTTCAGGGTACTTGAAAAGGGGTTTGAGAACAAAGGTGGGTGGTGGTGGTTTGGGGGTGGTGGTTATAAAAATAAGAAATTCATATCAACCAACTTCAAAGTATCTAAACCATAAAAAAATCCCCTTCAAAAATTAAAATAATTGAGCCTCCTCATGCATTTACTATGGTGTGATGAGCACAGCTTTTTTTTGCAAGACCAATTAATGCAAGCTTTTGATTTCCTATATTTTGTGGGCTGTTGAAAGGAAAAGTGGACTGCATGATGTTAAACAGTAATTCGGGTAAAGATTGTTAAGTTGCTGGCAAGGTTTCACAGAGGTTCTCAAAAGAGGTTTTGGAGGTTTGTGGAAAGTCCCTCTGGTAGTACAGAGCCCGTGGATGATAACTTCATACCAGATGGCAAAACAACCAATACAGGTGAGGAACAACTTGTCCATAGCAACCAAATAAAGGTGTGAATCCCCTGTCACATATCTCACAGCACTGACTGCTCTGATAAAGAAAATGAGAGCATTCTAGAGGCTAATTAATCAAACTGTTGTTCATGTTTTGATATTTCCCACAATAGATATTATCTAACTTTTAGCATAATTAAACCATAGACGGTAATATATATTTTATGACTTTTCTTACCCCTTCAGCAGGGAACTGGTCAAGCTGAGCCTCCTCTTCCTCTGCTGTAGAAACCACACGTGCTAGACTGGCACTCAGAGCTGAAAGTTTCTGCATAGACAAAAACAGGATTAAAACTTCAATCAGTTTAATATTTTTATTTATACATTAACCAGTCCAGCAAAAAAAAAAAAAAAAAGTATGTATTTTGCCAATAAGGGTTCTGTTTAAAATGCGAAACTAAAGCCATGACAGTAGACATTTCTTCAAATAAAAAATATTATTCAAACATTCCTCATGATATGGTTGACTAGCTGTGCAGTTCATGCAAGAGGAACCACTGTAGGGATGTGTTGCAAATCATGTACTTACAAGCTAACACTCACTATTTTGAGTGGGTAAATGCATTCACATTGATAATACTCTCATGAAGTGAACAGCAAGTATCCAGATGGTGAGTTCAAAATGATCAGAGAATTGGATTTTAATCACTGCACACTTAACACACTAAATGGTCCCCATCTTGTTGATGTACCGAAAGCAGCAGGACCCTCTTTTGCCATGCCCTTCTCAAAAAAAGGAAAAGAGTGGTCAGCTTTCAGCTTCAACAATGGCAATGCCCTCCTTACTTTTGGTACTTGTACATTGGGACAGCTTCCATTTGCACACTGTGCATTCAAGTACACAGTATACATAATACAGTGTGTTTGAATGTACTCGCAAATGTATGCCATTTGAAGCATAGCCTCAGATCTCTTTTTACTATTAAACTATTAAACTTTTTTTTTTTGCAAGCAGCCCAAATGAAGAGGCTAAAACGTGTGCCATTATCCCCACTGTAAACGTTATCACAGCTCCCCCAAAAAACAATCTCTCATCCCCCATATGTGTTTGTTCAAGCTTAACAAACAAATACCTAAGAAATTTGGAAGGGTGGGTTGAAAACATTTAAACAGAAACTGTGTGTCAATTAGATAATATACCAGTAGTGAGACGGTCTAAAAAGTCCTTTAGGCTGTTCAATGTAAAGAAACTTGCCTCTGAGTAGCTCTCTGAATTCATGGCATAGTCGTCGTCATTCTCATCCTTCAGCTCTGCTTCAGATTTACTATCCAGCTGCAAGAGAAGAGAAAATATTCTCAGAGTGCAGCTAAGTTTAGATGTCACCAAACACTCATAAATGCTTATTGTAAGGACATTGAATGCTTTCAGAGTCAGATACCTTTGGTGGGTACACCAAGTTTAGAGAGTGGTAGAGCCTGAAGTTGACGAACCCCAGTAGAGTTGTGTAAAACTCTGTAAAAGTTGCCATTACTCTGTAGTCAACATCTGTTGGGTGCTTAAGGACAGGCAGGGGGAAAAAAACAGCAAAAACTTTGAGTTTCATTACATTTCAATGGTATAGCATGTATGAAAAAAATTGAAATCCATTATGTATAATTTAAACAATATACTAAAATCTATCTTTTTATTAAATAAGTGACGTGCATGAAGTTGGCACAATTCAGTAGTTAACAGCTTTAAAACAAAACATTTGACATTACATAATGGCAAAAATCCTCTCAGTCATCTTTACAGTTTTGTTTGCAAATATTGCACATGATAAATGCAACCTCTTCTACATCTGTGGTGATGATGATGTTTTCTCAATTTATTTGGGACTTGTAGTTCTCTTCAGTTAAGCAGGAAAAAATGGTGCCACTGTCAATAATGCATATTGGCCAAAATAAGTTGGAAAATTACTGCAAATTTTTAATATGGTGCACCCTAATCCTTATACATTTAATTTGCAGGACAAATGCTTTGGGGAAGTCAGTGAATTAATTGTATTTTTCTTTTGTTGAAGAGCAATGGTGTTTGTTTACTTCAGTCCCACTGCTGACAGAGCTGTGCCATCCTTCAGTGTAATCCCACATTAATAAAGTGACTGCTTATTGACATAATCCCTACTGACTGTATTTCATCAATCTGCACTTACATCATGGGAGAACTCGTATGGAACCAGCCATGTAATGAGCTGTCCCATCACCTCAGCTTGATAATATATTCCCTTGATGGAGATGAAAACCTATCAGGAACAAAGAGTGTATTGCAGTAAACGAACCAATAAGTTATCAAAAATTCATACTGTAAAATAAAAAACATTTTTCAGTTATTGTGCTGTATAAACTTGCACCTTTCTGAGAGCACGAGATGCAACCACATAGTTCATCCACTCCACAGTGAGCCGTCTGCACAGTTGGATTGTCTGGACGTGGCATTTTCCTGTTCTGGCAAATGTAGAGAAGAGGAAGCCCATGCAAAGAGCATCATCGATATCACGGAGGGCATCGATGAAGGTGGGGAACCTGCCACACAGAAGGACATGAATAAGAAGTCCAATTTGAAACTACTGACATGTCATTGTTTTGCAATGAAAACTTCCCACTACCTAATTTGATTCGATACAAAGAAAAACCAAGCTCAGCTCTGCCCTCCAATGTTGAAAGTGGAAAATACCTCTCTTTGACAATGTGGTCCAATTTATAGGTTGGTTTGTTTTCTCTCAGTCTTTCCACTGCAGACCACTCTGTTTTTCCATAAGCCTTCTTTAGTTTTCGCACAAACACCTGTCAAGATAAAATACTTCAAGTATGAATAAAAACTTTTTGTCAAATTACTATTGTACAAAATCTGAGATCAGCATGACACTTCCCCAAGCAAGAACCAAACAAAGAGATCCTAATTACAATTTTTTTTAAAAAGCTGATTGTATTTATAGAGATAAAAGAGATAATTGACAAAAGGTAAGAAAAAAAGTTTAGAAAATTTTAAAATGTCAACCTTGAAGTAAGTCAAGCTTGAAGTATGTTAAAAACTCATCTAAACACTTTCTAAATACCTTGTATTCTCTGAACCTTCCAACAATCGGCTCATGCAGCAGAAAACGGATATCTTTGAGCAGGTAGAAAGTCCTGGGGGCAGTGGAGCCCTTGTTGACCTTCTTCTTGTGTTTTGGCTCATGAGGATAAATGCCTTTAAGGATACACAACCGTCTGAAAATCAGAGTAATAAAAATAAAAATTTGAACATGGCTGTAGAACTCAAATAAAAATTAACAATTTATGTCTGACAGTCAGTGGCTCGATTCCTGGCCGCAAAGTGTCCTTGGACAAAACATTGAATCCGACTTTGCCTCCGATGCATTCATTCGGTGAGTGATTGTGTGTATGATAGATAAAGCACAGTTTAAGACTTAGGAAAATACATTTTAAGTAGAACTCTATAGACTAAAAAAATAGTGTGCAAGACTACAAGCACAAGTTGTGGAAAAAATATATACTTCTGGATTTAATTTTAAACCACCTGGTGATTCTAAGTATATCCAAGTAAGACTGAGATGAAGACTTTAAAAATAAAGACTTTGCAATGACTAGATTTCAGTCCATTTTTGTAAGTACCGCAAGCAAACGGGGTCATACATACATCTTAGCTGATAGATGGAGAATGACAAATAGAATCAGTAGGACAATTGTATATTTAACTTGTGACACATCAGAATACACAAGACAAAATATACATGGCATGCAAAAACACAACCTTGCAGCTGTGTAGGACAATGTGAAGTGTTTATTTTTCTCTCTTTTAACTAACATGGACAATTGAGTCTTAAATCAATATTCCATATTCGCACATACCCATAAAAATCAGCATTTTCATTGTTACCTGAAATCTGCAAGGCTCAGTTGTAACTTCTTTCGTGCTCGGTTTCTGGTGATGTAGTTGGTGGCAGAGCCCCTCTCAAACTGCAACGCAAAAAACATGCGTACATAAATAAATAAATAAATAAATAAATAAAAACTCACAAAAACACTTTTCTTAATGTTTGGATCCACAAGACTCGTCAAAATAACGGCAGTCAGTGGACTGACAGTTTCTAAAGAAAACTATCAGAGAAACAAAATGAAGCTAGCTGTTAGCCAACCACTCTGATAGCTGTCGGTATTCACGACGCTAACTTTAGCCGGACGTCAACTCTTACCTTTTTCTTTTGAAGACCACCCATTTAAAAATATATTTGTGATGCTCCACAGTTTTAGAGAAAAATGCGACTGTCTGACAACAAATAAATGATTTCAATTGAACACAAGGTTCACAACACCGCAACACACAGTAGCTGCACGTGTTGTTTGACATGCGCAGAAAATCGGAGTAACGAGGACCCAGGGACTGACTGATTATGCGCCTGAGCATAATTTCGCGTTTGCACGAAGATGACCGGTACTTTGTTTTAAAGATATAAAATATATTAACAAAAACATTTTTACTAACACGTCTTGAGTGATTTAGTGGACTGTCGAGTAAACACCCAGAGGAGGCATTGCATACATCGAAAAATGAGTGTATTTAAAAAGACAGGTCCGGGTTCAAAACATTCATTAAAAACAGACTTTCTCATGTTATACACTGGATTAGTTGGGACATTATTTTTAGTTATGGTCAGATATGTGACTCTTTTTATTTGTAATTTGTGCTTACAAACCCTAGACGAAAAAAGTAAAATAATATGAATACTATTGTATTACGATAAAAACAAAAACAATATATTAACATAAAATATAAAAGAAAAAAATATATATATACGTTTCTCTTTTATAAAACATACCTACAAAATTTAAGTGATATGAATAGCATTTTATCTTTTTAAACATTTTTTATCAGTCTATAGACGATAAAAAATGTTTTAAAAGATACAATAGAGCTATCTATCTATCTATCTATCTATCTATCTATCTATCTATCTATCTATCTATCTATCTATCTATCTATCTATCTATCTATCTATCTATAACAGTCAAAAACTTTTGGATATTGCTTGGTAGTAAGTTATTAAATACCTTGAAGATTGTATGAAGAAAGTATTACTATGTTCTAAAAATCCAGCTTTGTGTATGATCCTTATTGCTCATTTTTGTAATATAGTCAACGGTTGTATTGAATTTTGATAATTGTTGCCCCACACTTCAACACAATACGTTAAGTATGGGAGAACTAAGGACCAGTACAATGTACGAAGTGCATTATGATCAAGAAATTGTTTTACTTTATTCATAATAGAGAGGCTTTTTGAAATTTTTGTTTTTATATGTCTGATGTGGGCTCTCCATGTTAATTTACTATCTATTAGTACTCCTAAAAACGTGTTCTTAGTTGGAGAATTCTTGTTGTTGTTGTCATTATTAACATAATGACAACAACAACAACAACAATAATAATGATGATAATACATTTTATTTAAAAGTACCTTCCAGAGGACACAAGGACACTTTACAGATAAATAAAAGGGTGGAGTTTGGCTTACTGGGAAGGTAGAGCTGAGTCTCATCCTCAAAGATATTTATGGAAGATATTGCCAAGTGGTAGGAGGTATATTATAAAAAGGAGGGCCCCAGGACTCTGTCCTGGGGCAGACCTTAGGGTGACGGGGGAGGGCTGTGAGGTGAAAGATTTCAGCTGAATGAACTGAGTGCAGCCAGTGAGGTAAGACTGGAACCAGTGAAGGGGGCTATGAGTGATAACTAAAGAGGAGAGTCTGTTGAGGAGAATGGGGTGAGAGATGGTATCGAAGGCCACACTCAGATAGAGGAGGATGAGGATGGACATCAAACCAGAATCATTAGCATTTTCAGAGTAACTACAAGGAATTAAAAGTTTGTTAACCTATACATAAACATAACAAAAGACGTGTGATCTAGTTCCAACTTACCATTTATGAAAAAGAAAAAAAACATCACTACGAACTGAAATCTCTCTGGTCAAGACTCCAAACTCCCCCCACACCACTATATTGTCTAGCAGCAATAGCCTATATTTTATAGTATTTCACTTAAATGTTGATCTCCCATAGGACCTTTATACTACAAAGCCCAATTACCCATTCAGAGTTACAGTACTCTTTCAGTTTAAGATTTCTTTTCTTGTGCTTTTCTCCCAGTCACACACCATAAATGTATCAGGGGCTTTGTGGAGTTTAGTGTTTTGTCCAACTATATGTTCACTGTTCACTTAACATGTACAGCAGGGAGCAGCTGAAGAAGTGCTACCTGACGGCACAGTGACTTTATCTCTATCATTTACTGTGTTTAATGTTCATTATATCCTGTGCACAATACACTGAGCAATGTCCATTTATATCCTCTATTTTGCTGTACATTTAAAATAATGGGATTTTTAAAACAACTTAAATCCAAAATAACAACCTTTAAAGGAGCAATAAATAATACAATATTGGCAACCTATTCAGAAAAACCTGTTCCGTAGGATTTCACCGACTTAATTTTCGATAATTTCCCTGACCAACATGAGCATCATAAAATTCAATAATTCAAGTATATGAGAGCTCCACCCTATCGTCCACTCCCTCTCTAAGCAGCGGCACGGATGCTTATGTGAAATGCAGGCTGAAGCAGAGCAGCATTAGAGAGTGACAAAGGAAAATAGTGTAGAGCAGTACCAGTAGACTTATTGTGACAATAGACTCAGACACATCTGTGATTATGAGTGAAGCCTTTCAGACTGTGATCATGGGGCTGTGTGACTTTGTAAAAGAATACTTTAATGGTTTCTGGGACTATGAGACCCCCAAGGTGATGGTAGTTAAAAACAGAACTCTTGGAGTCATTTACAGGGCTGTCCAGTTTCTTGTGATCACCTATTTCATTTGGTAAGTCATGGGCATGTTTGTACATTTGCATTACCAGGAGCAATATATGAAATTTTCAAAGGTTTTGTAATTTTGATATGCAGTTTGTGATTGAATAATATGTGACATATGAACTACTGTAAAGTAAATTAAAGGAAAAAAATAGATTTGAAATCAGTATTTTATTGTATGTGACAAAATGAAAGAAACAAAATGGTTATTGTATTCGTTGTCTTGGACTGAAGGTGCATCATCTTCTTTTCTTGGATTCAGCAGTGGAGATTGACTGCGTAATATGAGACCTCCAATGAAATTTCTCATTATGTTAGAAAATGTGTTTGTTAATATCTCTGTCTGTTCTACCCTCCACAAAGGTATGTTTTTATAAGCCAGAAAGCATACCAAGAGAGTGAAACCCGTCCAGAAAGCTCTGTTTACACTCTCATGAAAGGCTCAGCAGCTCATGGAGATGATATTCTGGACACTGTGGAGTATGCTCGACCCCCTGAGGTAAGATGGGATCAAATACTGCAGCATACTTCCCAGACTCTGTTAAAATTATAATTACTTTATGCTCAAGGAAACTTCAATAGGAATCTTTTTTTTTCTCATAGGGTGGTGATGTGATCAGTGCATTACTAAGAAGAGAATTCACTTACGATCAGAAGCAAGGCACCTGTGCTGAGGTCATAGTTTACCAAAAGTCCCTGTACTTATAACAGCATGACCACACACACAAATGTAGCAGTTACATAGACATTTTAACCTTCACATGACTAAAATTTGCATTTTTCATCTATAGTATTTCAAAGTTTCCAATGCCAACTGTACAAAAGACTCTGATTGTGTCCAGGGGGAGGTTGACTTCAATGGCCATGGTACTATTATCTATCTTCATTCTTAATACCTGGTTTGTTTGTATTTGCCTAAACCTTCCCACAATTAAAAGGAAAAGGAAACTTTCTTATAGGCAGGAGAACTGGCAGATGTGTTCAGTATTACAACTACACCTTCAAAACCTGTGAGATTCAAAGCTGGTGTCCTATTGAAGAATATGCTGTGGTACGGTAAGTCAGCAAACTCATAACCTACAACAGATCTGTTATCAGTTCCAAGTCAGATTTTACTGGAAGTTCTAAAAATCCAGATAAGGTTCAAACACACCTCTGCTCATTATTACACCAGGGATTAAAATGTTGTAAAGAGGCGCCAGACCCCAGAATAAAAACCTTAAATCCTGATAATAAATAATAGTAGTTCTTAATACAGTATCCATCCATCTTTAAAAAAATATGAAAAAAAAATAGTTCAGTCACAAAGAGAACATTTAACCTCCAGACAGGAAGGTCCCAGCTGACCAAGTGATTAAAAGATTAAATCACTTAAAGACCTTGTTGTTCTGGGTTTTAATCACCGTTCTTTCCCATAATCAAGGATTGTTGTTTTCTTCAACAGAGAACAACCACTGGTGGAGGCCATAAACTTTACAGTGTTCATCAGGAACTCTATCCACTTCCCCAAATTGAAAGTGTTGAGGTACACTGTCATCATACCTCACACACAAAACACACAGGTCAATGTCTTTGTCCTTTTGCATCACCTGTAATAACCATGTTCTTCTCTTTTGCAGAGGAAATATAAAGGATTCTTCAAACAAGCGTAAAATTAAGAAATACCTGAAAACGTGTCACTATCATGAGGAGAAAGAGCCCTACTGTCCAAACTTCCGCCTTGGGCTACATTGCAAATAAAGCAAGGGAGAATTTCACGGAGCTCTGTCGAACTGTGAGTATGAGGCCTACACTGCAAAATGTGTCACTGGAAATTGTGTGCATATTTTTTGTTTTTATCATTCTATTTCCACTACTGTTTAAAGTGAATGGAATAGTGTTCATTGATCAGCAAAATAAGAACTGTACTGGCCAGGCAAGCTCAAATCAAAATTTATAACATACTTCCATCCATCCATCATCTATACTCGTTTATTCCTGTGAAGGTTTACTGGGATCTGCTGGATAAATAATACCACACACTTACATCATACAAGAGAGAAAAAATCTCTCTCTCTCTCTCTCTCTCTCTCTCTATATATATATATATATATATATCATGATTGGACCACATGTTTTAGAATTAACCCTGATCTGTTCAATGCAATTTAAAAATGCACCATTGTCCCAGATATTTTTCATCCTGTTTGTACTCAGGGAGGAGTGATTGGGGTTTTCATAAACTGGGACTGTAACCTGGATCTGGATCCTTCACACTGCAAACCTACATATTCATTTCGTCGTCTCGACATTCGAAAAGAGGAGGAAAGTTCTGGTTACTACTACAGGCAAGCACCAACACTAACTATCACGCCCACACCCCCCCCCTCTTTTTTTTGTATAATCTTTCATTTTGCCTCATAAAACCTGTAGATTTACTTTTGACATTCACTGTGTTTTTTCCAGATTTGCAAAACATTACAGTAGGAATGGCGTAGAGACTCGGACACTTATCAAGGCTTATGGCATCCGTCTAGATATAATTGTTCATGGACGCGTGAGATTTTCTTTTATCACTACACTTTATTTCATAGTTGTTGAAGTTTTAACAAATTTATTAGTACATATGTTTTCTGTGCAGGCTGGTAAATTTAGTCCCATTCCAACCATCATCAGTACAGTGACTGCTATGACATCAGTTGGGATTGTGAGTATTACATAACTAGTACATAAGTACGTAACTTTTTCATGTTGCTACTAAGACTTTTTATTCCACAAATGGTTTAGTTTTCTTTCCCTTTCAATCCCTTTAGTGTACGATTATCTGTGACTGGATCATGCTGACATTTATTGACAAGAATGAAGTCTACAGTGAAAGAAAGTTTGATGAAGTGAGTATAAAAAGATATATTTTTAACCTAAACTGATTGTAAAACTCAAAACTCAAAACCAGCCAAGGGATGAGCAAATATAAATATAATAATTTTCAGCAATTTATTCTCTCAAATATTTAGGCACATTTTGAGAGATGTCAATGTGTTTGTCAGTAACATCTGGAGTGACCTCTCCTAATGAAGTACAATTATGTTCTGCAGGTGATAAAGGAGCCCCAAGATCCTATTCCCACAGAGCTCAGCTACATGAGCAGTTATGGCTCAAACCATTCGGACCTTTCAGATGGTGTACCACTCTGATGCATTCAGGTGCTTCATCTCACTGGCCAAGTGCCCAAACTCTTTCTTCAACTGATGGTTTCAACAACAGCAGCTCTGAGTGCTTTCTAAGGTGTCTAGATCAGCACTGATGCAGGGAATAAACAGAGAGGACTGAATCCCCGTTTAAAACATTCTGAAAAGCAACTAGCTCTCTTACTGTACTACCAGTGCAGTGGGCTCAGTTCATATACTGACTAAAACCCTGAACTTTCAACTGCTCATTGGTAAAATACTTGTTTCTCCTTAAAACTGGACTGTATTAACACAATCTACATGATGTGTTTATTTTGTTGTGATTGAAAAGAACCAAACAATTTCCTAACAGAAAAATGAGCGAAAAAGATGTACAGACCATACAGACTATAAATCATGTACTGCAAACATCTAATAGTAAATTACCTTAAAGTATTCTTGTCACATACATAAGTATTAAACAGACAGTTTCTTGAGTCCAAATATTTTGAAGCAATTTTGCTCTTTCAAATTGAAAGTGGTAGTGGTGTTCCCTACAGGTGCAGGAGTTCTGGGTTCCAGTCCCGGGTGCATCAGGAAGGGCATAAAACTTGTGCCAACTCATTCATGTGGACCGCTTTGCTGTGGCGACCCAGAACAGGGAGCAGCTGAAATGGAAGCAAGTTTTTCACTCTGAGGGACAAAGGGAACCTAGCAGAAGCACATGCAGCATAATGAGAGGATACATGAGGATACAAGGAGCTCCATGAAGAGAGCAATGAACGGTAATCAAATAATGGAGACACTTCCCATAAAAGGGTTTCTCTAACAAGATTGTGGGAGAGTGTGAATCCATCTACATGCCTGAGAGCAGTACAGATGTCAGCGGTGCAATAGGACTTGAAACAAATGGTTTATGGATCAATATCTGCTGTGGTAAATAAAGAACAATGGATAATCACATACAGTACATTTGAAAATTGTATGCAAATGAAATAAAAAGGTAACAAATTAACGTCAAAACAGTCAAACGTTTAAAAGGTGAGGCCAACACACACACAAATTAGTCTCAAGGTTTAAACTGCTTATTATTTCTTCTTGTGTTTTCCCACAATTCCAGCAGGTATCGAGAGCCTCTAAGGAATCAAAGTAATTGTTGTTGTCAGTTCATTGTCTAAAATCTGACTACTAGTTTGTGAGATACCCATCAACAGGAAAAGCGAGTTATAGGTTTAATGTAGGTATGTGGCTTAAATATCAGCAGACCAACTGTACTAACAATTACCTTAAACAACTGTTCCTGGACAACCTGACATCCTGATTCACAACCAGCCACAAATCTGTGATCTGTGGCTATATCTTAATGGCTAGTTGTTCATAATTTACTTGTCAAAATGAATACAGGAATATAAAAATTGTTATGTGGCATCCAAAAGGAGGAACATCATTAATATCTGGCAGATTAATTCAAGAATATGGTCATTTTTCCTCTGACATACTGTACCAGTCAAAAGTGCAGAAACAAAAAGAGAGGCTCTGAAATGCTTGGAATAAAATAGGCAATAATCATTTTATTAACTTTTCAAATTCATATAATACAAAGCTGCAGCAGCAAAATTACAAGACCAAACATCTACAGCACATATAGTTCTCCTTTTGCTGCTTCATCTGTGTGCTAATTACATGTGCAGGAAGTGTTGGGGCGCCATGTCACATTTAATTAGTCCTCTGGTCAATCTGAGGGCTCATCAGAAGCAGCCAGTCAATGGTCTCCTCCAGAAATCTCATGTTGTAGTGGGACGCAATATTCCGAAACACCATAATCTGCTCAGAGAAGCTCTTGAGGGGGAAGGGAAAGAAGAAAAGAAGTGTGTGAAATGGGAACCGTCAGATGCTTTCATATGTAAAATACATAAAGTAAAATATTTTAGAGTGGAAACCTTGACTGAGAAAGTGAGGTTGAAGTCTCCAGCACATCCACAGTAGAGGGGCATGTTTGCTTCCTTGACCCCTTTACATTTTGCACACACCTTAAATCACAAAGGGTTTTAAAATGTGACACAATGTCAGGGAAGAGATGCAAAAAAAAAAAACAAAAAACAGATTGATAAGAGCACGTGGAAAAAAATAAATGTAACCAGAAATGTTGCTTTGATTTTTTTTTTTTTGTCAGATATACATATGTAATTTGATACTGCATCAGATTATAGTTTTTCCTGTGCGAAAGTGCACATGTCCTCTAACAGCCCTCTCTGAGAGTCTGATCTAATGTATTTTATTAACACCTCAATCCCCGTTTCTGTCAGAGAAGAGTAAACTCACCAACAGTGAAACACAAAAGGACAGGACAGACACAAGACAGTGATGGATGTTGTGTGTTGGAGTCTGATGGTGCATGTGTTGTGGTGCTTGATGCATCGCTCCTATCCACACCAGCCTAAGTAGCCAAGCAGCCTGACATAAAGTAGTGATGTTGACATTGAACACTTGCTCAGCATCAACCAGTGACCACAACCAGTAGTACAGTACAGTACAGTACTACAAGCAGAATCACAGTTGGTGCTGGTGTGTTGGACCAATGTCATGCATGCATCAGACCTCCATCAATGCATTAGATCCCCCCCCCCCCCCCCCCCCCCCCCCCCAGCCCCAAGAAGATTTTGTCTGGTAACTTTCCTTCTTATAAAGGAATCGTTTCATAAAATTAATCTATGTTGTTAAAAGTGATTTAATAATCATAACATGAAGGTAAAGCTGCTAGATTCATAATTGCATATACTGAAAATAGAATTACATGTATTGAAATGAAATTTTAGAAATAAACATTTAATCATTGAAGGTATTATTTAATTATAGAAATGTTACTATTAAAGATAACTAAAGGTGCTGAACATTAAACAAACCGAAGGGTCATCATCGTAAAGAAAAGGGGTGCACAAAATAAAACAACAGTATGAAAACAAAACAGACTGCAGTTCAAATATTGTCTTATTTCAAGTATGCTTGTATGTGACAAGAGAATTCAGTGTATTTGCTCTGCTCAGGGTGACATAACGTGGCTGTGCACCACACCTAACTAAAAACTGTCCTAGACTTGGATAGACAGTGATGTCACAACATGCTACACTTCTTTGCCCAAAGTGGTAATTTTGTCAAGTATTTATCATTTGTCCTCACCAGGTCCTGGAGTGTGTAGCTCATGAGTTTCTTCTGCAAAGCTTCGACCAAAGCCATCTCAATAGACTCTGTTTCATACTGCGCCTGGCAGTTTGAGCAGAACCACTGAGGCAGGACAGATCCATCCTGAGGAGAGAAAAAAAAAAACATTTCATTACTCTTAAATTTTACAATGTTAACGCAGAGGTTTGTCATGAGATTGCAGTTAGGGTTAGTCCTCAATAATCTACAAGATGTTAGTATCAGGTTCTTCCTACCTGCGCCACAGATGGATCTTTGCAAAGGTCAAGGTCCCGACAGAAGTTGCAGTGGTGGCAGATGACTTCTGGCAGGATGTAGGAGTTACAGGGGTCACGGAACTGAGCCTCCTCTGAAAACTCACCGACATCCACGAGACGCAGAAGGTCTCTTTTCAGCTTGTTCGCCTGATTCGCAATGTTAGCGTCAAGTGAAAGAACCTAGACAGTGGAACAGATGGGGAGACATGCAAATATCAGTTGTAATTTAAAATTTTCAGAGGAAAAACCTATTTTTAAACACATGAAAGTTTCTGTACTACTGAACTTGTACTCTTGATAATGTGGTGCTTAATAGCATACCTGGCAGACATATTTAATAAACTCCAGTGCTGGATTATTGAGAGGCAGGTGTGAGCCAGGCAGGACGGGGAACATCTCTGAGGTCTGGGTTACATTCCTGGACCCTGTCACCTTTTTCTGAATTTTCTGAGTGATGGTGAAAAAGTTCTGTGTCAGCTCACTGGCCACGTACTCCTGGGAGAAAGAGATCATTCCTATGGAGGAAAGCAGTTCATTTACAGTTATATTGGAAAAGTGAAGCATCACCAAAGATTGTCAATTCTTCGGCTAACGTGCCACATATAATAAAAAAAACATAATCTGATCTGTACCTATTCAAAGGCACTTGATGAAGATACATGTGTGAGGACCTCGATCAAAGTAGAGGTTTTAGCAGACTGCTGGTCTGAGGCATTCAGGTACATTAACACACATGTGAATGTTATTTAACTGCTAACTGAAAATCTGACTGGCAGATGTCTGTCAATCAGATAGTTGGTGGTTGAAGCAACCTTGGGCAGGATACTGAATCCCACATTGTCTCTACATGTTCATCTGTGTGTGACCATATGTATTACAGAAATGAAATCTACTCATAGAAAGAATCTTTATACAGATTTGTGCAGATCTCTGTGGACTAAGAGAGCGTTATAGTATTTGGACTTATTTTCCAGCCAAAGACCAAAGTCATTGAGTCAACCACAAACTTCTCAGTATACCAAAGCGTTCTAGAGTCAAATATGAAGTCATCTGTCTGAGAATTAGAGCTTGGCTGAAAGAGGGCCAACCAGCAGGACAATGATCTACAAAATATCAGCAAAGCAACAACACAATGGCTGAAAAAGAAAAGAATCAAACATCTGCAGCGGCCCAAAGTCCAGACCTCAACCTGAATGAAATGCTGTGCTGGGATGTTGAGACAACAGTGCATGAACAAATGCCAATAAACAAACATATTTGTAAAAAGTGGGCCTAAATTCCTCAAAGAAAACATAACACAGGTAAAAAACTACTTATTAAAGTTATTCCTGCTAAAAGAGATTTTACATCATACTGGATAATAGGGTGTACCTAGTTATTCAGACTACTTGTGAATTTTGGCTTAGTTTGTGTTAAATATTGACGTTGTGTAATATGCCAGTTTATTTCAGTTTATTTTAGGGGGTATTCACCTAATTTTAAGATAAAAATCATAAGATCATGATTATTTTTTTCCTAATACATAAAACCTTTTTTATGCATTAGAAAAACCTTCTTTTTCTCATGACTACATTCCACACTCTATCTTGTGGCAAGTCAAATGAGCACAATACAGAATTTCCTGAGAAATCAAAAGTCTTCAGTAACTAAAGCAGCCTCTTACCAGGAAGGGCACTCAAGTCTCCTACAGCCTGCTGGGAGGCCTGGCTGCCTCCACGTCTCTTGACTGGCGTTGCTCCAGGAGCATTACGTCTCAGCTCCTCTTTCATGCTGTGGTATACAGCAGCTATGTAGGCTGGCATGGGAAGAGTATATGTAAGACTTGGTAACAGGAAAAGAAAAAACAAGGAGATGTTGGTAGGTTCAGATGTTTTCTTCACCTGAGACGATCATGAGGAAATATTTCTGGCAAGAAGCTGTTTGGGGGAGATACTGCATGATATTCCAGTTGCTCTCAATCAGCTCCTCCACTTCATCAGTCTCTCCATCCCCATCATCTTCCTCAATATCTTCCTCGTCTTCATCTTCACTGCCATCCTCATCTCCCTCCCCTTGTCTGCCTTTCTTCTGTTTGCCTCCTTCCTAAAAGCAACCCGTTGTTTGGGAAAGTAAGTACTGCATGCAGCATACTTAATCAGAATAAACTGATCAGTTACTTTGAGTTCGAAGTACCTCTCCATACAAGAGGCTGGACGGCAGTTTTCCCTTTACACCACCATAGTTTGCTGGGTCCATCCACAACAGGAACTCCCAGCATCGAGAGAAGGAGATAGACAAAGAGTGGAAAAGCTCTCTGGAGTGTATGCTGGAAGGGAAAGAGTTAGGAAATTAATGAATTAGCTTTTCCAGTTCAGCAGAAGTAGATGAGACTGAAAATAACAGCCTTTAAAAAATATTGAATACATAAGAATATCCAACATTAAAGGCATAGTTGATTGTTTGAGTCAGACGTATTCAGTGATACAACTGTGAGGCCTCAACAATTTATACTGATATCACTTCAGTATCACAACCATTAGTTTAATGAGGAGTGCTCCCCTCTTAGATTTGTTTGAGAAATCAGTTCCCATCATGGGCACCGCAAAATCATCTGTGGTTTCTAACAAGGAAGCTGTTAGACCACAGATCCGAGCACTCAGCTCACACTAAAAAACAACAACAAAAATCCAAGTACTCAGTCATTCACCAATAAAGTGTTTCCATAATAGTGTTTGACAGAGACTGACCTGTTGGTGATGTATTCTACATAGGCAATGGCATCATCTATCCTCCGTTTTTTGGTGCACAGGATGATCCTGTTAAAGTTTCCATAGACGACAGCTGAGCCTAAACGTTTGAACTCTGCAACCAACCTTTCAGAAAAATGAGAGAAAGATTAATGGAAAAATGGATGCTGCAGATGCTGTGTGTTTATGAGGAAGTAGGTACATATGGCATTAATCTTGATAAATTGATTGTCATAACAAAACATCGAACATGTGCTGTCCCTCTGATGTACTCATTCCTGATCCTGTCCATCCTCGTCACTCCCAAAGAGAATCTCAACATTTAAACCTCTACTGCCTCCAACTCTGCCTCTTGTCTTTTCCTCAGTGCCACAGTCTCTAAACCATACAACATTGCAAGTCTCACCAACCCCTTGCACACCTTTCATTTCATAATTTTGCATATATTGCATCTGTAGTACTCTTGGCATGAAACCATACTGCTGTTCACAAATATTCACTTCTGCTGTTATTCCGTTACTCTTTCTCATTAACTTCATTGTGTGGCTCATCACCTTTATTCCTCTGTAGTTGCCATAACTCATACCTCTGTTCTCAAAAATCGGCATCGATACACAACTCTGCCATTCCTCGTACATCCCCTTCATTCTCTATCTCTCTGCCTTGCCAACCTGTATAAGTCAGTCTCTCTTATTTGGTACTCACTGCAAAAACACCTTCTTCATCATGTTGTGCAGGGTGCGGTGCAGTGCTGGGTCATATAGCAGAGAGCTTGGAGAGCGCAGCCAGCGGTAGAAGTGCATCACCTGGTTGTCGGCATACACATTGTGGTATTGTGTGATCTCCCTGACCCATCCAACCACCATGCTCTTTAATATCCTGCTCATGCAATACAGAGACAGCAGTCCGTTGAGCAAGACATACAACATGACTTGCATCATTTAAAAAAAAAAGAAATATAACTTCAGAAATAAAGCAAACAGCAAACAGAAAATTTCTAGAGCATCCCTTATGGGTTTATTCTGTCATTCACATCAGATGTTTACATACCTGAACGTGTTGGAGCAGAGAGCAGTTTCATCGTAACTAGCAAGAGCGCTTGCGCTCTGATTTCCAGACATCATGTCCTCCAATGAGGCCTGTTGGATCACATCAAAACTGACGCCCAGACTGGCTCCACCCTCCATGTCGTTGACATGCTGCGACTGGAGGATGGTGTTAACTGCCAGACTCTGCAGGTCCAACTCCACGCATACTGGGGTAGAAACAAGATAAGAGATAAGTTCAGAAAAAGCCACTTCGGGCCCGATCTTGCGCCAAACCTCCAAAACCTGCTATTAAGGGATAAAAGGTATTGGGAGGGGCGTTCCCCCACGAAGAACGCAATCTTCCACCTCCCAAAACCCACGATCTCACCTGCGAAATCCACGATGTCATGCACACATTATGCATGGGAGTGGTTAGGGCGTTCCACCTGTTTAACCAATCAGTGCGTCAGGAGCCATTGCCTTTAAGAGCAGGTTGCAGTACCTGCAAACTGCCATGGAACGTCTTTTCACCCAGATCAGAGCAGCTCTCATGGACAGCTGGTCTGGGACTGTGCTGTAGAGCTTCCTCCTCTTTTTTCCTCCTCCTCCTCTGCACTGATATATACATAACTAGCTTTAACTAATGTGGAGCAAATGATTTAATCATTTCTTTTGTACTCCAAGAAGTTCCAACAAACTGCTCAGAAAATAGAGCCGGTGAGCTTCCAGGAAAGCATTTCTTAACTAGAAAAGCAATCGGAGAGCGCAGACCTCCGCCAAGCACAGCAGTTGTGGTTGCTTTAGGGGTCAAGAAACAACTAAACAGCGCAATGTTATCGAAAATTTGAAAGTGATCCAGAATCCAGGATTTCTTCCGGATCACACCCAAAATAAAATCAGTTCTTCCTTTTCACATTTCTGACAACTCCTGAAAATGTCATCAAAATCCATCCATAACTTTTTGAGTTATCTTGAACATATCCCCTGCGCAAAGACGCACAGCTGCGCCAAGACGCATAGTTGCTGGGAGCGGTGCTTTTTTCACAACAGAGTTCTGTGATCTCCTCGTTTCTTCCACAGCAAACATCTGAATGAGATCATGTCACAGCTGTACAGACATCATCTGCCCTTAAGAGAATAATGTATGAAAGTAATACAGTGATGCATAATCGAGAGGTAGAGCCGGTTGTGCAGTCCACATGTGACTGGGAGGACGCGCAATGACAGGATTTGGACGCGCTCTTTTACGCGCCGACATGCCAGTTGCGCTTTCCACAAACTCGGTATCTTGCGGTACTGGTGTCTCGCAGATTTTGGGTATTGGGTAATGGGTGGTCACACCACCCATTACCCAATACCCAAAATCTGCGAAGTACAGGTACCGCAAGATACCGAATTCGTGGAAAGCGCTAGTGACACGCCCATTGCCGCGCCCACAATGTGCTTAAGGGAGACGGCAAAATGGGTTTTGGGTATTGGGAGGTGGAAGATTGCATTTCGGCTCCTAAATCTGTGATTTGCAGGTAATGGGTTTTGGGTATTGGGTAATGGGAGGTGCAAGATCGGGCCCTTCATCTCCTAACAGATCGCGGTAGTTTGTGTACCTGTGGAATAACATCCTTGAGCATTGATCTCCACAGAGCCCCTGTCATCGTTTTCCATCACCAGACGACTGTCATCAGCCTCTTTTCCTCCGAGGTCGGGCCTGGCAGTGGGTGAAAGCCACAGCAGGTGGTTGTGTTTCCGCAGATGTCTCGCTAGGAACAAGTCTGAGCCAAAGATGGACACATCCTGGGGCAAGTTCCCCACTGGTAAATGGTAATACCTGAAAGAGTAAGGCATATTGTAAGGTTTAAAATCTCTATTAACTATTATGTGAAATATACATTTAACAGAAAAAAGGATGAGCTGTTTATACCTGGCCATATCAAAAGCCTGTGACAGGCAGCTGTCCAGGTTGAGGTAATGGCGGATCATGCGGCGGGCACCAAGGCGTTGCCAGTCCAGCACATTATAGTTGATCTCATCCACCACGTGAACTGGAACAACCGGGAACTCCTCAAGCACCGGCATCCCTGCTGCCAGTCGCCGCAACTCCCAGTTTGACTGCACAGCGATAAGAGTGGGCCCACGTCGCTCCTCCTGTAAACAGCGACAGGCAAAGAAAACTCTTGTCTAGGCGCTTTCCCAAAAAAAGCAATTTAAAGCCACTACAAAGTCAAAATTGTCAGAGAACTACTCAGTAAACTACTCAGTGATACAAAGAAAATGTAGAGAGAATTGCAAAGCATCTGCAACATCCAGACAAGGTCTGGTGAGGTGGAGCCAGATTTAAATGTAAAAAAAATAATCAGCTTTAATGTAGTTCATTACAGAGCAGTCATAATTTATTCCACAGCTCAAAAAACATGTTCATTTTTGCAGCAATAATGTCTGATATTTGAATAATAAGATGATCAGTGTATCTTACCTTGTAGTTAAGGAGTATGCGCTGCAGTGCACGAGAGATGGCTTTCATGTCATTTTCAGCCCGGACCTCAAAGGTGTGTTTCTCTGGAGGCAGAAGCTCCTCTGTTGTCTTCTCCAGGAGGGCTGTGCGCTCAGCTGTGTAGAGGTTACTTAGGTTGGGCATTTGGTTGCTTCGCACCTAAAATCCCAAATTAGTAACAAAGTTTGGGAATTAATCTTTGTAGATGGAGAACAATGGCTTTGGGATGTTAGTGGGCAAATGAAAACAAATTTCTTTCTTGGGAAATTAGATGTGTGCCAAAACATCAAAAGTTGTGTAGTCCTTACCGTGTCCAGGACAAAGATGCTCGCTTTGCGCTGAGATGGGATGAACAGGCCAAACAGAGCTTTGTGGCCCTGGCTGTGATGATACAAGTACATGTGGCGAACACTCCCTGTTAAGAACGCAAACATAGCACATGCATGTGCAACTTTACATACAGCAAAAATCACGTGCAGTTTATCAGATTGCTCTTGCTGTCGGGTTTTGTCATCACATAGTGAATTTAGAATAGGAGAACATTAAAATGAAACAAACAAAGCAAGATAACCAGCATCTTCAGCAGGACTTACCAGGTTCTAGGTAGCTGAATTGGGCCAGAGACCTCATCTCTAGATGCTCTAGATCGAAGGTGTCAGCCTCCCTGCCAGCCAAATCCCTCACAGCATATTTGTTGACCATACACACACATCCAAGCTGCACCAGTGCACGGAAAAGCAATGGGACCTGAGGGGAAGACGGGGAACTCCCATTAATTCTAAAAACTGTTTACAATGTTGCACATTTATACAGTTCGTATACACAAAAGTGTAATCTTTGCTACAGTCGGCCCACAGAGGGAGCCTTTTGATAAACATTATGAAGATCCTGAAGATGAAGAAATAGTAACCTGTGTCTCATAGACCCCTTCGATGTCTGGTGCAGAGAGGTCAGCGTTGATCTCATTGATGTGCTCCTGGTACATGTCCTCTGGTACAGTGTACTCGTAAAGGAAGCACACCATGTTGGAGCGAGGCAACATGCGGTTCACCTGCAGTCACAGTTGGAAGAATTTAGTTAGAAGATTAAATCACGCCAGAAGATGCTTTAAACATTTGGGGATGATTGGAACATATTTTTGTAATGCATGCCTTTTTGTATGTGGCTCCCTCCTCTTGTTTTGGGACTCTCTGGTTGACGTAGAAGACACGCGGGATGTTGAGTTTCATGCAGTGGAGATCGTTTCCAATCACAGCCCAAAGCTTGTAGAGACCAGGGTGGGCTGTCTCTGCAATCTGAGAGGTAGGAAAATAGACAACCATTCACATTTTATATTGTTCTCATTAGATTTTGATAAATCATTAAGTTCTCTACAATATCAAACTCCCAACTTTGCCCCACCTGAACAATCTGCCATGGCATGTCCAGGATGCTGCGAGCTGTTCTGCGGAGGAAGCTTCCCAGGCCAGTGGTGGGACCACCTCTGATCACACCTCCACTGACAGGTTGTGCTCCGCCGTCCATCAGCTTCCTCCTCTTCTTTCTCTCCTTTCTTTGTTTCAGCTGCAGCTCCCATTTCTTCTTATGGTAACGCAGCCACACAAGACGCTCCGCCTGCATAAGGACACGGTTGTTAAAAATTGTACAGAAAAACATTACGAGATAGAGAAATAAAAGCTTTTCCTGAAATTGGAACTGTTGCACAACATTGAACTTTTTAAATTTCCCTTTGGAAATCAATACAGTATTTTTGAATTGAATTGAACTGCATGAAAAGAGTTAAGAGCACTGCTGCTTTCCTACCCGTGTAGTTCCCATGGGTGGGGGAGGTCCCAGGATTTCTCTCCAGGACTGCGTAAGCTCAACGTCCTGAGACTCCACCTGGCTGTCTTCTCCCTGTGAGGCACGCTTTCGCTTGGTGCTGATGAGGATGGCTGGCTGCAGGGGTCTGGGTGGCATCCCAAAGTCCTCAATGTCTGCAGCTTGGCCTGCTTCATGAGGCTGATGGGCCACCTGAGAGAGATGGAAAAAAGTAAATAATGGAAGAGCAAAGTGGGCTTGTGGTTGGAGGCACTGTGCTTTAACCATGAATTTTGTTACTGCTGATAATTTAATAGGAAATCTTCCTTCAGATGTGACCTACCTGTCTCTTTCCCTCACTGGTAAACAGTTCACTTATTTTCTTTTGTTTATAGATGTCATTTTTCTCTAAGAGTTTCTTGTGTAGCCAGTCGGGATGTCTCACTCTTGGAACTGGATTCTTCACCTAATTGAGAAGAAAAAGCTATAAATTTCAAATCTAGATTAATTTAAATTATGTCTAAAAATAATACCAAAACAAATTTTATCTCTAACCTGTTGCAGAGCTGCAGGGATGGTGATGATTTTCTGGATTGCACTACCCAACCTCTCTATGTAATAGCTCCAATCAAGGATCTGGAAAATTCCAAGACAAACGACCAAACACATGTGCACACGCACATAAAAATTACAGAAATTGACACAAGCAAATAACCATGAAAATGATCAGTTTTTCTGAGCTTGAGAGCATGTATCGCATGTCTGAAACTACAACACACTCAAAGGCTGAAAAAAAAAAAAAAAAACACAAACACTGCAAATTTGTTTGGACCAACCTAGATCTGAAAATATGAATACAGTGATCAGTTCAGATTTGCAAGGGTACTGTCATGCCATAGACCCAGCAGAGTTGAGGTTTATAGCCTCTCAATCTTCATCTCCACCTGTCATCTCAAACCAATTTCATATTGTATTAGCAGTGCCTCAGATGTTGTAAGTCAAAATTCTTTTGCTCTTGTTCTTTTTTCCTTTTAACATAGCAGAGGTTTTATTGCACACTTAAGAAAAATATAACCCAATCAAGCCAATCAAGAATCAATTACAACATGCTATTGACTAGTGTATAACCCACTGGCTGGCTAGTACATCACCATTTCCAAGCTGTAGTGTTGTATTTTAAGAACCTGGATCAGTTCAACATATAACTGGCCAATAAGATTGTTTCTAAAAGAAAAATCAATACCAACTTCACATGATCCAAAGTAAAGATGACGGAAATATATGTATTTAAGAATAAAACTATCAGCCAAGTACTTTTCTGTACTTGACGGACAGTAACGTTGTCTTGTAACACTGGTATTTTGAGATGTTTTGTCACAATGTCTCCTTCAAGACTCACAGTGCGGATGTCCAAGTCGTGCAGGCTGGGCATCTTCAGCCACTTTCGAAGGAAATGTTTCTTTACACTGGGCTCTGCCTGGAAGATGGCCAGAGGAATGGCCCTGACGGTAACAGACACAGATCTGTTAGCTTTGAACCCGAGACTCAAGTGATTGTTCTCCACATTCACTGGTGAAAAGATCCATTTTACTAAGAGGACACTTAGAAATGCAAACACTATGAAATCTGTCATATACATACAGTAAATGTGGGACTGTGTTTTTAGAGGAATGTTTTCTTTTCCTTTTTTCGGCAGTTGCTGCCCTTATGGGATGAAGAGGGGAACGACATTGAGCAAGTGCCTTTGAATAGTATAGTTAAAAATAAGCAGATTTCATAGGAGTAATATAAAAAACAACTGTAGCATGATTTAAAAACTTCACATGAAAGAATCTCCACCTGCAGTAACCAAGCAATGATTGCTTGGCATGAAACTAGGATGTGGTATAAAAGTAGAACCACAGTTGCAATTAGGCTTTATACTTAAATATGATTTCATATTTTTAAAGATATCCCCTCACCTTTCTGTTACAGGGGAACCCTCAGGTTTTCGGGAGATGACGTAGCGACAGCTCAGACCGGCATCTTTGACCATCTGATCTCCTAGGAACTCTGCCAGCCTCTTGGCTGTGCTGATTGATGTGGACTTCTGCTCTCCGTAATCCTCAAGCCTTCTGGACATGGAACGATTCTCTGAAATCAGGTCAAACAGTTCTGCGTCTGGCATGTTGGCAGCCTGGAAAACCAGTGATAATTATCAGCTTTTTGTGATGAAGAAAAGCAAAGGAATGAGAATTTCTGAATTCTTTTGAAATGTTTACAAATGGCAGTGAGGTGTTGTTCCAGAACATAATTTGTAAACATGACACAAAGCATTCTGCTGTAGATATTTACCTTGCTGTACAGCACATCCAGCCAGTAGTCAGCGACTTTGGCCACAGATCCATAGACCTCCTCCAAAGTGGTTCCTTTGAGGAAAGCCTCAAACACAGATGACTGGAAGATCTTAATGAGCTGGAGTTCCCCTCTTCTCTTCACCTCAAAACCTTTGAGCTCAGCCAGAGAGCCATCCTCATTAAACACAGCATACCTAAAACCAACAGAGTTCTGTTACATGCCCTGACAAGAGGCAGGAGCCATTTAACAGATCTGAGTTTGATGACTTGATCATAGGAAATAAATATTAACAAACCTCTTCTTCAGTTTCTTGCCTTCCTCTTTTGAAGCAGGCAGGATCATTGCAAGGTACGGTCCGTCCACCTCAAAGAAGATACTGTTCTCTGACCTGATGTTGTAAGTGAGTGATGCAGGGTCGACCAACTCGTGGTACTGGTCATTAGTGAATCCCTCTTTCACCATGATGTTCAGCATTGCTCCAGGGTAAGAAATTGTCACCTTGGGCTTCTTCTCATTGCTGGTCTTTACTACAAAGTTCTCAGGAAAGGTGTTGGGGAGGACACACCAGATACCATCAGTGTCCAACTCAAGGGGCCTCCTGAGTCATGAATAAAAAAGGTTGAATGTGTGAGAAAAGGAGAATGATTTTAAGATGTTTACAGTTAAATTACCTCACCTGCGACATACATGATTAATTGATATGCTTTTATAACCTGTTAGAGTTACAATGCAAAAAAAAAAAAAGGTGCAGTAGCCGGATTTAAGTCCATGTGTTGCCAACAATGTGCAGACAAAACGATGGACCTCCAGTACAGACGACACTGATGAGTAGTTTCTATGGTCTACGGTCACATTATCTAAACCAAACTCACCCAATTTGTTCAATAATCTCTCTGGCCTGAGTGATAATGTTGGCTCCAGTGTAGCACACTATTCCAGCCATTTCCATGGAGTACCAGCGGGCCCTGATGGAGACGCAAAGAAAGCATCAGCTCAGCAGCATTAACTGACTTCACAGCAGCAAAACTCTTCAAAGCTCAAATAACAGTGCAAATGGACATTTGATGACTGCATGACGAACACTGGAGTTGACTCCTACCCTTTCCTCATGACATAGCCATAGAAAGAGTTGAGAATACACTTGTGAGCCAGCTGAAGAGACTCGTACAAGATTTCCATGTTTTTGCAGCGCTTCACTTCAGCAGCATCTCCACTTTCCTGAGCTGCTGACAGTTTTTTCTTCCACACCTTGAACAGAAGCAGCACAAAAATAAGTAGTACAGCAAATAATACAGATTAATAATTGAAATTAGTACAATATGTAATTCTGAATGAATTTTCCAGCTAAACAGGTGTGGAGGAAAACAAGATTTTCTTCCTTGTTTTTTTTTTTTTTTTTTAACACACACACACCTTGTGAAGCCCTTTGAATTCATAGCGTCGATCTCTGAAAGCTCTGACAGTGTCGACGTAAAAGGAATTCTCTCTCTGACAGATGGTGGTAACTCGCTCCTCCAGCCTGGTGACGTGAGTCTTCTTATAAGCCTTCTTACAGTAGTCTGGCAAAAAGGAAACAAACATCCAACTATGCTGTGGCAACTAGTAGTTTAAAACACTTATACCAAAATCTGCTGTGAGGAACCCAAGAGCACCTGCCAGACGTTTCTTCTCGTGTTTGGCCTGTTCCTCCCTGTTGAGAGTGTGAAAGGCCCGAGGAGGACCATTGGGGAAAAGCGGTGGGAACTTTTCAGACTCAAGTTGCTGCTGGATGCGGTGGAACTCACTGCGACTTGCAGGCACTGCAGACAGATGTAGACGGATTAAAATCAAAGTGAAACGCCTTTTTAATTTCCACAAGACTACAACTACAGAATGCCGACATACTGATTTCTCCTCTCCACTGCCAGGCCATTCTTCTCTGACAGGTGGCGCCAGGTTTGTTAAAGTCACAGGCAGCACATGTGGCCTCATCAACCATAGCCGATGGCTAAAAAAAAGAAAGGAAGGAAAAGAGGATGATAATTTAACACCATGCATCTGAACCGTATGTCCTACTGTATCTCTCCTTCGAATTATCACAGTTTACCTGCAGGCGGTTGGTGAGAATGATATTTGGGTACATCGCCCCTACGTCAAGATGGTAGATGAGGGGGCATTCAATCCTGTTTGGTACCTCCTTCAAGGAAGTCAGCTTCTTTTTGATTTCATCACAAACCTGACAAAATGTGGAGATGTGTCATGACTTAATGACAACTGTGCTTGGTCACAAAATAAAAGGAGGCCTGTTAAATAAACAGTCAACACACCTCATTAAAGTTGGTAACTTGTTCCAGGGGGATTTTCTCCTCTTCCTCAATGGCGTGACGCATTGTTCTTTCAACTCTTTGCAACAGGAAGTCAAATGCAGCTGGGTTCTGTTAACACATTGGATAAAACGGTCACATTTAAAACACAAAAACATGATGCAGGACTAGCACAGAGAGGATGCAAGCTTGATTGTACCATTTTAAAACGGCAGGGGATGTCACTGCGAAACACTCCAGACTCCAGAGCCTCCACGTGCCCACCCACATAGGTCTCAGAATCCATGACATGGCCGTCATCTGTCAGTTTGTTGAAGACCTGCTCCTGCTTGTTGGGGAATATGATGTTGGCATGGAAGGCCTGCACCATGAGCAGGGCTTCACACAGAGTGCCAGAACCTTTACGCAGCACCTGTTGACAGGTGGACAACGCAATCTCAGTAATTAATGATTAAAATGCAAAAGTCTTCTTTTACAACACAGGCCTCAACAAACCTCATCGGGTTCCATGGGGATGATAGTACACAGAGCGAAGATAAAAGGGTGAACATATTTCATGTACAGGTAATATGTGGCCACAGCATCTGACACAGAGTAGGTCGCTAAGGTCTGAATAGGAGAAAGAAAAAAATAAAATGTCAAAATTCAACTAAAGTATCTATTATTTAGAGTTTAAAAATGGAATCCTGTTTCTGTACCTGTGGCTCCTCCGTTGCCATGCGACACATCTCCTCAGGGTCCAGTTCCACTGGGTCATAGCTCAGCTTCGCCTTCGCTGCTGCCTTCAAGTTGTGACTTCCAACTGGCAAGTAGCTGTCTCTCTTTACCCACCTGACACGCAGGAAAAGAAAGTTGGAGGGATTATTTTAGATGAATTATTTAATTCGATGAATCTATATCACTGAGCATATATTTATATTTATAAACTACACTAATATCACTTTAACAGTGTTAGAAGTGTTCACACCTTAGGCAGTCCATGTGGATTGCTTGACTGGATTTATACTCTCCTTGGTTGTCCTTCTGAAAACCAATCTCCTTGTACATGTTCAGTCCATGGACGGCAGCCCGAGCCTCAACAAAAGGCCTAGAGAGAAATCAGAACAATATCAGAGCTTTAACCAAATTAAAAAGAAGAGTTGTTACAAACCTTGCTTCATGTTAGTTAACTCACTGAACCCAGTATTGACATTATGTACTGTGGATGACGGAATCTCCAAATTCTTTGCAATTTTACTTTGAGAAACACTGCTATTAAATTTGCCCTCACAGTCTTTCACAAGCCTCTTTAACACAGCATTTGGCACAAAAGGGGATCCACCTCAAGTCACTGCTGCATCACTGTGTGCTTACAAATAACACAGCAAAGTGACAACGGTTATGCTGGTAGGAGTGGTGTGCGATACTGTGGCGTCCATTATTTAACACACACTTTTTTGGGTCTGCGATTATCTCTGTTGCCAGATCAAAAGTGTATGAACTTCAACCCCACACTACACCTCTATATAGATAAACGGTACAGCAAATAACTGAAAACAGGATTGTTGGATGTTCTTTGTAAATATCAAAAACAACAACAACTCACCAATCAAAGAAGTCCCCATTGTAGGTTACAAAGATGTTTGGCTTGGTTTCTTGAACGTGATCAAACCATCTCTGAATGAGGGCAGCCTGCAGACAAAGTTATCTAATGACACGCTATTACACTGGTGCAAGCGTACTGCACACGCTATATTTTTGCAGGGACATGCTGGCATGTCTACTTTGGTGGAGCTACAAACCTCATCATCCTCGTTAAAAACTGTAAAAGGCCCTTCATATTCAGGTTTGGGAGTGAACTCAAAATCCTCAATGTTCTCGGAGACAATCTCTCTATTTGTGATTAGAAAGCCCTGTAAGTACAAATATGTGTTGGTTAAATTGGTACAAATAATAGGAATCTGGAGCACAAGCTTGTTTGTGTTGTGACATTTGACATACCTGCCCGTCTATCATGTAGGAGATCATCATAATCTGATCTGTTTCTGCATCTGGGAATTTCAGTGGAAGTTTGGTGGTCTCAATGTCAAAGGCCAAAACAACTGGATCCTAAAAGAGGGAATGAATGAAACTGTGTTTTCAAGGAAGCTCTGGCATACTGTAATCTTTCTATATAAGTGTGAAGGACAGATCTCATTTCATTAAATAAACAACAAAAGATTCGTACCGGCCGCTCCACAAGGTCATCTCTGCGTACAATCTCTGGTGGATAAGCGCTCCCTCTGTATCGAACATTATACCAATGAGCCTGAAGAAAGTAAAGACAGCAGAGGTTAGCGCAGCAATCTAGGGTGTGTAAAGATATTTTCTCAAACGCAAGCATGAGAGAAAACTGTACTTACCACATGGATCTTGAGATCTATGGACAGTCGCACATGGTAAGGCACATCATACTCTCTCATGTCCACTATGTTGTCTAACTGATCTGCAATACTCTTTGACATCCCATCTTCATCAGCTGACGTCACACCACCCCCTGAAAGAGCGCTTTTAAAGAACCAACAAATGCGTTAAGCATAAACCTTTGATGAACCTGATGGGATGGCAGGAATGTTTTTACCTCGATAGCATTGAAGTGTAGGCGTCATTGGACTGCTCTCGCTCTCTGTTCTTCCGCACAGCAGGAGCAATCTCACGCTTGACTTTGATGAGGTCATCCACGGTGCTAAACAACAGCTTTATGTAGCTTCTCTTCAGGCCCACGAGATGGTTTGGCTGGGGAGAGCAAGTTGTTGTGTTCAAATGTTCTGCTTCTTGATACACAAACCATTCTGAATCATTTATACTGTCAAGGATGTACAATAGTAAGAGCACTCACCAGGTCTAGGTCCTCTTTTGGGAGGAATTTCAAGTTTTGCCACCTTTCCTTGGAATTTCTTAGACAAGTATGAAATGACCTCCCTCTCACAGTTCTGAAAATAAAATAACCTTTAAGTTATTTTAAACACGACTGCATGACAAGAACTAACCACAGTCACTGACTTACCTTTTTAGTGGCAATGTAAAAATAAGGCTTGAAGGGAAGAGCCACCTGCACACAGCAGACATCAAGGAGAACATGTCAGAGGAATATAAACATAGAGAGGTGTAATATTCTGAAATTATATACCTATACATACCTTAAAACCTGCTTCCGTCCTCCTGGATGAAATAGTAGTCCACAGCACTGATCATTCTCTTGTCTTCATCCAGAATCTCTGTCTACAAAAGATTAAAGCGGATGAACAAAACGTATCCTGCAAAACTGGGCTCCATCCACTCCAGACTGGGCGGACTTACAGGATGCATGTTGATCAGCCAGCCCGTCTTCTCCCCCGGCTCTTTCATCCTATCGAAACCGAAGCGAGTGTCCATGCTGTCCGTGAACTGGCTGCGCTCGAGCCGCTTCAGGGCCGACATGGAGGAGCCATCATCCCTGGTTCAGGCACGAAACAACATTAAACCCTCAAACTACTGCTGTCACACAGTAAATCACATCACAAATACCAGTGCAGTCTGTAAAGAGTCGCTGCGAAAGGACTTACTGGTTTTCCTGATCTCCTCCACTTTGTCCCCGGTCCGCTTTGTACCGTCCGCTGTTCTGTAAAACCATCTTCTACCGCGGTTCTTCACCTTCAGTACGGTGCAATAAATTAAACAGCCGCTCAGTTTTTTCCAAAGGGAGAAAAGCTCCACATTTGTAATTATCCTGTAATTATTGTAAAGGCTCGTCTTTTGGCTGCCTCTGTCAGTGCCTCTGACGCGGCTTGAGTTTTCTTATTTTGGCGCGTTATAGCAGCTGCCGCGAGACCAAAGTTGAGAACAGGAAGAAAGAAGATCGTTTATAAAAACGATGAATCACTCGGCATAACTTAATGTCACTATACTGTACGTTTAAATGCTGCTCACATAACAGTCTGTCGAAACGACCCCATAAACATTTTTAAAAGCCACACCTGTGACATCTTTTGGTCAAATAACTGAGGTGTTTTAAAAATACTTTTCTATACAGGAGCCAATACATTTAATTTGAGGAACATCATAACATTCACATTTGAGAGCACTCGAGGCGAGAACAGGATGGTTATGTAAGAGTACATTTGTTGTGCTTTTTATTTATTCAGCCGAAATACCTGTCTGTGGCGAAACTTCGATGATATCTATGGTAGTTATTTTATTTATTTTTTGTTTCATATTTGCAGTTTGCTGTTTGCAAGTAACGTCCATAATATAATGTCAATAAATTCCTTAAACTGCCTCCTAAAGTGCACATTTATCAATTTTTTTATTGAAATAAACAGATAGAATGTATAAAAAATAGATTTAACAGATAAACGTTTTTCCTATTTTTTTTTTATGAAAATGATCTTTGTGTATACACGATCTTTGTAAGTTCCTACTTCCTGGGAGGAGCTTGAACGCCTCCCTCCTCCTCCGTGGATGTGTTTACTATCATCCCAGCAGAAGGAGGCGTTGGACGGCGATGAGAGGATGACAGAGGCGGGACCGGTGGCGGTAAGCGGTTTTGACATTTGCTGCCGGCTTGAAAATGATTAAAACTGTGAATGTGTCACCGGCGGTGCACTTAAAGCGGTTTGTGACCCTTCCTCCCTATTTCCTCCGCCCATTTCGCACAGACAAACAGTTTTTTTTAAATTAAAACAAGTCCGACTCGTGCGAGGTTATGAAAAATAGTCGGCTTGTTCATGTCAGTCAGTCCGTTCAGCTTGTAGAGTAAAACCATGCTTTACAGTTCAGCACTAGCTCTAAGTGTTTAAACACCCAACCTGACCTTTAAAAGCTGCCTGGGATTTACATGTGGAGTTAAAAGAAAACTCGGAGGTTATTGATATGCAAAAGAAAGTACTGCTCCCCTGGTAGTTCGTTATTTTTCTGCTGATAGGAAGAATTTGTGAAATGAGATGAGTTTACTGCTGATAACTGTGACATTTTGTCTGACAGTTGGGGTCAGCGTGGAGTTAAGTCACCACTTTTAAACTCACTTTATTATCTTTTATTTCTAAGTGGAATCACCAACTTGAACTCACTGGTGTCAAACAGTGTAGTATAAAGTATTTATTCCTTTTTTTTTAAAATAACAGTTTCACACTTAATAGTATGCACACTTGAAATCAGTGGTTGAATAATTGAAATAGTCACTAATTTAATGGGCTTCTTATGGAAAGTGATGGTAATAAATGGCTCCAAAGGACAAACTAAGGCTTGTATGTTTCTCCACAAGCATTACATGTTAATAAATACTTGCTTTGGTGTTCAGTTCTTGACCGGCCACATTTGTGTCACCTGGATTGCAGATTAATATATCTTTCATTTAAGTTTCTGTATTTGGAAATATGCATGTGATGTAAATCATAAATGTATGGAGGTTTGTTCCTCTACTTCAGTCTAACTAGTCTTTCCCTTGGTGTTGACCTTTAGCCCATATCGGGGAGCCACACTTGTCTCTGATGTCAGCTGTTCCACGCAGCCTGTTTACCGGACCCTGGCTGAGAAATATCTCCTGCCAGGTCCTGCTGGCTCAAACAGCTGCATATCTGCGCTGATTATAGAGAACGTTGTGCTAATTTGTATCATTATTCATAAGAAGAGAACTGGTATCAGATTGCAATGTGGTTTTTATCTCAAATCATTGAGAATGCCTGTGTCCCAAGGCTGTTTAAACTTTTGATCACCCCCAACCAAACGTGTGTTCAGATGACTGAAGTAAAATAATACAAATGCAACATAGAAGAAAGTTTTGTCTGTTCAGTGAAGTGCAGGACAACTGTGCCAGTTTAACAGTCATCATTGTGAATGACTGTGTGGTCCAACATTTAAAACGTTATAAATACTCTGACTCCTAATATCATGTTTCAGCACCCTCCAACAATCCAGTGACCAAACACTCTGAAAATTGAAGTTACTTATTCCCTCATGGTGAAAGGCCATGAGGCCATAGAGAAGAGAGCTCTACTCTGATTTAACTATAGGAAACAGTGGAAATTACTCTTCAAATTACTGCATCAGTTAGACTACATAAAAATACATTTATAGCAAAATATCAGACTCTGGTGTCTTTGGTGCACTGACCTTCTCAGCAGTCTTACTGACCTAGAAAGAAAACTCTTTATCTGCAGCACAAAATTCAAAAGCTGAGAAACAAATGTCTTAACACCCTGATGAATTTTTCTTGCTTTTGACTCTCGAATTTAAAATACAACTTTAGCTCACAAATATAAATACATTTGTTTGCTTGGAAAAAGTGTCCTGCTTTCTTCATTCATTCATTTTCTTTCCTCTTTTCTTCATTTGAACTTCTGTTGTAGCCAGCGATGAGTGGAAATATCACACTGAAGAAATACCCAAGAATCTCACAGAACTAAAAGTCTAATCCAAACAGAATGGATTGAACCTCTCCAAAGGAGATCTTAAAGGCTCTGCTACAAAGTGTTGGGAAGCTGTGATACTTGTGGATACTTGTGATACAGGTTACCGGAATCTTTGCCTTTTCTTATTTAATTATTTCAAAACCAAAACTGCTATTATTTCCCACTTTGTAGCCTTTGGAAGTCATTTCATCCTTTATTTGCTTAGCTAGTCTTGATAATGGAAGTTACATGAATCTCCAAGCTTTTGCATATATCTGAATAGTGGCAATGCACAGTTTTTCTGAGTGTTAAAATAATAATGATAATGAGTCCATCCTTTTAGTTCGCCTCACTTTAGATGAGAAAATACTGCTGTTATCTCCTGAATGATCTCTCCTCTTGTTGTTGCAGTCTCTGGAGGATGTCTGCGAATGCTGCTGTTTGCAGTTTTGGGATTAATCCTGTGGATAGTATTGCTATTGTGGAGAATTAATTCGAAGACAATAGCAATGCCTGTGAAAGAAGAGGAAACTTCACCTGTCGGTGGTCTCCTTCCATCTGAGGAGGACGTATCCTCGACACGCTCTCCTCCTCAGGCAAGAGAGCGTTCCCCGTTAACAACTGCTGCAACCTCAACATGCGACGAGTCCAAGAGCTGTCTGACCAGCAGCGGGTCTGCAGGTCTTGCAGTGGAAACAGTGGAGTCTGATCCTTCACAGGCGTCCACTGAGGTAAATTCAGAGCAGCGGCTGCTGCCAGACACCAACCAGAGTCCCAGCAAAACAAAAGCACCGATGCTCAGCTCAGGGCCTGAGGCGAGGAAGCGTCTCAAGTTCATTCTTGGAGCATCAGAGGATTACTCTTCAGATGAGGAAGTTCTGGCCACAAAACCTCCAAGTGGAGCATCTCAGTCACCAGCTTCTATCCTCAAATCTTTCACAGAGCAGGAGCCCTCTGAAGTATCACCACCCACTTCAGTCATCAGGTAAGACTCTGTTGCTGCTTAGATCCATGTAATGTCCACTGATGGAAGGCAGGCATGTTTTCACTGTCATGTGACACATTGACTTCATTGCTAATGTTAGTCTCAAGGAATAGTGTAGTTGGACTGTTTTTAAGGCCTGGTGGAGGGTTTGTTTGTCCTAATTTATCTGACTGCTAACGGGCCACAATGGTCTCTCATTTATCACCTAACTGTATCGAGCTGTGTTATTGTGATCTGCCAGACATGTCAGGTCTATTATTGGAACAAGAACTTCAGCTAGTGACTTTGAACACTGGTGGTGGTGTGACTCAGGTCACAACATGGCAAACAATCCTCAAAGGACTTTCCTGTTTTTTGTTTTTATCTTTTTGGTAAAATCTTGCCAGCGAGGAGTTATTATTTAATACACAGGCTAGATGGCATTTAAATTGGTCGGGGGATCAGAGGAGTTATTTACTGCATGTAGCTATGTGTTTGGCTTGACTTATTTAAAAGCTATGTGTGCTGGCGAACTTTGTGGGAGTTATCATGGAGGGGAAAAGGTAAGCAAATTTCTTCTGCAAGATGTTTTCTTGTAGCTAGCTATTTATTTATTTAAGGGTAATATGTAATGTGTATTGCATATTTGGATGTCTTGGAATGTTTTATGTAAATATGTTAGGATTTGTAAACGTGAAAAGTATTTTTTGTGACTGAAAAAGGTCCAGAAATTATTTCCAGTGTGTGTGTGTGTGTGTGGATGTGTGCATGTGTGTGTGCATAAAGAAGAAATTGCATTTTCCAGTTTTTTCAACGACACAGGTTACACACACATTACATTGATATTACACATCTGTCTGTTTGTTGTTGAAAAGAGCTTAAAAGTATTTGTGAATCCCAGGTTTACAACTGCAATTTAAATCTCCAAGCACAAATCAAAGCCAAAGTTTCTACACTGTTTACACAAATATTAGGGTGTCATTTGAAATGTAATTCAAAACTAAATGCTATGATTTTGTAATAATTTAAACACCAAACCCAAACCCAAACAGACAACATATTATATGTTGAATATCACTGCTTTAAAATACATGCTTACCTTGGTATTTATTTTGTGACGTTATACATGGATTATTTGTCAGTTATTGTGCAAAATCAGCTAATACTTGGAACTGTCACAACACTCAGCCATAATGTTCAAACATTTACACTTTGCATTTATTCTTCTACAAATAGGAGCTGTGTTGGTCATTTAAATTTGGTACAAGTGTTAAATCCACTGTTTCTTTGCAGCCAACCTTCATAAACGTCTGGCTCTTTTTTTGACCTCTTTATTAACAAAACTACATCTTTGCTGGTAAAAATGTCCTTATAACTAACTATAGTAAGCAGAAGGCTCCCCTTATTCTGTAGAAATTCACATAAAAAAAGACCATCCAAACACAGTTCTATAATCTACAACCATCTGGAGTTCCTAAAGTGTGAACACAAAAGAAAGGAGGTGTTTCCTCCAATAGTTACAAGAATGATGAAAACTTGTGTTCATTTTTGGGTGCAAACCAAGGTTTAATCTTTCCAATGAATCTCCCATATGAGCAGAATTTGCTAATATTTAGCCAATATAAAGCCAACCACATACAGTATTTACTTTTTTTTTTAATTTAACAGCGTCATTAACATCACATAACTGTGCAGATTAAAAAAAATGTTTTATTTTCACAACAATTATTACTGTAAACAATAAAATAAAGTTCTGTTTGTGGGGTTACAGAGTGCCCTCTGGTGGACAAACTATGCAACGTCAACTTAACATGGTTAAAGGATGGTGAATAGAGGCTGTTCTAATGCCATACTGATAAAGAGCTGATTGGCAGATCATTTTGGCCTTCAGATTAATCGCCCGGGGCCTAAAGATTTTACTTTTTCATCTCCACTTTTTTTAATAAAGTAGACAGATTTGCGGTTTCAATCTTTGCTTTTTGACTTTCTCTGACTTTTGGAACCCAGACACAAGAAGTCAGGGACAAATCTGACAAATCTGAGCATACCAACATGGTGCACGTGCAACACAGGGCCACTTCATTGTTTTATCCTTTCAGTGGGAACTTAATTTCAAATAAATGAATAACTGAATAATTAAATAAATAACATCATACTGCCTTGAAGATAGACTTAGACTTAAACAACTCAGAATAACTACTGTAAGACCACATCGACTTTCCTACAGCCTGACTTCCTTTTGTACCCAAGAGTCACTAAAAAATAGACATCTGCACTGGCTTTCATCACTCAGACCCAAATGCTTAATTGTGAAGGGTGTTTAAGGCTATTGTGATAACAAGGCAAACAATCACTGGAGTCCAGTGGAGGACACTGTTTGTCAACTTCAGTCTTTTTTTTAATTTCATGAGCTAGAGTTGTTTGACCCCTCTCAAACCTAAGTCACAGTCTCTGTTTGATGTTAAACATTTGCCAACAAAATAAATAAATTCAACCAGCCAAATCTCAGTGGGGGTGGTATTAAATGCTCAGTGCAGAACAAAGCTTCACTGTTCTACAGTTTGCAGTCAGATACACAGCTACACAATTCTGTTTTGTATGAACTCAGTTCACAAACAAAAAAAGTACACACATTCATAAAAAAAAAAAAAAAAAGATAATTCTCTGGAGATCCAAAAACATTACATTTAAACATTGACTTGATTTGATCAGTTTTCCTCACCACATTTGTATATGTTTTCGTGAATTTAGACGTGGTGCTGTCTTTAGAGAGTAATTCTGAGTCCCAGCGGTCCGTAGCGGGCTCAGTAGATGTGCAGCTCGTGTGGGAGGAGTAACGGAGCAGGCAGCAGACAGGAAGCACCATGTGGAAAGAAAACTCTTTGTCACGGTCTCACTAAAAGTCTCATTAAGGCAGCAAAGCAACGTTGCACTATAAAGTAATGGTTTATAATGGAGGGAAAGAACCTATTTCCTTATCTTCAAAGGTGAGTGCTACAGGTAAACCCGACACCGCTCCTTTAATTAAGGTGCGCGCGCAGTTAGCTTAAAGCCGTGGCGACAGCTCACAGTAAAAAGCAGCCGTTTTCGCGAGGATTAAAAAGTTGCTGTCAAAGTGTTTGCAGATGTTTTGTGAGCGGAAAGCACCACCGGTTGGCCGCACTGTTCAGTACAGAGCTGCGGGTTGAGGAAACGCAAACAGCAGCAACAGTTGGTAGCAGAGGGACGTTGAGCCACGCAGCGGGGCGTTACCGTGGAGCAACACAGTAATAACATAACATGTTTCAGCAAAGTGATTTTTCAACCCCCTCTCCCCTACTAAATACTTCAGTTGAGGTTATAACTAGAAACCTATTGTTCATTAAAGTATGTGGCTTTTTTAAATGGAAGCCTGCCTGGTCGAGGCTTTTGTCCTGGATAAAGATCAGACACTGATCCAGAAAAGCTTATCAGGCAGTACTTCAGTGGCAGATTAGATTTCCTCACTGAACTGTACAGTACAAGAGTTAAAGTTCACATCAGCCCAGACAAAACTGCGCTGCAGGTTTACATGAATGTCCACTGACACAGGTGTGTGTCTGCTAACGGGGCAGAGTTTACATCAGATTAAACTGAGCCAAACCCAGCTGTGAAACGAGACAGGAGTCAGGCGATAGTAATGGTATGTACTTGAACTAATCAAGGTTTTATTTGCCTATTCACTCAAATTGTGCTTCCAAATATGGAGAAAATATTTTGCCTCCTCGATCCACATCAGTGTTTCAGTTTGTTCCGGTACCACTGGTGTTGTGGTGTGCCACAAAATGTTTTTGTCCAAACCGTTTTGACTTGGTAAATATTTACAAATTTCTCTTTCAGTCTTGCAAGAAACAGTGAAACAGAGCCTGATTAAATCCACAACTTTGTTATGCTCCACTAGTTTTTTGCTGCTTTTTTTGTTAGATAATTATTTTGCTTTTGACACTCTGCTACTGAGACACCCAGAATGATCAACAGATTAAAATGGACAGATTATTGATTACACAAACAATAATTGATCATTTTTATCTCTATAAAGTTGAAAAAGAACTTATCTATTGTAGATTTTAAAGGACCATTCTCAACGAATCCCTTACTGTTCAAAGTAATCTCATCACAAAAAGGGAGTTAATGAAAAATAAAGAGATATCACATGTGCTTAGAAAGGAATCTATTAAATCAGTTGCATATTCAAACCGGTTCTTGTCAGGACTAATGTATCCTGACATTTGCAGTTTCCTGGAAGTGCTAGAAGTTGGAATAAAGATAGAGTCTGCACAAATGCATCATCCTGTGACCTTATTCCCTTTTTATTGAGCCCACAGTCATTAAGATAGGGAGTGATAACTTCAACCTAGTTTCAGTTGCCCATTGTTCATTGAGATGTACAGTCAAGAGCATTTAAGTTTAACAAATACAGGGTTTTCACTGTTTCGCTGTCTGTTACAGACGGAGTCTGAACTTTGACTTTGGATTTTGATCATCAGAGTCGTAATTCACTTGTTGTCATATGGTCTGTAAACAAGGTCTGGTTGACACTTATGTGGCTGTTAACCTCTGTGGTTTTAGAAAAAAAAACAACTTAGCTTGATTTATCCTGACATCATGGGGAATCCTGCGCAGTCTGTCGTTTCCTGGGGTTTATTTTAATGGTTGCTACATCTATGTAACAGAGAAGAATACACACAGGGGATTGAGTGTCTCTGAGCAAGGTGACTAACCATGAGCCTTCCTCTTCAGGCCTAGCATGTCTGGTCCTCACTTGGTGAAAAAAGGACGTGAACATAGAAAGATGGATCTGCAGAGGGCCTTCACTGTGGCCTCTCCTGCTGAGTATGTCACACGATTCGGTGGCACACGTGTCATAGAAAAGGTAAGAAGAATGAAAGTCCCTCCTGTGTTTTTGAACGCTTGCTTCAGTGACTCAGCAGCAGTTTCCCATTTTGGTCTTTCTTCTCAGGTTTAACGAGTGTTTTCAATCTCTGTTGCAGGTGCTGATAGCTAATAATGGCATTGCTGCAGTCAAATGTATGCGTTCTATCCGTCGCTGGTCCTATGAAATGTTTCGCAATGAGAGGACAATCCGCTTTGTGGTCATGGTTACCCCTGAAGACTTGAAAGCTAATGCAGGTCATTTTCTACTTGATTGTTTATTTTATTTTATTTTTTTCTCAGCAGTCATTGCTAAGAGAAAAGATCTGGCTTGAAGTGAGAGAAAAACATTGGAAACTGCCAGTTGGCTGGATGATCATGGAGTCTAATTTGTGTTCCTTTTTTTTCTCTCTGTAGAGTACATTAAAATGGCTGACCATTATGTTCCTGTGCCTGGGGGCTCCAACAATAACAACTATGCCAACGTAGAGTTGATAGTAGATATTGCAAAAAGAATCCCAGTGCAGGTACATCTGGCTTGTAGTTTTCTGGGTGTAACTTCTCATCCTTTTTATGTTTTCACCTTATTAATAAGCGAGTGGTCATGTGTTATTCCTTACAGGCCGTGTGGGCTGGTTGGGGCCATGCATCAGAAAATCCCAAATTGCCTGAACTCCTGGACAAAGCAGGGATATCATTCTTAGGTGAAAACTGTTTAAAACAAAATTTTGCATGACTCTCACTTGGTTTTTCAAATCTCATTATCAACTGCTAACCCCTCACAGGACCATCCAGTAAAGCCATGTGGGCTTTAGGAGACAAGGTAGCTTCTTCTATTGTGGCCCAGAGTGCTGACATTCCTACTCTACCATGGAGTGGATCAGGTGATTCTTTACAACACCGCGCTGTATTGTACTGCCCACAGTGGGTTTATTTATATATATATATATATATATATATATATATATATATATATATATATATATATATCTATATATATATATATATATATATATATATATATATATATATATATATATATATATATATCTATATATATCTATATATATATATATATATATATATATATATATATATATATATATATATATATATATATATATATATATATATACATACACATATAAAATCTGTGGTGTGTCACTGCTCTAGGTCTGAGAGTTAAGTGGACAGAAGAGGACCAAACACAAGCCAACATAATCAGTGTTCCTCCAGAGGTCTACAGAAAAGGCTGTGTTCATGATGTTGATGATGGACTTGCAGTAAGCATGTTAAATAAGTCATCATATAAACATCAACAAATTTTTATTGAAAACTGATATCATAAACCACGTAGCTTCTGCTCATATGTGTGTTGTTTTTTTTCAGGGAGCCGAAAAAATAGGTTATCCTGTTGTTATTAAAGCCTCAGAGGGTGGAGGTGGAAAGGGTATCCGAAAGGTTGAGAAGTCAGAGGATTTTCCAGGTTTCTTCAGACAGGTTTGTGTTATCACATGTAATGAAATAAGGCCAAATGTCTTACATTTTGATACAATTTAACAATTGATTTTGAAAGTATTTACAGTCTTTTGTGTATTCTGAGTCCAGGTTCAGACAGAAGTACCTGGATCGCCCATCTTCATCATGCAGCTGGCTCAACATGCTAGACACCTTGAGGTACAGATACTGGCCGATGAATATGGAAATGCTATCTCTTTGTTTGGACGAGACTGCTCCATCCAGAGAAGGCACCAGAAGATCATAGAGGAGGCTCCTGCCACCATAGCTGCCTCTTCAACACTTGAGCAAATGGAGCAGGTCAGTTTACTTCAGTGTATATTTTTATTTCGTTTGTATGACTTCTACTCTGGTTGAGTCTAAATTTGTTCAGCTTTTCATCTTTTATTGGCATAGTATGCTGTGCGAATGGCCAAGATGGTTGGTTATGTGAGTGCGGGAACTGTGGAGTATCTCTATTCAGAAGACGGAAGCTTCCATTTTCTGGAGCTGAATCCTCGTTTGCAAGTGGAGCATCCATGTACAGAGATGATTGGAGATGTTAACTTGCCAGCTGCTCAACTTCAGGTAAACCTCAGTCAGTTGACTGGAAGCAAAGCTGTACTTGATCAGCAAATTAAATCATTGTTGAAAAGTGACACTAAAGCTTTTAACCTGATGTTTTTTGTGATAGATTGCAATGGGCATCCCCCTCTACAGAATTAAGGACATACGTTTGCTTTATGGAGAGACCCCATGGGGCGACACTGTCATTAACTTTGAGACTCCAGGTTGCATTCCAAGTCCAAGAGGACATGTCATAGCTGTTCGGATCACCAGTGAGAACCCTGATGAGGTATTTTCTTGAATCCATCAACACTCAAAACTCAAGTATCAGTTTCATACTTTGAATTTGCATCACTTACTGCCGTTTTTGCGCTTATCCACAGGGGTTTAAGCCCAGCTCTGGCACTGTGCAAGAGCTGAACTTCCGCAGCAGTAAAAATGTCTGGGGCTATTTCAGTGTGGGGGCAACTGGCGGCCTCCATGAATTTGCAGATTCCCAGTTTGGACACTGTTTCTCATGGGGAGAGAACCGTGAAGAGGCCATTTCGTAAGTATTTTATTACACTGCCATGATGATAATGTATTTTTGCAAACTGAGCTGTTTGCGGGGGTGACGCAACAGCTAACTATGCAATATCTGGCATTATGTTGAAATTACTCGTGATGAAATAAATAAAGCAAAAGCAAAGGTGTGATCTTTTTGCAATTGAGTTACAAAAGGGCCCAGCTCCACCGAGGTATATTTTTCAGGAGAGCATTTTTTCTCTCCAGGACTTGGGCCGTTCTTCAACTCAAGGCAAAAAACATCACCTTAGTTAACAGCTTTGTTAACTGGAGTTGGGCCTTTCTTCAATTCATTTTGATAGCTCTTAACCTAATGTACAAGGTAGGGAGATAACCTGGATTTCGCAAAATCATGGAGTTGGGCCCTTTTGTAATTCCACGATTCAATTCAGTCTTAAAGGATAACAGCATAATATCCTTTTGCTGGTAATTCCCTAATGAAGAATGTGCCGGAAATCTATAATCTTAAAGTATAATGTAGTAGGACACATGTTTATCAGTTGTTATATCTTCTGTTTTCTCCAGGAACATGGTGGTAGCTATGAAGGAACTCTCTATCAGAGGTGATTTCAGGACGACAGTTGAATACCTCATTAAGATACTGGAGACTGAGAGCTTCAGAAATAATGACATTGACACCGGCTGGCTGGATCATCTCATTGCAGAGAAAGTCCAGGTCAGAGACTGGAAACCGTAAACCATAACAGTGTGTGGTCAGGTGCTGAATTTTTAGCAGTTTCTTAGATGTATGATATTTCTGCAGGCAGAGAGACCAGATACCATGCTGGGTATTGTCTGTGGTGCTTTGCACGTCGCTGATGCCAGCTTCAGAAAGAGCATGTCGGACTACCTGCATTCTCTGGAAAGGCCAGTAGACACGTTCCCTTTTTCATATTGTCTCATTACATGCCTCACTTAAAGATACTGACTTTAAAAAACCATTATCTGCTGCACCTGCAGAGGCCAGGTACTGCCTGCAGCCAGTCTGCTCAACTCTGTCAGCGTGGACCTTATATACGAAGGAATCAAATACTGTCTGAAGGTATCTGTGTTACTTAATTCTCTCTCCCTGTCTTACTCAACTTCTTATCCTATTTTTTGAATAAATAATCAACCACTAATGTTACCTCCAGGTTGCTCGACAATCCCCAACAACTTATGTCGTCATGATGAATGGCTCCATCATTGAAATAGATGTCCATAGGTTGAGTGACGGCGGCCTCCTGCTATGCTATGATGGAAGCAGCCATACCACCTACATGAAGGAGGAAGTAGACAGGCAAGGGCAGGACTGTGCAAAATTCCACATAAGTTTGCCTATCTGACTTTTGGTTTATAGACTCCTTATATTATTTTAATCTTGTAGCTACCGCATTACTGTTGGCAACAAGACTTGCGTGTTTGAGAAAGAAAAGGATCCCACAGTGCTAAGGTCACCCTCTGCTGGCAAACTGCTGCAGTACTTGATTGAGGATGGAGGTCATATTTTGGCAGGAGAAACCTATGCCGAGATCGAGGTGACTTTGATCAAACTTGATAAAATGAGCAATGCTTGTGATTTCATTAGGCTTGTTGTGTCTGTTGGCATTTTCCTGTAATTTGGCTGCACTGTGGATTCAGGTGATGAAGATGGTGATGACTCTGACCGTGCAGCAGTCTGGTTGTGTACACTTTGTGAAGAGGCCAGGGGCAGTTCTGGAACCTGGCTGTGTCATGGCACATATAGACCTGGATGACCCTAGCAGTGTACACAGGGTAGGTTGCTCAAACAGAGCAGAAACTGAACTTTAATTTGTTCTTTTATAAATCTCTTGTGCAATGCTTAAAAGTATCACATGTTGGCTCAAAAGTGTCACATGGGGCAATTTTGCCCTATATTTGTCCTCAAAGACCTATTTTTCCAATTTTGTTTTTGTTTAATAGGTGGAGCTCTACACAGCTATACTTCCACCTCAGCAATCACTGACCATGGTCGGGGAAAAGCTTCATCAGGTGTTTCACAGTGTCCTTGAAAACCTGGTTAATGTGATGGATGGGTACTGCCTTGAAGAGCCTTACTTTAGCAGCAAGGTACATATCAAGCCCTCTGCCACTACAGTGTCCTAAATTACACAAGCTGGTTAAGTTTCATTCATTATCTGAACATATTTGGGTTTGCGTGTCAATCTTTGCAGCTGAAAGAATGGGTGGCCACTCTGATGAAAACACTTAGGGACCCCTCACTTCCACTGCTAGAACTCCAAGAAATCATGACCAGCGTGGCGGGTCGTATTCCACCTAGTGTTGAGGAATTTATTCGTAAGGTCATGGCTCAGTACGCAAGCAACATCACCTCTGTCCTCTGCCAGTTCCCCAGCCAAAGGGTAAAAGCGTTTGAAACAAATCGTTTGAAACTGTGCTTGTGTTTAAGAAAAACAATATTAAAACCACCTTTGGCAGTGTAAATTTACCATTTTTATGTATTTGGTTTTAGATTGCAAATATTTTAGACAGCCATGCAGCAACACTGCAGAGGAAGACTGATCGTGAGGTTTTCTTCATGAACACTCAAAGTATTGTACAGTTGGTGCAGAGGTTAGTATTTAATTTTTTTTATGTTGATGCAGATTGTTTTCCATAGAAAATATATGATCAATGCTGTAATTATTATTGGAGTCACTGTGGTGGAAACACTAAGATACTTACAGATTGTGAGTGTTCACATTTTATAGCGATAATTTCCTTGTTACTACAGCACTTACTTAAAAATTTATATTTTCATTTTAATCTCAAAATACTCTAAAATACAAAGTAATATATTGTGGCAAAAGAATCACAGTAAATTTAGTTTGTAGTCTGAGTAGTATTGGATAATTCTGTTTAAGTGGCCTTTTGTCCAACTCAGATAAATGATCTTTTGGATTAAGAAGCAAAAAACATGTTGCTGAACATAGAATTTTGAACTCATCAGCTATTATCTGATGGTAATTTTGATTGTCTTTATTAATATGTTTTGTAATCAAACAATGACTAGCAATTGGAATTGAAAGTCTTGGACCAGTTATCTTATATCCAAGTTTTAATTGGGCTTATTGGAGTTTGGGCAACTATTGGACTTTGCCCCTGGAAGTCAAATAATCAAATAAAAGGCAATAGGTTGCTAAATAGCTCTGGCATAAAAGGAGAATATATTACAACAGAGCATTGGAATTGGCTTTCAGTAAAATAAAAATTTGTCTTGAGAGTTTAGGAGCTGGCAAATCTCTAAAATAGTAGTATTGTGTTTTCTGACATATTTGACTTTCCCCTGTTCAGATACCGCAGTGGAATCCGTGGTTACATGAAATCTGTGGTTCTGGATCTGCTGAAGCACTACCTTCAAGTAGAGATGCAGTTTCAGCAAGGTAACTTCAGTGCTTCTCCAGCCCCATAAAAGAAAGATTGTCTGTATGATGCTCAAAGTAGAGCTCGAGCTGAAACATTGTGTTTCTTTCTAACAGCCCACTATGATAAGTGCGTCATCAACCTGATGGAGCAGTACAAACCTAACATGAGTCCTGTGCTCGACTCCATCTTCTCTCATGCACAGGTGTCCAAGAAGAATGTCCTGGTCACAATGCTCATTGTAAGGATATTGTCAGCTTCCAAACACAGTCACCATTCCTACAATGTAAAAACTTTGGTATAAACACAATGTTTGTTTGGCTTTGTGCAGGACCAGTTATGTGGACGCGATCCCACCCTGGCAGATGAACTCATGGCCATTCTGAATGAACTCACACAACTGAGCAAAATGGAGAACTCGAAGGTGGCCTTGAGAGCCAGACAGGTAAGGTTCCTTCATCTCAGTTAGAGGTATTCTGTATATTTTGTTTTAGCCCAGTTGAAATAACATTTTCTTTACAATTGCTTAATTAATACTTAATACCTAATGCACATGTTGTTTAATTTACTATGTGTATAAATTTTCTATGTGTATAAATTAATATACCATTTTGTAATTGTCTCATAGGTATTGATTGCCTCTCATATGCCATCATATGAACTGAGACACAACCAAGTGGAGTCCATCTTCCTGTCAGCCATTGATATGTATGGCCACCAGTTTTGCCCTGAAAACTTGAAGGTTAGCCTTGCACGGAGAAACTTCATTGCAATAATGTTGCTTCAGCAGCTTATATATCAAATAAGTGATATGTTTTTTGTTCGGTATAGAAACTCATTCTCTCTGAAACCTCAATTTTTGACGTTTTGCCCAACTTCTTCTATCACTGCAATCAAGTCGTGTGCATGGCTGCCTTGGAGGTATGTTGAGTGGAGTCAAAGAAAGGCTTTCCTGTTTTTTCATTGTTTTTATTTCTGACCTGTTGGTGAATACTTGTTCTGTCGTGACTTCCAGGTGTACGTTCGCAGAGCTTACATTGCCTATGAGCTGAATAGCGTTCAGCATCACCAGCTCCTGGATGGAACATGCGCTGTAGACTTTCAGTTTATGCTGCCAACATCACATCCAAACAGGTAACAGGTTTTCTTCTGATAGAGCCACAGGAGAAAGCACAACGTAATGTAATTCTAGAGGTAGTATTTAGTCACTGCTGCTTCCAAATTTGAGAAACTATAATGACTCGGCTTGGCTACAGTGGATTGATTAAAAATGTCCACCAAAAAAAAGAAATCTTCAGTTTGAAGCATTCTCTAAAGAAATCCAGGCCTTACAAATGTCCTTGATCTTTCTGCCTGCCATAGTCATCTTTATGACACTGCTTATGGCTAACTTTGAATGCAGAATGTTTTCTGCAACTCAGTTCTAAGGTGAATGTGCACAGCATAAAACAAAATGCTTGAGCCTAATCATGATCAAAGGTGGAGGTACAGTTTGATCACCCACTGCTAATATTCACATGTCAATCATCTTATTTCAGAGGGAGCAGCCCTACTCTGAACAGGTAGAGTAAAGCTCCTCCCAACCAGCCAAAACACCTCACTGTCTGTACATCTCACAACAATGCATGCTGAATGCATCATGCTGCTTTTTCCTCCTGCCATATACAATTGCTTAAGGACTACTCTCACAAGTCCTTTCTAATTCATTTTTAAGCGAAGCTTCTTCAGTTGTCCTGTTGTTGCTTCTCTCTACCTGTAAAGCATTTCTGGGCTTTTTAAGAGGCATGTCTTTCAATCATTTCATGTTCCTCTTAAAAACCTCAAGCCTGAGATTTCAATGACTGCTACTGAATGGGGAGCATATATTTGCCTGCGTCGGATATTGATGCTTGATTTGCAATTCTCAGGTCTTGTAGCAGTCAACTGTGGATAATTGCAATTCATAATCCTTTCCAATTCAAACTCTGAAATCAGTTAAATCAGGTGGAGACTCGACTTGGAGACGTGCGGAAGACTCGGGTCATGAATCTGGTACTTTAACTCCCGTGACTACAGTTGACTGAAGGCATTTGAGATTTTCCTGCATCCAAACATGAAAATGAAACCAAACCAAGGAATGAAATCATTTGACAAAGTGGATCAGGACAGATTTGGAAGGAGGGTTGTGTTAGGTGTTATAAGATTCCATGAAGATTTTTTTTTTTTAAGTAAAGCATACTGATTTAAGGGGAAAACTCTGAAAGTGAATGGGATAAGTTTATAGTAGTAGATGTCACAACAAAACTTCCCAATTTCATTACTCACATTAATACAATATTTATGTGTTAATCAAAAAATAATGTCACCAGCTGAAAAAAATGTCCTAAAATTGCAATGGATGGTATATGTAGGCACTACTCAAGCTCAGAAAATGAGAAATAACTAATTTGTTAAAGGGACCTTTAAGCACATTATATTGCATATTTTTAATTGAAATTCTTGAACTATTTATTACAATTATTTTTTGTCTAGTTTTTTTGGAAACTATGCTCCAGTTGATGGGTAGGAGCAGCATGTACTCAAACAGGTTGGCGTTTGAAGCCACGTTGTTTTTGTTCAGAGAGGTTGTATTTTCACTATGTGATTTTATGAAAGGTCCCCGCTGACTTTTTTTTTTTCTTTTTAAGAAATTGATGTAAAGCTGAGCAATGCAACAATGTACATGACGCATTATTTAATTGAATATATTGTACATTGGTTTGAATAAACTAGTTCATGATCCTCTTGTCACAGACATGGGCTGGGCAAATGGTTTTTAAGGTTAAAAAAACTAAACAAAAGAAAATAGGTTGGTCAAAGATTGTTTCACTTATTAGAGAGAAATCTCATGAAAAAAAAACCAAAATGTCTTACATGGCAGATGATATTTGAACTGTTTTCTCTCTTTGTCTGGACGAGACATGACTTGGGACTCGAGACCTGACACACAAAATTTGCTCGCTGTTTGTAAGAGGCTACAAATGAAAACAAGCAGAGTTGCTTTAATTGCTCTCTGTAGAAACTTGCTTTTTTCTACAGTCCTGCTTCTCCAAGAGCTTCTTCAATGTTTTTTTTCTCTTATTCAGGCTTCCTGTGCCCATGAATGGGTCAGTCCAGGGTAAGATAAAGCGGCAGGGCAGTGAGCTCTTCATGGATGGAGCCTTGTCTCCGCCCTGCCAGCGTATGGGAGCTATGGTGGCGTTCCAGTGTTTCGACGACTTCAGAAGGTCACTTTTATCATGTTGATGATGGTTCTTCTTTCTCATATTTAGTTGTGGCATACATACTGTATGTTGTTTTAAGTAAAAACAAGGTGTCTTATTTTTATGGGTTTCTTTTGCCTTTACAGAGATTTTGATGAAGTCCTGTCCAGTTTTGCAGAGACGCTCTTGGAGAGTCCTTCGTACTTAGAGTCCTGCTCAAGTTTGTATGAGGAGGAGAACACCAAGGTAGGGCTTTGGCTGTGTGGAGGTTTATCAATACTTCTTTATTAGTATCTCTACAGTCACCAATATGTTTAATCTTTTACAGAACACCAGGGAGAACCCGATCCACATCATTAATGTGTCCATAAAATCAGCAGACACAGAAGACGATAATTCCTTGGTTAAAGCTTTGACAGCTTTCGCCCAGTCAAAGGTCAACTATTACATCTAAGTTAATACAGTCTTGATTTCTATTTACTGTTTTTTTTCAACATAACAAGACTTATTTATTTTTTAATATTTTCCTATTTACAGAAGGATGTCCTTTTTGAGTATGGAATCAGAAGAATCACATTTCTGATTGCGCAGAAGGTACAAATGATCTAATAATCATTGATAACCTATTAGTAAAAATGCAAACGCTCCTTTATGAGACCAATAAAAACACATGATGTGTAACATTTGAATTATTTACTTTCTAAATGCTGGGGCTTTCATTGTATTCATAATCCTGCCATGTTTCATGATGGAAATTATTTACTGGCAGCTGCAGTTCAAGATGATGCTAGCTGGTTAACAGCCACTGACCTTCAAAATGAAATATTTTTAGATAAAAATTATTTTCTCTAGTAAATAAAGTAAATAAGCCCCCTGTGTCTGATCTTTTTTGTTTGTTTGTTTTTTTTTTATTCAGAGAGAATTTCCCAAGTTCTTCACATTCAGAGCTCGAAATGGCGTAAGTTTTCCTGAACTTGAATGCAGCTGAAGAGCCAAGTTGTTCCTGTCCAAAGAAATGACGACCTCCAATCTGTGTTTCTCCTCAGTTCCAGGAGGATCGTATTTACCGAAATCTGGAGCCTGCTCTTGCATTTCAGTTGGAGCTCAACCGAATGAGAAATTTTGACCTGACTGCTGTTCCCTGCGCCAACCACAAAATGCACCTCTACCTGGGAGCTGCTTGTGTCCAAGAGGGTGCTGAAGTGACAGACTACCGCTTTTTCATCAGAGCAATTATCCGCCACTCCGATTTCATTACAAAGGTAGGAGGAGGAAGCCAAACACAAAGCTTACTCATTGAAATAAAATATATTAATTCTATTTTTATGATGCAATGCCTTAAAAGATTAACAACCTACTTATGACTTGATTTCCGGATATTGTGTTTTGGTATTTGACATGTAATCTTTATACATTATCAGGAAGCTTCTTTTGAATACCTTCAAAATGAAGGAGAACGTCTTCTATTAGAAGCCATGGACGAGTTGGAGGTGGCCTTCAGTAATACCTGTGTCCGCACAGACTGCAATCACATCTTCCTCAACTTTGTTCCCACTGTCATCATGGACCCATCTAAAGTCAGTGCACTGCAGTGTTTTCCACTCATTTCTTCAACACAAATAAGAGTTACTCACAAAATGAATAATTGTGTCTCTTATGTGTAGTAGTCCATTATGTCTTTTTCTTACATTTTTTCTTTTTCTTACATGTCTTGTATTTCTTTGTCTCACATTATTAAGGAGTGCTTTGCCCCCTTTAATATTAACAGCTTCTTTTTACTGGTATTTTTCTCCTTTTGTTATGATTTGCAACATTAATTCCAAAAAATTTGAGAAGTTGTGTAAAATATAAATAAAAACAGAAATGCACTTATTTGCAAATCTCATAAGCCCATATTTTAGTCCCAGTCGAACATAAAGAATATATTAGGATGGTGAAACTTGAGAAATTTTACCATTTCATAAAAAAATATTAACTAATTTCGACTTTGATGGCAGCAACACATCTCAGAAAAGTTGGGAGAGGGCAGTGTTCACCTCTTTTAATTGTCTGTAGATGTCTGGGAAGTGAGGAGACCAGTTGCTGAAGTTTTAGGAGAGGAATGTTGTCCCATTCTTGTGTGATGCAGGATTCCTGCTGCTCAACAGTCCTGAGCCTTCTTACTGGATTTTTGTTTTATGGTGCACCAACTGTCTTCTATTGGTGAAAGATCTGGACTGCAGGCAGACCAGTTTAGCACCCAGACTCTTCTGCAACACCTGTGCTATTGTGATGGTTGCAGTATGGGTTTAGCATTGTTTTGCTGAAATATGCAAGGTCTTCCCTGAAAGAGACATCTCTAGATGTGAGCGCATGTTGCTTTAAAACCTCTAATGTATTCTTCCGCATTGATGGTGCCTTTCCAGATGTGTAAGCTGACCACGCCATAGACACTAATCCAGCCCCATACCATCAGAGATGCAGGCTTTTGAACTGTTTACTGATAACAAGCTGGGTGGTCCCTCTGCTCTTTAGTCCGCAGGACAAGATGTCCATGTTTCAGTTTCCAAAAAAGAATTTCAAATTTTGATTCCTCTGATCACAGAAGGGCTTTATAGAGAGTGGCGATGCTGCCATCTGGTGGATCGGGACACTAACTACGATGTTCAAAACTTTTGATGCTCTGCCTAGCAACCCCAGTGACACATATTAGACCCAAATGACGTTTATAGATGTCAATAATAGGTATTGATGCTCAGAAAATGAATGTAGAGTAGCATAGCCAATATAGGCTACTTAACAAAAACAGAATAGCCTTTAACTACTTGGTTTGTTTTTTTTGGTTTTTGCACTTCCTGCTAGAGCGCCCCCTGAGGGCTGAAGAAAAATTCATAGAAAAGTCACATCTCTGTATAAGCCTCATGGTTTAAAGCGTGGGACAAAAGTAGCGGTTTATAGTCTGGAAAATACGGTACTTTTCCAGATTTTTGTTGCCCCTGTCCCAAATTTTTCAAGATACATTTCTACCATCAAAGTCAAAATTAGCTAATTTTCCATGAAATGGTAAGAAGTCTCAATTTCAATATCTGATATGTTCTTTATGTTCTATTGTGAATAAAATATAGGTTTATAACATCTACAAATTATTGCATTCTGCTTTTATTTACTTTTTACACAGCTTCCAACTTTTTTGGAAATGGGTTTATGCTAACATTTTCTTACGAAAGCTATAGTCTGCCTTCACTAAGGTTTTTACACAGGGTTGCACATGCTTCACCCTGAAGGATGAACTTTTTTTAAATCCTTGTCCTGACCTGTGGGTCCTCAGATAGAGGAGTCTGTACGCTCCATGGTGATGCGCTACGGCAGTCGTCTGTGGAAGCTGCGTGTCCTGCAGGCAGAGCTGAAGATGTATATTCGTCTGACACCAACTGGGAATGCCGTTCCTATCCGCCTGTTTCTCACTAATGAATCAGGCTATTATTTGGACATCAGTCTTTATAAAGAAGTGACTGACTCAAGTTCTGGACAGGTGAGGACAGTGGACTGAGCACTTTGTGAGAAAAAATAAATAAATAAAATGAACAGCTGAAAGATCTGTTAAATTTCAATGGATTGTTGTGTGTATTTAATTATAGAATTTATAAACATCCTTTGGCTTTGCAGATCACGTTCCAGTCATATGGAGACAAGCAGGGTCCTTTGCATGGCATGTTGATCAACACTCCCTATGTGACCAAAGACCTGCTGCAAGCCAAACGCTTCCAGGCTCAAACTCTGGGCACTACATATGTGTATGACTTCCCTGAGATGTTCAAACAGGTACTGCCAAATCACTGAACTGCATTTATGTCTTTTATTCTCCTACATTTCCTGACCTTACAGAAACTCTACTTCTAGGCATTAACCAAGCTGTGGGGTTCAGGGGATAAATGCCCTAAAGACTTGCTGACGTGTACTGAGCTCGTTCTGGACCCAGAAGGCCGACTCGTGCAGATGAATCGCCTGCCTGGAGACAATGATGTAAAATTTACAATAACTAGTACACGGTCTGTTCTCTCTCAGTATGATGACGCTAACCCACTATAATGATTCTTCACCAGGTTGGAATGGTTGCCTTCAGGATGAAGATGAGGACTCGAGAGTACCCAGAGGGCAGAGACATTATTGTCATCTGTAATGACATTACTCATATGATCGGCTCGTTTGGTCCTCAGGAGGATGAACTGTTCCTCAGAGCATCTGAGTTAGCTCGAGCTGAGGGCATTCCACGCATTTACATCGCAGCCAACAGTGGAGCTCGCATCGGGCTCGCAGAAGAGGTCAAGCATATGTTCCAGGTGGCCTGGATAGACCCCACTGATCCCTATAAGGTGACCTCTGAGGCAGATTTCTCTTCACATCTTTTATTTTGTGAAAGTTGAATAGAGGATGTATTTGTGTCTATCTTTTTATAATGGGTTATGTCCCTTTCCTCCTGTAGGGTTTTAAGTACCTTTACTTGACACCACAGGATTACACCCGTATCAGCTCCACCAACTCTGTTCACTGTCGCCATGTAGAGGAAGGAGGGGAGTCCAGGTACAATGCACCTATTATAATCTCTTATAAAGCTTCAAAGTGAGCTAACTTAAGTAAGAGTAACGATCTTAAGAATCTTAAGAGATTCTTAATCTCAATGGGACTAACCTGGTTAAATAAAGGTTAAAAAAAAAAAATATATGAAACCCTAATTGTAGCCAAATACTAATATAACTTACTACGTAGACAGAATTAGACTTGTTTAAATCAAATAAAACTTTCTATAACTGAGCAAAGATGGAATAGTAAAGGTTTTTCCTTTGCTGAGCTTGTCAACGTGCCCAAACCTTTATAGGTACATCATCACTGACATCATTGGGAAAGATGAGGGCATCGGTGTGGAGAACCTACGAGGTTCAGGCACCATTGCTGGAGAATCTTCCCAGGCCTATGAAGAGATCGTTACAATCAGTATGGTGAGAATGTGGCTCTGTCTCTGTTCAACAGTGAGAGCGCAGCAAATTCTTTTGGATTCTCACTTGAGTCATATCACGCTCCTGCAGGTGACGTGCCGCGCGATTGGAATTGGAGCTTATCTGGTCCGTTTGGGACAGCGAGTCATCCAGGTGGAGAACTCTCACATTATCCTAACTGGAGCAGGTGCTCTGAACAAGGTTTGTTTGTTTGATTCATCTTGTTGTTTTTCTAAATGTCAAATTGTTGGAATTTCCAGGAAAGTCATAAATGAATAAGGTGAACTATATTCACTCTGTCCTCTTTATTTGTGATTCAAAATGCCAGATTGTTGAAAGTGGCATTTCAGTGATGTTTCTTTGCACATCTCAGCCACTGTTTGTAACCAGTAGTGTGATGATTTGTAGCAATTTATTGAAACTGTAAGAACAAACTGAAGGCCAGAAAATAGTTGGAAGTGCCCAGTTCTGAACTGATTAGTCACTGAGAGAGATATAATTCTGATGACAATAGCAGTAGTCTAAAAGGTGATCTTTTTTTTAACAAAGTGCTAAAGCTTTATGGCTTCAGTGGAGTTCCACAACAATAGCAATTTAATTTTCTGTCCAGGTTCTGGGAAGGGAAGTCTACACCTCCAACAATCAGCTGGGAGGAGTTCAGATCATGTACAATAATGGAGTCACGCACACCTCTGTGCCTGATGACTTTGAGGGTGTCTTTACCATCCTGCAGTGGCTCTCATACATGCCAAAGGTTCTGCTGAATGTTTTCTGTCTCAATCAAAATATTCAGTAACTGCATCAGACCTTCAGATCATGAACTAAAGTTCTTTTATGTTCTCACAGAATAAAAACTCCCCCGGGCCTGTTATAGCCACTACAGACCCAGTAGACCGAGAGATAGAGTTCACTCCCACTAAGGCCCCGTATGATCCCCGCTGGATGCTTGCAGGCAGACCTCACCCCAGTGAGTTGCACAGTCCAACCTACAATCCCAAATCAGAAAAAGTTAGAATGATATGTAAAAGAAAAGTGAAAAACAGCAGTTTCTGAACATTGATTTTGTATAAACCTTTTATGTTGTATGAAACAGAGTTGCATTGTGTTTTGTCTGGATTACTTAATTTATTAATGTTCTGCACGTGTATGTCTGATCATGCATTTTAAGCCTGCAACACATTCCAACTTAGAGTTTTAAATGAGATTTAAAATGTTATCAACAGGTGATTAGAATCATCTTTTGAAACAAAGGGTTGAGCTTTTAAAGAGTAAAGATGGACACAGAACCTCCAGTTTGTCAAATTTGAGAAAAATCATTAAAATATTTAACAACAGTGCTCCTCAATGAAATATTTGTAAGTACATTATGCACTCAAGAGTGTATAATATCTTTAAAGGATTCAAGGAATTTGTGGAGATTTGTGTACAAAGGCCAAGGGCACAAGTCTCGACGGGACAGTCTGTGATGCTGAGAAGGAATGGAAACATTAAAAAGTGATAAAAGCTTTACCATCACAACTTTTTAAATTTTGTTGCAGATCTGAAGTGCAAGAATAGGATGCATATTAACAAGCCGAAGAAAACTGATGAGACAAAAAAATTTTTGGCTCGTATTGTGCGCAATGAAAAAAATAGCATTTTTGTTCTATGTTGTTGTTTTCTTTTCTTTTTGCATTTTTCATCACATTCCAACCTGGATTTTGAGGTTTAATAAAAACCCATTTCTGTTGCTAATGAATGAAATAATCTCTTTTTCATGTCTACTGTAAGTGGTGAAAGGTGCTTGGCAGAGCGGGTTCTTTGACCATGGCTCTTTCATGGAGATCATGGGATCTTGGGCTCAGACCGTTGTTGTGGGCAGAGCAAGGTAAATTAATATAAATAAATTCATTTATAGGCTGTAGGTCCAGTGTATGCTAAACCTAAAACAGAAATTAATTCCTAATACTGCTGTTACATGAATTCAGGTTAGGAGGAATCCCCCTTGGTGTCATTGCTGTTGAAACACGCTCAGTCGAGGTCACAATCCCAGCAGATCCCGCCAACCCTGATTCAGAATCTAAAGTGAGTTATTCTTTCTACATATTTACCTAGATAATAAACTGTGATTCTAAATAAAGAAGCATATTTTTCCCTTGCTTTTGTCAGGTTCTGCAGCAGGCTGGCCAGGTGTGGTTTCCTGATTCTGCTTTTAAAACGGCTCAAGCGATTTGCGACTTCAACCGTGAAAACCTGCCTCTCCTGGTGTTTGCCAACTGGAGGGGCTTCTCTGGGGGAATGAAGGGTACTAAGTTTTGTAAAGTTCTTACATAACATGCAGTGAAGACTGAGAGTATTTGAAGAGTTAAACTTTTCTTTTAGCATGACGGTAATTAATCCAAAACTTTCAATAGTGGATGCGATTTCAAACTGTCAAGTTTTAGTTTTAATCTCAGTGGGTTAACATCATTAAAGGAATAACTGTGTGGATACCTTTGATCACACAGTGCCCACAATTTGGAAGTTTAAAAGGAGTTGAATTGACAGACATGAAGTTGTAAAAAAAAAAAAAAGAAAAAATTAATCACCAGCAGAGATACTTCACCTTCAGCTCTCGTTTATTGTGCACTCCTGCTTTCTGGTTTGTTCCTTGGCAATTAGAAAAGGAGCTCTTTTGAACACAGTGAAGGGATGGACCCAGTCAAAGATATTACTCCTCTTCACCTTGAAAGGCTCTTCTGTTCATTTGGTAGATGCTTCCCTGTTGCTGTGATTTTAGAAAGATGCAATCTGCTCGTTATATTTTTGATTTTGACTTTCTCCTTTCTCCTTGCTAATGACATCTTCTCTTTTGTTGGTTATCTTAATGTTTGTCTGACTCTTAGAGGTTTTACTTTACATTGTCTTAATACTTTGACTTCTTACTCCACCATATTGCTTTTTAGAATATTACAGCTGTACATTTTAACAAACCAGCTACTGTACCTTTCACATCCATCTGATAGGTTGTTACACTCTTCTTTGCTTAAATGATCACTTGCTGGCTTGATAGTCTACTCAGTTTAAATTGGTAATCTATCCTCTGAACTTTGTGTGAGCTGTATTTTATATTAAATAATGCTGAAATGATAGACAGCAGAACGAAAACTTCAAAAAAAAAAAAAAGTTTTTAGATCCAAAGCAGCTTTTTTTTCTTCAACATGGCTACACCAGCTTGAGCAAACAGAATAAATCTTTTTTTCCAAACTGCCTGTAGTCGTGCATTTGACCTCAGTGCTCTGAAAGCTGCAGCATACACACAGAGCTGAACTTGTATCTGATGCCTCCAGGAGTACAAGGCTGTAAGTTATAGTAACACGAAGTGATCACACTTTATCTTGCAGGCTGCTACACTATAATTCAAAAGCAGTGTACGTACCTGGGTGTTGTCTTCCAATCAGCCCTGGTCAGAATTGATCAATACCTCTGACAGTCGCAGAGACATAAGACTGAATGATTAGATTTATTACATTAACATTTTTTTCTTTTGGACTCAAAAGCCAGATGTCAGCAGGTTTTCTTGAACTGTTTAAAAAGAGCTTTGATGTCAAATTTTTTTTTCCCTAAATGGATAGTATATTTTCAAAGTAACGTCATCAAATTGAGAAACACCAATGAATTCAATTAAAAAATGTGTAACAGTGTCAATATTTACTGTCTTAAAATGAGAAAAATATGTGTAGTAATTATGGACTTGTAACTTATTTTTTCCATCTCAGATATGTATGACCAGGTTCTGAAGTTTGGTGCCTATATTGTGGATGCCCTGCATGGTTTCCGCCAGCCAGTCTTGGTGTACATCCCACCACAGGCGGAGCTAAGGGGGGGTTCCTGGGTTGTGATAGACCCCACCATCAACCCACTATGTATGGAGCTCTATGCTGACAGAGAGAGCAGGTACGAGAAGTAACAATTTAAAAAATGCTTCTTGCACTCCAATCAACATTTGTATTTGAGGAGTTACAGATTTGGCATTTATGGTTGCGGTTGTGTGTCTTCGAATCAGAGGTGGTGTTCTGGAAGCTGAGGGCACAGTGGAAATTAAATTTAGGAGGAAGGAGTTGGTGAAGACCATGAGAAGACTGGATTCGGTCTATGCTAATCTGGTTGAACAGCTTGGTAAACCTTCTTTTTGCCTCAAATCATAGAAGTATTTGAAAGGTTGTAATTTGTTTGTTACCGCAGTGTTAGATTATCAAAACTCAAAGCTCTCCTGTTTTTGTCAGCTTCCCTAGAACTGTCTAACAAAGAGAGCAAAGAGTTGGAAGCGAAGCTCAAAGCGAGGGAGGAATTCCTGTTGCCCATCTACCACCAGGTGGCAGTGCAGTTTGTGGACCTCCATGATACTCCAGGCAGGATGCAAGAGAAAGGGGTCATCACTGTGAGCTCTGCATGAACAACCTGGTCTTATGGCAATGAAAATAGTGACATTTAATGAGGATCAAGCTTTTAAACTTATTTTATCTTGAATACCATTAACAGGATATTTTGGACTGGAAAGAATGTGCGGACCTTTTTCTACTGGCGCCTGCGCCGCCTCCTGTTGGAGCAGGTGGTGAAATGTGAGATTCTACAGGCCAATAAAGACCTTAGTGATGGGCACATGCAGTCAATGCTGCGACGATGGTTTGTTGAAACAGAGGGAACAGTCAAGGTGTGTGAGGACAACCAGAGCTATTGTTTCTGCTCTTGTATAAAATACAATTTAAATGTTGATAAAACAGAGCTAATGAACCAGATATTTTGGTCATCTGTAAATATTTTGCACACTCAAGAGTTACAGGTTTTTCTTTTGCACTGAGAACTTAGTTGCACTTGTTAACTGAGGTTATTATTTTTAATCTCTCTTTCTTCCTCTGAGCAGCAATCAGACTTCATAATTATAACTCTCTTTATTGTCAAATTACACTTTTCAGAAGCAGATTGCATCAGTAATTTTTCTCTTTATTTAGCAGCTCACTGTTAAAAACTGAACTGAGTATATTTAAAATTATATTTACTTGCTTTCTCAGGCTTACCTCTGGGATAATAACCAAGCAGTGGTCGAGTGGCTTGATAAGCATTTGTGCAAGGAAGACAGCACCCGATCAGCCATCCGAGAGAACATCAAGTACTTGAAAAGAGAAAACACATTGAAACACATTCGCAGGTTTGTAAATACATGCATGTTGTGGACTCTTAATAACATATTGCACTTTTTATGTAGCAGTAAAGGCTAAATGTTGCCTTATACAAATGATCTAAAGTGTGACATCAAGAGTCACCAGATCAACACTTGATGCCGATATGAGTATTAGTATTAGAGGATGAATGGCTGGGTGATCAGTGGCTTGGTAGTCAGCACTGTTGCTTCGCAGCAAGAAGGTTCCTGGATTTGAACCTCAGCAGGGGCCTTTCTGTGTGGTGTTTGTGTGTTCTTCCTGTGCTTGCATGGGTTTCCTCCGGGTACTCCAGCTTCCTCCCACAGTCCAAAGAAATGCATGTCAGGTTAATTGGTGGTTCTAAATTGCCCGTAGGAGTGATTGTGAGTGTGTGTGGTTGTTCGTCTACATGTTCATCTGTGATGGACTGGCAACCTGTCCAGGGTGTACCCCTGCCTTTTGCCCAAAGTGAGCTGAGATAGACTCCAGCAGATCCCCCTGACCCTACGTAGGATTAAGCGGGCATAGATGATGGATGGATTAAAGGAAAAGTCTAGTATTTTACAGCTTGTCCCTGTTTTACTGTCTTTAGTGTCTGAATCTTGGGAGAGCCCTAAGCTATGCTTTCTGTTTTCCAAACCTGTATTGTTACTCTAGTGTTCTCTCCTTCCTAAGTCTTGTTTGCACTGTTGTCCTGCTAAAACAATAATCTAAGCCTATCAGTGGTAAAAAAAACAAAAAAAAAAAACAACAACAAAAACTCATCTAAACAGTTGTGTTTAGATGAACACTATTTAGACCCTGATAGAGTTCGAGTTTAAGAACACTTCTATTTCCATTTAATTGAGATCACACTCTACATTCTCCTCTTAAAAACAAACAAAAAAATGTCAGCATTTGATGTGCTTGTAATAATGTTGTCATTTTTTTGTAGCCTGGTGCAGCTCAACCCTGACGTAGCCATGGACTGCATCATCCACATGAGCCAGTACATTACTCCCTCCCAGAGGGCCAAGGTGTCACATTTACTTGCAACTATGGACAGCACCAGCACCAGTTAAGCTGTGGGACCTGTTGGTTATGCTATTGAAGAGAACAAAAAGACTGTTTTAGTCAGTTGCACTGTTCGAGTGAATAGGTATAGAATCACTTTGAAACATACAAGATGTAAAGTTAAATGTTTATTGAATTTCAGGGTTGTAGAGTATAAAAAATGCACAAGGACACCTTTGCTCTATTGAATGGTCTTTCCATGCGTGCTATGATCCACACATCACACAGCTTAGAAAGCACATTTATATTCAGGTTAAACATTCATTGATGTCACTTATTACAGTCCATAATTCTTCCTTTTTGTTTCATCATCCTAACGCACATTTCACTTTGCTGTGTTTGTATACAATAGAAATCAGTGTTAAACTGGCCTTACTCAATCCTGTGCAGTCTATCAAGGCCAGAGTAATCAGGTTTCATGAAATGGGGACATTTGATATTTGATTGCCAGTTGTAACGTCTAGTTAAAGATGTAAGAGAGAATGTGTGTTCTTGTTTGGATGTGTTTGAATACAGTGAAGAATAAGCTCAGGTAACTTAATTTTTGATCAATTTTCTAATTAAGCTGAAACAAAAAACATCTGAATGCCAAAATCAATCCAGTCTAACTTATTTCTCCATTAAGTAAGAGAAATGTATAGATTTTCATCAGTATTGTGATCACAAATGAAAGTTAATGAGAATAATAAATTGAAAGCAGTATGAGTGCAGTTGTGTGCCATTTCACTGTTGATTGCTCAGTTTATATTTTTACAATGGTCACTTCAGTTTTGTTTATGCACCGTAGATTAGTGTTTTGTGGGATGAAGATGATCGTCTGAATGATTAGAGATACTGTGACACTATACTTCTGAGCATTTAGTTTATTTTTGCTTCAATCTCGCTAAATAAAGCTGTAAATCCCAAAACTCAGGTTTCACCAAAAGTGCACATTAACTGCCAAAGTGGTCTTTCAGCCGAAATGTTGACTCGCCTTATGTATGATCAAACATCAGCCTTGACTTTTTATTTCAATGTATTTAAACTTTTTCATGTGTGTTATATTTTAAAAAGAGATGTTTGTTAATAAATGTCATCAATGCAATTAAACATGAGGAGGCTTTGTTAATTTACCCTTTTTTATTTTGATCAAATTACTTAGCATAATACACATCTGACCCTCAGACATGCTAATCATCAATGTGAAGAAAAGCCAGTTGTAAAAGCTGGATTACTGGAATGTGTTGGAGGACTCATGTATTTTGGAACAATGTGGGTAAATGTAGTCATTGAAGAAAAAAAAAGCTTTCCTGTAGTGATATGGATATCAAACATTCAAATATATACAGCAAAAGATTGATGGAGTCATCACTTTCTCCAGCTGCCTTTTTTTAAATATAAATAAAACATCACAGCAATAATGTCTAGCACAACACAACAGTCAAGAGTTTGGGAGCTACATTATGGACAGGCGTTAAAACATTGAGTAAAAAGAACAGGTGGGTGCTAACACACATATTTCTCCACAGTCTTTGTACTCAAACAACCTTTGAGTCTTTGCTTGGCAAAGCTAAATATTGTAAGTTTTACATTGCTTTTCTTACAGCCACCTTTTAATTGACCAGCTGCTTTAGTTCATGATGAACAGTTTCTTTCTGGACAGAACCAAGTTTCAAACATGTCTAATCAAGTGGTTCTCCAGGTTCCCAAATCATTTTGGAGCACAGAAGAAACCAAATGATTTCTTCAGCTGACATCCACAGACTGCAGAATGGATCATGTTGAATCTGGGTGAGAAACAGTTGGACGTCTTTAAAGCAGGGCGATTGGCTTGCTGTTGGCTGGGGCACCCATGTACTGGGAAGACAGGGGGTCTTGGGAGGTGTAGGAGGCGTAGAGCCCCGTCACCTGCACATCTGACAATGGTAGATTTGTTCCAGTGGAGGCCGGAGGAATGCTGGCTGTTCCCAAGTCACAGTCTGATAGTCGGAGGGGTGAGTTACTGAAGGTGCCCAAAGCATCCAGATTAAAGCTGTCGTCTTTCATTTCTTCCCACAGATTACCTGAACAGATGGAAGGAGGTGTAAGTTCACTGATGCAACACTTTGGTTTTCTTCTAATAAATAAGCAAAGCTGATTGTTTAAAAGAACCATGTTTTGCTCAACTACTGAAGAAATAGGTTTACACACTCCGTACTGTTCATTGCTGCCACACCATTTTTCACCTTCTGTAGGAAACAGTTTACCACCAGTCTCCTGAAGGATCTCTCAAAAGGCCCAGTCTGCTCTCACAAGTCAGGTTTACAAAGTGCAGTTAACCGCTCATTTTGTAGCGCTTTTGAAACCAACCATTTAAGATGGGACTGATGCCCCTTTTTTGCATCTCACTTTTTGTAACTTAGGGGGTTCAAAGTTAATGGGCCAAATCAACATGGACGTGCAGGTAAAAGAGCATGGCTGAAGGTGCCGCTCTTGACTCCAACATTTCCTTCACCTGTCTGACTCTGGCAGGCTATTACACAGATATCCCTCCGGTCAGTATGGCAACAATCACCACAAAATGAGAAATATCTACAGCAATAAAGCACAATCGCTGTGTCAAAAGGGCTGTTGTTTGAGGTGGGTCTTATTAACCAACAGATGGGCAATATGCAAATAAGCAACATGTTGATATACATAAGTAAAATAAATTTTAGACTCAGGGCAAGATTTGAATGCCTCTCTTGTGGGCTTTGGGTTGTGTAACTTTTCAGATCTTTTACATAAACAACAAAATGTTATATGCACACTGAAAGGATGGAGAAAAACTCTTATAACACCGCTTTAAAAACCACGTTTACCTTGAAGCGCAAAGTCCATGATGCTGGGGTCCAGTGCGTCCACTTCTGTGTGTGTGTCGCTGTGCACACTGTAAAAATCGTCAGGAGGCTTGCTGGGCTGCTGGGTGAGTGGACTGTGGGAAAGGTCGGGTACTGTGTGGAGGGGTGGTGTTTGGGCTGGGGCAGGGGACATGGGCGTCAGTCGAGCCTGAGCCTGGAGCTGGGCTTGAAGCTGGTGGTGCTGGTGGATGGGTAAACATGGCAGGGACAGTGTGACAATGGGCTGAGGCTGCATTTGGGTTGGGACTGGCAGCGGGAGGCCATTTGGACAGCTGGCCAGCCGGGTCATGCCTGGCTCTAAAGCCTTTCGTCTGCAATTCTCTGGGCGGTCTGTGATCAGTTTGTCCAACTCATCTGCAGGAAAGCAAGACAGGCTGTCAGATGAAGCAAAAGCATGGTGTTTGACCTTTCATATAACTCCAAATACATTTCTGACCAGGGTTAGCCATGCTGCGGCGAATGGCTGGGAGGTCCTTGCGTTTCCACTTCTGCATCTCTTCCTCCATCTTGTCAATTTTGGCAGGGTTCAGTGCCCATAGACAGCCCTTACGGGATGAGCTGCTCGTCTTGTTCTCCACCTTCTCAAAGCATTTATTTAAGGAGAGATTGTGTCTCACTGAGTTCTTCCATCCATCAGGTGCTGTCTGCAGGTAGTAAAGAAGTGTATTAGTTGTAGTCTTTAATGACATGAACCTGCGCTTTCTTCCTTTTAATAGAATCTTTGGAGTATCATACCTTAAAATAAGGAAAGTGTTCCTTCATAAAGCTATAGATCTCACTGACTGGAAGGCTGCCAGTTTTGCTGTTCTTAAGAGCCATGGCAATTAAACAGCTAAGGAAAAACAAACAAACAAACAAACAAAAACATAATTTGAATATATCTTATCTTATCTTATATAAGGTAAATTAAGAAACTCAATATCTGTCTGCTCACCTGTAGGAGTAGATTGGCTTGGGAAAAGACTTGGGCTGCAGCTCTGGTTCTTGAGGAGCCAGGCGAGGTTGTGTGAACAGACTTTGGTTATTGAAAGAAACATTGCTGTAAAGCCCACCAGCTGAACACTAAGAGACAGGAGACAGAGAAATGATGACCATATCCTTAAATATATTTCCATTTGTAAAATTTTGCCAGTTTATCACCTGTTGTCCAGCTTGGGTTAGAGAGTACATCTGCTGGGGTGTAGGCTGGTAGATTGAGGTAGGGCACTGATACCCTGGGGATGGCAGCCCATTAATTTGGAATTCAGACATCTGTGAAAACAAATGCAATGACACTTTTCATTAACCCATACACAGTACCTTCTGACATAAAAGACTTTGTTTTTCTTGTAGTGCTGCAAAAACTTACACTTCCACTGCGATTGTTGATGATACTAATTCCCAGAGGGCTTTGCTGCATGTTACTCTGGAGGTGTAGCATGGAGCCTTGGCTCCCTGGTATGGTCATGTTGCTCAGTTGAGCTGGAAAAAGCACAAACACAAACATCCAAATACGTTTCCTCTCTTCAAGCACTGTTTATGCATGCATCTCTGCACAGTTTTTTTTTTTAGTATTCTGCTTTAATTTATGATTGTTGTACAAAGCTCATTAAAATTTACCAGGTGGTTCTAACCCCCCCCCAAAAAATAAAAAAAATAAAAATAAAATAATAAAATAAAATAAATGAATAAATTATAATAAAATAAAATAAAATACAAGGGGCTGGTTACAAGGTTAGTACTTATATTCCCTACCACAAAAACATAAACTATTGATTTCTTTTTCAAGTATAAGGGATTGCTCTTTTATTTGTTGATAGGATTAGCTTTAGCATATCCCACCAAAATATTCAAAATACATTTTGAATGTATTTGTCTCTGAGATGAACTATCCCTGTGCGGACTACCTCTTAAAGGGGAAACAAATTAATTGTATTTTCATTTGCTTTTTATTTGTTTCAATATAGCTCTAAAGCTGTGTTTGCATGAACAAAAAAAAAAAAAAAAAAAAACAATCCAAAAGGATGTAGCAATCCCCATTTATCTAATCAGAGAGTTGATACAGTTTTTGAATGCTGCACTGCCACCTCACCTGTTTGTTGCTCCAGCAAGCTGCCCTGGGAGGGCCCGTTGCCATGGCCTCTGGTATCAGCCATCTGCTGTAGCCGGGGCACATCTACAGAGGTAAGCCATGACAGAGACTGAAGGTCCCCAGGGAGGTCCTCCGCCCTCAGCTGGGAGGGGTCCGTGGTCAGGAGCCTTCAAGAGTGGAGGAGTGGGGGAGGGAGGGTTTGCCGGGTTAACACGGCTGTCAGCTTAGACACACAGATCACAAGTGGAATTTAAATCTAAATACTGTGTAGAACTTTTTTATCCCTCATAGACAAAACCATCTTAAAGAGTCTGAATGTGGGGAAACAGGAAAGCTGCTCAGTGAAGCTGTGTATTAGCAGTCCAGGGTTTAGCATAAGAAGATTAAACACAAGTGTTATTTACCAGTGACAGTTTTAATCTACAATAAGGATAAGAATAAGTTAAATGAGAGGTTCATTAAGATTATATTGTATTCTGACATTTTGTTTGTTTTTTGACTCATTGATATTTGTTTTTTGGTGTTTTACTTATCTGTGTTATTGTGGCCCACATATGAATAACACATAGAGAAAATGGTAAATTGATTTTAGAATGAATAATTTTAAAGAATAGCTTATTGCAGCTAATCTTTTAATACATTTTGAGATGAAAACTAAAAATAAAGAATTTCTGTTTAACCAGTTCCCTGCCAGATCCAATCAACTTTCATTATGCCCTTTAAAAGGCGAGCCTGGAAGAGAAAGAAAGGAGAGGCATCCTCTTGAATCCTCTCCAGTCTTTTCTGCACGCACACAGGATTCTGTAATTGGGGTCGCTATGACAACACATACAATTCAGTTACTTTGTGGGTCTGTGGACAGTGCAGAAGCACGACCCCCCTCATACACACACACCCCAAATCTTCTGATTAAAAAAAAAAAAAAAAATCAACCCTGCGTCAGGTGACCAGTTTCGCTTTACCCATTGGCTGAATCATAAGTAAACAACGCATGAGATCGTTTGAAACATGGGACAGCAGCACATGCTGCCCGAAACAGTTGGCCTTGTCTATTGAAAAATGATCACCTATTGTGTCCCAAACGACAAATCTGCCCAGTGGCACGTGTCTCTATTGTCTTCCCCAGACCCTTCCTTGATTGTCTCTGTCATTTCTTTTCTTTATCCAGCCCTTGCATTAATCTGGTGGAATGACAGGCCTCACATAAGAGGGACAAATAGGATACCATCTGCTTCCCTGTCCCTTTCCAGCCTCTATCCTCACGCCCACAAACCTTTCCACCCCCACCCACCTCTAACGGGGAGCTCAACGGAGCCCCAAGCAACAGGGGTGCGAATGTAGTTTGAGGTCAGGGTTCTGCGTTGGCCATCTGATTCAGTGACATCATTGCAGCCAGGAATCAGCAGCACACGTCCTCAAACACATCACAACATTGCTGCTGGATGCAGGGTTGATATCAATGTGGCTAAATTCCAAGCAAGAAAGAGACTACCTCCTTTTCTAACTGTTTTAATTTTGCTTTGCCTTTCTATTAGGAGTTTTCTTTCCCTTTAAAGAAAATAATCTGTGGCCAAGTATGAAAATTAAAAGGTTATGACTTTATTGACATTGTGTTTGTTCTACCGTGATGTAACTGTGGAGGCCTGATCCTTGTAGTTTTGCACAAAAAACTGCATAATTAAATCGACTGAATGTTGCAATGATTCCCCATAATAACCGTGTATGTAATGACACACATGATTAAGCAGCTGATGGATTTGGGGTATTCCTCTCCTCCTCTCTCACTCACAGAGCATTGAAATTGCTCAGTGGAGCAAAACATATTTAGCTGGTGTTTCCAAGTACCATCCAAACCTGTGCAAGAGTTCTACAACTCAAAATATTGTGCTTCGTCTCTCCCTCCCTCCCTCTTTTTCTAATTGGGAACCACTTGTGCACACTGGTGACCCAGAGCGCCCTGTCTCCCCCTGAGCTGGCCAGCCAAGAGGCTCAAGCTCTCCCTGCACCGACAGCGGGAGTGTAAACAGAGCTGATGGTTTCTGACAGATCCATTCAGACTGAAAATCATTTATTCTTCTGGATTTTTTTCTCTCTCCTTTTTCATGCACAAAAAACCTGTCCATCAACTAATAGATTAAATGTAGTGGATTATACAGTTTGTCCCACAAATATTTAGGGAGACATCTCAAAGGATTTGATCAATATAAATGTGCCCTTTAGCCACTGAATTGTTTTTGGCTATATAATAATAATAAGCTACTAACTCAATGCTTTTGCAAAAAAAAAAAAAGTAAATATTTTAAACCAAAAGTAGTACCTGTAGTCCTGTGGTGACGGATGATGCCCAGCATTCTCAATTATTCCCGACATCCTGGAAGTTATTCCACCTTCTATCATTTCCCAGGATATAGTAGCCTATCTCTGCAACAGATTACACATTCTAGATTAAGATATTGTCAAATCTTCCAATCGAAATGAACAAATTAGAAATGGTCATCATTTTACTACTTTAAATAGTGTTTTTATTAAGCAAATAAACATGGTGGAACATTGTGTGGGATTTCAAAAGTGCAAAATTGTTTCATATAAATAAAAAGCATATTAAACATAAATTTGTGGTTCAGTAAATAAGTAATTCAGGAACATCCGTGAACATTTAGCTACTGTTCGGCATCAACAGTTCTTAGCTGTTGCTAAACCCCATTTGATTGTTTGGTGCATTTTTATGGCTTCCTGCTGATAAAATTAAATTAAAATAAAGAGAACAAACAGAAAATTAATCATTCCCTAAACATACAGCAGTTTACAAATGTTTTCATAATAATCTGGCCCTATGTATCTGCCTATGTTTAAAAGCCTTATCATTTAGCTTCCCAATGAAAAGACTATAGTCAAAGTCTGAACATTTTTAAAGTGGCACGACAAAACTAACTATCTGCCAAAAACTGTGGTTCTGAAAAAGAGAGATCATAAAAATATCACCTGTTTTGGTTGATATTGAAGAATATGAGAGCCGGCTGTGAGCCCCTGTACTGTATTCCACTGTGTTGCACTTGATTCTCCCAAAAACCCTTTTTTAAATTTCCCTCTCTGGAGCTGTCCAGCGCTCGGGCATGCGCAGTAGAGACTTCAACAGGGCTCCCAGTTGCCCGGGGGGTAGGAGGATCCCATGAGTTTGACAGCTGGTGTTGATTCAGTGCCTGTCAATAGTCCCTACAATATCCACCACGTCAACAGCAAGGGATAAAGTAGAAGGCTTGAGTTTATGGGGAGACTTTATGGATTGGAGCTGCGCTCCTTCAAGGACATCCAACTGCAGTCAAACGCACAATTTGTTGCATTAAAAGTCGGGCTGTACTCCATCTGACCACCTGCCTTTCCACTGGATGAGTAGTTTATAAAACTGTTTCAGAGGTTCCCAGCCTGTCTAATGCCCCGGTGCGCTTCCTGCTCCAGTGGCTTACAGGTGCACAATGAGTGTCTTCATAAAAGCCAAAAACCAAAAACCAAAAACCAAAAAAAAAAAAAGAAAAGAGAAAAGAGAAATCACTTCAACTCTAAATTTTCCTCAGATTATGAACATAATATTTCATTGAAAAATTTGTATTTTAAAATCCAAACAAAGTGCAAAAAAAATCAACCCCTGAAAGAATCAGTATCTTATAAAAGAAAGAATGAGTAAATATCCATGTTGCCCATCCTGTCCTCATGCAGGTTTATTCCCAGTAACTCCCTCGTTCAGGTCTAAGACGTTCTGTGTCGCAACTTGTGGTGGCATCTATGTATGTGAGTGTGAACTTTTTTTTTCCTTTTTCTTTTTTTTTTGTTGAGGAAGTGCTTGTAGATAATTTGCTTCCCGCCGCACAGGCCGCGTCCTGTTGCTCTCAGTAGTGGGAAAGAGAGCCGGGGAGGCGGGTACAGAGAAGGCAGGGGGCCGGGTGGGCTGCAGCAGGAGGCGGCAAAAGCTCACACTTGTCTGGAGACTGGGTCCACTTGGGGTTAAAGAAAAAAAAAAAAAACTGGCATGAAAGCAGAGTTCCAGTCTCTGAGAACGAATAGGCCTGCACTGCACCCCTTTATTTGAAAGAAACCAAAATAGAAAACCGATAGAAACACACAAATAAATCAATGAGTAGGACATCTGCTGTACAAGATAAGTTTAACAGGTTTAACAATTATGAATCTCATTTAAAACAGGACATCACGAATGGCAAAAATAATGCCATTCAACGTTCAGGAGTTGATGTGACTGGTAATGTTTAAGTGCAACAAACTGGATGCAGGTTTGTTTTCTTTTAAATAACATGAAAAAAAAAAAAAGGGAAACCAGTTTGAAGTTAAACTGCGCCTGGAAATTAAAGGAGACTGAAATATCAGTAGTATCATCCCCATGGGACCCTACAGATGGTAAATCGGCCTGTCACAATAGGAACAATCAATGATTACATGCATGAACGTAACGGACAAAAACATGACCATCCTCAGAAAGTGGATCGTTTAGGTCCTAAAGCCCGCGGGGTTCTGACCAGGAAACAGACTAAACTCTGTTAAAAACCTGACAGGGACTGAGGATTATGAAAATAGTTGTGGTATAATTAAGTGGGTGAAATAACAGGACAACCTTGACAAAACTGAAAAGATTGTTGACTAATTAAAACTTGCATAATCATGATGGTGATTGTGATTTTCAGCGAATAATGATAATAATTATTTTTAACAGCAAAATGTGCCAAACACTTTTGTGACAAATTCTCAAATGAGTTTACCGTTTTTGTTTTGGATTTATTCATTATATTGTAATAAAATAAATTGATATAAGTAAATGAAGGGATGATTTCACTGTGGTCATACTTTAATGTTTTTATGGATTACAGTAGCTACTGTGTTGTTATGTGTTGCCTTAACATACTACATTACCCAGTGCATCATGGGTAATGTAGTAAACTAACTAACTGGCAATTGACACATTAAGAAAATAAATCAAACAAGACATTTCATGATGTACAGAATATCAGAGATGCAATGTGTGATGTCATCTGACTAAATTTTTTTTTCCTATTAAGCTTTCTTTGATTTGTCTTTTGCTGCAGCCCTGCAGTCTGATGTACATCCAGGAAGGGATATTCTGCTTTGGCTTGCAAAAAAAAACTTCAGCGACAGTCTTTTAAAACCAGTAGACATAGTATTAATTTTTAGGAGCAGTGTTTTGATTTAGTTACAAAATAACAGCAAAGTTATTGAATAACCTCAGTTATGCTCTCTCCTTCCAGCTGTTGGGGAGAAACCACACTAAATAATGATTTAAAAAAAGTTTAAAATGCTTTAATATCATGCTTTTTACAACACTGTATGTGAAATAAATTGCAGAAGTCTGTTGTCAGTTTATGTTTGTGAGCAATTTTTAGTTAAAGGGCCCATTCTGTACTTATTTACAAGTGCAGAATCTAAATAATGTGGAAAAAAAAAACTCATATTATTGTTTTTTAAAAAAAATCACTTTTTTTTTCCTCATGATGTACTTTGCATCAGGAAATGCTCCACTAGATCCTTTAAGACACCTTCTCAAGCCTGATTTATGCTTCTGCCTGCACACGTACAGGTTCTCTATGCATGGGGCCTATGCTGTCTTTGGTGTTTATACTTATGTGTTGTTTGCATTTCACACTGTAATGGAGTCTACCTAAAAACTGGGAAACAAGACATGTAAGGGAGCAACACACACACTCCTCTTGGGCGTTGTAGACCTTTGCTTTTCTGGTCTTCTCTGGACTAATTCTTTCCTCTTGTTCCATGCAAAGTAGGCAGGATCACCCTCCTGTTTTCGTAAGTGCTGTTTTTTCTGTGTTGACATGATAGGAACATGGGCCTGGAATTTCTTTTAAGTTCAAAATATCCTCATTTTCCCTGTTCTTTCCTTCCTCTCATGCTCAACCAGAGCCTTCTATTTTCTCTACACTGAAATCCTTTCAGTCACTTTGCCCACATCACATCAGCCATAAAGGGATAGATGTGTAGCTTCTTTGCTTTGGAGCTTTGTGATGTACACTCTGCAGTATCACAGTAGTACACCATGGTTGTTTGAAGGTAGGAAATGATGTAAATGAATGATCTGGATCTCTTATTTTGACTTGCTGCTTTCTTTACTGGAAGTGGTGAGGTCTGCAAAAAGCCCCAAATTCAGCATGTTATGACTGGTGCTGCCACTTAGTTGATAAAAATAGCACCATTTTTGCAGTACTCAGGTATTCTCCATTACACCACCATCTGCTAGACTGGTGTGGGTCTTTTTCTGTACTGCTGTATCTAGCAGTCCTGAGCTTCCTTTTGTTTACTTCCGTTTTTGTAGCTCAGATTAAGCAATAGCGCAAATAAATTCATATTTTACAGTTGGCACTGATAAATATTGAGCATCAGTCATTTTACGGACATTGCAACGAACTATTGTTCTACCCAGCTTGAAAATGGCGCAGAAAAAGTTTCAGCTGGAAATACAAAGACGAAGCAGAACAAATCTGCGTCAAAACAACGCAGTTACTTTTGAAGAGTTGCACTGTTTGTTACATTGTTTGCAGCAGAGAGTTCACACCTATGGCAATCACTGTCACTTTGACGCAAAAGTATAAATCAACTTTTTGTTTACTTTGTTTGAGCAGTGACATACTTATCTCCTGTCAATATGTATTTTTTCATTGTGATGTGGTCCAAGAGAAGTAAGAAAAGGCTCGATATTAAAAGCCGGCGTAACTGGCAGTTCAGCTGCAGCTGTATCTTCTATGGGAGTAAATAACTTTGGGAATTGTAATTTTGCATATTTTATTCATGCACAAAATAGCGACAGAGATACAAAAACAAACAAACAAAAAGATTCTTATTAATGTTGATGAAAATATATTTGAAGACAGTTTTTCTTTCAGCTTTACAAAGGTCAATGTTCAGTAAACATTAAAAGAGTTGGTTCTCCCGATAACATAGGGATGTTAAAAGTAATTTTACCACATTCAGTACAAAGACAATCCATGAGACTAAAAGTATTTTTTGTACCAGGCAGTAAATGTTTATTTCTGCTGCAAAGTTGGGCATTTTAACACAGGAGGAGTCAATGGGGCTTTGCTCCTTTTTGGAGCCAGCGTCCAGTTGAGGAACTGCAATAAAACCTACTTCCTGGTAGGACTCAAACCGGATGTGTGGATGTTGGCACTTGAGATCCACACACTGAGACACAGGAGTTGACAATCAAGGAAAGAGAGGACCAACAGAGGAAGTAAAACACTTTCCAAATAAAATAGGCACTCACCATACAAAACAAAGTTGAAGCAAGAAAGTGCAAAGAAACTCTGGCTGTGTTCCAAGTAGCATACTTTTGTGACTACACTCAAAAACAGCGCTGTTGTGCTCTTACTGGAAGTGATGAGGGCAGCTGTTGGGATGTGTGGTTTCTGCTCAGCTGTAGGGGGCGATGTGGAGCAGGGTTTCAGGGAACAGGAAGGACTGATTGTCACAGCTGCTACAGATTATTAATCAGCTCTCGCCTCTGTTTAGGCAGTAGTATGTACTGTGACTCAGAGTAGGAGAAGACTTAGAACAAGAATGTTTTTATACGTTGGTCTTGAAAAAGAGAAAATAAAATAAAGGTACTTAATTGTGTTGGCTGTCTGCTGGTTTGTTCACACTGGAGGCATAATTAAGTGGCTGTTCATGCCATAGTAAACTTTCCTCTTCAGCCACTTTACTTGAGCTACTGCCATGATACTATCAAGTTTAGCCTTTTCTTAGATCATAAAGTTCAAACAAAATTAACCAAATTTTCCTTGTTATGTGACTAATCTCTTCCCTCCTCTATGAGAGTTTCAAGCAGCACCGTCCTTGGTGCCCAAGACAGATCGCCATCCTCTTTTTAGCCGTAAGTGCTCAAACCTGTCTAACCATGACTGCTATGACTGTTTTGAGTGCAACATACAAGTACTTGCAATGTACTCAGATTAGTCAGTGTAAAATACAAATGTATAATTTGGAACACAGACCAACACCAAAATTTAAAGCAACACAAATACTTTTGTTCATGTTAAAATATTCAGCTTCAGTTTTATTTGATGGAATGTTTACTTACTTTCAGGAAGCATCATCTAGCTCTGTTCTCTGTCTGTGCTATCAACGATAAACAATTATCTGCTGACAACTGTATACCACTTACAGTGCCATATCAAACATGAGCAACAATGAATTTATCTTACATAGCTATCCTACATAGAATAGCTATGTAACATAGATATCCTGGCAGAGGCAATTAAGAGACTCAAAGAAGAAGTGACAAAGAGAAGATGAGCAAGTGATCAAGTAATATACCAAAAAAGAGTGTTCCTGGACAGCCTTATAAAAACAATTTTATTTCTGTGTTCATTTAACTAAAAGTGACAAGGGATTCCTCTGTGATACTTTTACAAAGCATGATAACACAGAAAATAAATAATGGAAATATACAAGTACACCTTGTATTAAACACACGGCAACTTTCTATCATTTTTTAATGCTAGCAGGAGAGAATTTCTACAGGATTTTTACATTTGAACAAAACTTTATTGGAAGATTGTTAAAGCGACAATTTTTTCTTAAATACTAAACAAAACTATAGGTTTATAGTTAAGATATTGAACTTTAAACTGTTAATTTTTTCAACTCATCATTTAAGATGAAAAATACTCAAATGAGAGGAATTCAAGTTTTAATGGAAATATATTTTCACACTATAGCTGACACTATGTCTTGAGACCTTAATGAAATTTCTGTGATATGCTTTATTCAACAATTACAGCACCACAGTTCCTTTTTCAATATATCTTTACAACTTTGTTCATTGCCCTTCAAGGGACTATTAAAGTTTTCTGAATCTGAATAGCAGGCAGTCTTAGGGAGTGGAGTCAGCCACATGTTTTGACTGTGTATGCCTATAATTGTGATATGGGTAGAATATTTATCCACACCAAGAAGTGTAATGTTGAGGATTTTTAAATAATGACCTCGCTGTTGAAGCAGTGACCCGTGGGCCCCTCTGAAGGAGGGAACTAGGTCTGTGCAATGCATGTAGACTCAGTGCCACTAAGAGCACGACGACTCCCTGCAGCTCAGGAACACAGAGTGACAGCTCTCGTCTCTCATGCCTGCTCAGGAGTAATAGGGAAACAAAGGGATTGCTGCCTTGGGGTCGGCCTGTGTTTGCAGCCTGTGTTTTTGTCTTGCACCAAATGTTTACTCAAAACACATCAGCCTCCTCTGAGAATGAGGTCAACACTCTCTTTAATCGCCACTACAGGCAGAGACACAGTGTCCCCTACAAAAGCTTGTCACCCAGAGTGACTCAGTGGCCACACAGAGGACACAACTACCAGCCACACTTGGCTGAACAGCACCATCAGTATTCTGCTAAAAACTTTCCTCAAAAGCCTCAAAATGGATGGAGTATTGTTTTTAGATATGACAACAACCTCCAGGTATAACAAAGTCAGCGGTCAAACAAGAGTTTACTTGTGTTAATGATTGCTCAAGTTCAGTCAAAATAGTGAAAATTTGGATTGTTCTCCAGGTACCATGTACACAGTACAAGTAGAAATGGCTTCAAAAACTCTTAAAAAAAAAACGCCAACAACCCTGAACCTAACACCTGAAACATAATCCAGGAATTTTGGCATTTTTGACATGCACTCACTGTCACGGTTTAGATTTAGGGCTCAAATGCAGGAGATTGGGGGAGTCTCTCCCAGATGACGGAACTTTTCAACCTATCTCTAAGGTAGAGTCCACCCACCCTGCGGAGGAAACTTTCAGCCACTTGTATCCACGATCTCATTCTTTCAGTCACTATCCACATTGTGACCATAGGTGAGGGTTGCTCAGCTCTCTCTTCACCACAACAGACCGGTACAGAGTCCGCACCACAGCAGACACTGCACTGATCTCTCTGTCGATCTCACTTGTGAACAAGACCCTGAGACACTTAAACCCCTCCACTTGAGGCAGAACCTCACTCCCAACCCAGAGAAGGCATTGTACCCTTTTCCAACTGAGAACAATGGTCTTAGATTTGGAGATACTGATTCTCATCCACGTCACTTCACACTTGGCTGCAAAAAGCTCCAGTTAGACCTAAAGATCCCCACTGGATGATACCAACACCACCACATCATCACCAAAAAGCAGAGATGGAATCCTGAGACCACTGAACTGGAACCCTCCCACTCCTTGACTGGGCCAAGAAATTCTGTCCATAAATGTTATGAACAGAATCAGTGACAAAGAGCAGCCCTGAGGGAGTCCAACTCTCACTGAAAATGAGTCCGACTTACAACTGGCTATATGGACCAAACTCTCACTTCGTTTGTACAGGGATTGGACCGCCCATTGCAATGGACTCAGTGCCCCATACCCTGGAGTACCCCCCCCACAGGACACTCCAAGGGACATGGTCAAATGCCTTCTCCAAGTCCACAAAACACATGTGGACTGGTTGTGCAAATTCCCATGTTCCCTCCAGGACCATAGAAAGGGTATAAAGCAGGTCCAGTTTTTCACGACAGGGGAAGGAACCCACATTGTTCTTTCGACATTCGACAATTCATCGGACTCTCTTCTTCAACACCCCTGCATAGACCTTACCAGGGAGACTGAGGAATGTGATTCGTCATGTAACTGGAACACAACCTCTGGTCCTCTTTCTTAAAAAGGAGAACCACCTCCCCTTTCTGCCAATCCAGAGCTACTGCCCCAATGTCCATGTGATGTTGTAAAGACGTGTCAACCAGGACAGTCTAACAACATCCAGAGCCTCAAGGAACTCAGGAAGGATCTCATCCACCCCTGGAGCCCTGCCACCGTACCGCACTCCTCCTTGAATCACCACCTGAATGTGCTGGAGGGGTTTGTGTGCTTGAATGATCCCAGAAGCTATATTCAGGGGCATTTGCCTCCTGCAGGGTCACTCAAGTCCTGGAAGATGGGCCAGACTAAGTGTGATTCAATTGACTCATATGGAAGAAGTTAGACCAAGAGCTGCCTGGCTACATAAATTTGAAGGACTGTCGTGTACAGCTCACAATAATGGTGTTGTATTATGATTCTCTCACCATGGATAGATCTTAATGTATAATGACAATAGCACTCAGGGTTTCAGCACCTGTTGCACCATATTCCAGTATTGAGATAAGAGTTGCTTCACTAAACATCTTACAATGGACAAGAAAATGGTATTATTCATATTACCATTCTTAGTAGAGTAGTGATCAGTACGAGAATAAGATTGTCATAGTCAATATTTTCAGCTCTGGTTAAAAGTAAACAAAAAGCAAAATAAATAAATAAATAAATCTGGTCCTCCACAGATGTTAGAGCTGGGTAAATACAATCTCACATAAATAACAATGCATGACATATTTCAGTGCCATTTATTTATTTACTCATTTGCCAAACTCTAAGCTATTATACAGAGGCATGGTGTTAGATGGTAAGTAACATTAGTAGATTATTAAGTAATTATCAACAAGTGTGACCAAAGTAGATGTTTTGGCAGTTTGATGGTATGGAACATTCAGATGCTCGTTAACCAAGGAGGACAGACATCAGCAATAATATTAAAGAAGAAGTTACTGACCGCCAATCAGTAGAAGGTTATATGGCCTTTTCCAAACAATTTAGAGATTTAGAGATTGCTATTTTACATTGAGAAGGATCGTTCACAACAGGAAAACATTCTGAACAACTTTCCTGGTGTTGATGTCCAGCAAGTTCACCTTGAAGTCAGACCATATCATGCATTGAGAAATTTCAATAAACCCAACAACTGTATCTCAGATTGTATTGGCCTCGGTTCAAATGGTAAATGTTAAAGTTCATGGAAATACAGAAAAAGACAAGGAATTATGGTTTATTTGGAAGGACTGTCATCAGAAAAGTACAGCTGCTGTGTGAATATGCTTAACTTGAAATGAGAAAAACTCAGGGTTTCACTAGTTCTGAGAGGGAAGTAACTTAAACCCAAGAACGAGAATTAACTCAAGCCTGTTTCAGAAACTAAGTTTTTTATAGACTGATTTGTAAAAACATTTTTAAACAGTATCTTGTTCCCACCCCTGAGTAAAGGAACTTTCCTTTAGGATTTCCCAGTGTGATTGGATGTATTTATTGCACGTGTACACTTTTTCCCATCGAAGCTCTGATTGATTTTTTTCTTAGGCCCGAGTGTTGTTAAAGTGAGTGACAACTAAGAGCCTGTCACATTTGAATTACCTGTCTGGATTACGCTTTATGCTTAAGATTCAGCTGCTTACAGGGTTTTTTTTTTTTTTTCTATTTGGTCACCTGGAGCATTGCAGGTGCATGAAAAGTGAGTCTTAGTATAATACACTTATGTCAGGTGTTACTAATATGAAATTATGACGTCCATCCATCCATCCATCCATGCATGCATCTATCCATTATCTATTATCCATTATCCATGATTTTGATTACATATGGTTTCCAATGATGTTAAGATATCATTAAACCCCCCAAGTATGATCAATTACTTTGTTGTTGTTTTTTTTCCTGATATGTCTTCTCCCTTGGACATCATGCAATTTTTTGTTGATGACAAGCTATGTTTTTCCCTTCAAGTCTATTTATTCTTCTCTTCACAGAATCTAAAAGAACCAAAGATTTTTGAATTTGTTCAACATGGTCATCGTGGATTTAAGTATTCAGCTGCAATAAAATAATTTAAATGTCAACTGTGTTCAATGCACTGCATTGAATGGATGTGAGAAAACTCCCTGATGTCCACTGGAGCAGCTAATGTGCAACTAAAGGATCTAAATCCATGCATATAGTAGAAAACACCTTTTGTAATAGCTGTCCACTATAGTGACCACTGCACATGAAAGTGTTAAGTAAAATATTTTGTGCAAAGGTTTTACATCTAATGGTGTGCTTTTACTATTTTGGGTAGTATAGTTTTACTGTCAGACTTCACAAGTAATGGCCAGTGACAAATGTCCTTGCAGGTCCCATCACACCATTTTCATCTCTTCTACAAACCATATGACGTTTGTTGTTAGACTGCTGGATTTCCCAGTCATGTTGTAATAAAGGATCAGGGACAAGCCTTTCTTGAATCTTTAGAAAGGTCAGTAGTATTGACCTTCAAGCAGCCTTTGTCAACACCAAAGTCTCTTGTCTGAGTTGAGCTCAGGTCTTCAGTGTCCTAAAGGGTAAAAGATGGAGCAAAAGTCCTCCTTTATCTTCACAGATGAATGAGTGTAAAAGGGTCTAATTTCTAAATGAGTTTTTAATTCAGCTTTAATTTTCTACAATTAGCACATGCTGTTATAAAGTTAGTGCTCAGACACCTATAAGTCATGTTCTCTGAATTAAATCACTTTGTATTCAGCGCTTGCAGTGACCTTTTAGAGGGAGCATGTACGGTTATCCAGGGTGCCAAATGATGTTTCTCAAGTTAATATTTTTGATCAGAACATTATCAAACCAAGATGTACTACAATTTGATATTCAAAGGAATTTAAAGAAGAATTTTTAATTTAGACAGAAATATTGTCTAATAAAAATCATGTCCAATCTGGGGTATGCACCAACCCATCACTATAAGACCTAAGTAATGACAGAGCAAGGCCTTTGCTATGCTGCTTTTAAAAAATGTGAATAAAGGACTATGAAACCAAAAGAAAAAAATCCAAGAAAGGAATTTGAAAGAAAGACAGTCCATTAGAAAAGAGGAATTGGATAGGAAGACAGAGATAAATAAAGACAGGAGAGCAGTAAAATGGACACAAAATAAGAAGGAGAGGAAAGGGGGCAGCAATGGTATGATGTGAGTGTTATCATCAGCTCTCATTCCCAGCATGGAATCCATAATGGGAAAATCAACCTCTCTGACTCCTGTGTAATTGGATTTGCCGGGTCTCGTGCTGAATCAGAGCCCAGTGGGTAGCACAAAGCTTGTTAAGATCGGACAAGCATTGCTGGGCTGGGAGAGAGGTGGGGCAACACCAGAGGTAACCTTGACAACTTTTCTGAAGTGGAGAGTGAATAATTTAATATGTTGCACACTTAACTGTTCATCCAGTGTAGCTTGAAAGCATTGCAGACAATAATCAGTTCATACTCTGAGTGAAATCTGAGCTTTTCTTTCACATTTAGGTCACCAGAGTAGAGAAAATAGACACCTGTATTACCTTGGAGGCAGTATGTTTTCTAACTGTGGTTACCAGGTTACAGGAGAAAACACATTATCCCAATGAAGTCACTCTCATAAGATGGAGTGAGGTCATATAAGACATGGGCTTTTGAAAAGGAAAACCAAGTGCTCACAGTGACTTAAGTACCCAAATTATCTCTTAACTCTCCATTAATGGTAGTGTATCCACTTTGTGATATAGGTAGTGGATAACCATGGATTTGAGTCCACAATCATTATTTCAGTGAGTTGTCAATTAAGCTCAGCAATAGCAATGCTGGTTGTAATTAAATTAGACTTTCCTTTGTCTCTTTTGTACCACTAAACTAGGTCTATTTCATGTCATGTTTGCAGTGACCCTTGGTAAAAAGAAAAGATGACAATCATCTCAGTGAAGAGTAATATTTAACTGCAAAAGCTGCTCACAGATCATAATATTCATTAGTCAATAATGATTTTAAAAAGATACTGTCCTACTGTAATAATTGGATTAATAACCATTTTGCAACAGTTAATAACTGACATTATGTTTGGTCTATTTAAAATTATTATGCTTTATTTTTCATGTTCTAGACATGTAATCATTTGGAGAGGATGCGCGCTATGAGAGCTTGTTTGGCCAGTTTGATGTTTTCTTTGTGTGTTTAATGGAAATGTGTGAAATGTGAAACAAAATACAGTAGCTTCTCCATCTTTAATATTTTGTAAAACTGTTTTTACAGGTTGGCACTGTTGTTTTTATTTAAACAACCCATAGATATTTAAATTACTTTCATTACTTTCATTATAATGCACATGTCTGTGTTTTAATACTGACTCAATGGTTACATAAAGTCTCCGTGAAATCAAATTTGATATTTAAATGGACTAAGAAAATATATTTCTTTAATTTTCAAAAATGCTTAAAAATAAGGAGGACACAAGTGTCTTTTCACTTTGAATCAAATTAAAAACGTTTCATATTTTGAACTGATATGAAATGGCAGCTGGAGACTGATAGGACCACTATAGTTGACCCTTCTGAACAGTCTGGGGTTAGTTTCCTACTGTGTAGAGGACAACAGCACAACATCCCCTTCCTATCAATTAGGTTATTGAGACTGGATACAACAGCATCTTACCATCCTATTTTGAGACTGGAATGGTTTTCCTCAGGAGTATATGCCAGTTAGCATGCCAGTTACTTGACAGATATTTTTCTTTAAACTAGCAGTTTTTCACATTGGGACTCCCTGGTGGAACATGGTTTTAAAGAGATGGCAACAAATTCCATTGTCAGGAATCCCACCAGTCATGGATAATACCTGTGTCATCCCCTTGTATGTAAAAGAAAAAAAAAAAGAAAAGAAAAAAGACTAGCGACCTGTCCAGGGTGTACCCCTGCCTTTTACCTGAAGAGAGCTGGGGTAAGCTCCAGCAGATCCCCGTGACCCTGCATAGGATTAAGCGGACATAGATAATGGATGGATGGATAGATGGAAAAGAAAAAAGAAATGAAAATCTGGTAGCTTCATTTAGGCATCAGTCTTTTTCTTTCTTTTCTTTTTACAAAAGCACTACACTAGCAGCTCAGACTGTGGCTCAAAGGTATAGTGCTCCTCTGACCACCATTGCTACACTGAAAGCAAGCTGTGATCTGCTTGTAATGTACCCACCTAATCAAAGATCAGTATCAAGACATGAGCAATGCCAGCTGGAAAAATGCAAATGACTTTTCGTTGTGGTAGTGATGTAATGGAGCTTGGACAGAGGAAAAAAGGGAAGAGGAGCCAGAGAAGACAGGGAGAAATGAAGGGGGATGAATTGCTGTAGTTTGGATCTTGTTTCTGTTTTGTTATGTTACACTCAGCAGAGCAGTAGATACCCAGGTAAGCACTGAATAAGATCTCTCTGTCCCTCTACCTCCCAAGACATGAATGATTAAGGACTCGACCCACAGCACTGAGCCTGAGTAAAGGACAGTTGCATATTGGTCCACACACAGCATCACCAGCATTGCACCACCACAACTTACTGTATGAATGAGACATAGCAGAGAAGAAAGTAAATGTGTTGTAATAGCATTCAACAATCTTGACTTTTGCCAACTATCTGCCAAGAATCTTATTGTTCATTGACTGCATCCATGCAAGCTGACACCGGAGGACCTACTATTTTTACCTGACATCACACTGAGGATCTTCATCTGCTTAGAACAAAACCCAACTTCAAAAATGCAGGTTTGAGTTTATTTCGTAAAGTAAACACGTCATTTGTCACGTATTTTTTAACTTTTTTATCCCCTTTAAATGGAGTTGAAATATCATATTCAATTAAAATGGTGACAAAGGAGGGAAGCCAGTTGAACTTATGTTTTATGAGGAGTGATGAGAAAAGTCAACAAGAGGCTAAAATGATCTTGGTCTCAGTGTCTGTGAATTTCAATGTCACCGTGGAAGAAAAAGTCTTTTACATCTTAAAATGCTTTCATAGTTAGGTAGATAACTTGATAGAAGAAGCTGTTTGTTAGCTTAGCAGTTCAGTTAAATCAGTTATAGGGTAGCAAAATCTGCTTTCCAGCCATTTTAGCTATTCATGTGAATTATCCCTTTTACTTATAGTATGCAAATTAGTAGAAACTATAAATTTGCTTTATAGTGTACAATTTCTGAGTTGAAAAAAATTGTTCCTGTTGTCTTCACTTGTTGCAACTCTTTTTACCCAGTTACACTAATTATTTAAAATTTCTGTACAAATCAAACAAATATAACGTTGTGTTAATTAGTCAGCTTTAGACGTACAGGTGAGAAGGTTTTGTTACTGCCTGATTGACTCCCTATAAATCATCTCATACCAAAGCTTAACTGATTGGCTGTAGAGAAGTTTCATATTTATCATAGAGACTGAGCGCTGCACAACTCATTTAAGACTTTGAGAGAAAACAAGCTCTTTTCTCAAAATCTTGAAAGACTTCTTTCACATGTGAGGTCAGATGATCAGGAAAGATCCAATATAAGTTCTTGAGAGTAAACTAATGGCTTCTCCTCCTCCCTCTCTTACCTGAGGCTACATCTATTTCTCCCACAGATGAGATCACTCTGTCTCAGGAAACACTGACACTGTAGACCAAGATGATGACCATCTGTTAATTAAAATACAACTGGTTGAGTTGTGAGGTAGCAAGGCAAATTCATCTGATCTGATTGTGGCTCGAAGGATTAATTACAAAAGCTTTCTTTCTGTTGACTGTAGATCGGTTTGTTTATTGTTTAATCACAAGTGGAATTGCAAAATCACTCATTTTGTTTGCTTGAGTTATAAAGTTACAAATAGCACACTGACGAGGATAACTTTTTCACTGGTCAAGTCTTGTCTTTAGTTCAGGCTCATTTGTACTCAGGGACTTGAGAACGCCCCTTTAGTGTTCAGCCTTTAAAGGCTCATTAGAAACACTTCTGCTTCAACAGACAGCTTTCTTGAAAATACACACCAGCAAGACACCAAAGGTAACCTGAATAGAAAATAGTAAATCTTTAGATTTATTCTGTAGACTGAAAACATTAGCATTATTATCACCACTGAATTCATTAATCCGTCACTTGACAGGAGCTTATCTATCCATGTTATTACTTGTGATACTGTATGGCAGATCCCTAAGTCACGCTGTCCCAGCACATTGTCTGCTTGTGCTGCCCTGAGAGAAGTTTGTTCCCATGAAGGAAGGGGGTGTCACTGATACCCCACACCAGCAGTGCTACCATCACATCGCCAGATTGATTCTGACGTCCAAAAAGGGGTTCCCTCAATGATATTGTTCACCTGTCTCATTGGCTTAAAGTGGGTGGGTGGGAGTGGGGTGCTGTGGGAAGGGGGTCGTGTGAGGGTTATTGGTGAGGACACAGGGTGAGGAGTATTGTTAAAGAGATGGGTTAGAGGACTGGGGGTGCCTTGCTGACAGGTGGAAAAAATATAATTTTATTATATATGGAAGAGGTTAGTCAGATGACAGTGGTTTATATGTGCAGTATGTATATATATTTATATAGAGAGAGTATAGACACGCGACACATATAAACCACTGTCATCTGACTAACTTCCTCCATCCTTCTATGGGATCCTGCATAAGCAAACTACTGCAGTCCAAATTACAGTACAGTATTGCTCAGAACAAGCCTCTATTGTTTGCCCTCGGGGCACATTAAAGCACACTAAATGAGTGTCACAGCAAGCAGCAGGGCATAGACCGTTACTGCACTATTTAGTCTGCCCCGTTGTCTCAAGACGGCCCTGCTTCAGAGGTTCTCAGATCAGACAAATACTGCTCCTCTCCTCCCCCGCCTCCTTCGCCTTCACCCTTCCTCTGTACAGCCAACCCCTCCCCAACTCCTCACCCCAAAATGGGCCAAATCTCCTCTATTGTGTTTCGACTGCCTAGTGTGAAATTCACTGTGACGTTAAATGTTTTCTAATGAATAATTACTGAATGGATATGCAGGGGGAATATGTGTAATGGATTGTAGACTGCATTTTAAAGACGTCTTTTTTGTCCCTGCTCCGTGGTATTTACAGGACAAAAACACTTGGCCTTTCTCAGAAGAAATGAGGGCCATAGGCAGAGGACAGAGGCATGGGAGGAGGGGGGAAGGAGGGCTTTGTGTCAATTAGATCCAATGGATTATCTTTTTTAATGTTTTTACAGAGAATCAAAGGACTTGTGCTTCCAAAGCAGAGCGAAGAAAATACAAAACCAACAAAAGCTGTGAAAACCTTTGGTTGAAGTTTTGCTGCTGCGAATGCAAAACAGATTGGTGGAATTTTTTCCCACTATGCTTCTTAAATAGTGCCGCTGTTTCAGGCTTCGCCAGCCCATTTGCACACTGTGTTGTGTTTGGTTGGTGCAAGTGAAACATGGGCTGCTAGCCAAGGTCCTTGTGTGCTGTGTAGCAATGATTATTTTCTGCCTGTTCATCTGCATAATCACAGACCTTTGATTCAAAAACATTTAGGACCTCTAGACCTTTCATTTCAATAGAACTAATAGACAAAATGTTTGTGCTTTTTCCAGTGCTTAAAAAAAACAAAACAAACAAACTGTCCTTTGCCATTGGAACCATTTCAAACGTTATTTCATCCAACTGCAACTATCAAAATGTATGACTGAAAAATGTAAATATTTTAATGCATGCATAAAAATCAAGTGAGCAATTGTTGCTTTGCCCCACATTGCTTTTTTAGAACAATGAAACAATGAAATATACATGTTTTTAAGGATGTAAATATGGTTATAAATAAATGAGAGAAATGTATAAACTTGAAATTGGGTAACGAGCATAATTTACAGAAAATGGATGTGTTTCCTAAATAAGTGTCATTTCATATTTAAGATGTTTTACCATTTGTGTGAATCTAAACATTTGACCTCTATTTGGCTGATACCACTTGTTGCACAGGGTCTTCTAGACATGGAGGGTGCCCTGACTGCCAGGGACCGGGTGGGAATCCAGGACTTTGTCCTCCTGGATGAAACTACAGAAGCAGCTGTCATCAGCAACTTAAAGAAACGTTTCAACAAGGATCTCATCTACGTGAGTCCTGGAAAGAATAGTTTAAACCCTGCTTTCAACATTTTATAATTTTTTTTTTTTTTAACAATTTTTTCACTCTTTTAGACTTACATTGGCACGTTGTTGGTGTCTGTTAATCCATACAAGGAGCTAGATATCTATAATAAGAAGCAGATGGATATTTACATGGGAGTCAACTTTTTTGAGCTTCCACCTCACATGTGAGTGTGCAGTCGGTGCCATGAATAAAAAGTTTTTATCATCATAAATAATGATATTTTGAATTATTTCACAATTAAGTGATATTGCAAGGTACAGGACAGGATCACTTTATTTTTTTGTATGTGTCTATCCATACACATGTGTTAAACTCACATACATTTTCAACTACTGTTTTTGTCCAGTCCGTCAAGTCTTTCTATTGAAATGCAGTGTTTGTTATGCATCTTTACAGATATGCTTTGGCAGACAATGCCTACCACACCATGCTGACAGAGTTCAGCAATCACTTCATTCTCATCTCTGGTGAGAGCGGAGCAGGAAAAACCGAGGCCTCTAAGAAGATTCTGCAGTACTATGCTGTCAGCTGTCCAAGCACCACCTTACTGAACACTGTCAGAGACAAAATGCTCATGTCCAATCCTGTGCTGGAGGTCTGGTTGTTATTTGACATTTAATCAAAGTAATGACACCCCAAAATGCAGGTGATGACAATATTAACCATTCTGTATTACATGACTGTATTTTAACACAGGCCTTTGGAAATGCCAAAACACTAAAAAACGACAACTCAAGTCGATTTGGGAAGTATATGGACATTCAGTTTGACAGCCAGGTAAGGATAGCTCTCAATAATTTACTGAAAAATGGAAGAAAAAAACTCATAGGAAATAAAAAAGGAACTGGGGAGCTGTAACTTTTTTTTTTTTTTACAGTAACGGTGGGTCACTTAGATTTTGCATGGTTTTACCTTTCATTCTAATAATGCACTAAATAAAAATGGCAAACAAAGTCAGGGTTACATGATGGGTCTGAAAAAGAGAAATATAAGAACAGATTCAAGGTTAACTATAAAACACAGAAGCAAAACATCAGGATATCAATTTGGTAAAACTTAAGGAAGGTCTAACCTTAAGTTGTGTTAATACTTCTGGTACTTCCCTGAAGTCTTAAGGCTTTTGGCTAAAACTCTTGATTTTAAGAAAGAGATACTTCTTAACGAATCTTTAAATCTGGTCACTGGACCATAGGCTATGTTTTTATCTGGAAGTTGTAGAGCTGCTGTCTTTAGGATCATGATACCCATAGGGGGATGCTGTTGGAGGCCATATCCTGAACTACCTGCTGGAGAAATCAAGGGTCGTGCATCAGAACCATGGAGAGAGAAACTTCCACATCTTCTATCAGCTAGTGCAGGGAGGATCAGATGACTTGCTGCAGCAGCTGGGCCTGGAAAGAAACTGCCAGCATTACAACTATCTAACACAGGTGTGTATGACTGAGTTTTTCTTTCTTTTTTTGTTTATGTATCTATAAGATAAAACTATCCAAAAATCCTTTTATTTGATTACATTTTTCTAACAGGGAGAGTGTGCCATTGTTTCATCCATTAATGACAAAAATGACTGGAAGTCTGTCAAGAATGCGCTGCAGGTCATTGATTTTGATGAAATAGACACCAGTGTAAGTTGGACTTTAATGCAGATGCCAAGAATGTAGCAGTTATTCATGCTCACATATCTTGCTGTACAACTAAAATTGTAATTCTGCACAGCATTTGTTTGGAGTCGTTGCGAGCGTTCTCCACTTGGGGAATGTTCAGTTTGAAACTGACAGTAAAGGCCATACCCTTCTAAACAACAACGCAGAACTACGCTGGGTTGCGGATGTAAGAGAATAAAATTCTTGTTTAGTTTTTTAAATCTCCACCAAGCACAGGAATACATTGTCTCTTTCCGTCACAGCTGCTAGGCGTGGATGCCCAAAGTCTTCAGGAGGAACTTACATTCAGAAAGATTGAAGCCCAAAAGGAGCAGGTTTATAAACGTTAAAATCTTTTGTTTTTCTTTTTTTTAGTGCTGTTAAAAGATAAGACTGCCTTTCACTTGCCGTATTTGAAATACAGCTTTTTTTTTTTTTTTTTCACCACAAAGGTTCTAAGTCCATTCACAATTGATCATGCCATCTATGCCAGAGATGCCCTTGCTAAAGCTATCTATGGGCAGACGTTCACCTGGCTGGTCAACAGGATCAATGAGTCCATGGAGAACAAGGTGAGGCTGAAGGTGTGTGACAAATGACTAATCCAAGATGACATGTCTTTTCACTGATGTTTCTCTGCTAGGATTCTTCACCAAAAACTGTTATAGGGCTTTTGGACATATATGGATTTGAGGTTTTCTATGTAAACAGGTAGGAGGCGGTTTTATATTTGGGACTTTTGTACTGTTACCACACAGATTAATCGATGGACAGATTGTTGTTTGATGACGTTTGAGAAAACAATGTTCTCCTTGATATTCTTTGCACACACACGCACGCGCGCACACAAAAGAGTTCATATAAATTGCTGACTTGGTCTCTTTGTCTTCACTCTTTTCCTCAGTTTTGAACAGTTCTGTATAAATTACTGCAATGAGAAGCTGCAACAGCTTTTTATCCAGCTGACACTTAAAGCCGAACAGGATGAATATGAAGCAGAAGGAATTGAGGTGATGTGATGAAAAGTTGGAAGTAGAGCAAATCACTGACTACTTACATGAATTCCACATGTTGATTTTTTTTTTCTTTTCCCCAGTGGGAGCCTGTTCAGTTTTTTAACAACAAGATAATCTGTGACCTGGTTGAGGAGAGACATCGAGGAATCATATCGATACTGGTGTGTAGCAACGGGTGAAGCCATCTACTTACTCAAAATAAAGTACAACAAGACACACAGAACTCTGCTTATGAATATCGTACAGGATGAAGAGTGCCTCAGGCCAGGAGATGCAACAGATCTCACTTTCCTGGAGCGACTGGAAGAAAAGATGGGAAATCACCCCCACTTTGTCACGTGAGTTTCAATCTAACATAAAGTAATATTCCAAGAGCTGGGAGGTGTTGACACTTTTGGTTTGAAGGCTTTTTCCAATCTTTACAATTTTGAGTCAAACGTTTATTAACTGAATTAATGAAATGCGTTATAATTCAAAATGATAGTACACAAATCAAATATTTTTCTCAAAGTCCATTCATCAATGCTCTGCTGAATAGTCAGAAGATGGACAGAGAAAATTGGGAATAATCTATGATGTTTCTCACGCTTCATCGTCTGTTTGATTGTAGGCATAAACTGGCTGACAAAATGACACGTAAGACACTGGAGAGGGGAGATTTCCGTCTCTTGCATTATGCCGGGGAGGTCACATACTGCGTTGTGGGTAAAAGGAAGAACAGGCTTTTTTACTCATAAATCTAAACCTTTTTATTTTCAACTGGCAGCTCTGTGACTCCCAAATGCTTCTTTTTCTCCTGTTATATTCTAGGTTTCCTGGACAAAAATAATGACCTGTTATACAGAAACATAAAAGATGTAAGTCCACAGTTTTGTCTTTAGGTTAATGAGACACAAATACCATGTGCTTGACAAGTTTTTGTAAATAAAAGATGAGAATGTTTGGTGTTACACAAATCTATGTTTATGTGATAACTGTGCCCCTGATAGCTGATGTGTCAGTCAAAGAACTCTATAATCAAAGAGCGGTTCTCCACCATGGATCCAGACAACAAGAGGAGACCAGAAACAGTAGGTTAATCTTTGTTTGATCTTTGATTCCCTGTAACCTTCAAATGAAACATTTCCTATGTTTTTTTTTTCTTCTTTTCTTTATCAGCCTAACTGTGCCATTATTAAGCCATATTGTATGTACTGGACAAATGAGCTGTCAGGGATCGTGACCCTCATCTTGTGTCTGTAGGTAGCAACGCAGTTTAAGAGCAGCCTGTTGAAGCTGACAGAGATGCTCATGGCTAAAGAGGCCTGGTACATACGATGTCTGAAATCTAACGAGTCCAAGGAGCCAGGTACGTCATCTGCTTAGAAGATGGAGATTTGTGATTATGGTTAAATCACCCTTGTGTCTGTTGAACAGGTCAGTTTGATGAGGCACTTATCAGGCACCAGGTAAAGTACCTGGGACTGATGGAGCATCTCAGAGTCAGGAGAGCTGGTTTTGCTTACCGACGCAAATACGACATCTTCTTAAAGAGGTATTTAAAGTGCCATGTTTTCCTATTTGACTTGTGCTATATTAAAAAAAAATGAATGTGCTGTATGGGTTATATCTTGCAGATACAAGCCTCTGTGCCCAGCCACCTGGCCACACTGGAGAGGACTGCCTGCTGATGGAGTTGAAGTACTGGTTCAACATCTGGGCTACCTGCCAAATGAGTACAAAATGGGCCGGTGAGGACTATTTTAATGTCGACCTGAGTAAATGCACTGCAGGCCAGGAATGAAATAAGTACCTAGGAAATTCTTTATTTGGTTTTTACAGCACCAAAATATTCATCCGTCATCCCAGAACACTTTATGCCACAGAGGATGCTTTTGAGAAGTGTAAACATGAACTGGGTGAGTTTAAATCAAACGTTAAAACCCTTTATCATAACTGGCTGCACAGTGATTTTGCTTGATGTCCTGGATCTGCAGCAACACGACTTCAGGCCAAATACAAAGGATACAAAGCAAAGGGAGAATACCGAAAACAGAAGGAGGCTGGTAAATGCCACAAAACATCACATACACTGATGCTTAAGAATGCTTAAGATGTTTTGAATTTCTGTTACAAAAATATGCCCATGATCATGGGATTTTCACACAGTTTAAATGGAAACAATAAAGAAAAACCGCAAATATAGACACAAGAAGACGAATGTAAAAAAACAAACAAACATTTAGATATTTATTCACTGGCAAAAAATATGCCAATATTACTTATCTATGACTTGCAACAAGCAGACCTTTTGGTTTTATTATCTGGTCTAACCTACATATGCAGAAATATTTGATACCAAATTCTTCTAGTGACTATTCATTTGTCTTACACAACAGCTTCAAACAGCTGTTTTTTTTAATATACATTCCTATGTACTGAAGGCTTAAACTCTGATTTGTTGGTCTGCTCACATGAATTGCTTGTTTCACGTGCCTCCACAACATTTTTGTATGATTAAGCTAATGACTTTAACTTGGAAAACCCAAAATAACTATTATTTCTTTAGTCAAACCCATGTGTTCAGGACTGATGCTTTGCTGCATGGCCCACTGTCTCGAGACTCAGTTTCAAGTTACATGTCCTGAGATTTTTCCCTAGAATTCACTGATATAATTTATAAGTCATTGTTTCATCAATAAAAGGGAAAAAAAACAAAAACAAAAACAGCCCAAAACCATGAAACTACCTCCACCATGTTTTAGATTTTTGTTCTTGAATGCAATACTTTACTTTCTCCAAACATAATACATTTCATTTATCTCTTTAAAGATAATTGCTCTACTTTGTTACCAGCCTTTTTTTAATTTATTTATTTTATTTATTTTTTGTCCAAATGATCTGCAGAAAGGCAGGAATAGTTATTTTGGAGCACATCAAGTTTTTCTCTGCCATGGCATTCACACTGTTACAGCTTAATGTTTTCCTGGTAGTAAAACAAATGAACATTCATGCTAATCATAGAGGCTTTTATTGACACCTTGCAGATATTACACATCTTGTTTTTAGAGTGATTTCTGTTGGATGGCAGTTACTAGAAATTCTGAAACTGGTCTTGAATGACTTATACTTGTACACAATTGGTCTGACAGTGGAAATTTTCAGCCTTTTTACAACACTCGCCCAGCTAGATACATATTTTTGTCTCATTTGTTTGCAATATAACATAATTAAGGCAGAACCATGTCTTATTGAGTTTTTTTTTTCTTTTTTTTAAATCAAATTCTAACACTTGAGGGAAAATCTAATGATGTTTTGGGTCATATTTTCACAAAAATATTGAAAATAGTTGATACTTCATGTGTTTTCTTGCACTATTGTAGACCAACACGTGCAGTGCTGTTTGTAATGGGTTATGAAAAGTTCCTCTTTTATCCTCTGATGCCATCAGCCACCAAGATTGAAACTTGTTGGAGAGGAGTGCAGGCAAAGAAGGAGAAAGAGAAGAGAGCATGGGCTGTGAAGGTCATCAAGAAGTAAGCAAGAAGAAAAATGTCAAATATGATGTTTCTTCTTTATAAGGTTACTAAAATGTTTTTACCCATAGCGTATTTTACCACCTATTTCAGATTTATCAAAGGTTATATGACCAGAGGACAAGCAAAAACCACAGATAACTCTGAGTACTTGGTCTTCGTGAGACAGAGTTATTTGAGCAGGCTTAGAGACAATCTGCCAAAGACTGTTTTGGATAAAACCACCTGGTTAACTCCACCCGCTGTCCTGACAGAGGTGGTGTAATATATGCAACAGTACTGTTCAATTAAAATATCATGTTTTATTTTGAGTCCGTACATGATTTTATCCTTTTTTTTTTAGACTTCAGAGATACTTCGCAAGCTTCACTATCGATTAATGGTACGGAAGTATGTAAGAGGAATCACACCCCAGAGGAAAGCACAAGTAAGACGCGCCAAAAACATAATATAAGACTGGACAATCCTTCTGTTTTTGTTGCAATCAATTGTATAATTTTCCTTTTCCTTTTTGTTCTTTCAGCTTCAGCTGAAGGTTGTTGCCAGCTCCATCTTCAAAGATAAAAAGGACAGTTATCCACAGAGTGTCCCTCATCCTTTTTTGGACACAAGAATCAGTAGGTGTCTAATACAACCACACAGTGTTTTTTTTTTTTTTTTCTGAGTCATCATGCCTCATGCATCATTCATTATGTCTGTAGGTGACCAAGAAATTAACACAAGAGTTCTTCAGATGATTCGTAATGAGCACATTAAGGTAATATAGGAAGATAGCATTATCACCTAAAAATAGTTCAACATCACATTAAACAAAGCTCATTGTATTTTTCAATGTGTTTCTGCAGTACAGTGTTCCAATAATTAAGTATGACAGAAACGGCTTCAAACCAAGACCCAGACAGCTCATCCTTACTCAGACCGCTGCCTATGTAATAGAGGAGGCCAAGATCAAACAGAGAGTGCTGTACACCTCCCTCAAAGGTTTGACCAATAAGATATATATTTTACTAAGTATTAAAGATATTGTCATATGGAGTGAATATTGATATTTGACTCATTGCAGGGATTTCAGTCAGTAACTTAACTGATGGCATCATTGTATTCCACATAACATGTGAAGATCCCAGACAAAAGGTAGGTGAAAAGTGACTATTGGGGCTTGTTGGAAATGTCTCTTTTCACATGCACTATATTGCCAAAGATATTTGCTCACCCATCCAAATGATCAGAATCAGGTGTTCCAATCACTTCCATGGCCACAGGTGTATAAAATAAAGCACCTAGACATGCAGACTGTTTCTACAAACATTTGTGAAAGAATGGGTCACTCTCAGGAGCTCAGTGAATTCCAGCGTGGAACTGTGATAGGACGACACCTGTGCAACAAATCCAGTCATGAAATTTCCTCGCTCCTAAATATTCCATAGTCAACTATCGGCTGTATTATAAGGAAATGGAAGTGTTTGGGAATGACAGCAATTCAGCCACGAAGTGGTCGGCCACGTAAACTGAGGGAGCGGGTCAGTGGATGCTGAAGCGCATAGTGCGAAGAGGTCACCAACTTTCTGCAGAGTCAATCACTACAGACCTTCAAACTTCATGTGACCTTCAGATTAGCTCAACAACAGTGCGCAGTGAGCTTCATGGATGGGTTTCCATGGTCGAGCAGCTGCATCCAAGCCAGACATCATTAAGTGCAATGCAAAGTGTCGGATGCAGTGGTGTGAAGCAGCCACCACTGGACTCTAGAGCAGTGGAGGAACGTTCTCTGGAGTGATGAATCGCACTTCTCCATCTGGCAATCTGATGGAAGAGTCTGGGTTTGGTGGTTGCCATGAGAACGGTACTTGTCTGATTGCATTGTGCCAAGTGTAAAGTTTGGTGGAGGGAGGATTATGGTGTGGGGTTGTTTTTCAGGAGCTGGGCTTGGCCCCTTAGTTCCAGTGAAAGGTAACTCTGAATGCTTCAGCAGACCAAGACATTTTTGGCAATTCCATGCTCCCAACTTTGTGGGAACAGTTTGGAGCTGGACCCTTCCTCTTCAACATGACTGTGCACCAGTGCACAAAGCAAGGTCCATAAAGACCTGGATGGAAGAGTCTGGTGTGGATGAACTTGACTGGCCTGCCCTGACCTCAACCCAATATAACACCTTTGGGGTGAATTAGAGCAGAGACTGAGAGCCAGGCCTTCTCAGCCAACATCAGTGTGTCACCTCACAAATGCACTAGAAGAATGTTCAAAACACATAAACACTCTCCTAAACCTTGTGGACAGCCTTCCCAGAAGAGTTGAAGCTGTTCTAGCTGCAAAGGGTGGACCCACGTCATATTGATTGGGAATGGGATGTCACTAAAGCTCATATGTGAGTCAAGGCAGGTAAGCGAATACTTTTGGCAATATATAGTAAATGTACTGCACTTACATACTACTTTATCCACGCCATCAAGGTGCCCTCAAAGCAGTTTACAATAGGCCTCTCATTCACCCATTAATACACACATTCATACACCAGTGGGCAGCTCCTGCCATGCAAGGCACTGCCAGATCCACTGGGGGTAAGTTAGGGTTCAGTGTCTTGCCCAAGGACACTTTGGCATGTGGACAGTTGGAGCCGGGATCGAACCGCCAACCTTCCAGTGACGACCCGCTCTACCAACTGAGCTACTGCCCGCCTTCAACATACACTTCACATGTTAGTGTATGTTACACAAGTTCAGATTGGATGGAACAAATCAAAACTACTAAGGTTTTATTTAAAGTTCTTAGTACAAATAAACAGATAAACTGGAATTATGAAGAATCCAGCTAATCCTCATATTTTCAGGAAAAGGAATAACAGGTCCATGTCCAGGTCTTTTCACTGGACTCTGTTTCTGTCTATTAAGGGAGATCTGGTGATGCAGTGTGACCACTTGTTTGAGTTTTTGGCCAAACTTAGCGTCATTGCTAATAAGCACAATGCAGTCAAAGTGGTTCAGGGCAGGTGAGTCTTCAGTTTAAATTTCTGATTTAAATTTGATATACACATTGATCTCAGACACTTTTGCATTAACTCTCAGTATAAAGATTGAAATTCAGGCAGGGAAAGAGAGTGCGCAGTGGACTTTGGTACTGGGCAGGAGCCTATGGTATACAAAGCCAAGAATGGACACCTTATGGTGGTGAGTTGAGTCTTGTAATTAAGCCAATGGACTGATGTACTGTGGTCTAAAAGTAATCTGCGAACAAAGAAATAAAACATGAATCAGACTGTTTATCATTGCAGGTTGCCACTCGGGCAAGGACACGGTAAAACGTGGGGCCGCAGAACAGACACACAAGTAGCTTCTGCATATTTTATCAGGAGACCCCTTAGGAGAGGATCAACATGTCTGTTGGATGCAACCCGTGAGGAACCAAGGAACCAATGATGTTGGACAGAAATACACTTGACATCTATACACAACTCTGTGAACTTTTTCCCCCACTAAGAATATTTACTGCCAACAAAACTACAGTTCTAGTGTTCCTGTACTTAAACAAGGCTTTAACACCAATAGCTTGTACTGTAGCATGCTTATCTGGCTCTGTGTGACCCCTGTAACAGCCTGCTGACCAGTCCAGGGTGTACCCAGCCTCTCACCCACTGTCAGCTGGAATAGGTTCCAGCACCCATGTGACCTTGAATGGCATAACGCATTGTGAATAGAAAATACATACATCATGAATACCTTAACAATTTGCTTTAAACCACTTGATGCATTTTCTAAATAATTGCAATCTTAAAACAATTTTAACAAAAAGCTTCAAAGAATGTTACTCTGATTTTCATATATCATACTTCTGTATTTTCACTTATGAAAACAGGCAAATTAAAATAAGGAGAAAATAATGTCTGTAAAAATTTATTTGGGATAAAGTATGTATAAATATAAAACATACATTTCTGTTCACTTCTGTACAACAAACCTGGATGTACTGCAATTGTTCGACATATTTCAACTTAAACCCATTGTGTGCAAACAGTATATTCTCTGTTGAATGCAGTGGTGAAGGAAAGCTCTAATTACCCTCCCTGTTAAAAGCTTGTAGGAAGGATTCTCTTCCTTCCAGGGAGATCTCCAGTTACAGTCATCCAATTCAGCTAAAGCATTCTTCATTCTCTCAAATCAGCACATTTAACACCTCAGGTCACAGTACATGTTCTCTCCACTGGGAATAGTGATTTGTTTTGTGGAGTGAAGTAAAATACATCAATATTAGAACTAAATATAGCATAAGCACTACAGTGAAATGTTGCATCCATAAGTGATATCTTAACTACATAAAAATTGAATTATAGGAACATTTAATTGATACAATCAGCAGGCTAAGAAGTAGCCATGGTGAAAATGAGAAAAACAGTGCCACCACGTGGCCCCATCATGTACAACACCAGTCTCATCCACAGATGATGTTGTGGACCCATCAGAACTGAGGTTAGTATAAGCTGAGCGATCTACATTACTTTTTAACCAATAATAAAGTTTAATTTTTGTTCTCTTCTATGTCACAACGTTATAAACTCAGAAAAAAGATTTATACAGAATTCTCTCTTCTTTTTCTTGAAATACACTGGTGAAATTGTGATTGCCTGTAGTGTTGAATGCAAACATCCATGTCCATGAAAACAATGATAGAAGTTAGTGTGGAAAACAAACTGAATCAAAAACAAGACATAAAAACACTACAGTGTGACAGTCTAACAAATAAGAAACATGGACAGAAACACAATCACTTTACTAGTATACACCGAATATTGAACAACACTCTCACAAGCACTAGAGAAACAGGTGAAACAAGAGAGAAAGTTAAAGAGACATACACTGGGTGTTGTAAGGCACAAGCATGGTGCAGAAATAGTCCAGGGTCAGAAACGCAGTCTGATGGGTCAGATGAGGAAAGGTCACTGGTGGTGGTGTGTGCGGTCATCAGGTCGTTTGATATGAATCCTACGGACTCGCTCAATTCGTTCTCGCTCTTCATCCTCATCCAGATGATTAGATCGTCCCGCAGCACCCCCTGTGGCCTCCAGCAGGGCATTATCTGGACCCCTACCATCGTGAGACTCATACAAGAGGATGTTGAGAGTCTCTTCATAGATTCTTGCCTCTGGGAACTCAACCTAAATGTTACAATGAAAGGATGAATTATACAAAAAAAACAAAAAAAAGTAGATTGATACTTCAAGAAAGATGTTGTGCAGCAGATCTATTTACCTTTGTCTGCTTCTTTTCTGTTGCATAAACAATGGAAGTACAACATACTTCAGCAATCTTGCGACCCTGGCCATAAAATGACCAACAACAGATCTCATCCCCAATTACATCTTTGATGAAGAGTACCCGACCATTGAACCGCAATGAAAGCTTGTCAAACAGCTCAATGTTTTTTAGCATGTTGTCATCAGAGTTGCTGCAAAAGAGAAAAAAAAAAGTTGTTAAATGGTATTATAACAACTGGCATGATGCCACTAATGCCACTGTTATTAGAAGAGGACTCACCTGGTATATGAATATTTGTTATTGCTTCTGTTATACAACAGTTTAACGGTAGGCTGTGAAGACAAGTTTGTCCAGTGATTAAAAAAAAAAGAATCTAAACTACATTTTTTGTTTACAAATAATCTAACAAAATTTGCATATCATAAAAAAACAAAAAAACATAACATACCTTATTTGAAGTTGCAATAAGTCTCTGCTCTTCCTTAGAGGAAGTCATCAGAGGCACTTTACAAAGAGGTTCATATGTTTCTTTATTCTGAAAGAAATATTGATTTTCCAATAAGAAAAAAAAAAACCTTCACGTTACGCCAATGTAAGTCAGTATGCAAAGCGATGTCATACTATAGCAAAAAAATCATGTGCAAAGTAACACAGATGATGAAGAACATGTAACCACCACACTAATAAAGTTTTGTTTCCCAACAACTGCACTTTTTGGCCTTCGGGTCATTTCTCTGCTGACCTGATTTGTGTCGCACAATTGTGAACACAGGAAACCAATTGAAGTGCACCACATAATAACAGCAGCACAAATGTTTGTGAGAGGAGGTAGTGTCTGTTCGGTAATACAGAAAATCTGGAACAGTTTATCTGAAGTACGAGCTCCATTTTTCTGTTTAGTTATCCGAGTGTGATGCAGTACAATATTCCAAGAAGTTTGTTAAAGTGCATTTAGCTTCCTGTTGGTACATTTTCCAGATATTTAGCACAATTATAAACTTAACTACCTCTGCAGTTGCTCCATCTTAAGTTGGGCAGTATATGTAATATTCCAGGAGACATGGCCTTGTTCCTGTATTTACATTATGGCAAAGCAACTAACACGTTAAACTATGAAGTAAGGTAAACATTGTTTGTTGGGATGCATTTTGACTCAATTGTATCTTCTCATTAAACTGGGTGGGGGAAAAAAAAAAATTTACAAGCTCATCAACTGGTTATGATCGCAGGAGAGTGAGTGAGAGGTGCGAAAACATTATAAGAATTATTGTTGCAGTTATCAGTTACCTATAAATAAATAGAGCTATTAAGCAGACTGGTTTAAAATTTTCTTCCACTGAACTTCAAACTAAGCTGAAAAAAGAGACTTGCTCTTTGTTATTAATTAACTTCTTTTCTTTTTTTGGAATATTCAACATAATTTACATGCAACTGTTCTTTCATTAAATCGTAACTGAAGACTTAATTTGAGATTTAAAAAAAAAAAAAAAGTAATAAATTATGCCTCAAAAATAGGACTTGGTACCTGTAAGGCAGCCGTGCATTCATCAGCTAGGCCTTGGACAAGGTAATACTTGGCCTCAGCGAGCAGCTCCTCGGTTTCCCGGCGGCTGTCTGGGAGAGGGACTGCCCCATCTCTAAGGTAGTTAAGGATTGTTCCAAAGTGTTTCCCACAGCGATCAATCAGGATCCAACCTACAAACATGAAGTGGTGAAGAGTCAGAGTGAAACAAATCATTTTAGGAGCAATGATAGCATTAGTATTGTTTAAAATATTCACCCACAACTCACCTTCACTATCTGTGAGCACCTCCATCCTGCCACTGAACATAGCTTTGAGCATTGTATCCTGCTTGGTTAATGTCTGCATTGTAGTGTAGTACAGTGCTCCACCTACATTTAACTTCACATACTTGGAACTTGGGCTGGATCCTTTGAAGGATGTGGTCCGCGTTGTAGCTGCTGGCACTGCCGAGCTCACCACACTCTCTCCTGACATCTCTTCCTGGAACAGTGCAAGATTAAAACAATGTTACACCTCCATCCACAATAGCATTATCCAGGTTTAGAAAAAACAGCATTATCAATCAGGTGACATTTGGAATAGAATTAGGTAATGGACAATATAATAAAATAACCTGGAGCAAAGTCAAGAAAAATATTGTGCAATCACTGGCTTCTACTGCAGCTGCAAAATAAGTTAAAAAAATATGCATGCATATCTAAACAAGAGCTCCTCCTTTAACTCCCAGACTTTGCTTGTTATTTAATGGTTTTAAGGGTCTGGTTTAAAAGTACTTTATTTTTAACCACTAAATTGGTGCATCTACCACCATGGACGCATTTATTAAAATATACAAAAGAAAGTACCTGTCTGGCACTGCCGACAAAACTGTCAGTTTTTCTACACAGTTGATACAACTGTCTGGTAAAAGTGTTAAACAGCCGCTGTGCCAGACCAAAAGCAGATAATCTCAGATATTCCTCTTCAATGTAGCTAAATGGAGGTGTATTTACGGACTCTGTGTTTATCTGAGCAACAACTTATACAAGTGATTTATTCATTAAAAGTATATTCTGAGTTCACGTAGCATGTGTGATGTAAACAGAAGCAAAGAAATAGCACTGTAATCAACATATGTATTTATATGCTAACTGGGTATGTTCTTAGTTTACACTATGATGAATGAATTTGCGGAGCTGCTGTCAGGGAAGTTTATGCTTGGCCACAAAGTATGCAAGTCTGGTGCTGTAGCATGTGGGGACAAAACACTCGAAAGGTTTGTCATATAAAGACATGAGTTAGTGTTCATGCAACGTGCTTCTATGAAAAACTACTGGCGACTATGATGGTGGAGCTGCGCAGCAGTTGACGACAATTTACCGATTTAGATAGTTTATCAAACTTCCTGTGGGCGGAATCCAGGAATTTAGACAGCAGTCTACGTTCTGTCACTATAGTCAGGTTTTAAAACGTTCCTAACTTTGAACAACGAATTAAAACCCGAGGCAGTTGTCAATCCCATATACAACATAAATTACTCTAACATACAAAACAGTGGGTTTACAGGTGTTTTCATGACTATGAACGTACAAAACTGAGAACAAAGACAAAAAAAAGTATCCCATACCGAAATGGAGATTACAACGCAAACTGACTACAGAAATGCATGAACTAGTGTTTTTCATTACGCTAACTTTCCATTTTAATGCAAAAACAAGTATTGTCGACAGGATTAAAGAAATGTTAGGGTTTTTTGGATAGCCGTATTTTTATTCAAAAATAAGTAATTTGGTTTTAGCCACCACAGCTAAAAAGTTAGCATAAACCACAATTACTTAAAAGAGTATCATATTTGACATAAGACTGCATACTATAGCATTAACCATTGAACAACGTTCTGTATACAACGGCATTAAAGTGCTATCATAAATCTAATGATTACAAAATTATAAAAGTATATTTACCATAGAACCCACGGCAGACTTCGTAATTGTAGCTTGCTAGCGTCAGTCAGCTAACGCCCACTTCCTTCCGGTTAACGGCTGCGCAGTTACAATTGACGTCACTCTGTCAGAGCGTTGGAGACTTTACATGAACAGTCAGCGGGTCAAGGCTTACTTCTGTGGTCTGATTATACAGTATCATAATAAATTCAGATACTGTATAATCAGACCACAGTCAGCGGTTCAAGGCTTACTTCTGTGGTCTGATTATACAGTATCTGAATTTATTATGACAACAATGCCTTAGTAAGTTAATAAGTTATTATTATTATTATTATTATTTGTGTATGTATTTATGTAAGCATGTTTTTGACTGCTTTGTTTAGGACCTTTGACTGCAAGTGTACACTTGCAGGGCCACGGGAATCCTATGCCACATTTGGGGTGGGTGACATACACTCACCGGCCACTTTATTAGGTCACCTTGCTAGTACAGGGTTGGACCCCGTTTTGCCTTCAGAACTACCTTAATCCTCCGTAGCATAGATTCAACAAGGTACTAGAAAGATTCCTCAGAGTTTGGTCCATATTGACATGATAGCATCATACAGTTGCTGCAGATTTTGCGGCTGCACATCCAAGATGTGAATCTCCTGTTCCACCACATCCCAAAGGTGCTCTATTGGATTGAGATCTGGTGACTGTGGAGGCCATTTGAGTACAGTGGACTTATTGTCATGTTCAAGAAACCAGTCTGGTATGATTCACGCTTTATAACATGGCACATTATCCTGCTGGAAGCAGCCATCAGTAGATTGGGTCCACTGTGGTCATAAAGAGATGGACATGGTCAGCAACACTACTCAGGTAGGCTGTGGCATTGACTCAATGCTCAATTGGTACTAATTGGCCCAAAATGTGCCAGGAAAATATCCCCCACACCATTACACCACCACCACCAGCCTGAGCCATTGATACAAGGCAGGCAACGTTTTTCCTATCTTCCATTGTCCAATTTTGGTGAGCCTGTGTGAATTGTAGCCTCAGTTTCCTGTTCTTAGCTGACAGGAGTGGCACCCGGTGTGGTCTTCTGCTGCTGTAGCCCATCCACCTCAAGGTTCAACGTGTTGTCCATTCAGAGATGCTCTTCTGGATACCTCAGTTTAACGAGTGGTTATTTGAGTTACAGTTACCTTTCTGTCAGCTCAAACCAGTCAGGCCATTCTCCTCTGACCTCTGGCATCAACAATGCAATTGCACCCAGAGAACTGCTGCTCACTGGATATTTTCTCTTTTTAGGACCATTTTCTGTAAACCCTAGAGAGGGTTGTGTGTGAAAATCCCAGTAGATCAGCAGTTTCTGAAATACTCAGACCAGCCTCTCTGGCACCAACAACCATGCCACGTTCAAAGTCACTTAAATTACCTTTCTTCCCCATTCTGATGCTGGTTTGAACTGCAGCAGATTGTCTTGACCATGTCTACATGCCTAAATGCATTGAGTTGCTGCCATGTGATTGGCTGATTAGAAATTTGCATTAATGAGCAGTTAGGCAGTTAGAATAAAGGGGCCGGTGAGTGTATTTTGTAAAACTAGTGCAATGAGAGAGTTCAAGCCCGTGAGAATGATATCTGGCGTTGCATTAGGTTGTATTACTGTAAGAAGAAGATAGGCTACACTTGTGAATCTACAGTTCAGATTCAAATTGAGCTATCAAAATAAACCTAGGTAAGCTAAAGCTAGCTAACAGCATCTTCTGAGGAACCTAAGATAACACAGTGGCATTTTAGGTCTTTTAACTTTATAAACCTGTAGATTTGTGACAAACCCTTTTCGGATCACAACACATACAGTATGTATCTGAGGCATATAGTAAGTACTTCATAGTGAAGTATTGAAATGTGCTTATTTAATTGGCTACAAATGAAGAAAGGGGATTTTATTTCTCCCCAAATAGTGCATTGAAGCTGTCTTTGTAGCTTATGGGCTCTCTAGTTCCCTATGCATCTGCATAGCCCACACATAGCAATGAAATGGCTCTAGGTGTTTGTATTTGTACACCACAGGCTTTTGTTTTTTGGGTGTTGATGCAGTTTTATGTTTTGTTGTTATTTTATTGATGTTTATCGCTGGAGTAAAACTGTGAAGCCTTTTAGAAACTGCTCATTTGTGAGTCATCATATCCCTTTAACATTACAGAAGCTAAAGCATTAAGGAACTGCAACTATGAGAGGTTGAACTAATCGAGCAGGGGTAGGCAAATCCAGTCCTCGGGGCCGGTGAATCAGGTGTCCTGTAAGTCTTAAAAGTTTCCCTGCTTCAGCACACCTGATTCAAATGAATGGTTCGTTAACAGTTTGTGCAGACCTTGATGACAAGCTGTTGGGGATCCATTCATTTGAATCAGGTGTGTACATCTAAGACATGCAGGACAATGAAGACTGGGACTGCCCACTGGGACTGACTGGGGTTTTTAGATGATGACCACACTACTTCCTGACCCACAGCCATTCAACAACACGCCACATTTGTTTCTACTGATGATTTTCACTCAGTTGTATAATTTGTTAGGCTTCTTTCTGTTTACACATGGCTTAAAACAGTTTTTGTTATCAGAAAGGAAACTTATTTTGTAACTAATGTGCGAAAATGAGCCCACTTGAGATGGTAAAATTGCTGTCCCTGTCCTGGAAATTGGCTTTTGGCAGAAATGTATTATTTCTCCTGACTGAGACTGCAGTGAGCATAATGTAATAATACAATTGTGCACGTGTGTGTGATTTAAAACAAACAAAAAAAAAGATTTGCATTTTGTACATCAGTGCTGCAATTGCTAGAAATAGACATGCTAAGTTTTCTTTCATTTGTTATCATCTCATAAAGATTTGCCTAATTTCTTGTTAGAAATGGTATCAATAAGGTTTTAAAAATGATGTAGAGTTCATGACTGAGAAACGCCCATATCCGTTCTGCAGAGTCCTTACTGTTCCGCCGATGGAGTAACAGCGATAACAGTCCCCCAACGTCCACCGAACACACTGACGAAAGCGTTATTCGGTAAAATAAACAAAATGTCGTTGCTATAAAATAAATAAACATAATTTAATATAAACCAGATTTCTTGTCAATATTTCCTGCTGTGTCACAATTTATATATGACTGTGATGACGATAAATACTACCCGGAATTATTTAATGCGACACGATGGATTAATGGCTGCCGTTAATGTACGGATCTCTTTCCATTGTTTACATTTCACAATGGTGTGTTTCCTGCGTTAGAGAGACTGTCATCGATGCAGTGACAAATGGCATCACGCAACGCTATTACATATGTCTGAATTTCGGTGAAAAAAATTATTACTGATTCGGTATTAAGCCGGAAAACTGCAAACTAGCCCATGAGCTAACTGTCGTTGCTGTTTTCATCGTGTCGCTCTTTTTCTTCAGATATGACAGTTAAGTCTTTTTGTTGCATTTGATTTTCTCCTGCTTGGATGACAAGGCAACCAAATGACCGAGAAGGTATAGCGACAAGCGAGGCTTAAGGCCATACGAAAGCTTATTATCAGTGTTTCAGGTGAGTCTACTATTTAGACTGGTGTGTTTTTATGTTTTTATGTGTGCTTTTTGGACCTCGAGTCCGTAATAAAGTTTATCCATCTATCTATTTAGCTAACTCAAAATAATGTTAAGATGTTCAACTTCTGGGACGTAATACACCTCTTAAAGAGTTCACGGTAGCTTGACGTCTCTGTCAGAAAATGTAATTAATTCGATCTTGCAGTTTGCAAGAGTGTCGTTTTGTTGTACAATAGCCAGGCGGTCTGCATTCTTGTTTTTTAGGGTGCACAATGTTTAGTGTACCGCAAAGCTCCAAGTCCGAATTCCTGGACAAAGCCAGGCAGGCCAGAGAGGAGAGAAAGGGGCAGAAAGAAAAGGAGAGAGCAGCAATCAACATTCAATCCCTGGTCAGGCGATTCCTCTGTCGCTGCAGACTCCAAAGGCAAATAAGGTGAAAGGTTTGAAGTGCTTTGAGTTCCTAATATTTGCCTTACGTTTAACGCAAGTATTTCTCAGTTTGGCATTCTTGTTCATACTTTTTATACTTTATTTCAACAGAAATGAGGTTGATGACTATTTTCAAGCCTCTGAAACTGGGGCAACCAAGAGAAATGCACTTTCGATTTTCAAAATTGCTCGCAAATTGCTGTTTCATATATTGCCAAGAGGACAAGATGGTGAGTTACCTTCTATGCTAATTAATAACAGTTATTAACACTTATACAGTGCATATATGGCATACAGTATTATGTGAATTTCATGTCATATACTGTAAAATTAATTCCATGTACGTTTGTTTATGCACAACCTTTGAAAAAAATTACCAATATATTGACAGTCTTAGTTACAAAAAGTTAAAACATTTCCTCCTGTGCTGCCTGTTAAATTTGCAAACATGTACCTCATTTCCATTAAGATGGTTCAAACTTTAATAGATAAAAAAGGATTGCTATACCAATAAAGATTTTTCTGCTTTCACTCCTTTAGTGAAATTGTATTTTATGATAATAACTTTGTGATATTGCAAAATTAGACTATTTTCTGAGACGGTTATTTTACTGTAAGATAACCTACAATTGCAATCCTTAATCCAGAGTTACTTCACCTTTATTGATAATGATAATTCTGTTAATTAATACCTTAGTCCAGAATTTCCAAAGCTCTTAAGTCTGTCTTAACATTTAAATGCTTGTCCTTGTGTGTGACTCAAAATGGCTGTCCTTTTGTGTACCAGAGATTTGAGAAGCTCTGTCGTGCCATCCTGGCCAGCATGGAGGTTGAAAATGAACCTAAAGTGAGTGTGTATGTTGTTAGCACCGCTACACACCAAACATTTAAAAAAAATTGACTACTGTGACAGTAACTATTCTTGCATTTGGCCCTCAGGTCTGGTATGTTTCCCTGGCTCTCTCCAAAGACCTCACCATCCCCTGGCTAAAACAGGTCAAAGATGTGCTGTGGAAGTGCTGTCAACTACTGAAAAATCTAAAGGTTACTCTTAGTTAGAAGAGTGAATGTTTCATTTTTTTGTAGGGGGTGGGTATCGTCATTTTATCATTGTATTTATACATACAGTGGCATTTTTTAATTTATTTTTATTTACAGCCAGACATACTCCAAGACAGCAAGTTGGTAACGCTGTACCTCACTGTGCTGGTGACCTTCACTGATACATCAACATGGCGGGTAGTCAGAGGGAAGGGTGAGTCTGTAGTATAAACACGTATGTTTTGATTATTAACATAGGCTTTCAAAAATGAATCATAATATATTCCCTTCCATGTTGCAGGTGAAGCCCTCAGACCTGCTTTGACAAAGATTTGTGAAAACATTATGGGACATCTCAATCAAAAGGGATTTTATTCAATGCTGCAGGTTCATGTTAAATCTTATAGTTCGACAGATTTATCAGGAGAACAAAAAATGGGCATATTTATTTTCTTTTTACAATATCAATTAATTGTCATTTTATTAAAATGTACATTATGTGTCAACTGTTTAGATCTTGCTGACTAATGGCTTGGCTCGTTCAAAACCATCTCTCTCCAAAGGCACTTTGACAGCCATTTTCACTTTGTCTTTAAGGTAAGTTAGTATTCCTTTGTTAATTAAGTGGATTAGACATGCTAATTGCTGTTCTGTTCTATAGGTTTTTCTGTTATAATTTCATTCCTGTTTATAAAGTTTTTGTTTTGTGGCTGTCTTTTAAATTAAATTAAATATTTTCAGGCCGGTCATTGCTGCTCACTTCTCAGACAACCTGCTACGATCATTCCTCATCCACATCATGTCTGTTCCTGCCATCATCTCGCACCTCAGTGTGTTGACTCCAGAGGTAAAAGCAATGTGCTGTGTGCTCTTAATGTACTGTGCTACTGTTTGTAAGAGTCTGAAATGTTAGGGAGTTTGTTTTAACATCTGCTTTGACTCAACAGTGCATGACATCCATTCAGACACATGACCTGCTCCGGAAGTTCATTTTGTTTCTCAGTCGGGAAGAACAGTGCCTGGACATTTGTATTTGTCTTGAGGGCAGCCACACACTCTGCTTACTTGGTATAGTATTTTGCTTGTCTATGGGCTTGCTGTGTCAATCAGATAACCTTTGTGTACAAATGAAAAGATCAGTGTGACCTGCAGGCAGTTCAATCTTGCTGTTGTGGTTGTTTCCGTCTTGTGTTTTACAGGCAACCTGATTTACCTAGGCTACCTAAATGAGAAAATCTTAGAGGAGGAGGCCGGCCATTTTGTCAAGGACCTTACTGACATGCTGTCCTATTGTCAGAGATATGTATCTCAGAAGAAGTCAAACCTAACCCACTGGCATCCTGTGCTGGGCTGGTTCTCTCAGACTGTTGACTATGGGTTAGTGAAAGACTTTCTATGTGCTTCAGGTCAATTCAGCAATTTAGTATTCAATGTGCTCTGATGCTGATAAAAATGTCATACATATATGCCTGCCCACTGGTGTATGAATGTGTGTGCGAATGGGTGAATGAGAGGCCATTGTAAACCAATTTGAGGGCACCTTGATGGTGTGGATAAAGTGGTATATAAGGGCAGTCCATTTACCATTTACATATATACTTAACATTTGAGATCTTAAGCATATATCTCTGATTGTAATATATGGTCTTTGCCTTAGTTTCCATAGACTTATCTTGAAAAGAAGTCTATTGAAAATAACGTGTCAAATCCACTGACCTCACATCAGGCTCTAAAGAATGAAGCACACAAGTGTCATCTGCTACTAAAAGGATGCAAAATCATATTATTTTAACTGGTTAAATAATGAATATTTGTAATGTAATTGAATTCTTGTACTATTATTCCTTTGTTGAAATAATATCAAATACATCTACTTGAGTTTATCCTGCTCCCTGCCTGTTTTGTCTCCTATTGTCTTTAGTCTTAATGAGTCGATGCCACTGGTCACTAAACAGCTTCAGCACCTGTGGGGTGTATCTGTAATCCGAACGCTCTTCAGTGATGTCCTCTCTAAAAAGCTGGAGAGTCAAGAGGCCACTCCACCACCCCCACAGCCGAGCACGTCACAAAACAACCTCCCAGTTAAAAGTAAGTCAGAAACACCAACTTTTCTCAGTATTTTTAAATCAGTAGATTCTGCCTAATGTTTTGACCGTATCAACTGTGATGTGTTTGCGCTTTTACAGACCTCTTCAAGAGAGCATTTCAGAAGTCGGCTTCCGTTCGCAACATCCTGAAACCAGTCGGAGGGAAGCGAGTTGACTCAGCTGAAGTTCAGAAGGTGTGCAGTATCTGTGTGCTCTACCAGACTGCTCTGTCTACACTGACACAAATACGGCTCCAAATTCTCACTGGTCAGTAACTAAATCTTTAAAAAAGGAAAAAAAAAACCATAGTGTTTTAGATCATCATGAAGTATGTCACTATCCTTTCTGTCTTCAGGTCTCACACACCTTGATGACCTTTTGCCTAAATTGTGGGCCTTCATCTGTGAGCTTGGTCCTCAGGGGGGCCTTAAACTCTTCATGGACTGTTTGAACAATGACACAGAGGAGTCCAAGCAGCTCTTGGCTATGCTCATGCTCTTCTGTGACTGCTCACGTCACCTCATAACGTAAGTCCAATAGTTTGTGTTGCATTTAGATGTTCTATGTGTTAACTGTATTTTCTGGTACGCTTAAAGTTAATATCAAGGAATTAATTAAATCCCTAATCGTCATTTAATTTCTAAAATTTTTTCCTTAACTGTCGACATGAAACATTTTTCATAATCTCTCATCGAGCTCTAAAACAGAAGGTGGATTAGTATTGTATCAAAACTTGATGACACTTAAGTTTATATTCGTTTTATTTCTTTTTTTTTTTTTTTCCACAATTCTACAGTGAAAAAGCTCTCTTTTAGTGTAGATGTCTTACCGTACTTTGCTTCTTGTTGCTAATGCTAAACAAAATGCTAACAACGGTAACAAATTTTAAAAATGTGACTTTTATTTGAAGAGGTCTCAAATCTTTTACAGAATTTTGGATGACATTGAAGTGTATGAAGAACAGACATCCTTCAAGATAGAAGAACTCATCACTATCTCTTCTTTTCTTAACACATTTGTGTACAAGATGATATGGGATGGCATCTTAGGTGAACATGTGATCTCTGTGAATCTTGTACATTATGATTATAGCACTTTTTTGAGAGAGTGTCCTGTTATTTTAATTTGTAAAAAAGCTGTGTTGCAATGTGCATCAAATAGAAAATGCAAAAGGAGAGAAACTGGAGTTGTTCCATAGTGTCCATGGTTGGCTGATGGTGCTTTATGAACGGGACTGCAGGCGCAGATTTACTCCAGATGACCACTGGCTACGCAAGTAAATACTAATTACAGAACACTGACTGTTGCTCTGTTCAGTATACTGACCTCAAGTTTGAGGTTGTACTGTTTTCTGATGAACATTTTTGCTCTCGCCTTCAGGGATCTAAAACCTAGCCTTTTGTTTCAAGAGCTGGAGAAAGGCAAGAAAAGAGCCCAGCTTTTACTGCAGTACATCCCACATGTTATTCCACACAAAAATGTGAGTAAATGGGAGTCTATTGTTCAAGCCAATGTAATGCTCATTTCCAGTATTAACATTACTTCCTCTCTCATTTCAGAGGGTGTTGCTGTTCAGAAACATTGTCACAAAGGAAAAAGAAAGTTTAGGGTTGGTAGAAACAAGTTCTGCTTCACCACATGTCACCCACATTACCATCCGTCGCTCAAGGATGTTGGAGGTATGGATTCGAGAAATACAGAAGATGTCTTACAGTAAAAACGATGGCCTCATAGTGTTTTTCTTTTTGTTAATTGTTCTATAATAACTCTTGGATTTTCCTATTTTAAGGATGGATATGACCAGCTACGCAGGTTACCAGTGAATTCTATAAAAGGTGTTATCCGTGTGAAGTTTGTTAATGACCTAGGAGTGGATGAGGCTGGAATTGATCAAGATGGTGTTTTCAAAGAGTTTCTTGAGGAAATCATTAAAAAAGTTTTCAATCCTGCTCTCAATCTTTTCAAGGTAACGTAGACAATTAGTGTGGCATTTTTAAATCACTTCACTTCTGCAGACAATTTTCCTCATTTGCTTCATACAGTGTTTATTTTTTTGTAGACCACAAGTGGAAATGAAAGGTTGTATCCTTCTCCAACATCTTACATCCATGAGAACCACCTGCAGCTGTTTGAATTTGTGGGGAAGATGCTCGGAAAAGCTGTTTATGAGGTACTTTTTTTTTTTTAAACTTGAAATAAATATTTCCTTGTTTTCATACTTACCTTGGTGTTTGGGTGATCTTTCAGTGACTGTCTGGTCTGTGCACTCAGGGCATTGTTGTGGATGTCCCATTTGCCTCCTTCTTCCTCAGTCAAGTCTTGGGTCACCACCACAGCACTTTCTACAGCTCCATTGATGAACTTCCATCATTGGACTCAGAATTTTACAAAAACCTGACTTCCATTAAGGTCTGAATTCAACTTTGCACAGCCACTGCACTGTTTCCTTTTTTTAATTATTTATTTTATTTTACAGGCTTTTATCTATTCTTCATAAATAGTTTTTAATGGAATTATTATTATTTATTTTCTTTTCAGCGCTATGATGGAGATGTAGGGGATCTGGGACTGACATTGTCCTATGATGAGGATGTTATGGGGCAGGTAAAGATGGAGTCCATGGATGATATGGCATAACTGTCATTAACTACATGAACTCCACAAGTTGAAAGTTAATATGTTTTCTTAAAGCTTGTCTGTCACGAGTTAATACCTGGAGGGAAGACCATGCCAGTCACCAATGAAAACAAGTATGCAAATAAACATCAAGTTTAAAAAATGATCGAGTACCCACCTATTTTATTTTGAAATATTCTGTTGCTGAATACTCAGTAGTTATCCCCTTTGTTCTCTGGTTTTACTTTCTGCTGCAGGATCAGCTACATCCACCTCATGGCTCACTTCCGGATGCACACGCAGATTAAGGAGCAAACAGCTGCTTTTATCCGGGGATTCCGCAGTATAATTAATCCAGAGTGGCTGCACATGTTTTCCACACCTGAGGTTCAACGGCTTGTCTCAGGGGACAATGCTGAGATTGATCTAGATGATCTCAAGTATGTAACTTTTCTCTTTTATCATTCCTTCAATACAGAAATTATATCATGTAACAGATATTGTCTCATGCTATTTTATCAACAGAATAACTTGAGGGTTTGTCATTATAAACATTATATGATGATTAGAAAGGTAGCAGCACATACTTCCCAGCATTTAAATGAAAAAAACAAAATTAAAAAAATGTCAGATATTCGTAATACTTTGTTGGACTATTTTTAGCTTTGACACAATTACTGCAGCATTGTTTCAATAGCTTACGCAATGTCATAACATTTAATTTCGTTCCAGAGTTGCATTACATTTTTCACTAAGATCTTGGTTTGATTATGGGAGAGCTGAAACTCTGTTTCTCAGAGGGGATAAAGGCTGTACTTTGTATTGGTCATTCCATCAGTGAAAGTGCTCCCTGAGCCACACTCTCCACAGTATGAGCCTGATGGATCATGTAATAGTGCTGAACCAAGACCTGACCAGCTGAAGCACCCCCAGACCATAATGCTGCCCCCATAAGCTTAGTTTGATGGGCACATCTCTTTATCTTCCACTCTTCTTACCTTGATGCATTTATAACTCTGGAACAGGGGTAAATCTGGATTCATTTTACCGTATGACCTTTTCTATTGCTCCAGCGTCACATCAAGCCTGTCTTCTTCCTTCTTTTTTTTTTTTTTCTTTTTTTTTTTTTTTTTTTTTTTTAAATCGATCAGCTTCATTGATAAGTGGCTTTCTTTCTCAAGACTACACAATAGCTTGCTTCATCTGTGCTTTCTCTTTGTAGAGCCAGTTTAAAATTGTTACTGTTGTCTTTCTTTCTCAGGAAACACACAGTCTACTATGGAGGTTTTCACAGTAGCCATCGTGTCATCATCTGGCTCTGGGACATCCTGTCCAGCGACTTTAATGCTGAAGAGAGGGCTATGTTCCTTAAAGTAAGGTGTCTTTTGTTTGACACTCAGCCAACTGTTTTTTCTGACCACCACAGGGATAGCTTAGCCATTAGTTTTCTTTTAAATGTCTTTTTACAGTTTGTCACCAGCTGCTCAAGGCCACCACTACTAGGTTTTGCCTACCTCAAACCCCCATTCTCCATTCGCTGTGTGGAAGTTTCAGATGATCAGGTAAGAGTAAAAAACAAAATACCATTTTCTGTTATAATGCAGACAATAGATTTGTCTATGATGCAACTTTTGAGTCAGTTATTGAATTACATTTTAGGGAGCATATTATAGAATTGTAATTCCTATTTGGCTGGGAATGCTTCAAATAAAACCTTGTGTTATGCACTTTGAAGTCATTCACATGGCATGATTGTAACTTCAATATGTTTAAGATTAGCCAAATTAGAAAAATTTACATTAGTTACCAAATAATAAATTCCAGTCTAACTCAGTGTGTGTTCTGATAAACTGAATTCATTGTAACATTTCTCTTTCTGTGTCCAGGACACTGGAGACACCCTTGGTAGTGTCCTCAGGGGTTTTTTCACCATCCGAAAGAAGGAGCCTGGTGGTCGACTTCCTACTTCATCAACGTGCTTCAACCTGCTCAAGCTGCCTAACTACAGCAAGAAGAGCATTCTGCGTGACAAGCTACGTTACGCTATCAGTATGAACACAGGCTTTGAGCTGTCTTAACTCAGTTGCAACAGGGCAATCTGCACAGGAAGGCTGTGGTAAAAAGTGTGAACCAAGCCAGAGGTTTGGCTTACCTGGTTTGGAGCATGCCGCATTGAAGGGGCATCAGCTAAACAAAGGGCAGATCATAAAGGACCTGCATTGTGTTCTTTTTACTCCTTTTGTCTATAAAATCTGGATGAGCTGTGATGAAGTGAGGTCTGCTGTATCTCACTCTCTCCCATCTGAGGAAATGCTGCCCCTGCAGCACAATCAGTTTTTACATCTCCCTCTGCACCACCATAAAGTGAATATATTATGTATTTAATGTGATAAAATACAGACATACAGTAGCTAAAACTCTGTTTCTCAGGCTTAACAGAATCATTTTAGATCTAGCCCTTCTATTATGAGCGAACTGGAAAGCAATACAGATGCAATGCAAGCCATTAGACACATGGTCTACTCACCTGAGTAAAACCAGATGATGCATTGTTAATATACTTACAAGTTTGGTTTCCATCATCCAGGAAACGATACTGGATGAGTCTTAAAATGTTTTGCTGAACATAATGCATCTTCTACAAGAAGAAGACAAATCAGTGTCTTGTGCTCAACCTCCACAAAGGTGGGAATGGTTTTTAACTGTGATGCTGTGTTGATTACATTACGTCCCATTTTTGAGGAAAATCATTTGAGCTTTACTCATTTCTCCCTGCTAAAAGACATTGCAGAAACCTATGAGACACTGGCCTTCTGGTTTCTATGCTTCCAGCCCATTTGAGAGCTTAATATCAGTGTCAGTTCTGGGGAGGCTTTTACAAAGGAGAAAAAAAAAAAATCTCAGTACGTTCCACTTCCACAAAAGGGAAGTGAAGCATCCCAAGTGAAGCTTCCCTTTTGTGTGTGTGTGTGTGTGTCAATATTTGTATCTGCACACTACAACAAACACAGCTGTTCCATGTCACTCAATTGCTTAACATTCACTTTAAAAATGTGAAGAGTAGAGTGAATCAGCTATGTTAGTATATGTATCCACTACTACATAAGCGCTCTCATTTACTTTTCTGACTAATGTTGAGTGCCTCATGTATTACCATTACCCTTTGCTGTCATGTGCGACTATATTTTAGCTCTAACCAACCACATATTTTGGAGACAAGCCATAGAAATGGGGAGGAGGGACTTGGTCCTGGACTATTTCTCTGCTCCTGCTAACAAGACAGAGCAGCAACCCCACCACTGTGCTACTACCGCAGCAACCATGGAGGGTTTTATTGCGATGCTCTCTGATCTCTGTGGACTTTTAAAGCCATGCAGAAAAGGTTTTGAGGTCTTTTACAATGATGTCATGGACTGATTCGTCAACCAAATGTTCCGTAACTGCTTGATATTGCAATGTTTTCCCGGAAGTGTTGCAGATGTTTTGTTGGTTTGTGAGACAAGAGGGTGAATGTGATATTATAGGCCTCTATAGGACTTTACACAGGGTTCACTTACATCAAAAAAGTGAAAGAGAAGACTGTTTGATCATTTACCAGAAAAATAAATGCAGTTTCCATTTCAAAAAAGGGTTTAAAAAAAGAAGAAAAAAAATGCATTTTTAATGGAGTTCTTTATTATGCAAAAAAAAAAAAGCATTTCCTGTCACAGATGTGAGATACTTTTATGTAACCCACTTTCTAACTAGCTATATTATGGCCACTAACTTGTGTGAAAACAGTAAATAGTTCATAATTAAAAGGCAACCATTATACATATATACTAAAGTGTGGTGGTACAGATTTGACCTCATATCTACTAAAGACATTTTTCACATTTGAAAAATCAAGAGGACATTTGATCAGTTCTTTTTTCCCTTCTCTTTACAAGCAAGAATTTGATATGCTACAAATTAATTTATTTGACACACTACAATGAGCTTGTGTTGGTGCGCAAGAGAGACGAAAGATACCTCACCGTGCTTGTCTTGTCTCCTGTGATGAGTTCGCTCATCTGTTTTAAATGATGTCAAGAGTAGATGTATCAGTGGACTGCTGATGCTGGCTTTGACCATCCACTCTTTTTAGTACAATAAAATAATAAAAATGATCCCAAGAGAGTTCCCATCCCTTCTGTGAAAATGTAATCTCTTCATAAGATGTCATTTTAAGAAGTGTTTTTTTTAAGATTATTATGTGAGATCTGTCCACATGTAAGATAGTTTTACCTGTAATGTTGAATTGTGTACAGACGTACTCATAGAATGTATGAAAAGAACAAAAAGTATTGTATAAATCATTTACACACAGCGGGTGTTTTTTTTTTCTTTCTTTTTATGTGTAGTTAACTTTTTAAAATTAATTTCACCTGTCATGTGACGTCAGTGGAGTCGCGCTTGGGCCTGAAGTGTGTTGTTGCTCAGGGCAACGGAAATGCTGTGCTGCTGATACTTTTGTGGCTGCTCACATTTTTTGGTTCTCCTAAATACCCTGCCTGACGGATTATGGTGTAAATGCGCTCCTGAGCCACATTCGCTGCTGAGGCTCTGCGTGAGGAGGTGAACAGCGCTCCTTCTGAGGATTTATCACTGTAGAGGTTGCAACTACCTCAGCTGCACGGACCTGAACGTCCAAGATAACTATGAGCAGTCCTCCGAGTCCTTCTCCAAGCCGATGGTTCAAAGCGCTGCGCAGGTAACAAACCATTCACCCCCCCCCCCCCCCCCTTTTTTTTTTTTTCTTGTTTTCTTGGCAGTGACATAATCTGAACTTGCAAGAGAAGCAGTCATGTAACACGTTAAGTTTATTGAAAGTCCTGGATAACCTTAAAATGAATGAAGAAGTGGATGAAATGCCACTGCTGGGACGCTCGGGGGATTGAGTTGAACAAACCTCAGGTTTTTTAGTTTTATGGACCTCACTTGACTGGAGTTATTCCATTAACCTCCACCCCCATGCAAGTGGGTCTTTTTACAGAGCAGTACCCAGGTTTAATTTCATAATACTTAATTCCCAGAGGCTAACACTAGAGATTAAAAAAATTGTAATAAAACATGAGTGGAAAAATATGATTTTGCTATGTTTGTCAGAGGAATGGATGGTTAACATGGCGAAGGTATGGTGATGATGTATGGACTGGAAATGGATTCTAGTCAGTGAATGGTCCTGTGGTGCTAACACTAGTCCTCCAGTTCCAGGACCAGGCTGGGGGAACCTTGTTTAAAGACATACCCTCTGGAGTGTCTGGATCTCCTGAGGAGGGCCAGAGTTGCCTTTCAAGCTGGACGCACCATTAAGGAAAGCTTCAGACTGGCCCAGCTGGAGGCTGTGATGCGGATGCTGGAGGAACATGAGTGTGATTTTGTGGATGCTCTTGGAAGGGACCTTCACATGGTGAGAGTTGGTGGTTGATGCTCTCCCCTACAAAATGTGTGTTTACTGCTGTTATCTTTTTAACAGTGACAACCAATTTAGCAGTAAAAAAAAAAAAAAAAAAAAAAAAGTTTAATTTCTCTGCATATTCTTCTCTTTACATGTTCAACCAGCCCCGGTTTGAAACAGTTGTGTTTGAACTTATCATGGTCAAGAATGAGGTTCTCCATGCCATCAGCAACCTCAAGAGGTGGATGCAACCACAGTCTGTGGAAAAGAATCTGGTGAGAATCTGGTTTGTAATTCTCCCTTTACCACAACTACCTCCCCCCCCACCTCCCCCCATACTATTATTAGGATTAAAGGTTTGCACAACCTTTTTGTAACAGTCTGGGTGCTACAAAGAAATGTATTGTGCTGCACCGAACAAAGCAGATTATACTTAAGTTGCATTGACCTTTTAAGAATCCAGTGGGCTGTCTTTTCGGCTGTTAGTCAACCTGTTTCCTGTTGGCTTTCACATGAATGTTTTGCTTCACTGGTAACCTAATTTTGAGCTTGTCTGGTTGGTGCAGTCCACTACGATGGATGAGTGCGTGGTGATCAGTGAGCCGCTGGGGGTGGTGTTCATCATGGGGACCTGGTGCAGTCCTGTTCAAATGTGCCTGGTGCCACTAGTTGGGGCCATTGCAGCAGGTGCAGCAGTTAGTTTTTGAATACGCTCACACACAAAAATACTGAGGATTTCATAGTCGCTGATGTGTTGTTCATTTGTGTAGGAAACTGTGCTTTTATCAGCCCCTCTGAGTACACCATGCATACAGCAGAACTACTACATCGTCTCATTCCCTTCTACTTGGACAATGTGAGTAAGCAAGAATAAAAGACTGAATGCTGCGAATGTCTTAGCAAGTTAAAACACTGGTCTTGAGTTGTAAAAATATATCTGATGATATAACTTGTTGGACTGTGAAGGAAGACGTTTTGAACACTTTTATTGAAATAAAAATACCAAAGGGACAAAGGAAAATACCTCATTACACAGAAGTCTGTCATTTTAATATTTATCAGTGATTGGTAGAGTGGAAGTGCCTGTATCTTACTGTTGCAGCTTGTAGTTTAAACCATGTTAACCCCTGATAAATCTAAGATGCCATGAAATGACTGATGGGAGGAGATAAATATGGATAATCTCAAAATGAAATCATGTTAGAAGTTTATAGAACAATTTCACAATTAAATAAAACGCAGCATTTAATGTGTTCTATTAAATAGTGTGTTTAGTATCAATCAGTAATTTAAGATGTCAAATTAATTAAATGGAATAAAAAGGACAATATGTTTCTCTGAAATGTTGCTAAGCAGAAATATAAAGTAGTATAAAAAGGTTTTGACTGCAGTACTTGATTAAAGGTGTTTGGTTACCTGCCACCACAACTGTCGGATTTTAATTCCACTCAAATGATGGAAGAATAATGTATTCCTGACTGCAGTCAGACAAATCAACCCTCCATAATTGTAGCCTCCAGCAGAGTCGTTTAACAACTGTGTTGTATAAATCTACTTGATAGGGTGTCTGTACTCAGTTTGCACTTTTAAAAAGAGAACATTTAGAGAGCCATTGTTCAGTGAGATCAGATTTTGATATTGTAGGAAGTACTTTAAGACAAGACTAAACAGTAACTTTAATATTACTGTCTGTGTGTTGATTGCTAGTTTGTGACCTATGAGGAGGATGATGCTTAAGTAAAAATGAATTATCTGAAACACAATTTTTATTTTCCTCAAAGGAATGCTTCCATGTGATTCTTGCAGGCCTCAGTGACTTGCCTGAGATTGTGGAACTCAAATTTGATCATGTTTTTTATGCAGGTAAACAAATATATACTCATCTTCAAACATTTTCAGAAAATTAACTGAATCATTTGTAACGCAGTTACCATGACTACTTAGGAAACAGAGAGGATGGAGGTAAAATTGCTGCGGTTGCAGCCCGCACTCTCACACCTGTCACCCTGATTCTGGGGGGGAAGAACCCATGCTACGTGGACCAGCACTGTGATATTGCCACCACTGTGCAGCGCATTGCCTGGGCACGTTTCCATAATGCAGGACAAAGCCTGCTGGCTCCGAGCTACATTTTATGCCACACTGATGTCAAAGCACAGCTGGTGCAGGCCCTCAAGTGCTGTCTTATGCAGTTCTATGGCCCTGATCCTCGGGAGTCCCGCAGCTTCGGACGCATGGTCAATCTCGAGATTTTCAACCGTACGAGAGATGTATTGTGGAGATCTGGAAAGGTGGTTGCTGGTGGCCAAGTGACAGAGGCAGAAAAGTACATTGGTAAGAGTGGTTATTACATAGTTCTTCAAAGTCACACTTAGGAATAAATGTGTTATGATCGTGTGCCTTTTTTTTCCCCTTATCTGAAGCCCCAACAATTTTGACAGAAGTGGCAGAATCAGACCCCATCATGCAGCAGGAGATTTTTGGCCCAGTTCTTCCACTACTGACTGTAAATGATGTGGATGAGGCAATTGCCTTTATAAATAAACAAGACAAGCCGCTCTGTGTGTATGCATATTCTACCAACAGTAAGGTACATCATAAAAAAAATTAACCGTAGGGCACTTTGATTACTATTCCTGGGCCAGCCAATTGTATTCTTATGTTTTGACTTTTGTGACAAAACAGGTCATTTCGAGAGTCATGAGTGAAACCTCTAGTGGAAGCTTCTGCTCAAACGACTGCGTCCTGCAGAGTATGATGGTGTCTTTGCCTTTTAGTGGAGTTGGTAAGTCTGGGGCATCACATAACTTTCACGTGACCACATTTCTTACACAATTTAAGTTTTCTTCATTTCAGGTGCCAGTGGAATGGGGTCCTTCCATGGCCGCTACAGCTTTGACACCTTCTCTCACAGCAAAGCATGCCTCCTAAGAAGCTCACGTTTTGAGTGTGTTACTTACCTGCGTTTTCCACCCTATGAAGAGCGAAATCTGTCTCTAATGGCGTGGGCCTGTGCCCTGTCCCAGAAGAGCCAGGGCTGGTGCCAGATCCTGTGACTGTGGTGTTTGATTCTGATGACAGCCTCACTGGAATAAAACCCAACTGCCCCACTAGTCATGAAATAGCCTGATACGAAAGGGCACTGTTAGTGTATTAAGACTAGGATAGAGAAAAAAACCTATGTGATAGAGCTACATCAGAGGATATCCAAAGTTTTCTTTAACCTCAGTCCTCAGTGTGGATTACAAGTCTGGAATCAACAGGAGCCAGAATTAGCCAAATTTACTTGAAGGTTCTATGAAAGACCATGTTGATGAAAAATTGTGTTTAGATGTACATGTCTTGCTTTTATGATTATGACTTGACATTGAACATTGTATCAAAATAAATGAAAATACTATTGATATGTATTAATGTATTTACAACATGTCTGGATTGTCTGTAACCATCATTCCAAAAACAAATGAAGCTTTTGTGTTTATTCTCTTGTAAACGTGTGGTCATTCAGGTTCTTGTAGATTTTCTCCTCATTGCCCTCCTTCATGGCTGCATATCTGGCAACTGTGAACAGGTAATCGCTCAACCTGAGTAAAAACATAAAGATTCTTTTAATTTATTTATTATTTTTTCAGAAGAGTGGTTTTTTAAAAAGAAAGTTTTTGGGTGTTTCAGGTTTAAGACTGACCTGTTCAGGAACTTGGCAACATCTGGATCTGCCTCTCCTGAGCGCACAATCGGAGCAACACTATAACAAGAAGTCAGAGCTGTTTAAAACAAAGCAGTAATGAAACAGGACAAAAAATGATTTCAGAAATGGAGAACATGCAGAAACTGACCTGCGCTCTGCTCTCCGACAGACTGTCCGAGCTAAGTGCAGGGCTGCACTACTCTTCCCACCTGACTGAAATGCAAAGGATAAATATGAAGTCTTAAGTTCATTTAAACGACATGCATACAGGAGTACAAATGATCTTACAGGTAAAATGAAGTTGGTTAGTGGTGGGAGTTCTTCTGTAAAGTTATCAATCCAGGTTTCCAGGTCCACAATTGGCTGAATAGTAAATTTTGTTCCTCTCTTGTGAAAACGGAAAAGAAAGATCCCAAAACAGTCTTTTAGAAAAAGAGATGCAAACAAAAAATGCAATACTGATGCAGACAAGTGACATTTTCATACTTATATGACTATCTCTTGCAGATGATCGAGGGGTAGCAATATTGGAGCCTACATCTTGTAGAACACACTGTATCTGTAAGATATCCAAAAAAGGCACATCTTATCTACCGTACATGTTCAATACCATTTCTCAAGAGTTAAATGCAATGTGAAAATCAAACCTTGTCCAGCTGGTATGTGAATGTGTGACCTTTGTCGAGACAAAATTCCCTGGCCAGCCTAAAAAAAAAAAAAAAAAAAAAAGTCACCATGAAAGACTTATTTGCAAAAGGAGGATGCTAATTAAATAATAATTATTTCTTCTTGTTTTCTTCAGAGTTTTATGAAATGTACTCCTTTTTTAGTGATTAACATTATCAGTGATAATCACAACAGTTTGGCTTAAGGATGTATTTCCTTCTTTAATATATTTAAGCTATCACAGCATGTACAATAAGTGACTTCATTCACATTTTAAGGCCATCCATGATAGTTGCTAATTGGTATGGGGCCTTTGTATTCCTCCTGTAAATGCCAGAGATCTAGCTCCTTTTGATGAATTCTGTATTTTGTTTCTATCCCCCCTTAGTCAAGCTAGAAAGTGAACACATGGGATAATTTTAGTTTTTTTAATTCAAGGAGTATAAAACTTTCAAACTAATAATTAGATTTACTCAGTCCTGCAGTGGCATGTTTTCATCACAATTCAAAAAAAAAAAAAAACAACCTTTTTAATTTACTACATTTCTAAACAAAGTTGCTAAAGAAATGGCCCAGCATATGCAAATATTCTACATATAAGTAATTTAAAAAATGTTTTAATTCTTTTTTAGGTATTCGGAATTCCTATATGCTTGGATGTCATAACATCCTACACCAGAGCTTTAAAAGAAAGCTCAAGGCTGTGTTTTTTTTCCCCCGAATATGCTAATTATTTCGTAAGTCTATTGACAATTTACCTACACTTTTGCCATTTTCCTGCCAGTCTTTTATGAAACACTCAAAGACTCCAAGCAGATCACTGTGTTGTATTTATTGATTTTGCATAGGTTTTATGTCGAATACTCTTCAACATGGACAGGGACACTTTGGCATATGGTGAGGATGGGTATCTATCTGTCTGTGACCTTCTGTTTGGAGGGGGAAATGACTCTATCCATTATTCCATCGCCACACAAGCTTTATAAACGTGGCACTGGAATGATAAACAACTTACCCTATAGCTGATGACAGCTCATCTGTATTTCCTAAGGCCTCAAAAATGTGATCTTCCTTTGGCCTCCTTTCTCCAGTGAATGTACTAGAGAAACCTGAAGCATAAACATTTGAAATATAATTTGCTGTAACAGAACTGTAACACAGTTTTCAGAATTAAGCTGATAATTAACCTTTATCTCCAGTTTTAGTGTATATTTTAGGTGTGTTGTCTCCTCCAGTGGCATAACTGTTGAAGAAAACAAAGATATAAAGATTAGAAAAAGATTCGCCCAAAAGCATTGATCAAGACATACAGATTGCACAACAGTTGTCATATATTGTTTGTTTCATTAGATTTATCTGTGATGTGCCAATGTTTCATGTGGTGAGCTTTGTTTTGAGGTACCACCCAGCGGTTTTGCAACAGTGTGGAGATGATATAATATGTAGACCAACGTGTATTTTGATGTAAAACTGTTAAATAAATACCTTCGGTCTGAACACAATAGTTTCACTGCTCGATGCTTGCTTGCGAATCTTCGTGTCTGCAAAATATAGCGGAGGACCCCAGGTTTGACAACAAACGACGTCATATTGAGCTACAAATTTAACAGCTAAAGGTGAATGTTGCTTGGTGAAATAATTTGTCTCCCTGCAGTATCCGTAGTTTATGGGCGGTTCCCTTTCATCGCACGATTGGTCAACCCATCGTGTCGTTGCAGACTACTGGAAGATGATTGGACAGAGGAACACACGTTCAAGGATCTGCGGCCCTGATTGGATACTAGAAGTCCTTCCTCTCTTGTGTCAGCTGTGTTTTTAGCACTATTCGATCATGCCGCATGTAAGAAAGTCAATAATCACAACGCACTAAGAGATTTCATTGTGAAATACTTCTTTAAACTCCCAGTATTTTTAGGTCGTTCTTAAAAAAAAAAAAAAGGTATATCCGTGGGCACTTATTGTCAATTGCTTGTTGATGCTTCAGCGGATTAACTACGCTAGCAAATGATAATACTATTAGTGAAAAGTTGAACGTTGGCATATTTTTACTTTGGAGACTCACAAAAAAAAACAATGCAAGTGAAGGACTTTGTGGTTTCTGCTCCCGGGAAGGCGATCCTCCACGGAGAGCATGCTGTCGTTCATGGAAAGGTAACCTGCAAGAGGATGAGAGCATTACTCATATTCACTGGTGACATTTGGAACAAATTTATAGATGGATAGAAATGGATTCTGGTTGTATGGAGTAGAATTTTCAAGACAAATTTCCTACCTTATATAACTCAAGTATTGAATTTTACTTTTATTGATGGATTGGTTTGTGGTTTCCTGTCGGTGGATATTCTTTTTGCATTGTGCCTGCCTTCCTGTTATTTGTTACTTGTTCCTGTTGAGTGTTAATTTCCCTCTTGTACTATAGAGAAACTATAGATTGTTGTGGTTAAATTTTGTATAGTTGAAATACACATACGAGATGTGATCTTTTATCATTTGACTGTTCTAATACTTCCTCATTGCAGGTGGCTCTTGCTGTAAGTCTGAACCTGAGAACATATTTGCGACTGAAAGCCAATGCTGATGGAAAAGTTTGCATCAACCTCCCCAATATCGATACATTCCACTCCTGGGACCTTTCTGAACTGATGCATCTTGTACCTCATATAAATGGTAAGAGCGATGTAGTATTGGTGACTATTACTCATGCAAACCTTACAGTTTTACTGTTCCATCATCATCCTGCATCCTTAGGCGCATTGGACAGTGAATCTATTAAAGATTTATTTCCACACTGCAATTATATAAATAGTAATTTCAGGGTTGAGATGAAGTTTGATTGTTAACTTAATGGTGTTTTTGAACACTGGTGATTGATTACAGTAATTACTTTCTTTGTCAAGAATTCCTCCGTAAATTGACTTTTGTATGCAGGGTCTTTTTCATACACCAGCATATCAAAAATGTGTATTGTTATGTGTTTTCCTTTTTAATTCATATTCAAAGGTAAGAAAGACGAGGTACAGCGTCTGGATACTGAACTTGTGAAGAGACTGCGTGAATTTCTGGGTGTTTCCAATGGAAACCTGGATAGTTCCAACATGGCCACCTTAGCCTTCCTTTACATCTACCTATCACTGTTTGGATCAGGGTGAGATATTTCTAGAGTTTTTCTCAGTTCCTCATTATATAGAAACAAATATTCTCTTACTAGCAAAGCTGTTCTTTCTTATCTCTAGCTGAAATCCAAGCCACACCACTCTTAAGTTTAAAAAAAAAAAAGCAGCAACAGTTGAGAAATGCTGATATCTACATGCTGATGACCTCGATCCACAGGCAAAAGAAAGCAACAGTGTTTGCAAATTTGACATTTTTTAACTTATAGGTGCTGAATGTTGCAATTGTATTTCTTTTTCATATCTGATGGTCATGAAATGTTACACTTTTGTCCAAGAAAACATTTTAAATCGAGTGTAGCTGTGAATGTGAGCTTGTATCATTGTTTATTTATTTGTCCTTGTGTTTGTCCTCTGGTTATCTGGCAGTCTGTTCAGGGTGTATCCACCTCTCTGCAGACAGTATGAACTCAAGATATTATTTGTTTTCTTTTGTGAACATTATTTAATTTGTTCAGATGTATCAATTTCTACAAGATATTCCATAAAAAGTTTAGGACACTAAACCTATTTGTCACTTTGTAATATTACCTTACCTTCCCGCAACACTTAAAATGTGTTCTACCATCGAAAGTAACAAGCTGTGAAGCATTTCTGTTGATATAATTGTATGTTATTTTTCCAACATTTCTTAATGTGTGCAAGTGTAGGGTCTTTGTTGTATTTTTCATTTTTAAACCTTTGCTCACATTCTCTTTAGGGGACAGGTCAGGACTACAGACAGGCCAGTCCAGTACCTGTAAACTTCTTCTTTCTCAGCCTTTCCTTCAAAATGTGTGCAGTATGTGGTTTTACTTGGTCATGTTAAGAATTGCATGGAAGTCCCTGGAAAAGATGCCATCTTCAAGATGTGATATGTTGCACTAAAATCTCAGCGTACTTTTCCGCATTAATGCTGCCATCACAGAAATGTAAGTGACCTTTATCAATGGCAGAATTACAGCCACATATCACCACCAAGTCTGGACTGGTTGCTCATTACAATCTGGATGGTCCTTTTCCTTTTTGGTAAAGAGAGTACACTTTTCTTTATTTCTTCCTTCCTTTTTTTTTTTTTTTAGTCAAAGACTCTCTGCGTGTATATTAATTATTGGTGACATAATTTGGCAAAACCTTTTTTTTTTCATCAGATATATATGCAATTTAATATTGCAGCAGATATTAGTTTTCCTGTGCGTATGTGTAAGTGAGGGTGACTGTGTTCTTCGCCAGCCCTCTAACACTCTGATCAAACATGTTTTATAAACACCCTGATTAAAACCCTGATTCTGTCAGAGTGAACTAAAATCAGCAACAGTGAAGCACAAAAGAACAGGATGGACAAAGACTCAAGACAAGCAGTGATGGATGTGGTGTTTGTGGCGTGTATGTCAATGAATGTGTGGTGGTTTGTGTCGTGATGTTTGATGCAACCCCTCTATCCACACCAGAGCCTATGCAGCCCAGCAGCCAGACATAAAGCACTGATGTTGACCTCGAACACTTGCTCAGCATCAACCAGTGACCACAGGCAGTACTTCAGGTTGGATCACAATTGGTGCTGGAGTGTTGGGCCAGTGTCATACAGTGGAGCTCCACTAGTGCATTGGCCCAAGTTCAGTATGAACCATCCAGCCCAGCCAGCTCCTCCAGATAAGATCTGAAATACTAATATGTTTGACCACAATTGTCATTTCCAATCATTCAGCCACCAGTCGTCCATCCACCAGATACATCCGAACTCTTAATCTATGTGATTATATCAGTTTTTGATGAATGACAGTTCTTGATGCTGAGCGGTCTGAGAGAACAAAGATGACACGTGTCCAACTTAGGTTTGCTCCTATACCCTTGACACTATGAAATTTTAGAGGGAGAAATAATCAGATTTATTTAAATGTTTTTTGAGGACCACTGTTTTTATATAATTAATTAATTTCTCAGGCCTGTGTTTAAAAATTGATCTTGAGATTTACAGCCTTTTTTTTCCTCCTCAAAGACGAAGCCTTCCATCGGTAATATGATCGGTAGCTAATTATAATGACAGTCCCCTCGTGACATCGTCTGTGTGCTGCAAAATAAATTAAATAGTGAGAACTGAAATAAAGAGATAACAAAATAGTGCCGGACACCTTCTGTAAACAGACAGGAATATTACATCTGTTTGGGGGGGAAAAGTAAAAAAAAAAAGAAAAAAAAACAACTCATTAATGTTACTAAATTGTCCCAAGTATTTTTGGAACACATTACAGGCTTAAAATGCAGAAACAGATGCATATTAACAAATTAAATGAGACTTATGAATTATAAAATTAAATCTGCCATGTTCTTACTGTTCACAGTGGAAAGGAAAATTAAAGTAAATGTGAAAATCAGTGCATCTTATAAAATTTTCACTTTCCATTTTATCACAGCTTTTATCTGTTTTGAATTGGTAATACACTTCAACAAAATTCAAATGGCAGTATGGTGTGTCAGACAGAACAGAATTACATTTTTGAGCTCCCCTTTAGAGTTTTTGCTGTAGTACACAATATATTTTATCATTTTATTCTCTTGTGATAATAGTGTTTAAAAAAAGTTAGACAAGTACAAAATGACAAGTACCACCTGAGGTTTTATTACACTGGTTATTATGTTTCATAGCCATCCTTCAGTCCAGCAGTCTTTACTTCTGTGCACTTCCTAACTCTTAATTTAATGTTTCATTTCCAAAATGTACACTTATTGCAGTTACATGTATTTTTTTTTGAAAAAAAAAAAAAGAAACACTCACTTTGAAATTAAGACAGTAAGGACAGACAAAGAGGTGAATGTGAAAGGCTTCAGCAGCCGTGAACAGGCAAGATGCTCAGGAACATTAGAACTGCAGATTGTTGGAGGGTTTAATCGGTGCTGACATGCTGCTGGCGTGTCTGAAAGAGCTGAAGGCTTTCTGACAGGATGGCCACTAATGAGAGTCTGGCACTGGGCCACTCTGCAGCCTTTAACAAGTCTGGATGTGTTTCTCCCTTGAGAGAAGAACTGGACAATTAGTTTATAGTATTTTCCTCTCTGCCTGAAAGCAGTCTCTCTGATAGACATTGACTTGACTGTCAAGTAAGTTTCTGCTTCATGAAAGTAGTCTCTGGGTTACGATAAATAACACATACTATTAATATAATGCAACTCTGTCTGTTAATGTGATTGTAACCTTATTGTAATGCTCAAAGGTTGATTGGTTTTCTCATTTTGTGGTCACCGTAGCAAATTCAAATGACCTCAGCAATATATAATTATATGCAGCTTGAATTATTACAGTGGTTTGTAGTCCTCTTTTTAATAACTGCAATTTATCATATTTACAATCCAAGTAGAAACAAGAGCTCAGTCTTTGATTGCTTCTTTAGAGAGCTGCCCAGCTTGACGGTGTCTGTGTGGTCAGAGCTACCAACTGGAGCAGGACTGGGGTCAAGTGCTGCCTACTCGGTGTGTTTAGCTGCTGCTCTGCTCTGCCACAAGTGGTGCCATTCCCGCTCCTCTCAAAGAGTGGGATCATACAGCCAGGTAAGATTGTTATCGGAAGAAATCCCCATCACTCTATTGTTTTTGGTTAGAATGAAATGGCCCAGTAACAGACAGCATCTGTATAATCATTAAGTGAACACACAACTGTGTGTCCCCAGTCCCCATTGCATTGCAACATTACATGCTGATTTGTTGAACCCCTGAGTCCCTCATTTCATTTAAAAATGACCGCAGATGGTGTCAGGAGGACTTGGAGAGCATCAACAGTTGGGCTTTCCAAGGGGAGATGATCATCCACGGAAATCCCTCAGGAGTTGACAATGCTGTCGGAACATGGGGTGAGGCATGAAATGGTCAAACATATGGCACAGCGTATGTAGTGTTTTGCCCCCTTCCGTTTATTGACAGTGTTTTTTTAATGGACACATCAGGGCATTGCACCCTCACTGTCCATTATCAGACGATGAGTAAGTAGTTAATGGTTTTGGTTTCATTTTATGCAGGTGGCATGCTGAGATTCTTAGCTGGGAAGATAATACCATTGAACAGGTACTGACACTTGATTTAAGAGTCACTTAATAACATGGTAGTTGTTGTTTTTTGCTTACAGAAACCAAATATTTCCGTGTAAAGTTAGTGCATCAGCAGATGACCTGTCTGATCTGTCTTACTTCCAGGGTGCCATTGCTAAGAATCCTCCTCACTAACACCAAAGTACCACGCAGTACCAAGGTACTTGTTGCCAGGGTGAAGGACAAAATTAACAAGGTACTAAATGTTCTACCTCCCCCGTGTGTTACTTGCCGACACTATAATTAATATAATAGGCAGTGCTTTTGCATGACAGATCCTTCAGAGCATGGGGTTGAGTGCCTCCATAAAATATTAAAATTAAACTCTCAGCCAGCACCCCTCTGTGCTGTTTCCTTGGTGACACAAGCAGGTTTGCAAATTACTGCCTGAGAGAGAGATGGGCCTTCATGGTGCTATGGCAGTGCTGAGCACAATCAAAGTCAAAAGTGCCATTCTACAATCTCTACACAACCTGTCCATCAAACACTGCTTGGAATGTATACATTTACACAGGGAAGTTTCCTTTTGTCACAAATATTGTGCTCAAGATATTCTAGAAAAATAGATTTGTGTGGTTTCATTTTGCCCTCGTCTAGTTTCCCTCAATCATGACACCTGTGCTTGACTCGGTTGATGCCATTTCCTGCACTTGTGAGAAAGTCCTCTCAGAGATGACTTCAGAGCCCATCACAGGAGAGCACTACAATATTCTAGAGGTACAAATTAACATCAGATTGTTTTAAGATTTTTATTTCTTTTTTATATATATAATATACTATAAGTGTGCCATTAAAGGCACACTTATAAATTGCTTTTTAATGCTTAAAATACAATACTATTATATGTTTTAACGCAAAAAGTCTTAACCAAGAGAGCTAATATTCATATCCACATGACATTTTTTGTACTTGTAGGAACAGGCATTATTTACAGCTGTGTCGTATCATTTATAGGAGCTGATTGACATCAACCAGCACCATCTGAACGTGATGGGTGTGGGGCATCCCACACTGGACACACTGTGCCAGCTCACATTGACCAAAGGACTCCACAGCAAGCTAACAGGCGCAGGGGGAGGAGGATGTGGCATCACACTTCTGAGACCAGGTGCTGTGGGCCAGTCATTCTGTCCTGGATGAGCAGTGTGGATTTTTAATGTTTTCACAAAAGTAATTTATTTGAAAGGATCGCCAAGTGAGTTGAGGCTAAACTGCATCCTTCAGTTAAGCCAAAGTCGCTCTTGTGATGAGCTAAGGATTTCCCAAAGTTCTAAAAGTGGAGAAGATGCATTTCTTTCATATTTTTTTGGGAACATTTTTCTTTCAAAAGAAAAAGCTGGGCACTTAGTGTGGTGTTGACCAGCACCTCGTCATCTCCTCTGGCAAACATCACAGCTTATAAATTCTTTTTCTTGCAGCTGAGTCTTTCAGTTCTTGCCTGTGGGATTTTTATTCCGGCAAAATGTTTCAAGCACTGTGAGATTCTCAGACCTTCCTCCTCTTTCCACAGCTTTTCCATTACGCTTTGCTTGGGGTGACTCTGATCATAGCAGAACACTCAGCCTTCACATTATCCAATGTGCATTTTGATATTTTCTCTTGCTCTCCTATTTTTGTCATCAAATCAGGTGATGTTTAACTGTATCCACCTTTTCCTTTACCAGAGAAATGTTCCCCCATACCACAGGCTGCAGCACAGGCTCAAACCTTGATTGTTTTACTCCTGTGTTCAACAGTCAGAGAGGAGTTCTTAAGAAGTTCCTTGATGTTAATTTGCAAACTCCAGGCTTTGAACTTTATGGTTATGAAAGAAAACCGTTCATGCATTCGAATTCAGGATAATGAAAGCTAAATTAATCCAAGTGATAAAGTTAATTTTCCATTCAAGTAATGGATTTCATTTGATCAGAAGTGTTGGATGAGCCAAAGACTCAGACTCTTTTTGGTGAACAAATGCTGTTTTCATCAAACAGTCCTTCGCTCTTAGTGTCTGATACCACGATTTTGGGTGGTAGGAAATGATTACCACATTATTCAAGAAGGGCCTTATTTTTTGTGTGTGTGTGGGTTCTACTGTGGAACTTGTTAGAGGGGACCACTGTGTGATCTTCTCTTTGACAAAGCAAAGAAGCAAGAAAAAAAACCCCTGCTAGTTCATTCTTTGTTTATGTCTGTAGTATACTATAAATTCATACTTGGATTCTCAAATGCTCTTTGATTTCTTTTCTTGTTTGAATTGCATCTATTTTTAAAAAGACAGTTTTATATGTTTACTGTAAGGATCTAGAAGAGTCTTTATAGTAAAGCTCTTTCTCTGCTTTTGAGAGCTTCACTTTAATCTGAAGCTCTAAAATGTATGCTTAATGTGTATGTAGTCGCTGTGATGCTGTGAAGTTGTGCCCTTCACGTTAAGCTGTTAAGGAGCCTTCTGGGGTTTTTGAATATTACCTTTTCAACAAACTGCAGGGATGCATTATCTCACTGATTGAAGGGCCTTGTGTTTCTGTATTTGTAAGATCGTTAATATGGGTTCTTCCTAAGTTTTTCCTACTTGTTTTTTTTGCTCTAAGTGACATAAACTAAAAGGTCACCCTGACAACATTTCAGTCTTTGCATTAAGCAACAGGTATTCTGTTCGATTTTAATGCTGAACCTTTTTTTTGTTTTCGTAGCCCGTGTTGGTCTGACCATTCTTGACATGATGATAATATTTTGACTTGTTTTTGCTTTTTCTTTCCTTCTTTCTTTTGTAGAAACCGACACCTTAGTTGTCCAGAGCACATTGCAGGTTTTGAGAGACTGCGGCTTTGACTGCTGGGAAACAAGTATTGGTGGGCCAGGGGTCCAGCAGCATTCCTCTCTCTTCTGTCAAAGAGGAAATTCTCGAGGTTTTAAGTCATTACTGAGACCATCAGCGGCTGAACAAGAAGACTCGTGCACTCTTTGCATTTGTTGCTTTAAGATCTGCAGTGTACCAAAATAATACTGGGGGCTGAGAGTACCAAAGCATGTTTGACACACAGTGGAGCTGGACCAGACTTTAATTATTTTTATTTATAGGATTTTCTTAAATGGAAAAAAATAATGTTTTTAAAAACTAACAACAATTAACTAATCTCGTGTTTTGGCTGGAGTATCTCTTTAATTTATTTGAGGATGCAATCAAAAACACTTTGTCCACTAGATGGCATCAGAGCTACACAAATGCATTTTATGAGTCTGGTTTGAGATAGGAGGCTGATAAAAGTCGATGTGCAGGTAAAGAACTGTAAGGATGAAGTTATATTTACTTCCACATGTTTAAAGTCAAAGACCCAGTCTGTGTTGCTTGTGGGAATGTGGTGTTTTAGGATGTGACACCTGGAAGAGTTACCGTAAAAATCCTGTGGGATTCATTTTACAAGAAATTGAAAGGAAATCAGAATGATTACTTAAGATTTATTTATAATTCATAAGTTTCAAAGACCAATACTTGTCACTTGAAATTAGCCCAAGCATTAATTGTTGCATTAATATATTTTTCTCTAGTTCAATCATCAGTGTTAATCTGTAGCATAATGCAGAAAGTGGACAGTTATGTGATTTTATGAATGTTTTTATGTATATTTCTGAGATTAAAGATGAGCTGGTTGTGCATCCATATAATGTAAATAAATAACAACCGGCATCCATCTGAGTCACACGTGTTTGCTAACACATATGCACACATAACAGCTTTCCCAAATTCTCCACCTAATTGCTCATCTTCCTAAGCATTACAAAATATGCTACCAATGTGGCAGATTCAGAAAAGAGATCAATTTGGACTATTCCTGATTTGGAAAAAAGGTCATGTGGGATTCAGTTGAGTTTGAATATCCATTTCATTTTCCTTTTTTTTTTTTTTTTTTTTTTTTAAATGTCATGAAGATTGAGTAGTCCAAATCTGGCAGTGTACATGAATAAACGGCATTTGTTGCCCTCCTTCCTTTTCTGCCTGGCATTCTCTCCACCCCACACACGCACACACAAACAACAGCATATTGCAGTTTCCTCAAACCCCTGCTGGAATTTAATTACCACTGCGCTTTTCAATTGAAATGGCATTGACTAGTGTTGAAGGGGGTGGGCTGGAGGACAAGGGGTAGACAGTGGAGCCAGTTTTATTATGAAACCCCTCTTATTCCCTGCCTCATTCTCTCCCATTCCTTTTAACCCTCCAAGGAGCATATGATATTTTTTTTTAAGCAAGTGTCAGTGCCTGCTTTTTTTTCTGGCACTGCCGGACTGAATCTAAGGAGGGTGCAAGGTTATTTGAGATAACCCAGGCAGTCAGGAAGAGGGTCAAGGATAGGAGGAGAATGCCAGAAAGAAAGACAGAGATGCAGTGAGCAGTGCACTTCCTTAACAGTGAGGAGAGACTTGCACAAACCATTTAACATTTTGGGTGTTTTAGGGAGATTTTTTTTTGTTTTTTCGTTTTTCTGGATAGATCAATATGAGTGAATCAACAATGAATAATTCATTTAACCCAAGCAGCAGGAATGTAATGCTTAATGTGAATTTGCTGAGTGGTCTTGCTCACTGTGGCACATTCCCTCCAGTCCCCTGTCAACTGGTGAAATGTTTGTCAGGAGCCATTAAGTTTGAATACAGAATTAGACTTGGCTGCCAAGATTTCATGATGCTGATGTCCACTGGTTTTAGACCAAGGGCTTTCTCAGGGTTATGGGAACTGGGGAGCTCCCTTAAGAACAAAATACCTTCACAGGCATTTTCTTCGTATTTTCTGCATTTGCACAGCAGATAGGAACATTGGAGTGACATCAAGGCCAGCTGGTGGATGATGAATGAAAATTTGAATCCCCGTATATTGGTTCAACAAACCCCAGGCTTCACAGATGGTTAATTGAACGTGTTTTGTTGGAGTTACTAAAAGATATTGTTAAGAACTGCTTTCTAGGTCGACTTTTACCATTGTTTACTGTTTTTTTTTTTTTTTTTTTTGTAATGGTGGATTCTGGTGTTGCCTTAATATATTCAGCCAGTTGTGGATCACTTAAACCGTCTGGACCGATCACCATACAGACATGTCACTGATCAAACCTCTCATGCAGAAAATGCTCCTACTCTGAAGCAGAAACTTCAAAATTACCATAAAAGTAGTTTTCTGAACTATAACTGGGAAGTTTAAGTAGAGCAGATGCAAAAAGGACAGGAACCAATTCCACCAATAGTTATAGGAACTGTGAAACAGCTCTGAAGACTTTTTGCTAATAGGAATTTATAATATGAATTCCTACTGTGGAAATTTGCATTTTGTTTGTACATTATTTGTTGTTTTTATGGAAAACATATTGCATGCTTTGTACATTTTATGTCTTGATATCTATATCACAGGGAAGGTGTATTTGGGCACAATGGGAAGATTTGTATGGCCATCCTCTCCCAGTATTGATAGAAGAAAAAAGTAAATCACAAAGGCAATGCCAACATCATGGGATCCTCTTTAACATGGAAGCATTTGGTCTTTCAGTCTGTGGATGGCGGTGGCTGATGTTGGTATTAGGGGCCTGATTAAGACCGCAGGGTTCAAGCGTACCACCAAAGAATTTAGAAGATTTTGTTTTACATTCTGAAGCATTTGGAGAAATACTTGCATGTTCTGTTGGTTGCTGCTCATCATACCATTGCACAATGTAGGATCAAGTAAATAAGCTTTGACAAATGCAAGATCCATCTTTTAGAAGCTGAATTAACATATATTTGTATAAGAATAATAATACATGTATATACTTAAAGAATAAAAAAAACAAAAGTTTACCAGCACTGAGGGTCTTTAATATCATATCCTTGTATGTTCCAGCATGAGCTGTAGCTTTCATCTCTTTGTGATGTCCTCTTCATCCTGCTTCGGGTTGCAGGGAGGCTGAACCTCTCTCAGCTGTCATTGGGCGAGAGGTGAGGTGCACATTGCACAAGTCCAATCAGAGGACAGCATACAGTCTAATGAGAGAAACAACTATGCACACTTATCCAGCAGTCAACTTAGAATCACCAACCAACATGCATGTTTTTGGACAGAGCTCCAGGAGAAAACCTATACACACCACTTGTTACTGAGTAAGTATACTGACTTAACATTAGTTACAGACTTAACTAAACTTGACAAGAGCAGTTACCATGTATCATGAATCATCTGTGTCGAGCCCAAAGAGTTGCAGAAAGCAATCTCCACCCCACCCACAGCCTTGTTAACCCTACTGCCAGCTGAAAAGCTGTAAAGAGGTATTCCCTGCCCTGACAACAAAGTCATTCATTCATTGTCTAAAACTCCCTTAAAAATAATTTGTTTCTAACTTGATAATTTATTAATTCTTGTGTAAACGTTGTGGAGCTGCTTAACAGAACGACAGTTATATATCAGATGAGCAATTTCTGGCTGCATGGTGATAACGGTAATGAATCTCTGTTTAAAAGAAGTAATCTCAGCAACACATTTTAGCCATTTTTATGTGTTAATGGTACACTGTGAAGGAAACACTTTTTTTTTTTCAAACCAAACCAAACCAAACAAATGCATGCCACTGCTGCTGGAGTCAGTTGATGACACTGGTGAACTGAGCCGTCATCACATTTGCAGTCAGGCAGACAGACCATAGCTGCATATCAACCACAGAAACCTTTCAGAGAGTCTTTTGACGCTTTCCCTTTCCACAGGAATCAAGGCTAAACAAGGGCAGGGGAAATACTTTCCTGTGCAGTGCACACATGTCTGATTTGTCTGTCTCAGCCATGTCACATATGATCTCAGCAACATCATTGTCATAATGCTACAAAAATAGTTCTTCGTCTCTAAAGACAAAACTTTCAGCTTTGACCAGTCGTGCTATTTCTATCAACTAGGAAGAGGAAGTGCTTTACAAAGTTGCTGGAAAGTTCTAAATAGATTCCTGAAAGTATGGTATTTTTGTTGAATGTTTTTTTTTTTTTAAGTTATATACTGGAGTAAATCTAGAAACGACCTGTCCAATACGACATTAGTTCATGAAAATAATGCAACCTGCAGGGCTAAAAAGTCTAATGGTAGGAGCTTAAAGCAAAATAAAGATTTTTGTGTGGGAGAATGATTTTCTTTTCCAACATCCTTTTCATCATCCTCATGTCCTCTTCAAGTTTATTTTGTGAATATTTTTGGATATGCCGACCCCCCACTCTGGAATTTATTTATTTTTTTCTTGTAAACATAGCCTAACCATTTCAAATCAGGTTTCTATCTGGTAGATCTGTTTGGTCTACAACTCAGCTTCTGTCATGCTCTGGGAACATCCCCACAGTGTGCAGTCCTGCTTGAGCTACATAATTGTAAATATGTGAAACACCTGACTCACAGCACCTCCAGTCCATTTCTCACTTTCCATCATGGAATTGCATCATGACTTGGTATTGATTCTGAAATTGATCATGTGAAGTCGAGGGTACGTGCGACATACAACGTCATCCGTCATGCCCGTCGCACTCTTGTTCAATTGTGGGCGAAGGCGCTCCTCATTCATGTTGCCTTTGAAAAACCTCATTGATTTTTATACCACCCTTCATCCTTGCACTGCTCAGTTTTAAGAGCAAATCACTTGTGCTGGAGTTGCTCAGGTGTAAAAGCATGAAATCTGTCAGTCCTTTTCACAAGCCTTCCAGGTGCCATTCAGACATGTTAACAGTCGTGTTGGAAAACTCAGCCTTGTTTTTGCTTTCTTTTATGATGTTTTAACAGAAGTTGGAGGAAGAGAGGTTGTGCTACAGTCTGCCTGGGTCAGTCTTATATGGGAGCTGTTTAATGTGAGGTCAATCAGACTTGTGAGATCAGGATTTGTTGCTTAAATCTTTTCTGCTTGTGTTGTTTTTGAGGGATGAAATGAGTTATGTTAAATGCAAATTACACCTCAAGAATACATTACTTTAAGTCATGTAATAATCTGAATCCAATAATCCAAACAGGATTATTTATTTATATTATTTAATAGTCAAGCTTTAAACTGGAGCTCAGAGACTGGCACACAAATATCCTCAGTATATGAGGGTCTATAATATAGAACAAAAACATCTTAAATGAAATATGATTTGCATTAATTTGAGAAGCAGCTTATCTAACATTCATACTTTGAACTTGCTTTGAATTTGAAATAGGTTCTCATCATTTCCCCAGGATTGCAGCCAATTTATTGGATTCAGTTTTTTTTTTCCCTCTCAGCAGCTCACAGGAGGATGATCTCAAAATGTTATCACGTGGCACCATGTGATTGATGGACCATTAAAATGTCAGCCAGATGTACTTAAAACCGCAGCTTTTAGGTTGATAAATCATGGCACAAATGGATACATAAAGCTGTTAGAAACAAATATTCCCATCTAGGGCTATCTGCAGTCAAATAGTAATGGATGTTTAGTCTGATGGTCTGTCTTTCTCTCTCTGTCTTCACATTTTTCCCTCCCCCAGTGTACAGTATGTCTGGACCATGGCAGTCATGTAATTACAACGGAACAGGTAGGAGTGTTCATATTTCATCTGCTGCATTCAAGATAACATCTAATAATCCTGAAAGTGTAGCAAAATTGGTATCTCGTTGCTCATGCATTATGAATGAGTCGCTGATTGCTTTTTTTGCATAGATTAGCAATCATTTCACAGAAATCTCTCTTATAAAAATGTGCCAGTATCGTTCTAGCTCTTTTTCTGAAGAGTTGAACCGCCACGTTCTGCTGCTTTTTAACATAAGACAGATCAGGAGATACCACTCTTCCCTCTTGCCCCTCGGTTTCTTCTCCTGCTCTTTGATTTATTTCTCTATGCATATCATCATGGGGGGGGGGGGGGGGGGGGGGTAATTTTCACCCCACTTTGCAACTGATTGCTCACTTAGTGAATATATTCAGCATCTGCAATGTTATTGTGTTTTGGAGCCAAGTGGCTAAGTACCACTGAGATTCTTTGGCATTCAAGTCTACATTTGTAAATCTTACAGGACAAAATCTTCAAAGCTCAGATTGTATGAGACACATTTTGATTTCAGTGACCTCTGGCTGTCCTGACTTGTAGTCACTGGTTGGCATTAACACATAAGGGGCTCGCATGGTCTAGTGGTTAGGAAAATAGTCTGGTGACCAGATCCCCGTGCAAAGTCCCAGGTGAGGTTTACATACTTATTCTGTTTCCTGTCAGGCAAATAACCTGCAGTCACATTCACAAACATTCACATCATCCAAGTAAAGTGTCAATGAAACAAATCTGACAAAGAACCTAAAGAGAGTTTAATAAACAGTTTGAACAGTGCCACTCTTGTTTTAATACAGACAGACGACTGGTTTGTTTTCAAGCTTTAAAACTCACACACAGAGGCTTTCATTAAAGTGTTTATCTATCTATCTATCTATCTATCTATCTATCTATCTATCTATCTATCTATCTATCTATCTATCTATCTATCTTGTCGGAATTATGACAGAAAAGTGTGTGTGTGCATGAGGTGAGACAGTGCAGATGCCTGCACTGGGTCTCCCAGTATAACCCCCTGGCCTTTGCCCCCTTCCCCCCAGATGGGCAGACTCTCAGCCGAGGCCCTGTCGACGTTGGTGCCCTCTGCCTGACAGCCCGTCATTGTGCTATAGTGGTGATTTTTTTCTGCAGGAGATGGTGTCTGATTGGGAGCAGTGTGTGAATAGCCCTGTCACACTCGATAAGCCAGCAAGACGACCTGTGACGGGGACATATGGCATGTTTGACAGGGAGAGAGGGTGCGAATTGCACTGAATGATAAAATGCTGTTTTTCTCCCTTTGGCAATGTCATGCTTTCAGGCAAGCGTGTGGACCATCGCTCACTCAAGCGACTGACTCCGGCCTCCTTGTGACATCTCCTTCAAGGTTCTGGTTTCCTCCGTCTCGTGCCTGGACAATTCTGGCACTGCAAGCTTTTGCTGCTCACAGCTGCTCCGTTAGTTTGCCGATGTGGGGAGCATAATTGGATATCAGTTTAGTTTAGCGTTGCAGACTGGGAAATTTATCTTAAGAGCCTGTTTGTCAGAGCCCTTCTTTAAGCTTTCTGGCACCGCAGCCTTCCCTCCTATCTCTTCTCAGCCTGTCACACGCCTCACACTGTTGATTAATACACACACACACAGTCTCATCAGACGACTCTAATTGATGGGTTCAGCCTCCTCAGGACCCCTGATTTATTTAAAGGGCCATGAACACTTCATGAGGGGGAGAAAAGAGAAACAGGGAAGGAGATGAGTAGACTTGGATTTAAGTGTGTCAGGGAAATTATTGAGTTGAACTGCACGCCTTTCATCCTCACTGTCAGCGGGGTCTTGACTTCTGGTGTTGCAGCCTCAACTCCTATCCTGTCAAGTGTCACATTGTCAGTGTTTGCGGCCATGACAGACAGCCCAGGTGTCACACTCAGGCTTCAGTGCACCATCAGGCAACTCTGCTCGGGTCCCCAGTGGTTCACAGTCAGAAAGGCAGCACAGTCCAACAGCTCCTCTCAAACCCAGCATGTCTTCCTCCCTGGGGAGTCCCCTGTGGAGTTCAATCTCTGTGTCCATTGGGCCAGAACTTAGAAACTCTGCCAATGGTCACATAATCCCCCTTTCACTCTGAATGCTAATTATAACACTCCAACTGCTACAGTGCCATTCTGCCATTATAATAACTATGTCTGCTGTCTCATTCCCTCAGAAATATAAAGGCTTGCTCTTATGTTCAGCGAATGGTGCTAATGACACATAGATGTTTCAGTGGACATTAGAATTCTAGTTGAGAAATCTGAAAGATTTGGAATATAGCTTAGAACTGTTTTAATTTTTCGCTGTGATTGGAATCCTTATGAATAAATGACTGTGCTTAAAGGGGACATATTTGTTGAACATTTTCCATTTTGGAGAGCATTAGGTGTCCGAATTAGCTACAAATTCAAGAACTTTGACATGGCACAATCTTGTTGGGTAAAAAATCTTGTCGATTTATATGCTTTTGTCTGTTGATTTTGCATGGTACAGTATCAGAATGGAATGATTTAACCTCCCATATTTACCTCCTCCAAACTTCATGTCACGCTGCATTTGCTGTACCTTGGAAGTGGGTAGAGCCAAGAGTTAATACCAACTTCAAAAGCTTTACATTCTGCAGAATAGAGGAGTGGAACTTCATAAAACGAGCTGTAATGAACAGAGCTGCCAATTGTTCAAAAGGGAACTTTTGACTGTATCTCTGTGGCATTTTGACTTAGCATGCCACAGACATTTCACCAAGACCTCAGCAAATTATGTCAAGTTTTTTATAAAGATCAAGCCATGTCTCTAAATTGTTGTGATAAACCAACAGAATTTTTTTTCAGTCAACGCCTACAATGATGAACCCATATATCTAGTCATCATTATTGTTATAAGCAACACATATAATTTGTCATTATAGCTCCAACTGCTTCACCCCCTACATATAATACCTACATTAAGATTTGAAGCACCTATTACTAAAACCCCATAAGTCACACTTGTGACTTATGTGACTTGTGGGGTTTTAGTAATCAGTGCTTCATTTGGTAGAGATGAGCAGCAACTTCTCCCTGCTGTGATCCTTAGACTTGGAGTCTAAAGGTGAATGATGAGGTGGTGGGATTCTTTTTTTGAGCAACGGCAAGCTTGGGCACCATGTTGCTCCTTCCAACAGACCAGTGAACTTAATGGGTGGCCCCCCTTTGTGTACTTGAGCACAATATGTTGCTTAAGTTGTCTACCGGAACTATCTCACAGGCGTCACCACATTTGTGTATACTGAGCATCTTGAGTGGTTTTATAGCCTGCAACTGTCTTTGTTCATTCTAGTATCCTTTACAATTGGTGACTTATAATGTAATCATCTTTCAACTTTATATTCTCATCTTGTTTCTGCAATAGAAAAATTACCAGAAAGCTAGACTGAGCTGTATTTACATTACATATTATCTTTTGCACATTTGTAAAAATGTGTAAAAGATCATAGACTGTTTTTACAACAACCCCTAAGATCTAACACAGCAACATCATCAATTGGGTAACAAAAAAATGAATGAATGAATAAATAAAATAACACCACTATGTATTTAAATTTCATTTATGGCTGCATACTGTCATATAACATTTCTTTTATTTAAAAAAAAAAACCTCTTCTTAAAGGTTTAATGACTATCTGGCCTTTTTCGTTTGCCTCATATGTTTACATGGTAATTCAGTAACATGTTGGCCTTCAGTTCTTGCATATCCATAAACGACACTGACATTTTCCACTTCTCAGAATTGCTGCCCATGCCTGTGTGAGCACTTGACAGCTGGTGTTCCACCGGACACAGTCCCAGGCTGAGCAGATATAAGCCAGGGCCTTTACTCATTGACTCTGCTTCGGATTTATTTTATTTTTGTGTGCATTATTGGAGTTCTGGATGCCATCAGTAATCTTTGAGTTCTCAAACAGCCTCTTCCAAATGCTATAGTGATCTTGGCCTTACATTGTGTGATTGTTCTGCTACTATAATACCAACAGGATACAAGAAGGGGGTCTTAAACATCAGTTAAGTGTTTGTGGTGTCTCTGTATGATGGTTGTTTTGTAATCTAAAAGTTGCCATTTCAGGAATTTACGCATAGTTTAACTGGTGCATTTCTCTTGAAGATGATTATGGTGGCTGGGAGTACAACTTTATTTATGAATATGCATTGAGCTTTGTGGAATAGTAAAAACACAAAAAGACAATTGTGAATGATTGCATTAAGCTACACAAGGTTAATATTATTAGGGAAGCAATTTAAGGAATTATAAAGGAAGCATACTCTTGAATTAACCAACAAAATTTCTGACAGATTTGGAAGTAATGTTTCCTTTTTCTCAAAAAACATTAATGATAATATAGGAGTGAAACTGTTTGTCACTGTGCTGGACATCACTTTTGGTTTCCTTTACTTTAATTTATGAACATAACCTTTGGAAGTGGAGGGAGGAGATGATGAATTAACACCACTTTTGACTGTTTAAAAAAATTAAAACTAACAACAGTCATAAGGAGAGAATAGCAACTCTTCCTGAATTCCTTTTTATTGAATTTCTTTCCTAACTATTGTGCAGTGCATCAGAGAATCCAGTGATTACTTTTGTCTGGGCTGCTTTTGATGCAGTCGTGATCTCCTCTAATAAATGTGCAACGAAAAGAAAAAGTCACCACCACTGAGGATGAACACTTAAGTATGTAGCCCTCATCTGTAGTCATCAGGGTATCAGCGCTGATGAGCATGGTCAGGGTCACAGCACTTAGCTCTCCAAAGGAGGGCCAGTGCTTGTAATCACATAATGTGTATGATCTCTCATTCAAGTAGCGCTGACATTCATCAAATGCAAATGATTTCATGGACTATGTAGTTCTGAGAATTTTGCTCTTTGCATGCTTACTATGATGTATATTCCAACTATGTAAAGCATGCCAAATGTGGGCTGTTATGATCAAGTTTGAATAATGACAGATGAAAAATTTACTCTAATTTTTTTAGAACAATATGTGGACTGTTATGCTGAAATGTTTAATTTGCCAGAATGTTTCTGTTCATAAATGTAACCCATGGGGATCATGCAGGAGCTGCAACCCCTCTATTTGCTGCGTCTCTCCCTCTGTAATTAAGAGCAACATTTTGTGTTAGATTATAGGGAGACCCACCGTGCCATGGAACTGGCCTGTCTGATTAATAAACGGCCGCTAATTTCAGTAGAGGAAGGCAGCACTCCAAAATGGCTCCTAATTACACATTAGGAGTGTGAAAGGCTCCTGCCGTTCTGGCCTCAATCCTCCACCCAACTCACAACCCCTCCCTGGACAGGGTGCGTGTGCTGGCCCATCAGCACATTAGCGCTGCTCCCAGGAGTGCCTAATTCCAGCCAACCCTTCGGCACAATCAGTGGCAGATGTCAGGAATCGAAGATGATGAATTATGAATATCCCGGAGATGTGGGTAGTGTTAGGGGAAAAGATGCCTTTTTTTTTTTTAATCTGGGCCATTTTGGGGAGTCAAATAAGCAGGCAGATTCAAGATGAGTGTGCATTGGTTAGACTGATTGATTTCTTTTTTTCACAATAAATGGGGTCTGACTGAAATTTGGATGCTTTAGTGAAGTCGTCAAGGACTTTTTGAGTTGGAGGGGCTGTCTGGCAGTGTTGGGCTTGTGCATGACTGTGATAGCAGTAATGACTTCCTCTTCCTTCTCCCCTGGGTGGTCAACTCAAGGGCCCGTGCAGCTGGGAATGATGTCCGGGAGAGGGTAACACGAACCTCTCAGTGCACAGCATTTGCATGGCTTCATGATTACAACAATCATGAAGGATGATGGTGTGGTGAGGGTACAGCTGGGGATGGAAGGTGGTGATACTGACAGCTGCAAGGAGCACAGGAAATACACATGAATGCATTGTTCTGATAAAACTGAACATCAAAACAAATGTTCCATGCTCTAATAAAGAAACAGGTGATTTAATACATCCACAAGTTGTACCACCTTTTGGCTATTTAATGTATATTCTACTAAACCAGGCTTATTTCTGTTAGACTGTCAGGCAGTAAAATCAAATGCAAGGGCCATGTAGGTTCCTTTATATGCTGACCTGGAAACATGACCTTTTAAATAAAGGAGAC